>JAGTXR010000109.1:0-1425951 GCA_022606575.1 Glossosoma conforme | reverse complement strand
TTAAGTGCCGTCATCATTTCCGAGGCTGTGACTAACGGGACATCTTCTGGGTTGATGTTCCAGTTCTCTTGTGCTGTCTCTTTGTGAGTGGGAAACAGTGCGCTGACAACCCTGTTCAGGTTACTTTCTTCGTTGAGGAAAGGCACTTGGGGACGTCCAGTGATCTTGCCTCTTACTAGTCGGTAGGGCAAGCCCCACGGGTCTGAGTCTACGGTCTTGACGAGTTTGTCCCACATGGTCGCTTTGCTCCTTCTAATAGCAGCGGTGAGAGCTCTCTTTGAAGCGCGATAGTCATCGCGAGCAGTTTCGGTCCTTTCCTCGTCACCTCTGGACGCTAATCTCTCAACGGTTCTACGCGCACGCACGCATGATCGTCGTAAATCGGCAATTTCTTGAGTCCACCAATATTGTTGTCGTTTTTTGGTGTTATTTCCTCGTCTTTTCATTGAAGCATCACAGGCTCGAACAATTAGTGATGTCACAGCTCGTCTTAGCTTTTCTCCGGTCAGGTCATCAAAGGTGGTGGCGTTGCTGTCTTCCGCTAGGATCTCCGTGCAGATTTTTTCGTCAAAACTTCTGGTTGCCCATCCCTTAGTGCTAGCGATCCGCGGTGGCGTGGGTGTGTTTTTTTCTTCGACTTCATAGGTGGCATAGAGGTGGTCGCTTTGATTGTGCTCCTGTAAGATGTTCCACTTTCTAGTGCGTCTAATTAGGTTTTCGTCTGCGAACGCGATATCTATAATAGACCCCGAGCCTCTTCCAACGAAGGTATTCTTGGTGCCAGTATTTACTATATGTAGCCCAAGTCTAATCAGCAATCAATGACTATTTTCCCTCGCCGGTCGGTGGCCGGAGAGCCCCACTCGGAGGACTTAGCATTAAAATATCCGGCGACGATGATATGTCCGGTGCTGCCACGAATGCTGCTTTCCAGTTCGAAAAGAGAAAGACAGAATTCATCGATTGTGGTATTAGGGGAGTAGTAACAGCTATATATTCTTAAGCCCCGTACTCGAACCCAAATCGCCCCTGCAAGAGGTCTTCCGACTTCCGTAATAGTATCGTCTTTTCCAGGAACAAAGATAGCAGCGTTTCCAGTTGTATCTGCATACCAAGCCCCGGAGAATCGTAGATGCTGCTCACTTACAATTGCAACGTTTATCCGTTTATCCTGAATTGTTTGTGCGAGCAAACACTTTGAAAAACTTTCGATGACCCTAAAACACTTGTAAAAAATTTCGATGACCCTCAAACACTTGTAAAAACTTGATGGTAGCTATTTTGATGTTACACGCCACTAGGGATTGTTATGTAGTAGCTATGTTGATATTAAACGCCACTAGGGATTAATATTTATATATAAATATTTTTATTTATAAATTTAAATATAATTTTGTACATATTTAATATTTTTTACGCACACAGCCTTATAGAAATTAGAGGGAACATTGGTGAAGTCTTAACAATCCACTACGATCCATATTTCTTATATAAGAGTTGGTAACATCAGAAAATAATGGTTTATTCATAGTAAATGAATCAGTTCATGACTTATATTTTTAATTTTGTTCACAAATGCAGATCTCAACATTGTAAAATATATGTTATGACAGGGATAGATGATCTAGCCGGCTCAAAGTTAGCTTCTATAAATGTTTTATGAAGGTCTGTAAAATAAATCAACTATCGACACTTGACATTCAGGCGTCTACACTGATGTGTGTACAATCTGTTATTGACTGACCACACTGTACTACTTATTAGCTGAGGACTGAGAAGCTTTAATGTTTATTTCTGCTCGTATGTTATAAGTATTTTGTCGAAAATCAAAGGGTCTTGTAATATGCATCGTTGCAAAAAACGGTCAGTGACAAAATTATGGCTTTGGTCATTTTTTACTTATGGTCACGTACTTCTGATAATACAATTTACCCCAATCTTTGCTTTAAACAGTAGAATGAAGTGATAGACAAATTATATCATGCATAAAATTTTACTGAAATGCATTATAGTTGGGGTATGTGTTATTTTAAACTAAATCGCCAGATATTTATTACAGCAGGCTTACGTGTTCATAAAATCAATAAACATCCTTACAAGATTATATCAGAACAATTATTCCAAACAATAATTATTTAAATATAATAAAAATCTAATTTCATAAATACATCGGTCCAACATTTTTTTTCAAGTTAACGGGGTTTTAGCGCTCTTTTATTTTAACCCGGGGTTATTCCTCGAAATTGTGCATAAATAGTGGAAAGAATAGTGGAATTAGCGGAACAAACCGGTTTAGATGAGGTAAATGTGGAAGAAGTCGAAGAAATACTTTAAGAAACAGCAGCTAGTCTTTCTAATGATGAGCTCAAGGTATTAATTGAGCAAGAAGAAAACAAAAATATTGATATTAGTGATTTCGAAGAAGAGCAAAAAGAACTTTCTATGGCGTTTGTAAAAAAAAGTTTGACCACTAAAACTGAAATTATGGACCAATTTGTTGAAAATGATCCAAATTTTGACTGGAGTTCAAAAGCAAGACGGCGTGTTATAGATGCTTTATCCACTTATCAACAACTTGTAACGGAACGCAAAAGGAAAACGCAAACCACATTAGATGCCATCTTGACAAAAAGGCAAAAATTTGGAAACACAGAATAGACTGAATGATTTAACTGACTTAGGATTTTATTTGTTTTTTTAAGTATATTCGTTTATATTGTTTTTATTTTTGTAAGAAATAAATGTTTGGTTTTATATTCATACACATAATATTCAATAATTTTTTTTGATTAAATTAAATTTTGATAACAATCAACAATAGTATCCTATCCTCTTCACTGTCCTAAAAGCAATATTTCCTGAAAGTTTCATATCGATCGGATGAATGGTGTAGGGTGCTTATGCAGACAGACATTCATTTATATATATATATATATATATATATATTTACCATTCATCCGATCGATATGAAACTTTCAGGAAATATTGCTATATATATATATATATATATATATATATATATATATATATATATATATATATATATATATATATATATATATAGATGATTAGGTTAAATTTTTATAAATCGGTTTATAAAGCCGATTAGTTATTTATGAATCTATTAGGTATTTATAAATCCATTAGGTATTTATAAATATATTAGAGACGACATGTCAGACGAATTGCAACATTCAACCAACTGTCAACAACCTCGAGATAAACATTTTGCCCTAACCTCAAACATTAGCCCACCGATGGCCGGGCTGAGGCCGCGGCTGTGGCAAGCCGCGCAAGCGGGGCTGCTCATGGGCCTGGGGGACCTGGCGGCGCAGCGCCTGGAGGCGTCACAGAGCCCCACTCATGCGCAGCTTGACCTGCCCCGCACCGCGCGATTTGCCGCCGTCGGCTTCTTTTATGTGGTGAGAACTCTCTTTATGACCGTCGCCAGTCTGGAGGAGCCATTCGCTAAAACGATATCGCGCCGTAGTGTATCTAACTTAACGGCGGCCGGTCGCAATGTTTTGGCGCTTGCAGTGATTCAGTCGACAGATACTCAACTTTAAATTGCCATACTGACCGCATCACTTATAACTGGGGGATGTTCTTTTGACCTGGCCTTAGGGATTTGCAAAGCAAAAAATATATATTTCATTAGTACAAACCCGCGTTCCATCGATTACAAATTGTATTGCGACTGACGTAGGGTTAATAAAATCTGAAGTATATTAGAAATGACGGGTAATGCCTTCCATTCCGGGTTTCGAGTGGTGGCCATGTGTTTACTGTCAACAAATCTTCAGTGGGTGCTTGTGTTTCAGGGCCCTGCGCTAGGAGCCTGGTACACGGTGTTGGAGCGGCTGTCAGGCAGCGCGGTGCGCCTGGGGCTGCTGAGGCGCGTGGCCCTGGACCAGCTGCTGTTCGCGCCGCCGTTCCTGGCGTCACTCCTGCTGCTGCTGGGAGCGCTGCGCGAGGGACCTGACCTGGCGCTGCCGGGGCTGCAGCGCGACTTCCCGGACGCCCTGAAGGCCAACTACTGCCTGTGGCCGGCCGTGCAACTCGCCAACTTCCACTTTGTGCCACTTCGCCACCGCGTGCTGGTCGTACAGACCGTGGCCGTGTTTTGGAACACTTACCTGTCCTGGAAAACCAACGCCCCCGCGTCTCCTCCTAGTGATTAGTCTGTCTCGATAGATATATTTGTAATATTTTTATTGTTAAATATATTTTAACTACACGATTTTATTTTTTTTATTTTTATTATATCTATAGTGAATATTACAGGATCGAGTCTCTAAATACATTATTGTTTATTTCTATAAATGATAAGATGCAGTGCAGTAAACCGCTTTCATACTAGGCCATATTTAAAATTGTCTTGTTTTATTTTGAATTTTTTTTTTATTATTATTTTATTGTATTGAGATACCCTTTACAATTTAAAAAAACATGTTTTTGATGACCGCAATCGTAAGTATTATAAAATATTTTCAATTATTATATGAACAAATTTCAAATAAGATACTATATTTCGTTTATACCTACCACATCCTGTATTATGGAGACGTAATATTATTGTTACGCAACTCAAAGAGAAATGCGCTCGCTATCGGTTCAAGGAAAAATGTATGAGAACCACTGAATGTCCAAATAAATGTATTTTAACATGATATAGGGTGGTGTAATGCAAACAATGTTTTATTAAATATGTTTTTTTTAAATAGTCTAAAAAACTGTCACCCGTGACAAATAATCAATAGTTTGTTATATCCACCAAGAATGTAGGCACAATAATTTAAGTTTATATTTTAAACTTGATGATCTTCTTCATTTACCTTAACTTGTGATCTCCAGGGTTTTAGTCTCCCATATATTCAGTCATCACTCCGTATTATTTTAATTAAGTTAAGGTCTTATCAACTCTCTGTGAAACTGCATAAAACATGAATATTTTTATAAAATTATTTATTTTATCTTTACAGACAAATACAATTAAATATTATTTCACTATGTCATTGTCATTAGAGAACACACTGAGTGTGCTGTAAACATACACAGTAGAGATCAGTCAGAGGGGCACTTCACTTCTTCAGCAGGCGGCGCTTGAACACATCGTACAAGAATGCTGGAGTCACTTCAGGAACATCGCACCACATCAAACTGCATATTTTCTAAAGTTAAAAATAAATGTTAATAAACACCAAATAAATTTAATTAATCCTTTGAATGGCGTCTTTTTGGTAAATTATTTAATCGTTTTTTTAAACTATATAGACTAATATATTTTCTAGTAAACAAATATATATCAGATATTGCTTAAAGTTTTTGACTTGATTCCAATATATTTTATATTCAGTTATATAGTAAGTCAATTTTGAAGATTAACAACAGTAGAATAAAGATGTGATATGAGGCTACAAATTACATTTAAAGCTCGTAACTGCTATAGACGTCATACGCAGTGAATAGGTTACTAATGACAAGATCAAGAATGGCCCACTAGACTATAAAACACTATAAAAAGCAATGTATTGTTTCAATCAGAATAGTGGATTTGAAAGTGAAAACATAGTTTAATTATTTAAACAACAACTGTGCCTCGGTCGGGACGTCGAGGGATAGTTTATACCTCAACAACTATTCTCCTCCCATATCTGTTTCCTGCTGAGGCTATGGTTCCCATTAATTCATAACACATTTCTGTCAGCTGACCTCGCCTCGCCTCAAGTCATCTCTGCACTTGAAACTCCACTGAAGACACACAATGCCTCCCAGAGGTTTGTAGACATCAGCCGTGGCAGATTTGGACGGTCATTCTTCAGAAATGAACCAAAGATATGCAAAAAATGACAGTTAAAATATTAACCCTTGCTTTACGATAATATGTATTTACTACAACTCGATTCTAATTCTGAGAATATCCATATAAAATATAATAGATACTGAGTGAAAAATTTTTGTATTCCTCCATAATATAATTAAGTATTAAATAAAATTATAATAATGTATAGTTATTCATTTGTAGCCATGGAAATACATCATTTGTGGAATAATCGGGGACAGAATCATGCGCGTGTATCCGCGACACGCTGCGCAGACAGACAAACTTGTCCAGGTATAAGAGCGGCTTCACAAACATTCAGTTATAGAAGCTAATTGCGATGTTTTTCTCATTTTTAGATACTTAAATTACAAAAATTGTTACATTTTAACTTCAACCATAGTCAATCAAAGCAATATTTAGGAATATTCTCATTTTTCCTGCAGTGAGGACTGACCTGGAAGTTGCAGCCATAGAGGCCGACACCAGCCTGGAGGCGCTGCAGCAGCTCGGGAGTCTCCCGGGGAGGGACAAGAGATGTCTTGAGCTTGCCAGGGGAAGATTGACGGACGGGAGGAGGGGAGGAAGCTGGGGAGGGGGAGGGAGATGAAGAGGAGGCAGTAGAGTTGCTGTCGCGCTTCGGGGCTGCAGGAAACAGGATAAAGAACAATGAGTGACACATGTACAGAAGAAGTGATGTACAAATTTGTAGATTATATGTCGATTGTTATTTTAAAGGCAGGTAAGCATATTGTGCGTTGATCTGGAAACGTCATTTGACTCTAACCCAGCATTCACGCATATCATTCATTTTTAAAGGGACTATTTTACAGACCAGTATTCACAGAACAACTTCCATCTCCACTAAAATTAATTAATAACGGGTGGTCAGTCTCACAGGGGCTGTCAATATTAACAAACGTCTGTAAACAATATAAAACGGGTTCAATCCACAACCTCTCACAGGATCCTCATGCGTTTTTGTATGAATTTGAGTCTCGCAAATATCTCGATTCTCTGAGCGTTGTGGGAGCTCACACACTGAACAAGTGTTGAAATAATACTTTGTTTCGTGAAAAAGGTGTCTCCTTTTAAGCTAGTAGCTCACCGACTTTGGCGAGCTTCCAGACACTGAGGGAGCACCAGTGCTGGGTGGCGCTGTCAAGGGGCAGTTTAGGAGACAGGCGGCGCAGGCGGCCAGGGAGCGCCCCCCGCGCGGCCGCCATCAGGGCCCCCGGCCACTCGAGCACGGTCACTAGCAGCTGTAGTCCGCCAGGCGCCAGCAGCAGTCTCCTGAAAACACCCCATAAACACACAGATCCTACTCATTTTTTCTTTGACCACCATAAATTGCCTCCTTATATTTCAATCAGTTGTAACCACCATAACTTGTCTCACAACATCTCTGCGTCAGAGCAGAATCTCAGACAATTGAAGAAATACTTGCGTACAGACAAATTTTCAGCTCAGAACATATTTAGGTGTTTGTTAGTCAGCATGGCAGGCTTGCATCATTTGGTCCTAAGATGCATCGAGTAATAGACGGTGACCAATGTTCTAATTTATATAAAGCTGTACAAAAAATATTTCCTGTGCAACTTTGAGAAAATAAAAAAAAATGTACAACTCATTGCGCTTTATATATATACCAACATAATGAAACGGTAAATTTTTAACATAACCAAAAAATAATAACACTTCAAAATATAAATTAAAATTTATTTTTAAATTTTAATGAGTGTTTACATACGCACAGCTTAAAGCGAACATTGGCGGTGACCATCCATTGTGTAAAAACGGAGTTATCCAGTGATCGAATGTCAACCCCACTTACAACGTTCTATTGTCGTCAGTCGTAACTTCTCCTATAGATAAAATGAATTGTCGGCAAAAATATTATTTGTGATTAAATTAATTTATTTAATCTAATAAATATGCATATACTTTATAACAAGTGCTTTCTATGTTAATTCTATTGAACATATAACGTGGAAATTTCTTGACTTGAAGATATGAGTCTTTGCAGCAGTCAATGTCACATGAATACATCATTTTTCACTCCATCTGTCACCACATATAGTGGCATAATCCTTCCCTCGTTTAACACGCATCTAGGAGATCCTAGGAGTCACATTCGGGACCAAGCTATTTGTACCTGTTGAAGGCGTTCAGGCCACCGAGGCGCAGGAAGAGGCGGCAGTTGTGAGGCTGTCCGAGCAGCAGCGCCTGCAACAAGGGCGCCACCTCACAGGCATTCTTGGCGCTCAGCTCGCGCAAGGCCTAAACATACACACAGGGCTCCTTAGGCTGCATTTATATCAAACCAATATATTGTTGACCTAGAATGCAAGTCTTCATTTAGCGTAATTAAGAAGTTTTTAAATAAGATAGATAGAGCAGCGGTGGAATGGGGATTTATCTCCATCCAGCAAATTTAAAGGCGCAGAAAATAGGCGTAGAAATGCTAATCTACTCTTGATTAGAAGGATTTCTTTGTCATCAAATTTAAGATTGAAAATTAAATATTTTAACACATTTTACAACAGCGAAACAAATTTTTAATTTGTAGTTTCATAATCTGTTTATTATAATAAAAAAATATTGCTTCGAGTTCCGTTAAGTTTAAATCATGACATTGACTGACTTTCCGCAATTTCCGTGTCTTTTCATTGGTTCATATTACCAGGAAGCCTGTAGACGGCAATATTGATCACAAGCAGGAGGGCACTAATAGCGGGAAGTCTTCACCTGGACTCATGATAAATACATGTTTAATACATCAGTTCAGTACTCTTCTGGAAGCTTTACAATATCACGTATCAAAGATTGGTGTCCCACCTTCGCAATGAGGGGCGCCGCGGCCTGGCGGTTGCAGCGCTTCGCTTCATACAGCGCAGTCAGGCATCGACATGCGGCGCACCACACGGCCCCATTCTGCAACTTGACCAACAACCTTTATTACAGGAAACTACTGACGCATCAATACTTTTTTATTATTATTTTAAGGTTGTATTTATCTATTGAATTATTTGATCAAAATATATGGAATAAAAGATCAAATACTAATTATAGCTTTGCAATACCAAAAAGTGACTTCTTGCTTGATTTGAATTCATTTTGCTGATCATAATGACACAGTGATACACAGTGATGCTAATGCATCTGCCCAGTTGTCTTACATTGTAGAAGAGAACCTTTCAATTTTAACTAAATTATCAAAATAATTTTATTCATTCGCGTACCGCTGCCATAAAGCTATATTAGCTGCCATGGTCCTCACCTCCTTCTATGTCAGCACTGCTTCACGGAGCTTAGCCGAGTATATTTTATGTATAGTTCATCTGACACTGTTTATAATTGTTTGACTATAATAGGCACTTTTTTTTTTTTTTTTTTTTTTTTTTAATTAATCAAATATAATAGGATCTATTTAAGATTTTATTGACAGTATTACATTAATTTTTTTTTTTTTTATTGTTTATTTTTTTGGAAATTCGCTTTCCACGCCACTTAAAGGTAGATCTTGTGTGTGGCGTGGGATTCATCTTTGATTTAAGTGTTGCATAATTTATATTATTTTTTCACATTTTTTACATAATAACATATTTTTTTTAGAATATAAAATAATATCATTAAAATTTATAAATTTTTTATAGTCGAAGTGACAATTTCAGCATCATTTACATATATATATTTCGATTCTTTAATAGCCTCGACCCATCTAAGTCTCAATTTCCACCAGACACCTTTTAATGAACTTAATATAATCAATACCTTTTTAACAATATAAATATTTTATACAATTTATATGAATTCTATACTTATTATGCTTGGATCATATACATACAACTACTACTTAGTACCTAGCTTGAATCATATACAGAGAGGTTTACATTAGTATCATTTTAATAATAGTAACATTATAATGTAATAAAAAAAAATATATATATATATATCATTTATTTCTCATTTTTGTACAATTACGTCCGATCTGATTTTTATAATTTTGAAGAACCGTTTTCCCCTTTTATTCATTATTTTCATGTCACTGATCGCTTTTATTTCCGGAGGAAGATTGTTGAAATTCACTATTCCGTTGTATTTGTAACCATTCTTTGCATGTTGTGTGTTAAATTTTGGTATTAGTAGATTATGTACACCTATCCCCCGATTTACACGGTACTTGTTTTACACGTTTTCGCTTTTACACGGTTTTCCAAATAAGTTTTTTTTTTGTTTTTATCGCACTCTACTAAATGCTACTGTGTTTGAACACGTGCGCTGTGTACACATCTCACGGGGAATCCCGAGCTAGTTGTGCTGACTTGCTGCACACGCACACTGTGTCTGTATTTCTTCATTGGGCGGAGAAGGTTTTGATGATTTTACTGATGATGATATTGCAGAGTTAATGGCTGATAAAGAACTAAGTGAGGATGATTTAGTTAACTTAGTTTGCGAAAGTGAGTCTGACAAATCTGATGAAGAGGAATTAGCACCAGTAACATTCACTGCTAAAGTCATCCGCGAAGGACTCGCATTGGGAAGAAAGCTGGGTAATCATTTTATACAAAATGACACAAACGTTGAAAGGGCTTTACGATTCCAACGTGACATAAATCGCTGCTTGGCTCAATATGAAGAAGTTTACAAAGATCTTACAAAAAATTCGAAGCAATTGTTAATAACCGATTTTATTACCACCTCTCAGAATGTAAATATTTCTGCTTCAAACATCCAATCGGCACAAATAACTTCGAGTGATGAAAGTGAATTCCAACCTTCGATTCCGAAAAAAAGAATGAGAGTAATTTCTGATAGTGATGAAGGATAATAAAACACCTTAGGTTTTATTTTTTGTTCTTCTGTTTAATGTATGTATTGTAATTAAATAAAAAAACAGTGTTTCCGTAATATATTACATATTTTAACCTGTCAATGCATTTTATTTTTATTTCTGTGTACACCTAAAAATATTGAAAAAAATCACAACTGTTAAATAGCAAAATTATGAATTTTCTGCAAGCTTTTCGATTTACACAGTTTTGACTTGAAAATTTTTAATTTTCGATCTACACGTTTTTCTCAGGAACTTATCTACCGTGTAAATCGGGGGATAGGTGTATATACCTAGCAGAGTGATGAGTGATGCTTCAATACAAGATATCTGAAGAACAAAATCATCTAAATAATTTTATTACAACTTTACCTAACAACCAAACCTATTCCTTGCCGGCGGGTATAGCTTAGTGGTTAATGCGTTTGCTTTGCAAGCCAAATGTCGTGGGTTCAATCCCCGACGGAGATTTAAAATTTTAAAAAAAAAAACTGAGCTCTTTATATACCTCGGTTGGTGTGAATTTGATCCCTCACCCGTAAAATGCCAGTCATAGCCTATTGATAAAAATTGGTGGTAGACGAAAGTCATACTGAAAAGACCATGCATAGTGAATTACTGTAATAATTAGATTATGCGTGAATGTCAGACTGTAGCCTATGACGTTGGCAGATCAACACTCCACATGCAGCGCTTAGCCATATGCAGCATGGTAAGCGTCGTAGAATCCACCTATACATGTTTATATAGAAAAGAAAACGACAAAACTCACCGCAGTAGAGAGCAGGAACAGACGGCGAGTACGGCACAGTATGGGGCGCACGTGCTGGGTGACTGCACCCTTTACAGCCAAGGCGGGGGCCAATACCCACAGCAGGCGCAGTGCGGCCAGTGCCGGGGCTGACGCACGCCCCCGGGCAGCCATCGCGCGCCTCAGCAGCGCCGCCACCGCTGGCGCCGCCAGCAACCGGGGGCCGTACGACTCCTGAAACAGCCATCACTGCAACCCCTGCCTCAGAGTGGCGGACCTATTACATAATGAATCAGAACCGAGAATGAACTATGTCGTCACCGAGCACAACGGCACAAAAAAGCAAAACGGGATTGATTCCGGGGGTCTGGTAGTCAGGGGAATGACAACTGGACACTAAAAATCTTTGAAGAAACCACAATCGTTTTTTTATTCGTAAAAAAATAAAGAGAGCCCATCATGTGTTGCACGTATTGAGTCTCCATCCTCTTCGATCCTCTGCCTTCCGAATCTAGGCCACTCATTTTATTCTTCCAAATGTCGTCAGTCCATCTTGCAGGGGGTCGGCCAACGCTTTGTTAGCCAATTCTTGGGCGCCACTCCAACACTTTTCTTCCCCATCGACCGTCGTCTCTTACAGATATGCTTAAGTGTGCCTATTCGTTGGGTAGCCTCCACTACTTGAGTTCTTCTGCGGATCTTTTAGCGACACTCCGAGCATGGATCTCTCTATAGCACGCTCGGTGACCTTTGAGAGAGCCCATAAGAGCACAAAATATAAAGTGAGGTATGAAAATGTGTGAAAAGTAATGTTTTATTTGCAACCAGTTGTATTAATTGAATCTAACCTAACACAACTCAAACAATTCATTTAAGATTGAAGAAAAGATGTTTATGGTTCATAATAACAAAGGTCAATGGTTGTACTTATACATCACAATTAATTTTATAAAGAACACACTGTGGAGGCTTTACCCCTCATGCTGCCGGTTGACTCACGTCAGTCATCGCGAAGGCGGCCATGAGGTTAAGCACTTTAGCCGTGAGGGCGGAGTCTTGAGCGCAGCGCAGCAACATGGCGGGCTCCGGGGGCGCGGGAGGCCGCGACGAGGCGCACAGCCGTAACAGCTCCTGCAACAGCCACGCGTGAGAAAGGTGACAGTTATGGCCGCGTCGGTGGTAATGGTAGAGTTTTACCTTGGCCGCCTGCGCCTTGTCTGCTTGGCTACCGTGCTGCAGGCGCCCGCACAGCTCCTCCATCTTCTCGCCGGGTTTCATGTTCCCGCTTCCCGCGAAGGGCTGACAACGTCATTGTTATGAATCGTAAACGTCAAACCATAATAAAACAACCATAGTGAATGTAACTATGTGTTTGTATAAATAGGTATTTTTAAGTTTGGTAGGTACCGAACTTGTTCCATTCTCGTATAAATGTTTTTTTAATCATGTTTAAGAATTTTAATATCTTTAACCCTTAATTAGTCGCATGGGGTCAAAACAAGTTCGAATTCAAAAATTAAGCACTTGCCGCTTCCTTATTTTTTTTAATTTAGCTTGTATTTGTTTAATTAGATATTAAATTAGTGTTATTTCTTTAAATATAATAGTATTATTAGCACTTAAATAAAAAACAAGTTTTATTTACTTATATCTATAAATATAAAAATCAATGTCTGTCTGTGTGTGTGTCTGTCTGTATGTGTGTCATTGATGCATTCCGTTACCATTAACCCGATTGCGATAATACTTTGTCGAATTATTGCTGATACTAGAAAGAAAAAGACAGGATACTCAAAATTTGATTTAATTACAAAAAATAATATAATATTTACGTAAAACATGTTTTCATACAAGACTTTTGTAATACAGAACGGCCAATTTAGAACATTGTGTTTCCTTAGCAACGCCGTAAACAAAAATTCATTGACCTGAAGTTATTTTAAGTAAGTAATTTTAGTAGGTATTTTAAGTAGGTATTACTGAATAGTAGAATTGGTATTACTGAATGAATAGGTATTACTGAAGAGTAGGTACTGAATATTTTGAAACAAAATTCGATTTTCGAATAAACTATTTCAATATTTGAATTTTTGATGACTTTTTTGTTTATCGAATTAAAATAAATATAACGTATTAATTGTGTGTGATATACAGTAGAAAGAGTTAATTATGGAATTCTAATTGCTGGTCGGCTTCGGATAGTGTTATATCATAATTTAATAATTAATTTTAATTGAAAAATTAATAAATTAAAAATATTTAGTTTTGATTCACAATTTATTTTAATGTTTACATGTTTCGGCCTTCTTGAAGACCATCTTCAATAATGAAAAAATAAAAACAGGCCGTGGCTTATATAGGTATGGACAAGATCCTATATTAGTACACACATATTTACAGGTTGTATATGTGTGCGGGTACAACAATTGAAAAAGTTTATTTTAAAAATTAATTGGTATGTGATTAGTCTTAATGTATTGAGATTTTTTTTTTATGTAAGCACATACAAAAGAATACCGACAGATGGTGATAGTAATTTTTTGTCTCATCTGTGGAATTCTATGACGCTTACCATGGTGCATATGGCTAAACGCTGCGTGTGGAGTGTTGATCCGCAGACGTCATAGACTACAGCCCGAGATTCACGCATCATCCTTTATTATTACAGGAATCTACTATGAATGGGTGGTCTTCACGGGATGACTTTTGTCTACCACCAATTTTAATTGATAGGCTTTGACTGACATTTTACGGGTGATGGATCAAATTCACACCAACCGGGGTATTTTAAAGCTCAGAAATCGATTAAAAATCCTTTTTTTTTTAATCTCCGTCGGGGATCGAACCCACGACCTTTGGCTTGCAAACGCTTTACTTTAGAGCTATGACAGCCAGCATTGTACAATAATATTTTTTTTGCTTTCAATTTAAAAAGATATTATGAAATACTGTGTATTCTATTTTTTTAAATATAAATTATTCTAAAATTATAATTATTTCACCAAGTATTGTCAGTTGATAACCTTAATGTTAGTATTATATCAATCAATTTATTTTTATTTTTCAAAAGTGAATTTCAAAACGTAACATTCACTGTGAAATCAATTTTGCCACCCAAACGAAAAGCAATAGGTCAAGAGTACAACTCAAGCACGAATGAAAGGGGCATCTCGAGCTTCAGAAACAGTCGAGCAAAGGAGAGCAAGATTGGAAACAGATTGAGTACACGCTGCTCAAACCCGTTCATCTGGACAGATGAGCAACGGGAAGCGAGATTAGAAACAGTTAGAGTACACACTGCTCAAACCCGTTCACATGAAACAGATGAGCAACGGGAAGCAAGATTGGAAGCAGATCGAGTACGCGTAGATCATACCAGACGTACTCTGCATGCTGATTTAAATCATAGTGCTTTCCATTACGATCCTAATTATGATTACAGTCTGCACCCAAGTATTGTTATTGGAAAAATTGATAAATTATGCGTGTATTGTAGTGCCTGTAAATTTAAAAATTAAACACTAGGAATGTGCTGCACGAGTGGAAAATTGAAATTTCCAGAATTAGATTCACCCCCCGAACCTTTATTAACGTTGGTATCGGGTGATACAAGTGAATCAAAACATTTCTAGGCAAACATACGAAAGTACAATTCTTATCACTACCACTGCCGAACGCAAATCATTCCTCATCGTACAAATGGTCATGTTTAGCAAGTCTCAGAAACGCATCGATCTTACGATGGATTGCAATATCCGATTTTATTTTGGCAAGGAGAAAACGGATACCATTTCAACATCCCGTTGAGAAATCCACAAACAGATGAGGAAACGACTAAGAAAGTCAGTGCCATGAATTACTATTCATATTGATTGCTGATTCGTGAAAACGCTGAAAATCATATCCTAAAAGGTCGAAATTTGTTCTATCAATACATGTTCGCGAAAATAGAAACTGAACGACTCCTCTACATTTGATTAAATCATACCGAGTTGCGTTCCGCAGAGTATATTCATTTACGCGATGCAGTTGTAAATGATGGCTGAAAAACAAAAAAACATTGTGTATCCAAAAGCACTCCAATAAATAAAAACATACGGGCGCCACTGTCAAATTTAGGTAAGAACAACATAACCTAAGTTTATTGTTTCTAATTGGCTCCGGTCACGCCTCAAGTCCGACTTATCCAATCGGAAGGCGAGAGGCTCCCGACGAGGCGTTTCCATAAAAACTCGCGGTTTCTTTTTTTTTTAGTGGCATTGCAACGCATGCCGGGTACACGCTAGTATTTCATAAATAATAATAAAAATCATACAATTTGGGGTCACCTGTGACCCCATGCGAGCAGTTGTGTAATTTTTCTTGGTGCGAATAATTAAGGGTTAAAAGGTTTAATATCACGCAAAAAAAAAAAAAAAAAATCATAAATGTGTTCGGTGCGCAAAAAAGAGGCTCGTGAACTGAATTTTTCGCCTGCCTAGGCAAACTTTTATAAAAACATTTACAAATAATTTTATTTAAGTTACTTTTATTTTAGTTAATTTCATTTTGGTTAGTTGTTTCAATTTATTTTTTTAGAAAGTCAAATCAAATTACTGTCACACTAGTCTATGTTGTGAGTACAGTGCTGACCATTCCCCCCTCAGTAATTTTCAGAATATAATTCACTTCCTACAAACTTAGTGAAAAAAATGCTTTTTTACTATACCGAAAATACAAAAAATATTTTTCAAATCACACAATTCACCATTATTTTTAGAATTCCGTTTCCTGGAATTGGGAGCTACAACTCTAGTGCCGCCGTCATATCTTATCAGGGCTGAAATAGGATGATGGGGGTTTTTATGAATAATATTATTAGAATTAATATACATATTACTGTTTTTAAATGATAACACGTACGAGTTATGGTAAATATATATTTTAATTTCATCATTTACAGATCCGTTATGATATTAAAGGTTCACGAGGAGATAATGACCACACTTACTATATACATTATAGAGGACTCCAGGCCTAGGAGAAGGTACCCACATTGCACCAATCCACACAATACCTATTGGTACAAGATGCCTTCAGACAAAATAGATAGGTACTCTCATGTCTGCTCTCTACTTTTGTTAAATTCCTTAATAAACTAATTTGGCATCCGTTAGGAATGTTTCTAGGAATCATCAAAGATACGGAGACAAAGGGGAACATCAGGAAGAACACTTAATTACAATATAAGTCTTTGAGAATCAGGTATATTTTAAAAATTAACATCTAAGCATGACCCATCCGACGAACGATCGTTACAATCCATTCCAATTAGAATTCATCAACAAACATTCATTCCATTTCGATGCAAAGTAGGTAGGTACTTTGACTTGTGTAGAGCGGAGTTTCAATAAAATAATGATTCGACTAATGAGACAGTCGCTGATATGATACACATCTCAACTTGACAAGACAATCAATGGGATCACCTTGCAGGGGCTGTGAACTGTCAACACTATGACTATACATACATAATAGGTACACATTGAGAAATAATGTAATTATTCTAAAATATTGGATTCAAAAATTCCAAATAGTAAAGAAGAAGAAGACTCGTTTTTTTAAATTTCCGAATAAATATTATCACAATATGAACATCACATAGATTATTACTTTTAAACTTTTAAGTACATTTCATCCAAAAATCTTTAATATTTTATACTTATATGATAAATTAGTCTAGTTATTATGGAAACCTTCATAGCCAGAAGACATTTACAACGTCTCTCCGCTATAATATAATCAATATAGACGAATCGTAACTTTGGCACTCTATAAATCATAAAAAAATATATTTCAATTTTAATTTCTGGCCGATGATAACCTAACCTCAAACCATAACCGTGTTAGAATAATCTGACATATTGCACATTTTACAGACACTTCAACTTTACAATATGTACAGCCGATACATCGGATACATTATCATTATTAATTCTTCCATTTTGATGAGAGTTGAAGCTCACACAATTTCTTAAACACCTTATGACTAATAATACCTAATAGTGAAGATAGCGTCACACAGAATAATTCGATATCCAAGGACGATTCCGGAACAGGTCCCGGTTGATCAGTTTGAAAACCCAGCTTCTCACAATCGCGAGGATATGTCTGCTGACAAAAACTTTGATTCTTCTTTAATACTAATGAGTTAGTTGCTGATATCAGCAACCACTCCTGGGCTCGAACTGTGAAGTCAGCTGGTGCTGGACAAGAGCATATATATAACATGGCCGGGTAATTCCGATCATAATCCGAGAATGCACACATCCTTTCAAATACATTGACATAATGTATAGGTATCAGGTATTCTTAAATTTGGCTTAATGCTTTTTAATGAGAAATCCACGGTTCGCTTTGAAGATATTTCATTCCACGTTTGCGGGAATCGCTGAGCGACAGTCGATAAGTTCAGCCAGAAGTCATCCGACGATCTTATTTCTAAGTAAACTATGTGGCACTTCTTTGACACAGGAACATTTAAAACCTGACAAGAACGTTTCTCTCGAGGGAGGGGAACGAATCGGTGATCATTCCTTTGTTAATTCTGCAGGAAGAATCACTTTTAAAGGATGTATCTGAACGAGAAGAAGATGAGGGTGTGGCAACACCATACGGGCATGCGACCGACCGCGAGGGCCAACGGCAGTCAGTCTCCAGAACCCGGCACATCAGTAGATATGTCGATAAGTTTTTTAATTGTTTAGTCAGCCGTTGGTGAGAGCGGAGCGGCGCGAGTATCCCTTGCGGGCGCCCCCGGGGGCCCCGGCCGCCTCGCACTCGCGACGCACGCGTGCAATGATGTCCGCCACGAGGCGCTCCTCGCGCCGCCGCCGCGCGCTGTCGGGCCCTCCGGGGGACAACTCTCGGGTCTCAGGTTCGGCCTCCTCTGCAGGCTCCTGCTTGATGCGGGGGCTGCGCGGCTCCTCGGCCTCTGCCCCCGGCTCGGGCTCCGCGTGCCTGCTGGCCAGGTGACCGATGTAACCTGAAGAAAGGAACAGACCGGTTACCAATTTTTTTTATATAATCACATGCAAGAGATGTGACGTTCAACCAGGGTGTCTGGAGGCTGCATGCGAGAAACGTGTATCGTGTTTGCATGTGGGTTGAGGAGATTGCAAGTGTATATTTATCTGAATCTTTAAGAGATCCAAATTGAAGAAAGAAATAAACCCGCCGGAAGAGCATTCTAAAGTTTACCGGTGGCATTTAGGAAGTGACTTTTGAAACTGCCAGTTCTTGGTCGATACACATTAATCGTCTCTAGATGTTCGGCAAGTGTAAGAGGAGTTTGTCGGTTGTAGGTGGTTGCAGGAGAAATCAGTTCTATCTCTAATAAAATTCCAAAGAGCAGAGACCGCGGTTATAACGGTAGAAAATACTAAGTGTACAAATCTTACGCCTGCGTTCAATTAATTGCAGGTTAGACGTAAGAGTGAGGACGCCAGCACTCACCCTTGCGGCTCTTGAAGAAGACCGCGCAGTGCTGGCAGCGGAACAGCTGCGCGGCAGGCGGCGGCGCGGAGTGGCGCTTGTACTTGTGGCGATACCAGTGCGTGCGGCTTGGCAGCACGTCCCCGCACAGCTTGCACGCCGCGCGCCCGTCCTCGCGCACCAAGTACTCCAGCAGCTCGCGGCGGCGCGCGCCCTCGGCCCCCTCGGAGCCCCCGGGCGCCGCCAAGCTGGAGGCCTGCGCGTCCGTGAGGAAGTGCGGCTCCTCCAGCAGCAGACGCGGCGCTGCGCCCCCGCGCCCCCGGCCAGACTGCCGCCCAGCGCACCCAGCAGCGACAGCGTGATAACTGGCGCATCCACCCCCGTATCTGCGAACAACACGGATCGCAACAATGCGAGGCGATGTCAGCACGAGGACCCCTCTAAACTTTTCGGTACAGAAGCACCAACTTGATTTTTCTACTGTACGGTCATAACAAGTCCTAACTGATGAATGACTAAGCTAGGGGCGCCGATGGGAGCGAGTTTTTCATATATTTTTTGAAATATAAACAATACAGGGCACTAGAAAAAAATGCCCTAATGCAGTCTAAAGTCGGCACGGCTTCAAAAAGTAATCTAAAGATCAGAAATATAGAATCAGTTTACAAAATAAACCGAGTAAAACTTGATATGAAACCACTAAGTTTTGATTGATAATCACTCTACAAGTTTAGTTGATGTGGCACTATCCTTAGGAGCTACTAAAAAAAAACTTCCACTCTCATAATTAATAATGTGAATTCATAATGTTTTTGGATTTTTTTCCCATTATAATTTATGCAGTTATCACTGAGATTTAACAGTTAAATTATTAGCTTAAATTAAGATCCACTGGAGAATTCATATTAATAATAATATTGTATAAATTATCTTTTTGTTTAAATACTATTATAATTTAAATATCAATTTCAAAAATGCAAAACTATTAATATGGATATTTCCCATTAATGGAAAATGATAACATATGTATAACACCATCTTCTTCCTTCAGAGGAAATTATAAAAAAAAACAAAATCAAAATGTGAATTTTGGGAATTCACTTAAAAAAGTGTCTCGTTTTTCGTTGACATCACTCGATGTGGATTGTTAAAGTATAAAATAAAGCAAATTACCTGATGAAGCAAAGAAAGTGAACAGAAGCAAACTGGAGCATTGCACGAAACCTTTTGAAAAATGTAAATCATAGTAAAAAATAAATAAAAACATAAATTTTAATAATAGTTTTATTTTTTCAATTAATTTTATCAATACAACACTAAAATAGAAATGTGTTCTGGGTGATAATGCTCTATATTAGTCAATAGTCTACACGAGCGCTCGGCCCCGTGCACTCGTCATCATATCTATCTATAATATATATATATATATATATGTATAAGGCTCAACATTCGATAGCATTTCATAAAAGTAAACCATCTGATGAAACAAGAGTAAAAAGGTTCAACTCCCACAGAGATAAAAGAAAAATAATCCAAGTAACAATCAGCCGTAATCAATATTACCGACTTGAACATGATTCCTGGAGCTCTCGCTAGAGGGACTCACAGTAAAAAACTCTCAGGGACCAAATGATTCTTAAAATATATTCACGTGTAATATAAAGTAAAAGGAAAAAAGTAAAAAAATAACCATAATTGCACATTCGTTTTTAGAATAGAATAAAAAAGCATAAACAAACAATAATAACAAGAATATAATATACAATATACTTATGAAGAACTGTGAGACGAGGAAAATCACATTTTCCTCCACTTTTAAATAAGGAATACTATAAAACGCCACTCGTCAGAACGTCACCGCCCACTGAGAAGGTCCGGGGTTCCTCCGACTCCAACAAAAATATATCTATTCAACACGATCTATAAATATATCATATAATGAGTTCATCTGTATCCCTTCTGAAGATCGCTCCGGACCGTTTATAAAAATATGGAATTAATCATTTTTCACTGCACATTTAAAAAAAATCATAACCCGTTTTAAAATATAATATTAGTACACGTCTAGTTAGTCGGTTACAATCCATATATTCTCAAATAAAATACACGAGGGCTGCATACAGCCGTGCAGGTTACAGGGCCACAGGGGGACCCTCGAGGCACCAAACTTCTAATCTGAATTAAAGCTCGGACAACTATCACTACACTAGTATCATAATTGACATCCGCAGGGAGGGCAGCGGGCAGCACTCCTCGGTTACTGACCTTTAACATTAATATTTAAATTGTGCGATCTTACTTCTACGTGGATGCGTCATAAAAATACTTAAGAAAAAGAAAGACGGTGCGACGGCCGACGTTAGAGGCCGGCCGCTATTTGGTAACCCGGGCATCTGAAGGAAGCCGCAGCAGAGACCACTCTTCAAGTAATCTTCGAGTGATGAGATCCCTTCTGCGGTTCCAACCTTCGATGTCGGCTGAGGACCGAATGCGGCATTCCGCAGGGAAATAGAAAAGATCTTAAAATACAAAATAATTAAGCGCCCTTCGCAAGAGCTGAAACGTAGCCTAATAAAGTACGAACATTTTCTGACTTGTGAGAGTTTGCAACGCGAACACTTTCAACTAAAAACAAAATTAAAATAATTTTTAAAAATTTAAAATAAAATTATAGAGAAAACAAAAGGCGGAGCGGAGACCGCGGCGACCATGTCGCCCGACCCCCTTCCATATAAAGATATCATTTTTCGTATCACAAACGCAAATTAAAATAACTAATAAATGTATTTCAGGGATCCTTCGGTGAAGGAGCGCAGGAGCGGGAGGCAAACGACAACATTCGAATGTACGAGTTGAGAATGATATAAAAGATAATTATCTACAACGATAAGACTCTTCCGATTATCGCATTAAATGCTCGCATTTTATAAAAGCTTACAAACTGAGAAGGCTGACGTCCGTTACTCTAGGTATAATATAACTAAGTATAATATTGTGTTCTATATAAGTTGTACTCTATGCATCTTACGCTCGAACTAACTTTAAATAACTCACCCTCGTCGGGACGCGGCCGGCTACGCGACAGTCCAACAATACTCTCTTCGATAACATCAGAAGGACGTTCAGTTTTATTATTTTTTTAACGAGTAAATGCAAATATTCAATTTGTAAATATAACATTTATATCCCTTCGACGATAAAGAAATAAATAAATTGTCCCGTCTCATAACGAGAGCCGTTCCCATCAAGCATAACTCTCAAGGGTCGACGCGTCCCTTAGCTCGCGCGCTTCTTACGTTAACTTACAATTTAGTACTGGTATCGTTTTAGGGAGAGCGGGGGCCCTAACCGTGCGGAACCGTGTCGGGACGCTCGGGCGAGGAGTCAGGGGCGCCGGGCGCCTCCAGCTCCAGCTTGAGGCCGAGCGCGGCCGAGTCCAGCTTGAGCGCCCCGGCCCCCTCGCCCAGCAGGAAGTAGCCGGGCGGGAACGCGCAGTCCTTGGGCATGTAGCACTCGTGCGTGGTCTTCATGTGGTTCTTCATCTTGTCCGGGCGCGAGAACTCCTTGCTGCACACGGGGCAGGGGAACACCTTGCGCTGCTTGCCCTCGTGGTAGAGGAAGGCGTGGCGCTGGAAGGAGTACTTGTTCTTGAAGGTCTTCTGGATGTTCTCCTTGGCGCACTCGGTGCACTGGTAGATGCCCTCACTGACGGAGGCGTAGCGGAACAGGTTGAGGCCGCGCACCGACATCTCCGTCAGCTGCTCGGCCGGGTCGTTGGAGGCGGAGTTGGCGCGGCGGCGCACGCGGCGGCGCACGGGCGGGCGCGGCTCGTTGTTGTTCAGCGAGTCGCGGTAGTCGGGCAGCGCGCTGCCGCCCGCCATCTGCGTGAGGGGGTTGATGCGGATCTTGCCCAGCTCCGGCGCCCCAGCGGCCAGCGCGGCATGCAGCCGGCCCGCGCTCGGCTCCGACTTGGGCGTCAGCAGCCCCCCCGGCGAGGCTCCTGCAACACAACAACCGATCAGCCACTTCGTCAGACCGCAAGAGCGGCAGGCTAAACTACTATATAAGACATGACGCTTACATTGTCTAGATCCGTCGGCGGCAGGGTGGCATTAACAGATAAGCATAATCATGAGTTGGTTAGTGGCGGGCGGGACGGGGAGGGAGACAGATAGACACAAATAATAAAGGCGTTTTATTTTTTTGAAAATATATTCTTTATTTCTTATCGATGATAATGTATAAATAATAAATCTAAAAATAAAATAATAACAAGAGTTTCCGATAACAGTTTTCCTTTTTCTCGTAAAGAGAAGAACAGAAGAACGCTGACCGAGGCGAAGCGGACGTTCTAGCAATAAATACAACTTAAGTAAATATCCTCCGGTCGACGCGGATCGTCTCGTAGAACATCGGCGCCGACGCCAAATAAATAATTCGTAACAAAATCAGGTTCCAGAGTAAAATAATATTTGGAAAGAACAAAATAATAACTACGATAGTTAAAATAATATTAACGGTAATTAAAATATCTAAATATTGCAATCGCGGAACACGTCGCGTCACTAAGTGTAATAGGAAGGCGGTTCCGCAGGCGACGCCCTCGGGGCGCCGCTGGACACGGCAACCAGGGAGCTGCAGCACCGACGCGGTCCCTGCGGCCGCCGCGGAAGGGACTCGTGTATTCAGCATTCGACCGATCGGTTTCGAATATTTCAAGAGATAACAAAATAAACTATAAACCTATTCGAATAAGCCTAGTCACTTAAATCTATTAAATAATAGCCTCAAAAGCGGAGTCCGGATATAATCTCCGGGAGCAACAAAACAGTCAACGATCACCGCTCAATAAATAATAACGAAAACAACGATAAACTATGAAAGGAGGTCTCTCTGCTGCCTCGGAACATTCAGAGACAATAGGTTAGTGCAGCTGCCCTGCGAGTCTTAGTTAAAGTTAACATACCTTGTTAGTGTTAGTAGTTAATATTCCTTGTACATTGTTCTCTTTGAAGTCCGCCATCAGTCGGGACGCTGTCAGGTTAAGTCTACGCTAGCAGTAAGTACTCTTTAGTGGCGGGCTGCGACGCGGCGACACGGAGATCAGAGGAACGACAATAAATCATTCTTATTTTCAAAAGGCAAGACGACCACTAAAATTACAAGTCTTTAAAATAGGGCAAATTCCCCGCGTCGCATCCCTGCGCGGGCTTCCTCTGAAGCCCGGGACAAAATATAACAAAACGGTCACAAAATAAACCGGGATTAAACAATATAAAGAGAAGACGATAAAACCTAACCGAGGGCCAAGAAACCAATAAAATCAATACAAACTATAACCAACAGTAATAAATAACGAGACTCTTAACATTGTAAAATAAAACTCTATTATTTGATTCTCATCACCTAATAGTAAACAATAGACGATCATGTAAATTGAGGGTTTCACAATAATACACTAAGTGGGTCCTCTGGGGACTTAAGCTATGAGCTATAGAGCTACAGTAGGTGAGTGTAGATAGGGCACATTTGTATTCTAATAATTAAACTCTCGCCTCTCGCCGACATTTGATTCTACAGTCTTTTAGATTCAGATTAAAATCTTTTTAAAAATATCACCCAATTTCCCCAACTTATTAATACAATATAAGCATTTCCGATCTTTTATTTTTTATCTAAGGCAATGAAGAAATTTCAAGTCTTCTAATAATCTCGGTCCGTCGCGAGACTCCGGGTCTCCGGGGTCCGGAGGAGCACAGGGAGGTCCCTCGCCCGGAAGTCTTCGGAAGCATTATCTTTGTTCACTCCATTAAGTACCTAACAATTTATATTACCCATAAAAATATATATATAATATATCGTATCCTTCATAACAGACAATAAACCTGCGACGCTCTATGCTATACCCTTCCTCTCCTCTCTACGAACTAATCAAATAAGTCAACAAGAAGGATTCAACCCTATCGTAAATAATCTTCAGGAGCTCTCGCAGCAATAAACATCGCATATAATCAATAAGTAAACAACTTCAACGATAATTAAACAGCGCCTCCAAATAAATAGTTACAATAATGTCCACCTACAGTATAATGCACTCTATTAAGTCTCTAAGAAGGTACAAAGCGGAGCCGCGGCTCCATCACCGTTCATTACCGATATCCTAATTTCCAAAGTACTTTTTGACGTTTTCTTCTCACGTATTGTTGTCGATAAGGCCATGAAATTTTGCAGTTCCTAACTAATCGAGTGTTCTCGTGTGATCTCCGACATATCATATATATCCGCGAGACGTATATCTATAAACTCTTTAAACTCTGCACTCCTCTAGTCACTTCGGCCTAATTACCCTGACTAAACTAGATAACGAAGGACTTGGAGTCGTCGGCCGGCAGGCGGTCCTCCGGGTTCTTGTGGATGATCTTGAGGTGCGCGACCATGTTGTCCTTGCGCGTGAACTCCTTGAAGCAGATGGGGCAGGGGTACACCTTTACATCCTTCTTGTGCGAGGTCACGTAGTGGCGGCAGAAGTTGCTGATGTGCGTGTACACGCGCTAGCACACCTTGCAGCGGTACACGTTCTCGCCCTCCTTGATGCAGAAGTCGCGCACCGTCTCTCCGGCCTCATCCAGCAGCGGCTTGTCGGGCGCGGCGTACCAGGCGGGGGCCTCGCCCTCGAACAGCTGCGAGGCCAGCGCGGGCAGCAGCGCCGCCTCGCCCGGGAACTTGTCGTACGGCAGCTCGCCCAGGCGCTCGAACAGGCAGCGCGCGCGCTTGTCCCTCTTGGGCTTGAGGTTCTTGCTGATGCGGATGCGGTGCTGCTTGTCGGGCGCCCTGTCGCCGGGCGGGCGGTACTTGTACTCCAGCGGCTCGTCGTAGCCGTCCAGCTCCGGCTCGCCGTTGCCGTTGGGCGGCGCGTCACCTGCAACACGTGAGAGAGTCAGGCGGGAACAAGCGCGCCGAGAGTGGCGCCGGACATATTTCAAGAAGGAGAACAAAAGGAAAAGCTAGAGGGAATGAGCCTCGCCCCTCCGTCTGTCCCCGCGAGCGTCCGTCCCCGGCAGCGGCCGTTCCGGCTATTCCCCGGTAGCTGTTCCCTTTGCTCTCGCGCTACTTCACGTGGCGGGCGCCAGACTTACCCGGGCGAGGAGCGGCGCGACGCTTAGTCCCTTTAGCTTTTCCCTTCCGTTCGTCTCTACGGGGGCGCGGTGCACCCGAGTGCCGGGATCCTCGCTTCCGACTCTATCTCCGAGAAAGCGGGTCTCGCTCCGGAGGGAAGCTTCGCATCCCGCGAGGGATGAATCTTCCGCCGGAGCGGACCCGACGCGCAACAGAACACGATATAGAAAGAAAAAACCGGGAAAAATGTTTCGGTAATATAAGGAGAAATAGAATAATTAAAATGCACATCGCAGGTCACGCAGAGGCATGCGGGGCGTACGGGGGCTCACCTGGGTGCGGCGCGTGCAGCAGCGGGGGCGGCGGCTCGTCGCCCTCGTCGATGAGCAGCGCCTCGTCTCCGGAGGCGTCGGGCGGCTCGTCGGGGAAGCCATCGGCGCCCAGCGCCACCTCCAGGCGCTCGGGCTCCTGCTCCTGCGGGGGCGCGTGCTCGGGCTCGGAGCCACCGCTGAGCTTGCGCGGGCGGCCGCGCTTGCGCTTGGGCGGGGGGCCGCCGGGAGGGCGCTGCAGGCGGTGCAGCTGCGGGGGCGGCCCGGGGGCGCTCTTGTCCTCCTTGTCCTCCACCTCGGTGAGCCCCTTGATGCGGAGGCTCTCGGCCACGCGCAAGAAAGCTGTCAGCCGCTCCTGGTCCACGCTGACCTCGCCGCGGTACATGAAGTCCAGCAGACTCTTCATGTCCGAGTACGGCACGTCCTTGAGGATCACGATGGGGTGCTTCTCCTGGTGGTTGAGGAAGAGCGCCCGGAAGTACGGGCTGCAGGCGGACAGCACCATCTTGTGCGCCTTGAGCAGCTGGCCCTCGACGGCGAGCGTGACGTCCGTGAAGGTCTCCGCGTGCAGCAGCTGGTCGAACACCGACAGCAGGTTGGACTGGTGGTTGTTCCAGCGCAGGCAAAAGCGCTGGGAAGCCATGGCGGCTTACTGGGGGCGCAGGCCTAGCCGCCGAGCATGCCGCGACCTCCCGAGGAGGTGTCGATGAGAGAGTCTTGGGGGGCGCTGCGAGAATCCTGGTGTCGCCTGTTGTCGTGTCACTTGCCGGCCCTGAAACATTCACACAGTCAGCTAGCGCTCGCGAGATTCAGATCGAATACGTTCTAATCGGATTTTGCGAATCTCCATTGAGATCGAGGAAACTGATCGAGCGAAATATTTTTCTTAAATTAAAATCTCGAATCTAAAGTAAAACAGTTATTTTTTAAACGGGTCACTTCCGGTGTGCGGGAATATTTCAGTTCGACGGGAAAGGAAAATCTCGGGCAGGTCCCGTCAAAATAAAACGCGGCGGGGCGAGGGGCATCTGTCGCATTATTTAAATTAACGATCGAGGGGGATCAATAGTTCGCCTAAATATTTACATCCTCCGCGAAACGAAACTTAAATATATATCGAGGCGGAGGGAGTCGAGTTCCGTGCCGCGGGGAGCGGCCGAAAGCAGAAAAAATTAAATCGGAAATGATAATAGAATCCCTTTGGTGTCTAATAAGAAAGTGAAGCGAGGCCGCGCGACGGGACGTTCGTCCGAAACCGAATTCCGATAACGATCCTTCGGGTGTCCCTCCTTGGCGATGACGCGCCATTACGGGGCGGCGAGCACTCGGGATCATATTCACTTGGAAGTTACGAGAAGCGGCCTGTCGCGTGGGGCCGGGCACTACACAACACTAACACTGCAGGAGCGCGTGACCTCATTCCGGCCGGGGAGGGCGGAGGACATACAATGGTGGCACCCGCGACACGACACTATGAAATTGTTCGCAGATCGAGCGTCGACACGTTCCTCGCGAGGGATGACGTCGCGGAAATAAACAAGATCGATGTGTCCTGGAATGCCACCGGACAGGAAACTACGCAGCGCGGCCCGTTACGTCATCGGCGAGGGCGGGGGCGGCGAGTCGCGCCCCCGCCCGCCATGACGGGGCCCCGCAGCCGAGCGCGGAGGCCGATCCAGGGCCGGGCGCTGATCGCGGAGATCGATGTCGGCCCCGCGGGGAGGCCGACGACCCTTCCCGAGTTGCAGCCCCCGGGGGCGGATGCCCCCCGAGTCCCCGAGGCTCCGACGCGCGTCCCCGTCATCACCTGTCCATGCCGTGGCGGATACGAGTGCGGGAGAGTCCACTCTGTCCTGACGCGCCGCGATCACCACCGTTTTTGGAACGCCATGTCAGCACAATTTTTCTCTCCCGCTCCGCCGGGGTTAATCGCCCTTCGGCGCACCGAGCGCGAGCGGAGGCGGCCGAGCGGGCCCGAGCGCGGGCGAGCGCGGCCGAGCCCGGCCGAGCGGCGGGGGGCGCGGGCGGGCGGGGCGGGGCGCGGAGCAATGGCGGACAAGTAAGCAAGTTACGCGCACCGGGTCGCTGCGGCCTGGGTCTCCATGTCCTGGGAGCTGCGGGCGTGTGTCTGCCGCGGCGGGAGAGCGCGCACTGGCGCTGGTCCCGGAGGTGTGGTGGTGTGCGGCCGCTCGGGTCGGACCGCGACTCGGCAATGAGGCTCGGCCGGGAGCGGCGCCCGAAGAGGGTTAGAAAGTTTTAAAAGCGGATTTGTAGAAAACCGCTCGGCCGAGTCCTGCGCCCCGCGCCCCCCGCCCGCCCTGCCCCGTTTTTCCGCCGCTGATATTTATAATGCCGCCGCGCGGGGTAGGAAGGACCGCGGTCCTCTGCCAACAATGTATTTATAGGTTTAGGACGTCCCGGTCCCGATCCCGATATCGACGAGCGTGACTTCTTTTGAGAGAGTTACTGATTTTCATTTTCCCGTGTTCCCGCGACTCGCCGCGACTCGGGAGGCTCCCGCAGGACGTAATTATGTCTATGCCTCTTTTCTAAAACATTTTTCGACGAAAACGCATTCATCCTTCACTATTTAAGCTATCCAATTGCAAGGGTAATAACTTTTAAGAGAAAAATGCTAACATGGTTGCTCAGAGATCACTTTCCTCCACCAATAAGGCAAATTCTGACAGACTGAACCAATAAGTATGCCTGACGCAGCGTATGTTTTACATTGTAACCTTCTACCCCTCATCCTCGACTAACTTCAGGTAACTTCGGCGAGAATGAGGAGCTAATATTTAATGTGATTATCATAACCTCTGCAATTTCAATATCGCAACATGAAAGGTATAATCATATGTAATACATGTTAGCGGAAATAATAATTTTAAATTTGATCGTTCTCCATCTGCAACTAATTTTCCGCGGATTTCTTAACAATAAAATGAATCCATTTTTTTACGACTTATTTAACGTAATATTTTTTTTTATATTATAATTTTTCAAAAATATATACTTTATTGATAAGCAGCGTTCAGAGCTTATAACAAAATGCGTCGTCGCTATTTTTAAAGTTGACGAAAAAAAGAAAATCAATGTTTTAGATATTGAGGCGAATTTCCCGTGATTGGGTGACCACGTGTATAAATATTAGAATATTCAATTAAACTCTTCACAATAACACAAGCAACAAGTCACTTTCGTGTTATTTAATTCTGCTTGAAAATAATTTCCAGAAAATCTTCGCTCCCGACTCTAGTGTTGCCACTGTTAGAAGAGGGGCGGAGTGCGGGGGCATTTAGTCAGATTAATATAAATATATGAAGTTTATTTCGATTTAAGTTATTGCTACTATTTCGTTACAATATAATATGTATATATATATTATAAAGTAACGATTAATATACATTTTAAGTAGTCTTATTTAGGTATCTTAACAGTATAGTAGCTTTGGTTGAGCGCTCCTACGCGTCAGAAAAAAGTGTACATATTTGTTTTTATTATTCCCAACCCATTCCTAACCCGCACTCCTACAAAGCATCGGCTTATTTATTTGTTAATGATCTGAAAGAAAACATTATTTATTATTGCTAAAACCACTTATTTAGTGTAACCACAGTGTGGTTAAAATTTGACGATTGTCAGCGTTAATGTAAAATTATATAAATACACAAACAAAAAACTAACATTGAAATAGCAAATCAAAAATGAATCTTTTTTGTGTATTTATTTTGAAAACTCGAAACATTTCGTTTTAAAGCTAAAATGTGGAAAAAAATTAAAAACTTCTTTAATTATATTACTTAAAAAATGGAAATCCACTAAGAATTATCTATCTAAGAAATCTTAAATGAAAAAAAAAAACTTTTTTTTTAATAGATTCATTTAATTTTTAAATATTTTTTTATTGTTTTTAATGTACAAAAAAAACGTTGTTTTCCTTAAATTTAATAATTTTATGTCAACGCCCAATAGTATTTTAATCGAAACGAGTTGTTTGGGTTATCCCTTATATCTAATAAATAGAAAAAAACATTAAAACTTTAGGTATGACTTATGACCACATTCGGTTATTTATCATACGAACTCTGTTTTGTCCCTAACAGTTACAATAAAAACTTTTTTTTTAAATTAAATTTTGAATTTTACTGCGGGGGCAATCCTTTTTAAAAAATTAGTACAAAATAGTCATTAAGATCTATGACTTTTTCGATAAATGATGTTTTTCGGTTAGAACCGTGTTTATTTCTAAAAAAAAAAAAAATTAAGCTCAATACTTTTTTTTTTCGTTTCTCAATTCTATTTTCCTTTCCAAAATACGAGTAAAAAAATTTCTTGAGGTCTTCAAAATTGGGGATTGCTTGGTCAATGATTTCATCTCATATATTGATCAATTTGTTTAGGTATTAAAATAGTCAAATAACATTATGATGAACTAATTATTGTCCGATTTGAGAAATTTCACTCAATATTTACATTTTAAAAATACGCTTTTTTGTAGCAGGATATAGGCAGATGGCAGCTGACGAGAGCGATATTTATGTTCACGTTACAACGCGGGGAATCAGAAAAAAGTCACGGACTTAACGAACCACCCTCGTTCGTGAGCAGTTGTGCAGTATTCAAATAATAATAATAATGACAGTAAACAATGTGAAATAGAATATCCTTCAAAAATTAAAAATAAACTGAAATACGAGCTTAGAATAAAAGCAATAAAACAATCGCCAATTGAGTAGACATTAAAAATTTTAAGACACAAGCTTATCAAAATTAAGGGTATGACCTAAAAGAAACATGGTCGAACTCTTCTGTGGCACACAAACGTGAAGCGAGACATGGCAATGTCAATGTCAGACGCGTTTAGTCAGTGACTATGTTTGTGAGGAGGTATTTATAATTTATCTACTGCATTATAACTACAAAATTTTCGCGGGCGTTAACACACCAGTATTATAGAATTATTCAAAAAATAGCAAGCGTAAAATTATTTTATTTTGCTGTTATTATTATTAAAATGATTGATTAGAGAAAATTATTGATTAAAAAAAAAATTAAAACCATTATTTTTTTTGTAATAAGGTATTTTTTTTTAAATCCCTAATAAATTCGTGTTGATTGAATAGTTGGTAGCGATTCATTATCTATGGTTTTGCAACAGATCCATAGACAGTGCACAAAAAAATCTGTACCTAGTTCAAAAATATTTCAAAATAAATAGGTATATTATGAAATAACGTATCTCATCGTATTTACTTTTTTGTTGTAGCTAACTTATCGTGTTTTTTGTGAATGATAATACATTTTTTAAATGAACATTTTAGGACAATGGTTGAAAACAATAAACATAGATCTGAAGCCAAAACATAGAAGCTTAACGAATAAATGCGAATTATTTGACCAGCATTTAAAAGCCGCTCGGCGGCACTAATCAAATGTGGCTCTTGTAATGAATGTGAAAGAGTGGAAGTTCATGGCATTCGTTCGTTCGTTCAGTGTAAACCAGGCTTTTCAGAAGACCGCTCGTAGAAATGAACTGTTACTGGTTTAATAACCAATAATAATTATTTGATTAGTTCATTATTAGGTGAAGAACTTCTATTTCCCTGAATCAATGCATCGATGTTTATGGTAAGAGTTGAGAAATATAATTTTATTGAATGATATAACTACTGCCAAGTAATTCAATAATTTAGGATAAATTAAAAGAAAAACTCCATAAACATTTCTGTGAATAAAACATTACATTATCTTGAATACTTGCATCTCTACGTGATCGCTCAAATTCATAAATTGATTTTTTTTAATTTGTTAAGTCACGAATTATATCCCGCTCTTGAAAAAAATTATGTCTAAATTAAAGTACGAAACTTATTTTGAGGGTCGTGGATCTATGTTCCTATGTGGACCTCCAGGTATTCAGGTGTTCTGGGACCAAGCACAGATAACTTAAACTTACATAACTGTGAAAAGACAATTTGTAGTGTCCATATGCTCCAAATATGGAGCTGATATTGTAAAAGACATATTACATACACGAAATACCTTTAATAATTCCTTAAAAGTATTTGGTGCTGTATAGCGATGTTCAATAAGCACCCGTGTTTGAAGACAAATAGAGTTGCTAATAAAAAAATGGTCCAAGCGAGGCTTAGCATAAATGAATTAAAACAAGAATAAATATTTATCATTTAATGTATCAGATAATATCAGTCAGACCTATCTTGGGAATAGATTTTCTTTACACCCTTGCAGAAGAATTGGTTGCTTGTATGTATTATGTAATAATGAGCGACTTGAATGAGGACATATTTTATTATTTGGTAGTAGTCTATGTATTACAATACATATATAGTGCATACTCGAGTAGAGTTTGCTGATCATACCGAAGATCGTGAATTCGATCCCAAGCGGGGATTAAAATTTAAAAAAAAAATTAAAAATTCGAAATCGATTTCTAAGCTATAAAGCTACACACTAATCGGGTATATTTATAGATTTATTTTTTACACACGGTTGGTGTGAATTTAATCCCTCGCCCGTAAAATAGCAAACATAGCCTATTAATTTAAAATGTTTAGTGGAATAGACGAAAATTGTTCCGAAAACACCACCCTATTTACTCATAGTGAATTCATGTTAAAAACGAATGATGCATGAATTCCGCATTTTAGTCTATGACGTTGGGGGATTAACATTGCACATGCAGCGTCTAGCAATATGCAAAATGTTAAGCGTATACACAGTTGAAAATTATCCACCGCCATCTTTTGGTATTTTGTTGTGTTTAAAAAAAATCAATTCACACGTTTGTAACTGCGGGGATAACAAAACTAAAGTTTTAAATCAACGAATCAACTATCATTATTGATATTATACATATATCTTTTCGACAAGCTTTTAAGGTAGAGCGTTTGCATTCTTATCCCAAAGGACGCTTGTTCGACCCTAACGAAGATTACAATTAAAATTATTATCAAGTAATATAATAATTGGTGATATATATTATTTCAATAAAATAAAACAATTTTTTACTCACATCTGGTGAATCTTTATCGTAGCACTCCACACACGTAATTAATACATCATTTTGTTTGGTAATCAGTCGGGCTGTTTCCTAACCTCACTTTGCGCCCCGGGGCTGCGCGAGGACTGCCGATAGCGGCCGGCCAATGGAGTATTTATTATCTAATTGTTAACGACAACGATGTGACAATACTGACTATGGGGCCTCAGGATCGGGGCGGCTTATTTAAATGTTTCGTAATTCACATTCTCGTGAGTAACTTGCTTACTTAGTAGATGTGTGGTAGGTATGTATATTATTATTTTAATTTATCAGCTTAGAGAGCGCGGCAAAATAAAATACAATTGAAATTCAGCCAATTGCTTAATAAAAACATTCGCATACTATTTCTAGATGGGTTCAATCCCCGATGAAGCGTAGAATTAAATTTATTTTCAATATATTTTAATCTTTATTATTTCGATTTTTTGTATTAAACATGCATACCCTTCTTTTCATGTACCACCCATACTATAGGAGTACTTTTTTTCACGAAAACAAGGTACAAGTTAATACAGCATATTATAATGATACACTTAGCCATATAAGGTTATCATCATCCATCCATCCATGCCATCTCCGCTCCCCTAACAGGAGCATATGACATTCACGAACTGCCGTCACGAAGCTGTCAACTGCTATAGCTATAGGCTCATCCAAGGTCAGCTCCGCCTCCCACAGCTTCGCCGAGTACATTCTATGTATAGCTCCCGACGGGTTTCCAGGACGGCGTGAGCTTGGGCTTGAAGAAAAGGAAGTTATAGTTTATGCTCTACTGCGGCATTCTTAAAACATATCCCAGCCATGTCCATCGTCGCTCCTTGATCAACTCAAGGTTAAACGTAATTTAATTAAGATATATGAAAACTTTATAAGTTAATGAATACATAAAGTAAATATATAATAAAACGTGTACTTGTTACGTACGTACGTGTTCCATAATCGATGAAAACCAAGTGCCGCTTACACAGCGCCTGCTTGGCTGTCTTCTATTTGACTGCGAATCTTGGATTCTCACCAAAAGCCAATTCAGCCGTACAATGGAATTTGAGAATAGGTGCTTGCGTGTGCGTGATCACCTGTTGTCAAAATCAAAATAATCGTATCTTGAGGTATTCCAATATTTCATTTCATTGATATTCCAACAAGGTGAGATTGCGGATACAGCAACATTCCATCCTACATTTGCTCAAAATGATTCCCCCAGAAGAGGTAAACTAACGCTGTCTTTTATTTAGGTTCTCGGCGTCCTAGAATTATAAATATAATACAGTTGATATCACGGAAGGCAGAACTGACACAGGGTGAGGAAAGAGTGATGGCAGCTGACAGTTTTTTGGTGACAATTCGTGACAGCCATAATTTTCAAATAATTCCCAGCTAAGGATTGCATATGGAATTACGATATTCTGTGTGGAGCCTCAAATGCTTGAGTCCTGGCCTTGTCAGGAGCTTGTTCCGGCTTTCTATTCCTTATTACATGAACATTCCTTTGGTGTAGCTTTCTCGTACCATCACTCCTCGTGAAGGGGAACAGCGGCAATTGCCCGGGGCGCTAAACAGGAGGGGCGCCACTTTCACCAACTAAGAAAGAAGTATTAAGGTATTAATAAAATACCCTATTTATAGAAAATTACAGTCAATTAACCTATAGTCGAGTATGGACTGCGCTGTAGAAAAAAATCACTATATAAACTTTTTCTTCCTCCCTTATCTGTTCCATATCTGAAACAAATCATTATCATTATCATTATTATATGTCCACTCCCTTAACTGGAGCATATAGCATTCACGAACTGGCACCATAAAGCTTTGTCAGTCGCCATAGTCTTTGCCTCATCCGATGTCAGCTCTGCCTCCCGCAGCTCCGCCGAGTACATTCTATATATTCACTCTATACTGAAACAAATTGTCACTAACAAATGCCATCATGAGTTCTTTTAGTTGCCATTGTCAGTATGTCAAATATTTCGAATGAAGGCACAAATTAAAAAATAAAAATAATCAGCGGGCCGCGAGTTAAAATGCTCCGATAAATATTTGCTAGCAAAAAATAAACAAATATTGGTTCTAATAACTGCTCCCTAGATGACTTGACGACTGTAAAATAAGAATCTTGGCCGCAAAGATGATAGGGAACATCAAGATGGCATCACATCATGTCCGCTCCTCCAACTAGAGCAAATGGCCACAAAGCTAATTGCTCTATCAGCTGCCATTGGCCTCGCCTCATCCGATGTCAGCTCTGCCTTTCACAGCTCCACCTAGTACAGTTTATAGTTCCTGACGGCCTTTCAGGATGGCACGAAAGAAAAAAAAGGCAGATGTAGTTGTCCCGATACATCCAAAGTATAGTTCCAAACCAAGTCCATCTTCGCCTCTTGACTGACTGTAATATGGTAGGCTGTATTGAGCCTTAAGAGATCGCCTTGTAAGGATATGTTCGTTTTATAAACTAATCGTCGATGAAGGAGCTGTAGCGTCTTCGATTCGTGGGCATTTTGGTGTTGAGGAGTGTAGCGAGTCCTGTCGTGCCGAGTTCTGAAGATTAGCATTCCTGTTGACGGCTTTGTTGGCGCGCATCCTCATGGTTGGTCGCATGTCAGCATGAACTTGCAACAGATACGTTCTAATCGAGTTGTGATCATAGAACAACTCGTCAGCATGAGGTACTACTATAAAGTCATACTTCTAAGAAGACCGCGTAAAGGATGAAAATCCATGTCGATGAAGCTGATGGTTTTTAGATTGGACTTGAGGGTTTAGGCCGCAAAGTTACAGAGGCGAAGTGTGTAATTCTGATCACACGATTAAAGTCCGTAGTGTTCGCTTTATCAGTTTTCCTTATCTCAGCGATAAGCAGCGGCTCAGTTCGGGGAGCGGCTCAGTTGAACACCTACTCCTAGCTCCTTACCACACATTCTGACAGCTCTCGAGGTGTACTCTTGACGCTATAACAGTGGCTCTTAAGCGGTGCTCCTCCTAGGAATGTTCCAGGTGCTTTACGACTCGCATAATTACTCCAATCGCTTATATTATAGTATATCTGCGGCGTATCATTTGCTATTTCCCAATTATAACTTGATCATTGATGTGTTGCTCTTAGAACTGATCAAAAAATCACACGTGATTCGTGGCTACAATTTTTTTTTAAATCACTGCTATTGTAAAAAAATAGTAATAAAAAATATATTTTAAATCGTGCATTTTCTTTGGCCGTTAAGCGATCTTCAACCTTCAATAAAATTTCCATCCTAGGAATACTGTACTTAACAAATAGCAAAGTAAAAAACTATGAGTTCTCAATGTCTCAATAAAATAATCGATCAGCAAGAATAGCACACTGTAAGCATGTTTTTCATTCGATCACCAACGCTATGCTTCACTAGATACTTACCAAAACATGGATGGGTCACCGCTGTTGCTTACCGCATGTATTGGATTGAAACGCCTTGGAAGCGACGGCCAATCCTCCGATATCCTTATAAAGACTGATCAACAGATGCATCAATATGTCTCCGTGCAAGTGACAACTGGCAGAACTATTAGGCAGCAATTAGCGGTGACACACATGGCTGTTGCAGATATGTGATGAACACAAGTACTCTTACTATTACTAGATGTTAAAGTCTTTGTGTACGAGCATTTAATCTTTTGATGAACGCAAACAAAAACAAGAACGTTCAATGTCCAGCGGTGGGCTGAGTGTTGGTGTGTGGCGACCTTATCTGGGGGCGCACCCTCCAGGCCAGGGTAGGACATAACTGATAACACTTGCAATGAGTGGATCGATGGAATATAGCTGCTATATTATGCCGTAATATTATTAAATCCTCAATTGAAACACCACCTCTCGTTCGATCACTGAAGTTGAGTCTCATTGGACGCGTACTTTAAGATATGATGATAGGTAAACACCGGGGAACAGATTTACAAATGTTGCTGTACATCAATTTGTAAAAAATGCCTTACCTACTGCAGATATATTAACAAAATATTCCTCCTATTTGAAGCATATTGTCAGTTGCTTCCTATCTGCATAATACTTCCCTCATCCCAATTTAGTGCAAATTCTGCAACATCTTTCAGAATCATATATCCGTGTTCGTAGTCCTCCATTTTTTTCCATTCCAGTTGAAACCTATGGAGTTTGGAGTACTCAATTCAGTTCGACTGCGATGAGCTTTAGAGAAATGCGCTGCCAACACACCTCGTCCTTTTTTCAAATCCTTTTCCTATTTTGTCGATGCCATTGTTTTCCAAGATATCTGTAATATTTGATACATGCAATATTTTTTATCGCTTTTAGTATATTTCCTTTATGTGTTTTCTTCTCTTCATTTTAAAAGAAAGTCGTGTTAGCTAGACACCTTATAACTCAAGAACGGCTGGACCGATTTTCATGATTTGTTGGATTCGACTTGATCCCAAATAAAAAAGATTTTAAAGCACCGGAAAAATACTAAGGATTTTTTTTCATCTTTGATGATTTCAGTTGATGGCATTGTATACAATATATAAATGCACATAACGCCATCTCCGATTAAATCATTTTGAATATTTATTTGAACTTTATAAAAAAACTGACTTTAATTCAGCTATAATAGGTTAATTAGATAGTTTATATGAGGCAGTCCGAAGTTTGTCGGGTCAGCTAGTAATTTAATAAATGAAATCTTGGGGTCTTAGAGAGATGACAGCTGTAATTTATGCTTACCTGCGACATCCACAGATCCTTATATACACCTCCCTGTCTTGACCTACTGCAGGATGGAGAATTGGCGTGACATCATTTCAAAGTCCGCATCTTAAACTGGATCATATGAACATCATGAACCACCGCCACCTATGTCTCGCGTCATCCCAGGTCAACATTGCCTCCGTAGCTCCGCCGATTACATTCTATGTATAGTTTCGTGTAAGAGGCACCTATGTGTTCTAGGGCTACGCTAGTTGTGGAGTGTTGTTCGCCAAGCCACTGCTATCAGCGCCGCGATAAGCTCCTTATCATTGCGGTAACAACAACTCGGCGCTCAGATCAATTGGGTAATTATCATAAACCTGATTTTCTTAATTTTTTTCCATACGATGATACATTTATTCTCAACGACCAAGATGGCTGAGCGTTTGTTGAGCGTTCCATCACAATGCATAATGTAACATTTAAACCTAAAAAAACGTAACGATATATTTTTGCTGTCGAAAAAAAACTTTACAAAACTTCGTCAAATTTAAATGACGATAAATTACGTAAAATTACAAGTAATAAAACACCAATTAACACTTTTTTTAAACCCTAAGGAAACTTGTTTTTAGTATGCGGCGCCCCTTAATACCTGATGGTCCACTCCTCTGAGCATTATCCTTTATTTCTACTTATAAATTCAACATGAAAATGATGAAAAACTTGATATTATAACTGTTGATTTTTCAAGTCCGGGCTCTTATCATAAAGGTCGTCGGGAATGCTCTCAGGTGAGCCTTCACGTGCAGAGATGCCTTGTAACAAGACAGTGGCAACTGACAAAACTGCGTGCAGGCAGTTTGTGGGGACAGTTGTAATATTCCAGATATGAAACGGGCATGATGAAAAAAGAAACGAAAGGATGATGCAGACAAGCATATTTATTGAACGAATCATCACTTGAATTTTCTCAATAAATATTTGGCCATATATAGATGGGCAAATGAAAAAAATACAAACTCATAAATTTCGTCATTTCACTTTACACTTATAAATTTTAAGAGTTATAAAAACCTTGGTCCTGAAGGTCTCTTGCAGTTGAACTACATCAAGAGCATCGTCGGGATAACGCACGCAACTAACATGGCTGAAATGGAAGTGTTTTCTTTATATTTGTTTCCCTCGCATAAATTAACCAGACTTAAGCTAACCTAACCTAATCTCCCAAATAACTGCTTTAAGCAATTTGTTCAGGATTCGACTCAAGGCTGGCAGCCCCTAATTAGATATCTCGCTACCTGCAGGTACTTGCTACTCACGTAAGGTATGCGATTGCTAAATAATGACCGTGACAACACCATTATTTAATACTTTAGGTAACAAAACAAGTATGCATAGGAAATTACTTATTATTTAAATAATTGATTACTAAGTACAATAACATTCTCACGTATAGTTATATCGCAGTTCTCTTACCTTAAGACATTTCTATATAATGGCCGTAAACCTTTTTAATAAGTGGATTACGTAAATTTATTTTTTGTTTGATTTTTCGATCGATAGTCACTCGATCACTCTATATTAATTATTAGCGTATAATTTTTAACACATATTGGTTTATTGATGTCTTCTAAATTCCTTTCTATTTAGAGTGATAGGTTCTTTCAAAGTCTGTTTCCTCCTTTATTATATAATCTCGAGGTTTTCAAGAAACGTTTTGTAATCATATCTGCTCCGTATTTAGAGTATATGGGCATCGTAAATTTCCGTTTTTATACTTCTGTAAGCTCAGATTGTCTATACCTTCTCCCAGAACACCTGTTTGCACTCGGAGGTCCATATAGAAACATATATGCTTCCCGGGAGCCTCCAGGGCAAGATGCTGCGAACTTGCATATAATGTGTTTTTGAAGAGATCGTATAATGAGTCCAACGCTTTTGTGGCCTGGACATGTTTTTCCATTTAAAGGTGGTTAAGCCATTCTGATATTTGATTAAATCAATTTAAAAAAAACAAGCTTGGTCGGGCTTTGAACTGACTGTGTCCGAATGACAAACAAACCATTTCCACAGGACTACATATATAATCGTGTCGGAAACAACTCGGTCAGATCCTGTCTGCCTAGAAGTGGGCGGCGTTGATGGCGTTACGCCCGGCCAACATCAGGTCTTCCTGGGTGCAGCTACTCGGACACAGCGCACACACCAGAAGGTGTGACAGGGTCTGCTCCACGCCGCAGTCACATTCAGTCAATCCACTGTAAGACTGCCAGGCTTTCATTTGTGTTCTCGTCTTGCATACTTCTGTCCGAAGTCAGGACTATGCCGTCCGGCAGCGGCTTTTTAATATTGATCTGCTTCAATTACGACTGACGCCCAAATGATTGACATTGTGCAATGATTGCAATAAGTTGTTTGTCTGATAAACGCCTCACAATGGGCTGAGTCTTATTATTGCAGCTTGTTGCAACATCTATGATTTTTAGCGAACAACTCTGCAGTCAGCGTTTTCAATATTTCCACACAGTTTTACTAAACATTACGAAAACAAGTGATTGAACAACGATTTGCGTTTCAGCAAAAAATCGCGACACAGCGACAGACAATGTGAAAACACCGCCGCAGCCTGCTCCAGCACCATCATCACCGTCCACTGTTGGACGGAGGCGTCCCGCCTTCCACAGCCGGCAGGTAAAGCTCAATGGTCAAAGCGTTTGCTTTGCAAGACAAAGGTCGTGAGTTCGATCCCCGACGGAGATTAAAATAAAGATTAAATGATTTCTGAGCTCTAAAATACCCTCGTCTGGTGTGAATTTGATCCCTCACCCGTAAAATCCTAGTCATAACCTATTAACTAAAATTGGTGGTAGTCGAAAGTCGTCCCGTGAAGACCACCCATTCATTGTAAATTCCTGTAATAGTAAGGATGATACGTGAGTCTCGGGCTGTACTTTATAACGTTGGCGGATCAATCACTCTACATGCAGCGCATAGCCATATGCAGCATGCTGAGCGTTATACAATTCCACACATGAGACTTCAAAATTACTATCAACATCTGTCGATATTCTTCTGTGTGTGTTTACATAAAAATAACTACTATTCTGCTGATATAGTCAGTCCTTCTAGCAGAGGACGGCCAACGCTTCGTTTGGCAGTTTTTGGGCGTCACTATAACACTTTTCTTCCCCATCGACCATCATTTCTTTGACAGATGTCACATTGCCACTTGGTTGTGCCTACTTCGAATTTTCTCGTTTCGGATTCTACCTTTTAGAGACTCTCCTCTCATAGATCTCTATGATAAATATATGCTTTCTATAAATCTCCTGGAATAAATGTTTACTTAGTATCTCACCAAAATCCAATGCAGCCGAATAATGTATTTCGAAAACAGATATCTGCGTAAAATACTGGGAGTACGATGGTTTGATTTCGTGAGAAATGACAAGGTGAGCCGAAGGAGAGCATTAATTACAGTTGTCTTTTCTTCAAGCTTCCGGGCTCTTACCGTACTGGAAGGCCATCGGGAACTAAATGCAGAATGTACTCGTCGGAGGTAAGGGAGGTAGAGCTAATATGGGATGAAGTGAGGACCAAGCTTTATGTCGACGGTTAGTGATGTCCGGACAAGATCAAATAAAAATTAATTAATTAATTTGAAAAAATCGAGTAATAAACAATTTAATAATCAATAATTCATTTTCGTGTTCTGATGAAAAATATAGAAGTTATGTAAATACTCGTAAACTAGTTTAATCTCGGGTTTGATACAAATTGTTCAACTTATAAGTCTAGTGACAATGCGCTCGAGCTGGCATCATCCTGCTGGAGGCAGCGGCTGCTTGCGCAAGAAGCGGACACGTGGCACAGGGGAGTGACCTCGCACGCCACGTGTCACACACCACGTCACATCAAGGGGTGCAGCAACCAACTGTGTATCCTCTAACAGCAACTATCCTCGTCTGTAGTAAGTGTTTATTTGTACCAGTGAACTACATTACCCTCAGCCAGGGATGCTCCAGCATACAGCGTCCACGCTGTATGCGGGAAACGTATGTTGTGTTCGAGTTGTGTGTAGGTTGGGGAGATTGCAAGTGTATATTTATGTTTCTTGAAGAAATCCAGATTGTAAGAAGGAGGAAGCACAGACGCTGGAAGAGCATTCCAAAGTTCACCGGTGACATTTGAGAATGAGCTTTGGAAGCTATCAGCACTTGGTCAACACGAGTCGTTGAATGAATTGTCTGGGAACGAAATGCAGCGGAACCATCAACCAGCCAGGGATATTATAGATCTTTGAAATCGTTTTTTTTTAATCTCTGTCGGAATCAAACCCACGAACTTCGTTTTGGCAAGCAAACGCTTTGACTACTAAGCTACACCCGCCGGCTAATATGGATACAATTTAGTATAGTGGAATAGGTATACCTGTGGTTCGCGGAACACCTGGAACATCAAGTTAAAAACCGCTACATTCAATAAAGGATGTCGATTATTTATTGTCGGCTAACGAAGTTCCTCACAGACGAGAAGTTGGGTTAGGAGGAGGAGCCAAGGAGGAGGGAATAGTCGAAGAAGAACAAAAAACTGTAATTGATGATACAGTACTGCGCGCCTCCGGTAACTGTACCTCTACTCATCAGGAGGCTCACTGCAACACTACACAAGCTATTGTAAGGTATCTAGATTCTATTATTTACAAACTACACTATATATTCCGTGTATTGTGAATTACAAGTGTTCTTTTATAATGTCCTGTATTTATTGTATATATGGAATTCCATAATATCAGATATAAAATAAAGTGGAATATATATGTGGAATAAACTCTTTAGAATTTATTCCACATATATTTTTTGACTTGAAAATGGCCATCCGACCTGGCTGAAACATGTCGTCAAAAAAAATATATGTGGAATAAATTCTAAAGAATCTTTTATTTTATATTTAATATGTATGAGTGCGTCTTCAAGTACGAGTATATGACTTTATTTAGATAGAACTGGTAAGAAAGAAAGGCGGGGCTAATTCCCAAAACAAGTGTTTATTATTGATAATAATGCCCGTTTGAGGAGTCCTATTATTGGGAGGAGATGGTGAGTTTTTAGACGTTAGAGATTTACAGTAATATAATGTTTAGTAGTCAAATATGTGATTAAGTAAAGGTTAAGTTTATTATTATGTTACATTACAATTTATTTTGATTGAAATGAAATTTAAATTATAATCTGTGATACGTACTCGTAGATTAGTAAAAAGAAAAACCACTTTGAGTAAAACGTCCCGCACACTACTGCATACTATATTCAAGGCGCTATATTCAAGAAAATAAATCACGAAACTTGAGTATTTACTTGAATAATATACATTGATAAGATTTTTAATTATTCCACATATTTGCCCCGAACAAATAATAGTTTTTATACCTATTTTTAGTCATTTCAAGTATTTTAATTTGTATAGGGTCCGCCATCTAACGTTTTTTTTTCAACTAGTGCTTATTTCGTGAATGGTAAAACTTAACTCATGTCTGATTTGACAGATAATTAGTTTTATCTTTCCGCTAAACGAATATGGTTGTGTATACGCTTGAACAACGCTGGGAAATATTGCAACATTACTTTGAAAATCATGCTATTGTCCGCCATCTAACGTTTTTTTTTTAACTAGTGCTTATTTCGTGAATGGTAACATTGAGCTCATGTCTGATTTGACAGATAATTAGTTTTATTCTTCCGCTAAACGAATATGGTTGTGTTTACGCTTAATTAATGCTGAGAAATATTGCGACATTACTTTGAAAATCAGGCTATTTTTCTTCAAAAATGAGCAAAGAGTGGCCGTTACAATCAATGGCGATCGTTATCGGGCCATTTTTGTTCACAAAAATCGAAGAGGATGATATTGGCAACATTTGGTTTCAACAAGACGGCGCTACGTGCCACACAGCCGAAGCTACACTCGATGTTTTGCGCCCCATTTTCAAAAAAAAAAAGTTATTTGGCGCACCCGTTATATAATAAGCCCGTAGTAAATACTATATAATTTATTTACTTAAATAATCAGGCACCATGCTAAATTTTCCTGAGCTTAGGTATAACTATATTTATAATTGTGCCCATAATTATCCAACATAAATTTTAAAAATCTAATTATCATTTTATGTAACATGAAGTTGTCCCTTTCATTAGTTTTCAACCAACATCAAAACACAAACCTTTCATCACGCTCTTTTTATACCTATTTGAATCGTACTAGACTATTTTTAAGTTTACTCGACATTTTTATTAAAATCCTGTTAGTTTTTTCTATCGCATGGCAAAGAGCCGCGGCCGATGATGAAACATCCAAGAGATGCCCAGCAAAACAGCCGGCGATCAAAAGGATGTACCGTTATCTGTGAGCGCTGCCAGGTAAGTGAGGGACAGTACTAGGCACTGGGCACTAGGCACTAGGCCTAGGCCTAGGCACACCGGAGGCAGGTTCTTGGTCCGAAACAGCGTGTGCGGAGTTAACGGTGCTGTAGATGCCATCTTGAGGGCGATGCAACACCCGAATTTGTGTGCGAGGAGCTGCGGGATGCGGAGCTGCGGCCTCTAACGGGACAGTGATGAGAATGGACCGGCGTTATCTACAGTCCAGTCTCCGGTGAGATTCACAAATAGAAAGGAAACGAAATGGCGGCTCTTCCGGAGATGGACCCGTGCTGACCGCAGAGGCGCTAAGGAAGCCTTTCCCACGCTAAGACAAGACTTTTGTAGTCAAATCAACACATACATAAATGGAGAAACATTATTTACGAAGGATTCCCGTATATAATACTTTGGAACTATCTAATACGTTAAATTGAATTATAAAAAATATATTTAATTTCGTAATATACAGGGAGCGGCAAAAAAACTGATAGTTTTCGTCTTTGTTTTGATTTAAAACCGTTAGCTTTTTATCGTAATATATGAAGTAATATTTTCAATAACTGAGTTCAGTACAAATTTCAAATACTATGTTCAAATTTGTGTAATTTTTGAACCGTGTGGGGCACATTATCATCCCTGAAGATGACCTTTTTAATGGCAGCCGAAATATTGGAAAAAGGTAGAAATTGGCCAAACACGGTCAAACTTTAAACGTTTTCATTTATCGACATGCATAGTAACGCGTGAAGTAGGTACATATATAATAAATTGTCGTATATTTCGGTTTTCTTATAAAAACCTGATGATTATAACAATCTAAATAAATTGATGTCTATACATACTTGTATCTACATGCATTTGGCTTTTATTCCATATCATATGTTCAATGTAAGTAAACATTCATTACAATTTTGAATTCCCCCAAGAAGAGAAATAAATCAAACAACATAACTACTATACAGAGTATTTCTGTCGTTCGTTTAAAATTATTACCCAAATATTAATCCTTGGGGTATTATTTGACTATGGTACAAGAAGACATCAGAAGAATAGCGGCAGTGGCCTGGATGCGGAAGGCAGTGGATCGAAAAGGATGGAGACTCATGCGGGAGGCTTACTTTCAACAGTGGACGGATACAGGCTGATGATGAATACCTTCATCATCTGCGAGCGCAGGTATTCAGTTACTTTAAACAAAAAATATACTATTATTAAAATTGACGATTTTAGGAACTATATGAAGATACTCCGCACCACAGAAACTTACTCTGTTCAAACACACAGTTTGTCAGAGTTCCTTGTCAGCCCCCGGCCCCTCCTCGGCCGGCCCTGGCCCCGCGGCTTTCTCGCCGTTATTTAGTTTTTCCTCCGTCCATTCCGACAATGGACATTTATAAAAAGCGTCATTCGTTATTTATCTCGGCCGCCATTATCGGCGGGAACAAAAAAGGATCCATTACGGTTTGAATTATAAACGCGGCTCTTGCATCATGACTAACACAGAGTACGCTTTCTTTACTGTCCACTGCCTGATGCACCTAAATACACTCATCATCATCAGCCTGTGTCCGGCCACTGTTGAACGTAGGCCTCTTGCGTGAATCTCCATCCTTCTCGATCATCCCCCTCCCGTTACTTTTCTGGTGCAGTCAGTTCATCCTGTAGGTATACTAGTACCATCAACAATGAAACAATACTTAGCGAATTTAAAAAAACAATTTAATAATGTTTATATGCCAGTTATGGAGTCAAAGCAAAGTGCCGACTATACAGTTGCTGTATCGTTCTCATTCATCTTTACGGCTGTGAATCCTGGCATCTCACCAATAGCCAATGCATCCGTATAATAGGGTTTCGAAAGCAGAAACCTTTTTACAATATCCGCTCCATATTTGGAGCATATGGACACCAAAAATTGTCTTTTCATAGTTCTGTAAGCTCAGATTATCTATGCGTTGTCCCAGAACACATGTATTTCCAGAGGTTCACATGAAACATAGATAGGTCCCGGAAGCTTCCGAGCTTGCATAGACTTCTGCTGTAGTACCAGAGAAATGTTTGTATTGTAATAGAGATCGGATGATCAGCCCGACGCTCTCAAGCGTAGAATACTAGGAGTGAATTTTTTTGATTTTATAAGAAACGACGAGATGATAGAGCGAACCAGACATCCTTCCACACTACAGTCAGCCAAGAAGTGGATCTGGTTGAAGTATATACTTCGATGCCGCATGAGAGCATTAACTGCAGCTGCATTTTCATACATCGTCACGTCGTCGAAGGCCATTGGGAACTCTACATAGAATGTACTCAGCGGAGAAACGGGAGGCAGAACATTCATGCCTGACTATGTTCCACTATGAGGAGCGGTCATGGTGATGATGTTGGAAGTTGTAGAAGTATTGAGGAGTACTTTCCAGCTGGTACTAATTTCAGTGATGATGAGGGTGTGCAGCGTCGTTGCTAGTGTTGGAGACAACAGTTAGGAAGCCCACTGAGAGCAAGGCAGTGTGAGCGGTCAACCTTGGGAAACCAGTCAGACCGGGGAATCCCTCTGGGGGACGCCGCTCACCACTGCGCTCCACCATCACCATAGACTTGACGTCAACATTCGCAATTTAATCTGACTTATCAAGCCACACAGTCTGATTACAGCACACCAGAAAATGTACCTCCTATCAGCTTCACACGCAAGATATATATATTTATGTAACCGCATGCAGGAGAACACTGAAGAACCTTAATATTTTAGTGATTACAAAAGCAAGTAAAAAAAACGATTTTACTTGCACTTCAGGAATATTCACTATGAATGGGTGGTCTTAACGGGACGACTTTTATCTACCATCAATTTTGAATAATTAGTTATGACTGGCATTTTACGGGTGAGGGATCAAATTCACACCATCCGGCAGTATTTATAGAGCTTAGATCGTTTTTTTTTATGTAATCGCATGCAAGAGTGCACAGCCGGTCAAGACCAGTTCACTCTATGACGCTCAGCCAAGGAGGCTGGACGCTGCATGCGGAAAACGTGTGTTGTGTTCGTGATTGTGTGTGGATTGAGGAGGTTACAAGTGTATATTTATCTGTTACTTGAAGAGATCCAGATTGTAGGAAGAAGGAAACACAGACGCTGGAAGAGCATTCCAAAGCTTACCGGTGGTATTAAGCAAGGAATTTTGGAAACTGACAGCTCTTGGTCGACACACATTAACCGGGTATGAATTTTCGGCAAGTGTACGACAAGTTTGTCGATTGTGGGTTGGTGCAGGAGGAATTAGTTCTTTAAGTTCTGAAGAGCAGCGACAGTGGTAATAACGGTAGAAAAGACTAAGTGAACCAATCTTACGTCTGTTTTCCATTGATTGTAGATTAGACGTAAGGGTGTCATTGTTTATCAAACGAATTGCTCTTATAAATATTTATTTATTTATTTACCTTGTTTTCACATGGATCACGTAACAAAAGTTCTCTATTAAGAGACTGCAGTTTCGACTAACTCGTAGCCTTTCTCAATCCTTCTCTAGTTAAGAGATAACTGAGCTGCGTTGTACTTATAAGTGGTGTAACCCATTTTTGTACGAGAGGGGTTGGGGGTGTGTCTATCAGGAAAGGAGAGGGAGATAGGTAGTGTTGCAAGGATGAAGGAAGAGATAAACCACTTTTATGTATTTATCTCTTCCTTCATCCTTGCAACACTACCTATCTCCCTCCTTCCTGATAGACACACCCCCACCCCCTTCCTACAAAAATGGTTTATACCACTTATAAGTACAACGCAGCTCAGTTATCTCTTAACTAGAGAAGGATTGAGAAAGGCTACGAGTTTGTCGAAACTGCAGTCTCCTAATAGAGAACTTTTGTTACGTGATCCATGTGAAAACAAGGTAAATAAATAAATATGTTTAATTTATTATGGATCTCAAAGTGAATGCTCAAAACATGGAAAAAAGAATTGCTCTTCTTTGAACTGAGTCAATTAAGTTAAGAAGGTATTTTGGGGCTCCAATCCAAAGGTGACTGCCGTATTCAAGGATAGGTCGGATTTGTCCTTTATATAGAAGAAGAAGTTGTTTATCGTTGAAATACCGACGTGATCTATATAATACACGTAGTTTTTTGGAAGCGAGACCGGATTTACACTTAATTGACTCGTAATATTTGACATTATTCGATATTGATAATCCAAGCATGTTGATGCAGCTTGCTTTCGGAAGAGAACAACCGTTGAAAGATACAGGATCCATAGCAGTCTTCTTGGTGGAGAAAGTACATGATTGGGTTTTTGAAATGTTGAAACTGACGAGGTTGAGGTCGCCCCATCGTGAAACCCTTTCAAGAGACATGTTCATCTTCTCCACCAGAGATTCCCTAGCAGCAGATAGTTCCGAATGTTTCGGAGGTCTAATATAATTTAATAGATCTAATATAATTATAATACACCTAGTTTTGTGGAAGCGAGACCGGCTTTATACTTAATTGACTAGTAATATTCGACATTGACCCAAGGAATGAATCTGCATACAGATGTAATTAAAAAATTATTCTTTTTTAATCTCCGTCGAGGATCGAATCTTCGTTTTGGCAAGCATATGCTCTAACCACTAAGCTATGTCCACCGGTCAAATTTGAACAACAACGTATGTATTTTATAATATATATATTATACACATATTATGTATACCATTATACATATTTATAATACACCAAATGAGCATAAATGCATCGAAGGTCACTCTGAGTCTTCTAAGAGATTGTCCGCAAGTCAGTTGTATGTTCCCCAGTCACAGATGCTGATGCAGTTTTGTGTCGCAACAAGCGTCCATAGATCATAATCGATAATGAGAATATTGAGTCTCTGAGAGCGGCTAATTAAGAATATTCATTAGATGTCAGTTATTATGCATTTGTGTGTATCTTCTGTTATGAACTTATGGAACAGAGACGTGGAATCTAACAGCAGGTATTACACATAAAAAAAGTTCACCCAGCGATCTATGAAGAGATCCATGAGAGGAGTGTCTTTAAATGATAAAATCGGAAACGAGGATATCTGCAGAAGAACTCAAGAAGTGGAGGTTACACAACGAAGAGGCACACTCAAGTTTTTTATATTTGACAGATTGTGATAGTAATTTTGAAGCCTCATCTGTGGAATAGTATGACGCTCAGCATGTTACAAATGGTTGAGCGCTGCATTTGGAGTGTTAATCCGCCAACGTTATTGACGTCTGGTGCACGGGGCATTTGGCGCGAGGGACAACTGATGCACTGGCTTTCTCTCTTACCTAGCCTTAGATTAGGTTAGGCAAGAGAGTAGATTACCTAACCTAAGGATTTGTCCAGCGATCGTAGTCCAGAGTCCATAGGTCTCGTTAACGAAATAACTTAAGTGAGGTTAGATTAGCGACACAGCCAACAGCCAGTGCTCCAGTTGTCTCGTGCGCCAGACGTCCAGTGCGCCCCAGGTCGGTGATATCAATAGCCAGGAAGCTTAGAGTCTGAGCAGCGCCAGCACATGGTCCATTGGTCACCGGCAAACTGATTACTTTGGGAAGTTCCCCGTTAGTTTTGATAAATAATATAATAAAGTAGTGGTTCTCGGCAGATCTACGGCTGCACATTACAACAGTGCTTGACATCGACATTCGGAGAGCGTTGATCCCTAACTGCTCGTCACAACACATCACACTCGCCGCACTCATCGCACGCATCGCACTCATCACACATTGACAGTGACGGATTGAAGTAGGCTACGAGTTAGTCCAAACTGCAGTCTCATAAACAAAGCTCATACTCAACGTGATCCATGTAAAAACAAGGCAAATAAATACATGAATTTTTTTTAATTTTTATTAGAATATTATTTTATTATTTCAATATTCTAATCTACTTTTATAGATCATTGACTATATTACAATATTATTATTACTTAAATATACATATACTATACATAAAATTCTTTTTTCAACGTTTCAATCCAAGCACAAAAATAACGGCAGAAGCGGGATGCGAACCGCGGACCTTGGAAACCAACTATGCCCAGGTATTCATACCGCTCGACCCGAGTGGTACTTACTAAAATAAATAGACTGCCGGAAAGTAATAATATTAAGCTTGTGAATAAATGAAGACTGATAGAATAATAATAAAAATATACATACTTTGAATATATACTATAGCGACATCTATCGTACGATGATAACAATGATATAAATACTAGTTTCAACGCAAGTCAGTCTAGGCATAGCAATGGCGCAGTTCGCCGAGCGGTATGAATACCAGGGCATAGTTGGTTTCCAAGGTCCGCGGTTCGCATCCCGCTTCTGCCGTTATTTTTGTGCTTGGATTGACACGTTGAAAAAAGAATTTTATGTATAGTATATGTATATTTAAGTAAAAATAAATACATATTTATTATAAACAATATCGACATAATAAGAGCACATTTATCCCTTGCCGGCGGGTATAGCTTAGTGGTTAAAACTTTCGCTTACCAAACAGAAGGTCGTGGGTTCAATTCCCGATGGAGATTAAAAAAATATATTCTAATCTCTAAAAATAACCCTATAGATGATGTGAATTTGATCCCTCACCCGTAAAATCCCACTCATAGCATAATTTATCAAAAAATTGTGGTAGGCGAAAGTCGTCCTGTAAACACCACCCATTCATAGTGAATTCCTTTAATAATTGGATGATGCGTGAAATTCGGGCTGTAGCCATATGTAGCATAACAAGCAACATGTAATCCACAGATTAAACTTCAGCTTTACAACTTATCACCATCTGTCGGTATTCTCCTGTACGTGTTTACACAAACAATAACTCTCAGTTTTCCAAAAATATTCACAAACACCTCTGGTTAGTGTCAGACTGATCGCTCGCTCGTAAAAACGCATCTCATAGTATATTCATTAAAGCAAGATGGTAAGCGAAAGTTGCCCCGTGAACTCCACCAATTAACAGTAAGTTGTTGTGGCTTTTGGGTTGAGCCGTGTGTGGCGACCTTTTTTTAACCAATATTTCGACCGCCATTGCAGGGGTCTTCTTCAGGATTAATAATTTATTTAGTTTTGAGTTGGTTTATTCAGATTATATATGTCTATTGTGGCGCCTTCAACCCACATTGTTAATATCCGAGTCCAGCTGAGCAGGGCTACCAACATTGCAGGTTACTTTGTATGTAAACACATACAGGAGAATACTGACAGATGGTGATAAGAGTGATAGTGATCCTGAAGTCTCATCTGTGAATTCTATGACGCTTACCATGCTTCATATGCCAACGTTAATACAGCTATATAATCGTCCAATTATTCCAGGACTGTCATTCACACCAACAATGGTTATTTATAGAGCTTAGAAATTTATTATATTATTATTTTTTAAATCGTCGGGACATAAAATGTAGTTGATCGTAAATTAAATTGATGTTTTGAATCTTGGTTAAGAAATGATAATGAATTGAGAAAGCAGTGAACGTGATAACAGCGAAATGATATGATTATTAATCGATTGAACATCTGTTTTTCGTAAATTGGAGATGCGACGTTAGGGAGTCATTATTTTTCAAACGTACCACTCTTACTCCAATTGAATGGTGTAGATAAAACGTCCAAAATAGAAATTTCTGTCCTGAAACAGGTTAAAAAATGTCCTATGACTAGTTGTAAATATCCATGAATTTGAGAGACACTTTAAGGTAGTTTTTTTTATTGTACATGAATATAGTATATGTCCATCAAATGTACGTCTGACAAATGTGTGTTTTACTCTTACTATTCCGAGGACCTGAGCCAATGCTATACATATAATACTGAATATAATACACATATATCTTCAAAGAGAGGCATGCTGTCGCCTAGATTATTGACCTAATCGCTGCCAATTGCGAGATATCTCGTCAAACGGTCCAAGTTCGATACCTCAGATACGAGATATATCGGTAGAATTAATAATTCGGACAAAACAAAACAAAAACGAGTTATATTTACAAAAGAATGTTCCAAAAACATTTTCCCGTGCAAATTATTGATTTCACCATCGAATTATTTTTTATTTTGAAAAGTTTACAACTGACACTTCAGTGATATTGTTAGTGCAGGGTTTTTTCACAAATTATAAGTGGCGTGCGGGGTCCTGCGAACAGATTTTTTCCAGCAACAAAAAGGTTAAATCAATGAATAGTCTCAGTTGTATCAAGTCGTGAGCCCTGGTGTATGGCGATGAGCTCGAGGAGGCTTGTCTGGTTGCGCAAGATGCGTGCCGAGAGCTGGACTAAGCTTGAGATAAATACTATCTCACCTGTTAGAGCTAGGTTTATACTGGGCTGAAGCTCGTGCTGTGTGACGACCATCAGCACATCTCTTTAGGCTGCGCATCACATGCGACTATGTAGTCGTCCAATGGACAGTTTCAGTTCTGCTATAGTCTTAGAGGACAAGTGGCGTTGCAACGTATATACTCGTAATGTAAGGTACAAAGATTTCCATCAACATTTACACTCTTTTTCTTCGAGTATATTCGCATTTAGGTGCATTAAAACTAAATATTTATTCTTACTATACTTATCCGTTTTATAAATGGTATACATCGTCTCCACAAAATGCCACCACCCAGTGTTGAAGGTTCACTTGGGAACATAATATATGGTTCCCAATAACCCTCAGAGCAGAAATCCGAGTACTTGAAGAAAGGGTAGCTTTAGTATCCGAGGCATATTTTTAATCGTTTTTTTAAAGGAAATCTGGTCATAAGCCTGGCGTTCCCTAAGTCTGGACTATTGCCCAAAGGGGTAGCTCAACCCGAAACATTTATAGAACTGAAAATGGAGATATAGCCTATTTATTAAGTGTCATCGTATTTGCACAGTATTTTACACACCTGTGATGCTTACACTAATTGTGTAAGAAGTTTACAGCTGTGGTGAAAAGAACCTGTAAAGGTTGAAATATGGATTTGCCATAATTACCAGTTTTTAAAAAAAATATCTTCGATCGACCAAAAGGAAGATTTCTGCTGTTTGACTGTTTCGTAGAATACAATCACAAGTGTATTTAAATAATATTGATTATTCCCCGACTTAAACATTGTACGGAAATTCCACTGAAAATGGAAAACACAACATTAAAGAACGATCCATAGAAGAAAAAACCCGGCCGCCAGTTTCTCTTTCCTGCTTGTATTACAATTATTATCTATCTATGGAACAAGATAAACTGAGATCATGAGCTACTATCATGGACACTTTTCAACCGAACTTCAAGTTATTCTTTCAACTAAGTTTCGCACACATTCAGTTTAAACAATGTATACTACGAGTATATCCAAATATAATCCTGGCAATGATTTCATTGGATCTTGCGAGGCACAAAGATTCACATTTTCCCTAAATGACGGCTCTGGTGGCCGGAGTGGGGCACGGAAGGTTTCGTCATCTCCCAAGAAGCCCAGCCGCCCAGATGATCCGCTGTTGTGCTGATGTCGCAACACCGGACTAGGGGCAGCCTCTCAGTCTCTCACTACCTACAGCAGCCTCCTACATTCTTTACTCTCCAAGCGAAGCATCTTTTTAAGGCCATAGCAGCCAGGCAACAGTTTGTAATACAAAAATAATCTTAGATTGGGCGGAGAAATGTGGAGACCGAACTAACTACGTTGTGGGTATCACGAGTTGTGACGCTGATGAAGTTTTTTGAAACCATATACAGGATCGGTGAACCTATCACCCTAGCGGAATATATTATAATTTTTGCAAATGGCGTCATACGTCAATCATTTTTGACATTTATGAACTAGACAGCTGCAGTTTACAAACGCCATACTCCTCAGGAGCGTGATAGGTGGGCAAACATTCCGGTGCTTAGCTAATCGACTCGAACAGACTGGAACCCCAGAAGACCTTGCAGGGGAAGAGAATATCAAGCAGACTACGGGTCACGCAATTGGGCATCACCAGACGGACCTTACAGCGAATTTTAGTGAAAGACTTGCACATATTCCCGTACAAAGTGCAAAAAGTTCATCAGTTAATGCTTGCTAACATGGACATGGTCAGTCGCTTGGATGATTACCTCTGAATGATTAATTTTGCGCCATATTTCTTATGTTACAAAATAAATGACTGAGGGCTTCGTCTCTGTTCAATACGTAGTCTAATCTTCATATGTTCCAAATATGGAGCGGATATGGTATAAAAAATAAGGCCTAATTCAGACAAAGCGTTTTCCGCGCGGATCACAATCGTGCGGAATTTAATGAAGTGCAGATTTTTTAAGAACTTTCGCAGCCTATATATATAATATTAACATCTCCTCTTTCAAAAATAGTGTATTATTCCGTGGGGTGATGGCAGGATGAGGAGCAGGTCAGCAGACAAAGACTTTCTTTAAGAAGCACATTGATTGTATTTACGTTAAAACATTACAAGCTTCCGACCACGCGGGATGACAGACCGACTGGCGATCTCCGCGCGTGGTCTCGGCTTTCGCTCGCGCCACGAGCGGTGGTTTTTATAACTAACACACCCGTTATCGGAACCGTCCACAATGACAACACGGCGCACCTAAATGCACGACAAGCGACCAGAAATAAGAGACGAAAGATTGTACATCGAGGTTTTCGGTAACAGTCAGCAAGGACTACATCATGCTGATGTGAATAGATTTACATGAAAATTCCGAGACGTTACTAATATTGTTGTCATCAGTCTGTACTAACCCTAATGCTCCACCTTCTCCAAGTTAGAGCACTTTATCGACAGCGACGACTTGCCATTACTTCGCGGATTTATTGTCTTGTCTAGAAATGACAAAACTCACAATTTTCCATAACATTTACGTTGCATCAGATGAAAGTATTTCCATTTCTTCAACAACATTGTTGTACAGCTGCTTGCAACCGCGGTCGGTGTGAAATCGATGACCACACCTTTAAAAGTGCCGGTCATCACCGACCAATTACAACAACTATATTATACTTATCTTTTAAATTCATTTTTATTTTCGGTTTATGTTTTATTTCCGTGATTCTATTGACATATATAAATATATTTTTTACATAATATTACTTTAGCAGTCCTATACCCTTAATTTATTATCAGTAGTAAGTAGTCATGTACGAGTAGATAAAGTTAAGAATTAAAACCGCAAAAGCATGTCCCGTCATTTACACACATATTGTTATTCACTATTTCATGATCATCACATAATCAAGGACTCACCGCAGGAAATAAGTACACAACAAGTGCTTTATTTCAGGGTAAGGACCTCAGCTAACATTTAGATATCTCGAGAGAGAAACCGATCCTAATGCCAGGAGTGCAACTTTGCAAATCTTTCAGAAGGAGTGTAAATTAAATAATCAAATATGGTGACACTATTCTACTACACTTGATCGACTTGTATGGAAGGCTCCTTGTCCTCGCTCACAAAGTCAAACCATCATATACCCCAGCTTTACATACTAGGGCAAAATATTAGTTAACGTAACATTTTTTATCGGTGGTTTTATAACTTTAAAAGTAAAATGATACTATTGACATCCCCGTCTTTAAAAAAAAGGCGACAAGTTGGGGGTTCCTCACGTGGCCGCGTGGAGGAAGGATGCAGGAGCAGATTAACAACACAAATAACTTGATTTTGAGGCACAATTCGCATTTATTTTTAATATAGATTTTATTTCCTCATCCGACCGATATGGCATTAACTGACAACTGCCGGAACACTGGTGTCATGCAGCGCCGCCAAGACAATCACGGCAAAAAAGCAAATTAAAGATGACAGTTGAACCGACATGAAATGGAGCAACTGTCATAACAAATAAAATGGCATATGCAAACTCCGTGTAATTTTATATAAAATTAAACCTTTATTAGATGTGCATGTCAGGCGAGCGAACAAAAATAAGAGAAAAAAGATTTTCGAAGCTTCACGATGCCGTAAGCCTAAGACAGCTTTATCAAGCTGATCTCAATATGTATAAATAATCTATTTTATTATAGTTTAGATTTCAAAATGCGTGTTTGCATGATTTCTGAAACGTTTTAAAGCTCGATACACGACAGTGAAGTGTTACCAGGTTTAATTTAATTTAATATGTAATTATAAGGTTAAGAAAACATTCACCAGCTTACGTTGTATTATCCAGAACATGGCTGGTGCTCCAAATCTATATATTGGTGGATTAGTATTATTGGTAAACACGCAACAATGGCTGTGTGCGACAGTCGAGCTGCCGATCAATCACCCCGAGTATTATTGTAATATTAGGCCTGAAACGTTTTGCAGATATTTTTGGTCAATTATTTCATTTTCAGAGCTCGTCCAAGGTCCTGACGTCACCACTAGCGAGTCACATAAACCTTTGCTCTTAAGTTATTAGCATTATAGCTTATTCTTACATTCCTAAGTTACATTTCTTCTATTTTACACATTCGCTTGTACAGTGTGGCGCAAAATTGATCACCCTATCGGAAGATTAAAATAAATATTAAATACATATAATCGTAAAACAATAATACCTAAGGAATTATCTTCTTCATCCTTGCAACACTATCGCTCTCCCTCTCTTATTACTTCCTGATAGACACGCCCTCTCTCGTGCATAAAGTGTTCACCACTTACGAAATATACACGCAGCTCAGTTGACAATGACAGATTGAAGATGGCTACGAGTTCGTAGAAACTGCAGTCTCATAAACAGAAGTAATACTCAATGTGATATAGGTAAAAAACAAGGCAAATAAATAATTGTATTTATTTATTTAAATACCTATTACATCCGGCCCTGGCGGAGTTTAATATTTCCCCATAGCGGTCGCGACAAATGGACCAGAGCTCTCATCAAATAATCTGACTCCCTCCCTCCTCCCCCCTCCCCCTGCCCAACGCCACACCGCCCCAGAAATAAACTAACAGTAGTTTTCATTTATTTACTTACTTTGGCAACCACAAATGTGATTTCTGAATCACAATCACCTTTTGTCGGTATTCTCCTGTATGCGTTTACGTAAAAATTAACCTACATATTTGGTTTTTTACAGTAAGTGGAAGGAGAGAAAAATTTATTGTTACAAAGTCATACGCCAAAAAGGTCTGGCTTGGAGTAAAGGTATTATTATTGTCTTTCTGACATTCTTCATCCCTGCATGTTGCCAGCCTACTTCCAGATCTCGTGGACAGTTGTCAGGTCAGTGACCTTGCTGTGCGTCACACGCACTCTTTGTTTATGTAAACACACATTTGTGAAAAGCAAATCCCATTCGTGCATTTTACGACGCTTGCCATTCCAAGGACGGATAAGTGCTGTAGTGATTCCTCATTATTGTTAACAGATTAGTAAAAACTTCCATCATAGTTTTGTTTGCTTGATATACTTATAACTACTCACATCATAAAAATGAAGGTCTCTATACATAGGAGACTACAGCGCTACGCAACATTTGCAACACTGTTGCGTTTATTGGTCTTTTCTCCATCCCGACACAAACAGCACCTCGCTAGCAAGCTCAGTGTCGGCGCAGCAGCCATTCGAGACGGACGTCTCTTTGTTGTTCTTGCGTAATGCAAGCTGTCATTAGTTTTTGAATGCAAAATTTTTGCTCTGATTCAAATTCATATCGCCAATTGGAAGAGCTTTGCATACTCGTTCTAGAAGTTCCGTAGTAGGCATATATATCCAAGTATATTTATTATAAAATATAACAAAATGTATTATTGATAAATTATTATATTCAAATTAAAAGGGCCATGTTTTTTAAGAGACCCTCTTTCGTACCATTTAGGTAAACGAGTATTATCTAAAGTTGATCAATGAAGACTCGCAATCTCCTCAAGCCCTATTCACAGCACTAGCTGGCCAGTTGAGTAGCCACACCCGTATGCAGAGTCATCCCTTGGCTTAAGATAACCTAAGACCCGTAAACAAAGACAATTCTCTTAAGAACATCCTAAAATAGCTTATTTCTTTAAGAATGATTAAAGTGAGGAAGCTCAGCCCCCAAATTTTAAGAAACGTCTCTGCAAACGAGTGTTAAGTTCGTTACCTTAAGTCAAGGAATGTCTGCTTAAAGGTGTTAGGATGCATTTAGACCACGGGTCGTCAACCTCGTCCGTACCGCCCACTAGTGGGCGGTACAGGCTACCGTGGTGGGCGGTGGGCATTTTCTGTAGATTTTCATTTCTCCTTCATTCATTCTAGATTTTTTTCCAACTATATACTGAATTGAAATATAGCGAGGTTGGTGGGCGGTAGGGAAATTTTACCATGAGAAATAGGCAAAAGTGGGCGCTAGGCATAAAAAGTTTGACGACCCCTGATTTAGACCAATGAATATACGTGCATTTACTATCTACTCTTTAGAATTTACTTGGTTTAATCAGTTAATCAATTTTGTTACTCAACTCTCTATCCACTTTTGCTATTTTTATTACGAATTTTCTGTGAAAGCTGCTGAAAAAATTGCACATAAATGAACATTAATTCGTGTTCTAGTTATATATTAGTTTGGTCTGAACTGAACCTTTAGAAGGGAATGTTGCTGCCCCGGCTTGTGCTTCACCGAGTGTTTCCCGCCCGCCACATCTCCCATAACCCCCAGCAGCCTCAACTCTCAGCAAACTGAGCTCTTGAGCGCTGTCCACAAATAAGCACTCGAGGGCGAGCCTCAGCAGGACCCAACTCGGCCACTCCTAACACAGATATAATACTCTGGAACCGCTCTATACTCATTTGTGTAAATGAAGTCTGACAATCATGCATTTGTGTGAGACACTCAGCTCAGCCAGAGCAAATAGAAGCACCCTGCAGCTGACGGCAGGTAGTCCTAGCACGGTCTTCGGCAATCGTCCTTTCAGCTACGCGGCACCAATGGGCTGGAACTCGCTGCCGGAAAGCATAAGAGAACTTAAAGCGGAGGCATCCTTCAGAAGCAGACTCAAGACCCACCTTTTTAACTCAGAGGCAAAGAAGCGCTTATGGAATGACCATTCGGTCATAAAAAAGCGCTATACAAATACTGATAAAATATACTAATTGTTGAAAGCAAAGGTTGTTGTCTGATCACCGAAGCTAAGCAACTTTGGGTGAGGATAGTAGTCGGAAGGGTGACCGCACAGGCACACCGCGGATCATTGCTTGGGTTCAGCCGCTTTCAATACTAAATGGTATAAGCTTCGAGAACGTCTGGCTTATTTTCAAGCTTGGTTTTGGAGTCTGTTAGATTATATTCATAGTACGAGTATATCTTTGGAGCACTTTATACAAGGCAAACATTGATAGTTAATTTGTGGCGATCATATGCTCCAGCTCAAGATCGGACATTAAAGAAAGGTAATTTATGTAATTTAATATTTATTTATTTTTTTCAACTACATATATTTTTACGTTATTCTTTTAACCCCACTCACTCAAACTGCAAAGAGTTTATATGGTGCGGGAAGGAATAAAATATTTTTATAATACAATCTCATGCTCCTCTAATTGAAGCTTATAGAGGTCACGAAATGCCGTTACAAAGTCCTCGTCTCATCCCATGTCAGCTCTGCTTCCTGGATTTCCGCCGAGCTTAATATGAAACGTAGAAAAAGAGGCAGTTGTCATCTGAAGTATTCGTCTAACTATGTTAATCTTCTTGTAACTTATTATTTAGTTTATAAAATAATGTTATGTGGATATGTATATTGTCTGCATGCGGTCCTGTGTGAAGAATGTAAATTCCTTTGCCTAAATACTCCCGGCACTCCCATAAGGGCCGCACTGGGCGCCTCATCAGGGCGGCACCTTCTAGGCGGTCTGAAGCATAGACTATGGAGTATGGACTATAGTCTGTGTATAGTAGACTGTAAGTTGCATGGCAGGCAAGGGCAACGACCTCCGAATCTGCCGAATGTCGCAACAACAGCTGTGGCTGCGAGCGATGCACAGGTACCGACCGACCTGCACAGGCATCTCTTGTACTAGAAACCTGCACTTTGTACATAGAAACTTACATCTGATCTAATGTATAGTTCTCAATGTGGGCGATAATGCCTTCTAAAGACTATTTCAGGGAAGCAGTAGAAGATTAAAACAAACCTAAGCGGCGTTGAGATTGAGCAGTGAGGGTGTGGGCATGTGAAAAGATCCCGCTCCCCTAACTGGAGCATATGGCATACACAAACTGCAGCAACAAAGCTCTGTCTGCCGCTGTAGTCTTCGCCTCATCCCATGCCCATTACGGACAACAAGTACATTATACATATAGTGAGATGGAGCCCACGACCTTTGGCTTGCAAAGCAAACGCTTTGACCATTGAGCTATACCCTCCGGCAAATATAGTTTCGATTTCCCATTATAGTTTAGATTTCGAAATGCGTGTTTGCATGATTTATGAAACGTTTTAAAGCTCGATACACGACAGTGAAGTGTTACCAGGTTTAATTTTATTGATTAATTATAATGCTTTTTTTGTCGCTCCTGTATATGTATGTTTTGCTCATGTCGACACTTCTACTACGAACGTGTAATTTTTTCAAAAGTAATTCTTAAGCTTATTTCATAATTTGTATTAAGAACTTTGATCTTCTGAATTAATAAATAAATTAATCAAAATATCTTAATACAATGCTTACACTTCTTTATATTCTTCTTTACATTCTTCCCTTTTTCTTCGTAATATCAATCCGGCGGATTGGTTTTCAGCAAAAAAATCTTGCATCTCGATCTCCACTCTTCTCGATCCTCTGCAATCGTCTTTAGCTCAGCATAAGAGCTGCAACTCATGTCCTCGAACACTTGCTGCAAATACTCCCGTCTAGGGCGCCATCTGAAATTTCTCCCCTCAACCATCCCTTCCACAATGTCGTGAAGAAGACCATCGTGGCGCATGATGTGACCGATCGCCTCTCTGAGATGGTTCTTACTAGGTACCTATCTTCCTTGATTATGCTGAGAACCTCATTGTTATAAATTAATTAATCTTTTTTATTTTGGGCTTCGTTGGAATCGAAAGACTTTCCGCATGCTAGAAGAACGCTATATTTTATTTTATTTTTATTTTATTTTATTAACGGCCTAGGCCAATACATACGGTTTTAAAATAGAAAATACAATAAATAAAATGGTAAAACAGAACAATATAATAGCTAAGACAATACCTCGATCCTTTTCTTACATCCTTTTCCTCTTTTGTCGATGGTATTGTTCTACTTGATCTCTGTGATCTTTGACACGTGTCGTCTTCTTATTCTTTTGTGTTATTTTTAATTTTTATTATTTTCTCTATTTATTGTATATTTATGTATACTCTATGTTTCTAAATATTTGTAAAAAATTGGAATTTCGATTCTGTATATAAATAAATAAATACATTTAGACAAAACATGAACATGAGTAAAAAAAAACAGATCTAGTACATTAGTAGAGGGATCTGCGAAATGCTGGAAGGTCCACCCCGAACAAGTCTTAACATCGATGTACAAAATACTTTCTAATATTATATACTATATACAGATACCAAATCTAGAAAACGCTAGAAGGTCTTGAAAAATACAACGATATCGTTACTATGAATTATTGAATCGAACTTCCTGCATCAGTTATGCTTGGAATACCCGCTGGGAACTAAAGTGGAGAAAAATATATTGCTTCATGCTGCTTCCCACGTGGATGACCAGCGCAGGAGTTTTTACACGGTGAACACTTTATACAACATGAAAAGGGCGCTCATAAGAAGTCTCCTTGATGATGCGCTCATTCAGATGGAATATAGATTCTCTTATAGAAAATACGAGCAAAAATTTTAGAAGCGTGGAAAAAAATGTAGTGGCCACAAAGTCTGCATGACCGATAGGACCGAGGCGATTCCTTCGAACTGCATCGAAAAGGACTCTTCGTTCTAACAAGAGGAACTGACAGTCCCAGAGAATGTGCTCTGAGGTCTGGAAGGGGGCGCCACAGGGCAACTAGGGTTTGAAACTAAATTAAATGAGTATAATCTGTCATTAAAAGTGCCGTGCCCAGTCATTAGTTGGGTAGACCAGTGATCAGGGCTTATCTGAATACAGTGAAGTAAATGTCCGGGAAGAACAGAAAAGTAGTTCTACCAGATATGTCGCATAGAGTTAAAAGAAACTCCAGTCATACGGCTGCATTAGCTCATTACCTTATACACGTTGAGAACAGATGAAGCATTCGTTGAAGGCGAAACTGCGGAATTTCAGCAAGTGACTAAACGATGCTCAGTGTGATACATGTTAAAAGTGAAACGAAATATTAATGTATTAATATTGAAACGGATCTCACAGTGGATGCTTAATATGGTAAATATGTAGTATTATGTTATATTATACGGGTGGTGATCCACCGCTGGGGAAGTCCCGTTGAGCTCCTGCTGTCGCCGCCATGGTCCAGTGGCTGCGGAGGTCACTGAACCCGCCACCATTTCTCTGAACCATTCAAGGGAAAAAAACACACCGACTCACTGTTATTACTTGCGGCCATTTTACTTGTCCACAGATTTTCATAAATTCCGTCGATTTCTACAGCGACTCTAGAGGCTTTGTTCCGAATCCGAGGGCCACGTCGAACGCTTGACAACCATGCCAGTGGTCGGGGGTTCTAGCCCCGTCAAAGCTAGAAGCAAATATTATTTAATATGTAAATCATTTGGAATACTAAAGTACATTTTTAAAGCGAAAAATTCGTAATCTCTTAAATCTAAGACGTTTAACCAATGCATTCTCCCAGTATTAATTTATGGCGCAGAGACGTGGAATCTAACAGCAGGTCTTACACATAAAAAAAGTTCACTTCACCCAGCGTGCTGGACTTTAACCGCCTCACACCCGCATCACACCTGAGGACAGTTAAGTCTCCTTGGTGAAGCGCTCATTCAAATTATGATCAGTTAGCAACTGATAAGTCTAGTGGGAGTCCCCTCTGAACAATTGTGGCCACTGCACAAAAGTGCTAAAAGAAAGAACCCGTGAAAGAAATCGGAATCGCATTCACGCGTTGTAAAGACATGAAGATGGAAGATGGATTCTCTCAGCCACCTTGTTATGAAGAGATCCATGAGAGGAGTGTCTCTAAATGAATGAATCCGAAACGAGGGTATTGTCCTGTGTATACACAGAAACTTTGATTTTTCACTGTTTCTATCTCTTTTACTCGGATCAAATTTTTAAAGCTGCGATAGCAAAGAAAAGAGAAATTCTAAGTCCCTCGTACACGATAAATGTAATAATTCTCACTAAATGCGTTTTTAAATTACGACTAATTTGTAAAAAAGTGGACGTAAATAATGTTATCGAAGACTTCACAACTTCGTAATAATATTATAACTTTGATATATATATTATATATAAAAATGGTTTTATTTCAAATTTCTTATTTAAAAGATTGTATATTTTGTACATGGGTTCAGCCGTCCCTTAGGACAAAATATTTCAGGCCTCGAGATCGTCACACTTATCACCCGGTTTCTTTAAAAAAAGATTAACAGATCACCCTAAGATATGCCTTGAATAATACTACAGCTACCCTCTCATCAAGTGCTCGGAATTCTGCTCTGGAGGTTGTTGGGAACCATATTTGTTCCCAAGTGGACCTTCAGGTGCAGATATGTCCCGGAACTATAAATGGACAGTGGCAGCTGACAGAACTTAATGGCGGAAATTCGTGACAATATGTCCCATATGATCACTACTGGTGTTCTCGAACAAGGCATAGACAATATCAGCTTATAGAACAGTGTAACGGCAATTTCCAGTGTAAAAAACGAGTTTTGTGTCGTTCCATCAACATTACATAAAAACAATATGGTTTGATCCTTTCACCCTGTTTTTGTGTGGAAACTATTTTTATGGTAAGATTTAATTCAATTAATGGGCAATTAATTAACAAATGGTCAGTAATAAATACCTAAAAAGGTAAATAAAATAAAATCAATTGATTGTAGAAAAATAAGAAAATAAGAATATAATTAATGAATGATATTTATTAATAGGTTAGGTTAGGTTTCCATTTTATGGGTTAATTATTTATTCAGTTAACATAAATTTTTATTAATATTGAAAATATTACTGCCATTTTAATTGTATAACTGACCACATTCATACTGACACAGTGGAAACTGCTAATTTATTTAACTGACTGCCAAAACTTTGAATTAGTAACTGAACAAAGAAATAGACAGGCCCTCAGTGCATACAGGTGTCCTAGGACAATGCATAGGCAATCTGAGCTTACAGAAAAGTGTAACGGCAATTTGCGGTGTAAAAATAAATATATAAAGAAACATTTAATGTTTTAATCCTTTCGCCCGGTTTCTTGTATAATTGTAATGGTTGTTATAAGTCTGTTCTTAACATCATTGTCTCATAGATCAGAATGCTTAAGTTTGTGAATCGCGTGAAGCATTAGGAAATGCCCGAAGCCGGTGCCCAGGTCCTCCATCGGCCTAATATAACTGTAATTAGGGAAAAAAACTTGAGAGTATTTTAATTCCACCGCAAGCACTCCGCTGGGAGAGTCGCAGACAGGACCGCAATAACAATATCTACGGGTATTACATATTATTGAATAATATATATAAATCATTGAAGTGAAAAATTGCCACCAATAAAACAGTTCAGTTCTTCATCAAGCTTTCATTAATCGCAAAACTGCAGCCTTCCAGCAAGCGAAACAGTGCTCAGTGTGATCTATGTTAAAACAAGGCATGAATACTTACTCAAAATATATTAAAATGCGTAACTTCCATTACATGTTCCAGCTATCTATAATATATGGTAGGTACGTTAAAAGAAGCTAGGGCTAAAGCAAGAAGGGGCTAGATAATAGATAATTCTAGAGCCAGAACAAGCAAAGGGTAGACTATAGAGAATGATATAGCTAGAGCAAACAGAGAGTAGACTATAGAGAATGCTAGAGCTAGAACAAGCAGAGAGTAGACTATAGAGAATGCTAGAGCTAGAACAAGCAGAGGATAGATTGTATAAAATGCTAGAGCTAGAGCAAGCAGAAAGTAGACTACAGAGAATGCTAAAGCTAGAGCAAGCAAAGGGAAGATTAAAAAGAATTCTAGAGCTAGAGAAAACAAGGATAGACTATAAAGAATGCTAGAGCTAGAACAAGCAGAGGGAATATTATATAGAATGCTAGAGCTAGAGCAAACTAGGATAGACTATAAAGAATGCTAGAGCTAGAGCAAACTGGGGGATAGATTCGGCACTGGCTTCTGACTACCCATGCTGAGCTAAGCCAAGAGTGCAGGAAGTGTTTCTAAAACGACGCAAAAACCACACCACACCACACTACTCTACGAGACCTGAATAGCGCCCCTCCATATTCGCTCACACCGCCACGGCATCTAGGACACCTATGATCTTTAGGACACGTCAGGGATCGCATCAGAGTATCATCCTTTACATGGAATACACTTCTTCTTAGAATACATTTAGAGCATTAAGCCTAGAACTAGAACACGAGCAAACCTGTCCAACCGGTGGCGCTTACACATTTTTTCTCAATTTGCAGCTATGTTAAAATAGAAACATTAGAATACGCATTTTCCATTTACACCAAACAAATTTAAAGGATATTTATATAGGTATTAAATATGCAAATGAAATAAATACACATTTTTATATGAAACACACGATCGCTTAAAATTACCGTCAAAATTCTTAAAAATATCTACCGAAACTATATTAGTAATTACATTTAAGGAGTAATTAGGAATATTTTAACATATATTTTTTTGTAATTTTTATGTGATTTTGGATAATTGAAGGATTCAATCATGAAAAAACATTGTTTATTACGAATAAAGTGATTTTTAATGTACAATGTTTTTTATGAAGGCCTTTATTTATAGATATAAATGTATTATTTCGGTACAAGTAGCCGCCGGCGGCATAGTCCAGTGGTAAAAGCGTTTGCTTGTCATTCAGACGCCGTCGGTTCAAAACCCGACCAAGCTTGATTTCTCATTGATTTACTGAAATCTAATTTGCACACATGCCCCTGTAGGGTTGATATGGATCCCTTAAGGACAATAAAAAATGTCCAGTCCTTGAGAGCGTCGAGCTAATTATCTAATTTCCTTTAAAAACAATGACGAAAATTCGCAAACTTTTACCCTGAAGGTTCTCGGAAACCATCTATGTTTTCATGTGAACCTCCGGGATACAGGTGTTCTGGGACAAGGCATAAGACAATCTGAGCTTACAGAACCGTGAAATTACAATTTATGGGTTCTATTTGCTCCAAATATACAATAGATGTGAAAAAATAATGTAAAAAAAATATTTTTTACATATATATGTAATACAGAATGAATCATAAATGAATACCGATACTTTATATACACACTATGCAACATACTATGACGATTTAACATATAATTTCAAATTGATTTAAGCCGGAAGTCCATCATTTGAACTTGAAAATCAGGATTCATGTTTCCTCACATCTCACCGGAGGAAGCTCCTCTCTCATCAACTCACAAAAAGCACAATTCTCATATCATTTAGTATTCCAGGCGTGCGACCAACAGCCTCGATGTTTCTTCTATTCATGATTGCATCTGATAAGCACCTGTAAGCCTTTAACAATCAGCTGATCGCGCAGATAGCTGATAATAAAATCATTGTAGAAAGTAGGATGAAGAAAACACAACAAGAACAAAAAGATCAAATTCATATTGCATTATAAACTCATTCAAAGCATTCGTCACATAAATATAAATAATAATATAATACATAATTAAAGTTGTGGGACAATACCAATAACTGCAGGTAGATGTCTCATTATTATAGCCATTATTTATGGCATTAGTGCATCATTAATGTTATTGCTACTAACCTGTTTGATTGTCGTTTCGTCGGTTTTAAAGGTAAAGTTACAAGCAGGTAAAGCCGCTGTTGGTCAAGAGTTGCAGCCGGTATTCTTTGTCAATGTTTGTTTATTAAATGATTATTAAAACCTAATAAAGAACTGTCAAATAATATATTTGTATATTTCAATGATCAATATTCGCAATTCCTACAAATTTAGATCATATATTTAATTTACTATCATGTTCCTATGCGGATCTTTGGGATACAGCTGTTCTGGGACAAGACATAAAACAATATGAGCTTACAGAACTATGAAACGGCAGTTTAAGGTGTCCATATGCTCCAAATATGGAGCAGATGTAAAAAAGTATCTGAAATTGATATATGTATAAATAAACAAGATATGGTATAATATATTGTATCTTGGTTATCTAATTTTAACTTAAAACAATAATTATAATTTTAAATTAATTTTAATAAAAAAATCAAAAAATAAAAATATTTAGTTAATATCACATTTATTTTAAACGAATACATACATGTTTCGGCCTCCCTGGAGATCATCTTCAACAATGATTTAGCACTTATGTTTACTTAGTACTTAAAATTATAATTTGCCAGTTTCATCAAGTATTGTCAGTTGATAACCTTATTGTTATTAAAGCAAGAAATAATTAAATTTATCTTCGGGAAAAACAGTTAAACAGCTAAATTTAATCCAGATCAATTTTAGTTGTATAGAAATGATTCATAATCCATATGGAAAAAAATGCATTTTTATTTTAACATCTAATCTGTCTGATGTCTCTGTCTGCTTAGAAATGAGTTCTGTGTTCAAGAAGTAAGGAGGCATGTTATCTCTGAGCTGTATTCTCCGCTGCTTGTCTGTTGTCTGATGACGTTTGTTGTAATTTGTCTAATAATGTCTGTTGCATGCAGAAGGAGGTCTGTGCTTATAATGTAAGAGGTAGGTAATTATCTACTGGCTTCATTCGCTCAGGCTCATAGCTCCTTGTATGATGATGTTTGTTATAATTTGTCTGGTCTGTTGTTTGTTGTCTATTGCCTGATGGTGTCTGCTGTGTGGTTTGTTGTCTGAAGTTGTCGGCTGTCTATTCAGGATAGAGGCATGTATTGTGGAAGTAAAGAGTAAGCGATGTCTCGTAGGTGCATGCGCCCGGGAGGTAATTTCTTGTCTGTTGTCTGGTGATGTCAGTTTTGTTTTGTTCTATTATGTTTACTGTCTGTTCAGTAAAGAGGGCTGTGGTGAGGAAGTCGGAAAGCAGTTCAATATCTCCTGGCTATGTGCGCCACTGCTTGTCTGTGGTAATTGTCTGATGATGTCTGTTGCCTGCTGCCTGCTCAGGAAGGAGGTTTGTGGTAAGGAAGCAGGTCGATGTATCGTAGCTGCATGCGTCTAGGAGATAAGTCTTTTTCTGCCGTCTGATGATGCCTACTGTCTGCTGTCTAATGATGTCTGTTGTCTGACGAAGTGTACTGTCTGCTGTCTGACTATGTCTGTTGCCTGCTCAGGAAGGAGGTCTGTGGTAAGGAAGTAAAGAGCAGGTCGATGTCTCGTAGCTGTATCCGCCGCGCGAGTCCATGAGCAGTGATAGACAACTAATAAATAACCGACACCAATAGTACTACTCTGCTTGAATATATAAACGCAATAACTTATACACAAACACCTAGTTTATTACTTATATACCAACTCCACGCAATAAATCTTTATTTATTATTATTATTATTACATACTTCATTAGTACATAAGAATACTTGTTTATGGGACATTATTATATATTATATCTCTGTCATATATATGCAAACAATAGCGTTCATTTAAAGGATAATATAAAACCGAAGAATATGGTCATCACTAGCTACCTTCACGAAGCTCTATCAGCCGCCATGGTCCCGAGTCAGCTTCGCCTCCTAGAGCGTCGCCGAGCACATTTAAGGTATAGTTTCCGGTCCTTCCAGGATGTCGTCAACCCAGTGCTTGAAAAAAATATATTCCTTCGGTTCTTTGCCGGCGGGCTTAGTCTAATGATAAGTGTTTGCTTACCAAACCAAAGGTCATGAATTCAACCCCTACAAGATAAAAAAAAAACAATTTTTATTCTCTATAAATACCCTCGGGTGGTGTGAATTTGACCCGTCACCCAAATTACCAGTCATAGCGTATTAATCAAAATTGGTGGTAAACTAAATTCGTCCTGTGAAAACCACCAATAGGTGTTTTTCACAGGACGAATGAATACATAGTGAATTCCTATAATAATTGGATGATGCGTGAATGTCGGGTTGTAGTCTATAACGTTGGCCAATGAAAGGAACACTCTGCATGCAGCGCTTAGCCATATGTAGCATGGTCAGCGTTATAGAATCCACAGGTGAAACTTCTGCAACACTGTCACCATCTATCGTTATTCTGAAGTGTGTGCTTCCATTTAAAAAGATCTTGGCCGACTGTAGTATGGAAGGTTGCATTGTTAACCCCTCACGTTATTATTCCTCCATCCATCTTATTTTACGCAGGCATCTACGTAAATTATAGGGGTTAAGATTGGTGCTCTGCATGGAAGTGCTGGTTGTCGATCGCTGTCTTACAGTACTCTAACTGTGTGAACAAAAGTAGAGGTATGCCAAGAAAAAGGCGTTCCGCAGTAAATGCTCCCGGCTGAGGTTTCGGTTCGCTGCCCCAAGCAGTTCACTGCCCCGACGGTCCTCCGACTATTCCAGCTTCAGCGGATATATAAAATACATTAGTAAGAGAAGAAAAATAGTTTAAAGGACTTCTTAAAGAACTGTTAGCAGTGACCTCATCCCCGAGGAAGAAAACAGCAAGTCATGATCATCATCAGCCTGTGTCCGTCCACTGTTGAACGTAAGTCTGCCGCATGAGTCTCCATCCTCTTCGATCCTCGGCCTCCCGCATCCAGGTCACTCCCGCTATTCTTCTTATGTCGTCAGTCCATCTTGTATGGGGTCGGCCAATGCTTCGTTTGCCAGTTCTTGGGCCCCATTCCAATACTTTTCTTCCCCATCGACCGTCGTCTCTTCGACAGATATGTCCTGCCCATTGCCACTTGAGTGTGCCTATTCGTTGGGTAGCATCCACTACTTGAATTCTTCTGCGTATTTCCTCGTTTCGGATTCTATCTTTTAGCGACACTCCGAGCATGGATCTCTCCATAGCACGCTGGGTGACCTTTATTTTATGGGTAAAACTTGCTGTCAGATTCCACGTCTCTGCGCATAAGTTAATACAGGGAGGATGCATTGGATAAACGCCTTTGTTTTAAGACATTGCGGAATTTTCGCTTTAAAAGTGTACTTCAGTTTTCCACATGCTGCCCATCCCAATTGCATACGCCTGTCGATAGCAAGTACGAATTCCATTTTTCTTTCAAATTCACGAGGTTGCCTACTTTCAATGACTGTCAAACAATAACTAAATAGCACAGCTTGCCCAAACTTGTACATTGTATTAATAGATGGCAGTTGACGGGAGCAGGGCTGCATTTAAAGTTACGGCGCGGGAAATTCACTGACTTTTAAAATTTTCCGCTGATAAGTCGAATGGAACCCTCTGAACAATTGTGGCCACTGCACAGAAGTGCTGAACACACAGAGAATATTAAAATCGCAGTCACGGGTTAAATAGAGATGGTCATTTTTTTTCATCTTTGTTACCTAAAATGCGAGGCACCTTAAATGTTATTAACTTCTCTCAGACCCATCTTTCTAACAAGAGGAACACTTAAAGTTCTAGAGTATATATTGTATGTTTACCATTTTTTAATATAACAATGCTATTATTAGATAGAACTTTAACAGGTCTAAGCCCCTTCCTGAATTTCCTCCCATCCACTTTTCCTTATATCCTTTTATTACTCAAAATTTTTACGATAATTTATAAAATATTTATTCACTTTCAGTCTGTTTATACAGTGCTCTGTGTGATTCATGCTAAAACGAGGTAAAAAGGAAGTATTTATCTATTTACCATCATGTTATATAATTTAAGTATTATATTAGAAGAGGGTAAATCAGAAGTACGGGTTCTCCAACATCTACAAAAGCTCTTAAAGATAGTAACCTTAACCGCATGCATCTTATTTACCGTAAATAAAATGTAATAGGATGGACACATTCATGATATTTCATCATCACATGTAATAAATACAATACACAGGAGCTCTCCAAACAACCCACGACACACTCCACCCTATGTTTGTGTATCAAAAGATCAACCACACGGCTCAAATCAAGAAGACGTTTCTTACAGTCGACAACGTAACTGGTGATACCTGAGGCTACCCTGCGGCTGAGCATGTGGAGAAGCGCAACTGAGGGGAATACTTGGATTGCACCGAAAGAGGACCTAGCCCCTGGACACGACCAGCGGTGGATTATATGGAGGTCCCATAACTGACTTCGGACCGGAGTATGCAAGACGAGGACAAAAATGAAAGCCTAGCAGTTGTACAGCGGACCGACTGAATGTGACTGCGGCGTGGAGCAGACCCTGTTCCACCTTCTGGAGTGTGTGCTGTGTCCGAGTAGCTGCACCCAGGTAGACCTGATGAAGACCGGCAGTAACGCCATCGACGTTTCCCACTTCTGGGCAGACAGGATCTAACCCTGTTGTTTCCGACTCGAATATATATAAATACAATCATGGATGGAAACCACACAGGAAAAATAAAAGTAATCAATACTGAGAGAGTTGAACGTCATATTTTAAACTGTTCAATGGAAGGTTGCAGCGCATGCAAGTGTCTGTGTTTATTTGCAAAAATATACACATTAAGTATATAAAATGCATGGCAATAAAGATAAAAGTAAGAATCTTCCATAGATAATTTGTCTGTTCACATGTTAATGACTAAACATAAAAATATAAATGATTACTGTTTCGCAACACTTGTAATGCATCACAATAAGCAATATGGACTAGCATTCAATGTTCAGAGGTAGTAAAGGCAATCGTTGATTCTTTCCTAAAAAAGTTAAATCTGTTGATTGTTAAGTCATAACTTTGTTTCGCAATGTAACGGAACTTGATGTTAAATTTTGTTAATTGTACATTTATCAAAATAATAAATAAACTATGATAAAATGTCATAAAATATATGTATTTGATGAAGTTTTTTTACGATTCTTAACGATAATCTAAGGTGATTGAACTTGAAATTGACAGATAGTAATGTGACAGTTAATACTCGTACGTAGTTTTTGAGATCAACTTAAATAACATTAAGGTTATCAACTGACAATACTTGGTGAAACTGCATAATTATAATTTAAAATTAATTTTAATAAAAAAAAAAAAAAAGTTTTAATTCACATTTATTTTAACAAATTACATGTTTCGGCCTCTCTGGAGACCATCTTCAATAATGTAAGTAATTAGTTCCTTGTCCATACCTATATAAGCCACTGCCTGTTTTTATTTTATCATTATTGAAGATTGTCTCCAGAGAGGCCGAAACATGTAATCTGTTCAAATAAATGTGAATAAAAACTAAAAAAAAATATTTATTAATTTCTTAATTAAAATTAATTTTTAAATTAAATCAACTTAAAAGTTTATCGATAACCAAATAAAATAATTCGTTAATAACTCTTAAGCAATTGTGGATACTATGTTCTTGACCTCCTCATTTCCTCATTTCAGCAATCCTAGTATTTTTTTAAAGTAATCTTATATAGTTAATTGATGAAGTAAAATGCAATTGAATGTCATTTTTCAATTAAAAGTCTCACATTTAGCTTGATCCTTTCTCTAAGGCAACTTTTTATTTTTTCAGCATTTAATTCAATTAATGGCCAGTAAATTTTAAATAAATGGTCAGTAATTAATTAGTGACATAAAAAAGGTTAAAAAAAAATTGGCAATAGAAAAACAATAAAATGGCAGTAAATAATTGATAAATGGTAATTAATAACATTAGGTTAGGTTAGGTTTCCAATTTATGTGCTAATTATCCATAGTCTTGGTCAAAAATTTTGAATTTTCCGACCATCTAGTCACTAGATTCTAGTCACTAGCTAAGAAACTAGAACTAACCATTTATTTTCAAAACTTATTCAATTTAAATTATCGATCATTTTACATTAATTACTCTTCAGTATTGAACATATAACTGACATTTTAATTTGAAAACTGACCAAATTTGTACTGATACAGTGGATACTGCCAATTTATTTAATCTACAACCATTTTATTTTTATTATTGCCAATTAATTTGATTATTAACTATCAAAATTTTGTATTCGCACTGAACAAATAAATACAGGCTTTTCCCAAATTTATTAACTTAAGCTAACGTTTGTTAAGGATCCTAAGTCCAGCACATTGGAATTTTATTTAATTTCAATGACAAAATTATGCTTTAAGTATCGAGTACATATTTGTAAATATTATTTTCAAATATCAATTTTCTTACCCAACTCTTCAAATGAATAATTGCATAATTGATTAGCAAAGGACTTAGAAGAGTCTAGCTTCACTGTCGATTATAATAAACATCATAGTTAATAGTTCTACAAGTGGAACCCAATAAGCATGAGAAAACAATTACTTGGGGACTACAATGTAGGATTATGGAGATGCGAGTCGTTCATGTGGTTCACTAGTGTAATCACTAGAGCAGATGCTATCAAATAAGGCGAGGATTGAAGTCCTTGATTGCCATGCATGAAATAATGGGTTCGAATTGACAAAGGTTGAAAATTTTGTATTTGACGTACACAGTATGGATATGACTGAACCAAAATCTAGATTCTAGACTGAAATCACGAAACAGTTTTCTACATAACTGACATCTACTGTCTAATTAAAGCGATTCAGATCTGGGGATTGTCATTGGTATGCGTGGTGGATGGATGATATCTGCTAGATAACAAAATAAAGAACTCGTCGAGAATCATATTTGACATTTATTTTACATTAAACAAAAAAACACTGACAAAATTCGGTAGTCCAGCCGGGACACTGTTTATTCACTTACAGCACCCGGGCAGAGACTGCCTGCCGTTTGCGGTGACGCCGCGCCCGAAAACTACAAAGCGACCACTCATAGAACTACATCACTCCCGCATGACATGGTGCGACTTTCAAAACTAAATAAACAAAATGGCGCATGCATGCGTCGCCTCTTTTAACTAGTTACATCTAAAACATAGAATAACGCTTTTATATATGCGTGTCATGACGAACAAAAATAAAAGACGAAAAATCGCATATCGAGGCTCTTCGGCAAGAGCCTGAAAGAACTATATCGAGTTGATATCATAAGAATTTATTTCAATGAAATAGAGGGAGTTCAATTTTAGATGATTTCGTTAGCTTATACGGGAGTCTTCCAATTGGTAAAAATCTTGACTAATCATCAATGGTCAAGGAAATCATTAACAAAATGAGGATCAGAGTTGAAAGAACCCCACGAATATGATAATGTGTTGTTAACACCTCCTATTAACAGTGTGCTCTATCGTTCATAGGCAGCAACTTATGACAATATCTGGACTTTACCCACCTCACAGTAAAGTCTCCTTGATGATGCGCTCATTCAGATTATGATCAGTTAGCAACTGATAAGTCCAGTGGGAGTCCCCTCTGAATCAATTGCGGCCACTGCACAGAAGAGGTAAAAGAAAGAACCCGCGAAAGAGATTAGATTTGCATTCACGGGTTGTAAAGAGATGGAGATGGAAGATAGATTCTCTCACCAAAAATACGAGCAAAAATTGTAAATGCGTGGAAGTTTTTGAGTGGCCACAAAGTCTGCATGCCCGATAGGGTCGAGGTGATTTCCTGGAACTGCATCGAAAAGGACACCTCTTTCTAACAAGAGGAACCGACAGCCCAGAGAATGTGCTCTGAGGTCTGGAAGGGGGCGCCACAGGGGCAGCTAGGGTTTGAAACTAAAATAAATGAGTGTAATCTGTCATTAAAAGCGTCATGATGACAATATCTATCGTGTGTTAATTATCTTCATCACTCAGTTATGGCATTATGTGTCGTCACTACTCTCATTACATGCTGAGCACGTGAGACGATAACTCGGCTAAGGAAGTGACAACAGGTGGTGCGGAGGAGCCAGAGCGGAGGCGGCAGTGGGTGGAGACTCACAAGTGTAGGTAATCTGTGTAGTCTCCTGCCTGTTGGTGTGGGACGAGCGCTTGATCGAGGGAATGGTTAGGTTAGCGAGGCATCCAGAGCGCCCCACGTCGTTACCGATGAGTCGTTGAACGAATTGTCTGGGAACGATAGGACGTGACACCATCCAAGTGCCGTCCGCGTTCAGTGTTGCTTGACTTCGGTGATCGAACGTAAACTAAAATTACATAATACTAATTGTCGAATTTTATGGTTGATGTCAATTGCCGGCGGGTAAAACTCAATGGTCAAAGCATTTGCTTTGCAAGCCAAAGGTCGTGGATTCGATCCCCGACGGAGATTAAAAAAAAATTTTTTTTAATCAATTTCTGATCTCTAAAATACCGCCGGTTGGTGTGAATTTGATCCCTTACCAGTAAAATACCAGTCATAGCCTATTTACCTAAATTAGTGGTAGACTAAGGTCGTCTCACAAACACCACCCATTAATTGTGAGTTCCTATTAAAAATGGGTGATGCGTGAATGATGCTGTAGTCTAGGATGTCGGCGGATTAACATTACACATGCAGTGTTTAGCCAGTGAAATGATAAGATAATGATAGCATCCACAGAAAATAACTATCCACCACGAAAGCTTACAGAAAAAAATTTAGAAAATATGTTTTTATTTTTGTCAAATTCTAAAAATTTTCACTTGCTGTAAGTCGGTTAATAGGTTACGAGTTCACTGGTGTGTTTCAGGAAGGCTTCAAGGGGACTTGAATGTCCTTCAGTATGACGCAGGTGGATGCAAAATTGCACACGGCGCATCCAATACACGTGCACACACGTGCAACTGAAATCAATATCAGCTACAGCGCATCCTGGAAACACATCATTTTGCATTTCTACACTTTACCTGAAATAGCATATTATGTATTCGCTTTATGTATCTATCTCTCTTCCACATTATATTTTTCACCTATACGAGTATACATTATATCATAACCAGTTAAATCAATAGCGCGTAAAACATATTTCTACTTGAAATAACGTTAAAGTATTGTACTACTAATGTCACATGAAGGGTTGAGGCCCTCAGGTACTCCAGCACCGCCTCTTGATGTACTCGGACTTCTGCTCTGGTGGTTGCCAGGAACCATATATGTTCCTAAGTTGACCTTTAGTTGCAGATATTTTGGATTGAGCCGCCTCTTATGACTAAATGGTCTATGCCTTTTAAGCATCGGACTAATCATACGATCTCCTTAAATTAGCTAGGCACACTTAAGTGGCGATGAGCGGACAACTGTCGTAGAGACGAAGGTCGATAGGGAAGAAAAGTGCTGGAGTGGCGCCTAAGAACTGGCCAACGGAGAGTTGGCTCCCTGCAAAATGGACTGGCGACATCAGACAAACTGTGGGAGTTGCCTGGTTGCGGATGCCTGGATCGAAGAGGATGGAGACTCATGCGGGAGTTCTATGTTCAACAATGGACGGACATAGGCTGATGATCATAATGATTACATTTGCTGTGTCTGCAAGTCTCTATCGAGCTCTCTGCTTTGGCGACCTGCTCCTCATCTATCTATATTCTAAAAAACTTTCGCCCCTCACGAATATGGGTGATCCTCCTTTGCACGTCCTTCTAGCAATGCGCCCCATTGTCCTGCATCGGTCCTGCTACCATGCACTATCCTGTACCAACCTGAACTATCCACCTAGTTGTGCATCAGTTGCCTGTACTCCAGCAGATTGTTCACAGTGCTGGGTTTTGTTGGTTTGTTTCCCTTTGCTTCACGGCCTAGCGCTCCGACCCACAAAAACGGGCGCGGCTCTGATACACTAGCAGGGGTGCAACAACTGGACCATATATTCGCCACTTCATCATCCTCAGCCTGTGTCCGTCCACTGATGAACTTAGGCCTCCTCTCTACCTTTCGCATCTAGGCCACTCCCGTTATTCTGCTTATGTCGTCAGTCCATCTTGTTGCAGTCCACGCTTCGTTTGCCAGTTTTTGGGCTCCACTTCAACACTTTTCCTCTCACTCGTTTCTTCAACAGATATGTCTCGTTGCCACTTGAGTCTGCCTATTCGTTGAGTAGCCTCTACTACTTGAGTTCTTCTTCGGCTATTCTCGTTTCGGATTCTATATTTTAGAGACACTGCTCTCATGGATCTCTCCATGACACGTTGGGTGACCTTTATTTTATGTATAAGACCTGCTGTAAGATTCCACATCTCTGTGCAATAAGTTAAAACATGGAAGAAACATTGGTTAAACACCTTAGTTTTAATACATTGCAGAATTATTGCTTTAAAATAGTAAGGTTTCACATTCTGCCCATCCCAGTATATATAGTATACGCCAGTTGATTTCTTTTGAGAATTTATTTCACCCTAGTTGGATTACTTGTCTCAGACATATTTATTCATTTACAACCTCTATTTGTGTTCCTCTAATGGAAATCAGGTTTAAAGTCCTGAAAATTTGACTATTTATCATAGTTTTTTTTATCCAGGTTCATTTTCAGACAATTTTTTTTGACGATTCATTGGGGTCGTAAAGCACGTCTTGAAGCTTGTCAAGTAATTTGGCTACTTGTTCTATGCATGTAATATATTTGCCACTTACCACAGCACAATACTGGAAACCAAGGAACACTTCATGGAAGTGTATACCACGTTCATACCACACATTTAGGCTGACTTCATCTTGGAAAGCTGTATATTCTCATAATACACAAACACACCACACGTCACGGAAATTAATTTCGGATGCTTGGACCATTTACTCCTAAGGGGTGATTCAATACAAAATGTACAATATAGAAGGGACCGTTATATGAAAAAATCCACGCAAACCATACTATATTAGTAAAATCTTTATCTGAAAAGGAATATGTTACTGAAATGCACATCTCATTGTATCTAATATCAACGCTTTCGGCATTATTTTTTACCCTATGCACTGATACCAGCTCATCGCATATGCAGATAGCTGACATTCAACCTCTGATCCAACGCAAACAATCAGCTAATCGGTCGAGCAAAGCACTGCACTCCCCTGTGACTACTACATTTATAAGCCGCAGTACTGGCGTTTAAACAAGTGTTACTGCAACCTCACTCGAAAGTGGTCGGTATTGAGTTAATTCTTTAACATTAAGGTTATCAACTGACAATACTTGGTGAAACTGCATAATTATAATTTAAAATTAATTTTGATAAAAAAAAAAAAAAAAAGTTTTGATTCACACTTATTTTAAATGATTACATGTTTTGTCCTCCCTGGAGACGATCTTCAATAATCGTCAAAGTTATGATAAATCGTTGGAGTTAATTTTTGTCAGGGCCGCTCTTCTTGACCGTGAAATAGCCTCAAGGGCATTTCACAGACGAATGTATCTCACTGTAACACTGCAATGTCGTGTTTTTTTAAAGTAGTTTTTAAGTAAAACTACATTTTATAAAATCAGTGTAATGTGTACTCGTACATAGTGTTCAGCCCTGCCCGAACCGTTGGGGCACACAAAAGGATTCCTGCTCTCTAGCCTAGCTGCTGCTGGCGGTACTGGTACCTAAGTACTGAGCACTCCACTACGGACTAAAGCAGTGGTCGACGGACGATTCTAGACCAACTTCATATAAAAAAGTACATCAAAATAACGAAGAGCTGCTACCCCTTCTACACGCAACGACCAGCCAACATAATCTAACGTCATAGAATCCCCTGAAAATACGTAACTTTGTAACAAAAAATAACATATCATAAGCACATCAGATACTTACAGGTATTTCAATAAATATGTTGATATATTTCACGTAAGGCCCAATTCAGGCAAGAACTCGCGAGTTTCATAGGAGGAATGATTTGTTGGCGTCGTCTGTTTGATGAGCATTGGGACCTTCCTGTGAGTGAAAAAAATAATGAAATTGAAATTGAATAAATATAGTTTTGCTCTTAAGACTCTGGAGCTCGCACAACCACTCGCCAATAGTTTCTACGTTTGACAGCGATTTTTACGTTTTTTTAAAACAAATTTTCGTCATGATTTGCCGCTACAGAATTCTGTCAGCTGTCAGTGTCCAAGACATCTCTGCACCCGAAGGTTCATCTGTGATCACATAATGTTCCCGGCGCCTTTTAAGGGGAAGATGCGGTGATTTTAATAAATGAACGCTGTGTTCTAAGCATACTTGAGTGTTTGTTTCTTTTTTTACCAAAGCAGCTCCATATTCAGAGCATATTGACACCGCAAATTGTCGTTTCACAATTCAGTAAACTCAGATTGTCTATGCCTTGTCTCACAACACCTGTATACCTGGATGTCCACATGGGAACATAGATAGTTCCTGAGAGACTCCAGAGTAAGAGCCCACGAACTTGCACAGACTGCGGTTGTCGTATCAGAGACAAATTTGGGTGTTCAATAATCAACGTTTTTTTTTAATGAGAATGGATGATGCTTGTCTTTTAGGGGTGGCTCAACCTCACCAAGGGCTTGTGTATAGAGCTTAGTTTTGATGAAATCAAGCTTGTTCAGGATTTAAACCGAAAACGTCTGAATGACAAACAAACGCTTTTACGACTGGACTATGCCGCCCGACTGTGTTTGTGATCAGAATTCTAAATTACATCAAATTATTAGCCTGACGCTTCCTTGGCTTCCTAAAAGGGAGGCTTAACTGAACCATCTACGGTAAGCTACACGTTCAACACTAATTTTATTCTGTCAAATCTTGCTAGACTTTGTTGAACAAACGAGAACCTTGCTTACAATACACTACTACCCTTAGTATTGTTTGGTGTAAGTGTCATGGTCCTATGAAATGAGCCACGTGCGGCTCAGGAGCCGCAGCTTGTCTAGCGCTGCTCACGAGCTACCCACACAACCAAGGGCAGGATGTGGGTCGCGGCCCGGCCGCTACTCTCCAATGTACAGCCCTGGATGATACGCTCGCAAATGACGACTCTAGTCTCTTGCTACTTCGTCATCAACATTCGCTTCCTAGCTAACGTTGTTCGTCACAGACTCACACACGCTACTCCATGTCCAAAGTTATCTTTTTATCTTTGGTCTGTTTAACTGAGGAAAATAGGATTTAATGATGTAAAGTATACAAGTCAGTCAACTTTTCTTAAGGAGATCAAGTGATAAGCATGACACTGCTGATGCTTGGATTATTTATATTTTGTACATTATTTTCAACATAATTTACGGAAACAATCCGTTACTGCAGACAATATACAACGTATATATTGTTTTTCATATCTGAAATAAATGGCCACCAAAAATTGACGCAACTTAGTTATGTTAGTTGGTATTGTGCCTCTTCTCAAGACATCCGCTTCGGAAGTCCACCTGGGAACATTCACGGTTTCCAACAACGCTTCTGAGGTCTGCTCTCAACAAGCGGCTCAACTCGACCAGTGACTACGCAACTAGCAATAGCCGGCAGGTATAGCTCAATGGTCAAAGCGTTTGCTTTTAAAGCCGAAGGCCGTGGGTTCGATCCCCTACGGAAATTAAAAAAAAAAGATTTTTAATCGATTTCTTAGCTCTAAAACTACCTCCGGTTGGTGTGAATTTGATCCCTCACCCGTAAAATGACAGTCATAGCCTGTTAATTAAAATTTGTGGTAGACGAAAGTCGTTCCGAGAAGACCACCCTTTCAGAGTAAATTCCTGTAATAATAAATGATGATGCGTGAATGTCGGGTTGTAGTCTATGACGTTAGCGGATCAACAATCCACATGCAGCTCTTAGCCATATGTACCATGATAAGCGTCATAGAATTCCTCAGATGAGACTTCAGAATGACTATTACCATCTGTCGGTATTCTCCTGTATGTGCTTACATAAAAAAATAGGCGGTGGCTTACTAGAGAAGAAAACTAACTTCGATAATCTATCGAAAACAGCGCTTGCGTTTGTCGATGGACATTTGCATAATGTTTTAGTTTTCTTCTCTGACTACGATATTTTCTCGAATATTCCTCACACCACCTGTACTCTTATCTCCTGAGATGTTATCACCTGCTCACATCCGTGAGATCCCGCCATGGACCTGGCCGAGACTGTGCGGACGCGCATCCTGCCCCTCGCTCCTTTGCCTCCCGATGTTGCAATGTGAGAGTCTCTGAGCCGCTGCTTCCAACACTAATCAATGCAACTCGATACTATCGCATCCGTTATAGGACTGTTGTGTTATTTCATATCCAGAGGATCTGCGCGCGAAAATTGTATTGACTTCGGTGTATTGATTCAAATACAATATATTCTACTTTCCTACTAATTATACATATGCTTTATTTTCATCCTTTTATGCTCTATTATATTACATCTAATCGTATAGTATCCTTCATAGTTAATATGTACATCGTAATTATTACCAGCTGATGTCACTATTTAACTCTTTCATTGGGGTTAAAGCGGTGGGGAATGCTTCGGCAGGGAGAGACACTATTGTGCGACAGTGGAGACTGCAGACCGCATCACACCTAAGATCATGCTCCATGTGCCCAACAAGCTGCACATCTATCTCAAGGCCTAATGCTGGGAAACGCACGGGCTATTGATGTTGCCAGATATTGGGCAAAAATAATTTGACGTCGCTGATACGAAGAAGAAGAAGAAGACCCTTTCATTACGGTTCGGTAGAATACAAATTATACTGTCAATTATAAAACTAGTATTTGAAACATAAATGTACTTATCTGGTCTATTTTCATATATCAAATTGGTTTTCGTATCCTTTAGCTATCAGATTATGCATAAAAAACTATTCTAAGAAAGTATCAAAACGATATATTACGGCTACCGATGTCAACGGTAGGGGAATCTTACACGGCATATATCGGGTACCGATGCGAACAGGTTAAGCACAGCCTCCTGAAATCTCTTCTGCCTTCCGCATCCATCACGTCTTCAGTCCAGCTTGCAAGGTGTCGAACAGCACTCTGTTTGCCAGTTTTTGGGCGCCACTGCAGCACTTTTCTTCCCCATGGACCGTCGTCTGTTAGGCATACATGTATATATCGTGATTATATGATTATTGTATATGTCCTGACCATTGTCACTTGAATGTGTACATTCATACACTACTCGAATTCTTCTGCGGATATGATATACATGAGCCATATAGAGATATACTCGCATAGGAATATAAATATAAGAACCATCTCAGAGAGGCGAGCCCGATGGATCGGTCACATCATGCGCCACGATGGTCCTCTTCACGACATTGTGGAAGGAATGGTTAAGGGAAGAAACTATAGAGGGCGCCCTAGACGGGAGTATTTGCAACAAGTGTTCGGGGACATGAGTTATAGCTCTTATGCTGAGCTGAAGAGGACTACAGAGGATCGAGAGGAGTGGAGATCGAGATGCACGATTTTGTTGCTGCAAACCAATCCACCGGATTGATACTACTACGAAGAAGGAATATTACAGATTTTTACCGCAATTTTATATTCAGTTATTTGGTTAGTTAATTTTTAACATTGTGCAGCAGTAGAATAAAACTGTAATTGAGGCTACAATTTCCATGTAAAGCTTATGACAGCTATAGACGTCATACGTAGCGAATGGGCTATGGGAGAGCTCAACTCATGAATAACACATGTCATGAAATAGGCTAGTATCCTAAAGAATAAATTGTCGTTAGTTGCTGTCCGAGATTCTGCAGGATGGCCATCAACAATGCAGATTGACTATCACTGGTTGGATGTTGCTTTATCTCCAGATATGGATATCCAGACTATCATTGGATGGATGTAGTTTACGGAACCATCAACTAGGTGTCACTAGGGGAGAGTGAGGACTTCCTCACAGTTAATGATCGACTTTCATGCGAGAATCGGGGGTTCAATCCCCTAAGCATCACAAGTTAATCTATTATTTAGAAGAGTACTTATGGGGTACAATATAATATCTGTTTTAGAAAACAAAACCTCTTTAAGGATACCAAGCCATTAATCAGATGTTTGTTGAGTATTGATTGATTTATCTATACATATTTCAAAATATTTCAATTATATTTTTATCAACTAGTCTACAAAGTGCAACCTCGAGCGTTGGGGAGTATTTCGGCAGGGAGAGTCACTGTTGTGCAACTGTGGAGACCTGCAGACAGTTTAACACCTGAGGATCCTACCCCTTGTGATTATCTGCACATCAAGAACTAATGCTGGGCAGCATACGGGCCGTCCATGTTGGCAGATATTGGGCGGAAACAATTTGACGTCGCTGACACGAAGAAGAAGAACAACAACAAATCTACGGTGATTTTTTGTGTAAAATATTAAAATGGGTTATTTTAAACTGTTTAGCTGAGGCCTGAGCATCGCGCCATCAATGAGGAAGTAATAGTGTACATGACACGTTTATCCACTTCATTGGCGCTCTTTTCGAAAGGTTTTTTCCACAATTTCATTTTCAATAAGATGAAGAATAAAGCAGCTAACAGAGATTCGTTGACAATGATTAATAATGACGATGCACTTAAAAATAAAATCAGATCATGCAAAAATAGTATGTAGTATATTGAAGTCAATTATTCATGACGTCAGTCGTCACCTTGTTCTGAAGTTATCAGCATCATTTGCAATTCGAAACCCTCTGTTGGTGGGCGTTGTTACCACAGCTGCGAAAGCTGACAGGGGGCGGGTTAAAAGGGCCAAAAGCAGATAGAACACCAAGCCAAAATCTGGCCAAAAGCAGATAAAAACATACTAAACATAATGCATATTCTGCTATGGATCGTGGTCTTTAGATCTGAGGGAAGCAAGAGGGTAGAAAGGTCAATAGCCTAAGAAGGACGCATTCCCTACAATAAGAAGATCGCTTTGATGCCTCGTCCTGCTGCTAGAGATGCTAGAGGGTGGAGAGAGCAATGACCTGAAGAGTCAGAGACGTAACGAACTATCTATCATCATAATGCCCCCAAGAAAGATGGCGAAATACTACATACAAATACGCATTGCTTAAATGGTGCCCTGGTGTTTAGTGAATAGTGTTAATAAACTATATGTTTGCTAGTATTCTGGTATTTAGTGTCTTGAGTAAACTATATGTTTGCTAGTGTCCTGGTGTTTAGTGACTTGTGTTAACTACATGTTTGCTATTGTCTTGGTGTTTAGGGACTTGTGTTAACTATATGTTTGCTAGTATCCTGGTGTTTAGTGACTTGTGATAACTACATGTTTGCTAGTGTCCTGGTGTTTAGTGACTTGCGTTAGCCGCTACTTGGCGAGTTGCGTTAATAATAGTCAGTAGTTTCACATCCTCGGGCGCATCCCCGGCGGGCGATGACCCCGCGCCTGTGCCACTTGCGGCAGGGGCGCCACGACACTCGACAGTGAGCAACCAGGACACAGGGTGAGGACTTCTGGAATAAAGAACAACCAAAGTAAAGGATGTCTTCGTTACTTCCTAAGAAAAAACATTGGAAAGAAAACGGATAAGAAATCAATACGTTGGTATTACCGCTATAACCATTTTTTACCGTAGCTGATCCATATTTGGAGCATATGAACGAAGTTGCATAAGCTCAGATTGTCTATGTCTTGTCCCAGAACACCTGAATACCCACAGGTTTAACCCGGGAGCCTCCAGGATAAGAGTCCGCGAACTTGCATAAACTGCGACTGTAGAACCGAAGGGTGGCTCAACCATACCACGGGCATGTATAGAGCTCAGTTTTTTTCTTTTTTAATCAAGGTTGTTTGGGTTTTGAGCCTACGGCTTTTGGATGACAACTGGAAGACGCCACCCTTTAATAATAACCAATAGAGATGTGACTATTAGAGTGCATTTAGACTATAGACAAAAATAAAATGGAAGCACAAGCAATAATATTCACTTTAGAGTTGATGATTATGTGTTAACTTGTCAAACTTGCGACGTTTACGCCTAAATTCAAAAGAAATTTTCAGCGATGCTTTCTCTTAGACTTTAGGAGTAGAGCAACGATAGAATATTAAAATTTCGTATTTATTTTTGATCGGTATTTTATTACTAAACTATGTATAAAACATGCAAACGCTTAGAATTATTGATGTAAATATGTGTTTATTAATCTCTACTTAAACTTGTACATAAAATTATAAATTGAGGTAATAATATGAAGTTTACAGACAGAGTTATATTTTACTTAAGATACATTATTTTATTGATTAATATATAGGTTACATAAGGTTGTTATTGTCCGGAAAAAAAAATTGAAGCAGAAAAAACACAGGCAGACAGATACAAACAAAAACTGTCATTCAAAGCTACAATACTGATCATTTAGGATAAAAATAATGACCATAATATACAAACCTGTCATAATTAGTGTGTAATAGCAGTTGGTGGCAGCCCTGCTGGCAGCGGGTGAAGTCCATAGCCGGTAGAGCGCGCGTGTCAGGGCGTGTTGCGGCGTGTTGCCACGTGTTGCCACGTGTTGCCACGTGTTGCCACGTGACGTACGTCGTGTCACGCACGCAACTAGCGGCAGACAAATACGCAGTAAGTCCCTTGGATCCTGGAAAACCATCCAGTACAGAACATTCGGTGAAACTTTAGATACGAGTATGCCGAGCTGTTCTGGATAGCCTACAGATGATCAAGTAATGGAAGATTTGTAGCGCTATGTCCCGATCTAGGACATATATATCTCCACTCCAAATTTAGAGCATATGGTCAACACAATTAATTCAATCATTCGGTTACCACAATTATTAACCTTATTTCCGATTAAAAAATTTTTTTATTCATTTTTTTCGCTTAAAAAATGCAGAAAAACATATATAGATGCGTGTTGTACCCTGCAAGTTACACACAAAGGTTAGAATATACGTCTGAGAAATAGTTGAAGAACGTAGAAGCCTATTCCATGTCAGCCTCGTCAAGCGCTCTTGCAGCCCCGACGATTTCCCTGATGAAATTTAACAGCAAGGGACCTTCAGAACTAAGCAGCAATTCAGGAAAATCCTCCCAAGAAATGGTAGACTCCCAGGCGATAACACAGAATGCGTCTCCTGTTCTCATGGATGATGCACTCAACGAGAGTGTCTCACCGTCTATTGTATGCTAGGATCACATGGACATGCGTCGCAAGAAAAAAGGCCAAATATTTACATAATACAAGACTTGGTTATTGACAATTAAAGACAAATAAGGAGATTGAGTGATCAACCCGATGCTCCCAAGGTTTGGACAATTCGTTCTTAGGGGCTCAAAAATAGATAAAAAATATTCGACAAAGCGCGGCACTTTTTGAGGAATGGGATTCCGTTAATTAACATTATTAATGTTAATTAAAACATTTATTGTAGAGACGTGAAACAGCAAGTCTTACACATAAAATAAAGGTCACCCAACGTGCCATGGAGAGATCCATGAGAGGAGTGTCTCTTAATAATACAATCCGAAACGAGGATATCCGCAGAAGAACTCAAGTAGTGGAGGCTACCTAACGAATAGGCACATTCAAGTGGCATTGGGCAGGACATTTCTGTTGAAGAGACGACGGTCGATTGGAGTGGCGCCCAAGAACTGGCAAACGAAGCATTGGCCGACCCCCTGCAATTTGGACTGACGACATAAGAAGAATAGCGGGATGGAGACTCTTGCGGGAGGCTTACGGTCAATAGTGGACGGATACAAGCTGATGATGATGACCGTTTCTTTATTCATATGAATTTTTAAGTATTTCAGTCTAGTTACGCTACTGGATGGCAGTGGCGTTCATTAACATTGAATATTACTCTTACAAAGTATACTGGGTCTTGTATTTTTAATAGTCAAGGTCAAAATTTAAATATTAAGGATCAATAATAAATTTTACAGCATATTATTATCCGCATTATACTTTTTATATAAAGTCCCCTAACCTAGGTTGAGCCGCCCTTTAAAACCAAATAGTCTACGCGTCGAGAATGTCGAATCATCTAAAATACTTAAAAATCTGATAAACAAATCACACAAAATATGTTCCGAGTTTCCGCGTCGTCTGAATGTCGTTGTGAATGATAGATATAATGTGATAGATATGTTCCCAGGTGGGACTCTGGGAGCAGAGATGTCTTAGGACCAAGCTTGGACAATGATCGCTGATAAGAACGATTATGAGAAAGAAAACAAAATAGTAACGTAGTTACACAGAGTAAATAGTGAATAGTAAAAAAAATATACTTAAAAAGTAAGTAAAATTATAGTAAAAATTAAAATAGTATCCTTAACCTAACCTAACCTAACATACATTAGCTTATCTAACCTAATATAGACTTGCCCAGTAGATATGTATGATAAATATTTAACATATAATGACTTTAGTATTTATAATCTGAATATATGACATTGCCGGCGAGTTTAGCTGAGTGGTTTAAAGCGTTTGCTTGACAAGCCGAAAGTCGTGGGTTCAATCCCCGACGGAGATTTAAAAATAAACGATTTCTAAGCTCTAAAAAACCCCGGTTGGTGTGAATTTGATCCCTCACCCATAAAATGCCTACTAATCAAAATTGGTGGTAGACGAGAGTCGTCCCATTCATAGTAAATTTCCTAAGTCGTCCCATTCATAGTAATGAAAAGGATTATGCGTGAATTTTGGGCTGTAGTCTATGCCGTTGGCGGATCAACACTCCACATGTAGAGCTTACCCACATGCAGCAAGTATCACCATCTGTCAGTATTCTGCTGTATGTTTTTACATAAAAGAAATACTGTAATAAAATACTGACCTATAGTTTACTTACTGCCCGAAAATTGTTTTGATTATTGATACATTTGTATCAGTTAGAGGAGTGTGACGTTTGAGGGTTCATTGAGCTGAGCACGTGGATTGTGACCTGGGATCTAATGACGCAGGCGGATCATCTGACGCGTGCTGCACAGACAATTAAATATATACATTGCATTGTCTGTTACGTAAACGAATATGTCGACAAACACGTAATGGAGCCACTGATTTCTGTAGGCTATGATGTTTAATTACTTATTGGCACCTGCTCTCAAATCCCATTAAACGCATCATTGGAGAAAAATAAACAGCACACGCAGGGATCCGAACCACGACCTCCCCTTATATCTCACAGCTTCTGTGTTTCTGATGCATTAACCTCGCCAGCACGTGTAGTTGTGGGAATGATTCATGACTTGTGTCTACAGAACACGGAAATCCACGTGGAGGACGGAATTAGCCACGTGGCTCAGCAGGCGTCTTACTGTTCTACCAGAGTGTTACTTCTATACTTCAGTCGGTCAAGAGACGCATGTGGACCTGGTTAAATGTTCTTCGGATGATGAAGAAGGCCACTAACTACAGCTGCCTGTTCATCCTGACTTCTAGGACGTTTTTGAAGAGTTTTTGTTAGATATAACATTTCCTTGTCTAACACCTTTGTGGGTACATTTGTAATGATTATGGTGATATACATTCGTTTAATAATAAAATATCATAGCTAAAAGTATAGTAATATTCTCAGCTATGGTCTGGTAGTACCGTTGTCGCACGTAGCGCATTACCAATGATTGTTATGATGTGGGACATGCGATGTGCTGTGTAAGGCGAGAAGCGAGATTGTGTGATGTGTGTTCAGGCATGATCTAGTGTGAGCAGAGTTTCTAGTTTCTATTGTTATGGCTTGTATGACGTGCCAGTGATAAGCTGCAGGGAAGTCGATTCAAGGGCTGCGGCCGCACTTTTATTACCATAATAATCATCTTCAGTTTAGGTTTTCTTAATGCAAACATGTGTAGAAGAATATCAGCTAATAAAGCAAAGATTACTTATAAAAATATTGATTCATTTTGCGAAGTACTTTCTGTTTGGTACTCATTTTAAAATGAATAAAATTAAAGTGGAAAGCAGCAATTTCAACATATGTACTTTATTTTTTAACTAGGTTTTTTTTAACACATACAGGAGAATAACGACAGATGGTGATAGTAGTTCTGAAGTCTAATCTGTAGAATTCAATGACGCTTAACATAGTGCATATTGCTAAACACTGCATGTGGAGTGTTGATCCGCCAACGTCATAAACTACAACCCGAGATTCACGCATCATCCTTTATTATTACAGGAATTTACTATGAATGGGTGGTCTTCACGGGACGACTTTCGTCTACCACCAATTTTGATTAATAGGCTATGACTGCCATTTTACGGATGAGGGATCAAATTCACACCAGGAGTAATTTTAGAGCTGAGAAATGGATTATTTTTTTATTTTTTTTAATATCCGTCAGGGATCGAACCCACGACCTTTGGCTTTCAAAGTAAACGCTTTAACCATTGAGCAATACCTACCGGTTGAACATAGTAGGGTTTTTTTTTACTACAGTTGTAGGGGTCATCATCACTCCTGTCGCATGTACAAAAGAAGGATAGATAAAGAGAGAGATCTCCGATCACGGCTTTACCTAAAAGACAAGAATTTCAAATTTTACTGTAAAAACGAAATTGAATGAATGACGCTAACTTAAAAGTATTTTTTAATGATACAAAAAGTAAAGATACAAGAAGTCTCTATTGTGTTGGTCTCGTTAACCGTGCGCGTCATTCCCATGATGTCCGTGGATGTAGGGGTGCCAGAACCAAGCAACAGTTCAGGAAGGTCTTCCGAAAAATGGCAGAGACTCTCAGACGACAACAGGGAGTATGTATGTCTGTTCTCATGTGTGATGCACTCCAATCGATCAGAGAATGTCTCCCTCTCCGTTGTATGCTAGGATCACATGGACAAGCATCATAAAAAGAGAGGATAAACCTCTTTAGCAACTAACTTATTACATATTCCAGTAAGCACCTGTAAGATGAAACTACATGATTTTTCAAGTCAATAAATGATCTATGAAGAATAAAGGATAGAATCCGAAAAGAGGAAATACGCAGAAGAACTCAAGTACTGGAGGATACCCAACGAATAGGCACACTCAAGTGGCAATGGGCAGGACATATCTGTCGAAGAGACGAAGGTCGATGGGGAAGAAAAGTATTGGAATAGCGCCCAAGAACTGGCAAACGAAGCATTGGCCGACCCCCTGCAAGATGGACTGACGACATAAGAAGAATAGCGGGAGTGTCCTGGATGCGTAAGGCGGAGGATCGAAGAGGATGGAGACTCATGCTAGAGGCTTACGTTCAACAGTAGACGGACACAGGCTGATGGTGATGATGAGGTTAGGTTAGGTTGGAGTATATTTAAAAATATATTAAATTTGATAATATAAAATTTTACTAATTTAATTATTTTAATCTGTTTGTAGAGAAAAATATATAAATCTCTAATCAGGTATTGTGCCTTTTGGGTTTAGGCGTGGGTGGTGGAATTGTTTCCTATCCAATATTCCTATACAGGCTGATGATGATGAAATGTTCGATGGATGTAAATAAACACTTGGTTTTTCCTCCGAAAGTTGGCTATTGATATGTGGCGTTCCAGATAGCGACAAATGTTAAGAGTCCCTGCACCAACCACAATAGCCAGCAGCGCCCAAGTGAAGATCAGTTGATCACTCGCCATCTCTGCGCGGCTGGACAAGCGTCGAGTACTCGTACTCTCGATCATCTGCAATTATTTGCGACGAATGCACACTTATGCAAATAGTATCACACGAGATGCGTAAGTTCTAAAGCTTATTTTGCTCTTGCACTTTGAAAATATACTTTTTCTAGAGCCTCCATCTGTCTAAGTTTTTTTACCAACATCTTCACAGTGACATCTCCAACTCCCCTTTGGAGTAATGAAATCTTTTGATGCGACATGCTGCCAGAGCTGGAGTCTCTCATTTTCAGGGCCGGATGTGAGAAGTTGTGTGGATCTCAGAAATCTGCTTCGCGACTTCAGTCTGGGTGTTGGGGGTAACTGATTATACAAGCAGTGGGACGGTTGGTTGATTGTCTTACGCATTTCTTCGGCGCATATAACTTTGCGTCTTATACTTGGTGGAGCGATACCAGCCAAGTATATATAATATAGTTTTGAAATGGGTGTTGGTTTGAGGCAGCATGTAACGACCCTGCATGCATAATTCAGAACAGTATCAACTTGATTACAATGGGCTGATCGCCCCATACTGGTGTCGCATATTCTCCAGCAAAGAAACAAAGTGCTAAAGCTGAGGTACGAAGAAGGGGTGGTTGGGCTCCCCAGTGAGTATTGTTCAGTTTGCGGATGAGGTTGTTTCTTGCTGCAACTTTCTGTTTGGTGTTGCTGCAATGACGCCTGAAGGTGAGAGAGCGATCTAATAAACGATAAATAATGATAAATAATTTTACGATGAAGGATCAAAAATGTTTATACCTGTAGATTTGATCAATTAAATAAATTCGCATTTAAATACTCTTTAGCTCATACACATATGAAAGTCATTTTTAAATTTAGGTTTTATTGTGGAATTCAGTTTTACCTCCTCATTCCTCGTATACCTTTCTTACGAACTCTTCATCGTAAACCTCTGGCCCTGGCGACCTCTCAACCTCCTCCTCAACGAAGCCATAAGCCCCAGCAATGCCTTCTCAACAATAACAGCAGTCATAATAATTAGAAAAATAATTCATTACTGCTCGTAAAAACATTTCAAATCGAAGCTAAACTCATTATATTTACAAAAAACAACAGTCATAAACTACCAATAGCAATAAATATTTATCGTCATATATCAAGTTACTACTGGATGCGGAAGGCGGAGGATCGAAGAGGATGGAGACTCATGCGGGAAGCCTATGTTCAACAGTGGACGGACACAGGTTGATGATGATCATCAAGGTATTGAAACCTATGAAAAAATATTTATTTTACAAATATTATATTTTTGTCGGCGGGTTGCTTAGTGGTATATTTTTGATTGGTTTCTAAACTCTACAAAAACCTCCGGTTAGTGTAAATGTGATCACTCGCCCTTAATAGTTACAGTACACTTCACATCACAGGAAAGCATTGAAAAATCGTCCATCACGTTCTTCACAGCACTCTAGAACTTTTTATTTATGTAAGCACATGCAGTAGAATACCGACAGATGGTGATAGTGATGCTGAAGTCTCACCTGTTGATTCAATGAGCGTACCATGTAACATCCATGTTTAAGAGCTGTATGTGGAGTGTTGATCCGCCAGCGTCATAGACTACAGCCCGAAATTCACGCATCATCCTCATTATTAAAGGAATTCACTATGAATGCGTGGTGTTCACGGAGCGAATTTCGTTTACCACCATTTTTTATTTATATGCTATGACAGGCATTTCACATGTAAGGGATCAAATTCTCACCAACCGGGTGTATTTATAGAGTTAAAAAAAACTATTAAAACCATTTTTTTCAATCCTCTGTTTCGTTAGCAGACGCTTTCACTACTAAGCTATACTCGCCTCCAAACTATGCATATGTTCATCAAGAGCTGCCGCAACAAAGCTTTGTCAGCCACCTTGGTCGTCGTCTAATCCCATGTCAGCTCTGTCTCCCGCGAATACATTGTATGTATAGTTCCGGACAGTCTTCAAGGACGGCCCGGCTTCCTTTATCCTCTCCTGCGATGCCCTTAGTACATTTTCCAATCAGATCCACCTTCGCCTTTTGACCGACTGTAGTATGGAAAGCTGCCTTGTCCACTCAATCACCTCGTCATTCCTCACAAAGTCAAACCATCGTAATCCCAGTATTCTACGCAGACAAGGGAACACGGAAAGTGAAAATATTTTCTCCACACCCAAATTGGAGCACTTCCAAACTTTCTCAAGAAATGACTTTTCCTTTTTATGGTTTAATTTTTGTGGTAATCGGAGTTGTTTACATGTTGTTAGTTAACTAACTTTTAGAGTTCAGACATGGCGGGCTTGGCTTAGTGGTTAAAGCGTTGACTTGCCAAGCCGAACGTCGTGGGTTCAATCCCCGACGGAGATTAAAAATAAAATTAATCGAATTCTGAGCTCTATAAATTTTCCCAGTTTGGTGTGAATTTGATCCTTCACCCGTAAAATGCCAGTCAAAGCCTATCAATCATAATTGGTGGTAGACGAAACTCGTCCCGTGAAGACCACCCATTCATAACAAATTCCTGTAATAAAAAGGATGAAGCGTGAATGTCTGGCTGTAGTCTATGGCGTTGGCGGATCAGCACTCCACATGCAGCGCTTATCCATATGAAGAATGGTAAATGTCATTACTAAAAATAATAGTAAAAACAGTTTTTGTGTACATTTTTTCTCTGCGTTTTGATTCCCTTTAACATCGTTTGTACAAAATTACTTCGACATTTTAAATAACGAATTTAAAGTAATTTTGCTGCATGTATGGTTGTGCGTGGGCGGCCACGTGGAGGCTCCTACAGGTCAAGCAGGGCTGAGCACGTGCAAGCAGCAGGCTGATGTAGTGACAACAATAGAGGTCAGATCATTGAGAGGGCGAAAGTTTCAGATATCTCGGCGTACAGGTCACTGAGAGCGGTGGCCTTCAGAAAGAGCTCGCTTCCCGCCTTGGGAAGCCCGAAGCGTTTTTCAATTTCATCTGCAATATCTAGGAGTCGCATCTTTACTCGATCAAAACAAAATACCAATACAGCGCCTGCATCGTCCCCATTCCTCTTACGGTTGTGAACCTTGTAATAATTTGATGATGCGTGAATGTCGGGCTGTAATCTCTAATTTCTAATACTCCACATGCAGCGCCTCCACCTACATCACTGTCACCACCTGTCGGTATTTTCCTGTATGTGCTTACATAAAAAATACATGGCTAATATTTCGTTATCCTTTCCATATTTGGAACTAGAAAGTGACAGTATAGTATCCGAAGCAATTTTTTAGTGATTTGTTAATCGGGATTTCAAGGAGGTTGTATGATTAGCCTGATTCTCCCTAGACTTGTTTGAGGAGTAGCGACACGCGATTAGCAACATGCGGTGACCTATCCATGTTATGGCCCGCATGAAATGTTACTAAAAATCGGTGATTTAACGAGAATAGTGGTTGCAGAAATGTTGCATCATTGCGACGCTGAATGAAATGGAGGAGTTGACGACGTGGGCGGACACGTGTAGCATCGGGGCGCAAGCTAGCAAGCGGTGAACTGGTTTATAAACCTTCTATAAGAGCGAAGATTCATTGAAATAACTGATGATGATATTAGCGATTATGAAAAGTGAAAAGATAAGAAGCATCTTTTTTTAAGGATATCGGGGATGTTTTTGGTAAGCTTTCGAGGACTCGAACCATTAAGTTATCAATGGTCAACGAAACGCGGCGCTCCCAAGCGGTCACCCATCCACGTAATGATTACGCCAAATATTAACTTAACTTTGGTGATAGGACAAGAAAAAATATATTATTTACAAACGTTCAAATACGAGTATCTAGATTTTGGACTTGCAGAGATTTAAATTTACTAAACATATTGTGACCTCATGAATGGTAGGCAAGCACCTTACCACACTATTACTTGACTATTCTAGTGCTAAGGCGCTCCCTATGAAAGAAGATATTTTTTTATGTAAGCACATCCAGGAAAATACTGACAGATAGTAGAGGAGAAATTTTATCTGTGGATTATGTGACGCTTACAGTTTTACTTATGAGTAAATGCTGCATGTGGAATATTGATACGCTAACGACATTTATATTTTACCACAGCCCAGCATTAACGTATAATTCATTTTTAACCAGGAATCATTTTTTAATATTATAGGTGGCATTTTCCGGGACGACTTTCGTCTACTACCAATTTTAATTAATAGGCTACGACTGGCATCTTAAAGGATAAGCTGCCTAATGATGTAACAACAACTGTGCTGATTGTAAGCAAGTGGAACGTTATACCTGCAGGTCAGAGATGCTTCCGCCCCCAAGAGGCTGCTGTACCGTTACTTTTCTTTGTTCCTTCAAACAGTTTTCTGACCGAGACTTCCGAGGACTTCATTTCTCGTGATATCAAGCGCAGCAGTAATTATTTCATTCTTCATGATTCGCTTACTGCTTGGAGCACCGCATATCAGGAATCAACTTCCGGAGGAATAACCAAGTCTTTCTTTCCATCTATCGAAAACTTATTGACAATATTACAAAAAGACGAACTCCGTAGACTTTCTTTTCACTCAGGCGTTTACCGGACACGGAAGTTTCAGAGAATTCCTAAAAAGATTTAGCCTCATTTCATGAGACGCATGTCTATGTGATCCTTGCATACAACGGACTGTGAGAGTACCGGCTTTAAGGGGTGGCCCAGGATGTCGAATGGGCTAGGGGCGCCGAGGGTGATCTAGCCGGCAGTGAGTGAGACATTATCTGATGGAGTGCATCATCCATGAGAATAGGAGACGCGTTCTATAAGCGCATAATCTAAAAATGCGGCAATAATAGCACATCGTCAGCGCGGTTCTCGTTACATCGCCGAAGTTAAACACAACATTGGGAACGGACCAAAACTTGGATGGTTCAATCGCGTGTTGTTTGATCGGGTTAAGCCCAATTGATCTAGATTCTAGGCTTTGGGAGCGTCGGGCAAAATAAAAAATGTTAAAAAAGCACTAAAAAATATGTATCGTATATTAAAGCTATCCTCGGTACCTTCAATTCCTCGGTATTTTGCCATGAAGGTCGTCGGGAACCATAAATGTTCCCAAGTGGACCTTGGGTGCAAATAATGATCCTGAACCAGGCTAATAATATAACTGATTGTGGTAATTTAAGATGTGTATATTTTCCAAATGAATGTGAATTTTTTGGCATCTTATTTACCTGCGTAGAATATTAGGGGTAGGATGGTTTGACTTTGTGAGGCAGCTTTCCATGCTTTGGTAGATCAAGGGACAAAACTGTAACTGGTCGAGACATATACTTTGGATGCCACAGGAGGGCATAAGCTACAGCTGCCTTTTTTTAATACATTTAGTTATATAAGTGGCTATTATCCATGGGTTCGTCCCTGAACATCTCTGCACCCTAAGGTCCATTTAGGAACATTCATGATTCCCGACGCCCTCCAGGGCAGAAGCTTGATAACTAGAAGAGAAGTTTTTCTTGGATATACGTCGGCTGAATATCTCAACGCTCTCCAATGTTTGGATTATTTGATCCTAAGAAGCGGTTAAAATCGACTAGCAACACGCAGTTAACAACCGGTGGTGACCCATCTTAATTTTAGTCCACGACCAATATTGCTAAACTTTAATAATCTGACGATAACTGCGCTAATGATGTGACATAGATGATCGCTGCTTAAGGAGACGCATTAACTCGTCACTTTGCGGATGAGAACCGGATTTGGAAGGATGGTAGTCATGAGCTTGTGTCGCTGTTAAGGAGGTCGCGGCGGCAAGTGGAGCACCGCTTAGTGGCGCACTTACCGAGGGAATAGGAAATCGCTAGTGCTTTGTAAAAAAAATGGATAAAATCAGCTATAATTTAAACCCTTTCGCATCGGTTGTCGGCATATGCCGTCATAAGATTCCCCGACCATTGACATTGGTTCTTCTTCTTCTTCTTCGTGTCAGCGACATCAAATTATTTTTTCCCAGTATCTGGCAACATTGACATCGGTTGATGTGATATATTGTTTTGCTACTTTCTTAGACTAGTTTTTTATGCATCATCCGATAGCTAAAGGATATAAGAACCAATGTGATGTATGAAAATAGACCAGATAAGTACATTTATGCGTCAAATGCTAGTTTTATAATTGACAGTATATTTTGTATTCAAACCGAGCCGTAATGAAAGGGTTAAGTCAAATCTAACAGCTTAATCGGTCGGCAATAACAGCCGGGCTAATCATAAAATCTGCTCATATAAGTTAGTAACAAACGCTCAAATAAGCCACTTTTTTTCGAAGCAAAACACTTTTTATTTTGGAAATTCGTTATTGTATGTAAGTAGTTAGTTATAATGTATGTAAGTAGACTGTACTCTTCGTAGTTCAAAATAATGAGTTGATATAAAAAATGCGAGTATCGTGGCAGCTAAGAGAACTTTAGGATGACAAAAGTCCAACTGACAACCCCTAAGGCAAATCGCAGGCACTTGAATAATTTACCGCGTGTCACTGGCCGTGTTGGGCCGTTCCTAAGAACCAAATGGTTCAGACTTTCAGAGGGCTTGATTAATCATCCTTTTAAAAATCCGTTTAACAAATCACCAAAAATATGCCTCGATTACTACAGCTGCCGTCTCTTCAAGTACTCGGACTTCTGCTCTGGAGGTTCCCACGTGGACCTCCGGGTGCAGAGATGTTTGGATATGAGGCATGGACAGTGGCAGCTGACAGAACTGTGTGGAGGCAATTTGTGGTAAGTATACCTGTATGTTCTGCGTATGGAACAGACAGGGGGAGAAAAAATATATATTGTAAAAATACATTTCTATTAAAATTTTTTAACAATTTATGAGTCTCACAATAGTTCCGCCGCATTTCGTTTCCAGACAATTCGTTCAACGTCTCATTGGTAACGATTTCAAGCGCACTGGACGTCTGGTGTACTGGGGACATTTGGTGCATGGGACAACTGGTGCACTGGATTTGCTGCTAACCTAACCTAACCTAACAGTTATTTCGATAACGAGACTTATGGATCTCTGAACTCTATGCTCACTGGACAAATCCTTTAGGTTAGGTTAGGTTAGCGAGACATCCAGTGCACCAGACGTCCAGTGCACCCCATGTCATTACCGATGAGTCGTCGAACGAATTGTCTGGGAGCGATAGGTCGTGTCACCCTCACAGTTACTAACAATACTCGTACCTACACAGTTTTATTTTTATCTGTTGTATGGTAATTACATTCACGAAATCTTATAAATTAGATCCCATTATGGATACGATCAGTGCCGATTTCAGGGGGTGGCAAAGTGGGTCGGTGCCCCAGGGCATCGAATAATCTAGGGGTGCCGAGGCAACAAATATTTCTTATATGTATTTTAAATATAAACAATATGGGGCGCTAGAAAAGAATTTCCCCTTGGGCGCCGCAGGGTCAAAATGCGGTACTGGATGCAATTTTTGCAACTCGATAGTAGAATATTATCGCTATGATATCGCAAGCAAACATGCGCAAATATATTTGTTTATGCGAGTAATAACTGTACTTGCAATTCCTTACAGGAATGTAATTACATAGAAGAAGTATCTGCTTCCTTAAACAACTGCTGCATAATTAAAATCCACAATATATAAAAAGCTACCTTGGTCAATAGTAAACCTGCTAGACTTGTAACTGGTACAGGGGTGGACAAATCTTCTGCTATTGGCCCATATTAAAGCATTGAAAACAACAAAATTGGCATGTCCAGAGACAAACCTGCACCCGGTCCACCTGGGAACATGTGTGGTTCCCGACGATATCCCGGATAGAAGCCAAAGTACTAGAAGAGACGGCAGCTGTAGTCTCGGTCCTCCGCAACCCTCTTCAGCTCAGCATAAAAGCTACAACTCATGTCCTCGAACACATGCTGCAAATACTCCCGTCTTGGGCGTAGTATTATATAGTAGTTGCAGTATTCGAGGCATATATTTGACGATTTGTTTAGCGAATTTTTTAAGGATGATTAGTCTAACTGGAAACCTGATGCGGAGGCAGATGATCGAAGAGGATGGAGACAGGCAAGATGATGATGATACCATTCATGATCATTACCATGTCTGCTACCTTAACTAGACCATATGGTCGTCACAAACTGCTGCCACGAAGCTCTGTCAGACGCTATGGTCTTGATCTCATCCCATTTTATCTCTAGCCGCTAGCGAGTAACATTCCAAGTAAAGTTTAACAACATGTTATTGCTACGTTGAGTAACCATCATAGAGCAAATTAAAAATATATAGTTGTAAGTGTAAGTGAGTAGGTGAGTTTAACGTAATTTAAGAATCATCTTCGTAGTATCAATCCGGTTGTTTGGTTTGTATCAACAAAATCTTGCATCTCGATCTCCACTCCTCTCGATCCTCTGCAATCCTCTTTAGCTCAGCATAAGAGCTACAACTCATGTCCTCGAACATTTGCTGCAAATACTCCCGTCTAGAGCGCCCTCTGCAGTTTCTACGCTCAACCATCCCTTCCACAATGTCGTAAAGAAGACAATCGTGGCGCATGATGTGACCAATCCATCGGGCTCGCCTCTCTGTGATGATTCTTACTAGGTGCAATTTAAGAATACATACTCTAATGGAATTGGATGAAATTTCTCAATGGACCGAACCAGGCTCTCGGACGCTATTTGCAAACACCTGACCAGGTGTATTAATTATCAGACGATTGATAGTTGTTAATACCTGCACTTGGGGGTGTGAGGGTGCATGCATGTGTATATATCAACTGTGTATCAATGTGTGCCTACAAGCTATGACAGATTGTTCCTAGTAGTGGTGCATGTATATGCTACGAACATTAATATGTATAGTACAGAATGCATGCTAGTGTTGGTGCTCGTGTACGCATCGTGTGTGTGTGTGTGTCGTGACCTCGCCACACACACACAGGCGCAATGACAATAATCGCATTGTCCAACATGAGTCGCACAATGAATTATTGTTTAAACCCGTAATTTGTTATTTGTGTTATCTGCATAACGAAAGGACACACGAAACATGTGATTTTAACGCGAGTTTTGAGGGATATTTTAGAATTTTAAGTAAAGACTGATATCTTGCAGAAAACCTTTATAAAAATGTTCATTCGTTCTTACCAATTTTTTGACCGCTAATTGACAGTATAATTTGTATTCCACCAGCCGTGACGAGAGGGTTCATCATCAGCCTGCGTGCGTCCACTGTTGGACGTAGGCCTCCGCCTTCTGCATCCAGGTCACTCCCGCTATTCTTCTTATATCGTCAGTCCATCTTGTAGGGGGTCTTCCCCGTCGACCGTCGTCTCCTTTACAGATATGTCCTGCCCATTGCCACTTGAGTGTGCATATTCGTTGGGTAGCATCCACTACTTGAGTTCTTCTGCGTATTTCCTCGTTTCGGATTTTATCTTTTAGCGACACTCCGAGCATGGATCTCTCCATAGCACGCTGGGTGACCTTTATTTTATGGATAAGACTTGCTGACAGGTTCCACGTCTCTGCGCCATAAGTCAATACAGGGAGGATGCATCGATTAAACGCCTTAGTTTTAAGGCATTGCGGAATTTTCGCTTAAAACGTTTAAACGTTTTAAAAATCAATCGCAGACTGGATGAAGAAAAAGAAGAGACATTATTATTATTATGTAACAGTGTAAATATATGAATAATCAGTGAAGTGCTGCAACTCCCCATACAGCGGCGCAGTACTGTCCTGGATGGGATGGATGCATGTGATGCATCAGATGATGGACAGTTAGCAACGGGACACTTGTGGGGGCAACCTGTCGCTGTGATGCAAGACACCATGGTCACAACACACAACCGACAAAAACCTACTGTAATATTAAATGCGGCTATAATATTTTCCGGCGGTCATAGCTCAATGGTCAAGGCGTTTACTTTGCAAGCCAAAGGTCGTGAGTGCGATCTCCGACGGAGATTAAAATAAAAAGGATTTTTAATCGATTTATGAGCTCTAAGACACCACCGGTTGGTGTGAATTTGATCCATCACCCGTAAAATGCCAGTCATAGCCTATCAATTAAAATTGATGGTAGACGAAAGTCTTCCCGATGACGACCACCCATTCATAGTAAATTCCTGTAATAATAAAGGATGAAGCGTGAATCTCGGGCTGTAGTATATGACGTTGGCGGATCAACACTTCACATGCAGCGCTTAGACATGTACACCATGGTAAGCGTCATAGAATTCCACAGATAAGACTTCAGTAATTAATAGGCTATGACTGGCATTTTACGGGTGAGGGATTAAATTCACACCAACCGGCGGTATTTATAGACCTTAGAAATTTATTAAAAAACCTTTTTTTTTAATCTCCGTCGGGGTTGGAATCCACGACCTTCGGCTTGGCAAGCAAACACTTTAACCATTAATCTATGCCCCTACAAAGGAATAACTTAATAGACTATTTTACAGTCAAATGAATGCTTTTATTATCTCAGACAGAAAAGTGTCAGAGACTTTCTGAGCGTCACGTGTCAGTCAGTGACGTCACATCGTGGCTAAATCACGTGGTTATGAATTACGCTAGCTCTGTCCCTCTCTGGTGCAACATTGCACCACCACCAGCTAGGAGACCTCGAGAATCGTCCTATATCATGACTGAACACATCGCGTTCCTTCAAGCACTGATCTTGGGTGCACACATATTAATGGTATACTCAGTTGTATCTGTTGCCACTGTCCATGCCTCCTCCCAAGCTATCTCTGAATCAGGGAACATAGACGTATATAGTTCCCGACGGCCTCCAAACAATACGTCAGCAGTAGTATGCTAGACATTTAAGAAGATTGGATGATTAGCTTGACGCTCCATTTTATCCATAAATGACCCATCCAAGTTGTGATTCGGGCCCTATGTTGCTTTACGCGCACCACAACTTGGATCACGCTTGTTTCTTACCGCTTGTCGCTGGTCGGGTTGTGCTGTCCCTTGGGACCAAATGGTCTAGGGCTCGGGAGAGTCGGGCTAATCATCTAGATCACCTTAACAAATCCGATGAACAAATCACATTATAAATATGCCTTGAGGAACCATACATGTTCCGAGGATGACCTTCAGGTGCAGAGATGTCTTGGGACAAAACATTGACAATGACAATTTACATAAATTCGTGGATGTAATATAGTACATATGGAACATATGGCACCATATATTTATATAGAGTATATAAATATTTCAAATTGCTTTGCACTTACAGAATTACAGAGATTAGAGATCACTAGAGCCTGAAGTAAAGGCGGCTGTAATTTATGCTCTCCTGTGCTGTCAGTATAGGGATGAAATTTTTTTTTTATGTAAACTCATACAGGAAAATACCGACGGATGGTGATAGTAATTTTGAAGTCTTATCTGTGGAATTCTATGACGCTTACCATGATACGCATACGGCTAAGCGCTGCATGTGGAGTGTTGATCAGGAATTTACTATAAGTTGATGGTCTTCGCGGGACGACTTTCGTCTATCACCAATTTTAATTAATGGGCTATGACTGGCATTTTACGGGTGTGGAATCAAATTCACACCAACCGGGGGTATTTTAGAGCTCAGAAATGTTTATTATTTTATTTTTTATCTCCGTTGTTAATCGAACCCACGACCTTTGGCTTGCAAAACAAACGCTTTTGAATGCCTTATAACGATCAGTGACTTGAACAGCTTAAAAACATTATATTTTATGTACTGACTGTGTTGGGTGTGTTTGTAGGTCTCATCAACTGTAGAGCGATAATATAGTTGAATATTAGTTGAATCAATAAACATCCTTGCTGCATTAAGCGCCCCGCGCCCCGCCAGCTACAATACCTACTAACATAATACAGCACACCTACCTACCTACACAGAGCGTCATGGAAGTTTCCAGAAGCCGCACCCTTGCAGCACTGACGGTCCTGCGGAGATCATGACTACACAAAATAAATGTAAAAAAGACATCCTAAATAACTTCCTAGGTTTTCACGGCCAGATTTGATATTGTGGCTTTTGGATTTAGCCGTGTGTGGCGAACTTCCTTCAACCAATATTTCGACCGCCATTGCAGGGGTCTTCTTCAGGATTGATGATTTATTTAGTTTTGAGTTGGTTTATTCAGATGATCTTTTTACGAGCGTTATTAATTTATATCTCAATGGCAACTACATACTCAAGTTTCATTCCGGAGAATCGTGGAAAAATTCACCATGGAAGTAGAGAAAAAGGTTAATATAGCTTTCCTGCACGTTGAAGTTATCAATGAATAAACCAACTCACAACTAAATAAATCATCAATCCTGAAGAAGACCCCTGCAATGGCGGTCGAAATATTGGTTGAAGGAAGTTCGCCACACACGGCTTAACCCAAAAGCCACAATATCAGACAACCTAACCTTGAAATATGGAAAATCATAAAAAATACAAATTGTAAATAAAGGAGTACATACTTTTTATTCATATTTTTTCAATCCAAGGGTTCGTTCGTCTTAGTGGTAAAGCATTTGCTTACCAAAACAAAGCGTCGTGGGTTCGGTCCCCAATGGAGATTAAAATAAAAATATGTATTTTAAATCGATTTTTATAAGCTCTATAAATAGAGTTATTGTGAATTAAAAGAGAAAAAGACGAAGGTGGACCTAGCTGGGACATTTGTTACGAATGCCGAAACAGAGAATTAACTACAGCTGCTTATTCTTCAAGTCCCGAAAGTTGTTGGGAACTATATGCAGAATGTACTCGGCGGAGCTACGTGAGGCAGAGCTGAGCTTGGGATGAGGCGATGACCAAGGCGGATGACAGAATTTTGCGGCGGCGGGTCGTGATGTCCACATGCTCCAGTTGAAGTAGCAGACTCAGTCATAGCTTTAAGCTTAGTTAAATGTAAAATGGCAAACGTATAATAGAATCAACAGAGCAGATTTATCCACCACCATTTGTTAGTATTCTCTATATGTATTTACAACGTCGGAATTTAAATAAACTTTTATTCAGAATAAAAAAAATAAGATTGTATTAATAAGGGTATTTAGTTTAGGTTACGTTAGGTTAGGTTGAGTTGGGTTAATATACTACATGTATAACATATTAAATAATGCAAAAATATAATAAGCTTATTTATTTTATACGATCTTTACTCTAGTACTGATTTTAAATGATCATATGCTCCATGATGCAAGCAAGTACATCATAGAGAGACGACCTGACTTCCTGATTTAATCATTAATTAAATGTTTACACGTGGGTAGGTATATTCAGGTAGGTATACTTACCTCACGTCACAATTGTGTTGGGTTGATCCTCCGCTAGCTCCGTCCCTCTCTGCTGCAACAATCGCGTGTGTGTGCGTGCGTGTCATGTGCGTGTGTGATCGCATTGTATGCAGATTGCAGTGGTGTGTGTGTGACTTTTGCTCACGCGCTATCGCCGTCTCGCTCGCAGATGTCATCACAAGCTTACCAACATTAAATAATGATAATTACAGACAAAATACCTACCCGTTCATATGAAGGAGAGGAAGATGATACAAAAACTATAATCATATCTATTATAGGTGAAAAATATTTGTTTTTTATATTAGAAGGCGTTTGATTTTGTATAAAATCAACTTAACGTGATTTATAGCATTCGCTTATTAAAACTACTAGTAGATAGTTGATTTTTTTAAATTCTGAATTACAAAACATACTTTATTATTTCATTGAAAATGTGGTCTGAAGCATCGAGCTAATCATTTTACCACATTCATGTGTTGATTATGTGTATTTTACCACAGCGTATTCTATATTTTTCAAGTTTTTGGTGACTGTTCGCATATTTACATTAATTTTGTATGTATAATGTAATGTATTAACCCTTTCGCATCGGTTGTCGGCATATGCCGTCATAAGATTCCCCGACCGTTGACATCGGTTGACGTGAAATATCGTTTTGCTACTTTCTTAGAATAGTTTTGTATGCATCATCTGATAGCTGAAGGATACAAGAACCAATGTGATATATGAAAATAGACTAGATAAGTACATTTATGCTTCAAATACTAATTTTATAATTGACAGTATAATTTGTATTCAAACCGAGCCGTAATGAAAGGGTTAAGTAGATTATATTACAACATAATGTAATGTAATGTACATATTTACATTAAATATTTCATTTACATTAAAAATACTTACTTTGCTGAGGGTAGCTTCAAATCCTCGCGACGCCACTGTAGACGATACAACAAATAACATCATGAAGACTGCTGGAATTCATCGATTAAATAACAGAATTCCACCAAGAGTCGTCAGTTATCTCAGTGCCAGTAATCAAAGAGAAACCCAGCAGCTCCCCAAAAACTGCGATAAGACTGCCATCACTAACTCACCCCGGCTCCTATCGACAATTCCACGAAGGATAACGCTACTATCAATATTATTGTAAATAATGGATGCACCTTTGACATTCCCAGTGATTGGTATCATTGTTCATTGTTCAAAAGTCGAAAGCAGCGCCCAACTGACCCCTAAAATATATCAATTCAGTCATAATATCTCGTGCTTTTAATAAATAATGATTGTGTTGTGGTAATAATGTATTTAAACACCGATTTCATAATGGGTTCGAGAGGGTATATCTATAGATGTATAATACGGCCTGTATTTATTTGTTCTGTTTATTCAAGATTTCAGCAGTAAGTTAAATAAACTGTTAGTATCCACTGCGTCAGTGTGAATGTCATCATCATCATCAGCCTGTGTCCGTCCACTGTTGAACGTAGGCCTCCCGCATGAGTCTTCATCCTCTTCGATCCTCCGCCTTTCGCATCCAGGTCACTCCCGCTATTCTTCTTATATCGTCTGACTACATTCAGTGTGAATGTAGTCAGTTATAAAATAGCAGTAATATTCAATATTGGTAAAAAATTATGTGAAATAATGAATAATTAACCCATAAAATGGAAACCTAACCTAACCTATTATTAATTACCATTCATTAATTTTTTACTGCCAATTTATTATGTTTCTACTACCGATTGATATTTTTCTACTGACAAGTGATTATTTTTTACTTACCTTTATAGGTATTTATTACTGACCGCTTAATAAATAATTATTGTTTATTAATTTAATTAAATAGTGACAAATAATTAGTTGCCTAAATGATTAACAGCTTATTCATTAAAATTTGAGGGCATATACTCGTAGGTGAAACTAGTGTCATAAGCACCCTCCATTGACATTTCAAATAAACAATGCGAGAATGTGGACCTAGTCCTTCTGCAGGGGAATATTCATTCAGTCATCATCAGCCTGTATCCGCCCAATGTTGAACGTAAGCCTTCCTTATGAGTCTCCATCCTTTTCGATCCTCTGCCTTCCGAATGTCCTGTCCATTGCCACTTGAGAGTGCCTATTCGTTGGGTAGCCTCCACTACTTGAGTTCTTCTGCGGATATCCTCGTTCCGGATTTTATCTTTTAGGGGACATATGGTTTAAAATATACATTGCCATTCAGCAGTTCTAATTCTAGATGCTATCTATTCTTTGCACATTGAGTTTCTTTGAGATATATGTATTATTATTTATTAGTATTAAAGTCTAACATAGAGTCAGCTCGTCTTCATCTTGAAAATAAGTCATCTATATATATATATATAAATATATATATTTTTAAAAAGATTGAGTCGTTGGTTTGACATTTATGAGGCACTTACCACTTGGTCTTATGCATCAAACGTGTAGTAGAAAAAAAAAATCACATCATACATTTATACCTTTTTTATGTAAACACAAAGAATAGCAAACAGATGATGATAGTAATGCTGAAGTCACATCTGTGGATTCTATAACGTGTTACATAAGGCTAAGCGCTGCATGTGGAGTGTTGATCCGCCAACGTCATAGACTACAGAGAGATATTTTCGCCTACCACCAACTTTGATTAATAGACTGTGACTGGCATTTTACGGGCGTGGGATCGAATTCATACCAACCGGGGGTATTTTCTAACGTAGAAATCGTTTTTTTTTTATTTCCATCGGGTATAGAACCCACGACCTCGGTTTGGAAAACAAACGCTTTAACCACTTATCTATACCCGCCAACTTATATACTTATTCTGCTATTACCACCTTGTCCGGAGATCGCAACTAATGCAGACCAATCTTTGTGAAGTCACGTTATGTTGCATCGAATTCACGTGTCCGTTGGAAGTGGGAAAAAGTAATTATTCCGATGATTGAACCGGTGGCGGATGGCGGATGGCTGATGGCTGATGGCTGATGGTGTCTAGGATGTTGTAGCCCCGAGGAATGCGGCAGATGGGAAGCAGAGCCATGAGCAGCAATTACCGCAGTTGCCGCTACTCCACTAGTCCACGGCTCTACGCACAACGGTCAGGTGATTGCAACACCAGCAGTGAAGAGCCAGTGGACCACCATGCGAGGGATCTTTGGTTCGAACAACGATTAGATTGACTATCGTTATCATAAGTCCACCCACCGCCTCTCAGTGTCTTCCGCATTCAACATCTTCTGATGTTGTAGTTCCTTCTCTGTTTGCCAACAATTCAAGCTGGATTTTGTTGAATAATGATATTCTATCGATTTTGCTATTTTTTTATAAATAAACTCTACGTAACACGTACTAAAAAGTAAGTATAATCACTGTCTATAAAATGGAGTTTGTAGTAATTGATAACATTTTTTATGAATGAATGATTTTATGAAAAAATTAAACCTAGAGTGGGAAGGCTATCTTATTTACCGATTCTTAAGCAAGACTCCAACATATTATTTCCCTATTGACATTATTTTCTTCGGCAACTTTAATCCGTCGATTTGCTTTTACGTATTAATTAACAGATTATTTCGTAAGTGAAAGCACTTGCCGCAAGAGCACATAAAGCACTTGCCGCAGGAGCACATAAAGCGAATATGCACTTTCATGAAGCTCCAAGCACTTGGTGATCTGAAAATTGACTGAGATAATTGTTAAATGTATTATGAAGAGAAAATTCTCTTACGTAAGAATGAGTACGATTAAATGAACAATTAATGTTCCATATTGTCCATCAATTCACTGTTAAGATTACTATATTTTTATGTAAACATGCTCATATTACGAGTAAACCAAATCTTTCCAGTACATAATACGTTACATTATGATGATATCATTGGATGTATGATTCTGAATTGGGGATAATATAGTTGTTTTGCTTCGTGTTTCTGGGTGGAGCTGTAACTGTAAAGCAAGGATCGCATTCCCACAGTCTTATCTTATCAGAGAAGCTTATCGCAGTATTCACAGTACCTACTGGCGACCTTAAGGGCAATATTTTAATTGGACACAGAGACTTGTTCGAGTAGGCTTCGTTGCTTGAATAAAGATTGTAAAGCTGGATGTATTTTTAGGTAACAATCAAATCCGAAAACGTAATCACTTTAGTTAAAAACCGTCAAATTTGTGGTACATTATTCAGTTAAATGATTTAAAAGTTATGCTTACATTTGCATCTAATAGGCTGAAGAGAGCTGCAGGTATAGATCGAAAGCAGTGAAAAACAATTAACAGGATTTTGTTAACAAACAATTTCTATGTTTGAAACTAAAAGGATGAAGCCAATTTCATTTGCATAATATTTACAAACAAGTTCACATAACACCAAGAACATGAAAAGCTTGGATTACCGAAAAAATGCAATAATTTAAGATAAAAAATAAGCTAAGAATTTCAAAAGCTAGGTGTGTTTTAGGGATCAGTTTTTTACATTTTAATTGTAAATATATCATGTTATATAACCAACTGATCTTTCTGAACAATTGCTGCTACAGTACATTCTGGACATTTTTCTTCTTTGAAATTGAAAATATTTCATTTAGTGGTTGTCATTTAACCTGTTCGCATCGGTATCCGATATAAGCCGTGTAATTTGTGTGTATTCCACCGTGCCGTATTGAAGGGTTAAACTCCTTTTGAGAATTGACTTCTGGGAGAGGCTTGATCGTTAATGCGTTAGATATCTGATTTTGTATTAAAATATCTACAGTCAGCAATTAGTCACGATATGTTGTTATAATTTAGATTGTGAGTAAATCAATAGTTTAAACCAGCGGTCGGGGAACTTTTTTAACCATTACCTTAAAATATTTTTGCGTAAGTCGATATTACCCCTTCCCCCCATTTTGAAAAGAATTGAATTAATTAAGACGGAAAATAACAAAAAAGTTACATGAAAATAGTAATTTTTATGAAATGGCAAACTAGAAAAATTTCCTTATTACCCCAAAAAACATATGTTTACCCCATTTGGGGTAATTTACCCCGGTTCCCCGACCGCTGGTCTAAACAGTCATATGTTGCGACGTATCGGGACGAATGGCAACCCTAATCTACGTGCAGTGGTACAGTATTGCAGTTAGGTACAGTTATCGCGGGACTTGGCAACCCAACGGAGTCCGAGCACAATTGTCGCTGATTACAGCAAGGTCGAGCGACACACGCTGCAGCAGGCTGCCTAGGTCGCTACAGGACACTACTGATGATGATGATGATGCATTAAGCGAGGTGTTGCAATAGTTTCAGATATAGGCAACCAAGCAACATATAAGAGCAAAATTTTCACTGATCAGAGCAAGATCAAGTCAACTGCAACCACCTTTAGTTATAAGACCACTTTTTAAACTATTAATGCTACATATGTACTAGGTAAAGTGTTGGTTAGGTAGCTGTGGTTATAGGTGACCTAGCAACCTACTTGAGTACAATTTCCAATGTTCAGAAGATCAAGTCAAGTGCAACTGCAGTCAGGCACTTCATCCATAAGAAGACACTACTACTAATGCCACAGAGGGGTGTTGATGAAGAACTAAAGGCGTTATTTCGCTTACGAGATCTATCGATCTCTGGACAAATCCTTAGGTTAGATTAAGTTACGTTAAGGTAGCGAGACATCCAGTGCAGCAGTTGTCCCGTGCACCAAATGCCCCGTGCGCCCTCGTCGTTACCGATGAGTCATTGAACGAATTGTCTGTGAACGATAGGTCGTGAAACCGCATTGCATCTTTGACAGTTATTAAGTCCTAAGTTGCCAGTAGGAAATATATAAAAAATGACATTATACGAGTTTAAGCACGTGAAACAGTGTCTATTCTGCAAAACATTGTTTGATAGAGCTGTGATGGATTGTAGCGGGTAACTTGGCAGATAAGGAGCTTGGTGTTATTTCTGTTGTGACTATATGATCGAAATTGGTACCTGATATGGTGATGGACTAATACACTATTACCGCGTTTCTCCATAAATAAGACCCGTTCTTTTATTAATTTTATAAAGAAAAGGCCATACAAGACTGAAAATAAGACCGGGCAACTGACAGAGACTTCCAAGACTTATTTTTGTTTTTTTTTTAGAAAATTTAAGGACATAGTAATAGTAGATATTTGGATGATTAACCCGACGCTCCCGAGGCCTGGACCATTTGGTCCGCAGGGCGGCTTAACCACGTCACAGTAAAGCATTCGATAAAATGCTTATGCAGCTAAATGTACCTATCCGAGTGTAAAAGAGGTAAGACTATCTGATATCTAAAACACCTGATGACGTTCGAAATATCGGAGAAAAGAAGAAATTCGGCTTGCACGGCTCAACCCACAAACCACAATTCTAAATCTGCCCATGAAAACCTACAAAATTGTTTTTAATATATATTTATGTTTATATGTACTATAATTTTCTAAAAATGAAACTAATTTTGAATGTCAAAATAAGTCTTTTGGAACGACAAAAAACCACTAAGAATCGAGCTAGAATCAACAAGCGCCTAAAGTGTTACGTCGAAATAATATTTTCAAATAATTTCTGAGGTTTGTGTTTTATTGTTATTGTAATATAAATAAAAATATACCCCGGATGTCATTCCGCAATCATTTAAAAAGCAAGCGTAATTTATTCTAAACGATGATTCTATTGTCAATACCGTGTTCCTAGGCCAGCAAATGGCAGTAAAAAATAAAAAAATCCATTCCCGTCATTCGTTATTATTATTGTCAGTGGAGTCGCAATGGACTCGCCCGCACCCCAGCGATGACACTCCACGTGACCTCGGACGCCTCACTCGCACAAGAACACAACATATAACTCTATCCCTTTCTAACAATAACAATCGCAACTTTTAATCAAAATATACTCGAGTCATGTACAGTCATCTCTCTTTGACTTATAAACAGATTGTTTGTTAGAAGAGTTGAGATGATGCGTCATTGAATCAGTTTGCTCGCTGCTCGCGTCACCATCTAGCGGAAATATTGTGAAGCACACATCTTGTATGGCGACTCGAATTATGTATTTTGTAATGAGCCGATACGTCACAAGTCCTTGATGTAATGGAACGGTAATTATATTATCAGATCGGCCATATTATGATGCTGTTATATCGGCCGCGATAAATACGTCACTGCGTACGAAAAAGGCATGTTTTTAGCGAACGAATGTGCAGTTATGAACTCATCGTGAATTTGAATCGTTCCAAATAAAATTCGATTCGTAAATCGAATCTCTGAAGTGAGTTATGGAATCTACACACAAGAAAAATAATCAGATCCCTTACTATTTAATTGAACGAATTATATATACCAGAATCTGGGCTTGTATAAAAGTTAAAATACTTATAATCACTTAAAGTAGGTACAAGCTAATTCATTATGGAAATATAAAATATTGTAATAAATATCAATTATTCAAATAAGTACATATTTAAGGATTATTCTTTATTTTCTTGGGTACAACTAGTAGATTTTTACAGTGGTTTTGTTTATTTATTAGTTTTTAAAGGAACTAAGGAAGGAGCCAAAATAAACATGCAATAATACTGATAAGGAAACATTGCGAAGTCAACAAAAATTCCATTAATTATTTGAATAAAAACATCGTTGTGTGGATTATGGAGGTATTGTCAATTGGCAATATTATGTGAATATGCAAAACACATGCGAATTAAAAATGTATCCTATAATTATAAACACATAACATGATCTGAGTACATATTTACGTTAATAATTGAAATTTATTAGATTTTGAAATATTTAACTCCTTTGCTCCAACAAATAACTAATAGCTTGCATTTAATTTCGGTGATTTTAAGTATATAAATCTTTATGAAACCCCGTATTCCAATAAACATAATCTATTAAGTCAAATAGTCAGGGATCATGCTAAATTTTGTAGAGTATTAGTAGTTAACAATTTTACTAAACAATTTTACTTACTTGTCAGGATCATAGAGCTCGTTTTAAACAATTCAAACGCATTCAATTTCCTAGTTAGGATAGGTTAGGTGTGAATGATGCTTGGGGAATTGGTCATTATATTATTGGCATGTCTTGTATTTACAACATTTAAATAAAATATGACTAAATCATCATTTAGAATTTAGAATGTTTATAAGGATTGATGGATGTTTTTTTCTCGCCGCGAGCTATTGTGATGTTTTACTCGAATGTCGGAGAAAGGAGAGATGCAATGATTTGTTGAGGAATGCCTTATTTCAGTTCAATGCTGGAACCAACAAAGGAAGACGAGGCGGCGGCCAAGGACAACAAACTCAGTTAAAGTGGAGCGGAGCAGTCCGACAGCAAAACACAGCAAACGACATGTTTGACACTTCCAACAATGGTCGGTTTCCTTTCCATATCCATGGTATAAATGATCACTTTTAATTGCCATCACACAGTTCTGACAGCCATGTTTGTCCATGCCTTGCTGCAAGACGTATCTGCACACGGAGAATTTGTAAACATCTATGGTTCCTGAACGATATCACATAAACTTACAGAGTAGTATTCGAGGCATATGAGTATTTGGTAATCAGCATTGTTAAATCATCGAGGCATGGAACATTTAGTTTTAAGTAAGCAACACACGTTGAACTGGACTGGACTGAATCTGCCTCACGACCGCATCACATCCGAGGAATACTAAGTCTCCTCGATATATATATATATATAATCGTGTCGGAAACAACTGGGTCAGATCCTGTCTGCCCAGAAGTGGGCGACGTCGATGGCATTACTTCTGGCCATCATCAGGTCTTCCTGGGTGCAGCTATTCGGGCACAGCGCACACTCCAGAAGGTGTGACAGGGTCTGCTCCACGCCGCAGTCACATTCAGTCGGTCCGCTGTAAAACTGCCAGGCCCTCATTTGTGTCCTCGTCTTGCATACTCCGGTCCGAAGTCTGTTAAGGGACCTCCATATATTTCACCCTTGGTCATGTCCAGGGGCTAGGTCCTCTTTCGGGGCAATCCAAGTATTTCCCTCAGTTGCGCTTCTCCACATGTTCAGCCGCAGGGTGGCGTCAGGTATCTCCAGTTCCGTTGTCGACTGTAGGAAACTTCTTCTTGATTTGAGCCGTGTAGTTATCTTTTGGTACCCAAACATAGGGTGGAGTGCGTCGTGGGTTGCTTTGGTGAGTTCCTTCTTGGTATTAACTTCTCGCCGTATGTTTGGTGGGGCAATGCCCGAGAGTTGATATAGCTTTGATATTGGGGTAGGTTTTAGGCACCCCGTAACCACCCGGCACGTTTCATTCAGAGCAATATCTACTTTCTTGGTATGGGCAGACCTCGCCCATACTGGCGCAGCATACTCGCCAGCAGAGAAACAGAGAGCTAGAGCACTTGTGCGGATCAGGTTTGGTTGGGCTCCCCACTTCGTACCTGCCACTTTTCGGAGTAGGTTGTTTCTGGTGGACACCTTTTGCTTAACAGACTGACAGTGTTTCTGATAAGTGAGGGTCCTATCCAGTTTGACCCCTAGGTATTTAGGTGTGTCGCAGTGCTCTAACACCAAGTCGTTCCAGGTAATGTGCAGCTTTCTCTTGGCAAGTCTGTTATTAAGATGAAAGGCGCAGACTTGGGTCTTGCTTGGGTTTGGCTGTAGTCGGTTTTGGTGGTAGTACGAAGAGAGGGTGGTGAGTGCGTTAGTAAGCTGGGTTTCTACTTCCTCGAAAGAGACCCCTTGTGCTGTGAGCGCCAAGTCATCTGCGTAGATGAAGGACCTGGTATTGTTCAGTATTGGCTGGTCGTTTGTGTAGACATTGAAGAGTAAGGGCGCTAGCACGCTTCCTTGAGGCAGTCCATTTTTGTTTGTGCGCCATCTGCTACGCTTACCTTCATGATCAACATAAAATCTACGGTTCTGTAGCATAGTTGCTATTACATTAGTAATAGTTGCATCATGGGTAATATTCTGTAGTTTAAGCAGAAGGGTTTTGTGGTGGACTGAGTCATAGGCAGCGGTTAGGTCTACAAAGGCTGCTCCCGTTATTTGTCTCTTCTCAAACCCATCTTCGATGTGTTGTGTGAGGTTCAGAATCTGTCCAGTGCATGATTTTCCAGGGCGGAAACCAGCTTGTTGTGGGATGAGAAGCGTGTCTATAAGGGGCGCTAGTCGGTTGAGAAGGATTCTCTCCAACAGCTTATACAAATGACAGAGCAAGGAGATTGGACGGACTCTTTGGGTTGTCTGGGCTTTTCCCGGGTTTAAGTATTGCGATTACTCTTGACTTCCTCCATATTTTTGGTATATGTTGAGTACTGATACAATTATTTAAAAACAGGAGAATCCATTTCTTTGTCTGTGGTCCAAAGTGTTTAGTCTCCTCGATGATTCATTTTATAGATAATCAGATAATAAAGTCCATTGGGCGCCCTCTCTAAGCAATTTTGGCCACCACACACATTTGTTGAATATAAAGGACACGTGAAGGAGAATAGAATCGAATTCCTGGGTTGAAAGTTGATAGAAGATAGGTTCTCTCACAGAAAATACGAGTGAAAATGGAATATGCATTGAATTTTTATTAGTGGCCACAAAGTCTGTGTGCCCGATAGAGTTGAGGCACTGTCTTCGAATTGCATCAAAAAAGACACACGATGACCTATCCATATCTTATCCTATCATATTTGGAGTCCAATTTTGCTTGAATTCGGTTTTCGATCGAGAACAATATGCTATTATCGTTGGTATATTGTGGTTGGCGCTTTAAAATGTGCATTGTTGTGTTTTGCTGATGCAGCGTCGCCTAGTCCATGGGCGGGGCAATGACCTGGCGGCCCAAGTAGACAAAAAATACCACCACGAATGTGATGGGGGTATGGGAACCGACACTCGCCTAGCCTAGAGCTCACCACTGTGCCACGCCACGACAGGGGCTCCATCCCGGTTGGATCTCGTCAATCCCGGCTGGATCAAGTCAACCCGGCTGGAGCAAGTCAAACCCGGCTGTAGCACGTCTATATCGGCTAGTTCTCGACAACACCATGTGGACATGCGACCGCTGTTAGTTCTGCTAATGGTCGATGGAGGAGATGTGGCGTGGAGGTTCGTCAACAAAATATTTATTAAATGTGATGAATACCCTTGCGTCTAACCTGCAATCAATGGTACACATTCGTAAGATTGGTTCACTGAGTCTTTTCTACCGTTATTACCACGGTCGCTGCTCTTTGAAACTCAAAGAACTAATTCGTCTTGCACCCACCCACAACTGACAAACCCGTCTTACATTTGCCGCACATCCATACACGGTAAATGTGTGTCGACCAAGAACTAGCAGCTTATAAAGTTTCTTCCTAAATGCCACCAGTAAATTTAGAAATGCTCTTCCAGCATCTGTCTTTTCTCCTTCATACAATCTGGATCTCTTCAAGAAACAGATAAACATACACTTGCAATCTCCCTAATCCACACACAAACACGAACACAACACACGTTTCCCGCATGCCGCGTCCAGCCTCCCTAGCTGAGCGTCATAGAGTACTCTTATCCCGATCGGTTGTGCTCTCCTGCATGTGATTACATAAAAAACTTCCTATCTTGTTGTACCATGGATCACACTGACCACTGTTTATTGACTTGCTGGAATACGAGATTTTTTTAAACATTTGGAACTGCTGAAGCTTTCATTGAATGCGCTACTGCAATATTCCAACAAATGAATTAACAGGGCTCATTGTGGTACATATCAATACTAGGCAGAAAATATTTTCACGTATATATTTGATGTTTGAAATGGATATCAAAGTAAATGGTAGAAATATGAAGAATACGTTCTTAATTTGATTAATTACATGTATATTTCCGGTATTGGCTCGTCAGCCGGGGTCCCGGGATTCGTTCGTCACCCACTGACGGGAACCTTGAGCATGTTCCCATGCAGCAAGTTATTATTAGCTCCGTCCATGACTGAGCGGCATGTTATACAATATCCACCAATTTAGGGAACGGAGTTTTGCCAAATTTTATATTTAACCACGCTGCTTACATATTTCATCAAATCGCTTATCATTGGGCTACAGGAGTACAAGTATCAAATTATATAATATATGGTAATGTTAATTTTCATTCAACAAAAAAATGTGTTTTTGTGATACAAATATTAAACGTAGAAGACCAGTAAATATGTTTTAGAAGCTTTGTTTTTGGACGTTGCGCGACCAAACATTAATAATAAAATTTTCACCTTTTTAAGCACTTACGAATTAATTTTACCACAAGCCCCCGAGCTCGCTCACTACTGGAAGGCTACCGAGAACTATACATAGAATATACTAGGCATAGCTAGGGTCGCCAACTGTCCCAGGTGGACCGGGATTGTCCTGGAAGTTTTGAGAAAACTATTCCATTTTTCTATTACATTGAAATTTATTGCATTTCGTTCACAGACAATTCGTTCAACGACTTATCTGTAACGACATGTGGCGCACTGGACGTCAGGTGCACGGGACAACTGGTGTATTGGATGTTTCGCTAACCTAACTTAACCTAAGCTAATTCGTTAGGGTTAGGTTAGGTTAGGTTAGGTTAGGTTAGGTTAGGTTAGGTTAGGTTAGGTTAAGTAAGGTTAGGTTAGGTTAGGTTAGTGAGACATCCAGTGCACCAGTTGTCCAGTGCGCCACACGTCGTTACCCATGAGTCGCTGAAGGAATTGTCTGTGAACCATTGCATACATATCAAGTAGTATGTAATCAAGTAGTAAGAGTATCCACATTAGTGTGAAAATATGTATATTTATAATGTTTTGACGTAACACAATTTGAATACCTTGCACATATGATTTAAAGCGATGGTATGGTAGTGTCCTTATCTTAATAATATTAAAGCATCTTAATAGTAAAGTAAAACTAGTTTAGTCATAGGATAATGCTGCCACTAACATGGTGTAAGCAAACTAGTTTTTATTAATTAAGTAACCCCGTAACTTAGTCTTGGCATTTACAGATCTGCACATCTCCATTTTTTGCTGTTGTTTTAGTATGTTTTTTACACTCGCTCAATAATATAACCGTAATATTTTATAATGGATATTTCAAATTTATTGCTTTTCCCGTTTCTTTTTTGTTTATTTGCTGAATTGTTTATTTTATTATTGAAGTAATAGAAATAACAAACAATATGTTTGTATGTATGACAGTAAAGGATTCGTCTTGTTGAGCAACAGAAGTCCAATGTTACTCGACCTACGGTTATTTGTTATAAGTATTAACATTTTTGAGTGAAAATGAGTTACAAAAAGGTTTAACTAAAATTAAGTAAAGAAATTTTCATTTTATATTAATTTTAGTTAAAACATAAACAAATTATAAATATTTAGTTTAGATTCCACATTTATTTTTAAGTGATTACATGTTTGGACTCCCTGGATTCCATCTTCAATAAACTCAATAATCTGTAAGAAAGATTATGCATATAAGAGCATATGGTCATCACAAACTCCCGCTGGTCCTCACCTCATCCCATGTCAGCTCTACTTCCCGGAGCTCCGCAGAGAACATTATATGTATTGTTCCTCACAGCCTTCCAGGACGGCGCGATCCTAGAAGATGGATGGTAAGAAAATTGTCGTTCATGCTTTGAAAAGAAAGCCATGACTTATCCTCCACTGTTACACCTTTTGACCAGCACTTGTCCTAATCACTTGGCTTTAACAGTGATGTATTTTCTACTTCAGTTAACTTGTCCATTGAAGTATCCTGGTTCTCTTATTATAATAATAGTCTTGTCTTGACCGGAAGAAGCTGCTTTGGTCCATTTCCCATACAAGGCCGGAGAAAGGCTGACGAAGGAAAAAAGACTATTAGCTGCAGCCTCTCGTGCATGTGACAGTATTTAGCTACTGTATAACTCTTAGCCACTTTACCGATAGTTATGGCTTAGTGGTTGAGACTTTAAAAGATCACGGGTTCCATTCCTGGAGAAGTATAAACAAATATAAAAAAATATATAACTTATAGATATTTAAAAAAAAAATGAAGCCATTGATATTTCGATAGTGCCAGTCCGCAGAATAACAAATTTAGAATGCTTCAAAGTATAGAGCAAATAATGCGCCACAAGCGAAATATTTTAATATAAATACAATTATTATCATTAAGGGGGGCAACCAATTTAGACGGTTTAAGCATATTTATATTATTTTATTACTTAAATCATCAGCTTAAATATTCAAGACCCTTATCGTGCACGCCAACAGTACACCCTAATTTCAGAAGACAGTGTATATCAGCGTATGACTAAGACAATATTCAAGAAAAACTACCGGCTTTCGTATGGGGAGACCCCGAGGGCCGTCATTTTTTTGAAAAATCAATAGCTATTTTTAAAATCGATGTATTATCGATAATTCTTGACAATACGTAGTAGCTAATTATTTCAATATGGCAGCAAGAGATGTCACTGTGTGTTCTATATTTTAAATTAACCAAAAAAAACGGGACATATGATGACACAGAGGCTCAAACCAGAGCGAGAATACTCGCTCTTTTTCTATAGCCGGCCTGCTGGGCACGGCCAAGAATGCGAGTAATCTCGCTCTTGGCACAGAAGCGGTTAAAATATCTGATTGTGTAGTTTATAATATACATAAGAAGGCCTTCAAGACCCAATCACACTTCGTCGTTCCTTCTCTTTGAAAAAAAACACTAAAATGCTAAAAAAAACAGTCTATTAACCCTTTCATTACGGCTCGATTTCAATACAAATGAAGTCATCAATTATAACACTAGTATTTGAAGCATAAATATACTTATCTGGTTTATTTTCATATTTCACATTGGTTCTTGTATCCATCTATCAGATGGTTCATAAAAACCATTCTAAGAGCGTAGCAAAACGATATATCATGTCAACCGATGTCAACGGTCGGGGAATCTTATGACGGCAAATGCCGACAACCAATGCGAAAGAGTTAAAGTGGTTATCCTCCTTAAGCTCCAAGTTCAAGTTGAGATCCATTTTGAAAGAACGCTTCATAAATAAAATATGCTGATATCAATTGTCTAATTTTAAACGATATTATTATTTTTCAACGTGGAATAATTTGATTATATTTCACGAAGCAATTCGTTGCATTTAGATTTGATTTAACCTTTCTTCTCAAATCCATTCCAATTGGTTTGATGGAACCTAATCTAACCTAACTTAATTCTAACCTAAGCTAAGCTAATTATTATGGATTGTTTCGTGATCAATTTACGGAGGTTGTTTTAAATTACATTAATGTTAAGGTAAGGTTAGGTTAAGTTTGATAAAATCACTTACTTTCTTAAAGAAAATCATTGCAATTTGTTGGAATTGTATCATCTTTCGTAAATCGATCATTCATATTAAGGATTTCAATAAAATCTCTGATTTCATTAATACTCTGTGACATATCCACTGTCCTGCCTTTATTGTAAGACCTTAGTGAGGTGTTTAGTCGAGTGGTTAGTGGTTAATTGTTAGCAAGTGGGTCAGAGTGAGTTAGTTTAGCCCTGCCCACTAGCAGTTGTGCGTGGCGCAGTTAGCAGGAGGTATAAGCAGTAGGTTTAGAACTACAGCTAGGAAGTACTCAATTTTCTGCGTGCTAGTGTTGGTATGATACTATTAGCCATCACTAGTTGCCGCCACTCAGTTCTGTTAGTTGCCATTATTATCCATTCCTCCTCTTAAAAAAATATCTGCTCCCAAAGGTCCACCAGCGAACATATTTGCTCTCGATTTCAAGACCAGTGCACTATGCCGCTCAGCCAGGGAGGCTGGACGCTGCATGCGAGAAACGTGTGTTGTGTTCGTGTTTGTGTGTGGGTTGAGGAGATTGCAAGTATATGTTTATCTGTTTCTTGAAGAGATCCAGATTGTAGGAAGGAGGAAACACAGACGCTGGTAAGTAATACTTCTGCTCTGGAGGTTGTCGGGAACCATATATGTGTTTCCAAGTGAACCTTCATGTTCTTATATATGTCCTAGAACGAGGAATGTACAGTAAAAGCTGACAGAACTTAGTGGCGGCTATTCGCAGTGACTAGATATGGAACGGATATGGGAATAATAGTACAGCGCAGTCTCTTCCCCGGGCTCTTACTTTGAAAGTCGACAGAAACCATACTCGTATATGGAGGACTTTCAGGTGTAGAGATGTCTGGGGATGAGGCATAGATAGTGTGGCAACTGATATAAAAATAAGTGAATTTAAAAGACAAAAATCACTGACATGTAAAATTTATAGCAATATGTCTTGCGTGCGGAGTAATACTGGCACTAGCAAGTTCCCAGTTCCAGTACATCGCGGCAAGGTGTTAGGTTGCTGGTAGGTTGTTTGGCTCTTCTCCTACATTGTTAGATTGTGCGTGAGATGATGATGCTGATGGCCGCAGGGCGAGCAACTTTCTTTTTGGGCCAAAATACCGAAAACCACTTACAACAATGCGAGATCTACAAAAGTGCGTGCAGCCCACGGACCCGCGTACAACCTACTAATAGGTGAGAACTTTTCTGCAGCTATGCTCGCAGAAACATAAACGGTAAACAATAATATATTTGTTAAGAGTCAATTTAAGATTCTGTACTTAATAATTGTGTCTACTCCCTCACCTCGTCATTCCTTACAAAGTCAAAAAAACACTGTACATACTCGTACACCTAAACTTGAATTCAGACACTTATTATTTGTAGTATCTTTATACGATGGTAACAATGGTATAAATACATCAACTTTCGCGTATCTACTCAGGCAGAGGAATAGTCTGTGGACTGCGCGGTGTAAAATAATAGAGCAACGGTTGCAAGGTTCGAATCTCGCGTCTGCCGATATTTTTCTGAACGAATTGATGCGTATAAAATTTGATATATAATGTGAGTATTTAATTACTAATAATATTGAAATATAGTCAACGATCTATAAAAGAAGATTAGAGTATTGAAAAAAATATTATAATAAAATTTTAATTCCAATTTACCTATTATTTGCCTTTGGTTGTATGCCAGGATTCGCAACCGCACAAAGGAATAAGGATAATACAGGCTCTCTATAAGCGGCACCTTGTTTTAATCGAGTACTGTTGTAAGTATTAGATATTGTGAATCGAGTTTGAAAAAATCTTCCTAAGTTGGGTAGTGAATTAAGCGTGAAGGCCACCGCGATATCTGAAACTCTTGACTCTCGACTACTCGATCTACACCTTGTAACGGACAGTTTTACCAAATTTTAATATTTGTGATCAACCTGGCATAATTAGCAAAGCGAGAAGCGAGGTGTTAATAAGCAATGTTTCATACGGTTGCTAAAGCACATGGGAAACGTGTTCATAAAAAGTGGGCTAGCTAATTCAGGGCGATGTCTTCTTGGCCCAGGTGGAGTGGGTGCGGCCCGGGTGCTGCTGGACTCTTGTTTATGTAAACACGAGCGGGTGAATGCCATTGGACGCATGCCACGTGATGACAATATCTCGTGAGTGGAATACTTCCCATATCAGTTTCACATCCAGAATATATGGTTACTACAAATTTACCTACACTCATTTTTTTCAGTTGCCACTGTCCATGCCTCATGCCTCATGCCTCTGTGAAGTGTTTCCATCAGACACACACGTACAGAGCGGAGGCGGGAAGGGTTTAACAGCGTGTCCACGCCTCTTCAAGAGACATTTCTGCACCCAAAGGACAATGTGAACATATACAATTACTGATGATCTCGTGGCCAAAAATGCAAATACTTGAAGAAAGGGAAGTTTTTGGGTGATTTCTAAATCGGATTTTAGGGATCGAATGATAAGCACGATGCTCCCGAAGCCAGGATCATTTACTACTAAAGTGTGCCACGCAGTTAGCAACAGGCGGTGACCCATCCAAGTTTTGGTCTGTCCCTAATCTTGTTTAACTTCAGTGATTTAATGAGAGCAGCGCTTATGATGTGATTTTGTCGCTGGAGTGGATAGCATGAATACTATTTTATAGATTAAGATAGGTTAGGTTAGGTTAGCAAGATATCCCGTGCACCGGTCACTAGGCTTCGATGAGTCGTTGAAAGAATTGTCTGGGAACGAAATGCGGCGTAAACATTTAAAATGCGTATTTACGCAGTAATAATGACTTTTGCGATTTGTTGGATGCTCCCGAGGTCTGGATATTTTGGTCCCAAGAAACCTAACTTAACACTCTTGTACCCCATCTCATTAGGTTATCTCTTATTCTACTGAATATTTTCCCTGCTTGATTCATTTCCACTACTCCATCAGGATTCGAACCCTCGACTTCTCTCATGACAGTCAACCTTCTGCGATGGGATCTCTGCGGAGGGCCGGACGCTAAGAGCAGTGAACTGCGGGCAAGAGCTGCTCAGCCATCAGATGGAGGAGCTGAGAGCCTAACGGTCTGGGAAGTGGCACAGCACTTGACGACTAACAGTGGAAGCTGATGCTTGAATATGTGGCCAATACTGACATGGCCACAAGTGGGCTCTACGACTACATCTAATAGTAGGCACTCAACAATCTTTCGATAAGGATAAAAAACATAGATATCTTCTCTGAAGTTTGTACATTACGCAAATTTGTGTAAGTTACCATAACCATTGAGTCGTTAATGTTATCTATTTTCTTGAAAGTCAGTGATTTGGTTAAACTTAGCCTAACCTATATTAACCCAACCTAACCTAATCTAGTCAAATTTAATCTAACCTAACCCAATCACAATAACTACATAAGTAATGTGTTAAAATTAAAAAAAATACAAACCTATAGTTTAGGTTTCGTTAGGTTGGATTAGATCAGTGGTAGGGAGCAGCGGCTCTGGAGCCGCATGCGGCTCTTTGTAAAGACGTATTTATATACTAAATGCGGCTCTCTGGCACCGGTGTTGTTTTGATTCTATTAAAATTTGGTTCCTCTCATTTGACAAACTACCGACTCTAGAGTTAGGTTAAGGAAGGTTACTTTTGAATCAAATCACTTACTTTATTCGATGAGATGCAATTTGAACATATTCCGTTGATTAATCATTTTCCTCAAGGATTTTATAAAATCTTCCTTCCTCATTATTTCACTCCTATATGTAAGAGAAAGCTACAAAAGGGTGGTTACAATCCATTACCACCTGAATGCCAGTACTATCTAAGTCCCTGCTCTCAAGGCTCACTCCGAGGCCAGAGAAAGCGTCCATAAGGAACTAAGCTCCGTGCTCCACGTGTCGGGACACGCAACATTGTACTGAACCAGTCGTGAAAAACCTTTTTGAAACAACGGAGCACTTAACTATTTAATATAATCATTAAATATTTAAGGACCGACTGAATGTGACTGCGGCGTGGAGCAGACCCTGTCACACCTTCTGGAGTGTGCGCTGTGCCCGAATAGCTGCACCCAGGAAGACCTGATGATGGCCAGAAGTAACGCCATCGACGTCGCCCACTTCTGGGCAGACAGGATCTGACCCTATTGTTTCCGACACGATTATATATATATATATTAAATATTACAATTTAAAACAGCCAATCATTTATTTTTCATGTTTACTACCCTCATTGGAGCAAATGGACTTCACGAACTACCGCCTTACAACTCAGTAAGTCGCCATGGTCCTCGCCTCATCCCATGCCAGCTCAGTTTCCCGTAGCTTCCCTGAATACATTATATGACAATAGTGACTATATTACTCAAATGGATAACTAAAAAAATGCGCCCAAGTTACTTTGCATACTTAATTATATTGGTTAGAGTTTTAAAACTTTTTGGGTTTTCACGGCCAGATTTGGTATTGTGGCTTTTGTGTTTAGCCGTAAACCCTGAAAAAGGCCCCTGCAATGGCAGTTGAAATATTGGATCGAAACAATTCGCCACCCACGCCTAAACCCAAAAGACACAATACCTGATTAGAGTTTTATATATTTTTCTCTACAAATAGAATAAATTAGTAAACTATTATGTTATCAAATGTATGAGTATTTATTATTTATTAAATAGACTCAACCTAACCTAACCTAAATAGCATAATTCTCCAATTAAACCCATTTCATCTTGATCACAAATTTAAATTTTTGATTCATACCAAAATTTTGTTAAATTTTATGTAATATTCGTGATCGGCAGAGTTTGTGTTGCACCCAGTTTTTGTATATTTTGCAGAGCATCTGTAACATCTTCGCGGATTACTGGTTAAGCACCGCTGCCTAGCTCAGTGTCACCAGGAGGTTGATGATCTCAAGGCTCAGTCGAGGTTAGAGAAAGTGCTCAGCAGGGAATAGTCCATTATCCATCTCTCCAGCCAGCTTCATCGACAGATCATCTAACATTCTCCAGTGGTTGTGTGCGTGGCGCCTGTTGCAACATCTCCGCTAAAAGGGATGACCCAGAGGCTAAAATCAAACATCATACAAGAAGCCGAAAGTTTGATCGCTGAAGTTGTTTAATTTTAATTTTTATTTGTGTGTTAACTCCCTTATACCCAGCATGTTCTTCATGAGAGAAGGTGTCTATCGTTGCTTGGCAATCTATACGGTTTTGGGTCTAACTTGACCAAACTTTTCTGAAAGTATTGGTGATATTATATGACCATTTCGCCGGTTGCGGGGCTACGATTCTGCATCCGGCTATGGCTTTGAGTTTTCTCAGAGCTCCGCCTAGTACTCATTGTATTAACATCCTCCTCTCTTTCAAAAGGTTGTTATTCAGTCGCGTGAGGGGCATGATGAGGAGCACATTAGCAAAACTAAGACTTTTTATAAAGCACATTAACATATATTTACGATAAACTTTACAAACTTCCGGCCCAGGCGGAATGACATGCCGGGCCGGCCGTAATTTGCCCCTGACGGTCGATAAGCAAATGGCGCGCCCGTGATGGGCTGTCGCACAGCGTTACAAGTGACGATATCCGTAACTAGTCCAAAATGCCAATGTGGCGACACATACATGGCGACAAGTGAACATAAATAAGAGACGAAAGATTGTATATCGAGGTTTTCGGTACCAGTGAGCAAGGGCTATATTATGCTGATGTCAGTATATATATAGTACGGAGAGAGGACGGGAACTAGAAAGTCAGCTATATTTTATGCTCTCCTGCGGCATCCGACTTTCTACCTTCGTCTCTTGACTGAGTTATAATTTGTCATCGTAAAATTGTTTCGAACTGTATTCTTAGATTACCGGACTACAAGGGATATTATTGTCGATATGCCACGACTTCGTCGAGAAGACATTCTCAAGTAAGATGAAATTCGTAGCAAAAATGGAACATGCAGTCAAAAATAAAATTGTCGAAATTATTCCATAATAATCTTATTTTGGGATTCTATCAAGAATAATCAATCGAAAAATCTAATTAAAAGGGTTATTCAATTTTTTTACCTTACAGAAAAATTACAAATTTGAACAACTCAATTCATTTCTGAAGAACAATAAGAATTAATCATAAAATAAAAAAATACAATATATACAAATATAGGTACTTATGATTAAGTATTAAGAACAAAGTAATAAAGACAAGCAACAGAAAGTCCCAATGCTCGTCAAACTCACGACGCCAACAAATTATTCCTCCAAAGAAACTCGTGGAGTTCATGTCTGAATTGGGCCTCCCTTACGTGAAATATATCGACATCCGTTGCGATTTGGTTAAACAGTCAGTTATCGCTTGTTGCTATCGATGCTTGACTTGAGCTTGCCGTGATAATCAAATGATTCAGACCTTTGGCTAATAATAAGATCTGCATAATATAATATGCCTTATATACTGACTCTTCAAATCCCCAAGTTCCGCCTCGGTGTTCGCTAAGAACCACATATATCCAGGATACTTCATGAAGTTTTCTGGTATATTTTTGTCGGCTCGCTCCTCGATAAAGCTTATCGCTCGAGGAGTGATTCACCTGTTGAATGTTCCCCTGGTTGGTTCCCCTCGTTGGTTCCCCTGGCGGGCGGCAGTCGCTGGGGGGCGGCAGCCGGAAATAGCAAATTTAAATACGCTCCCCCGCCGCTGAACGGACTATAATAAGCAGTAGAGTAGCAAAGGCTCCCGAGCAGGGACGGCTTAACATACATTGAAAATGTACATATGATAAGGGCGCCCAAAATTCGAGGGCCCCAATTTGACAAGTGCGTTTAAATATTAGTTTTATTTTGCAATATATACGCAATACAAGGAATTAATTAAGTTAAAAATAATCTATTTGTTGTGTCATATATTCAGAATCGTATTATGGAGACCAATGACAGTAGTAGCATTTTGTAAGCTGTTTAAATCATAGATTTTAAGCAACATTGGAAGAGGACCTAATTTTAGATGGGTTACTGCTTGTTGCCTGTTGTTTGTCGTTGATTGGGTTAAGCCTCCCCTTGGGATGAAATTTCCCACAATTCTGGAGTATCAGAATAATCAACCAATCTCCTTAAAAATTAGAAGATTAACAAGTATGCCTTGGATACTAAGTACTACCGTGTCTTCAATTCCCTGTGAGGTCGTTAGAAACTATACATGTTATTAGGTGGACCTTCGGGTGCAGAGATGTCGTAGTACAAGGCATGGGAAATGAAAATTCACATAACTGTCAGAATTTTTTAATTATATGTAACAGAATGTGAAGATTACACATTTTCTTCTGTATTAGCTGGATCTTTAAGTCCGATTAACAAAACGTCTAAAATATGCATCAGATACTACAGATTCTGTGATCGTGGGTTTCTGCCTTGGTGGTTGTTGAGAACATATATATATATATTCCTAAGAGTAGATATGTCTTGACAGTTAAGATATGGGCCAATGACTACTTACATAATTGAGTAGCGGAAATTTGTGGTGACACTGAACAGAGAGGGAAGGAATGTACATTTTCACTTGTATTTACTGGAGTAGTAATAATTTCGTGGTGTGTTTTACGTGATTTATAAGCTTAATGTGTTTTGTATATTAATAGTTTGAAGTTTTTTGGGGCTTCATATTTCAAATTCACTCGAGGCGCCACAGTTCCGTGTTGCGTCCCTGCTTATCGCGCGTTGAGTGTGTCACGTGGATCCCAGTGGGCGAGCAGAAGTCAGGAGTTTGAAAAGTTTTTGATTTTGAAAGCATAATTTTTGGGGCCTCATATTTTGAATGCGCTCGAGGCGCCACGTTTCCTTGATGCGCCCAGTGAGCGAGCTGGAGTCTATCCCCAGTGTGTGGAATATGGAGGACCGGCGTCTGTGTGTGGGAGAGCCTAATGCAGGAGCGGCCGAACTGAGACATAGGGGCTTAGCCAAAGGCGGGACTAATGGAGAGGATTTTTTTTACCTTAAATGCTCCATATTTGGAGCATAAACACACCGCAAAATGCCCTTTCACAGTTCTGTAAACTCAGATTGTCTATGCCTTGTCCCAGAACACCTGTATACCCGGAAGTCTACATGGGAACATGGTTCCCGGGAGCCTCCAGTGCAAGACCCCACGATCTTTGCATAGACTGCAGACTTAGTACCAGAGAAATATTTGGGTGTTCAATAATCAGCGTTTGTACGGAGATTGTATGATAAGCTTGAGGCCTCCTGAGGCCTGGACAATATTGTTTTATCGTTAAGGAGTGGCTCAACGGTACAAGTATTATTTATCAATATTCAAGGTGCAGAGAACCTCTGGAGGCAATGTCAGCTGATAGAAATTTGTGTCAGAAATTTGTAGATAATATGCTTTAGCTAAGTAGTAACAGGTATAGAAAAATAAAAGTACATACGAAATTGTCCTCTCCCTCTCCCGAGCAAGCTTTCTGGGGAAGTTCACCACTCTGATTTGAGTCGCGCCTTTCCTAATGGGGAAAGGCATCAACGTTCAGCACGTCTGGTGGTCCGCGGTTCTGCAGCTCCTTCAACGAAGATTGCTGGAGTGAAGTTGGCGTATCTTCACACCAATGGTCTTCCAGATACATCGGATGATGACTTGCAGAGCTTCTTGCTGCATTCAATCCCTCTTGGATGACCATTAGGAAGATTGTTGGCAGACGAACGCTGTCAATATCTTTCAAAATCGGAGTCATCGCGACTTCGCTGGAGTCTCTCATGGAGCTTGAAGTGTGGTGGGCCTGAAAGGACCATCGTTCAACCCTGGATACGCGTAAGACGAAAGAATCGCAGTGAACAGTGATTGAAACCAACTTGAGTGAAGATATTGACATATTTAGTGTAATATTGCTTCAGATTCAATGCTGGTGTGGACGGATACGAAATGTTGGACGTTTGATTTTGTGACAATAATGCCGTTTTATTTGTGTGTCATCCATGATATACTTATGACATGGTTTTTGTTGTCACAAATCCTCACTATTTGCGCTCCGTATCCGACACTTGTTCTGAGTTTGAGGTCATTGACACTAAATATGTCAATACATTTACATCATCAAATTTACTTTTGTACTTCAGTAACGAATTAAAAAAGTATATTTTGTAATGTCTTTGATGGAAAAGAAATATTTTTTTTAAATGAATTGAAATCGATTGAAAATTAATTGAATTGTGGAACCTAGGATGCGATTAATGAAAGAAATGAAGAAATATGAACCATCATTCCAGATTTTATTTTGCATCGGTCGTCATATAAAATGCAAGTACATAATCTCCCATTCTCCATAAACAAAAAAATAACGACAACACCCATACCTCAATTATTTATTCATTACCCTGGATGTAATAATACCAACTGCGAAAAAACCTGCTCATTGATCAAAGCTACTGATAAAATAAAATACCTGGGTATAATTATTGACAGTAACTTAAAATGGAAACCACACACAGCTGAATTAGTAAAACGTATACGCAAATGCATCTATATATTCATCAGACTCAGAAACATCTTAACTAAAGCAGATCTAAAAATGGTATACTACTCCATTGTCCAATCTCAACTGCAATATGGTATTGTTGGTTGGGGAGGAACATACCTAAATACTACCAACCCCATTAGAACTGTGCAAAAACTTACCATCAAAGTGATATTGAAAAGGCCTCCCACCTACCCAACAGAAAGCCTATACAATAAATTCAAAGTGCCAACGGTAGATACACTATACCAAAAATACACTATCCTACAGACTATTAAGAAGAGATTATAAGATTATAAGAAAGGAGAATTGAAAACTGGTACACTTGTCATTCTGCTAGGTATATGTACAACTTATTAATACCAAAATTTAACACACAACTTGCAAAAAATGGTTACAAATATAACGGAATAGTTAATTTTAACAATCTTCCTCGGGAAATAAAAGCGATCAGCGATATTAAAATATTGATTGAAAAGGTGAAACAGTACTTTAAAAGAATTACGAACAGAACCGACGTCACTGCATAACAAATTGAAATAATGAAATGTACCAAAAATGTATTATTAAATTATATATACATTAAATTTAATTCAACATATAGTATATTAAATCTTTATTTATATAATGTTAGTTCTATATCAAAATCATGTAAATGTATAAATATGTTATACTCTGTATAATTATATAAAACTGTAAAATAACATAGATGAATCCCACGCCACACACAAGATCTTATCTTAAAGTGGATAAGAGAATGTAAAAAAAAAAAGAAAAAAAAAAAGATTGGAATGTAAATTACTATGTACAAAATGTATCTTTTTATATTTGATTAAATAAAAAAAATAAAAAAAAAAATAAACAAATAAAGTTTTATCAAAATGAAATTGTAAATTCCATTAAGAACTGTATATTGTAAAATCTTTATATGGCTACCTTCTTAACTTGGTCCACTAGTTCATCGAAATGTGTTCGCGCTTTGTTTTGCTGAGACTTTGATCTTTGAATTCATTGTGATTCTTAAGTCACGTTCATCGATTTCTTCTTGTTACTTTAAGTCACGTCCATGTGTGCTCACCCAGCGCCTCACCCCAAACAAGCTCAATTAACACCGGAGGAAAACTCAAGCACTGAGGAACATCTCCCTCTGAAGGTCAACTGCAGCTAGGATGGAACTGCTCCTTAACCTTAAAGGCGTCCTTTCAAGACTAAATAATACACAATGTATTAGATTTATAATGTAATAACATCCTCCTCTCTCTCAAAAAGGTGTTATTCCGTCGCGTGAAGATAGGATTAGGAACAGATTGATAACACAGACTTTCTTTTAGAAGCTCATTGATTATGTTTACGTTTTGTACAACTTTACAATACTTATATTTACGTACTTTACAAGCTTCCGGCCAGGCGGAATGACATGCCGCTGGCCGTAATGCGACCTTCTCGGTCGTCAACACATAACTGACGCCTCGTGATCGGGCTCTCGCCCGCGCTCCTGGCGGTGTCTATCATTAACACACCCGTGAGTGGGCAAGCGAACAGAAAATAAGAGACAAAAGATTGTATATCGAGGTTTTCGATACCAGTTGGCAAGGGATATATCATGCTGATGTCAGTAAAAACAAAGAAGAATACAGACAGTAATGGAGAATTTTAGTTTGTGTATTCTTCAAGACCCTGGGCTCTCGTAGTCCTGCAAGGCCAAGAAATATACGTAGAATATACTCGTGGGAGGTAGAGCTGTCATTTTTTTGGTTTTTTTTTTTTATCTAAAAGCATACAGGAGAATGCCGACAGATGGGTTAAGTGATACTGAAAAATAAACTGTGGATTCTATGATGCTTACCATAATACATATGGCTAAGCTCTGAATTTGTCAACGTCATAGATTACAGCCCTATATTCACGCATCATCCAATTTATACAGGAATTCATTATAAAGGAGTGGTGCTTACAGGATTACTTTCAACTGCAACCAATTTTAGTTAATAGGCTATGACTGTTATTTTACGGGTCAGCTTAAAAATTGAATAATTTTTTTTTTGATATTTGTCGGGGGATCGAACCCACGATCTTCGGTTTGGTGATCAATCGATTTAACCACTAAGCTATACCCGCCGGCTTAACTACTGCGTTGGGAACTATGTACACTCCCAAATGGACATTCAGTAGGTGCAGAAATGTATTGTGAAGAGACATGCACAATGGTAACTGATATAACTGAGTAGCGGCAATTTGTATGGTGAATAAATGCTTCAAATATGGAACAGATATGAAGGGAATAAGTGATATTTCCAGGTGTTTAAAAGTTTTAAAAAGTACTCGTCCTTGGTGTGTAACCATTTAGTTTGTGTTGTATATAAACATGTCCCAGTAGTGAGTTCCACCACCTGTTATTTTACGTTTCCTTCGCTGTGATCGATAGAGGTTTGTAATGTTTGGGGGATTCCGCAGGAAATGAGCGTTTTGACGACAAATCGAGTGTTTAACCACCGCGGCAAGTCACCTGCCGGCTGATAGTGATGGTGATAGCGTAGCATGCTGGTGTGTGCACTGGCAAGTGGGAAAGCATCCATCCAACCCCGGGTTCACAAAGCGTAACCAGAAGACCGACAACCTTACTACGTGGGATGCACCGATTTACGTTTAATTACTGAAGTTATTTTATTAGAAATACGAGTATATTAAATGCAACCATCATAACGCCTTAACCCTTTAACTATTTATAGGGCAAATACCGAAATTGGTAAATATATTAACCAGTCGCATTAAGGTCTATATTTCCTATTGCGCTCATAGAAACGTTAACTTTTGTATTTCAATACGTTTTTATTCTTAAAATCTAATGAAATTTGCGTTGTTACCTGGAAATCCACGTGTTTAGGATAGCGTCACAAAATAAACCATTGATCATTGTCTATGTAACCAGGTCTCTCTCTTCATTAGACTCGCCATTTCCCATCGACTGAGGTCGGCTCTTCTTGTGCATTCGCCATGTCTGTCTGTCCTGCGTTGCATTCTCGGTCAAGCCCAGAGTTTTCAGATCCTTCTCTACAGTTGCAGTCTAGGTTGCCTGTGGTCTTCCAGGTCTTCTTCTCAGTGTGGTTATGTTGAGGGCTTTCTTCACCATGTGGTCCTCATCTCTCCGTGTCACATGCCCATCCATCTTAGGCGGTTTTCTTTTATCTTTTCAGGTATGGGGGCACCCGAAATGAACCCCGAATATGCTCATTTCGAACTCTGTCCACTCCAGTCAAACCACCCGCCCACCTCAGCATCTTCATATCTGCCACATGAATCCTATCCAAGTCACGTTTCAGCGGGGTCCAACACTCCGATCCGTAGATCATAGCTGGCCTTACAGCAGTTTTGTAGATTAACCAGGTAAAAAAGCAAATTTCAAGCGGATTGAACAATAAATTAAGTAATGAACGTTCTCAGCAATTTATAAAATACAATACAAATGACACAACTGAGTGGCCGTAATTTGTGTTAAGCTTATGTTCCAGATATGGAACGGATATGGGTAGAAAGAAGTTTTATTTCTTGGAGTCACTGTATCAGACTTGTGTCTCTTTGTTCTTCAACAAGTGGGGTACAGGGAGAGTTGGTAGCTGGTACAAGTACCTACCCTTGTGCCTCTCTCAAGTAAGCGGTGCGTGATGCAGCGTTCCCCTACCTGAACCAGCAATCTGAAATCAAGCCACGATTCTTGGACACCAGCTTCAATCAAAGACACAGTAAATTGTTTAAAAAGATACTATTACATATTTTTTTTTATCTCACTCACTAAAGCTGTTTATCTATAGTGGGATTTTTTTTGGGGCGATTTTTAAGAATATATTTCAATATTCTGATATTAAAAAAGCACTAAAGATTAGTGTAAGTATTAGTGTAATCTACGTTTAGTATTAACCAAAATATAATTCCATACAATTTATACCTTACAAGTGACCCAGAGGGTACTATAAATAAATTAACATCCTCGTCTCTAAAAAGGTAGTTATTCAGTTGCGTGGTGGCAGGATGAGGAGCAGATTAACAACACACAGAATTTTTTCAGAAGCACATATATTTTCCGATAACTTTACAAACTTCCGGCCCAAGCGGAATGCATGCCGGGCCGGCCATAATGCGACATTCTCGCGGTCGTCGGCACACACTGACTGCCGTGCGGCGCCGTGGTCGGAAACACCCAGCGTCGCAAGTGGCGATATATATAACTAACGTCATACACCTGTGACCAGACTAGTCAAAAATGCCAATATGGCGACACATACATATACGATAAGCGAACAGAAATAAGAGACGAAAGATAGTATATCGAGGATTTCTGTACCAGTCATCAAGGGCTATATCATGCTGATGTCTAGTAGTATAACACTAAAAGGAAGTAATATTCGTTACAAATTAAATAAGCGTGCGTTATAGAATGGTTAACTGCATAAACATATAATTTTTATACTCGTAATTGTATAATTCGTTCAATTCAACTCATTGATCGCATGAACTTATTTGTGTGGGGTGTTTTAGATGCAGGCTGTCGCCCCGTGTATGGGTCGCTGACCCCGCATGGGGCAGCAACAGGTTTGTAGGGAGGGGAGGGACTTCATGGGGAGGACCAACAGGTTAAAAGGGATGCACGTGGGAGCGACTACAGGGGTGACTTAATGCATTTAGATTCATGCAAGGGTACACGCTAACTAACAAAGAACACACTAGTTTACTGTAGAAGAAAGAAAGAATTGTATTAATGTATATGTACAATATAAGAACATATTTATCACCATACATTATTTTAAGAAATCGCTGTGCCTATTCATTGGTAGCCTTCACCAGTGCTCTGCAACGTTTTCTCACCTTCGGCACACCAAAGTTCTTCCTTAAATTCCGTGGCACATCGAAGTTCTGTATAAAATTAAGGCGGCACACCGAAAGCCAATATAATAGAAAATAATTTGATAAATTATATAATTTCATATATTTTTATTTTATGTGGGTCGTGTACATAGCATACTACGCAGTTGCCAGTCTACATAAGTAGGTGATAAGCGCAGAAAGACCATTATAAAGTTAATTTAGTTTAATATTGTCTAATTTGACCGCGTCACACCTGTATCGGCTCACGACACACTAGTGACTAGTGTGTCGGGGCACACCGGTTGCGGAGCTCTGGCCTACACTACTTGAGTTCTTCTTCGGCTATCCTTGTTTTAGATTCAATATTTTAAAACTCCTCTCAAGGATCTCTCCATGACACGTTAGGTCACCCTTATTTTATGTGTAAGACTTGCTGTTAGATTCCACGTCTCTGCGCCATAAGTTAATACTGGGAGGATGCATTCTTTAAACGCCTTAGTTTTAAGACATTGCAGAATTTTAGCTTTGAAAATGTTCTTAAGTTTTCCAAATGCTGTCCATCTCAGTTGTGTCGTTTTATTTTGAGAAGTTATTTCGTCCTAGTTGTATTACTTGTCCCAGATAAGTATATTAATTTACAACCTCTATTTGTGTTCCTCTAATGGAAATCGGCTCAAAAGTCTGGGAAATATGACTATTTATCATGGCTTTAGTTTTATCCATGTTCATTTTCAGACCAATTTTGTTCTGAAAGTGAAATGTGGTGATTTGAAATGATTTGAACTTTATTCTATGGGTAATACTTGCTGTTAGATTCCACGTCTCTGCGCCATAAGTTAATACTGGGAGGATGCATTGGCTAAACGCCCTAGTTTTAATAAGTTATTTTGTCATAGTTCGATTACTTGTTCCAGATAAGTATATTCATTTTCAAATTCGATTTGTGTTTCTTCAATGAAAATCGGTACATAAGTCTGTGAAATATGACTATTTATCATGGCTTTAGTATTGTTTATGTTCATTTTCAATCAATTTTGTTCGATGCTTCTTAAATGTTGTGTTTTGTACGAATTGAGGAAATTTAAAGTGTATTGATTTGTTTTTTCAGAGATCAAAAAAGAACTTCGCCGAATAACTTCCATATATAGTGTATGAAAGTCTTCCAGAACGGCGTGAGTCCAGACGATTGAAGACTCGTTCCTGATGAACATTTATTATTCCTTTTGGGCGTGTCTATTGTTACTAGCCAAGAAGAGTTAAATATAATATAATATGGGGTAGAATTGTAAAGAAAAGGTCATTGGCAATGCGTGAAGTGGCTTCCTGTGGAGTTTTAGGGGAAGGGTTCAATTCCTAGTTGTGAGTAAACACTTATAGGGGTGAATTAATTTAAATTTTAAAACACAATTACAAAAGTCACGAAGGCAACAAGCGAAGGGAGTCTTAAACGAGGAATAATATAATACTTACATTATTACACTACTTATATTAAATATATTATTTTAATTTAAGCAGCTACAATGTAGGAGAGCATAACCTTTGGAACATGTTAGATCTATAATGCTTAGGGTGGCTAGACAATGCATGCGGAAAATATGTATCTGTAGACATTGAGGATCTTGCAAATGTATGTGTTCTGTTTCTAGAAGAGATCCAGCAGACCCACTAAGCTATGCCAGCGGACATAGCTTAGTGGTAAAAGCATTTGCTTGCCAAACTGATGGTCGTGGGTTCAATCCCCGACGGATAATAAAAATAAATATTTTTAATCGATTTCTGAGCAAGTCCCGTGAAGACAACCCATTCATACTGATTACAGACATTCCTGTAATAATAAAGATGATGGGTGAATGTCGGGCTGTAGTCTATGACGTTGGCAGATCAACATTCCACATGCAGCATGGTATTCGTCATAGAATTCCATTATTAGAACACTCAATTATTCATCTGGCACTACAGCTGCAGTCTATGCAAGTTCGTGGGCTCTTGCACTGTTGTTACAATGTTCTGATGTGGACCTACGGGGTCAGGGACGAGGCATAGACAATCTAAGCTTACAGAACTATGAAACGACGACATGCGGTGTTCATGTGCTCTAAATATGGAGCGGATATGGTAATAAAAATGGTAGTACGGGGTGAAGATTTTGGATTTTTATTGATATCAGCTTGATATAGTACTTTTAGGCTGATGTCATAAAGCCTCGAAACGATCTTTTGTGTCTTATTTATGTTCAATCGCCTGACATGCACACCTTATAATGTTAGTTTTCATTTTATATAAGAATTACACGGCGTTTGCATACGCAATTTTATTTGTTATGACAGTTGCTCCATTTCATGTTGGTTCAACTGTCATCTTTAATTTGCTTTTTTGCTGTCATTGTGTTTCGGAGTTGTCAGTTAACTCTCTTCCGGCCGGCGAAACACCATACCGGTTGGACGAGGAAATCAAATCTTTATTAAAAATACATGCGAATTGTGACTCAAAAACAAGTTCTTTGTGTTGTTAATCTGCTTCTGCATCCTTCCTGCACGCGGCCACGTGACGAACCCGCGACTTGTCGTCTTTTTGTAAAGACGGAGGATGACATTATGTGTAATATGTTGATGTACACTCGCATGTTCAATGTTCCATGAAATGCTCGCTTAGTTCTCCCCTCGCTATGAGCCCCTAGCGCGTGGTAAGCAACTAACAACTAAACTAATCAGTGAATTTGTCACGCAGGCTTTTGACGACCGATTTGATGACGATGCACCCTCCAGCGGTCATTGACCTCTGGTAATATGAGCTAAGCTCGATATATCATAGACCATCAACAGAGTGGCGTGTGCTACAATGCAAGTTACACACAATGTTAGATTATGCGTGTGACAAACAGTTAAATAACATAGAAGCTTATTCTATGTAGGCCTCGTTAGGGGCACGTGTTATTCTAACGATATCCTTGATGTAGTTTAACAGCAAGGTACCGTCAGAACTAAGATGCAGTTCAGGAAGGTCCTCTCCTGTTCTCGTGGATGATACACTCCGTCAGAGAATGCCTCACTGTCTGTTGTTGTATGTCTGGATCACATGGACAAGCGTCGCAAAAAGAGTGAATAAACCTTCTTAGGAACTGTCTAAATATTCCAGTAAACGCCTGTGTGATATGAAAGTCTGCAGAATTCATACTTTTCCACGTAAATAAATGATCAATGGATGGAAAGAAAGACTTGGTTATTCTTCCAGAAGCATATTGGTGTTGTGCACCAAATTTACTATGAATGGATATCACTAGAATATTTTCGTCTACCACTAATATTCATAAATAGGCTGTGACTGCAATTTTATGGGCGAGGGATGAAATTCACACTGACAACAGAAATCTACAAAGCTTAGAAATCGATTAAAAAACATTTTTAATTGTAATCTTCATCGTGGATTGCAGCCAACACCTTTGATATGGTAAGCAAACGCTTTACCACTAAGCAAAATTGATAGTATTTCGGGAATACCTACATTTTCTATGACAGAAATGTTAAATTCAATTAAATTTTATTCATTTCTTTCAGAAACATTACAACTTTAAAAAATATAATCTAAAAGAAACAATATATAAATATAGGTAATTTGATTAGGTACTAAGAAAAAGAAAGCATTAAAGACAAGCAATATAAAGTCCCAATGCTCATTAAACAGACAACAAATTACTCATCCAAAAAAATCGTGGAGTTCGTGTATGAATTGGGCCTCCCTTGTTTGGAATATATCAACAAGCTGCTGTCTTAATTCTTCCCCAACATCACACATAAGGCTTCAATCATTCGTTTTTCTTTCTTGATTAACTTTAATTACTCTCAACATACTTGATTCAATTTTTTATCTCATATGCCACTTATATTTGTAAGTGTGTACCTTTTCGTCATCCCTGGATGACCAGAAATGTTCCCAGTAATAGCACCCTCGCATTACCCCAACCATGACAGTCAGCCAAGTGGGGTAAACTTATTCTATAATAATTCACCCCAAACAAACCAAGTTTCCACACGACATCATATCATGTGCATAATGTAGTCGAGTACACTAATGAAACATTAATGAAGGAACCTGTTGCGAGTATTAAATAAACTTAACAGTGAGAAAATTGAAACGTCAAGTAGTTAATAGGTTTTTTCGATATGATTAGTAAAGTAATTCATTTCTCTTGCACCTAAGCTCAATAGATAGACTCGTCTTACACCTGTATGCAGATTCATTCCTTAAGTAACCAACTTAAGACCCGTATACAGAGACATTTCTTAAAGTAACCAACCTTTAATAACTTCCTTTAGAAGGATTAAAATGAAGAAGCTTGAGCACTCGACTCACCTCAAATTTTAAAACCGTTTATTAAGTTGGTTACCTTAAGTCAGTGGTTCTCACCCTTTTTGAAGTCACGGTGCACTTTTGATCGTGGAAAAATATGGCGGTGCACCAGAATCAAGGGGTCAAAAAAATATATGGAAATCATTTTTGTTACATACTTATTTAAAAAAAATAGTTACATACTAAATTACTTACAATTTATTTGACATATTTTCTTCTTAAGTTAAGTTATAGAAAAAAAAATGTTTAATATTAAATATACATTTACTTCGTAAAATTTTCTTGAATTTTTTTTTCATATTTGTACATGTTTTATTAAAATTATTTATATTAAGATTTGAAGGTGAATGTAATCTAGAAAGGGGGTCATTTCTCTCCCGGATCTTATCCACCCAAAATGACGTCCATGCTTAATAAAATTTAATTTATATTATCAATCAAAAATCAATCAATGGGATACCTGAGCTTGTTGGTTTATGCATATATCAGAAATATTTGCTCGAATATTTGATATAGCTACCCTCAATTCATCGTCTAAATTTGTAAGTCTTTGTCGTTTTATATTTTTTATATTAGTTATTGTTGAGAAACCAAGCTAACATAAATATGATGTTGAAAATTGTAGCAAAATTTTCAGTGCCTTCATGTGAAGAACTGGATGTTCATCTTGGACAGAAATTGTATGAAAATCCACAATACGGTGTATCAATTGTAGCAAATGAATTTCGTATCCAGTCATAATTTTCTATGTTTAAAGAAGGAAAATAATGTGCGATATTTTGTTCTAATAAAGTTAAATAATCTATTATCGCGGAAATAATTTCTTCGGGTATGTTTTCGTTGAGTAAAGGAAACATATCTATTTTTTTTTCTTTTATTAGATTTTTCCAAAGAGTTATTTTTTCCTAAATCCTGACAATTCGTCAATGGATGACAAATAATTTTCGTTTTTTCCTTGAATTGTTGTGTTAACGTTATTGAAGTAATTAAAAATATCTGCTAAATATGCTACTTTAGTATACCAATCATTATTCTGAAGACATTTAACAAAATCATCCATACCTTCATTTCGAAAAACGATTAATAACTCATTCTTAGGTGCTATGAATCTAGAAATAACTTCACCCCTAGAAAACTACCTGACTTCAGTGTGAAAAAGCAAAGACTCATATTTAGCTCCCATAGAAATGCAAAGTTTTTTTAAATATGTGTGGTTTTAAAGGTATTGATCTTATGAAATTCAACATATTTACAATTTGATCTAGTACAGGTTTTAGTGCCGCTGGTAATGTTTTCGACACTAAAAATTCTCTATGTAAAAAACAGTGCGTAGATATAATATTAGGGTTTCTTTTCTTTTTAAGGGTAACAAATCCTTTAATTGAGCCTACCATTGAAGGAGCATCATCTGTACAAATTTCTACACATGACTCCCACGATATTTTAAGTTGTTGTAAATATAAAGAAATATAATCAAAAACATATTGTCCAGTCGTATGCTCGGTAAGTTCTTTGCAGCTTAGATATTAATTTACTATTTTATTTTCGATTATGAAACGAACGAACCCTAGTAATTGTGCCTTACTGCTAATCTCAGTCGATTCGTCGACTTGTAAAGCAAAATGTCGTTTGAAAAGTTTATCGGTAACTGTTTTTCCAATATCATCCGACATATTTAAAATTCTTCTTTTTATTGTATCGTTTGAAACAGGAATTTTTTAAATTTAATTTTTTGTTTCATCACCAAACATAATTTTTCTACTACACAGCATGCATGTAAAATTAGAGACTCTACTATAGTATGTGGTCTTAATTGTATAGCGATCAATTCAGCAATCACGTATGACACCAGTAGTGCCTTATCGGAAATTTTAAAAGTTTTCTCAAAATATTTCGCTTATTTTTTTTGCATGCTTAACAATCTTTCAAAGTAATCTTTACTTTTGGATGTAAGATCAGCGTGCTTCGTAATGAAGTGGCTATTTAACTTGTCGAGATACATCGCGCTATTGGACAGTTTTTCTCCTCATACGACACATAGTGTAATGTGATATCCTTCCTCGTTGATGCTAAGTAAAACCGAACCGTAAATATTCTTCAGAATACCGTCGATTAATTTTTCTGATTTTACTGGGTCTATTTTGTTTTGTATGAGACGTATGATGTCTAATAATATCGTCATTACTTCTTCCACTTGTAATCTCTGTGTCATTAATATTTTGATCTGATTCACGATTTCATTTGATTGTTTTTTTTTTTTACCCATTTTTCTCGAGGTGCACCTGCAACAAGCTCGCGGTGCACCAGTGCACCGCGGTGCACCGGTTGAGAACCACTGCCTTAAGTCAAGGAATGCCTACCAGTGTTAGAGCTGCTGAACGTCTTTGCATGCTTAATGTATGTCGGTCATAAATTGGCAGTTTCCAAATTTCCATCCTAAATGGCACTGTTAAGCTTTGGTATGCTTTTCCATTATCTGTGTTTCTTACTTCATGCAATATGGATCTCTTCAAGAAAAATATCGATATATACTTGCAATCTCTCTAGCACACACACATGTTTCGCATGTAGCGTAAAATCGTCCTGGCTGAGCGTCATTGTCTGGTTTCGACCGGTTGCGCTCTTCTGCATAGGATTTAATAATAATAAAAACTTCATGTCTTAATACAAGAAATGTTAATATTAAGTCATTACCTCCTGTTAACCGCAATGTCCCTGGTCAGGTTGAGCCGCTTCTTAGGACCAAATGATCCAGGCCGCGGGAGCATCGGTGTTATCATCCGATCTCCTTAAAAAGCTGATTAACAAACCACCAAAATTATGCCTTGGATACTATAGCGTCGTCTATTTTCGTCCCTTCAAGTTTTCAAGCTTCTGCCCTGGAGGTTGTTGGGTACCATATATGTTCCCAAATGGACCATAGGGTGCAGAGATGTCTTGGGCCGAGGCATGGACAACGGTATCTGATTTTTTGGTGTCCGGATAAGAATAAAAAAATTGAAGATTTATTCGACATTGACAAGCTATCGTAAATATTTTACTTTTCTAATGTTAGTTGTTCTAATGTATGCCGGCGGGTATAGCTCAATGGTCAAAGCGTTTGCTTTGCAAGCCAAAGGTCGTGGGTTCGATCTCCAACAGAGATTTAAAAAAAGGATTTTTTAATGATTTCTGAGCTCTAAAATACCCGATTGGTGTGAATTTGATCCCTCACCTGTAAAATGCCTGTCATAGCTTATTAATTAAAAATGGTGGTAGACGAAAGTTGTCCCGTGAAGACCACCCATTCATAGTAAATTCCTGTAATAATAAGAATGATGCGTTAATCTCGGGCTGTAGTCTATGACGTTGGCGGTTCAACACTTCACATGCAGCGCTTAGCCATATGCACTACGGTAAGCGTCATAGAATTAGACAGATAAGACTTCAGAATTAATATCACTATCTGTCGGTATTCTCCTGTTACATAAAGAATAATGCTGCCTTTCTTCACTTTGGTATGTTAAGTATTAGATTAGAAATAAACAGTCATAATATTTATTATATATTTTTTATTCTATACCATTCATTGATCAGGAAACAGGTAAACTACCTAACTATATACAACAGTAAGAGTACAAAGACTAGTTTGTTTAATTATTCATAAAGTGTAACAACAGGTAGCTTTAATAAGCACTGCAACCCCGGAAATCACTTCCTGTTCCTGGGAACCGAGCGACTTCCGGTGGCGGGGTAAGGAACAAAGTGGGGTTATATCAGGAACACACAGGGGTCATAATGGGGACGACTTGAGGTCATAACGAGGACACTTCGGGGTCATACGAGGGGAAGTTGAGTTATTAAAGGCGATGATACATTTTTTTTACCATATCCGCTGCATATTTAGAGATATGTACACTGCAAATTGCCTTTTTTTGCAGTGTAAATATGCTCTAAATATGCAGATATAATTGTTATTACAGTCCTGTAAGCTCAGATTGTCTATACGTTGTTATAGAACACCTGTATACCCGGATGTCCACATGGGTTCATAGATGGATCTCGGGATCTTGTACCTAAAAAATATTTGTGTGTTCAATTATTTGAGTTTTTTTAAAGGTGTTCGGATGATCAGCCCGATGCATCCGAGGCCTGCACATTTATTTGTCCTTACCGGGCGGCTCAACCCCACTGGGGGCACAGCACATAAGGTGTAGAGCTTAGATTTGATTAAATGTAAATATATATTTTAAGCTCGGTCGGGATATCAGTCTTAGCACTGAAATATGCCGCCCGGGTAAGACAATTAGGTGTATTAAATACATAAATATTTCATACCTTGCTATATGGATCACTCTGAGAACTGTTTCACTTGCTGAGGTGATACACTTTCATTTTATGGGATCTCATATATTCAGGGAATCAAGGATTTAAATATTAATTTGTATATACATTGTTGAAAAATTACCATTATGTAGATTGGTTTTCCGAAAATAAATCATTTCATCAATCTGAATGTTACCTAACTTAACCTAATCTAATCTAACCTAACCTAACCTAGACTAAGCCACTGGATTTAACTTTGTATTTTATTCATGAATTGATCATCTACTTAAGCTTTCTAGCTGGAGTATATGCCATATCAGCACCGCATCACGTAGCTCTGCCGAGTACATTGCATTTGTATAGTTCTCGGCACAGCAAGAGTCCGGAGACCTAAATAAAATTTAGCTGCAGTTTATGCTCTCCTGCGGCATCTGAAAAACATACCACAACTAAGTCCACCTTCGTCTCTTGACTATAGGCTGCCATATCCGTTCCCTCACTTCGTCAAACCAATGCCCTCCTAGTTCTCTACGCAAGCAACTTTTATCGAAATTCATTAAACTTCTGCATTGGCTTTCAGTGAGGTGTTTTTTTCGAAGATTCACTGTCATACAGAAATAGGCTGAGGGAGAGGTGTATAATTAACCCTAATTTAATAACACAGGTAACAAACATGGCCCTACAATATTTCTCATGTAAATTCGTCCACCGTATTTCATTTATGGAAATATTTTTATTGTGTGAATCACTGCCCTTATCAGTAAGTCATCACGAATTAAAATGTAAAGTGCAGTGGCGAGTATTTAATATTTAAATGAGCTTCCTGCTTGACCTCCCCTGCGCCGTCATAGCCTATCAACGCCAGGGGTGCAGCGATTACAAGTTAGTTAGGCGCCGACTGCAGAGAGTCATTACCATGCAACTGCATAATACTGACTGTGAGAATGCGACTAATTGAAGCAGGGTCGGAGTAACTATTTAATTTGATAATACAAATATATTGACATCTCCCGTCTAATTAAAGCGAAACCAGATGGCGGAATTGTCATTGGGATGCGTGGTGGATGGGTAAGGAGCAGGTCGCCAAAGCAAAGAACTCGTCGAGAGGTACAGTGAAATTTATTTTACGTTAAACAAAAAAGTTTACCACTGGACTATGCCGCCATGCTTTGTCATTTAGACACTGTTAAGCAAGCTTGATTGCTTAAAATGTATTTAATTAAATCTAAGCTCTATACATGCCCCGGGTGTGGGTGAGCCATCCCTTAAAGAACGCGAGCTCTTGCCATGGAGGCTCTTGCTCCTGGGAGCCATATATGTTACCATGCGGACCTTCGAAATAGGTGTTCTGGGACAAGGCATAGACAATCTGACCTATTGAACTGTGAAACGCCAATTGTGGCATCCATATTCTCCAAATATGGAGCAGATATAGTGATAAAATGTATTTGGTTTTTACTTTTGTTGATTATGAAATCGTGACTACGTCCTAATATTTTAACATTTTCAAATATTTTTTTGCATATTTTCTAGATTTAAAAAAAAATCTTTTCCAGTGTATTCTACTAATTTAAATCAAAAATATATAGATGCAGTCTATATTTATGCTGTAAATTAAAAAAAAACAAACTGTAATAGTTCAAACATTTTGCCTGTGGCGCAAGGTATAAAATGTTACATTGTATGTATCTAATTTCAGACGCATTCCATGGATGGCAAACTTTGGGGAACCCTGCTCTAGACAATGTGAAAGAAGACTGATGTTATCTAAACCCTCCACAGGCAAGTTTTTGTATTTGGAAAGTTGCGACTCCATAAGAGGGTGGTTAGAGGGGGTCAGGAATCACTTGTTACATTTTTAAAAAGTTTTTTATTGCCCTGTTGCGCTTTAGTTGCTGTAAGGGTGAATATTAAACACCATACAATTATGGTAATTGTTTTAATATGCAAATAAATGATTCCAAAAACATTATCTTAACATCTAGTATATATCTACAAAAGTTATTATAAAGCTAGAGTAAAAGGTAGTTTTTTACACTAGTTTACGTATGTGTATTTTTCTGTTTCCCCAACTAGAGAGAGCTGAAAGGAAATTATTAGGATGCTGTGGAAAACATCCAAAAGCATGTCACAACCTTCTTTGTCACATTCCCGTCGAAGAATTTCTGAGTGTCTTCCAAGTGTGGCAGACACGTCTCCCCAAGTGTATTGATGCAGAAATCGTATGTTTCGAAGAATTTAAGGCAAGGTACAGATAAATAAATATATCTTTCGTCTACGGAACACAGGCGTATGATTGGTTCACTTAGTATTTTCTACCGTTATTACCACGGTCGCTGCTCTTCTGAACTTAAAGAACTAATTTCTCCTGCACCCACCCACAACCGACAAACTCGTCTTACACTTGCCTAATATCCATACACCGTTAATGTGTGTCGACCAAGAACTGGCAGCTTCCAAAGTTCCTTCCCTAATTCCACTGGTAAATTTGGTAATGCTGTTCCAGTTACTGTGTTTTCTCCAAACAGATAAATATACATTTGCAATCTCCCCAACCCACACACAAACACGAACACACGTTTCCCGCATGCAGCGTCCAGCCTTCCCGGGTGAACGTCATAGTGTGCACTGGTCACAACTGGTTGAGCTTTCCTGCATGCGATTACATAAAAAAAACATACTACACATACAATGGGTCAGATCCTGTCTGCCATCATCAGGTCTTCCTGGGTGCAGCTACTCGGACACAGCGCACACTCCAGAAGTGTGACAGGGTCTGCTCCGCGCCGCAGTCACATTCAGTCGGTCCGCTGTAAAACTGCCAGGCTTTCATTTGTGTCCTCGTCTTGCATACTCCGGTCCGAAGTCTGTTAAGGGACCTTTATATATTCCACCCCTGGTCATGTCCAGGGCTAGGTCCTCTTTCGTGGCAATCCAAGGGCAGAGATGACATGGTGTGAGGCAAGTACCAAGGCGGCTGATGTAGCTTTGTGGCGACAGTTCGGGGCAGCCATATGCTCCAGTTAGGAGCGCAGATGATGTGTATGTGTGTTTGGTTAATGCAGCTATAATGTTATATATCAGATAGTTGGAGACAGCCGAGTGTTCTAGAAGTGGGTGTATGGGCGAGTTGCTGAGGGGCAACGGTCTTAGCCCTGCTTCTCTTGTGAGGCTGTGGGCGGCGGGGGCGCAGGTACCCAACCTAAAACCTATACCACACCTTGCTATTAAAAGCATCTCCCACAGTCAGTGCAACACAAAAACGATTGTAAAGCCCATCAAACTTATCATATGGAAGCTAAACTTTTTTATTTGTAATACACATTCAAAAAAATTCGACCAAATTAACTATTGATTGTAAAACACCTGTATGTAAACAGCTGCGAATTTTGGCATCTCACTAGAAGCCGGCGGGTATAGCTCAATGGTTAAAGCGTTTGTTTTGCAAGCCAAAGGTCGTGGGTTCGATCCACGACGGAGATTAAAACAAAAAATCGATTTCTGAGCTCTAAAATACCCTCGGTTGGTATGAATTTGATCCCTCGTCCGTAAAAATGCCAATCTTAGCCTATTAATTAAAATTGATGGTAGACGAAAGTCGTCCCGTGAAGACCACCCATTCATAGTAAATTCCTGTAATAATAAGGATGATGCGTGAATCTCGGACTGTAGTTTATGACGTTGGCCGATCAATCACTTTACATGCAGCGCTTAGCCATATGCAGTATGGTAAGCGTCATAGAATTCCACAGATGAGACTTCAGAATTACTATCACCATCTGACGGTATTCTACTGTATTTGCTTACATAAAAAAAATGGGAGAAAATAATACTTGTATAATTATTGAGTTTTGATAGTTTAACTATGCTAGGAGTTTGCGTTGAGCCAGGACAAAATATTTCTGGCCTCGGGAACGTTGGCGTAATCACCTGATTTCTAGGACTTCTACTCTGGAGGTTGTCTGAAACCTAATACGTTCCCAAGTGGACCTTCGGGTGCAGATATGTCCTAGAACGAGAAAAATACAGTAGCAACAGGTAGGTTAGGTTAACGAGACATCCAGTGCACCAGTTGCCCCGTGTGCCAAATTTCCCGGGCACCAGACGTCCAGTGCGCCCCACATCGGTACAGATGAATCTTTGAACGAATCAAGTCGTCAGCTATGACAAGGAATTAGTGTAACTTTTTAAATGGATCTAGTGATGAAATCTCGGCGTTCCCAAGGCCTGAACCACTTGTTCCCAAAGAGCAGCTATGACAGAGAATTAATGAACAAAGCACAACCTCGAGCGGTGGGAAATGCTTCGGAAGGAAGAGTCACTATTGTGCGACTGTGGAGACCTACAGACCCCCTCACACCTAAGATCCTGCTCCATGTGCCCAACAAGCTGCACATCTCAGGACCTAATGCTGGGCAACACACGAGCTATCGATGTTGCCAGATACTGGGGAAAAATAATTTGACGTCGCTGACACGAAGAAGAAAAGAGAATTAATATATATTTAAAAAGAAATGGCGATGAATTTCAGGTGTCCCCGAGGCCTGAACCAATTGGTCTTTAAGGGCAGCTATCCCACACGTCTCTGTGATTGACATTTCCGCTCTGCAGCGTCACGTCTTGTCTAGTAACTGCTCCGCCTGAGCCCGTTAAGCCCAGATTGCTGCACTGCGAGGATCGTAAAATCATTTTACGGCCATCTCCTCGTAAGACGGGCATGGCTTAGTGGTTAAAAACTTTGCTTACTATGCCGAAGATCGTGGGCTCGATTCCCGACTGAGATCAAAATAAAAAATAAAAAAAATATCGATTTCTAAGCTCTATAAATTTTGTTGGTGTAAATTTAATCTCTCGCATGCAAGATGTCAGTCATAGCATATTAATTAAAATTGCTGGTAGACGGAATTTATATTGAATTCCAGTTTAAAATGGATGATGCGTGAATTTATAGTCCATGATGTTGGCGTACCATGCTAATCTGACATATGCAATATGGTAAACGTTATAGAATCCATGGATGAGATTTCTCCACTGCCATCTGTCGGTATTCTTCGGTCTGTGTTCATCAGTGGATTTAAGGAAACAACTCACAAGCATCGGAATCAATTTATTGTATTCTCGTACGTAAACTTAAGATCTTAAGGTCTTGAGATGTGCAGCTTGTTGGGCACATGGAGCAGGATCTTAGGTGTAAGGCGGCTGCAGGTCTCCACATTCGCACAATAGTGACTCTCCCTGCCGAAGCATTCCCCACCGCTCGAGGTTGTCTTCCGGTTCTTAATCTGTTCAGGGATTTCCAGGTCCGCCAGTCAAGGTTCTTGCCAGTTGGGAGACCTTGCTTTGGAGTAATGAAATCATCTGATGCGACTTGTTGCCAGAGCCATTTCAGAAAAAATATTATATAAAAAGACATCGAATCTAAAACATCTTACCCACAAAGTAAAAGTCATCTAACATGCCATGGAGAGATTCATGAAGGAGAAAACTTACTTTTTTAAAACAAAAATTCCGCAATGTCTTAAAACTAAGGCGCTTAACCAATGCCTCTTCTATATATTAACTTATTGCGCAGAGACGTGGAATCTAACAACAGGTCTCATACATAAAATAAAAGTCACCCAACGTGTCATGGAGAGATCTATGAGAGGTTTGTCTCTAAAAGATCGAATCCGAAATAGGTGTATCCGAAGAAGAACTCAAATAGTGGAGGCTACCCAACGAATACGCATACGCAAATAGCAATGTGACATACTGTCGAATAGACGACGGTTGATGGAGAAGAAAAGTGTTGGAGTAGCATCTTAGAACTGGCAACTTGGTTATCACTGCACAGTACTGGTCGGTGGTAGTAGGTGTCGGTGACGTCATCGTCTGTATCATCACATCAATAGCCCAGCATGTTCCTTGGTTATCACTGCACAGCACTGGTCGGTGGTAGATTCTAGTTTGTGTTACGACATCGTCTCCTCAATGTCGCAAGACCAGCAAACCCCAAGCACCTCCTGCTGCAGACGATAACACACCGTAAGCTTCAACGTACACTGAACCCAAGGCAATATAAATATAGGACGATAAATTAATTGTTTTTTCAATGTTTTCAGCATTCACTTTGAGATCCATTATAAATTATAAATATTTATTTATTTACCTTGTTTTCACATGGATCACGTAACAAAAGTTCTCTATTAGGAGACTGCAGTTTCGACTCACTCGTAGCCTTTCTCAACCCTTCTCTAGTTTTTCTGAATTCGCAAACCACCTAATAGAAAATTAGTTATTCGGAGCAAACACGTGAAAATGAAAAGTTCTAACAAATATCAAGTATGTAAGTAAATTCTCAGGATCACCTATATTGCATCGAGCATACCAACACAAGAAAACTAAGCAGGTCACTAATAACTGGACATTGCATACAATGTATAGTTACCCCCCCATTACCACACTTGTTTTTGTATTAGTCGAAACTGATGTCATATTGAAGTTGAAAAACGTCGTAGTATTTATTTTTATTTTTTATTAATGTTTGGTTTATTAAGTTATAGATTATTGAAATACTCGTAAATAGTATTCTCACCGCCTCAATAGTTAATGTCGTATGATATAGAATCAGTAAAATAAATTAATTCTTCACTTTGTCGAATACTAAACAAATTTTTAAAAAAGAAACTATTCTAAACTATTGATATAAACTGTACTTCATATTTGTAAATACATATAACAATTTGAAATCAGATGTAGTATAGATTAATTTAACATTGTATATTTATTCGCTTTAGTTTAGGATATGTATTGATATCAGCTTGATATAGCTCTTTTAGGCTGATGCCGAAAAGCCTCGAAAAATGATCTTTGGTCTCTTATATAGGGTCCGCCATCTAACGTTTTTTTTTCAACTAGTGCTTATTTCGTGAATGGTAACACTTAGCTCATGTTTGATTTGACAGGTAATTAGTTTTATTTTTCCGCTAAACAAATATGGTTGTGTATACGCTTGAACAACGCTGGAAAATATTGCGGCATTACTTTGAAAATCAGGCCATTTTTCTTCAAAAATGAGCAAGGAGTGACCGTTACAGTCAATGGCGATCGTTATCGGGCCATTTTTGTTCACAAAAATTGAAGAGGAGGATATTGGCAACATTCGATTTCAACAAGACCGCGCTACGTGCCACACAACCGAAGCTACACTCGATGTTTTGCGCCCTGTTTCAAAAAAAAAAAAGTTATTTGGCGGACCCTATATTTGTTCGCTCGCCTGACATGCACACCAATAATGTTAGTTTTAATTGTATAAAATTACACGGCGTTTGCATACGCAATTTTATTTGTTATGACACTCCATTTCATGTTGGTGGAACTATCATCATTAATTTGCTTTTTTGCCGCGATTTCCTAGGCGGCGCTGCTTGTCACAGTGTTCCGGGCAGTCGTCAGTCGATCAAGACGGAATTAACATCATGTTACGATCGAACGAGGGAGTCAAGTCATTATCGGAAATAAATGCGAATTGTGCTTCAAAAACAGTTTCTTTTGCTTGGTAATTGGCTCCTGCATCCTTCCTCCACACAGCCACGTGACGAACCCGCGACTTGTCCTCTTTTTAAAGACGAAGGATGTCAGTAAGGTTACATATGCTTGGTGTTTTTGCCAAATGTATATTTTGTGTTCATGGTTACTGCATATATTCCGTATATTAATCTCTTCTGAACACTCAAAGTCAAACCTTTTAGCTGCATTAAAAATAAAAATAAAATAAGACTCATACGGTATTGAAATAATACCAAGTGTAGTGCAAATAAAGGCAAATGGCCCGTAAAAGTGCAGAAAAGTACCCAAAACTTCAAGTTTATTTGCAAAATTAGTCAATTGAAATAATATATTATTCTAATGATTCAAAACAAGGATACATTGTTTTGAAGATTCACGAGTCTCTCAGCCGACCCTGAAGGTTACTTATTGTCCCTTGATCATCTAGTTTGCATCTCAAAGTCTCAGATTGGAACTGCTTGGTAGTTTTGGTTAACGAGAACAATGTTTTAGGTGCGTGGGAGAGGCTTGCACCAGGGCAGCATCAGGACATACAGGATCATACACGACATCAGGGGAGCAGGGCAGCAGCAGGACATGTACAACACAGCGTGGAGTGGCAAACTTGTACCAGGACAGCATTAGGACAAGATCGTATTCATGACAGCAGGATAGCAGGACAGCAACAGGACAAGCTAGTGCACAGTATCAGGACATGATCATACATGTCACAAGGATAACAGAGACCAAGGCATGATGCTTCAAGTAGAATACAGCGAGGAGTAGTGATGGTGGAAAGAGTGCGGTGTTGGACATAATCAAGATATAAGGCATCGAAACATGTCCTTGAGACTGTCATCTGCTTTTAATGTACTTTTCATGCTAAAACGACAAGTTCCCAGCTACCTACTGAATCTACATATCGTATTGAAGCCAAAGCATAGTTTACTCAATTGAGATTTGTAACTTCCAGTCTCTGCCCCACTCTTTTACCTAAACACTCGTCTCCACATGTCCTTGTCCTATCCCCTCGTGTCTTTGCTCCTTAATAGTCTTTCCTTACTATTCCCAAAACACCATCTCCACGCGCACATGCTCCACACATTCTAATCTATGTTCTCACGTGTCCTGGCTTCTTCCGATCCCTCTCCACACATCATCCCTAGACATACGTCTCCATACGCTCTTGTCCATGTCCCCACGTGTCTTCGCTTCTACCAGCCCTCCCCACTCTTCCTCCATAGACGCACATCTCCACACATCCTTCTCTATGTCCCCACGTGTTCTGGTCTCTTCCTAGCCCTCCCCCACTACTCCCTAGATACACGTCTCCACACATCCTTGTTTCCACGTGTTCTGATCTCTTCCCACTCTTCCTTAGACACACACCTCCGCGTGGACATACTCCAAATGTCCTTGTACAAGACGCCACGTGTCCCCTTCCCAGTGCCGCCCTGCTCAGTGAGGCCGCAGGTCACGCAGCAGTGTTTCGTAACTCCGAGTCCCTCCCCTCCCCCCCTCTTCCTTCCCCTCCCTCAACCACGCACAAAACCCTTTCCTAGAACATTCTCATTATTTAGCCGAGCATCCACCGCCGCTGCGCACAAGGCTGAGAGCAAAGACCAACAAACACATGACGAGACTAACACTTCACTAGGATACAAAATATTACACACGTTTCAATAACAAATTAATAAGAATTATTACACTATGTAAGATAAATGAATTCCTCTGAATGAATTCTCTTTTACATTAATGATTTCCTAAACACATCACACAATTCATATCCACCTTTCCACTCACTCTTTGCTTTATATAGACTATAGAGCCAACACTCACTTTACTAATTGACTTGAAAATGGCCATTCGACCATATTAGTTGAAACACATCGTCAAAAAATATATTGTGGGATAAATTCTAAAAATTATTTTATTTATATTTCTGTGACATAATCTACATAAAAAAATCCTCCTTCATTAACGTCATATTGAAGTAATTTAAAGGTACTTTTTTAATAGACAAAATTCAAAATTCCGTAGCTATTTTCGGAGCATTTGAAGATCACTTTATCATTATCTGAATCCTATTTCTTGTACTATTAACTCTTTTGCATCGGTTGTTGGCATATGCCGTCATAAGATTCCCCGACCGTTGACATCGGTTGACGTGATATATCGTTTTGCTACTTTCTTAGAACAGTTTTTAATGCATCATATGATAGCTAAAGAATACAAGAACCAATGTGATATATGAAAATAGACCAGATAAGTACATTTATGCTTCAAATACTAGTTTTATAATTGACAGTATAATTTGTATTCAAACAGAGCCGCAATGAAAGGGTTAATGGACCACAGAATTGAGTACCAGATATGCTGCAAATATGGTTTCTATGCGCCAACAATACTGAAAGTGGTGTTATTCATTTATTTCAGTTCACGTTGTGGTGAATTAATGTAATCCTCATCCAATATAGCATTTGATGCAACGTGAAGTTGTCACTTTCATCGGTTTTCAGCCAACATCAAAACACAAACCTTCAAATATCTCAGAACGAATGGAACATGACCGGCACCACTTTCATAATCATCGGCACATATTTTTCCAGGTGTACATTCGGGTGGAAATATGTTTTGGGACTACACTCTTGGTTCTAAAGAGCGGCTCAATCCAAATCTATAAAATATATTCTTGTAATTTAAGTATGCCTTTATAATATAGTATATAATTATTATTATTTGCGCTTATAGTCATTCTTTTGAGTAACACTAATAAGTGAATAGATGAGTTGGCCATGCGGATAGAAATCCAGAACAGAAATCAATGATTCATATATTATTATTAAATATTTACACAAAGCAAACAAATATCCAGCAGGTACAATTAAGTAGGTAAACAGTTTTGTTGATAAACATGTCTAATTACGTAATTAGGAATCCTTGGTATCTGCAGCCGTGGGCCTCTAATGACTGCTAAAGACCCTTAATGGCCCAGACACCTAATGATCCTGTCAGCAAAGGACCAGAGGGTAACTAACTAGTCCAACAATTGATAACAAAACCAATATCTATTATCACTTGTATCTATTGTTGTTTTGCTATGACGTCGGTCAATTAAGTTTACCCACTTTAACGTATTTCCTTGTATCAATCATTAGAATCCCCAAAATGCGATTACCCAACTACTATAACATACTACTCTGGGCAAAAATAGATTTTGAATTTAAATTTCGCGGGCTAAGCGTTTCGAAATTAATATTTTTATAATTATGTTGGCACTACTGACACTGACATCTGTGTCAAATTACGCGTCAAAATATTCAATAGTGTTTGAGATACCCGTCCATTTGTAAACAGCTAAAAGTGTTTTTTGCAGTTTTTATAATGTCTGAACTATTCAACAACGCAATTCCATTGACTAAGTATTACTATCACAAAAATTTAAAAATTCGATATTACTTACAACATTTTTAGGCGGAAAATTTCGCGCTTAACCGATGCATCTTCTAGTATTAAATTATAGCGGAGAGTTGTGGAATCCAACCGCAGGTCTGACATAAAATAAAAGATCAAGCAACGTGCCATGGAAAGATCAATGAGGGTGTCTCTGAAAGATAGAATGTGAAACGAGGATATCCGAAGAAGAACTCAAGTAGTGGAGGCTACCGAAAGAATAGGTGCACTCAAGTGGCAATGTGACTTGTATGTTGAAGACAACGATCGATGGTGTAGAAAAGTGTTGGAATGGCGTCAAAGAACTAGCAAACAAGGCGTTGGCCGATCCTCCACTGACGACATCATAAGAATAGCCTGGATGCGAAGGGCGGATGGTCGAGAAGAGTGGAGACTCATGCGGAAGGCTTACGTATAACAGTGGATGGATGTGGGAACAAAATAATTATAATGGGGAATCATAAGATACTTAATTGTGTGCTCGTATCTCACTTTAGTCCTAGGAAAAATATTACTCTATGTTATATTCGTGTTCAGTCTTACAATACCGAAGACCTTATTTTTAGTGAAACCATTAGTATCGCCGCAGCTCTTTACTAAAGAAAATGAGTTAATATTTTTTTGCTTAAGGAGATCAGACAATAATCCCGACTTGAGTGAACATTACCCAACATTCATAAAAACCATTACGATGTTTTATAATTACAATAATTGATAAACTACGAAAGGCATTTTATATGTAACTAGCTGACCCGGTGAACTTTGTTTCACCCGAAAGGCAATAAATGAGCAGATTTTGGATTTTATTAAGTTGAATTTTTCGGTACATATGATATCATATATTTGGTCTGGTTGAATTCTATTGCAGTAATCGACGAAACTTCAGCAAGTAGTTGTCAGCATTTCGACGAATCGTCAAACGATATGCGTTATAATTCATCGAGCTTAGATTCTTGGTAGTTTCTTCACCTGAAATTAAGAAAATAGATTTTTAATTTTGTATGTAAAGCTAACATCGATATTTGTAGCATAATTATAAAGGGGTGAAGATAAATGATTTTAAATCGTTTGCCGGTTATTTGTCCAATTTTCTCTAAAAAAACATCTTAATCTTTAAGTCTGTTATTTTCCTGGTAATAAGCAGTGTAATTGGTCATTTATTGGAAACCTAAAGCAAAACCAAGCACTGAAAAATGTATGTCATGACGGAATCAAAACTATGATATTAATTATATATATATTGATTACTCACCATTCAATGGATTTTTCATTTTGATATTGAAATAATATCCATCTTCTCCTTGCCAAAACATCAGTGGGTATTGCAACGTGTCATATGAACGACGTGTTTCAGATATCTGTTGTAGTTGCCCAGTATCACGACGTGTGTACCAGATAGTCGTTTATCCGCTCTGATCACGACTTTGTAGACCTCGATCAAGTTCTTCCTCCATATTGTCATTGAAGTATATTTGTACAAATGTATGCTGTGCATCTTCGAGAGGTTGGAATGATCCGATTCGATGGTGAATCTGTCCTTGTATCTACAGAATCAAAAGCAAAGACAATATTACTGATTTATAAACACTTTTTTTTAAGAATTAGCATACATAATTCAAAGCAATAAGTGTAGTATGTTATTCTGTTAATTAGATTGTGTGTAAGTACAAAAATAAATAAATAAATACCTTGAATGTCGGATTAAATCCTCGTCCATTCTAGAGTTCGTGCAAACGGATCGCTTTGGCATATCGTAAAGAGACTTGTCAATGTTGTCGCTGGAGGTGTCTCAGCACGTTGAACAACATTTGAAGCCGTGAAATATACCCAATGACCATTCTCCAGATGCACCGCCAAATGCACAACAGCAGTATGAAGTTCGTGATAAGGGATTGCGAATATACGCCAAATCGCTTTGTACCAAACTTGAAAGCGCGCAATTTCATCGTTGGTATTCGAGGTTAGGATGCCAAAAACCGCCAAATCGCTGCCATACATTCGTAATGTTTCGATTCCTAGTTCCATGATGGCTTTTTTCGTGAAGGATTCGATCGTTTTGGTCGCAAATATCGGCACAATAAGCTAACATTGAAACTCGAAAGTTCTTGAAACAAAACGTCAACCGATAGACTTCAAAATATCTATGTAACCATAGACAATAATAATATCAGTTGTCAGATTCCTTGCCTTTTGTTATAACATTTTTAACAAATAAAAAGATTAAACTGATATTTTCACTAATATTTATTTTGTTTTTGTCTTTTTTTTCCTGCCTTTTGTTTTCTTTTTTGTTTCAAAATATTCCGTACCTTACGTAGGTACCTACTTACAATACCTACTATTGCGTCATTTTTTAGTTATGTTGCTGACTATGGCAGCACCGTCTCAACTGACAGCTGTCAAGTTACAATAGTCTTGTATGAAAACATGTTTACGTAAATGTTCAATATTTTTTCTTAATCAAATCAATTTTGAGTATACCATGGACGTTTTTGGGTTCTAAGCTACCTTTCCACCAATTTTCAGCCAAGTCGGTTAGGCCGTTCTTGAGTTATAAAAACAAATATAACCCGACTTTCTTTTATATATATTGATGTATCAATCTCACACCAGCCCTAGGGTATTTTAAGGTACAGTGGTACCTTGACATACGAGTGCTCCCAACATAGAGTTTTTTGAGATACGAGCCGTCGAGCGAACGTTTTTTTGCTTTGAAATACGAGCAAAATTTGAGATACAAGGCTTAGCAAGAAACACCCAGAAACATCAAACTGGTCGTGCATCGGAACTATTTAATGACACTTTGAGATACGAGCAAGGTTGCGAAACGTATTAAATTCGTCTGTCGAGGTACCACTGTATTAATTATATTTGCGTACATTCCGTACGATCATTTTTATTTCTGTCATTGAGTGGTTCGAGCCCGCGATTTCTAGCATTACAATCGATGCTTCAACTGTCGGCCAAGCCCTTGGCTTGTGCTAGTACAGGTGCCTACGTCATCAGAGGCTGGATTTCCCCATTGATGCGACTCAAATAACAAATAGTCATCATTGTACACAAATACAATAGATTCTATATTAACTGTCTCTATGTATAATACATTAATTTTCATCATCATCATATACACTCCCCTAATTGGATCATATGGTCGTCACAAAGTGCCGCCACAAAGCTATATCAGTCGCCATGCTCCATGTCTTATGTCAGTTCTGTCAACCGGAACTCCGTAGAGTACATTCTTTTGAAAAATCATCAACCCTGAAGATGACCCCTGGAATGGTGGTCGATATAATTAAACCCAAAAGCTACAATATCATTCAATTCCAGTTTCCGACGGCCTGCCAAAACGATGAGAGCCCGGGGACTTGATGAATGGCACCTGTAGTTTATGTAAAATATAGTACTAGTTCATTTTACCCTCAAAGATTTATTTTATGTAATCGCATGCAGGAGAGCACAGCCGGTAAAGACCAGTGCACTCTATAACGCTCAACCAGGGAGGCTGGACGCTGCATGCGGGAAACGTGTGTTGTGTTCGTGTTTGTGTGTGGGTTGGGGAGATTGCAAGTGTATCTATCTGTTTCTTGAAGTGATCTAGATTGTATGAAGGAGGAAACACAGACGCTGGAAGAGCATTCCACGGCTTACCGGTGACATTAAGGAAGGAACTTTGGAATCTGCCAGTTCTTGGTCGACACACATTAACCGTGTATGGATGTTCGGCAAGTGTAAGACGAGTTTGTCGGTTGTGGGTGGGTGCAGGAGGAATTAGTTTTTTTGTATAGGAATTAAAAGGAGAAATATTTCTCTTAGATAAGGTCACAAATATATAACCATTTTAAAAGGCAGTAATTTACCTCGTATTTGTATTTATTTAGTTTGACTCAGTGGCTTCGCTATCTGCCAACATTATCAGGCGGCGCCATCTATGAAGAAGAAAATACGTTGTACATACTAATAGATTTTTACAATTGAATTATTATATCTACTACTTTTGTCTACTTATTCGAGCAACTGGGATCTCGTTTTCCTAGAGGGAACCATATATAGAATGCACTCAACGGAGCTTCAGGTTCAGAGATGACTTGGGACGAGGAAAGGATTATTAATAATATAAATCAAATTTTAAAAATGACTCGTACTCATTGCATATGACGCTCCACGACATACATTTGGCAAGTACCTAATGACCCTATCTCATCACAAATCGTCAACCCTGAAGATGACCCCTGCCATGGGGGTTGATTTATCAGAGAGTAGAAGAAATTTGCCATACAAGGCTCTATTCCATTTTTTTTAAAATGGGAAGCAAAAATGCAACTATAGGATATGCTCTACCTCGATAATCACAGGGTTCAAGCAAAATTTGGCTTTAAACGCAGTTAGGAGGTCACCGACTGTTGAATACCGAGTATCATTGAATAGGTTAAACCGTATTTAGTACCAAGTGGTTCAGGCCTCGACAGTGTCCAGCAAATTATCTGATTTCAGCTATAATGCTGATAATCAAGGAAATGTGCTGTGGATACTATAGGATAGATGACATCTCAAGTGCCCATCAGGAACCATGTACGATATGTTCACAGGTGGACCTCCAGGTACATGGATGTCTCGAGTTATAAACAATAACAGCTGAGTGGCAGCTATATGTAGTGACTGCACCTAAGTTTGTTTTAGAAGAAGTATTTATTATGCCAGCGGCAATATCACATCGTTAGCACGGTTCTTGATAGATCACCGAAATCAAGTAACACTAGGCGCGGACCAAGAATTGGATGGGTCAATGTTTGATGGGTTAAGCAGCCTCTTAAACGTGTTTCAAGCATCGAGAAAATGATCTAATCTCGTTAATAATTGCTAATTGATCATCATGCAAATGTGCTTGGATACTACAATTGCCTTCTTAGGTCTACGGATTCTCGCTTTAGAGGCCTTTGAGGACAATGGAAGGTCGTGGGTTCGATCCCTGACGGAGAATAAAAATAATAATAATCGATTTATGAGCTCTAAAATACCCCCGGTTGGTGTGAATTTGATCCATCACCCGTAAAATGCCAGTCATTTATTTATTTATATACAGAATCGAAATTAAATTTTTTTTTACAAATATTTAGAAACATAGAGTATACATAAATATCCAATAAATAGAGAAAATAATAAAAAAATAAAAATAACACAAAAGAATAAGAAGATGACACGTGTCAAAGATCACAGAGATCAAGGAGAACAATACAGGAGACAAAAGAGGAAAAGGATGTAAGAAAAGGATCGAGGTGAGCTGGTAGGCCATTTATATCATAGCCTATTAATAAAATTGGTGCTAGACGAAAGTCGTCTCGTGAAGACCACCCATTTACATCAAATTCCTGTAATAATAAAGGATGATGCGTGAATCTCGGGCTTTAGTTTATGAAGTTGGCGGGTCAACACTCCACATGCAGCGCTTAGCCATATACACTATGGTAAGCGTCATAGAATTCCACAGATGAGACTTTAGAATTACTATCACCATCTGTCGGTATTCTCCAGTATGTGTTTACATAAAAAAATATGTAAATATGTTCCTAGATGGACCTCCAGGTGCAGAGATGTCTCGGGACAAGTCATGGACGATAGCAGCTTTGTGGCCGCAATATTTAGTGACTGCAGCTAAATTTGGTAAGGTAGAAGTATGATTTGATCACTTATTGGTAAAGTTGTGCATCCCTTTTGATGTGTGGTGACTAGACGAGCTAGTCGCTGTTGCTAGGCGGGTGTGGCGGGCGGGCGGGGGTTCCCTGCGCAGGATGCGTGGAATTAGAAAGCGGCGCATGCGCGGGCGCAGGGTGAACAACCCCACCTAACGGGGTCACGGTTGCCATGCGAGAAACATCATTCTCCCGACATTATTATATACCTACATAACTGATAACATACAAAAACATATACAATACATCGGCTTCTTTCCTGTATTTATGTGAAAACACTGTAAACGTATATTTTTAATAATTTAAATTGTAATATATATAATCGTGTCGGAAACAACAGGGTCAGATCCTGTCTGCTCAGAAGTGGGCAACGTCGATAGCGGTACTCTCCTGGGAGCTGCTACTCGGGCACAGCGCACACTCCAGAAGGTGTTACAGGGTCTGCTCCACGCCGCAGTCACTTTCAGTCGGTCTGCTGTAAAACTGACAGGCTTTCATTTGTGTCCTTGTCTTGCATACTCCGGTCCAAAGTCTGTTGTAATGATAAACTTTTAATATAAACGTGGTTGTAGGGATAATTCATTAACATCCCTTTTACTTAGAGAAGAATGACTTCACATCGCCGGGATAGTTATTAGGACACGTGGTAGACAGATGAAGAGCAGATGAGTAACACACAGACTTTTTCAGAAGCACATATATTTTCGACAAACTTGACAAACTTTCGGCCCGGGCGGAGTTACATGCTTTAGGCGCCGAACTAATCCCAACACACTACTCGTCGCGGTCGGAACTCAACTGATCTGGCCACCGGGCGCCCGTGGTCGGTGACACCCAGCGCAGAAAAATTATCCAGTGGCGATTTAGAGAACTAATGGGGCGCCAATGACAGACAGCCAGATCTAACGGCGCACTGATGACAGGACCTAAACAACCAAAATGGCGACACATACATATCCGACGAGCGAGCAAAAATAGACGAAAGATCGCATATCGAGGTTTTCGGCAACAGCCTGAAAGAGCTGATATCATCATCAGCCAAAGTGGTTTTAATTTTTTTTCAATGATAGAAATGAAAAATATTATATAAAAATCAAAGAGTGTGCTTAAATATAATACATAAAATTTTATTTATTTTTACGAAGTAGTTAATAAAATTACTTAACTATCGTAATAACTCAAAATAATCAGATATCAAGGAATGATAGACCAAAGAATCATAGATTAAGGTATGATAGACCAAGAATTTATGCATAGGCTGATGATAATGATGATGATGATGAAAGAAACATAGATCATGAAATGATAAACTAAATAAACATAAATCAAGGAAATATATACCAAATAATCATAGACTGAGGAATGATAGATCGACAAATCTTTAATACAGGTATAATAGATTAAATAATAAGGGGAGGGAGAATAAAAAATGCATAAATAATGATATATCTAGGAATGATGGTTCAAAGAATCATAGACCAAGAAATAATTTGCTTAATAATCTTAGACTAAGGAATGGTAGACTAAAGAATCGTAGACTTTGGAATAATAGACTAAATAATCATATGTAGTTTTAAATTAATTTAATTAAAAAAATTATAAATTAAAAATATTTAGTTTTGATTCACATTTATTTTCAATGATTACATATTTCGGCCTTCCTGGAGACCATCTTCAATAATTTAAAATTAAAATTATGCAGTTTCACCAAGTATTGCCAGATGATAACCTTAATGTTATTAAAGAATCATAAACCAAGGAATGATAGGCTAAAGAATCATACAATAACGAATGATCAATCAAGTAATGACGATCGAAAATCCCTGCGCGCATCTGAACGTGGGTCCCTCTGGCAACACTGCGCGCGCACTCAATGCTTCACAATGGCCGCCAGTTCCTCCTCTGCTCCTCCTCCTCCTCCCTCCTCCTCCACTCCTCTCAGTTAACAACCCGCGTCCGCAGCACCCCAACCCAACCCAACAACACAACAACTACAGTAACTGTCCGACTACATCCGACACGCAACAAGTCCGCCAGAAACAATGAGCGACGCGATACACGCCATACTAGATGCACACGAGGTGGAATGCTCACATTTGAAATGTTATAATATTACAAAGAGTTGGAAAATAGTAAACCAAGGAGATTATTTTACCTTTCGAGTACAATTTAGTTTCGTTCACAGATCTTAAGCAATAAGCATTTATTATATGTGGTTCCATAGTCTAATCTTCGTTAAAAACATTGAGATTTCTGTACCCAGAGTAATTTATTAAATCTACTCTTCTCTAACTATCTAATGGTCAAAACATTTGCAATGAGATAACTTTCGTATTATTAAGAGTAAGAAAATGGTAAAAGGAAGTTAATTTAACTTTTAAAATATAATTTAAATACAATTTCTGGAAATACGAATTATATATTTGTTCTTGCTTCATTTATGTTCGAAATAGGATGTTATTTTTTAAATACATATAACTATTTACCATTCTAAATATTTATTTATTTACCTTGTTTTTACATGGATCACGTAAGATAAGGTCTCTTTATGGAAGACTGCAGTTTCGACTAACTCGTAGCCTTTCTCAATAAAATGAGTTTGACCACTTATAAAGTTCTATCGCAGCTCAGTTATCTCTTAACAAGTGATGGATTGAGAAAGGCTACGAGTTAGTCGAAACTGCAGTCTCCTATACAGAGAATTTATCTTACGTGATCCATGTAAAAACAAGGTAAATAAATAAATATTTATAATTTATAATGGATCTCAAATTGAATGCTGAAAACATTGAAATAATATATTCCATTCGATTATTTTTTAAAGATTTTTTGAATTATTAGACATTAAAAGTTGGCTTGGGTTTTTGAAATGTGTTTGGTGGAAAAATTTAACCGGAAACGCTTATATGCCATATTACCGGCGGGTATAGCTCAATGGTCAAAGCGTTTGTTTTGCAAGCCAAAGGTCGTGGGTTCGATCTCCGACGGAGATTAAAATAAAAAATGATTTTTAATTGATTTCGAAGCTCTAAAATACCCTCGGTTGTGAATTTGATCCCTCACCCGTAAAATGCCAGTCATAGCATATTAATTAAATTTGGTGGTAGGCGAAAGTCGTCCTGTGATTACTACCCATTCATAGTAAAGTCCTGTAATAATAAGGGTGATGCGTGAATCTCGAGTTGTAGTCTATGACGTTGGCGGATCAACACTCCACATAAAGCGCTTAGCCATATGCACCATGGTTAGCGTCATAGAATTCCACAGATGAGACTTCAGACTTACTATCACCATCTGTTGGTATTCTCCAGTATGTTTTTACATAAAGAAAAAATAGCATACACCTAAAGACATTTTAAAAATATTACGAAGATCACGGTCTCGAGTACTCAGATACTCATATTACTTATTTTTTTAAGCAATCACCATTGATTTTCACACAAGCTACTGTTAATGAACCATAAACATCAAAGACAGTTAAGACGAGAAAATACTACAACCCGAACAGTACCAAGTTGCAGCTTCTTTAGGCTCATATTTAATAAGTTTAGTTCAAGTAATTGTCGTCGTATATAACTAACGTCACACACGTGACCGGACTTGTCCAAAATGCCAATATCGCAACACATACATGTACGACAAGCGAACAGAAATAAGAGACGACAAATTGTATATCGAGGTTTTCGGTACCAGTCAGCAAGGGATATGATCATGATGATATCAATATTTGTTTCGAATATGGTGACCGTACGCTCCAATTAGGTGAAAGTTGCTGTTGTTGAACACAAATCAAATCTTTCTCATCGTCAAGTATCTATTACTGGAAGGTTGTCTATTGGAGAGAAGGTATTCGGTGGAAATTCAGTTAGGGGAGCAGCCATTGGTATAGAATATGAATGTGGCGACTGGCAACGATCCCTGGCGGTGGCTGTCTGCTCCAAATTGGGCGCGAGTAACACATAAATTGTGATAATTTTCCGGTGTTTAGTTATGTTTTAAATGACGACCGTAAAAAGCACCTCTTCTTCGTAGTATCAATCCGGTGGATTGGTTTGCAGCAACAAAATCTTGCATCTCGATCTCCACTCTTCTCTATATAACTACTGTATGAAAATAAAAATATGGTAATCAGAAATTTTGTAACAAACCTATTTATTCAAGTAAAGTACACAAAAGATATTAAAATAATTTTATTATGTATTGAGAACACAAAATATTATCGATAAGATGTCAACATGACTCATTTTATTCATTATTATATTATTACGAGTAAACATAAAATGAAATATTTACTAGTCCACTGTTGAACGTAAGCCCCCCGCATGAGTCTCCATCCTCTTCGATCCTCCGCCTTCCGCATCCAGGTCACTCCCGCTATTCTTCTTATGTCGTCAGTCCATCTTGCAAGGGGTCGGCCAATGCTTCGTTTGCCAGTTCTTGGGTGCCACTCCAAAAATTTTTTTTCCGCATCGACCGTCGTATGCAGAACATATTTATCGAAGAAACGACGGTCGACGAGGAAGAAAAGTGATTGAGTGGCGTCCAAGAACTGGCATATGGAGCATTGGCAGCTCCTGCATGATCGACTGACGACATTAGAAGAATAGCGGGAGTATCCTGCTTGCGAAGGGCGGAAGATCGACAAGGGTAGGGACTCATGCGGGAGGCTTACGAACAAGAGTGGACAGACACAGGCTGTTGATGAGTTTTTTGATGTCAGCTTATAAAGCATCTATATTAAATACGTCTGCAGCAATGTCAGCTGCCCTGTCAGCGACGTCCAGCAGCAGTTCTGGGATTGATCGCCTTCGAGGAGGCACCAGGGAAGGACGCCACTCGGAAGCCTCTGGAACAAACCATTTACAAACGTCAGTGTTACGTATTAATATATCTAGTGGCAATACCGACAGTTGGTAGCTCTTTCTGAGATGACGCGGACATGAGCAGTCAGTAGCGCTTGGCATTAGTTAATTTATTAGGGTAAGTGTTATGGTCGCTAAAGACATGTGTGTGGACTGTTGAAACCATAATGTTGGCTTCGCCTATGCGATTCATTGACTCCAAACTCTGGATCTAAAATTGAATGAATAGCTAAATATCGCCATGGGCATGAGACGAATTACGCTCTTCGGTGGCCGCTGCTACTGACGACCGACCTTGTTAGAGGCTAAAGTCAGTCCTTCTTGAGACCACTCTTTTCAGCAGTACCTTAACCTCAAGAGCACTTAACGCATGTCGTCATCGTAAGTTAAGTTATTATATTCTCTTTAATCTCTGGCGGCAAAAAAAGAATAAGATTTACATCCAGTGAAGGGGTTTCTTTTCAATTTAAACTTAAGCATCTGTATACTCTTGATATTTAAGAACAAGGAGAGGTCTTTGTTATGTTTGCAGTAACAATACCAACATTTGGTATGCCTTCCTTAGACGATGCGGAAATGAGCTGTCAGTAATGTTTGGCGCGTTCCAAGGTGGGGGTGTGTTAGCCGCTGAATACACGTGTGTGGACTGTTGAAGCCACGTGTTGATAGTCACCTGGTTGCATGGGCAGAGTGATCTGAGGGTTGCAGGACACCTGCTGGCCATCTTCGCAGCAGAAGCTGCCTGCAGAGAAGCCGCTCCGGCGCCAGCCGGGGGCGCAGTTGCTGGTGAAGAGATGCGCCTTCTCCTTGAAGCAGTCCCGCTCTGCCGTGGCGCAGACCAGCGCCCCAGCTTTGGGGAGATAGCTCATGATCTGCAGGCAAAAAAATCAACATGTTTGACGAGGGAGATCTCAAAGTCGTGCCTTTATTCAATTTAACCATTGGTATTGATATCGGCTTGATATAATCCCTTTAGGCTGATGCCGTAAATCCTCGAAAAACGATCTTTTGTCTCTTATTTTATTCGCTCGCCTGACATGCACATCTAATGTTTGTAATTGTAGAATGTTAAAAAGTGTTTGCATACGCCAAAATATTTGGTATGACAGTTGTCCCATTTCCTGTTGGTACCACTGCCAACTTGAATTCGCTTTATTCGCCGGCGGTCATAGCTCAATGGTGAAGCGTTTGCTTTGCAAACCAAAGGTCGTGGGTTCGATCCCCGACGGAGATTAAAATAATAAGCATTTTTAATCGATTTATGAGCTCTAAAATACCTCCGGTTGGTGTGAATTTGATCCATCACCCGTAAAATGCCAGTTATAGCCTATCAATTAAAATTGGTGGTAGACGAAAGTCGTCCCGTGAAGACCACCCATTCATAGTAGATTCCTGTAATAATAAAGGATGATGCGTGAATCTCGGGCTGTAGTCTATGACGTTGGCGGATCAACACTCCACATGCAGCGTTTAGCCATATACACCATGGTAAGCGTCATAGAATTCCACAGATGAAACTTCAAAAATTACTATCACCATCTGTCGGTATTCTCCTGTATGTGTTTACATAAAAAAATATCGGCAGAGACAGTTGGACAACGCTCGCGACCGCTATGGGCACGCCTATATGGCTTGTGCCAAATGTGAAGTGTTTGAGAAATAAACGTGTATAGTGAAACAAAAACAAGATCTTTATATTGTGAACCTAAACCTGCATCCTTCATCAAGTAAATCGATGTCCTAAATATGAGAGGAGGATGTCAGATCAATAGAAATGAGATGCCTCTTTTTATGGACGAAATTGGGCACGGTGACTTACTGCTTCGAGGCACTGCGTGGCGCAGAGTCTGTCTCCTCTAGGTCCACATGGCAGTGCTGGAGCAGCTCCGTGACGAAGAAGCACGGGTCGGGCATCTTCACGAGCTGCTCCACCTTCTAGGTCTCCTTCTAGGAACACGCCACAGGTGCAGACTGAGTTCTGAAACACAAAGAATGGATAAGATTTAACACTAGATGCACAGTGGTGACTTTGTCGTTAATACAATGCTAAAAATTAAGTATAAAGTCGGTCTCGCTTCCAAGAAACTAGGTGTATTATAAAGATCACTGAGGTATTTCAACGATAAACAACTTCTTCTTAAATATAGGGTCTGCCAAATAACTTATTTTTTTTTAAAAACATCGCAAAACATCGAGTGTAGCTTCGGCTGTGTGGCACGTAGCGCCGTTCTGTTGAAACCAAATGTTGCCAATATCCTCCTCTTCAATTTTTGTCAACAAAAATGGCCCGATAACGATCGCCATTGACTGTAACGGCCACTCCTTGCTCATTTTCGAAGAAAAATGGCCTGATTTTCAAAGCAATTTCGCAATATTTCCCAGCATTGTTCAAGCGTATACACAATCATATTCGTTCAGCGGAAGGATAAAATAATTATCTGTTAAATCAGACATGAGCTTAGTGTTACCATTCACGAAATAAGCACTAGTTGAAAAAAAAAACGTTAGATGGCGGATATATAAAGGACAAATCTGACCTATCCTTGAATACGGCAGTCACTTAAGTGTTGAGACACAAAATACCTTCTTAATTTGATTGACTCAGTTCAAAGAAGAGCAATTTGTTTGATAAACAATAACACTCTTACGTCTAACCTGCAATCAATGGAACACAGGCGTATGATTGGTTCTCTTAGTCTTTTCTACCTTCTTTTCTAAATATGAGAATTTATAGTGGTTACGGAATATTTAGAGAGTTCCTAAAAATATTTGGCCTCTCTTCTTACGACGCTTGTCCATGTGATCCTAGCATACAACAAACAGTGAGACATTATCCGATGGAGTGCATCATCCATGAGAACAGGAGACGTGTTTTGTGTTTTCGTCTGGGAGGACCTTCTTGAACTACTACTTACTAATGTTGGTCTCTTTCTGTTAAACTACATCAAGGATATCGTTGGAATGACATGCGCAGCTAACAAGGCCAACATGGAATAGATTCCTATGTTATTTAATTGTTTGTCACTTTGCATAATCTAACTTTGTATGTAACTTGCAGAGTACGCGTAACTATTTTTTGTACATTTTTTATGTTTAAAAAATAAATATTCTGGGAAACGTTGACTTAGGCCGATATAGCTCCATGGTCAAAGCGTTTGCCTTGCAAGTGGGTTCGATCCCCGACGGAGATTTATAAAAACATATTTTTTAATTGATTACTGAGCTCTTAAATATCCCCGGTTGGTGTGAATTTGATCCCTCACCCGTAAAATGCCAGTCATAGCCTATTAATAAAAATTGGTGGTAGACGAAAGTCGTCCCGTGAAGACCAACCATTCATAGTAATTTTTTGTAATAATAAGGATGATGCGTGAATCTCGAGCTGTAGTCTATGACGTTGGCAGATCAACACTCCACATGCAGCGCTTAGCCATATGTACCATGGTTAGTGTCATGAATTCAACAGATGAGACTTTAGAAATTACTATCACCATCTGTCGGTATTCTCCCGTATGTGTTTACATAAAAAAAAATTAGGTGTTTATCAGAAAGCACATTTTCTATAATTCTCAAAGAATATTCAAGCAAATGCTTAGATATTAATTTAATAAGAAACTCATTACATGAAATCATGTTTAACGTTTGTAATATGTGATGGTTTTCATGTGAATTATATGCTTACTGATCGTGATTTATTCTGCCATAAATCATCAGAGATCTTCGTGATTGGACGGACAATACTTTACAACAACAATCCTCACTCAAACGTAACTATAAAAGTACATACAAAGTTTTTCCGTGAATGAAACAAAGAGTTATAAAAATTGAATAAAATAAGATTATTTATACTCAATTCTTCTGCTCATTAGTTCATCATAAACACAAGCAGGAGTTCATCGACAGAGGGTTTTGGAAATCTAGTGGACACTGTGACGTTCTGTCGGGTAGCTACATATTGTATGTGGAAAATACGTGGCTGTTCGATATTCAAAATTGTTTATAAAGAAAATAAACGGAAGATGGGAGAGCATTTTAGAAGAAGGAATGCTTAAATCTGTCCGACGTAAGTCAACATAATTCAAACAATAGATGCTCCAAAGAGTTTTGACAAAAACAGCTCAACAGTGATGTGATTGATTGAATGATGAGAAACATCAAATTAGAATCTTCATATGAGCAGTTTTCATGATGATGGCGATAAATAGTCTTTGAAATACTGCTTGAAATATTGTTTTGCATACCTTATTTGGCGGATCATGTACAGAGTTGCTCAGCAAACCACTCCTCAGCTTCGGTATCCTCTGCAGCAGATCCCCGACTCCTCCTTCCACAACAGGGGACATAACCAGCACACACAGAACTACCAACTTAGTTACCAAACTTCTGTTCAGGACAACCATCTTGTTACATTGGCAATTAGACTATGAACAACAGAACTACACTGTTTTTGTCACATGCCGAGGAAGAAGGAAGTAAAACAAATGTCCGAGTGCCACTATTTATTAGTGCTGATCGAGGGTAAAAGCTTGTATTTTGATTTTGTTGTTTTCAAAAGAATCTGACTCCATTTCCGCCCTGACAGCAAAAATACGCATTTACTTAGAATATTTTATGTCACATTTTCAGAATTGCAACTGTCTTGGAATTGTGACGAAAATATCGCATTATAATTATGCTGACATCGTAAACCCTTTCGTTACGCCTGGTGGAATCCAAATTATACTGTCAATATGGCGTGAATTTTTCAAACCATTATTTTTTGCTTAAAACTAGTATTTGAAGCATAAATGTACTTATCTGACCTATTTTCACAAATCACTTTGGTTCTTCTATCCTTTAGCTATCAGACGATGCATAAAAAAGTATTCTATTTAACAAACGTTTATTATGTAACTCCATACATGTGGTGGCATTGACAAATGTGGTTTACAGAAAAATCGCTCCTGTGACGAAACCTAACGATATTTATTTACATGCTTTTCAGATTCCTGTAAAGAATACACGTATGTTGATAAAAAGAATGACTGTACTTCCAATTTCCTACCGTATACGTCACAATGAGTACTGAAAGTAGCAAAACGATATATCACGTCAACCGATGTCAACGGTCGAAGAATCTTTGACGGCATATGCCGACAACCGATGCGAAAGGGTTAATAAAATATGTAATTACTAGGTTTTACTTATGATAATGTAGCTCAAAAATAGTGTCAAAATATTGTCACAGAAATCTTTACTAAATTGAATATTGTAGACTTATCCATGAAATGAAACATCGTTCTTTTCTTTGGCATATTGTGATCTTTGTATCTTTTAAAACATGACACTATAATATGTCTCTGAAATAGTATATGTACACATATAGACCATACGGTGTCACGACCTGAATGAAATTGAGAGTCATGAAGAAAGATAATCAAAGAATAAGTTCAATTATCGGAAGTTAAAAATCTTAGTCTTATTAAAAAATATATATATTAGCTTTTATTGGTAGTATTTTTCATAAATCTTGCGAACAAGATGGTATGATTCCGCCGCATTTCGTTCCCAGACAATTCGTTTAACGACTCATCGGTAACGAGGTGGGGCGCACTGGACGTCTGGTGCACGAGACATTCGATGCATGACACAACTGGTGCACTGGCTGTCTCGCTTAACTAACATACCTAACCTAAGGATTTTTCCAGTGATCGTAGAGTCCAGAGATCCATGGGTCTCGTTAACGAATTTCGCCAGTCAGCCACCATGGTCCTCGCTGTCAGTTCTCTCTCCTGCAGCTAAAAACATTCTATGTATAGTTCCCGAAGGTCTTTCAGGACAGCGCGACATGGCTTAAAGAAAAGGGAGCTGTATTTATGTTTTTCTGTGGCATCCGAAGTGTATGCCCGAACCAGTTCTACCTTCGTCTCTTGACCGACTGTAGCATGGAATGTTGCCATGTCTATTCTCTCACCTCGTCATTTCACACAAAGTCAAAGCATTGTACCCCCACAATTATATGCAAACGTCTGCTTCCGAAACGCATTATACGGCTGCATTGGCTTTTAGTGAGATTCCAAGATTCACAGCCGTAAAGAAGACTACGTGCCTACCGGATACAAAAGTTCTCAGTAATACGCATATATATACATGTGCGAGTATATACGCGTTGTTCAATGTTATAGCAGTGTTTAACAACCTTCCAAGTCATCAAGTTGTGTAATAACTGTAACAATGACTTCTCAAATCAGCAATTATCGATTTCACTAGCAGGTAGCAACAGGATTATAAGTTGACAGCGCCTTTATTACGTAACTTAGTTTATTACCTAATTTATTTAGATATTTATGGCTATTTATCTTATATGAAGGGAAGCGTTTAGAATAAAACAATAGTTTATTACATAGTAATTTCACAACATCGTGATCAATATAGTTTTGTGCAAAATAAAACGAAAAATTGCAAAAGAGAAATTTGTTTGAAGACACAAATAAACAATAATATTTTTTCTACGAAATTTTTTTGCTCAAGTTTAGTCAAATAAACGTTTAAGGCGCTAAAGAACGTTAAACTTTGTCAAACATTAGATATTTAAACTCGAGACAAAAGTAATGTGAAGTTGTGATAAAATACAAAATAAATTTGGCGGTTTGACATGGCGGGCGAAGCGAGGGGAATATTTATCACATACGGCTGCCATGCTAAGACTGAGCTCCGCAGGTAGCTCGCTAGGGAAGGGATTTGGAGTGGGGGAACCAAGGTACACTACAGAATTGCAGGATCCTCCATAACAGCGCTTTTCAGGACTTGTAGCGCCATGGGAACCTTATTTTACGGATAACCCTCGTACATCAAAAAATATGTAAAAATAAGAAAGCAGTTTTAATTTCTAATAGAAGGTTTATTTCAACACAATATAATGTAGGTACAACACACACATGAAAAATATATTACTTTATACATAGTATATCATATATATAGATACTTTAATATATTTATATATATATAATGGAGTAGCTTCTTCCTTCTCTGCTGGACTCTTCATAAATTACAAAATATCACATCCGCCAACTTAACCATCGAAAAGGCTTTTTAAATACTATTGAAAAGCAAAATCGTAAAGTGTTTAGGTATTCATCAAGGGCGATCGTAGAAGCGACACCAGGATTACCAACATCATAAAAAAAACATACAAAAATAATAATCAAACATTTGTTAATCTTTTGCTCACTCACTGCTAAGTGTTCAATACTTCGAACGTATGCCGAGTCATTCCTTGGCTTAAGGTAACTAACTTAAGGCCCGTATACAGAGACATTTCTTAAGATAACCAACATATAATAGTACATTCCTATAGATTGATTAAAGTGAGGAAGCCTCAGCCCTTCACTTATTTAAAATTTTAAGAAACGTCCCTACAAACGGATGTTAACTTGGCTACCTTAACTTATGGAGTATCCCTGCATACCGGTGTAAATAAGTTTAATTTTTTACAAAAATTAAGATCTCACATTAGATTCTATTACGTTTGTTATTTTAAAAATGGCTAAGCAATTTATGTGGAATGTTGATCCGCCATCGTTCATATTTAAAAATCACTATGAATGTGTGGTGTTCTCACAAGAGTACTACTGTTTATTAGCAATTCTGATTAATAGGCTATGATAGTCATTTTACAAATTATCACACTAACCAAGGGTAGTTATAGAGCTTAAAAAATGATTAAAAATTATTTATATTTTAAGGTTTGTCAATGATCAAACCCATGACCTTTTGCATGATAAGCAAACACTTTACCTCTAAGCCATAACTATAAGCAACTCATTTTATAATTTTATGTAAGCACATAAAGGAAAATACCAACAGATGGTGCTGAAAAAATCTCACCTGTGGATTCTTTGACACTTGCAATTTTAAAGGCATCAACTATAATAAATGGGTAGTATGATTTTGATCTATAACAATTTTAATTAATAGGCTATGACTGGCATTTTACAGGTGAGGAATTAAATTCAGGTATATATTTTTTATACAATTTATGATAGTTGGTATCCTGGATGATCACCGCACATCTGCCTAAAGCATTATTCTCGATTAATTCACATCTTTAATAAATATTCCTTATTTTTTGTACCAATATTTTGAACTTTTTTAAACACAAATCAGTTATGTATTACAAGTATATATCTACTAGTAGTATATATAAAAATTCTTACAGGGAGCGGCAAAAATAGCTGACAGTTTTAAATCAAAACGACGAAAACTTTTTTTGCCGCTCCCTGTAGCTTCACACTTCATCAATATATCGGGTGTCATGACCTATCGTTCCCAGACAATTCGTTCAACGACTCATCGGTAACAACGAGGGGCGCACTGGTCTTCTGGTGAAATGACGTGAAATTTGGGGCACGGGACAAGTGATGCACTGTCTGTCTCGCTAACCTAACCTAAAGATTTTTCCAGTGACCGTAAAGTCCAGAGACCCATAGGTCTCGCTAATGAAATAGCTTCGATTAGGTTAGGTTAGTGAGACATCCAGTGTACAAGTTGTCCCGTGCAGGAGACGTCCAGTGCGCCCAACGTCGTTACCAATGAGTCGTTGAATGAATTGTCTGGGGTCAAAATGCAGCGGGATCAATATATCGCTACTAATATTTAGAAAGATCGCATATTATCTATTTTCTACAAATATACCAATAGAGTTTCAAAATGGAACTATAAACGTAATTTTAAATATTAAAAACAACTTAATTTGCCACACATTTTTTTTCCACAAGGAACTTACAATTTCATTTCTTTTGTAAAGAAAAACATAAATTAATACATTTGAATTAAATGCATCTAAACAGAACAATTATAAACTTATAATTACAGCTGAATCAAACAATCCATTTGGAGATGAATCAATGTATTTTTTATAAAATAAATTTAAATATTATCAATTTTATAAATAAATACTTAACATATAATAAATATTTATTTATTTACCTTGTTTTACATGGATCACCTAAGATATGACCTCTATTTAGGAGACTGCAGTTTCGACCAACTCGAAGCCTTCCCTCAATCGATCACTGTCGAGAGACAACTCAAAACATCTAGTTAAATACAAAAACAAGGTAAATAAATAAATATTTATATTATTTATAATGGACCTCAAAGTGAATTCTGAAAACATTGAAAAAACTAAACTAATGTGTTCTATTAAATATGTGCAATATTATTACCACTATCAACATCATATCAAACATCTCAATTACGAGTATTACTAAGAGTGGAAAACTAGAGGATACTTTTTCTGAGATTGATTTCTTATTGCTCGCAAAATCAGTTTTTTACCATATCAGCTCCATATTTGGAGCATATTTTTAGAGTTAACGTATGTTTTTACGGTTTCACCGCATTTCGTTCACATACAATTTGTTTAACGACTCATCGATAACGACGTGGAGTGCACTAGACGTCTGGTGCACGGGGTATTAGGAACACGGGACAACTGGTCCACTGGATGTCTCGCTAACCAAGAGAATCTTCATGGACATTCTTCGAATCAGCATTCGAAGAGTAGTGTCGGATTCTTACCGACTAAACTCTCCCCCTTTTGCCCTTCCCTTCCCCTGCTGGCGTTCGCTATAGAGAGAATTACTGCAGCAGAGGAAGCATTGGGGCGGTTTATCCTTAGGGGTCTTCTTGAGTCTTCATTCTTCTTCCTCTTTCAGCCTCTTCTTTCAGATTCCTCACGTTTCTGACAAATACAGAAATTGCGTTCCTGGTAATGTCACTCTTTAGGGCGCACTCAATTACTTGCTCTTGTTGCATTTTGGCCGATGTGACCAGTTCAGCTCTCTCTGCCGTCCATGCAGGGCAGGTTAGCAGTGTATGCTGAGCGTCGTCACTTGCAGATGTGCAGTGACGGCATCTTGGACTTCTTTCTTTCCCTATTCGATGAAGGTAGGTCCCAAAGCAGCCGTGTCCCATGAGGAGTTGTGTGGTGTGGAAATCTGGAGTTGGGGATTTTTGCCTGTCCATGACACAATGCTCGGTATGAGTTTGTGTGTCCACCGGCCTTTTGTTCCACTATCCCATCTTGCCTGCCATTTTTAGAATAATTCTTTCCGCGCTTTTTTCCGTGTCTCTCCTCGTCTTGTTTTATCGCTCTTATATGATGTTTGCACTCTTCTTTATTCTTGCAGTTTTCATGGTTGTGATTTCCAGAACAGTGTAAGCAGATGGGGGGTTGCGTCTTGGCCAGATGGTGATTTTCCTTGTCCGGCATGCTTGAGAGCCGTCATCATTTCCGAGGCTGAGAATAACGGGACATCTTTTGGCTCGATGCTCCAGTTGGCCTGTGCTGTCTCTTGTGAGTGGGGAACAATGCGCTTACTATCGTGTTCAGATTACTTTCCTCGTTGAGGAAAGCCACCTGGAGACGTCCAGCCATCTTGCCTCTTACTAGTCGGTAGGGCAAGCCCCATGGGTGTGAGTTCACGGTCTTGACGAGTTTGTCCCACATGGCCGCTTTGCTCCTTCTGATAGCAGCGGTGAGAGCTCTCTTTGAAGCGCGATAGTCATCGCAAGCAGTTGCGGTCCTTGCCTCGACACCTCTGGGCGCTAATCTCTCTACGGTTCTATGCGCACGCACGCATCATCGTCGTAAGTCGGCAATTTCTTGAGTCCACCAATATTGTGGTCGTTTTTTGATGTTATTTCCTCGTCTTTTCATTGAGGCATCACAGGCTTGAGCTATTAGTGATGTCACAGCTCGTCTTAGCTTTTCTCCGGTCAGGTCATCAAAGGTGGTGGCGTTGCCTTCTTCCGCAAGGATCTACGTGCAGATATTTTCATCAAGACCTCTGGTTGCGCACCCTTCGCGGTGTCATGGGTGTGATTTTTTCTTCGACTTCATAGATGGCATAGAGGTGGTCGCTTTGGGTATGCTTCTGTAAGATATTCCAGTTTCCAGTACGTCTAATGAGGTTTTTGTCTGCGAACGCAATGTCTATAATGGACCCCGAGCCTCTTCCAACAAGATTCAACAAGGTACTCTTGTTTCCAGTATTGACTATATGTAGCCCAAGTCTAGTCAGCATATCAATGACCATTTTCCCTCGCCGGTCGGTGGCCAGAGAGCCCCACTCGGAGGACTTAGTGTTAAAATCTCCGATGATATGTCTAGTGCTATCACAGCTCTCCAGTTCAAAGATAGAAAGGCAGAATTTGTCAATTGTGGCATTAGGGGAGTAATAGCAGCTATATATTCTTAAGCGAACCCAAATCGCTCCTGCAAGAGGTCCTCCGACCTCCGTAATGGCATCGTCTTTTCCAGGAACAAAGATAGCAGCGTTTCCAGTTGTATCTGCAGACCAAGCCCCGGAGAATCGTCTGTGTTGCTCACTTACAATGGCAATGTTGATTTGTTTATCCTGAATGGTTTGTGCGAGTAGATCCTGGGCTGCTCTGCACTTATTTAGATAAATTTGAATAAACTTTATTTTATCTTTTCCCATTATTTGTTGTTATCTGGCTCCTTTTTTCCGCCTCCTTATTGGCCACTACTCTTTCTCGCTCCTTTTTGTATTTGGGACAGTGGAAGCTTTCCGTTGCATGCGATGCAGTTGCGTTGTCCTTATGGCAGAGAATGCAATGTGGCTCTGCTTTGCAGTCCACCGCCTTGTGGTCTGCTTCCTTGTAGAAAGCCGCGATATGACCAAAGCCCATGCAGTGGTAGCATTTTTTAAGCTCTTCTATTTCGAGTATCCTGCATCTTACAAGACTAATCTTTATTCGGCCTTCTTTCAGGAGTTCGTCCGTTTTCGGGGAAATTGGGAGCCTCGCTGTGCATTTTTTCGCTCCGTAAGAGGGCCGTAGCTCTCGAACCTGTATTCCTGTGTGTATCTCCTGCTCTGTAATGTCTTTCAGTGCTGACTCCACGTCCTCTCTCTTGACTCCTTCGTGTAGGTCTCTGATAAAAACCAAGCAGGTGGGAATATTCCTTTTGACCTTCAAGGCATCTCCTGCTACAGTTCTGGCCAGCTTCTCTAGCGCATCAGCGCTTTTATCGTCCTTGTTCATCACCAACATGAAATCTCCATTATTTTTCTTTTTAATTGCATGGATTTCGAAGGGTGTTTTTAAGGCGTTTGCAGCTGAGTGTAGTTTTTTCAGGACCTCCGTATAAGAGAATGCTCGGTCCTCCTTTACCGGACAAAGCACAATTGTCTCTGATTTCCGCTTCCTATGTTGTGGGACTTTAGGGGCTTTCCTCCCTATTTTCATATTGTTTTGGACCTCTGTCTAATCACAGCCCTCTTGCTGGATTGCTGATGTCTTCTCCGTAGTTCCGAGTGGAGGATTTAGCACCGCTTGTGTTGCCGGAGCCTCTTTCTTGTTTTTGCCTCCCGTCCGTTTGACAGGAAGCATCTGTGCCTCGAGGAGACCTTGCAATCGTGTCTTGTAGCTCTGCCAAGCACAACGATGTCTCCAGGGTGTGCTCCTTTATTGAGCCATGCACATTTCTTTGGCTTCTTATGTATTTTTACAGTTTCTCCACTGCGTCTTCCAGTTTCTTCATTTGGTGACAAGTATAAGTACACTCATTATTGTTCCCACGAGTTATTAAACATTAACTCTCCGTTATTTATCCTTTTAACTGCATGGATTTCCAAGGGTGTGTTTGAGGCGCGCTAACCAAACCTAACCTAACCCAAGTTATTTCGTTAACGAGACCTATGGATCTCTGGACTCTACGATCACTGAACAAATCCATAGGTTAGGTTAGGTTAGCATGACCGCCAGTGCACAAGTTGTCCCGTGTGCTAAATGTCCCATGTACCAGATGTTCAGTGTGCCCCACGTCGTTATCGATGAGTCGTTGAACTAATTTTCGGTGAAAGATAGGACGTGACACCGTTTTTAAATTTCTGTAAGTTCAGATTATCTATAACCTTATCCCAGAACACCTGCATATCCGGGGTCTACATGGGAACATATAATAGATGGTTTCCGGGAACCTCCAGGGCAAGAGTCTGCAAACTTGTATAGACTATAACATATATATATATATATATATATATATATATATATATATATATATATATATATATATATATATATATATATATATATATATTATAATATATATATAACTGATATAAAATATTTTGAATCCTAGTAAAGAAACTACAAGCAATATTTGACATATTTGTTTACTATAAAATATATTGAAGTCTATGTCAATTTCCCAAAAATTGATTAAAAAATCCACCAAAAAGGCGCCGTTTTCAAAAGATTAAGGAGATCGGATGATCAGCCTGACGCTCCCGAGGCCTGGAATATTTTATTTTTCCTTAAAGGGTGACTCAACCCTACCGGGAGAATGTAGGTTTAAATTTTTACGTTCTTTGTTCTTAAAATAAAAATAAAAAATCAACAAGTAATGATGTACTAAAAATAAGAACTGAACAAGGCAGGAGGAATCATGAGAGAATGATCTGAGAAACAACAAACACAAAACCATCAATAAATGCGCTGATATTGATAGTAGATTAATAATATTGTGCAATATTTAATAATCACACAATAACAAATACAACTTAATAAAACATTTTTTTGAACATTTCCAATTTCTATTGTAATAGTGGCAAGAGATGTTACAAAGGGGTACGTAAACATGCAATACATATTGCACGTTGCAGGAATATAGCAAGCAATTATAGTGCGCATAATCTATGTAGGCAACTAATTATTTAGTCAGAATTTAATTAATGGCCAGTAAATAATTAAGAAATGGTCAGTAAAAAAATACATAAAAATGCAAATAGTCATAATAAATTGTAAGTAGAAAAATATAAATTGGCAGTAGAAAAACACAACAAAACTGAAGTAGTTGCAATATTTCCAGCAACGTGCAATTTTTACTGGCCGATTTGTAGTCCCCCAAAAGAGTGACCTTATAAAGGGCTAGAAAAGACTATATTTGGCATCGAATCACTCTACAGTAGGCGCAACTATTAGCAACTATACATTTGTGTACAACTATGGGAAATCAGAAAACATACTATTATATATTTATCTAAAACTGAAAAGTATATATAGAAAAACGATACTTTCTTTGTCACTAGAAGAGGATTAAAGACACTAAAGTTCAAACAGTGCTCAGACAGTTAAAATCAACAATAAATGTAAAAAAAGAAATACAGTAGTACCACAACATAAGAGTTTAATTCGTTCCGCAACCTTGCTCGTATTTCAAATTAGTCGTAACTCAAAGTGTCATTAACTAGCTCCGATGCACGACCAGTTGCAACTTTTTCTGGGTGTTTCTTGCTAAGCCGATTGCTCGTATCTCAAATTTTGCTCGTATATCAAAGCAAAAAATCGCTCGCTCGACGGCTCGTATCTCAAAAAATTCGTATGTCAAGGTACCACTATTATTAATGAAAATTATTGTATATTCCGTGAATGTCGGACATATACTTTGGATGCCGCAGGAGAATATAAGCTACAGCTACCTTTTCTTTAAGCATCTGGGATGCATGGACCTGGAAGGCTGTCGGGAATTATTCATAGAATGTACTCGGTGGAGCTACGGAAAGCAGAGCTTATAACAACATCGAATGGACCGTTATATGAAAAATCTCTGCAAACACTGTACAAAAAATTAACATTGGAATATTTGAAATAAGAAAGTGTTTCATTGCTTTGATTTAAATACCTACCAACCTATGAGATTTATTCAATTCCAACAACAGCATGTGTTGCTGGAATATCTATCCAACAGCTTTAACAATCTTTTACATACTACAGCCATTTTCATCTTCCTCCTGTCTATTCTGATCCTGTTCACATCTGTATCCTTTTCGTAATTTTTTGCTTTAAAAATGTACTTAAGTTTTTTCAAATGCTGCCCATCCCAGTTGTAGACGTCTGTCGATTTCTATTGACAAGTTTTTTCATCCTAGTGTGATTACTTGATATTATGAAAATATAAATCGGAATTGAATCTTTTGATGACTCTTTTGTCTGAGCACGTTTATATACAAAAAAGCACTTTATCAATTATTTACGGAAACTTTAAAGTTTAAAAGTATCATCGAAACGCTTAATAATTAAATATAGGAAATACACGCACACATACACAGATAGAGGGGTACGAAACCTACCGGGGAAGGAGCTTACCAAGTAAAAGGCCAAACCACAACAACGTGAAGAACTGATGACTCACTCACGGAACCTTGCACGATCACAGTCATGTATCAAACACCAACAAACGTAACCTAACTAACTATATATATTCAAAACAGCAGCACAAAAATTAATAATAATATAATTGAGAACGTAGAGAGATTTCACGTTTTTTTTTGTATTTTTTGGGTAACTTAAACCCTTCTAGCTTTTACAAAACCACGGAACAGTGATATTACCTTTGGATGTTTTATTTGTTTAAGTTGGCACTCCTGTACTCTCAATTATATGAAAACTTAAATAATATAACAACTACTAGGAATCAAATATCTGCTGGGATAGTTGCGTGGATGGGAAGTGGCAAAGATCATGGCGGCTGAAATTAAAGAAGCAATATGTTTCAAAATGCTCAAGTTAAAAAGCCAATATAAAAGCCAACAAATGGTTAATGTAAGCCTTTGATTTATAATGTGGTTGATAATGAACCCTTGTGGGCGTTCGAGACTTACAGGGAGGCAGTACAAGATACAGGGAAAATTAGAGGGTGTTGAGATTGCATCGGTTTGAGCGTCCTCTTTGGACAAGGTGGGCCAAGTCTTTAGACTATGTATGATTTCTTTGAAAAAAAAATGTTTAAGAAATCACTCAAAATATGTCTGGGATAATACAACTATCCCCTCTTAGTTGTCAGGAAGCATATATAATATGTTCCCAATTGGACCTTCAGGTGCAGAAATGTCCTAGAACGAGAAAATTACAGTGAAAGCTGGCAAAGTGGTGGCAATTTGAAGTGACCATATGTTCCAGATATGGAATGGATATGGGAAGCAGATATTGCACAGTGAGAGCCAAGGCAGGTGAAAGAAATATAGATTGATGGTAAATAAAAAGCAATTGGGGAATTATAGAAAATAAATATAAATTATACATTAAATAAGGTTATAAGGATTAAGGTTAAAACAGAGGAGTAAATAGGAAGTAGATGTACAGAGGATGCGATCCCAGCATTATGGTATTATAACATTTTGCAACCAATCATAATCTTATATAACTAAATCAAATCAAAACGATAACAGTCTAATAGTTCCAGTGGCTAATGAATAATTAGCCGGACACTGCGTAATTAAAAATTAATTAACAAATTAATTACACTCTGAAGAGCTGCACTAACGTCAAATAAATATCATCACACGCTTAAATATAAATAATTGAATAAGAAGTAATCAAACATGGCATTAAATGCTCACTCTCTTTTTTTTTATCATAACATAAAAGATATTTCAAAATCATTGTTAACGTTCTTTGAAAAGGTTCTAAATGAGTAAATATTTTTATTTTGTACAAAGAAAAACTGAGTTAGAGGACCGATACAAAAAAACAATCGGTTTAAATCTAAAACTCAATTAGGACCATTTAAAAGTAACACAACAAAAGGTGTGACGTCTTAACCTAAAAATAATTTATCAATTTAATTTTACATCAACAAATCAGGTTTTTCTCTCATCCGCAAAAAGCAGTTTAGCCTCGCCTTCAAAAACGATCTTATTCTCCTCTCGCACTTCGCAGAAAAATTTCACCCGCAACAGCTTCCTCACGTCCACAAGCTCCACAGAGATGCTCAGCTGTTCGCCCACAAAACACGGGCTCGGGAATCGAACGCTCTGAGAAACGAGCACCGTTCCCGGGCCGGGCAAATGAGTCCCGATCAGACCGGCAACTAGACCGTTTAACAACGCTCCGTGGACTCGTCCTTTACCCGCCGTGTGCAGAGAATTTCTGTCTCCGGTGAGATCGGAGAAGGCGTCCAGATCTCTCTGCGTGAGCGTCTTCTGTATGCGGATGCGGTCGCCGGCTTTGAACGGCTTGTTGGCGAACGACGTCTGAATCTTGCGGATCTTCTGGTAGTTCTTGTCGCCGGCGGCAAAGAACGGGAAGCGGTACGAGAGCATTCTGAACGAGTCGCCTGGTTTCATGACTGCGACCCGAAAAACTGACAGTTTAAGAATTAAACTTCAACTGGTTTGATTCAAGATTTTCTAACCATCTAATAAATGGCCTACTGTTCAGATATACAAAAATTCTTATTTACATGTCTCGTAATATTACATTAAATTTATTATTAATGGCAGCATGAAATTGGTTCACTTTTTTGCTAAGTTTTCTCCGATATCAAGAATTAAGTCTTTCACACAACATTCGTTTACTTAAGTCACTTGTGTACTTATTCACAAGTTTCTTTAACAAGTCATTAATTTGTAAACAAGAAATCACCTTCCTTTACAATAAATTATGGGAATACAATATTTATAATTTATTTACTATTTTAAGATAAAATTTGAACGTTTATTCAGTGATTTCTGTGCTTTTAGTAGAAGTTTTATCTGCAGTTGCGCTGCCGTCTATCTCGAGACAGATCCTGGCCACGTTTCTAAGGCGGGGGTTGTCTTGTGCGGCAAGTCTCTCCAGGTGCTCTCTGGCCGGGCCGAGGCGAGCCTGGCGGGCCCCCGGATGGGCGAGCGCAGCCAGCGCCCCCGCAGCGTTGAGGACTGTCTCCTCGTGTGTGGCTGACAGCAGCGCCACGAGCACGGCGATGACGTCAGACTGTATAAAGAGCGCCGCGCTCACGGGATCTGAAAAGTTATTATTAAACTCATTAAACACAATGTATAATATCTATTTCATTGTATTTTCCTGCATTGTAAACCAAAAAGCAGCACGAATAACAAACATAATTACACGCAGTCCTTTTTTATGCAATTTCGCTTTACACGATTTTTTTGGTCAGCTCCGTTACTTATTTTCGCAATTGACTTAGTATTTTTTTAAGCCGATTCATTAAATTATATAAAAATTGAGTTTTTTACGTGACACTTTCAGGAACCAATGCATCGTGTAAAAAATGGATGGGGTGTACTTATTAGAATTTAACCTTTAAACGCCCAGTGGTTTCCTTACGGGACTGCAGATTTGCATCGTTCAATGCCCTACGGTCCCATACAGGAATGCTTATGGTTCATTTCACAATCGGATTACATTAATTTGTAATAATAGTATTAAAGTAAGTTCATGGAAGAATCTATTGTGCGACGAAATATTACAAACATTGGCCTGCTAGGGCATTGAACGACGCAAATTTGCGGTCCCATATGGGACCACTGGGCGTTTAAAGGTTAATTAAGATATTATAGAACACATTAGTGAATGATATTTATTTGTATAATTTAGTGTTTTTCTTTTAACTCATTCGCTGCGTATGACGTCTATAGCGGTCATGAACTTTGCATTGAATTTGTAGCCTCATATTACAGATATAAAATAAAAGATTCTTTAGAATTTATTCCACATATTTTTTTTTTTTCTAAAGAATCTTTTATTTTATATCTGATACAATGGAATTCCACCAAGAAATATGGATCGAAAAAATCGAAATAATCATATTACAGCTTTATTCTATTGTAATGTTTAGAATTAAATTACTATATAATTGAATATAAAATACATATACTGAATTGCAATTAAAAACTATAAGAAGAATCTGATTTGTTTATTATAAAATATATTATAGTCTATATTAATTGTCCAAAAATTGATTAACAAATCCATCAAAAAGGTGTTGCGTTCAAAAGATAAATATGAGTCAATATACCTAAACAGAGATTGAAGATGCCAGCTGAGGCGAAGTGAGCGAGCGCCCGCTCCTCCAGTTGAGCCGCCCGGCAGAGCAGCGGCACGGCCCCAGCGCGGCGCAGCCACTCGGCGTTCAGCGGGTCGTGCGACAAGTTGCTGAGGTTGGCCAGCACTTGCCTCTTGGCGTCTGAAATAACACCACATCCAAAATACATATTTTTTCCCGATTCCGTTCCATATCTACCTGAACATATGATCCCTAGGAATTGGCGCCACTCAGTTGTCACTGTCAATGGCCTCGACCCAAAACATCTCTGCACCCAAAGTCCATCTGCGTACAGGCTTTATCAAACACTCATGGTTTCAGACGACCTTCAGGGCAGAAACCTGAGAACTTTATTTTTTGGGTGAATCTAATGAGAAACGCACTTCTGAGCTAAAACTTAGCTCATTATTAGGTATATTATTGTTCAACAAATAGCATTTTGAATAGGAAAATGGAAAATATGATAATGTAAAACGCTTCACTGGTTACTTATAACATAGTTTTTATTAGGAATTGTGGCTTTTTGGTTAAGCCATGTGAGACGAATTTTTTCTAACCATCGGGTCATCTTCAGGGTCGACGACTGTGTTATATCTTATTATTATTAATATTATACATTAATATTTTATTTTTCATTACATTACACATAACTGTGATGTATTAAGCTTAAAACGTTTAATAATTTAAAATAAAAAAATTATACAAGCGAAAATACACTATAACTGATCTATCATTCCTGAATGTTTTATTTACCATTCCATGGTAAAAATATATTTTTTCACACTTTTCAACTCATTTTTAATTTAAAAAAAAACTTAAAAAAAAAAAAAACAGATTACATGTATAGTTTATTTTGCTGTTAAAGTTGTTTTAAAAATGTGATATAATGTCTATAAAGAAATGGAAATTTTAATATATTAAATAAAGATAACCTGTAATGAATATCATACTTTTAAGTTTGACGTACTATAGTGAAAACTTATCTAAAATAATGCAACTGTCATAGAAATCATGCTATAATTTCCCAAGTATAAGCCCATACCCTTTGACTTTTAACTTGATTTTGAAAAGATAATAAAGCTATTGATACTATTAATAAAGGTATACTAATAAATCATATTTTAATGTATAGAAATAGTGAGTTAGACTTATAATGGGTAAGGTTGTATGGATGGTGCAGTGGTGGACTCACCAATGGACTTGGTCTGATGGAACTCCTGCACCAGCAGTTGAATGAACTGTTCCCTGTCCACCGAAGAGTCCGGCGTGCGCTGCGCCAGGCGCTGGCGGCTGCTGAACATGGAACGAGTCACAACACTTCACCAGGACGACGATCACACGGTTTCAGTGATGTCTGAGACAAACGTCAACATTCCTCGCGATAAATATTTCCGTCAACATCTTGAATAATAATATTCGGCTCTGCCAACCGTATTTCGCCCGATTTATGGCTACAAATCATGTCCATACCTAGCGAGGTCATATTATACCTATTTGTTCGAAGTGCTGGTCCATTCCTTCTTCTTCGTAGTATCAATCCGGTGGATTGGTTTGCAGCAACAGAATCTTGCATCTCGATCTCCATTCCTCTCGGTCCTCCGCAACCCCTTTCAGTTCAGCATAAGCACTACAATTCATGTCCTCGAATACTTGCTGTAAATCCATTCCATTGTGGACAAAATAAACGTATGTCAATCACTTCCCTCACTATTAGAATAAAAACTTAAACTTCTCTTAACATAAATGAATTTTATCTTTTAAATAATAAAAAAACTACATATAAATCGGATACTGTTTTAGTATATATATTTTTTGCTTTGTTTTATAAAGAATATCTTAGACATTTCTTTTTAATCAGCAAACTTATAAAAAAGCTCAGAAAATATTAAAGTATTTATGAGATTCATTTTTTTAAATTTTATTTTCCAACAAGTTAATTAAATAGATTTATTCAATATCATCTTCACCATGTCCACTCTCCTAACTGGACATATATGGTCATCACGTGCCGCCGCCACTAAGGTATGTTAGCCGTCTTGGTCCTTGCCTCATCCCATGTCAACTCTGCCTCCCGCAGCTTCACGGATTATTATTCATGTCAAAAGTAAGAAAGTATATATTTATGAATTATGCTGGTACAATATAAAATTGGAAATATTTAGAAACTAAAATATTGTTAGGTATATATACTAACAAGTTTGCCCCTCCCTCGCCACTAGTGACGTCTTGTCTAGTTGCCCACTTGTCACTTTGCAACTTAGGTTATGAACGTCGTCGCTCCAAATAATCTATAAAAAACAAGTCTCTCGATGTAGCTGGGGCTCGTTAATAATTAAAAATTGCATCTTAACCAGCAAGTCATCATGGAGACGGCCGCCTCGCCCGCGGAGAAGGTCTGCTTATAATATGTTACACATTTGTATCATCATTAAATCGCTAGTACATTATTTGTATACAACTATTTAATTCTTATATAAATTCCTTTGCGACTATTAAATTCATCATCAGATTCACATAAAGAGGAAATGAGCTTTGGAGTACTCTGAAAGAGTACTCCAAAGTTTGTCTTGGCAATTAGTAGATAATAAAAAATACTAGTTCTTCGCCGACATATTAACAGTGAATAGGTGTTTAGAAAAAGTAATATGTTTCTGTTGGTTGTAGGCGGGTTCAGGAGGGATTAAGATAAAATATATTGTTGTATATTAAGCTTAATTAGATCAAAAGTATGATATATATTGTGTGCTTTTTTTTTACTTTGCGTTTATTTAATTATTGCTTGTTGTTTAAGTCCGGCGATGATACTCCAAAAAGAAACCCACTGGAGGGTTTGTCCAAGGAGGACCTTCTGAAGAAGTGCAAGGCTCTGGTGGTGCTGGCGCAGAAGGCTAAGAATGCCAAGACAGGTGACTTACTCTTTAAATAAATTATACAACCTGAATCAATAGAGAGTGCTGCAACAGGAATAATTTTAGTTTAATACAACCATGCTGATAAGCGTTAATAGAAGATTTTGACTCTTAATTGTTTATTTCAATTTATTTATATTGCATTTAAAAACTTTGTAATTTGGTTATTTCATTTTTAAAACAATAAAGAATCAACTAGGAAATTAATACAAAAAAAATAACATTTGAAATTGGAATGAAAAAAGACGAAACAATGAATATAAATATACTAGAACATACCAAAGCTCGCTAAACAGAAGACTGCACATTTTTTTTTCTACAAACAAATTAATGAACTTCATCTCTAAACTGGGCTTCTCTCGCGTGGAATATATCAAAATTCGAGGCGATGTGATGTCTGTTATACAAGGGGTTCTCATCAGCCTGAGTCCTTCCACTGATTAACATTGACTTCTCACATGCACCTCCATCCATTTTTAAACGCTCATTGATCTCTTCATGGAGTATTGGGTGACCTTTATTTTATGTGATAGAATAGCTGTTGGATTTTATGTCTCTGCGCCATAAGTTATGAGTATCAACGGAAAAATGCATTTGTTATAAATTCCTCAGCTTTTAAGAATGTAAAATTTTAAGATGTATTTACATCATCCAAATGCTGCCCGTCCCAGTTGTATTTAACTGTCAATTAATATCACGAAAAATAATTTGCATAAAAGTGCTGTTTTAAATAAGCCTTTGAATCATGCACTTTGTTAATCTTACTTATTGAGAATTTTCATTTCTAGAAATCAGCCATGCGTTTGATGCGCAAAAAGAAAAAATGCAGCTGATGGAGACACAAAAAGCAGCTGACAAAGAGAGCCTCAAGGCCATGCAAGAGTTTGTGGACACGCTGACAGAACAAAAGCTCTCCCTCGCCACCGAGATGGACACTCTCAAGAAGAAGAATAACTCTCAACAATCCATTATCGAGCAGCACCAAGAAAATGCTGAAAAGTTGACCGCCGATTGTAGAAATAAGGACGGTGATGTCTTGAAATTGAAGGCGGAGCTGTCTGATCTAGACACGGAGAGGATCTCTTTAAAGCGAGTGAACGCAAGGCTTGAGGAGGAGAGAGAAGGGCTGCTGGTGGAGTTGGAAGAACAGGAGAAGAAGATACAGGAACTACAAAGTGCTGCGGCAGGTATAATCAAGCTTAAAAAATTAAAAAAGGAGAATGTCAAAGGCTATAAATATTTTAAACATTTACTTTGAGATCAAAAATTAAATAAATAAATACTTCCTACCTTGTTTTATCACGGGTTACACTGAGTACTGTTTAATCAGTTGCTGGAATATCGCTATTTCATCTTTAATGAAAGATTTATCAGTTCCCCACATCTATGAACGTACTGAAGGATGAATCTAAGTAAATAATCTACAAATTATAATAAAAATAGGAAGGTATGTAGGAAATTAAAGAAGGGGGGGGTTTGTTAAAGAGCTTTCATTGAAGGTGAAATCACAGTTTTCTAGCAAGTGATAAACAGTGCTTGGTGTGATCCATGGTAAAATATGATAGGAATTATTTATCATTAAAAGGCACCCGGAACCCTGTGACCTCTGTGATGCTAAATCAGTATGACCGGATGCTGCATGCTATAAAGATCCTTGATACTTGTGTGTTATATTGATCTCTTTATTGAAGAGATCCAGGTATTGAATGAGGATGAATTGAATCTTACCGGTGGCATTTAAGTAGAATTTTATAAAATGAATATTCTTGGTCTATTCAAATCATCTAACTTTACATTTTTTGAGATACATACACTTTTAATGGGTCTGAAATAATAACATGCTTTATTCAAATATTCGTAATTTGAGATAGGTTGATAAATTTACTCACAATTTTGTAAAGTTAGCAATTCAAAATAAAAATACTTTTTAGTGTAAATGGAGACACTGGCTTTTAGTTATGAAAGACAATAGATTTTCCATTAGCCACGCTGCATTATTGCAATGCAGTGATACATGATGTGTCCACTGCACAACTAACAGCCTTTGTTGATTCTCTATATAATTATATGTGTTATTTTTAAGGTGAACGTCCATCCGCTGTAGAAGGTGTAGGTGCGGAAGATATAACCTTGGATACGGAAGCCCTGATGGCTAAATTGGAAAACATGACAGCTGAAAAATCAAACATGGCGGACAAATTCGAAAACCTCAAAAAGAGCTTTGAATTGAAAGACGAAGAAGCGTCAAAGATGGAAGATGAAATTGAATATCTAAAAACTCAACTCGTTACTAAAACTAATAATTTTGAAGACATAGAAAAGCGGTTAAACGACAACGAAGAGAAGTTAAATGGCAGCGTCAAAGAATGCGAAATGGAAAAGATGAAGAGGGACAAGATTAATTTGAAGTTGAAAGCTTACAAGGAGAAGCTGATTAAATGCTCGTCCAGCATCACACAGCTGAAGAATTCCAAGTTCATTCTTTTGAAAACCGTTAGCGATTACTCGGAGAGTGTTCCTAAATGGCAGAGAGACATCGTTAATGCTTCTAAGATGCTCAGCGAACAGCTGCTGAGGCTGGAAGCGGAAAATAAGATGCTCAGAAACGAAGCTTCCGATAAAGACAAGTCAATCGATGATTCTGATGTTGATAAGAACACGCCGGCTTTGTCAGAAAAGTTGAAGGAAAGTGAAGAATTGAAGACGATTGTGAGCGAACGGGATTCTTTGTTGGTCAATGTTGGTGTTTTAAAGGTGGCTTTAGAAGCCGAAAAGGTGAGAGTCGATGAAATGATGCGAATAGTAGAAGCGGAGAAAGCAGAGCTGCAGAGAACATGCAATGAATCTTATGATAAAATAGATGGATTCAAAGATGAGATCAATGTTCTTAAAACAGCTCTGAAAGAATTGGAAAATCAAAGACAATCAGTTGAAGCACAAATGCAAGACGAACGTTGCGCATCGGAGAAGAATCTCATCGCGTCGCATAAAGAAGACGTCGCCGCATTGAAGTTATCACTCATGTCTGTGCAAGAACAGAACGATCTGCTTCGCGAATCAAACGACATGCTCAAAGAAGAAATAGAATCGCTTAAAGAAGCGTTGGATCAACCGAATCCAGTCGCCCAGGCCGAACACAGCGACGTGCTGCTCGCAGATATTTCTAAGCTTGAAACAAAGATGGCCGCTTATAAGACGGAGAACGCTTCTCTCTTGTTTGAGATGAAAGAGTCACGGCAACGCTTAGCAGAACTGGAGCCGATTCGTTGCGAATTCGAGGACGTTAAAGCTAAACTGGCCTCGTATAAAAGCGAAAATTCAGAGTTGTTAAGTGAAATGAAAGAGATCAATCAAGTATTTAAAGAACGCGGGGAAACAATCTCGAAGCAGGATATGGAGATGTCGGAAGCTTTGAGAAAGATGCAGGCTTTGAAGGAGGAGCTGCAGAGCGTAAGAGATGATAAGGAGAAGCTTGGTGTTTTGATTGGCGAGTTAGAGGACAAGCTGGAAGGGAAGGAGAGCCGGCTGAAGATGGCGGACGAGCAGAAGAGTGTCGAAGACGAGCGCGGCCAGGCCTGGGAGGTTGAGAAAGAGACTCTAGAGGGGCTCATCAAGGAGAGGGATCAGGTCATTGTGGCGCTGAACGAGGATGTCAACAGACTGAAGCAGAGCAACACCGGTGACACCAGCTACGGTATGCTATATTGAAATGCTTAATTCATCTTTTAAATGCCTCTTCTATTTTATTTTACACCTATACAAGCCATTCTGATGTTATATACATGTGCTGAGTCACTAGATTACATCTCGTATGCACTTGAATCTCGATGCAGCAGTTTTTTCATCAATTTTTAAAGCTAATTATCCCTTTGATATCTATGACTTCTACAGCAGTCATGCTGCTAGGCAACACATGGCTATCGATGTTGCCAGATATTGGGTCGAAACAATTTACTTCGCTAATCAAATATATTTGAGTCAAAAACTGTAAATAACTGGCAGCTTATATTCAAGAAACATAGCATGATCCCTGAGTAAATAATTGATATTTATTATAATGTTATATGTTTTTTGTGTTTGCCGTAAATAACTAATACCTTCTACGTAAATTCAGTAATTTCATTTATATTAATTTCTACACAAGTCTGGATTCTAGTAAATATAATTTATTTAGTTAAATAGTCAGGAATGATGTTAAATTTTCTTGAGTATAGTGTTCTTGGTACTTTGTAGTGAGTTGTTGTTTTGATTCATAACTGTGTATTATCAGCTAACTTGGACACCATATTGTTAAATATAATTGTGATAATTGTTAACATTTTGCTTTTATCATGTTGTTCAGTTTTTAACACAATTTTCACAATCTTTAACTTTATTGTCTGCTGATAATAGTAGCGATTGTGTATTATTTTGCCACAAACTAATCGGCATGTATTTGTTTGTTCAGTAACTAATTCAATGTTTTGGTAGTGAGTTAAATAAAAAAAAAATCGGCAGTAGACAAAATAAATTGGCATTATCCACTGCGTCAGTATGAATACGGTCAGTAAAATTGCGGTAATATATTAAATATTGGTAAAAATTAATGTAAAACGAATGAATAATTAACCTATTAATGGAAACCTAACCCAACCTATTATTAATTACCTTTCATTAATTATTTCCGGCAAATGTATTATTTTTCTGCTGCCAAATGATTACTTTTTACTTACATATCTGGTATTTATAACTGACTGTTTGATAAATAATTACTGTCCATTAATTAAATTAAATACTGCCAAAACAATTCGTCGCCCAACTTATCTCAACACAACAAATGTTCTAATTAAAGGAACTCATTCTAATTATTCAGAAATGTTTTGAAATAAAATGACAGTCAAATTGTAGTGACAGTGCATTTTTATGGTTCATAAATTTTCTGTGTAATTTAATCAAATTTATAAATTGACTTCCGTGACAAAAGAAAGCCAAGAGATTAAATCACTCAAATTAAATGTCATTTCGAAATATTCATTTGCTATTATATTTCAAAATAGAACATTAATTTTTTTTGAATAAACTAACATAATGTTAGTGTTGCCACTATGAAAAAATATCACATCAAACAAATTATTTTTCTATTTAATTGCTTTATGAATTATATCATTTGGTTTACAGAGCGCATTTGGATCATTATTTTCCTCTCATAGAGAATATTATATTTTAATAATATTATTTAACAAGCCAGATTTATAATATCATGAACACAACTGTTTTAAGCTGTTTTAAACAAACACACCAGGGATTACTTAGCATTTTTAATATCAGCTGTAAACTTGTATATTTTGCTGTGTGTTTGTTTGTTGTTTGACACTGTATCTTTGCGTTTTCAGACGGTCGCAGTGAGACCATGTCAGTGTCAACAGTCTCGAGGATAGAAGAGGTATCCAGATTCAAGGATTTGGATGAGTCCTTCGAAGAAAGGTAATTTAATAAAAAATATATTAGATGCTCAGACTTAACGATTGCATTAATTTTTAAGTTATATTTATAATAATATTCGTTTTCACGGACCTAATACATGATGGAATAATTCATGAGATCCGTGTAAAAGTGTTATTAAATGTCATCACTCAAGTCACTCATTATGAGTACAAAAAAAAATATTGACTGCAGGGCTGTATGAGTTTGCCAACCTTACAAAACATAAAAGAAGGGACATAATATTTAATGCAAAGATGATCCATCATGCTTTAAATCGGTGTTCATTATCAATTTGGAGCATATGGTTTTAACCCTTTCATTACGGCTCGGTGGAATACTAATTAAACTGTCAGTTATAAAACTAGTATATGAAGCATAAATGTACTTATCTGGTCTATTTTAATATATCACATTGGTTCTTGTATCCTTTAGCTATCACATGATGCATAAAACACTATTCTAAGAAAGTAGCAAAACGATATATCACGGCTACCGATGTCAACGGTAGAGGAATCTTAGACAACATATATCGGCTACCGATGCGAAAGGGTTAGCAAATTTTCCTTAATAAATCTGTCGGTTGCCATATTTCTTACCAGTTCTGCATTTCAGTCTTCCGCTGTGAAACTGTAAAAGTCCTAACAAAATGAACCGCTCTAGTAGTTTATGCTGTTCTGTGTAAACTGCTATTTATTTGAAGCATATGGCCACCACAATTTAAATAAAAAATAGACAGTTTTATGGTTTGAGACTAATCTAATGCAGAAATAATTAATAGTTTTCATGGAATCCTACAGCTCCATTTTATATGATATACGTTTGTTCAATATATTTTGTGAAGTCATTATTTTGACTTAATCAAATGTAAAAAAAAAACTAATAGAGCCATAACTGAGCCAAAACAGCAAAAGTCAGTATATGTTGTAATTCCATTGATTTTTTAAATTACATAACGGTGATTTTAAGGAACAAATCAATTATCAATGATTCATAAACCACTAGCATTATCATCATGATTATCAGCCCGTGTCATTCCACTGCTAAACAAAGGCCTCCCACACAATTCTTCTTGGCTGTACCCCCTTAGGGTTCCGCAGTGAGCCTCCTCCTCCTATTCTTCTGATGCCAAATGTTATAAGTAAAGCTCACGTTATTTAGGCTAACATTTGGTTCAATGACACTTTAATCAAATTTGTTTGGAAAACTTTATGAAATAACCTAAATTTATTCTAAAATATTCCTAAGTAAATCTCACATTAAAATATCACACAATTTTTTCACAAACATCTATTATATTTCAATAATGTTGTTTTGCAAGATATATATTTGTTTTACGCACCATTTTTATTTGTGTAAGCTATTTGTATTGTAATATAAACCTGTGATAAAACAAAGGCCCATAACTAGAATATCTTGTTGTTTATCATATTACAGCTTATCAGCATTTTATTCAACAGCAAAATAACTATTTAGAAATGATGCATTTTTTAGTACCAGTATTGTGTCGTGTCTTCGTGTGTAACAACATTATTTTTTATGTATTAGTCTGTAAAGTAACGAACCCGTGCTTTCCAATAATATGTATTTACTACAACTCGACTCTAATAATGAGAATATCCATATGAAATATAATAGATACTGAGTGAACCATTATTGTATTCCTGCGTAATATACAATTTATGCAATTTTTTTATTTCTTTTCCTCTAATGACATTACAAAATATATTGGAATTTTAATTCGTTATTGAAGTACTAACGTAAGTGTGATGATGTAAATGTATTGACATATTTAGTGTCAATGACCTCACACTCAGAAGAAGTGTCGGAATACATAGCGTAAATAGTTAGGATTTGTGACAGCAAAAACCATGTCATAAGTATATCATGGTTGACACACAAATAACATGGCGTTATTGTCACAAAATCAAACGTCCAACATTTCAATATTATTAAGTATTCAATAAAATTATAATAATGTATTGTTTCATTTGTAGCGATGGAAATAAATAATTTGTGCATTAATCAGGGATATAATCACGCGCCCGTGTCATGCGTTTGTGCGAATCGAGCATATGCGCGGCAACACAACGTTCCGTCAATATGCTTGCTGAATTTTTTGGCAGCGCCAGCTATAGCGGCTAATTGCGATGGCTTTTTTTTCTCTTCTTTAAATACTTATATAACAAAAATTGTTACATTTCAACTTCAACCATAGTCAATCAAAGCAATATTTTGAAATATTCACATTTTTCGTTTTCAAAATGTCATTTTCATATGGTGTAGAAAATACATATCATCGGATCTCTCAGATGTTCTTAGCACAGTAAGGGGAGGGGTTAAGTGCTTATATTTTGTCGTTGCAGATATTCGAAGCTGCGGTTGTTGGCGCTGAGACTCAAGAAGAGGGTTGGAGAACTGACCATCCAGGTTAAGTCTCTTGAGGAAGATAACAGCAAGTTGGTTGAGGAAAAGGCGGACATGATGGAACTGCTGCAGGCCGCCAAAAACATGCCGGGGGTGCACGATAAGATGGCCGACAGGTAACTTACAGCATAAAGATCTTCACGCAGCTTTGCTGAGTACAGTATTTGATTTCTTTGTATAGTTTTTGACAGGTTTCTAGAACGGAGGGGGCTTGAAGAAAAAGAAACTCTAGTTAATGCTCTACTGTGGCATTCTCAGGCAAAGTATATGTCTCAAGTAGGTCCACTTTCGTCTTTTTACCGACCATAGTATTTAAGGCTGCCTTGTCCGCTCTCTCACCTTGTCGTTCCTCACAAAGTCGAACTGTCATACCCTCAGTATTTTACGCAGACATCTGCTTTCGAAATACATTATGAAGTTGCATTGGGTTTTGGTGAGATGTCAAGATTCACAGTCATAAACAAGAATGGGAATTATACATGTGCTGTATAGACGGCACTTTGTTTTGATCAAATAAAGCTGCGAGTCCCAGATATTGCATATGGAATTTCATACTACTAATGTTATTTATTATTACTAAAATAATTCTGTATTTTGTTGTGATATTTCCTAATTTAAACTCAAATAAAGAATGGCTCTTTGATGTAATGCAATAGAGTCTAATTTATATGTTTTTTATTGTTTGTTAGATCTGAAAACAAGGAGAAGCTGGTCAATGAGAACGGCAAGCTGTCTGAAGATCTCATGAATAAGGCGGTGTTTGAGGAGCAGCTACAGATGTTGAGGAAAGAACTAGAGGAGGTCAAGAGGGAGAAAGCTTCTCTGGACATGGTGGTCAAGGAGTACCAAGGACAACTGTCCAGCAAAAAGAAGGACGGGGACACCAAGGACCAGGACTACAAGAACAGGAATGCAGAGATCATCAACCTTAAAGGTATAATATATTATGACTAGAATCCACTACAAGCTCTGCCTTTTAGCTTAGCATATTGATCCTAAATATATAATAGATAACCTAAAATTAGAAATGCAGAAAATGAAACTGAACATTCTAGGGATAGCAGAAATGAGATGGCCAAATTGCGGAGACTTTTGGAGTGGAGAATATAGGATAATAAACACAGGATGTATTGAAAATAAACCTGGCCAAGGCGGAGTAGGTATTGCACTGTGCAAGGAATGGGGAAAGCGTGTGAAGGGATATGTGCAATATAATGGAAGAATTATTTTAGTCAAACTTGAAACAAAACCTGTTGATACTGTGCTACTCCAAGTATACATAAGTGTGATAGAAAACGAAACTGATGTGGACGCCGATGATTTGGGAGACCCAATTATCCGAGAGGAATTTGACTTCGCATTAAAAAAGCTCAAAGATGGAAAAACACCAGGGATTGATGACCTACCAGCTGAACTAATAAAATCGGCAGGAACCGGAACTCTAGATGCTCTGTTCACAATGACTCAGATGATTTATAATACAGGAATAGCGCCAGAAGACTTCAAAAAGTGTGTAATTGTAACTCTGCCAAAGAAGCCCGGAACAACAAAATGTGAACAACACCGAACACTCAGTATTCTATCCCATGCATCCAAAATACTGACCAACATAATCCTACATAGAATTGAACCAAAAATTGTAAAGACTCACTAGCGATCAATTTGGATTCAGAAAAGAATGGGAACCAGAGAAGCAATCTTATCCCTGCGTATGATCTTGGAAAAGAGGATAAAAGTTGGATCAAGATACATATATTGCCTTCGTGGACATTGAAAAAGCATTTGATAAAGTAGATTGGGAGAAGCTCTTTGATGTAATGAAAGAAATTGGAGTCAAATACAAGGAACGAAGACTCATATTTTCACTTTACAAAGAAGAAGCTGCCATAATATCACTTGAAATGTCAAAAGGAAGCAAAAATACGTCAAGGGGTGAACAAGGATGCTCTCTGTCGCCTGTATTCTTCAAACCATACAAAATGCAATTAATAACATCAGGGAAAAAATGGGCCATAGAGAGGGGGTTAAAATACATGGCCAAAAGATTGATATGATAAGGTTTGCTGACGACATTGCTCTGATTGCTGAAACTGAAGATGAACTCACTGAAGCGCTGACATCCATGGAAAACATATTTAATTCCAACTACAATATGAAGATAAACAGCACAAAAACCAAAGTCATGAGAGTAAGCCGCAATGAGCAGCAGAAAATTAACATATCAATGCTAGGAGTACCCCTAAAAGATGCAAAAGAATTTGTATACCTTGGAAGTACGATCACCTGGGATGGCAGAACAAAAGAGAAGTCAACAGTCGAATACATCAAGCAAGGCTAGCTTTCAATAAAAAAGCCAAAATTCTTGAGTCAAAGAATATTACTTTAGGGCTCCGCAAGCAACTTGCCAAAACACTTGTTTGGAGCATCTTAATGTACGGCTGTGAGACATGGTGCTTATCTGAAAGTGATAAAAAAAGACTAGAGGCCTTTGAGATGTGGTCGTACAGAAGAATTCTCGGAATTTCCTGGAGAGACCACGTCACGAACAATGAGGTTCTCAGGATAATCAAGGAAGATAGGCACCTAATAAGAACCATCTCAGAGAGGCGAGTCCGATGGATTGGTCACATCATGCGCCACGATGGTCTTCTTCACGATATTGTGGAGGGGATGGTTGAGGGTAGAAACTGTAGAGGGCGCCCTAGACGGGAGTATTTACAGCAAGTATTCGAGGACATGAATTGTAGCGCTTATGCTGAGCTGAAAAGGGTTGCGGAGGACCGAGAGGAATGGAGATCGAGATGCAAGATTCTGTTGCTGCAAACCAATCCACCGGATTGATACTACGAAGAAGATTGATCCATCGAAAATAAGTGTGATAAGTGAAGACACTTAGATTGCCAGAGTAAGTAAATGTACCCTACAGCTGATGAGAGGTAGTCCTAAGACGGTCTTTGGCAATCGCGCTTACAGTTTTGCTGGACCAACGGTCTCCAACTCCGTGCTGGAATGTAAAAGAGAGCTTGAAACAGAGACATCTTTCAGAGACACACTGTAAACTCGCCTTTTTGCTTAGGGAGGCAAAGAAGCGCTTTTGAAATGACCATTTGGTCATAAAAAATGGAAATAGTTGGATAACTACAGGAAGGATGAATAAACAAAGACCAAGTACCCGCACAAAAGCATATTGCAACTTTTCTTTCATATCCACTCAGGGAGATAGAGCACATGGTTGTCACACAGATGGACTTGAAAAAATAGCTGTAGTATGTGTCTCTTACACCATTTTAGGTCCACCATCATCTTTAACTGACTGTAGGATGGAAGGCTGCTGGTCTGCTTCCTAACCTCCATAACTCCTCATTTATAATGTGTTGAATACATGTTTTGTGTATTGATGTTTACACAGGGAATACAATTATAAAAAATATGTTTTACCAATATATTTTTTAATTGTTTTATTTGATGTTTTAGCCGAACTTGCCGCTAAAGAAAGTCAGCTAGCGGCGGAGTTGGCATTGCACCAGGAGACACGTTCCAACTTGGAGAAGGCCAGGAAGGATGTGAAGAAGAAGAGCGTGCTGAGTCTGGAGATGGAGGACTGCGAGCGCTCGCTGCAGGAGCTCAGCGCCAAACTGGAGGACGGCAGGCGCAAGATCGTTCAGGTGAGGTTTTGTTAGGTTCTGTAGTTTAGTTTACGAATTAGGTCAAAATGGGTTAGATTAGGTTAGATGAATGTACAAGCGACAGGTTAACCTATTTTTTTAAAAAATAAATACACGGTGAAATGCCTTACAAGGTTTTAAAAAATGTTGTAGTAAAATGACTGATGGTTCATATTCTTGTACAGAACACACCTCGTTCTTATGATGCTTATCTTCTTCTTTATTTAAGGTTCTGCTGATTAGGCGAGATGCAGAATGCATAACTGGCGCAGGTATCGAATGGTGATACAAAGAGAACAAAATGCCAAGGATAATGAACGCCAACCTCACTCGAGTTTGGTCAAGGCTTGAGTCGGTTCTTGTTAAGGCTTGTCTTTTGGGCCGAGGCTTAACCTAAAAAGCATTTGAATTAATGCATGTCATAGTTTTAAGTAAACTTCTTGTATATATATATATCTATATCTATATATATTATATATCTTTTGTGTACATGATACAGCCATTTCATTTCATGTTAAAACAAGGTAAAATATCATTGCATATTTAATATTTTAAAAGGATCCCAAAATGAATTCTAAAAACATAAATAACAATATTTTCAGTGTCCAAAATGAGACATAACAATGTGATCTGTTCCATTCTCCTTGCAACACATTCCATCAGCTTAAACATCCTTTTATTTTTCTCATTTGAATCCGTTTTGCATCTAGGTATGACTTTTTGTGACTAATTTAATATATTTTTAGTCTATTTCTAATTTGTATTCGTTCTTTTCAGATGGAATCTACGATCGACACGCAAGAAGCCACTATAAATTCATTGAAAACACAAATCAAAATGCTTGAAGACCAGCTCAAGACCGAAGAAAAGATCTCCAAAGAGTCGAGAGAGCTGCTGACTAACGCCACCGAGTGTCTCAAAGAGAAAGAGGCCGTCATAACCTCTAAAATGGAAGAAATATTTAGTTTGGAGGCTAGAGTGGAGGACATCAGACAGTTGGCGGAGGGTTTGAGCATTCAGTTGGCGGCGGCTCTCAGCGACAGAGAGAAAGTTGGTTTAACGATGAGTCAAGAGAAGAGCGAGTTGCTGACAAAACTGAAGAAGACTGAAGTGCGGCGCGCGGAAATAGAGGACCGATTGAAGATGAAGGAGGTCGAGTTGGAAGATATGAAAGTGGAATTTGCTGGATATAAGGTGAGATCAGAGATACAAGCTGTTGCTGTATTCGTTGGTTATCGTATTTTGTTCAATCTGTATCCACCCACTGCTAGTTGAAGATCTCACCTGTCATCTTCTAGTATGGAGACTCTTGCTTTGCTCCTAATGTAATTGTCATTCTGTTATTAAAAGTAGTAAATGCCACCCGTAAGCTCTGGAATGCTCTTCATACAATCTGGATTACTTCAAGAAAAATATCAATATACACTTGCAATCCTCCCAACCCACACACAAACGCAACACACGTTTCCCGTATGCAGTGTCCAGTTGTCAGACTGAGGATCATTGAGCCCACTGGTCTTAACCAGTTGTGTTCTACTGCATGCGATGAAATAAAAAAAGGATAAAAAAGCATTAAACAAACTTGGGGATAAAATTAATCAAATATTTGTCATTTTCCAAAGACCTTTCATAGAATATGAAATTTCGTTCAATTGTATCTGTCTTTAAATGCGTGCTGCTTGGTTGAAGTATTAATGCTGTATCAATTGCTTCCAGGTCCGAGCACAGTCTGTCCTGCGCCAGAACCAAACTAAGGATCTCAGCTTGGAGGAGAATCTTAAGGAGGAGTCGGCCGCCTTGAAGTCAGAGCTGACGGTTCTCAAGGGACAGCTGGAGGGCGCTAAGGGCGAGTTGGAGGTGGCCAATCTGGAGCTGGCGAGGCTGCAGGGACGCGGGGAGGAGCTGCAGGGGGCGCTCACTGCGCTGCAGGCCGAGAGGGAGGCGGCCGCGCAGCACCACAGCCAGCTGCTGCAGAGACAGGCGCAGGAGCAGCAGACCAGCAAGCTGCAGGTAGACAGATAGACACCCGGGAGAAGTGGATAGGAGTGGATTTTTTAATAATAGAAGCGTCACACTCACCTGCCTTCATCAATTCACTATTTAGGTATCAAAATATTTTATCAATAGTGATATGTATTTACAGATGTCGACCCTGACGCAGTGCTATAAGAAGCAGCTTGCCGAACTGGAGGAGCGCCTCACTGAAGAGGTGTCTCTTCTGCGCCGCGAACTGGACTTCTCCCGGCAGAGTTTGGCCAGAGCCGCGCCCGCTAGGTTCCTGCCTGTAGTGGAGAAGCAGCACGTAGAGGTGATGCTGGACAAGAAGGAGGCGCACGACATGGAGGCTCTGCCCGAGAGGGAGGAGGGAGAGGTCAGTAGAAAATGAGTTATAAGTGAAAGAAACTATTACATACTCAGTACTGTGTTACGGGTTTTTTTCCAATCTTGTTAGATAAACAATAAGGCATAGTTTTGAGAATGAAATAGACTATAATGATGAAGATATTTTCACGGATTTGATTTTGTTTCCCAGGGCTCTGAGAGCACGCCTTCCCCGTCACCGACGAGCATCACGACGCGGCACTCGAGGAGTGGTCGACGAGAGCCCATGCCACTGGATCAGCTGCTGGAGGGAGCGCCACCAGAGAACTGTGAAGCTCCTCTGGATGAGGATGTAGAGAAGAGGCTCAGCGCAGCCCTGCGCACGATACAGATGCAAGACAAGAGGTGAGGGTGTGAGATGACATGGAGTGAATGATAATAACCATAACTGGTTCTATAATTGGAGCATATGGACATCACGACCCGCCGCCATTAAACTCTGTCAGCTGCGATGGTTCTCGCCTCATCCCAGCTTTACCTCCCATTACCCTCCCAAGTACTTTCTAAATGTTGTGAGCCTGTGGACTTGAAGAAAAGGCAGCTGTAGTTAATGCTCTTCTGCGGCGTTCACAAAACTTGTCCCAGCAGGTCCATCTTTGTCTCTTGACCCCCTAGAATATAGAGTGATGACATCAGAAGAATGGCGGGAATAAACTGGATGCTGAGGGCAGAGGATCGAGAAAAATGGACACTCATGTGGGAGGCCTACGTATCAACAGTGAACAGACACAGGCTGATGATGATGACTGTGAAGTGATGTCATTTACATTTTAAGCAATCACTGTGAGATCTATTTCAATATTAACAATTAATTAGATATCATAAATAACCAAACATATTTAATGCTTACTTTCACCGATTCTTAAAATCTTTTCATTAAATAAAAACCTTTTTAATGACCTTAACCTAACCTAACCTAACATATTTAATGCTTCATTCACTTTTTCTTAAAATTTCTTTTTTGTCGGCTCTACGAAATATATCTAATGCAATTCCGCATGTCCTGCTGCGTTTTGAATCTTGCCTGTGCCGTTATTGAACAGCCAAAAAAGTTCGCGGTGTACGTCTTGAATTGATGTTCGGTCGCAGGGTCAGGCGTCAGTGTTGGCAGAATCGCTTCAGGTAGCTTTTAAAAGCTCTGTGACCCGTTAGTATATAAATAATGTATTGATATTGTTGTATTGTTACTTGCAGACTGTCGCACATGACTGAGCTGGTGGCTGAAGCAGAGAGAGAAGTTGCCCGTCACTCGCAGCTGGGAGAAGCTCTCAAAGAAGAAGTGAGGAGATGTCAGAGAGCGCTGGAGCGGGCGCTGCACCACCACAACCAGGAGTACCTCAAAAATGTCATCATCAAGGTTGGTACCATGAGTTGTACTAAGAAAAATTCATTACAGCCGCCCATCCTACTGACATCCCCATTCAAAGAACGACTATATGTCGCTGGGATCGTCATCGGGACGCGTGATGGAGGGATGAGCAACACAAATAATTTTTTGAGAAGCACAGAAATATATTTCGGTAAAAGATTGACAAATTTCATTCATCTGCCCAAGATAAAACTTTCTGTGTTCCTCAGGTCGTGGACAGATGACGTCTACTGAGCGCGCCCACAGTGAGTGACAGCCTAGCGCCGAAATTAATACTGTGGCCATTTACAGAACTAGCCCCGGCAATGTCAGAACCTGTCAAACAAACAAAATGGCGACGCAACACTTATCTTTTAACTCCTTGACACGTTTAACGCCACGTAATATTTTTAATGCATTCAACTCAGAGGCGCCATATATGTCACATTCATTGTTAAAATTCCATTGAAATGTAACCGCTGGCGTATAGGGACTGTTTGTTTGAGAAAAAAAAATGTAGGTCACCGGTGACCTACATGGCGCCCTGGTCAACAACAGCGTAGGTCACCGGTGACCTACATGGCGCCCTGGTCAACAACAGCATAGGACCTATGTGGCATGGAACGTGTTAAGTCTCCAGTCTCCTGCCCCTAAGCTCGTCAGGAGCTATAATTGTTCCCAGGCGAACCTTCGGGTGCAGAAATATTTTAAGACTAGGCATGGACAGTGGCAAATTGATAATACCTAGTGCCAACAATTCGTGGTGACCATATTGTGTTACAGATATGCGACAAATATGAAAAGAAATATTACACTATTAGTAACTAGTAGTTATTAGAGTGAATATTAATTTGGAAAGCTTGTGGTTATTTTATTTTTTCTTTATTTGATTCTTTTGATGAATGATAATAATAGGATGTTTGTGTCTCTTCTAGTTCCTGACGCTGAGTGCCGGAGACGAGAGGAGTCGGCTGGTCCCTGTTCTGCACACCATCCTCACTCTCAGTCCCGAGGAAACACAGCAACTCACAGCGGTAGCCAGCGGTAAGCATCAAGCACAATTACTTCTAAATAAATAGATACACACTGATGTCCACCTCTCTTATTTAGATATCGCTTTACTGGATGACACAGTACAAAAAACTTGTTTTCGATTCACATTTTGTCAAGGTTTATTTGTCTAACACTTGCAACAAAAAGACCGTTGTGGCACACGCTATTAGGGCGACGCCATAACGGTCGCAAGCTAGCTCCAACTGTCCACTCCGGCGCGCTCTGACATCTCGGCGTTGCCAACTGTCGCTGCAGACGAAAGCGAATTCAAGACGACAGTGGTGCCAACAGGAATTGGGCCAACTGTCATAACAAATAAAATGGAGCATGCAAACACCGTTTAATATTATACAATTAAAACTAACATTAGATGTGCATGTCAGGCGAGCGAACAAAAATAACAGACAGAAGATCGTTTTTCGAGGCTTTACGGCATCAGCCTAAAGGAGCTATATCAAGCTGATATCAACACGTACAAATCTACATCAGATATAATATTTTATGACATTTCTCTCGTCAATCTCGGAGAAAAAGAAAAGGCAGAAGCTGGAATGGGAGATTGACGATGGAAATGTCAAAAAATATGATGTTTGATGTAGATTTGTCCGTGTGCATCAATTTATTAAATATTGATATAGATCAATTATCTAAGAAAGATCAGAGTATGGAAACATATTCTAAAAAATTAAAAAATCATCCCAAAAATTACTTCTAATTAGTCAAAGAAATTTCAAATGCGAGAACACAACCAGCAGGTTTCGCCTGAATTTCGTGTTGGAATCTGCATTCATAATTCAATTTTGAAAACAAAATAGTTACTTTCAATATTTTATATAGTTTTCACGGCTAGATTTGAAATTAAAGGCATTTCTTTTTTTTTCTCCTTTTCTCTGGATTATTCATTTTAAAATACAGTTAGATTAAGTTGTAAAATGCTTAAAATGATACAGAAACCTTCAATGTGGTTGGATAAGCAGTCAAAACATCCAGAATAATTTACATACATTTATAACCTATATACTTTAATTTATATTTTTATAAAAGAATGCTTTTTGGTCATTGGTTAGAAATTATTTTTATGACATACTTTTGAAATTTACAGGAGTGGATCCCAACGGAGGTCGCGGATGGGGCAGCTACCTGCCCTGGCCGGGGAACCGCTGAGCCATACTCAATTCTAGTAACATTAAAAGAAATATAAACCATTTACAAACTACTTACACAGTGCAACAATATTATTGATCGTTATTCATATTTTTGGCTCACTCTGAGATCCATTTTAATGTTAAATAGATAAGAATTTCATACCTTGTTTTAACATGGATCACACGGAGCACTGTTTCACTTGATGAAAGACTGCAGTCTCACCAACTATAAAAGCTTCATTAGTACCAATGTGCACAAAAGTGCTGACGTGTAAATGAATATTTACTAATAAAGAAAGAGATACATTTGAGGGTAGTTGGAGGGTAGTAGTGGGGATAATGGGTGGGGTCTATGTAAGCAAATTAATATTTACATACAAAAAAGAGTTTCACAATGAAATTCACTTTTAAAAGAACCTTGGTTGGTGGAACTGGAAATCCCTGAACAGACAAAGAACCGGAGTTGGTAGAACAAAAGACAACCTCGAGCGGCGAGGAATGCTTCGGCGGAGAGAGTCACTGTTGTGCGACTGTGGGAGACCTGCAAACCGCCTCACGAACTAATGCTGGGCAGCACACAGGCCATCAATGTTGCCAGATATTGGGCGGAAACAATTTGATGTCGCCGATACAAAGAAGAAGACTAGGACATTCTTATCTATTTAGTAATATTATTGATCAGTAGTCTTAACTAAAAATACCAATATTTAAGGAGATGGTTATAATTTGGCCTAAATCAAATTTAAAAACATTATATTACTATATCTACAAAAAAATGTTATACTACAATAAATTTGCATAATTTTTTTCAAAAATTGCAAATTTTAATGTAATTTTCAAAAATTAATGCAAATTTACCATTTTTTTCCTAATTACTTGAATTAAGTATTTCTATACTATTCCGTCATTATTAAAAACATATTCTTAATAATTGATTAAATAATTAAATTAAATATTGCCAATTGAAAATTATGATAATTCCTTACAATTAAAACAATACTTCTATTATTAAAATTGATGCCATAATTAATATTTTTAATATATAATAAATATTTATAATAATTAATTGGTCTAAAAATGTTTTTTTTACATTGTTACATATTTAATGAAATGGCATTACAAATATATTAAAGCTGCATATTTATTTATATTTAAATTTTTCACTGACTTAGTGAAACACCCTTTTTTTCGACATGCTATACATGTCATGATCCTAATTTATAATTATGACATTTAGTAACATGTCATGTTTTTGACATGTCACATGTCATAATCAATATAAAGAAAAACATATAAATACATATTGAATTTTTGTAATAAAATAATTATTACTTGTTAATTCTTGGCACATTTGATTAAGGCCTACTCATGCGAGCAATATGAATTACAAGATTGCCCAACTTTTCAATCAAGGCAGAGTTATACAAAAATAATCATCCATATATATGTATATCATTTCAAACATAGTGTTGTCATGACAACGAACGATACTGATAAATTTTACAATGCTTGTAAAATCATAAAAATGAACTCTAAAGATGTATATATTTGTATATCCCTATCCCTTTTTAAGATTTGACAATATTGCAATGTAGACAGAGTTATACAAAATGAATTATCTCTTTAGATTAACGAAGACACCTCTTTTAGCTGATTACAAATGGGCGGGTACCTCAAACACTAAGAATATTTTGACGCGTAATTTGGCACAGATGTCAGTGACAGTAGTGCCAACATAAAAATAAAAAGATTAATTCAAATCGCTTAACCCGCGAAATTTAAATTCAAATCTCCCGGTATTTTAAGCTCACAGTGTTATATCATTTCAAACATAGTGTTGTCATGACAACAAACGATACTGCTAAATTTTACAATGCTCTACAAATCATAAAAATGAGTTCTAGAGATGTATTTATTTGTACAGGGCTATTCCTTTTTAAGATTTGAGCAATATTGCAATTCGTATTTTTCGTGTGAATAGTCTATTAGAATATAACATTGCACATTATTCCACAAAGTGAGCCTTATTTTAATACTATTAAATTTGTAATTGTTTGGTTACTATTTTTTCTGTGTATTAGAATTTAGAATAATTTCCTTGTATCTATTTACTAACTATTTATATTTTATTATAATCTAGCGAAAACCAATCAACCCACAAAATATGTTTATAGCAAAATAATTATATATTTTTTTGAGAAACAATCAATTACGAAATACATGTTAGTAAAATAAATTTATCAAGATTTAAGCTAACAGAATGAAGTACCTAACTGTTTGATGTAGTGGTGGCCTTATGCATTAAATAGGATTTCGATGCAGATATTAATCCTTGCTTTCCGATGATATGTATTTACTACAATTGGACTCTAACAATGAGAATATCCATATAAAATATAATAGATACTGAGTGAACAATTTTTGTATTCCTCCGTAATATTATTAAGTATTAAATAGAATTATAATAATGTAAAGTTATTCATTTGTAGCCATGAAAATAAATAATTTGTGTAATAATAGGGGATAGAATCATGCGTCCGTGTAATGCATCTGCGCGTGCGGCGGTGCAGACGAGACAGAATTAGAACCGAGCTCATTCGCAGCAACATAACGTTCAGTCAGTATGAATTCGGCTGCGCAGGGGTCAACATGCGCGCTGAATTTGTTGCATCTATAACAGCTAATTGCTATGTTTTTTTTCTCTTTTTCAGATACTTACATTTCAAAAATTGTTACATTTCCACTTCAACTATAGTCAATTAAAGCAACATTTAAGAATATTCACATTTTTACAGTTTTTAAATGACGTTTTCATATGGTGTAGAAAATACATATCATCGTAGCTGATGGATGTTTTTAGCACAGTTAAGGGAGAGTTAAGGATGATTCAACAAATGTGATTGTCACATGATATAAACCTAGCCTAACCAAACAAACCTTTCAGCAACACCGTTTAAATCTTTAAATTACACCAATACTCACGGTGTTGCCGTTGTACAAACACAAATTCCCAATTTGCCAAAAATATTTTAATGCATTTCTGACTCTAAATTTAAATTATTTGTGGGTTGATTTGATTTTCATATATTTCCATATATTCATTATTTTTTAATAATAAACCAATGAGAAAGAAAGCGCCTATGAAGACAGCAGATAGACTTGTTTATGTTTACTCATTGGTGCCAGTGTTCAGTCATGAGCGACAATACTAGAGAGATTATATGATGTATCTGTTTTCTCAATACAGTGTTTTCTTATGTATATTGTATCCGAGTCTTATTTTTCAATGTTTTCTTATTTGTTTATTGATATCAAACGCCGTTAAGTCCATATTTTGAATAAAAATAGAAGTTATATAAATAAAGTGTTCACAATTATGCTTTAAAATGTGTATTTCAAATGGTTCCGCCGCATTCCGTCCCCAGGCAATTCGTTTAACGACTCATCGGTAAAGACGTGGGGCGCACTGGTCGTCTGGTGCACGAACCATATTCTTATTCAGGGTCGTCAACCCTGAAGAAGACCCCTGCAGTGGTGGTCGAAATATTGGTATGAAATAATTCGGCACACACTGCTTATCCCAAAAGCCACAATACCAAATCCGACCATGAAAACCTAAGTTGTTAATCAGTTTTTTTAAAGAAAATTGGGTGATTTGCTGGACGTTCCCGAGATCTGGACTATTTTGGACTAAAGGGTGGCTAAACCCAATAACTTGTACTACATTTAAATACAGTAAAACGTTTACATAACAGACTTATTGAGGGGAGAGGATTTATGGTAAAGCCGAATGTCAGATAATAGGTTCCAAATAAATAAAGAATATAAATCAAATGAGTACAATCTATTAACAGGACGGCGTTAATGTCTCAAATTCTAGTGCTAGACGCATGATGTGATTTTCATGGCCGCTAAAAATTGTTTACATGCGGCGACATTTGATTTTAAGCATCTATAATATTAGCAGGATGTACATTTTACGGGATGTTTTGTTTGTTATATCCAATGTTTGTTAAATGGAAGTGAAATATGAAAAAATGTGTATTTTCTCATTTGGTGGACTTACGACGACGTTTGATTTTTATATTCCCATGTTGACATATGTTGTTTACACAAATCCTTTTTGATGTTTAGTTTTAAAAAGGCTTTTTGGGTTCCTTCGCTTTTGTATTGAAAGTGATTATGCGACTGTTGTGTAATTCAAAGACTGCTGGACGTGTTTGAAAGAGAGGTTGGCAACACTGAAGCCAAACGTGATACCTTAAACATTCAAAAATATAATGAAATGGAAAAAAAAATCTAAAATAAAAAATGATTCCCTCACCCTATATACATAAAAGCAAATTTAGTAAAGGGGCATAATTAATTTTTGTAGCCACAAGGTCTGCATTTCCGATAAGATTCAGTAAGATTATTTATTTATTTGTCTGAAATGAGTTAAATATGTCGGTAAAATTATTAAAAACGTAATTAATTTTTCCTATAAGTCAATATGAAATTTTATTCTTTTTTGTTTCCATTTTTTATTTGAATGTTAAGTGTTGCCACGTCCGGTGTAAAAGTGTTGTCGCACGCGAGAGGGGGGAGTGGTAGGTATGCAATTCCGTTTTATAATGGTATTTGATGAGCTGTGATATTTAGAGGTACTTACTGACCGCCAATGTGTCAGTAACGGATGGAGTTTACTTAATACCAATATACTGTTAAAATAAATATTACTTTTAACTGTCGTTTTATTGGTTTCGATTATTTAAATTTTGTAGCGAGCGGGAATATCACCATTTTATATTTTGGCAAGACACCTCCAACAGATGTTCTGTTAATTTCTAGAAAGATCTATGACCCTCTGATTCTTCTTGTTAAATATTTTTCTCACCAAATTTAAAGAGTAATTTATTATACAAGCAACAGAAGGTCCCAATGCTCATCAAACAGAGAACGACAACAAATTATTCTTTAAACAAATTCTTGGAGTTCGTGTCTGGACTGGGCCTCCCTTGCGTGAAATATATCAACATCCGAGGCGATGTAAGTTGTCAGAAATATATGATGATGGTGTATTCCCTCCGGGTGATGGACGCATTCATTATTTGTTTGGTGTTGTCATTATATGTAGTGTAGTTGTCAATGAAATCATATATTATGTATTTTTGCCTTTTAATTAGTTATTAGATATTGTATTTGCTGTAATGAAAATATTGAATATAAATATTATTAATTTATACAAAAAAAACACATGTTTTATTATTTTTTTTGTGTTTGATGAAAAATAAATAAGTTTGAATTTTTTTATTAGTAACTAGTTAACCACCGCGCATTTCTACAATCTCGGAAAAAGGATTTTAAAGGAAATTCGTTGGACTGAATTTGACTTTACCCGCCTCACACCCGCATCACACCGGAGGACAGTTAAGTCTCCTTGATGATGCGTTCGTTCAGATTACGAACAGTTAGCAACTGGTAAGTCCAGTGGGAGTCCCCTCTAAATAATTGTGGCCACTGTGCTGAAGTGTTAAAAAGAAAGAACCCGTGAAAGAGATTAGAATCGCATGCGTAGGGAGGGAAAGACAATTTAATTGTCAATAGTGTTTAAAGCCAAAATCCGCTTCCGTTCGTTTTCATTATATTCTCATTTAAATGGCCGTTCAATACAAAATGTATGAAAAAATTAATTTCTTAGAAAAAGGCCAAGATTTTTCCCCGTTGTTTACATTTCTACTTTTTTATTCGGGGTTAAGACGAATCCAACAAATCAAGAATCGGTTCAGCCGTTCTCGAGTTATAAATGGTGTAACTAACGCAACTTTCTTTTATATTGATAGATAAATTATATTTTTTGTATAGTAGTCATTGCAGATTTTAGTACAATGTAATCACTTGGTTACTTAGGATCTTAGCGTAATCTGATGGTATGTAATATGCGTATACATGTGTTATTACCCACTATACATCGCCTGTATCATCCTCATTCATTTTACGACTGGTACATCTTCACTTCAAAATCCAATGCAGCCGTTTTGTGGGTTTCGAAAACAGATGCCCGCGTAGAATACTAAAGTACGAAGGTTTGAGTTTGTGAGAAATTACGAGGTGAGAGCCGTGTTCACAAGACAGCCTTTTATACTACAGTTGTCTAAAAGACGAAGGTGATCCTGGTTGGGAAATTTACTTCGGATGCCGCAAGAGAGCATAAACTATTGCAGACTTTTAAATAAAAGTGCGATATCGGGGGCTTAAATAAGCCCCCGATCTCGCACCGTCCTGGAAGGTCGTCGTTGACTATACATATAAGGTACTCGGCGGAGCTGCGGGTGGCAAAGCTGACATGCGATGAGGTGAGGATCATGTTGGTTGACTGTTTTTGTGGTGGCAGATCGTGAGATCCGTATGCTCCAATTAAAAAGCTGACATGGTGATGATGATGATAATACATATGTTAATCCCATTTTTGTAAGACATTCCAATTTTCGCGTAACACATAACGCTTTTAAATATATAGGTACTTTTCCGCGCTTGACACCAAAATTGTCAAATCAATGTACCTATGTGAACAAAGTTTATGGATTGCGAGATAAAAAAATGTCAAAGGTTACGTAGGTGCACTGTTAAGGTAATCTTTATTGATAGAATATTTGACTAATTTCGTATTACCTCGATAATTTTAATGCTCTAGAAATTTTCATAACTCAAGACCACTATTGAATTAAAATAACTGATATCATAAAATATTTAAAATCCTACGTTTGTAAAAATCTTTATTTGTTAGACATTGTGAAAGGTTGAAACCTCGGATTTTCTACACGAAAATCGTCGGCTAAATGATGTAGGTGCACTTATTTGAAAATATATCGCAATTTGAATGAAAAAAAAGTATTGTTAGTTACATTTATATTTTTTTAATAAGTTGTTTTCTCCATCAAATTACGTACGCTGAATGAAGTTTGACAAATCAACTTGTGATATTTTATGGTAAAGTTAAGTTAAGTCCATTTTATGCCTACGTTTCAATATAAAGCGAATCTATTTGCCGAAATACTTTATGAAATAATTTTCTCAGAATAATTTTTGTCTTACATATCTTTTTCATAAAACGAATTATTGTTTTTTCGACCATTTTTAAATTTTTGGCCTTTAAAAACAAATTTTATTATTTGATAAAACTATTCTTTACAGAACTTGAGTCTATTTTGCAATAAATAAATAAAGGTTTTTGCTTACCTTAAATATAATAATGTTTAAATATATATTGTTGGGTTAAGTCCACTTGTTTGCCCTTTAAAATATATAATTACATAAATAATACATAAAATAGTAATATTTCGTCTTCAACAAGAAGTTATTCAGGAAGTATATTTTAAAGAATCGTAGAATTTCTGCATTTACATTTTCAAATATATATTTATTTCCTTGCATTGAGGCACAAAATTAGTGTGTGTTATATTTTTACTAAAGAGCTCAAATGATTTATTAAGCATTTTAATTTTTTTAATTTAATTCAGTTATTTGTTTTCATGAATTCCTGAAAGAGTATATTTCCATCCCCGAAAAAGAAAACCGCGCTCCTCTTCTCCATCCGGTTCCTGAAATGATTCGCGTCCGCGTCAACCTGGCAACTAAAATCGCTGAAAATCGACTCTAGATCTCTGCACAATCTATCGGAAATGACTGCTCAAAAATCAGGCTGAATTTAATCTGTAACTTAACTAAGCATTCGGGGTTTGCAACTCAACTTCATCTCATTGAGTACAAGTATGTATTATTGATCTAAAGTCCCGGGTAGCCATCGTGTGCGCAAGCTCTAACTACAATCTCAAGTCTCGAGCCACCGACGGGGTAAGTTACGATTCGCAAGCTTTTTAAACGAATTAATCACATCTAAAACCTTTTAAAACATACAAAATCTCATCGCTTACATGCCACACTGTTATTTGTCTATGTTTTAACGGTTCGTCCGGTAAATTTCGATGTATTAATACTTCATAAGTGCGAATTTTCGTACCGGTACGAATGCTTCCGTTACGCAATCCGCCGGTTGTACCGGTGCCGAATATCCGCCGGTACATTCATTGCAAAAGCTCAGCTGCAGTTTTTGCATTTTGTAACTATAAAAACATAAATGTATAAATGCGCTTTTAAATAATATACAATTTTTCATTAATTGCTGAAAATTAATCTTTGTAAAACGTCATGTGCAAATCGGCGTGAGAATTCGCCATGCCGCCATTCCACACTTCTTTAAACATAAAAAGCGGCTCATTTTTTTAAATTTATCAATTGATTATTGTAAAACATTAAATTTAGTAAAAAGTGATTAATGATTATTTTTACGTGATTTTTTTAACGTTTTTCTAGGCTAACAATTTTCAAGGCCACCCGTGAGCGTTCCAGTCCTAGGACAATATTATCTCTTCCCCTAGTTGTTAGACTTTTCCCTTTAACGATGTTGCTTGTCAGTTGATTTAATTTTCACAAGCAGATTTATGCATCAGCTCTGCTGAAGCCGATGTTGAAGCTTCGCCAGGGCTATTTCTAAGACAAGTTATGTTCTTATTGCACGCGATTGAAGCCCAAAATGGACTCCGCGAAATTTCGCCGCACGCCATATTAATGTTGGATATTATTAGCAAATATCGACTTCTGCCAAATATCTGCATTAAAATAAAACAAAGTTGCAAGTACCGATTACTAAACCGATTACTGGGTAATTTAGTGAACAGAGCTCATGAATAATTTCCTTAAAGCCTTTGAAGCGACAGGTTCCGAGATCAAATGATATTTTAAGAATAATTTATTATAAACTGATTATGTTTTAATATTCATTTTTAATTTAACATCAAATATAACCAATATTGGTTGTATTTTATTAGAGTTGTAATGTATATTTTAGTCAGAGGCTACTTACTGATTTAGTTTTTATTGAATAATACATTTTAATTTAAGCTTTCAATCAACGTGGTTTCTTGCATTACCGAATTCTCGGTGTTGACAAAAATCAATTCTGGAATCCATTTATTAATATTAATGTATTTTTTTAAATTTATGTACAACTTTAAAAATGATTTTGAATATATAATACAAATTATTTAACATTAACACCCAACAAAATAAAATGATTATACGAGCACAAAAGTCAAATTAAAAAATCATAAATCATCAAAAGCAAACTCTGTATGCGAAAAAAGTTAATTAATTTACTCCTACATTTCTATCTTATTAATCTGTAATTTGTTAGTGTTGAAATTAAGAACATTAAAATATTTGTAATTCAGATTGCGTAGAACTTTCTATAATTTGCAAAAATATTGATTTTTAAAAAGCTTTGAAATTCAGATCATCATCATTTCCAGCAACGTTATTCCAGGATTGAGATAAATTCAACATCTTGGAATTCCAGAAAACCGGAATCGGAAGCATTAATCTTGAGAATTAAATATTGTTAAAAATACATAATGATATACATTTTATTTTCTTGGAACTTTTATACGTCACTCACTGTATCCACAATAATTAAATAAATAATATATATTAATTAAACAATATCCATGCACTAAACACTTCTAGAACGAAACTCTTTACCTACGAGAAATCTTGTAGAATCATTGCAATATAAAATTACCATCCATGGGAATTATTCAATATGTTCCATATTAATATCAGGTAGTCTAGACTCTAGGTATCTATCACACTCGACAGATGTTTTTTCCACATTTTATATGTGATAATTTCCCAAGCCCTTTTCCAATGAATATTTTCTCCTGTTTTTGCACTTTGAGAATTTATTAAAACACCTATATTTATAGGTTTTTTTGTAGAACACTTGACCTATAGAAATAAGCGGTTTTTCGTATGAAAGCATTCGAAGGAAATCTTTCAAACTTGCTTTTATATTAGTTAATGCAGTAAACAAATTGTTGATAATTGATCATTTATTACAACAATTATCATTCCAGAACATATTTTATTATATATCATTACTAGCGAATATATATGAGGTATTTATCATCCCAATAAGAATGATTCTTAGACAGACATTGAGATTTATGACCCTCTTTGAAATATACTTATCTACTTCAATTTACTTTTATATAACTCCAAGACCATTTTTATTTCTTTAAAGAATCTTTTAACTTCCTAAGTTTATAAGAAGAAATTTCATAAACTAACGATTTAACACAATAAGTAACTACATACACATATTTGAAATTTGTACAACGACATTGTCACTCTGCAATAGAATGATCTAATATGTCGACAAACAATGCAAAAAAATAAAACAAATGTAGACAGTAGGCGGGAGACAGTTCTGCCCGTGAATCTAAACATAGATCTGCACTCTGTGAGAGTACGGGTACTTGTACGAAACTATCTACTCTAGTACTTCATGTGTCTGTATGTACAAGGGACATATGAAAAAGAAATATCTGATTTTTTTTACAAAGTCAACGAGATTTGTTGGCAATGTATATTACATGGTTAGAAACCTTGAACATTAACCTATTTTTCGATGTACATAGTTGCTTTCGCACTTGATGACTTTCCGCATCTAGGAGACGAAGTTTTGTATTCCTTTCTTGAACCAGCTTCCCGCTACTTCCCGTAGAAAGGTGAGAACTGAATCTTGAACTTCCTCGTCATTTGCAAATTTTTGCCTTCCCTAGTCTTTTTTGATGGCCGAATAAATATAATAGTCACTATAGTTAACGTCTGAACTGTAAGGTGGGTGATCAATCACCTTACATCCAAATTCCTCGATTAGTGACGACGCTTTGAAATTTTTTTGACCATTTCCGCATATTTTTCACGTCCATGCACTTCGGACCATAAACTTCTTCCAACTAGCGATGAATTTCAATCTGAGCAAACTTCTTTTCTTGTAAAAACTTAATAACAGACCGCAGTACGCACTTGACGGGAGTAATAATTGGGACGTCCATCGCGAATGGCTGCTGCGCCGACAACGAGCTTGATAGTGAAGTGCCGTTTTTGCGGCGGGGTTAAGGAAGGACTAACAGACACGCGGCTTTTGGATACCATACTTTTCATATGCCTTTAGTACTTCTAGCATAATATTAAAAGTAATATTTATCTACTTTAGTCTGTATACTCGTATATCGCGATGTTATAAGTTGTAACTGTCTAGTATAGTGACAGTACGTATTACTGTGATAGCTTTTTTTTTATGTAAACACATACAGGAGAATATCAACAGATTATTGATAGTAGTTCTGAAATTTCATCTGTGGATTCTATGACGCTTACCATTGTACATATGGATAAGCGTTACATGTGGAGTGTTGATCTCCAAACGTCATAGACTACAGCCCAACATTAACGCATCATCTAATTATAACAGGAATTTACTGTGAATGGGTGGTCTTCACATGACGACTTTCGTCTACCACCAATTTTAAAAGCTATAACTGGCATTTACGGGTGAGATATCAAATTCACACTAACCGACAGTATTTATAGAGCTTAGAAATCGATTAAGTTTTTATTTATATTAATCTCAGTCGGGGATCGAACCCACGACCTTCGGTTTGGCAACCAAACGCCTTAACCACTAAGCTATAGAATTTCATGAGTTGATATGTAACACTTTATTATAAGTTATAACTAAATATTCTAGGACTCCATGTGTTTGTATCTACCTCAATATTATAAGTAAAGTAAGAAGTTAAATAACTATCTACTATAAATAACTTCTTAAGTTTTCACGGCAAGATTTGATATTTTGGCTTTTGGGGTTAGCCGTGAGTGGCGAATTTATTTTAACCAACATGACATGACGTTCGTGGAGATACAATTCTTAGAACATACCTACCGTACACGATTCGCAGGACCAATGAAAATTGAGTATGTAGTTGCCGTGGAGATAACAATGACGCTCGTGATATAAGACAACCTGACACCAACTCACATCTAAATCGTCAATCCTGAAGAAGACCCCTGCAATGGCGGTCGAAATATTGGTTAAAAGAAATTCGCCACACACGGCTAAACCCAAAAGCCACAATAACTATCTACTATAGTGGCGGTATGTTTTTAGTAGATACACTTGCAAAAGTGTCTATATGTATGTACTGTGATGGCTAAGTATGTAGTCTAGTGCTGCATGTATTCCTACTCCAAGTGCGCATCTCTCCCGTATTAGGTCTTGGGCCACATTTTAACCAGACTTGTCCAATCTTTGGTATTCGAGCATCTTTACAAAGTCTTGTATCAGTAGGTAGAAGGATATTTAATAACTTTAATTCAAAGAAACTTAATTTATGATTTGAAAATAATATTGTGATGTTTTTTATATATTTTTATGTAAACACATACAGGAGAATACTGAGAGATGGTGATAGTAATGCTGAAGTCTCATGTGTGGATTCTATGCCGCTCACCATGTTACAGATGGTTGAGCGCTGCATGTGGAGTGTTAATCCGCCAAAGTCATCAACACAGCCTGACATTCACGCATCATTCATGGAACGTCTTTAGTTTACCAACAATTTTATTAATAGGCCATGACTGGCATTTTACGTATTAGGGATCAAATTCACGCTAACCCGGGGTATTTGAGAGCTCAAAAATCAATTAAAAACATGGTTAAAAATTTGTTTTTTAATCTCCGTCGGGGATTGAGCCCGCGAGCCCACGCTCGTCAAGCAAACGCTTTAACCCTTGAGCTATACCCAGCGGATAGATAAATCACCAAACTTACACAAAAATGAGTATTCAAGAAGATTTTTATTTATGCAAGTTTAGTTTATTTATCACTTTCTATTAATTTTAATTAACAAATTAAAAACATTTAGTTTGATTTCACATTTATGTTTAAGAGATTGTACATGTTTGGGATTATATCGAGTCCATCGTAAGCAATGGCTAAACTCTAAACCAGGGGTCGTCAACCTTTTTATGCCTAGCGCCCATTTTTGCCTATTTTTCAAGGTAAAATTTCCCAACCGCCCACCAACCTCGCTATATTTCAATTCAGTATATGGGTAAAAAGAATTCAAGAAGGAATGTAGGAGATATAAAATCACCCCACCGCCCACCATTGAAGCCCGTATCGCCTACTAGTGGGCGATAAGGACCAGGTTGACGACCCGTGCTCTAAACTGACAGTTGAATTTATAGGTAAAAGGGATGTACAAATATTAGTTATTACGTTAATACACACATACTCTAAGAATTTAAAGAATGTTTAATTATTTAATCATCATTCTATATTCGATACTGGAGTGTATGGTCGTCACAAACTACCGCCACAAAACTCTCACTCTCACCCGCCATATTCTTAGCATCGTCCCATATGGCTCCTTCGAGTACATTATATGTGTAGTTCCAGACAGATTTCCAGTACGGCGAGAGCTCAGATGCCTGAATAAAAGACAGCTGTAGTTTATGCTCCTATTCGATATCCGAACTACATATCCAAGTCAGATCTACTTTTGTATCTTTAACGACTGTACTACGGCCAAAATCGAACCATCGTACCCCCAGCTATCTTCGCAAGCATCTATTTATAAAACCCATTAAACTGCTGCATTGGTTTTTTATTTCAAATAAATGTTATGTCGCATATCAACGACGTTCTTTAAAAGTAAATACTACAAGAATATCGACAGTTTGCAATGATTCAAAATAATTTTTGTCAATCGTGCGATTCACGTCTAAAAGGTTGGACACTACTGTTTTACACCTATGCTGCACTAACCTATATCTCACACCTAACATTACTTCAGGGTTCACCGCTTAGCAGAACAAAGCTGTGTTCCAGAGTTAGTAGTTACAACTAATATCAGAGTTGGTTAATATCTAAACAAACAAGCTAGTGTAAGCTACAGTTCTCGTTTGTATAAAAGTTTTCTAATATTTCCCCAAATTACCGTTATTTTTTGCGTAATTTACACATTAAAATCTTATTCCAAATATTTCAAATTCAAATCAGTGATCAAAGATTGACACACAAAAGTGTTTTTTTAACAATTTAATAACAATCAACATAATAACTGAATGTTGGTAAAAGTAAAGCTTTCTTCGGCTAAAATGCGTTTTCTCAAAGTTGATTAAAATTTTCCTTAATTTTCTAAACAGAGCACCAAGCTTAGATTGTGGGCTTGTGGACTGTATGACGTTCAACATGAATGTCTGGATGCAGCAATAGGAAAGTATTTGCGATGTTTGTGTAATGTTTGAAAATATTAAATATGTTGTTACTATTTGTATTCTTAAAACGTTCCTATGTGACCTACGCTGTTGTTGAAAAGGGCGCCACGTAGGTTACCGGTGACCTTCGTTTTTTCAACAAACAGTCCCTGTACGCCAGCGGTTACATTTCAATGGAATTTTAACATTGAATGTGACCTATATGGCGCCTCTAAGTCAAATGCATTAAAAACATTACGTGGCGTTAAACGTGTTAAAGAGTTAAATTTGTATGAGAAAAAATATACAAATACCGAAAGAGTCTTCAAAAATTACCGGTAGCTTTTGGAGGAAAAAAAATTGAAAAATGATTCCTTTGGATTGACATATATCAACCATGAGTGGGTGTATTAGCGCACCTCCAGTGGTCGTTGGTGAGATAATGACGCACAGATCGGTCTTGCATATGGACAAGTATATTCCGACTTTTACAAAAAGCGATATCTTTGACGTGCGTTTACTGAACTAGTTGCCAAAATAGTGGCAAAAATGATACTGTTATTAATAGTGTATAATTTTAGAACCAGATATATTTATACATCATATTTAATGCTAGGGACTTCGTTCTTTGCCACTGCGCGATCTAAATAAGCTAAGATAAAAAACACATTAAAAATCCTTCGTTTGACTAAAGAAGAATGTATCTGGCTTGATTAAGCAAGTATGTTTACGGTTTGTTTCAGGATAACAAAGCCAGCCGCTAGCGAGGTGCAGGTTGTGACAGAGCGACAGTCACCGGCGAGATGGGCAAAGAGAAGGTTCACATCAACATCGTGGTCATCGGCCACGTGGACTCGGGCAAGTCCACCACCACCGGCCACCTCATCTACAAGTGCGGGGGCATCGACAAGCGCACCATCGAGAAGTTCGAGAAGGAGGCGCAGGAGATGGGCAAGGGATCCTTCAAGTACGCCTGGGTGAGTGACAAGCTACCTGTTACAGCTATGTCTGACAAGCTACCTCGTCTACAAGTGTGGGGCCATCGACAAGCACATTCTCGAGAAGCTAGAGAAGAACGCGCGAGATGGGCAAGGGTTCCTTCAAGTACACCTGGGTGAGTGACAAGCTACCTGTTGACCATAGAGAAGTTCACTCATCACTCACTTCTCAGCAAATAACCAAGCGTGAATCCGGGACCCTTGAAATGAAACTGCAGAATATTTTTTTACGATTTCACCAGTCGAATATAGACTTTCGATTAATTTTCAACCCTTTGTGTAGTTTTTATCAACGGCAACACACCCTCACTCTGAGGCACGCTAAGCGTCAGTCAATAGTTCATGTCTTCGTCATTTTAGGAAGCGCTACCAACAAACGTAATTTTGAACATAACTGTGTTGTATTAAACATCCTAAAAGTCTTTAAAGTAATTGTTATAATCAACTCTTTATCTTAGATTAATACAGTCAGGTACGACACAGGGTATTTTTTCCACTCTATTTAAATTGAGGAGATCAAGGTCCAAAACAACAAGTATCGAGGAATTTGCGGTGTATGAAATTCTATGTATTAATATTAACATCGCTTACGCATCGATACAGAGCATTGACTATCCCAATAATCTGCTACTCTATGTGGATTGGAGGGATCAAGATCCAAAAACGGTATCGAGGAATGTGCGGTGTATGCTACTACTACTACTACTACTGAAGCACCTACTTCGGGATCGCGACCTCGGCGAGGCATTACACTTTATCATACCTTATTCTTTTTACACCAGCTTTGAGACTGAAGTATTGTATATCAGTAGCACGTTTGTTAATATAGATTGTGTTTTGTATTTGATGGTTTGTTTTGTCTTCAGGTCCTGGACAAGTTAAAGGCCGAGCGTGAGCGCGGTATTACCATCGACATCGCTCTGTGGAAGTTTGAGACAGCCAAGTATTATGTCACCATCATCGACGCTCCTGGACACAGGGACTTCATCAAGAACATGATCACGGGAACATCACAGGTAACCTTTTTAATTAACCATTAATCATTACAAAGACAAAAGAACAAAAAGAGAAGTCAACAGTCGCCTACATCTAGCAAGGCTAGCGTTCAATAAAAAAAGCAAAAATTCTTGAGTCAAAGAATATTAATTTAAGGCTCCGCAAGCAACTTGCCAAAACATTTGTTTGGAGCATCTTGATGTACGGCTGTGGAGACATGGTGCTTATCTGAAAGTGATAAAAACTAAAAAAATACTAATAACTTAAAAAGACTAGAGGTCCTTTGAGATATTGTCATACAGAAGAATTCTCGGAATTTCCTGGAGAGACCATGTCACGAACAATGGTTCTAAGGATAACCAAGGAAGATAGGCACCTAGTAAGAACCATGGTTCTTCAGAGAGGCGAGCCCGATGGATCGGTCACATCATGCGCCACGATGGTCTTCTTTACGACATTGTGGAGGGATGGTTGAGGTTAGAAACTGTAGAGGTCGCCCTAGTCGGGAGTATTTGCAGCAAGTGTTCGAGGACATGAGCTGTAGCTCTTATGCTGAGCTGTAGAGGGTTGCGGAGGACCGAGAGAAATGGAGATCGAGATGCAAGATTTTGTTGCTGCAAACCAATCCACCGGATTGATACTACGGAGAAGAATCATTACTTAATTGTTGAGCCACTTTTTTGATATGTATTTGTCGTACTTCAATAATTAGTCTGGGGTTATCAAAGCTCAAAAAATAGCTCTGTACAATATAATTTGTCATTCTAAGTTACTGAATCTGGTACTGGCATGTTCTACATTCCTGTCCATAATGGTCATCGATCTGCACTGGTACCTACTTGCCAGTTCTGTCCTGTTAAAAACTACATGAAATGACAAAATTGCATTGACTCATTTTGATAATGTTAACTTTAATAGCTATGTTCTTCTTCGCACTTTTAATTTAGAGTTTTTTTCTGAATTTACCAGCAACAATATCTTCTCATTATTTCCACTATGATTTATCATCTGCACCCCTTCAGCTCAGCATATGGAGTGTTGTTCATGTTCTCAAATAACACTTGTTGTAAATAATCATATCTGCGAAGCGCTTATTCGGGTCATTAGTAAGTAACTTTTAAGTGCAGTGGGAGTCTTCTTTGAACGATAGTGTCCACTGCACTAGTCACCATCTAGAATTACCACCTCAAATTTGATGTACAGATGACATAAACAAAACTGATATCAACTCGATAAAGCCGATGCAGGCTGGTGCTGAAAATCATCGATATACGATATTTCGTCTCTTATTTTTATTCGCTCGTCTGACACGAATATATAAAAATGTTATTCGAAGTTAAGATTTAAGTAGCCATAAGACATAACGCTTGCAGGCGAACTTTTGTTTGTTTTGACAAGCCGCTACCTGTCATGTCGACAGCAGTTATTTTGTCAAATGACTGACATGTGGTCTACGGGTGCTCTTACTGTTACAGCGCGGTCCCAGTTACTTTTTGCCCAGGCATGGTCAGGTACACATCGTTGTTTGTGGCCTGGGCAGAATACTGAAGTTTGGCAGTCTTGTATTAAAAATAAACGCCAATGTGCTTATCGATAAGTTATTTGATTTGTGACTGCACTTCATCCATCCATCCCGATGACGATCCAGGCAAAGTAGAGTCTCCATTGATAAATAGAGGATGTCTAAACATTATTCTTCTCGATTTCAAGGCTGACTGTGCCGTGCTGATAGTAGCCGCTGGTACCGGAGAGTTCGAGGCTGGCATCAGCAAGAACGGTCAGACCCGTGAGCACGCCTTGCTGGCCTTCACTCTGGGAGTCAAGCAGCTCGTTGTGGGCGTCAACAAGATGGACTCCACTGAGCCGCCCTACCACGAGGCTCGCTACGAGGAGATCAAGAAGGAGGTGTCCTCGTACATCAAGAAGATCGGTGAGTCCCCCTAACAATACAAGATTCAGACTATGTGTAGTAGCAATTTATTGATGTCCTGATGGAACACATCACAAAGGACGCTCACAAAAAAGTGAATCTTTACAAAGTGGCCTTCCCGCGACTCTTATGCAGCTAATGCAGCGCAACCAAAAACTCACCCAGAATGTTAGTACACTAAACACACGTTGATGCACGTTATGTTAGTACACTTCAAAGCGTGCCTCGAGTTGTCTTTCTTAGTGATTTGTTAATGGATCGCAAGTAGCGTAAGGGTTAGTGGTTAGCTGCTGGTGCGACTTAACCAAGGGATGTGCTGAAGTGTTAGAAGGCGGAGTTGTTGGATTTGGGGGCAATACTAGCCGTTGGCAGTCCTTCCTGCAATAACGCGGATATGCGTCAGGGACGCTTGGCATGCCTTAGGGTGAGGGTTTGTGTCGCTGTTAATGCTACGGGTGAGGATTGTTGAAACCACTAGAAAATGAAGGAAAGAAAAATCCGAATTTATACGGAATACAATTACCTAAAAGTCCTGAAATTATGTATCTAAAGTAATGATGTATTCTATTCAATTTTTTTGAGAACGTTAATTCGATATTTGATAGTGTATTGAAAAAAATAAAGATTTATTGATTGATTGTTTGTATGTTGTCAGGTTACAACCCAGGGTCCGTGGCCTTCGTGCCCATCTCCGGCTGGCACGGAGACAACATGCTGGAGCCTTCAGAGAAGATGCCCTGGTTCAAGGGCTGGCTGATAGAGCGCAAGGAGGGCAAGGTGGAGGGCAAGTGCCTCATCGAGGTGAGAACAACGCCCATTCCTAATGTAGACGACAGCTTCCAGTTCCGCTGACGATCCGCTCTACGGGCGTGTATCGGTTTTCCGCTCTTCACTAGACCATCTTCTCCCAGTTACTTGTAAGGTAACTAGTTACGCCATCAATCTGAAGTGGGCGGACAGCCTCATTTCTCCAGATTTAGGCAGCCGGCGTGGTTTCACAGGAGGGTGGGAGATAGAAATGAAACGCAAGAGATTCAAGTCTAAACTGATTTATTTAACGTTCAAGTCGGTGCTTTTATACATTAATTTTCTGGTACCTACTTTTGCGGCCGTGAGAATAGTCACGTTCGCACGAGTCTGTATTCCTTTCTTAGGGTTTTATTATGAAATATTCCTGGAGATAGGTAATCCTAGCCATAACATCGGTTTATGTTTTTATGGCTAAAACTGAAACGTATCCCAGGCTAGTTCGCACGCTTTACTACACAAAGGAACACTTTCTGAATATTTAATATTTATGGCATCTTCCCGCGAATAGACGCATCTCACGCTGGCCAACAAAGGGCAACACTTTTGGCTTATTTAATATTTATGGCCCCCTTTCTAACAATCGGTCGGGCTCACGGACTGTTTCTTTATTGAAGGTCCGCCCGATAATACTCGTGGGATGCAAAGTATAATAAACCATCGAATTCCTATATCATTACAAATAACACATTTACAAATAACACATAACTATCAACAGCTGTCGTTTTCAGCGTGAGACGTACGTAACACCTAATCTTTTTTTCTTGTCAAGAATACTCTGAATAGTAGCATGCTCGAGGTTTTAGTTTAGATGACCTTGTTCAACAGGTGATTACTACAAATTAATTATTCTTGAAGCAGGCAACCATGGTTTTACATTATTTTTGAATATTCTAAGTGTTGTCCACGTATTTCCAGGCTCTGGACGCCATCCTTCCTCCCTCTCGTCCCACAGAGAAGCCTCTACGTCTGCCTCTTCAGGACGTCTACAAGATCGGTGGCATTGGAACAGTACCTGTGGGTAGAGTGGAAACGGGAATTCTTAAACCAGGTAAACACATCATCAGCCTGTGTCCATTCTGTTCTTACAAAAGCAAAATATCACAACTTATTAACATCCTCCTCTCTAAAAAGATGGTTATTCATTCGCGTGGTGGCAGGATGAGGAGCAGATTAACAACACAAAAACTTTTTCAGAAGCACGTTGACATATTATATATTTCGATAACTTTACAAACCTCTGGCTGGACCTACTCACAGCATTCAGGCCGGGCCAACCTCAATCGGACTCTCGTCACGGTCGGGTGACAACTGTCTGACTCGGCACCCAGCGCCGCAAGTGGCAATCTCTATAACTAACGTCACTCCCGAGACCGTCCAAAATGCCAACATGGCGACACACACATGTAGGACAAGCGAACAGAAATAAGAGACGAAAGATTGTATATCGAGGTTTTCGGTACCAGTCAGCAAGGGCTATATCATGCTGATGTCAATATACTATATAGAGCTGAGCTGTGTCTGTGTTTCAACGAATTTAATAATATTTCCTTATGTGGCGTAGTCTATCAGTTGTCAGTTGTCGATTATTTTTTACCTTTGTTTTTTTGTTCGTGTTTCTTTGATCAGGTGACAAAGTTGGGATGTTTGCTAATTAGCCAATTAATTACATATATAAAGTTGTCAAAGGGATTGGTTTTAGTTGATTTCATCAGTCTGATGTTTGATTTGTATGTTGCTTGCAGGCATGCTGGTCGTCTTTGCTCCCGCTGCCCTCACCACCGAGGTCAAGTCCGTTGAGATGCACCACGAGGCTCTGCAGGAAGCTGTCCCGGGGGACAACGTCGGCTTTAATGTCAAGGTAAGAATCATGTTAAACACTTCATTATCATCACCAAGTCTGGTCCCCTAACTGGAGCAAAAATGGTCAAGACAAACTGCATCCACAGAGCACTATCAGCCGCAATAGTTCGCCTTTCTTGAGTACATTCTACAAATAGTTCTCGACAGCTTTCCAAGCTTGTGCGAGCCAGAAGGCTTGAAAAAGGCAGCTTTTATTAGTACTCTCTTGTGGCATTCGAACTACATGTCCCAACCAGGTACACCTTCGCCTCTTAAACGACTATAGTATGGCAGGCTGCCTTTTCCTCACGATCAACTCGCCATTCCTCACAAAGTCAAACCATCGTAATCTTATTATTCTACGGAGGGCGAAGGAACGAAAAGGATAGAGACTCATGCAGGAGGCCTAGGTTCAACAGTGGACAGACACAGGCTGATGATTATAGATGCCTTTTGATGACATGCCAATATTGAAAGCTTTATAGAAGAAAGGGGACGAAACATACATTGCACACATCACCAAAGCAACATCTATCAAAGCAAAGTCCCGATCAATGATCAAGACCATAGTCAGCAATTTCATTAAAACTATTATTTTTCAAAGTTCCCTGAATGAATCTGTATTTATTTTTGGCGACTGAAAATATATTAATTGTTTTATATAAAGCAATAAATAGTTCTGAATTATGTCCTTATACTTGTAATGCTATATTAAACACATCTGTTGTTTCTAGAACGTATCGGTAAAGGAGCTGCGTCGAGGATTTGTGGCTGGCGACTCCAAGAATGCTCCGCCCAGAGGAGCAGCTGACTTCATGGCACAAGTAACTATAGTCCATCCAATATAGGAAGAACCCTATGACACATTTATTGCCCTGTGCTAAATATCGTCCGATATAACGTTGTAAAAACGTTCGCTACCTATACTAATTTTATCAACATAAACAAAAGCCTCTCTTCTTATATATAATAAGTTATTTAGGTAAATATATCACAATAAAAACCAAATAATAAAAAATGTATGCATATTGTTACAAATTAGAAAAAATACGGCAATTTGCAACTATAATACTATAATATCTGACGCACGTAGAAGGCCATGTCACATTACTGCGAAAACCAGTGTTGAGGTATAAATAATCGGATTTTCGATTGTTTTGTAAATACCTACTAAAATTAAATATTAGAATTATTATCAATTATAAGTGAATATTAACAGGTTTTAAGAGACATGTAAAACAAACTATAAATAATAATATTAGTAATATGAAAATTATGAAGAAAAGCAAGGGTAGAGATAAATATTAGCACATAACCTTAAAAACACATATTTTAGTCGGAATCCGATAAAGCAGTACATTCTAAATTGTCTTCGTCACTATCGGAATCAGAACTACAACTTTCACACACATTTATAATCAGGTTATGTTCACTTAAATTGTCAAAGCGTACATCGCGATCCCATTTTTATTGTTTGCCGTAGTAGGAACTTTGTTGATTTGGACAGAATGGTACGAAGCGTTGTCCATTACTATGGCGTGAAGCTCATGTAAATTTGACAATAAGGTCATAAACCATTGTCTGAAATTATCAAAATTCGTCTCTTCGTGATATGCTGTCGTTTTAACTGACTTAAACGCCAGAAGACAATTGGGCACAAAACCTTTTGACATTCCGGCATGACAGATAATGAGGCGCTGGCCTTTTCCTTCAGGAGTTTTCGTCCTGGATTTAGCCGTGTCGTCTGTCCATATTTTACGAACAGTATGATTAGCATTGAGCCAAGTTTCGTCGAGAAAACGACTTTCTCCCAATTCCTAATGCTCTTCATTTGCCTCAAAAAATCGCATCTTTTCAGGGAAATATCCGTGCGCTCCATTATAAACTTTCTATTTTCACATTTTTTATATTTGAAGCCAATGTTTTCAATACCTTACTAAGAGACGTCGCACTGCCTTGAAATAATCCGACTGACTTTAGAGATCCTACCAGTTTAAGAAGTGTTGGTATTTCGTTGCGGTCGTAGTATGCATACACGTGATTCCGAATTGCTGCCAAATCAAAGCTATCGGGTTTTGTTATTGAGCATTTCTTCTGTCGTTTCTTATTTGGTGTTCATAATTTTTTCTCTTCTAATGAAGATTCACCGTATTTCTCCTCTGTGATCCGAGACACTGTAGATTTACTGATTCCTAGGGAATCCGCGACCCGATCTCGAATGTTTTCAACAGGCAGCAATGGTCCACCATTTTGTTTTCTGGATGAAAATAATCACGCAAGCGTACGACAAATTCACGTGATTCACTGCTGAGAATAGTTCTTTTCTGTCTCTTCGGCATTGTAAAAACACAAAAATATGATTCAATGAAACAACTTTAACAATACTTACAATACATATAATAATTACAACAACAAAAAACACGAATCGATCGAAGAACAACACGCTACTTAAAGTCAAACATTTGTACTGATCCGCCATGAAGCCGCCATGCGGAAATAGAGATGTTTATATACGATTCACTTCGAATTCAAATTCGATTTTTTTCGAAGAAGAAGAGAAAAAAAATCGACCTAATCGAAATAAATATTTTTGCCCCATCCCTTTTACAAGGGGCAATAAATGTGTCATAGGGTTCTTCGTATATTGGATGGACTATAAAAATATGTTAAATAAACCACATAAGAAATAGTTCAACTCCTTTCAACCCTTGTCAACCGATATTTACACTTCTGATTTAGTTCATTCTCTACAGCAGTTTTGTGTAGGGTCAAACTAGTTCATATATGACCCCTTCTGGACCTCCAAACTGACAATATGTGCTACCTTATCCAGAAGAAAGCCATGACACTAGAGGTCGCTCTTATTTATTTGAAAATAAAAGAGAATACAATTTTACAACTTAAAACAACGACATGCGTCAATTTAAATGCTATGGCCTCGAAGAGCGGTCCTAAGAGGAACTGACTCAAACCTCGACCGGTCTCAAGTGAGGTTGCACTGCAGCGGCCACGCGGAAAGTGTAGTTCAACTTCCGCCCGTGTCGTTGTTTGGCCTTTCGTTAGCGTTGGATCAGAGATCGATTCCAGCGCCACATTTAGTCGCTAGTATCATTAATACATATGTTATATTTCTAAATGTATGTCTGGCTGTTGTTTCTGTTTCAAGGTTATCGTGCTGAATCATCCTGGTCAGATTTCCAATGGCTACACTCCTGTGCTGGATTGTCACACAGCTCATATTGCCTGCAAGTTTGCCGAGATCAAAGAGAAGTGTGACCGTCGTACAGGTCAGTAAAGAACGAACAACTCACGCATCACGTGGAAAAATACATGGCAATGCGTGTCATTGCATTATGTGAGTAATAAAGTGCAGTTATACACACTTATATTACTTAGAAGCTTTGTAGTTCGTAGAACTTACTAGAACTTCATGATAATTGTTGACTAACTCATATATCTTTGTTGTGTCACCTAATGTTTGACCTTCAAATGGTTTAACTATAAAAGGGTAGTAAATTTACTCATGTTTCCACGAAGTTAAAATTTTAAAGTAACCTACAGGATCACGTAATGAATCGTTTGCAAACAAATACTTCTTTTTTATGGAGCAAAGAAGAAGATCTCAACAACATTCCTGAAGTTGATTGCTAATCCTTCTAACCGTTAGCCTTGAAAAGCAACGAAATAACATTACCAGTCTCAAAAAGAATGATACAAATATGCTGATGTTTGAAAAGATATATTGTTTTATTTTTATTTTTAGCATTCACTTTGAGATTCATTACAATATTATGAAATAGATGAATATTTCGTACCTTGTTTTAACATGGATCATACTAATTACTGTTTAATCAATAGCTTGCTCTACACATTCCTTAATTACTTTAAGGTCTATATATTTCCCTTCCTACTCTCCTACTTACGCCCTATACTTTTCTAAGCTATTTAAACATCAGAATGCTTATACACGTTGGAAACTAAAGAATCCTTCATTGTAGATGCAATTGCAGTGTTCCTGTGATTGAACAATGATCAGTGTGATCCATGTAAAAAAAAGGTACTACAGATTGTCTGTCCCTAGATTGTCTTGTCTCTTCAATTAATTTTGATTCGTTGTTATTGTGTTCGTCTTGCAGGCAAAACAACAGAAGAAAACCCCAAGGCGATAAAGTCTGGAGACGCGGCCATCGTCTGTCTGGTCCCCACCAAGCCTCTGTGCGTCGAGTCCTTCCAGGAGTTTCCTCCACTGGGACGCTTCGCCGTGCGCGACATGCGCCAGACCGTGGCTGTGGGGGTCATCAAGGTAACAACCAATGCACCACGCCATCGTGGCTACAAGCATATGTCTTAGCGAGCCAAACATCGTCTGCCTGGTTCCGTCTTTGTAAAGTCTTTCCAGGAGTTCGGTGGGGGTCATCAAGTATCAACTCTCAAGCCACACAATCGTGTTTACAAGAGTATGTCTCAGCAAGTCAATCATAGGTGGACATCAGCAAATAGTCATCAGCTGTATCATATAGGCAATCATTAACATAAACCTCGTGACCAAATGAGCAGTTACAAAACCTGTAAACTGTCTAATCTCAATATGACTGGCCAACAAACAATGCTTTGTGCTACCTAAACTAATTTAAGCCAATTTAAGTAACCAAATCTAACCTTAATATGGCTGTTCAACAAGCAGTGCGACGTGCTACCTGACCTAACCTAACCTAATTTGCTCTAACTTCAAAATGGCTGTCAACAAGTAGTGCCACGTGCTACCTAACCTAACATAACATAATCTTACTTAATCTTACGTCAATATAACTGGTTGGAAGCATTGCCTCTTGCTGCATAAGCTAACCTAATGTAATTTGACCTGACTTCAATATCGTTGGTCAACAAGCAGTGCCTCACGCTGCCAATCTTTTACTACCACAAGTGTATAAGTGCTTTAATTACATATTTTTTTACTTCCAGAGCGTGAACTTTAAAGATATATCAGCGGGCAAGGTAACAAAGGCTGCGGAGAAGGCCCAGAAGAAGAAATAACTAGGGGGCATTGCCCTCCAGTCGCGGCCCCGCGCCGCCGCCCAAGTCCCCCAACACATCACAGCTGACCCCCCTAACACTCTCCACCATCTCGAACTCACCAATAAACTATATCCAATCAAATACCAGACGATCTCCAACTCTGTAACAATCCCGCGAACCCGGCAAGATGTTGTATTATATGTCTATCGTTGTCAGTTTAATGGATCGAAGTCGTTTCGTTGTGTAGTAGTTAAATTGTGTGAATGTCTGTTTAAAAAAGAAATTCAATCTCTTCAACAAACGCGAGACGGAATTATTCATGCATTTGATTTAGCCGTTATTCGTTGTGTATCCAAACAATCCAATTCAGTGTTTGTCTCAGATGTATTTTATCCATCAATCAATTGTGAATTTCGATTTAACATTACACACCTCTTCACAAGCGTAACAATTGATATCATGAATCTTATCAAAGATGCATCTTTTTGTTGTGAAGTGTTCATTATTTTCATTGAAGTAGAGCGTTGTTTTGACGTAGAACAAGCAATAGTTTGCAACACAAATATTGCAGAAGCAATAGCAATAAGAAAACTCTCAATTTCCAAAACAATACTTGATTTGTTCATAGCTCCAATTGCTGGAACAATATCCGGAGAGGGCGCAGTCCCGTTCTTCCACCGCAAGGAGTTTAGAAGGAAAACGGTTTCAATTCAAGAAATTCGCCAAAAACTCAATACTCTCAAGAAGATTTTCATTGAACTTTGCTTGTTTGCCATTGATTTCGTTGTGTTTCTTGTTTAAGATTTTGCGATCTCATCTTCTCGGTTGTTTGTCTTCAGTTGTCCTCACTGACTCTGGTTGTGTAGGCGGGGATTCCCCAGTCGGGGATGGCTGCCACTCTTGTGGTAAGCCCATTTCTGCAGGTTGCGAGTTCGCTTCTTCCAGGGATTTCCCGTAAATAGAATAGTAGATAGAGTATACGAATGCCGGCGTTTGACGTTGATCACCTGACACGTACCGCGCTGGCCGCTCTTCTACAAATTGTTGGTTAATATTCAGAAAGATTTATGAAACGGAACGTTTTATATTGTTTTTCTTTTCATAGATATACTTTATTTCATTCATCAAAGACACGCAAGAGTAGTGTGGCATATGTCCACTAAGTAAACCGACCCCACACAATGGGAAAAAGCGTTAAAAGTGGATTTTTTAGAACAAGATCTTTATTTTCAACAATGTAATATAATTTAAATTCAATTTTACATGAATGCAAAATAATCAGATGTTGCGTATGTCAGTAATTTCTGAATGATATATTTTACATTATGATGTAACGTAACCTAACCTAACCTTGTAATTTGGAAAACGTGTCCAAATATCACCACCCATCAACCGAACGTTCATATAAAAATGGCACGTTTTACTTCATCGTTGAACAGATTGATTATTCTTTATTATTTCGTATTCATGTCATGACATTTCACATTTATACATAATTTTTGAGAATATCTCACGCAATAATTTCACATTCATCAAGTCGCATTTTTGTATAAAAAATAATAACTTTCATGAAAGAGATGAAGTTCATTTATTATATTAAGTGTTTTTGTTGTGTTAGTCTTAAAATGTTTTTTACTTGAATTTATTGGATGGTTTCTTCGCAGACTCATATTTAGTATATATTCCTTAATTTGAACGAATGTTGCCAGAAGACAATATCAATTCGTATTTTAATCGACGTCTCGAGACATGGACCATTTCTTATGAAAACTCGTGAAAAAATACCTATGTAACCTTGTATTTATTAAAAACATTTGTTTAAAGCGGTATTTATAAAAATGAGTGTGCGAAGAAAATAGTCAGGAAAACATAATTTTTTATTTAAGGTTTATATATCGGTGGATTCTAAGCCTTTTGTTATTTATTGTTATAAATTGTTTGTGGAACGGATGTTTTTAAAACGTTGTGTTAGCTGCCTCTAGGTTCAACCACAGACAAAACAAATACATATTATTCATCAAATACCTATTATTCATCAAATACCTATTATTCATCTCGTGATTTAAACATTTATTAATATATCCAATTGAATAGATTAACAGTTGAATTCGTTTGATTTTTTTACTATTATTACTATAAAAACATTTGAATTTTAGGCTCTAGGTACTTAAGACGTTTGGATACGCCCCTTTTCCACGAGAAACAAAAATAAAAATGACAAAAAAAACAATGCGCCGCAGGCCAATTTTAATCATCATTAGAAATAGAAAATAAAAGAATCTCTACTTTTTAAAAAAGCATTTATCATTATTAATACTTATATAAAAATAAAAAATAAATTTGGTTCGCGTTTCTTTTTGGCTACATTTTCAAAAAATTCCAATCGCAGCATTTTTTATCCAATTTGTTTTTAAAAATAACAAATTTGATGAAACAACAAAATGAAAAACAGTATCTCATTTAAAATTCTTAACAACATAAAATAATAAAAAATAAAATGAATGCATTTATGCAACAATTAATTTTCTGTGAAAATATACAATTTACATCATAAAATAATTAAAAAATTCGAGTACTATTTAATATTTCTGAAATGAACAATGCCGATACATAGACAAACACCCTTTTAAGTCAATGGTGTTGACTAAACGCACAAATTGTCGGCAAAGGAAATTTCAACAATTTAAAACCAAATTGAACATACCTATTTGTATGATTTTTTATGAGATACTGAGCAATGCGAAACAGACGACTAATGGCAATTTTTATGAATTTTTTGAAAATGTTCTAACGCATTAAAAAAAATATATATATTTTAATTTAAATTCATTAGCTAGCCTAAACTTTCTTTAGTTACTACATGCATTCGGAAAACGTGCATAATTTTAAATAACACATAAAACATGTTTTTATAGTTTATATATTCAACACTATAATATACTAAAATGTCTATATTATATGCAGTCAATCCTCAACTACGTTTTCAAAAAATCAGATGATTAGCCCGATACTCTCGAGGCATGGACCATTTAGTCCTTAGAGGTGGTTCAACTCAAAATAACAACACAGAAAGGACTATAACAACACAGAATTAAAATCTTCGCGAACAAGAGGAGGATTGAATATATTGTATTGTATTTATTAGATCCGATATTCAGAACCAAATAAAATAATATGATTAATATTTAATTGTAATGTTCATTAAAATCGGCATTGTGTTGTTTGTTTTTAAATTTGTGTTTTCCGAATGTTCGAAATTTCAAACTTGCGCTCGAGCTGTAGTTTCAATAAGACCGTGTTGCTAGAGAAGAAAATAAAATAAAATATCCTCACGATTCAGTACTGTGTTGCTGTTGATAAAAAATAATGATATAATAATAAATTGTATTATTCAAAGGCATAAAGAATCTTAGGCCTCGATGTGTAGTTTGTGGGTAAGATATAGCTATTGCTGAATACCTAAATGTCTCCGAGACCCAAAAGTAAATGGTCATCGTATATACCTACCTTTAAATGTGTAATACCTACCTATTTACTCATTAGTGTTTAAAGTATTTCATGTATTTGAAGGATATTTAAATTACGGTATCCTCAGCTATTTATCAATAAAGGAGCTATTCACGAATATTTGTTTTTTATTACTGATGAATTATTTATTTTGTCCTAGCCATGTCATCCAGGTACGATAAGAGCGAATGATGCATTTTTCTAAAGCTCCAGGGTTTTCAGCGTCTTGAGAGGATGCTAAAAAGAGAAAATAGCTTATAGTATGAGAGGCATATTTTGTGTGATTTGTTAATCAGAAAAATTTAAGAAGATCGAATGATAAGCGAGCCCTGGACCATTTGGGCCGAATTCATAGTTATACCCTTGTAAAGATTGCACGTATTTGTTTAATGAAGAGATTCAGATTGTTTTTTTAAGTAAACACATACAGGAGAATACCAACAGACGACAATGAATAGATCTGGCTAAGCGCTACTTGTCGAATTTTAATCCGCCGACGTGACCAACGTCATAGACTACAGCCCGACAATCAATGTGAATGGGTGGTGTTCACGGGACGAATTTTGTCTACCGCCAATAAAGTGCTTACAGGAGAGTACCAACAGACGGTAATGGCAAGATCTCATCGGTGGATTCTATGACGTTTATCATTTTCGAGTACGGCTTAGAGAATTGTTAATCCGCCATTTACATAGACTACTGCCTGGCATTTACGCATTATTATATTTTTACGGAAACTCACTGTGCCGCTCACGGGACTACTTTCGTCTACCACCAATAAGTGTCTGTCTGAGTGAAGAAAAAACAGATTCTGTAAAAGCATTCAAACACCAACTACTGACGTTTTTTTGCGTCTTTGTGTTGAACGACCCCGGACTATTTGATTCGATACGCTTGATTACTTTCTGAATATCTGTTAACATATTAAAACAACATTTTACATTATTCACCGTTAGTCAAATTACAATAAAACCTTGGCATACGTTAGTAAAAGGAAATGTTTGACATTTTGTGCAACTATCTCCTTAATTGAATGCGAATTACGAAGGATTACAAGATACCTTATATACGAATACATATACATACGAGTTATGTTGCTACTGCTGAAGTAAAACGCTTGCCTACTATTCGAGAGGCAACGTGTTCGAATCTCGATTAATGTTCTAATATCATAATAATGATAACGACCAATGAGGGTCCGTCCACTGTTGAATGAAAGCCTTCCGCATAAGTCTCCATCCTTATCTATCCTCAGCCTTCTGCATCCAGGCTATTCCTGCTATTCTTGATCGAACATCGCTCCTTTTACTAGTTCTTAAACGCCACGCCAACACTTTTCTTTCCATAGACCGTGGTCTTTTCGACAGATATGAACGTTGCTACTTGAGAGTGCCTATTCTTTCGGTAGCCTTCACTAGTCCAGGATTCTTCGAGGTCCTTTTTCGGATATCATCGTTACGGGTTCTATCTTTTAGATCCACTACTCCTCTCATGGATGTCTCCATGACACATTGGATAACCTATATTTTACAGGTAAGACCTGCTGTTATAGCTCGACGTCTCATTGCCATAATTATTGCTGGGAATGCAATGGTTAAACGCTTATGTTTCAAGACATAAAAAGTACTTAGTTTACCAAAAGCTGTCAAATTTTGCTTAAAAAAATGTAATAAAGAAAATTCTACTAGTATATTTTTCATTTAATATTGCGGTAATATTAGTATTATACTAATGCTTATTTCCACTCTGTGTAATACCAGAGGGTTTGACTTAGTGGTAAAGGCTTGCTCACCATATCGAAGTTCGTGGGATCGATCCCCAAAGGAGATAAAAATAAAAATATTTTTTAATCGATTTCTAAGCTTCATAAATACTTTAGGTTGGTGTAAATTTGACACTTCATCCGTAAAATTCCAGTTTATTAATAACAATTGGTGGTAGACGAAAGTCGTCCCGTGAACACCATCCATTCATAGTGAATTCCTGTTAAAAATTGATAATGCGTAGGGCTGCTATAGTATATAACAATTATAATAAAAGCTTTTATTCCAGCAGGATTGGATGGGTTGTGCAATACTCAAACTGCCATATTTTTAGATAAATAAATATTTATTTAATACATACAAAATAATAATTATAAATAAACATAATAAATCCTGGTGGTCGCTGCATCATCTTCTTCCAGCATTCAGAAGCAGCCAGGATGATGGTGTTGTTGGACTTCCTTATCCTGCTCCAGAAGCCCGCAACACGGTGACACAATAATGCTGGGAATGAATGGACTCTGCCCTCCGCAAAGATGTCAGATGCGCTACAAAATCTAGGCTATATGAAGTTGGCGGATCAACATTTCACATGCAGCATTCGATGATATGTCTAATGGTATTCCGTCGTTATTCTCCTATATATATATTAAATGTATCGATTAAAAGAAAATTTATTGGTTCTTTGCATTCAAATCGTTTATAATTAATTGCGGTAATCATACACCAGACTTAGATGTCGTGTTAAGTAACTCCACACACATCAAAAATGCCTTTGAATCGAATGTGCTTATAAAATATTGTTTGGTAATATCATATTCGCGTAATAATACTAAAGCTAACATTGCGGAAACTAACCGGTCGAATATGCCGAGTAGTAATAATATATTCGTAAATACGATAATTTGTCGATTTCTGCATATTTAAAACTATAACTAAGAATGCATAATATTGCAATGAATAAATTATTTTTTGCACATTATAACAAAATCATCACCAAACCATTTCCTCTCCCCTAACTGGAGCATATTATTTTTAAATATTTTAATGTACTTATTTGAAGTTTTTGTTCCCTTTAATTTTGACTTTACCCAAATCCTTGAAAATAATTAATTTTATCATTGCGTTCCCAGTACAAATTCTCAAGTAATTCCACTGCATATTACAATATTATTTACGAATATTGGGCGATCGATGAAAATAAATCAAATTATACTACAATACATTTGTATTATACTGAGGTATTCTTTACAAAAATCGTTAACAATTTGAATCGAAACAACTTTCTCCGAAAAATCGAATTTCAATAACAATCGTTCGTATCGGAGTATTGTACAATAACACAGAATTTAAGCAATTTGTACAGTGAACATAATATGTTTATATCAAACAATGTAAGCCTTATTGCTCGTGGCTGAGCATCGTGGCACCATTGATTTCGTATGAGTACTAATATACTCTTAACCTCTACATTGCTGGTCTTTAGAAACCTTAGCTTGACCTTGACCCTATCAAGTACTTTTCTTCATCATTCTTTTTTATGTAAACACTCACAGAAGAATATCGACAGATGGTGATATTGAATCTGAAAGTCTCATCTGTGGATTCTAAGGCGCTCACCATTATACATAAGCCCTGCATGTGGAGTGTTGATCCGCCAACGCTATAGACTACGGCCCGACATTCACAAGCCATCATCCTTATTATTAAAGGAATTTGACTATCGCCTACCACCAATTTTGATTAATAAGTATTATTAAAGTGCTATAGAAAAATACGACAATATGTTCACTACAAAATGGCCGTCAATTTTCTTCAGTCAGTTGCAATTGTCTATACCTTGTTACAAGACATATTTTTGCACGCAAAGGTCCATCTGAAAATATGAACTGTTCAAGACGATTTTATGGGAACTTGAATCTTTTCTCTCTGCCCTCTCGGGCAGCTTATATTTAGTATCCGAGGGATATTTTGGGTGATTGGTTAATGGAAATTTTCAAAAGGATCGCATAATGAGCGTAGGGACTTTCTGTTGCTTGTCTCTATTATTTTCTATTTATTTAGTACTTAATTAATAGGTACCTATATTTTATATATTGTGTCTTCTTATATTTTCTTATTTCAGGATTGTATTAAATAAAATTAATAATTTTTCTGATAGAAATAAAAATATTAACTTGAAATTGAAAACTTAAATGTTTAGCCCGATGCTCCCCAAGCATGGATCAGGCAAGGTCGGCTTAACCCAAAGTATACACTATAGAAGAAACCACTATATGAAAAACTGCCGAAAATTTTATAGGAAACATATCTATAAAGAAGTGTAAGCAAATAGCTTAAATAAGAAGGCTTTACTGTACTTACGATAGGTGCAGGAGGCTGGATGTAGAAGGCATTAAACAAGCAAACTCATTCCTATATCCTGCAGTGGACGGAAATACGATTATGATAAAAGAAATGGATCATGGTTGTATTACTAAATTCTTTGTATATTACGTATATTTTTTCCTCACTTCAATTTTGGACTTCTACCCTAAACCGGCGATCTATTCCAAGTAAATTGTTGCAAGTGTTTTACAACCAGAAGTAATTTGCTATTGCGCACGTAGCCAATACTAATAATATCATGACTACGTGGCTGAGCATTCAAGTTTTAAGGAATGCGAATAAACGACATTCTACGGTTGCATTGACAAATCACACAAAGCAGCGAAACACTCGAGAGTTTCAAATCTTAGAGTCCAAGACATGATTTTAAAAATATTATAAATTATGCAAGCAATTTTCGGATGAGTTTTGGCTGCAGACACAATAATGGATTCCAGGAATTATACAATTAAGACCACTGAATCTCTCATTGCAAAGAGACACAATTTAATGTAATTTACATATTTATTTACATTTAAATTTAAAAACTAGTAAATTACGAATACTATAACCCTTAATGTCACTTGGACTTGCAGACATAGAGTAAATTACGCTGACATTCATTTTTAATCCACTTAATTAACGTCTTGTAAATACGATAGTTGTCCAATCAGAACCAACGGGTATAGTCAAATGGTTAATGTGCATAACTGTAATGCGAGTAGTCTTGTATTCGATCGCAGCAAATTAGATTGCTGCGAAAATTATTTATAGATTGATTTTAAAGTTCTTGTGTTTGATATTTTCCTTTTCTCATTGGTAAAGGTTCGGGGTTCTAATGTAAATGCGCTACGCCACCCTGTCTTGAGTATTAACCAATTGCTTACACTTACATAAGCTGTTGACTAGACTTGTCTATTTAATCACTAAAAGCATAATTTATCCAAACATTCTGATTCTTATAGAGCATCAAACATGTCAACTCCGTGAAATCAAATCCAATTCCCATAATGTTGTACTGACCTATCAGAATAAATCGAAACATCTACAAATTTCTACTCAAACAATTTCAAACTGTTCGCATTTGCTGCAGGCAGCCAATTCAGCTTCACAAACCGTCTGACAAACGCTCATCTTTATCTTGATCTGATCTTCCACAGGCAGCTTCTTCACAGTCCTCGCCAAGCTCAAGAAAAACATCTCCACTCCATCTGTAGCAAAATTCACTTGAAGAGCCAAAGGATTGGGCGATAAAACAACATGCTCTTTATAATCATTCACACAAGCATCTAAATTATTTTCAATTTTAACCCTTTTTCCTAAAGATTGTTTTTTGGCCTTAGTTCTATTGTTGATGTTGCTTGGTGTGTTGGGTTCTTCTATTGATGATGAACAGTTGGATGCAGAGTCTTCTTGGTCGTCTTCACCAAGTTGTTCTTTTGGTGAAGCATTTGATGATTCTTGGTTGTTGATTGGTGTCTTTGAATTGTTGAATATTGGTATCGGCTGATGATTGCTGTTTTCCAGAATTCCAATCTCTTCGATATCGAAATCGATCCTTCTACAAAAAAATGATTTAATTAAATGCTATTCAATAATGCAAGGTGAAGCAGTTCGAATAGGGTGGGGCAGTCAAACCGCACGTTTATGAGTAATTAGTGTGTCGTAGTGGATGTTAGCAGTGATTTTCACGTAGTTTAGTAACCATGCAGCAACCAGTAAACAACGAAGTTTTCGCGCAATGTATTAGCTGTAATAGAAGAATACGATTTGACTTCCCACCATGCATTAAAAACTAAACTAGTCATATGACAATTGCAGCCAAATTTTCCCATGTCCCAAATAACATCCATTCAACAATGTTGCATTAAATAAGCAATATACGTCATAGTTTGTGGTTCTTTAGGAAGAAATGAGAGCTTGAGCAATTATATTCTTCGAAGTACTGCATACCTTCAAGACGTGATCATTAGCCTTTTTATTAGGCAGCACATTATGTATTTGGCAGAACTATCTGATGCAGAGCTTACTTGGTATTGTGAATGCGAAGAATTTAACAACTGTCTGGTTGCTACTCCTAACTAAATACAGTTTTTTTCAAAAGCTTTGTAAATATGCTACTACCAATCAATAACATATATTTTTAAGACTTCCAAGATAACATTGATGAAGAGGAGCGGAGATGACGTAAAACAGAACTATGAATTTAGAGCAATTGTTACTTTTTTGGGTCCAAGAATGGCAGCAGAAATGCCATTTCATCTTCCAACTTCCATTTTTGTATTTTCTTAGCGGAAGATCCAGCGACTGTTCTTCTTCTCTTGATGGCATTGGTGTAGGAGTTGCGCAGCTTGGTCCACGTGTACTTGCTCTCGTCTCCTAAAAATAAAGGAAATATGCGTATTTTCTTCTATAAATACATATATACAAGTATTTTAATGAAAAGCGACAGCAATCTGATTACAGTCAAACCCTCCTATAAATAGTGTCCAGATAACGACCACGCTGTAAAAAGACACGTTAAAGAAAGTAAGTTTGCTCCGTTCCATATCTGGAACATATGGTCACCACAATCGTCATAATTTGATTCAGTTATTTGCCATGTTCCATGCCTTATCCCAAGACACATGCAAGTGATGCTCCACCTAGGAATATATATGGTTAACGATGATCTCCAGGGTAGGAGAGCCCGGGGGTTTGAAAAAACAACATTCTGGTATCTGGGACATATTTTCGGTAAATTTTTAATCGGAATTTTTAATAAGATCGCATGATAAGACCAACACTCTCGAGGTCAGTACCATTTGGTCGTAAGGAGCGGCTCAATTCTACCAACAATTCGTGGTTAGCATAGTCCGCGTTCAATGATGCTCAACTTCGGTGATTTAACAAGAACCACACTTAGATATGCTGTTGCCGTTGGTCCAATAAACATTCATAGATAAAATAAACACATTTAATGTATTAATTAAACGTGTATAATTATTATTTCACTACATAATGTATTCAGAGGAGCTTCGGAATGCGAATCGGATACTGAGTAACAATAATGAAATTAAATTATGGCGGCGATATGCTCCAAACTAGTGAGAAAACATTAGAACAAAAGCTTTTAATTACAATAAAATTTAAAAATATTAATCATTGAAGATTATTAATTTAATTAACTATTTAATTAACTTACTGGTCATATTTAAAAGTTTTCCTATTTCTTCCCACGCCTCTAATCTCTTCCCCGTGTCTTTGTATTCTTTCATTTGAGAATCGTATAGAAACCTCTTTTGCTTTACCAAATCAAGTAATGTCTTTTCACAATCCATCGTGAAAAACAACAATAACACGCCTCAACACAATACGTCACTAAGAAAACAACTATAAAATACAACACTTGAATATACTCGTATAAATTGAGTATATTTTGAAAGTAAGAAAAACAGATTTTAGATATAAAGCAAAATTGAGTAAAGTCTGTATATTTTTGGTAGAAAAAGCGTGTTAACACGTCGTGTTGACGTGTTAACACGGAAAATCTTTGGCTTGTCTTTACTCTATTTTGACAGAACGTTCCGACGTGTGGCAAAGAGCTGCCAACCGTGGTGCATATGTAATATGAGAATTAAAACAATTTATAAAACAATAATAAAACAGTCAAACCTATAACGCGCGCTATCATTTTTGAAACGGAGGTTTTTCCTATTGTATTTTTGTCGATTTTTCGTATAACGATCCATTCTCTGTTATTATTTTGAGTTGAACCGCTTGCTTATTTAGACTAAATGTTCGAGACCTCAGGAACATCGGGCTAATCATCCGATCTTATGAAAAGGTTATAGGAGAGTTATATGTATGTCGATCATGATAAAGCGACATCCCGAAGCCAACGGAAGGTTCGTTTTAATAAATAATATCAAATATTCATTAAGAATGAAAAGTCTTGTAAAACCTGGAGCATACCACGCTCTGTATAATCAACAGCGGCTGTGGATGAACTCAATTTAAGTAGTTTAATGCATTAATGTGTTAGAGTAAAATAATTAAATAGATACTTGAAATAAAAATACCTAACACAGTCTTATGATGTTTAATTTTTACGTTGGCAGCACTATAATCAGAAGAGTTGACATTTGCTAGTGATGTACCCCTTACTGGTCAATGTCGCCTCGTGCGAGACCTTCGGTACCTAGACACGTCACGGACATTGTACCTACGCGAGAATGTGCCCGTTACGAGAGAATGTTCGGTAACGTACGGCTACACGTTACATTATTACGGCTACAACATTATTATTATCATGAGTGAATGTAGTCTGGGGTTTTCAAGGCCACTGGAGCGGCGAACACTTCCTCATGGCTGGAGAATGCCCAGCTACTCGACAATATTTAATAATTAATATTTACATTTTACTGTTCAGCAGATATTGATACAGTAATTATTTTCGCTCTGTGGCTATTATATTTGTACACATTAGCGTAACTATTTTATAAATTAACGCAGACAAAGAGCAAAGAAATACGTTTTGAAACCATACAATAAAATATTTGTATTGCAAAGTTAGGTATAAATTATATACCTATTATTTTTACTTCACAAACCATAATAATACTCGCTTTATAAACACATACATAGTAAATACACACCAAACATTTCAATTATACTGATATATTGTAGTGAATATAAAAGTACAAGTATCGTTCATTCATTATTTCATATTCCTATCGACTTTAATGTAGTGTGTAGACGTAAACTTTTAGTATAGAGTTATATCATTGATTGTTTTTGCAACTAAACAGACTTAAGTGCAACGAAATATACACAATTATGCACGTTAATATGAATGTTTTTCGTTATATTTTCATTGGGTGTTTATATAAATATTTCCATTAATTTTAAATAGCTCTTATGAGTAATGTTTCTCTAGAAATAACTATACATACTCAATTTAGAAATGCTGTTTTTTATTCATTTTAACTTAGCTGTTGCGCTTGTACAATATTGTTTATGAGACTTGCAACTTTGTGATTATTAGCAGAATAAATAAGTATTTATGTACTCAGGTAAATTGCCTATGCTTTGAGATAAGAGATATTGTTTTTATCTTGTGGCAATATACTTAATTATGTTGTTTATGCAATATTGAACAAAGAATATAAAAAAATATTAACAACGGTTACCGACATGAAAAATATTTCTATAAAAATATCCTCGAGTAATATTGTAGTAATTTAACGAGTCAAGATGTCGAATTTCTAGATCAAATTTTTGGACATAAATTAATCGTGAAAATGATTAATTTTAATTGTAATGAAATGCGCGGCATTAAAATTATTTTACAATGAACCAAATATTTTTGAATGACAATAGAACATTTTTAATACCTGTATTTAAAAATATTCCTAATTATAATAAATGTTATGGAGACTAAAATATTCACACTTATATGGAGCGAATGAAAACACAACTGCAATTTTTTATTTAGTTTTATTGGCTGTCTGTAGTAATTTGTTGGATTAATAACATTAATTAAGTTTTGAAATGACAAAAAGTGAATAGTTCCATTTTGGCGATTTGTGGAGACCATAAGCTCCAAAGTAAGAACAAATGTGGCCGAAGAAAGAAAAAAGCATTCGAAATAAATAACTAATCGCAGATTATTTTTTTTTAAATTAAAAAAACCTGTAAGTAAGGTAATTTAAAAGTTTAATCATATTTAACCCTTTCGTTACGGCTTGGTGGAATACTAATTGTACTGTCAATACGGCGTGAATTTTTCAAACCATTTTTTTTTACTTAAAACTAGTATTTGAAGCATAAATGTAAGTACATTCAGATAAGTATCTGACCTATTTTCATATATCACATTGGTTCTTGTATCCTTTAACTATCAGATGATGCATTAAAAACTATTATATTTAACAAACGTTCATTATGTAACTCCATACATGTGGTGACATTGACACATGTGGTGTACAGAAAAATCGCTCCTGTGAAGAAACCTAACGATATTCATTTACATGCTTTACAGACTCCTGTAAATAATACATACATGTAGGTTGATAGAGGGACTGACTGCACTTCCAATTTTCTACCGTAGATGTCTTTTCGTCGATATATGCCGTCAATATCGACAACCGATGCGAAAGGGTTAAAAGAATGCAATAGTTAACAATATATTTACTGAGTAAAAGTTAGTTTATTTATTCAAACAAAGACGCAGATTGAATTATACAACATTACGCAATATTGGTACCAAATTACACAAAATAAACAAAATTGCACAATCGTTGAAATTACTACACTTTACTATTATTTACACGAAATAGTGATTTTTAACCAGTGCCTCGTAAGCATAATCTAGGTGCTCCACAAAATGATCGTCATATTATACAATAAAACCATGAGTTAAATTTCATCTCACCGTCTGGAATTTTCCTGTATGTGTTTCCATAAATATATATATGCTTATTTCTGGAATTGTGGTTTTTGGCTTAACCGTTAAGCCGTGTGAGTCAAATTCCTCCTTCTCTCTGATGTTTCAACCTCTGTTGCAGGGGGAATCTTCTAGTTTGATGATTTGTCAAATCAACACATTTATCATAAATCATCTACCGGCTGTCTAAATATCCCAGAGAAGAAGAAATTTTCCAGACATGGTTCAGCCCAAAAGCCACAATTCCTAATCTGGCCGTCAAAACCTACTAAATATGTTTATGTACATGAAAAAATAACTACAATAATTTATTTCACCTTACAAATAAATTTAATGCAAAATTATTTTTTGAATAATGAATAGCTAGTGTTACTTCCCTATATTATTATTAACATATTATTAGATTGCAAGGTGACCATAAAAAATATTAAATTTGTTTCAGTCTCATTATTTTTTAATCTCTCCTGCGGTTTTTTGTAAAGGCGGCCCTCTAGATTCACTTCCTTGCAATTCAATATCTCTAAAACAAAATGCCATAACTCTCGTTCAAATTACATGTAATGTTGTCGTTCTGTTGATAGCTTGTAATTATTGTACAATACACTTACTCAAGCTATAAACAAATCATCTTTCTCTCTCGCTATCGTAGGTCGCATACAGCCATGTGTCAAAACAGAGTGAGACGGATGTAGCCACAAGGCGCACTGGAAAATGGCCTAGCTGTCAAAATACGTGCTGGCGAGAAGTTAGCCTGCAATCTTACGCCTTACACAAAAATGTTGCCAATCATGACAGAATTATTAATACCTATCATTTCAAATCTTTAGAATATTCACAGTTAATTGCTGCAGGTAAAGCTCGTATATATTAATCAATAAAGTCTATCGTTATTTGCATAATAAAAATAACAAAAATTGTCACTATCATCTCATTTATTTATATTTTTTGTGAATATGAATGGACTATAATAATAATAATAATAAAGTTTTTATTCCAGCAGGATTGGGTGGGTTGTGCAATACCCAATCTGCCATATTTTTTAAATACATAGCATTGAACAAAGTTTTAATTTTGTGAGGATAAAATAAAAATTAAAATAAAATAAAATAGTATTTCATGGTGGTTTGTGCACCATCTCCATCCATCGATGGCTCAGGGAGGAGTTGAGCCATTCAGAAGCAGCCAGGATGATGATGTTGTTGGTGTCGCAATAATGCTGGAAATGAATGGACTCCGCCCTCCACAAACATGTCAGATGCGCTACAAAATCTAGGGAATTATTTATTATACCAACTTTGATCATTTAGAAATTCTTTAGTGCCATACAGTGTGCTTTGAATAGCACTTTCCTGACAGCATTAAATGGTAGAACCTCCGAGAAAGCATACCGCTCCGAACGCTTATTGCTCTTCTTTGCCGCTCTATGTCTTCAATGTCACGTAGGTCATCTGTGAGGATGTGGCCCAAGTATTTTATTGAGGACACTGTCGCTAGATCCCTGCCCTCAAGACTCACTGTGGGTATGATCAGTGGTTCATTATTGTGTTTGAAGACACAAACGACTGATTTTGTGGGGTTATATTTAGCATACTTTCACTAAGGTGAAGAAGGCATCGCAGTGCATTTATTGATGGCGATAGAATGACCATGTCATCAGCGTAGCTAATATTGTTAGCACAGTAGCCGCTTATATGACAACCTTTTCTGAAAGCATTTAATGACTGGATCAAGTCATCGATATATACATTGAAGAGAATAGGTGACATACTACCACCTTGCCGAACTCCGCTCTTCATATATAAAGGCGAGGACTCAGCTCCAGCCCATTGTACAAAATTCTTTTGTTGAGCATACCATACAGCCAAGACGTTCACAATAGCTGCCGGAACATTGCGGTTTTTTAATTTTATCCAGAGTTTCCTATGGTCAACTCGATCAAATGCTTTGCTCAGGTCCAAGAAGCAGGCATAGACGTTTGTTTTTATGCTTATGTAATAGTCTATTGTCTGCTTGACACAGTAAATAGCCATATCAGTGGACGTGTTTCTCTTACTATGTATATTTGATTAGGATTTTTAAAATTAAGACAACAATGAAAAAAAATGAACTCGAATTTTTTCAATACTTGAATACATATAAGAATCATTTGGAAAACTCCTTAAAAATAACTTAATTTTTTATAAATATTATTAACACTTTTTTATTTTGTTGTTAGGTATGATAAATGTCAAAATTGATTTTAAAATGTAAAAAAACGGCATTTTTTGGTAAAATGGTAAATATAACAATGATCAATGGTATTTATTAGACAAACAATTAATTTATCATATTTTTTATTATATTACGTTCGTGGTGATATTACAAGACTTGATATCCTTAGGTTAAGTGTTACAAAAAATGGTTACTATAAGCCGGTATTAGGAGACATTTTATGAATCATGAAGAGGTCACGTATCCCAATAAAGCGATCCTTACGAGTATGTTTGTGTGATTACTTGCACGGATGGCAACCTGCGTCTCGAGTGTCACCGGCGAGGTTAGGTTAACGCCGCTCGTATCTCGTTCCTCGCTCCGGCGGATTTTACCGTTGCCCGCTCTCCCCGCCCCCGCCCCTCCAGCTGACGTGGGCCCCAATAGTGAAAGTGAAGCCGGCCACCGTCATGTAAGCGGCAACTCAGTCACTCGCCAGCCGCCAGCCAGCAAACATGTGCGGGATCTTCGCGTACATCAACTACTTCACGCCCAAGGCGAGACGAGAGATCCTCGAGTTCCTCGTCAACGGGCTGAAGCGCCTCGAGTACCGCGGCTACGACTCCGCGGGCGTCGCCGTCGACACTCCCGACAGCCCCGACATCACCCTCATCAAGAAGTCCGGCAAAGTCCAGGCCCTGCAAGATGCCATCGCCGAGCTCAGCAAGGAACTCAACCTCGACGAGATCGTCTCCAACCACTGCGGCATCGCCCACACTCGCTGGGCGACCCACGGAGAGCCTTCCGCCATGAACGCTCATCCCCAGAGGTCCGACGATTCGCACTCTTTCGTCGTCATCCACAACGGAATCATCACAAACTACAAAGAGCTGAAGACCTTTCTAGAAAAGAAGGGACACGTCTTCGAATCGCAAACCGACACCGAAATCATCGCCAAGCTCGTCCACCATCTCTACACGCAACACCCGGATTACTCCTTCCAAGAACTGATCGAGCAGGCCATCCAGCAGCTCGAGGGAGCCTTCGCTCTCTGCTTCAAGTCTCGGCACTTCCCTAACGAGTGCGTCGCTGCGAGACGAGGATCCCCGCTTCTCGTCGGTATCAAGACCCAGCATTTGGCCGCGAGCCACGTTCCCATTCTCTACACAAACAACAAGACCGTCCGCTCTGTCATCCCTCCGATTCCTCGCAGCAGCTCTCACGCGGAGTTCCAGCCGGAGGTGGACAAGGAGGTCGAGTACTTCTTCGCTTCGGACGCTTCCGCCGTCATCGAACACACCAACAAAGTGTTGTACTTTGAAGACGACGACGTCGCGGCCGTCAAGAATGGTGTCCTCAGCATCCACCGCCTGTCCTGCAGCTCGGACGATCCTCACGCGCGCGAGATCACCACGCTCAAGATGGAAATCCAGCAACTGATGAAAGGAAACTACAAGTACTTCATGCAGAAGGAGATCTTCGAACAGCCCGAGTCTGTCGTCAATACGATGCGCGGACGCTTGAACTTCCAAAGCAAGACGGTCACTCTCGGAGGAATCAAAGATTTCATTCCCGAGATCAAGCGCTGCCGCAGACTGATGCTGATCGGCTGCGGAACGAGCTACTACAGCGCAGTGGCCACCAGGCAACTGCTGGAGGAGCTGACCGAGCTGCCGGTGATGGTGGAGCTCGCTTCCGACTTCTTGGATCGCAACACTCCCGTGTTCCGCGACGACGTCTGCTTCTTTATTTCCCAGTCCGGAGAGACGGCCGACACCCTGATGGCCCTGCGCTACTGCAAGCAGCACGGCGCCCTCATCGTCGGCGTCACCAACACGGTGGGCAGCTCCATCTGCCGCGAGTCTCACTGCGGCATTCACATCAACGCCGGCCCGAGATCGGCGTCGCTTCCACTAAAGCTTACACGTCCCAGTTCATCTCTCTCGTCATGTTTGCCCTCGTGCTGAGCGAGGACCGCATCTCCCTGCAGCAGAGACGCGTCGACATCATCACCGCGCTGCAGAACCTCCCGGACAAGATCCGCCAGGTGCTCGCTTTAGACGACAAAGTATTAGAGCTCGCCCAGGATCTCTATCAGCAGAAGTCTCTTCTCATCATGGGCAGAGGTTACAACTTCGCGACCTGCCTCGAAGGCGCTCTGAAAGTAAAGGAGCTGACCTACATGCACAGCGAGGGCATCATGGCCGGCGAGCTGAAGCACGACCCGCTGGCGCTCATCGACGACGCCATGCCCGTCATGATGATCGTCATGCGCGATCCCGTTTACAACAAGTGTATGAACGCCCTTCAGCAAGTCATGGCCCGCAAGGGGCGTCCGATCGTCATCTGCGAAGAGGGAGACGTCGAGACTGGAGCTCTCGCCGGGAGAACCTTAGAGATCCCGCGCACAGCCGACTGCCTTCAAGGGATCCTCACCGTGATCCCGATGCAGCTCCTCTCCTACCACTTGGCCGTTCTCCGCGGTTGCAACGTTGATTGCCCGAGAAATCTGGCCAAGTCGGTCACCGTCGAGTGATCATCGTCTCCTCTCTACTTTTGTTACTCGGTAAGGTCCGGAGAGTCCGGTCCGCGGTCGGTTCGGTGTCAGACCTCGATGGGATATCTTCACTTTCCGCGATTGACTACTCAAGGATGCGCCGCTCGAAGCGGCAGAGTTGTGAAGCTCGTTTGTGACAAGAAGAGTGAAGCGGTGAACGGGAAATAAGGAAATAAGTGTAACAGTTGTATGCAGTAGCATCCCGATCAATTTGAATATTGTTTCGTATTAAATTCGTGAGATTGAACAAATAAAATCAATTTGTAGTCGCTTTCACTCGCGTCTAAACCACAATGCAAACATTGAAATTTCCCATTCCCATAGTCATGATTGCATTTCATTACTTTTGAATTTGCATCATGAAATGTATTACAGTTGTAATTTGGATGCTATTGCGTATATTTTATAAAGTGAAACGGATTAGTTTTGAATGCCAATAACTTTCAGTCTAATAATGTACTTCAGAAGTAGAAAAGTAAATATCTGTATTTGAAAAACATTCAAATCTTTGGCATCAACATTTGTAGTGTCACAATTCCCTTCAATATTTGTAATGATTTTAATAATTATATATATGTTATAACATTGTTTTGTGTACAATTCTAGTAATAACAACAATATAATGACAACAGAAACATTACACAATACAGTAATTATTGGCATTGTGCAGTAATAATAACAAATTACATAAAATCCAGACTGGTCTTGACAATATATTCTCTGCCCCCGGGCTGAAATAAAGGCCGCTCGGCCAAATACTGGTTTTCTACATCCTTGAAGATTGCAGGCACTGCCATTTCATTTCCCAAATGACCTTAAAACATCCAGCCTGAGGGTTGATATGACAACAATCATAATTTTAATTATATTTCATTGTATTTGTATGTATTCCGTGATAACTTCATTCGGTTTAGGTGCTTGATAGTTTGCTTAGAATATCTCCTAGATGCGTCCAATCAAAATATGTTAAATCCAATAATTCAGCACAAAATAATGGATTTATCACTATTTGATTCTCGTGTATAAGATAAATAATATTAATACACCGTTACAAGAACATAAAACAATTCTAAAACATCATTACAATGTTTCTAATTACCGCAAAGGAGTCAATATTATCTAATTAATCTTTTATATACAATTTTAATCTGTTAAAAGACATGCTGTTATCACATGATAATATTGCTTGAAAACTGTGCAAAACCTTCCTAGTGTTACTATTCATTATAATTATGAGTACAATTACACTTAAAAAACATGATATTTTTTACTTATATGACATTTCATCATGGTTCATATTTCATACTAAACTTAGTATGAGATATGAACCAATCCTACATGTCTTTATAATTCTGATTTAAAAAATTAAAAATAATAGAGACACCTTTCATTTTTTGTCATTATAAAAAGGCTGTCAACTGGATACTATTATTGCTTGACAACTGTAAAAATGCACTTTATTTTGTATCTGACTGTTTACAATTTCACATAGATACTTGTTAATTTATAAATTTTCTCTTCAAATATGAAAAACGATTGCATAAAATCTATGTTCCTTGTCAACTTTTTCTTCACTTTTTGTATTCTTGAATTTGGTGTATCAATATTTTTATAACTTTATATTAATATGTCTATATTGTAATATATTTAAACTTATTTTTTTATATTTTTTTTATACTCGCTTAATACTTTGCGTTATTTTATTGAAATGTTCTTTATTCTGTCTGTTTTATTTTTGTATTTTGGATATTCTATTTTATGTTTACCTAAATTGTTAAGAGAGAACGCTGAGAAAATCTATGTCGTATTATTTTATTACTATCTTAATTGTACGGTCCAGCTTTGGTACTTCGTCGGTAGCTCTAAATATATGTTTTGATTGTATTATATCTACTCTTTCCTGTTCCAAAAGAGATTATAAATTATTTCTACGATAAACTAGTTAGTTACATAGTAACATAAGTCGGTATTGCTAGCTGTAAAAAATGGAGTAATTAACCGTTTCCCTGGCAAGTTTTACATTCAAATACACCTAATGTATTTTATTTACATTATAGCCACATTATTAATGGCAGAGTGACTTAAAGTTGACTTTTTTATATATTAAAATATGTAACACTCGCAAGAAGAATGTCTCTAGTCTATTCTATGACGTTGAACCACGGTGACTGAACGCTGTTTGTAGAAATTAACTTAACAGAGATTGTTTCTGAATAGTTTTTAAGTCCCACATTTGATTCCAAGTGCTTTTTTAAACTCCGGTCGGCGTGAGATTGCAAAACCTCGCCCACAAAAAGTGCCTGCCATAGTCTGTCAATTATATTAAGTGGTGGACTTTACAAATCAACATCGCCGTTTACGTTTTGTCAGGAAAACGGTTGATGATCCTTTCTGTATCAGGTCGTTGTAAGACATACGGTCAAACTCTTAAAAATACTTAAATATATGAAAGTCTTTAGAAGTATTTTTTTAAATTTTAAAACAAGAGTTCTTAGACTTGAAAAATTCCATTTATTGTTTTAAGAATAAAATTCATTTTTGATGAAATAGAGTAAACTTTAAGGATGATAATTAGTGTCTTGAGTGTAATATAAGTTTATTTTGCACATTACTTGTATTTTTTTAAATTATTTTTTTCACATAAGTGTATTTATTTTAAAAGTAATAGGAATTTTCAGTGTTTAGCTTTTGCTGTTAAAATTTTATAAAAGCACTTCTAAACATTGATTTCAGTCTTTATTATTTGGAGTTTGTATCATTTATAATATTTTATTGTAATAGTCTGTAAAACAATTGCTTCTATATGGATGGTGAAATACATTTATAGAACAAGTGGTTTTTTTCACATAAAATATTTATAAGCAAACATTGGTTTAACATCAGTCTGTATCTACAGTACATCATGTGACAAATGTTTAAAAAAAAAACATTGTTTATAATAGAATATTGAAAACTGTGTTAGTATTTCATTAAACATTGTTTATGCAAGCTTCTTAAACATTGTTTTTATTAGATCTTTGTAAATTGATTTTTAATATATCCTCAAAATATTTAAAAAATCTTTAAACGGTGTTTTTAATACTTCCATAAACAATGTTTTAACAGATCTTTAAGCAGAGTTTTTAATTCCTTTATTAACACTGTTTTTGTGATAGATCCTTAATCATTGTTTTTTAAAGATTCTTATACATTTTATAATATTATCTGCACATCAATATTATTTTCAAACTGGTTTGGAATAATTTTAATGAAATTAATTTGTACATTCGAAAAATATTATTCCACAATAAATTTTTAAGCTTGAACAAATTGATTTTTATTTAACATATTTTTTATTTTATGAACCTTAACATATAATATGAACAATTCTTACATAAAAAAAAAACAAATGATAGAGACACCTTTTATTTCCATTTATAATATGCTTAGTTTAAAAGAAGGAGGAATTTGTTTAATAATTTAGAGAACAGATATCTTCTAAAGTACAATCACACAGGTAATTCTGATTTTACAACACTTATTCGTTTACTTATATTCCAAAGATTCATTTGAGGATTCATTTTATTACTTGACAATTAATACATTTTTAACATGTTTTAAACATGCATCATTTTATTTAACTATGTTTTGACAGCATTCCTAAAATCATTTCTTTAAAATAATGTGACCCAATATTTTTATAAGGTTAACAAAATTTATTATTTTCTAAGCCTTTTTTATTATTAATGTCTCGATCTCTACAAAAAGATGAATGCTTCTTTAAAGATACAATGGATGCATACTGCACCGACTCATAACTTTCGTTCTCATAAAAAAATTGCTTACAAACACCTACACATTGTCGATATCCAAGAATACGTGATTTTAATTTTTTTTTCATAAATGATTTGATGAAATTCTAATATATTATATATATTTATATATATAATTTGACTATAATTTAATCAATTTTTAGAATATTTTTGTTTATGACCCTTGGGTTTATTGACTCCTAATTTGAAGCATATGGCTGATACAACTCACTGCCAGAGATTGCTATCAAATATTGTATCGTAAGTACTATGTCAACTCTCCATAAGTATACCAAAGTTACATATAAAAGAAAGTGCAAATTAATTAAAGTGCAAAAATTATAGGTATATTCTGTTTTGTAACACCAAACACTGTTTTGTGATACCAAACATCATGAGTGTTACATTGGCATCAAGCCTCTTATCCAACCGTAACTAACAGCCTTGTGAAAATACTTAAAAGTAATATATTAAGATTTAAATTTAGAACAAACTTTGAATTTTGTTTTTAGAATATCTTTTTTTTTCAGTTTTATTCAATTGTTTCCTAACATATTTGTTTTTCGGATATTTTGATAGTTTGTCTTATGAATTTCTTCATGTATATAAATAAGAGTAACCTCTGCCATAGCTTTCTCTTAAAAGACTCTAATAAAAAAAAACAGTGTATTCAAATAGTATAATTATACACCAATTGGTGTAAACATTCATGTAAGTTGTTTTTTAATCACTTCTACTCCAAAACATTTCTATGTGTTTAACATATTGTCTTCTCTAGAGTGAGAACTTAACTCTTTTTGGGCTTGATATCATCCTTCAAATTTTTTTTGACATGAACAGGAATATTTTAAACTTGTCAATTAAAGTTTAATCGTGTGTTGACAGTGTATTGACACACTTTTAGTGGCACGTTTTATAAAATAAACACATTGAACATGTTTTAGAACGACAATTGTTTGATTGACACTTTGAAACACCACAGGAATAACTAAATGCAGTTTAGATCACTTTCAAACTATACAATATTAACCTAAGAATTATTACAGATTGTGCTTATTTTCAATTGTATCATCTCCTCCAAAACTGGAGCATTTGGACACCACAAATTGTCACTATGTATAACAAGACATGATAATACTCTTCTCCTTTTAAGTCATTTGTACATACGAAGCTCCGTCTAGTGCTCTCAATGCATAGTTATCAAATGCATCCTAGATGAGAATCTAGAGGCTTGAATAAAAGACTGCTGTAGTATCCATATTTAGATTTTTTTGTAAATTTAAACATTTGTTAATCATCTTTTTGAAATGGATACGACGATGAACCTGTCGCTTCTGAAGCATGGACCGTTTGGTTGTAAGAGGCGGCTCAACTAGTTTATAGTGATAGTAATGTTTTTTTTATGTAAACACATATAAAACAATACCAACAACCGTGATAGAGAGTTCATTTGTTTATTTATTTTTTGACTTATGATGGCCCAGTGTAGTAGTGCTTATCTGTGCTCTAACCAAGATATATTTTTAAGAGAACTCTACTATAAAGAAGTTTTTTTTATTATATATATTTTAGTACAGGAATACATATTGGTAAGTAACACCAAATTTGAACATTAATCGTTATAATCTATGAGGTTTGCCATTTTTGGATGCTTAGCTGCTAAAGCATGTAAGCTAATCCACCAATGTCATTAAACTACAGCACACAAGGCACCAACACAAATAATAGTGTTTAAAACATTAAAAGATATGTAAATTGGTGGTGTTCTCAAGACATTTTATGTAGAACAATTTGTATTGATAATAGTGAACGTTGTCATGTATTTTTAAGAGTGATGGATTAGTTTTACAATACAATAACCGAAACTATGCATAGATATTTATGAATTTTATTATTTTTATTTTTTAAATTCTTCACTCGCATTGAACACAAGTCCTCCCGAATGACAGTTAACGGGTTGTAACATATCGGTGAAACACATTTACTTAATGTGATGATATTGGTCATATGTTTTAAGATTTAATTATTTTATAGTATTATTTCTTTATTTTGTGTTGTTGTTATTGCTCAATTTGAAGTTTGTATTATCTGACATATTACAAATTGAAATAAATAAAAAAACACAGTGATTAGTTAATGTGTACTTAAATCATAATTTAACAAGATTAAACAGTTATGTTGGAATAAAACAATATAGGATGGTTCGTACTTGAGGAAAAAAATAAATTTAAATATTTTTTTTACATATTAAGTAATTAGCGGTGTGACTAGAGTGGATAGAGTTCGGAATGAGCATATTCGGGGTCCATTTCGGGTGGCCCCCATACCTACAAAAGATAAGGGAAAACCGCCTAAGATGGTATGGGCATGTGACACGGAGAGATGAGGACCATATGGTAAAGAGTGCCCTCAACATACCCACGCTGAGAAGAAGACCTGGAAGACCACAGGCAGCCTGGACTGCAACTGTAAACAAGGATCTGAAAACTGTGGGTTTGAACGAGAATCCAACGCAGGACAGACAGACATGGCGAATGTGCACAAGGAGAGTCGACTCCAGATGATGGGAAATGGCAAGGCTAAAGAAGAAGATACAGAATTAGCAGATAATCTTCCATCCTTCAAACAATCAAAGAGTCGAAGGTGGTCATATATCCCAACTAATTGGGATATATGGTTCCGCCGCATTTCATTCTCAGACAATTCGTTCAACGACTAATCGGTAACGACTTGAGGCGCATTGGATGTCTTGTGCACGGGATATTTGGTGTACGGGACAACTGGTGAACCGGATGTCTCGCTAACCTAACCTTACCTAAGTTATTTCGTTAACGAGACCTACGGATCTCTGGACTCTGTGGCGGCTCTAAGATATAACTTATGAACTTATTGATTCAAATGATGTAATAATAAAAAGTATTTTAAAGTTCGGCCATTTTCGTATGGCAAGCGTCATAAATTCTCAGTTTATATGATTAATTAATTGATTGTGGAGGGGTCATCCTGGTTGAGGGTAGGCCAAAGCCACTGTAGAAGGGCAGGGTCCCTCCAGACGTCGGTCCGCTGTCTTGCATACTCCGGTCCGAAGTATTCGAGGACATGAATTGATGCTTGTATATTGAGATTGAAAAGGGTTGCGGAGGACCGAGAGGAATGGAGATCGAGATGCAAGATTCTTTTGCTGCAAACCAATCGACCGGATTGATACTACGAAGAAGATGATTAAAGATACTAAATATAATTAAAAATTAAATCCAATTATATATAGGGCATCTATAAAATATAAACATTAACATAAATTATAACGGAATGTATGTGCGTGTTGCGTGCAATTGCTATACCTATCAATACCTAAACACGTGCTGAGAATGCCAAGCATGAAGTGACAGACATTGTCCCGAGGAAACCGAGTAAATTGAGTTATAAATATGCTTTATTATACAAATTTATTTGCTCTATAAATAAGTACAAATCTCTTACAAGCAACCAAAAATCAAAAGTCCTTTTCCTCAAAAAAATTTGATGAAAAACAAAAAAAAAAAGTGTAATATAATAATAATTGTGTTGTGTTTAAATTGATAATTTTAGGTAAGTTAAGGGATATTTTGTATCTTTTGCGACGTCGAAACATCGCTTTCAATGACAATGACATGTCCTGACTTATTGAGACGTATGGCAACCCTTCTTGATTACATACCTATTCTTCAGAATAATATAAATTAATGAATTGTAAATAAAAATATTCATATAAGGTTAGACTACCAGTAGAATTGCTCAAATTATAACCACCCCATTGCTGGATCATTTAACGTTTTTTTTTTAATTACTAAAATATGATGCCTGCTAACCACAGATATTACAATATTTTTTTACTATGGCAGCATTTAAAAATTATAATGTTCCAATTAAGAGCGATTTTGTTTTGATTTTTGTATCATTCTAGTATTGAAAAAAATTATATAAAACAAAATAAAAAGTACTGCGAACCTTTTATAAATATGTGCCTATGTTATATTTTTATACGCTGCAGTATTTTTTTATCTTAAATTGCTTAACCTCAATATCGTGAACTCTGAATAAATTCTCAGCATAAAAAATATAAAGTTTATGTTTCTAAAATTAAACATAATAATCGTTGTTATTTCATTAATTAGGTAACCAATATTGATGTGACTAACAGGAACACGAATTCACTTCCATTCATATTGAATCTTTGGCTAGTTATGTAAAACTTGGAAACCTCTTTTACGCAACAAAAAATATTATCATCATTATCAGTCTTTATCTGTCCACTGTAGAACGTAAGCCTCCCGCATGTCTCCATCCTCTTCGATCCTCCGCCTTCTGCATCCAGGTCACTCCCACTATTCTTCTTATCTCGTCAGTCCATGTTGCAGGGGATCGGCCAATGCTTCGTTTGCCAGGAAAATATAATTTTATAAAATACTCTCATATAAAGTATATTTTTACACGTTTTAAATGTTTCTTAGTATTCAGTTTCAAAACAATAGTTTGTGTGCGAGTATATTTATAAACAAGGAAAATACTTGGCGCGCATTTAAAAAAGATAAAATACACTTTGTGAATGCAAAGATAAAAAAATGAAGCCGTGTATGATTTCAAATTCGAAGAAAAGAATCACCCTTCAATACCAAATGGTCCAGGCCTCGGATAATTTATCCGATCTCTTTAAAAAATTCCGATTAACAAATCACCCAATATATGCCTTGGATACTAGAGTGTCCGTCTCTTTAAGTTACCCGGCTTGTGTGCTAGAGGTCGTCGGGAACCACATAATTATGTTCCCAGGTTGACTAAGACATCTGTGTACCTTTGGGCAAAGTATGGACTGATAAAACTGTGAGGGTGTCACGACCTATCGTTCCCAGACAATTCGTTCAACGACTCATCGGTAATGACGTGGGGCGCACTGAACGCCTGTGGTACACTGGATGTCTCGCTAACCTAACCTAACCTAAAGATTTGTCCAGTGATCATAGAGTCCAGAGATCCATAAGTCACGAAATAACTTAGGTTTGTTTAAGTTAACTTAGGTTAGGTTAGCGAGACAGCAAGTGCACCAGTTGTTCCGTGCGCCAAATGTCCCGTGCCCCAGACGTGCAGTGCGCCGCACGTCGTTACCGATGAGTCGTTGAACGAATTGTCTGGGGACGATAGGTTGTGACATCTGGTGATCAATATGCTCCATGATAACGGATTTGATAATAATTTTTCTTTTCTAAGATTTTATCCTTTTTTGTATTTGTAGAATGTAAAGTTTTGAATATTAGACAAGTCAAATTGGAATAAATAATACATTTTTAATTTCAAATAGGAACCATCACATTGTGCGCACATTCATAAAACTTTGGCAGATTAATTGTTGGTTAATGAATAATTACGAATAATTAGAAGGCTAATGAAATTTATTATGTATACACCTGTTTATGAATTATGCCTAAAATAAATAAACCTAATGAAAATAATCGCACTAAATGAATATATGCGTAATTACGAGTATTATATACATAATTTAAAATTTTTGAACGTATGGAAAATTATTTTTTTCTTTCAATCAACACATTTATTTATTATTTAATTATGTACTATAATTTGAAATATAATATAAACACTTTTGAAATGAAATATTTATTTTGTACTTTATTAGAGGTTAGGTATTTTTGAGTTATTACTTTATATAATTTTGAGCACCTGTATCGTCCTCATCCTTCCATATACTTGCAAATCTGCGTATCTCATCAACATCTGAGCGTATAATAGACTTTGAAAACAGATGCCTTCGTAGACTATTGTGGGCACGTTGGTTTTACCTTTTTAGGAATGACGAGGTGAAGGCAACATTAGGTGTTTTTTTAACCATATCCACTTCATATGTGGAGCGTATGGACACCACAAATTGTCATTTCATAGTTTTGTAGGCTCAGGTTGTCTATGCCTTGTCCCTAAACCTCTGAACCTCGACATGGGAACATATATGGTTCCCGGGAGCCTCCAGGGCCAAAGCTCGCGAACGTGCATAGACTGCAGCTGTAATTCCAGAGAAATATTTGATGTTAAATGATCAGCATTTTAAGGAGATTGGCTGAACAGTCTGATGCTCCCGAAGCTTGGACAATTTTTGTTTGTCCTTAAGGGGTGGCTCAACCCTACCGGGGGCACGAATAGAGCTTAGATTCGATTAAGTAAATTTGAAGAAATCAAGCATGGTGGGGATTTGAACCGACAGCGTCTAAATGACAAACAAACGCTTCAACCACTGGACTGTGCCGTCTGGCATAGTCCAGTGATTATATAGTCTCTTAACACTAGGTTAAAAGACAAAATTGGACATGGTTGGTACATTTTATACATCAGAGAGTATATTAAATACAAATACATACTTTATCTTCAGGTATATGGTATCTCACCTTTTATGAATGTTCATAGATGTACTTGTATATATTGCGTAGCTCTGGAAGGCAGAGCTGACACGGGATGAGTCGAGAATAATGGCGGCTCACAACTTTATAGCGACAATTCGTGACGAACATATGATCCAGTTAGAGGAGTGGATATGTAATAATGTATGCTGTATGTTTGTTTATTTTGTCAATATAAAATCTGTTATTTATTTCATCATTAGAGATTGAATCCGCACTCTAACGTTCAAACACCTCGCCCATACCCTTCAGTGGATAGTAACATCAGCATGATTTATCCCTTGCTGACTGGTACCGAAAGCCTCGATATACAATCTTTCGTCTCATATTTTCGTTCGCTCATCGGACACGCATGTGTTGTCATTTTGTAATGCCCTTAGGAGGACTAGTTATATAGATCGACACTTGCGACGCTGGGTGTCATCGAACACGGCGCCCGGTGTAGTCAGTTGTGTGCCGACGACGGCGAGGTTATATTGTCGTTGGCCCGGCCTAAATGCTGTGGTCCGGGCCAGAAGTTTGTAAAGTTATCGAAATATATATGTCATTGTGCTTCAGAAAAAGTCTTTGTGTTGTTAATCTGCTCCTCATCCTGCCACCACGCTATTAAATAACTAACATAGAGAGAGAAGGATGTCAATATATACATTTTAAGTTAACTAAATCGTCAATACGATATAAAGTAAAGTATATTTAAATCACGATACGCTAATACGATACGCGATAAGGAACATGGTTGCTTGTATATAGTTGGTTGTTTAAACGAGTAAATACCTGAACAGGCTGTGAAAACAAAACTAATAAAGGTAAACACTGAATGCCTACTTACACAGGTACCTACTTACCGAATGAACTTACTTTTATTGCTAGTTTTCTTAGAAAATATGCGCGCAAGTGGAAAAAATAATCTTCACCGAGTCAGCCGCGTAATAAAAAATACGTGATGTACGTGAGAAATTAGAGCAGTTTTCGTTGGCTTACCGAAGTTAAGCACAACCTTGGTCGCGTACCATTATTTGGATAGGTCACCGTATGTGGCTAACATGTCGTTAGTTGAATTGAACCGCTCCTTAAGATACCAAAGTCCAGACTGGCGGGTTAATCATCCGATCTGTTTAAAAAAATACGATCAATAAAATATTCAAAAATATGCTTTAGATATTTACCACCTTTTTTTGTACTCGTGTGTCTGCCTTAGAGGTTGTTGGGAACCATATATGTTCCCAGGTAGAACTTCAAGTGCAAATATGTCTGGGGCGAAGAATGGATAGTGGGAGATGACAGAACTGAGTGGGGGCAATTTGTGCTGACCATATGTGCCAGATATGAAATGGTAGAAAAATTACATTTTCTCTGTGCTTACGCGAGAAAAAGCTATCCATATATCATTCATTTCCATAACAGTTTTTTAAATTGTTTTTATTTATTCGATTATTTTTTAAATTATTTTTATTTATTCGATTATTTTATTTTTAGATACTCCACAAAGGCATTTATTTATTTTAAGAATATGCCTAAAATAATTTTAGGCATATTCATAAAAAAAAATGTATTTCCGGATTATTTAAAAAAAAACTTTGTTTTAGAAAGGCTTCTGCAAAAAGACTCATTTAATTGGATAGAGTTAAATCCATTACATTTATTTGAAGCATTTCTAAAGAAAATGTTTTTTTTCATATCTGTTCCACATTTGGAACATATGTTATTAAATACATATTAGTATTTGTACAGCGCTTTTTTATGACCGAATGCTCATTCCGAAAGCGCTTCTTTGCCTCTCTGAGTAAAAAGGTGATTCTTGAGTCTGCTTCTGAAGGATGCCTCCGCTTTCAGCTCTCTTGTGATTTCCGGTAGCGAGTTCCAGGCCATTGGTGCCGCCTAGCTGAAAGTACGATTGCCAAAGACCGTGCTAGGACTGTCTGAATATGGTCATCACAAATTGCCGCCACTCAGTTTTGTTAGCTGCCATTGTTGATTCTTCATCCCACGATAACTCTACACCTAAAGGTCCACCTGGGAACATTTATGGTGCCTGACAACGTCAAAAGTACTTGCTGAATAGGCGGCGGGTATCCGAGGCATATTTTAAAGTGATTTGTAAACCTTATTTTTCTAAGAAGATCAGATTTTTTTTCATGAGATGACAAGATTCGCAGGCGTACAGAAGGAAGGGGACGATACAGGCGCTGCATAATGGATGATTACTGAGATCCTAATGTAAGCACATAAAGTAATTCTCAATAGTATTAGCTGTAACATTATTTTGCAACGTTTTAAGATAAGACCGCAGATAAAAATTTCCTACGAGAACTCGTGCTCCATAATTATCGTTTCATATTATGCGCATATTGCTTATACTTAATAATCTATTGACGCATGATTTCCAAAACATCGTAAACATCATTTTTAATAATAAAAAAGTAACTGCACTGTTTAACTAAGCTTTATACATATTTGCTCCATCAAAAGAAATAAGCTAAATAATGTTTAAATCTACAGACACACATAAAAATTCACAGAAATCATCGTCTCATATAATATTTTTCTTATCATCAATAAATGGGAAAAAAATAAACGGTGGCCGCAGGGATTCGAAGATGGAAATTAATATAAATTAAACATAACAAATAAAATGGCGTATGTAAACGCCGTGTAATTTCATATAATTAAAAAAATAAACATTACTAGACGTGCATGTCAGGCGAGCGATCAAATAAGAGAAAAAAGATCGTTTTTCGAGGCTTTACGTTTACAGCATCAGCCTAAAAGATCTATATCAAGCTGATATCAATATATTCACCGCGCGTTTTTACTTTTAGTATATTTTCCCTTTGTCTTTTTTTTATGTAAACGCATGGCGGAGAGCACTCCTGGTCAAGACCAGTGCATTCTATGACGCTCAGCCAGGGAGGCTGGACGCTGCATGCGGGAAACGTGTGTTGTGTTCGTGTTTGTGTGTGGGTTGGGGAGATTGCAAATGTATATTTGTCTGCTTCTTGAAGAGATCCAGATTGTAGGAAGGAGGAAACACAGACGCTGGAAGAGTATTCCATAGCTTACCGGTGGCTTAAGGAAGGAACTTTGGAAGCTGCCAGTTCTTGGTCGACATACATTAACCATGTATGGATGTTCGGCAAGTGCAAGATGAGTTTATCGGCTGTGAGTGGGTGATGAGTCTGTAACAGTTAATGTTTTTTGTAGTGTACGATGTTCTGTCGGACATGTCGCACTGTTGCACTCGTCTCAAGTGCAGCAAGCGGACTATCAATGAGGCACTGTTAGTTGTGTAATGCACATATAGTCATTATCAACGACATAATGTTTAATTGTTCACGATACATTTAAATGCTGAATAATTACAGATAAGAGAACCTTTCAATCGGAAGGCTCAAGTAAAAATGCTTACAGTGAAATTTTGTATTGATATAGTTTTTGGTGATTTTATATTATATATGTATTGATATCAGCTTTATATAGCTCCTTTAGGCTGATGCCGTAAAGCCTCGAAAAACGATCTTTTGTCTATTATTTCGTTCGCCTGACATGCACAATAATAATGTTAGTTTTAATTATTTAATACTACACGGTGTTTGCATACGCCAAAATATTTGTTATGGCATTGGGCCCATTTCCTGTTGGTACCACTGTCATCTTGAATTCGCTTTTTTCTGCAGCGACGGTTGGCACCGCCGAGATGTCAGGGTGGGCCGTCAGTTGTCAGTTGAAGTTTGATTTGTAACCGCTATAGCGCGCGCGCCTAAGGGCGTTTGCTATAACAGGCGACGTTTTTGACAAATAAACGCGCTTAGTGAAAAAAAAACAAGTTCTTTATACTGTGAACCTGATCCTGCATCCTGTCAGCAAATAAATCGATATCTAAATAAGAGAGGAGGATATCAGTATGTATGTCGGCAGGTATAGCTCAGTTTCGGTTAAAGCGTTTGCTTGGCAAGCCGTACGTCGCGGGTTCGATCCCCAACGGAGATTAAAAATATATATTTTTAATCGACTTATGAGCTCTCAAATACCCCGTGTAAATTTGATCCCTCACCCGTGAAATGCCAGTCATAGCCTATTAATCAAAATTGGTGATACACGAAAGTCATCCCCTGAAGACTACCCACCCATTCCTGTAATAATAAAGATAATGCGTGAATGTCTATGACGTTGGCAAACACTCTCCATGCAGAGCTTAGCCATATACAGCATGGTAAGCATCATAGAATTTCACAGACGAGTCTCAAGAATTTCTATCACCATCTGTCGGTATTCTCCTGTATATGTTCACATAAAAAAACGACCTTGGAACGTCGTGCTAATCAACAATGATTTAAGAATCTTCCAAAATATGTCTAGGATACTACAGCAGTCGTATCTTCATTTAATATGCCAATGGTAAAGCGTTTGCTTTGCAAGCCAAAGGTCGTGGGTTCGATCCCCGACTGTGATTAAAAAAAAAGGATTTTTAATCGATTTCTGAGCTCTAAAATACCCCGGTTGGTGTGAATTTGATCCATCACCCGTAAAATGTCAGTCATAGCCTAATAATTACAATTGGTGGTAGACGAAAGTCGTCCCTTGAAGACACCCATTCATAGTAAATTCCTGTAATAATAAAGGATGATGCGTGAATCTCGGGCTATAGTCTATGACGTTGGCGGATCAACACTCCACATGCAGCGTTTAGCCATATTCACCATGGTAAGCGTCATAGAATTCCACGGATGAAACATCAGAATTACCTATCACCATCTGTCGGTATTCTCCTGTATGTGCTTACATAAAAAAAATAAATAAATAATCATATCTAATAAATTTATTATTAAAAATAATATTAATGGCTGTAATTCAATGTACAAATTGTTCACAGTCTAGGATTGATTGCAAAAATTACGACAAACTGGTAATACATTGAACTTTAGAAAATTATTATTTTCTTTGTTGGCAAACATTCATTTATGTCTGACAATACATTTCACCGTGAGAGAAATGATTCCGCAATAAAGTGAACTCAAAAGAATATAATTGCTTACCTGCTGGCAACACTAATTGTTCTTTTGAAATGCATTTCACTGCGATTAATGTCTCACCTGGCAATTTAATGAAAGGTTCACTACAAAATTAGGTTAACTCGCGAAGTGCAGTAAAACTTGATATAAAAAACTTTATTTCTTGTTTTTACTTGGACATTATTTCCGCAAATTAATACCACTAAATCAAACAGACGACGCCAATAAATTATTCCTCCAAAGAAACTCGTGGATTTCATGTCTGAATTGGGCCTCCCTTACGTGAAATATATCAATATCCGAGGCGATTTGGTTAAACAGTCTGATCCCTCTCCCAAGAGTCTTTAGCAGGTTACTGTTACTCTTTGGGAGAGCGAACAATCTGTATCTCTACTCCCAAGGGGTGGCTGTGGACGACTCTCTCAATGTATGTGACCTGGAGTACGCTGACAACGCTGCCATCATAGAATACTCCAATGTAGATCTGCAGAACATTATCAACAGGTTGCAAAGTAGCTCTCTGCGAATGGGCATGCGAATTAATACAAAGAAGACCCAGTTGCTGTGCAACAGTGCCTATCAAGATGCAGATCGTGCACTTACCAGTGCAAGTCAGACCAGAGGATCGAGAGTTTCAAATATCTTAGCATACATGTCAATGTGAGTGGTGGTCTGCAGAAAGAGCTCACTTTTCGCCTTAGGAACGCTGGGGCGTATTTTAATTCCGTGTGTAATATGTGAGACTCGCAGCTTTTCTCGATCAAGACTTAGTGACGTCTGTATAGCGGCTGATTGATCACCGATTTCGATTAAAATTAGATTATATCAATGCAATTTAAATTCAGATTTTGATCTTCTAAAAATCTCTTTGAATCCATCATACCGAAAAATCTGACGATTATTTAAACCGATTAAGATAATTAGATATTGACATCCCCTGTCATTAAAAAGAAGAAATGTCGCGGGTTCGTCACGTGGCCGCGTGGAGGAAGGATGCAGGAGCAGATCGCAAAGCAAAATAACTGGTTTTTGAAGCACAATTATGAGCACAATGAACACCAACAAAACCATTGTTCTGAATGCGTATCGATTCCCGTTGTAAACGTTTATTTTTTATTATAGTTTTGATCACAGGAAGAGATATTTTTTTAGTATTGTTTTAATAAAAGTGCACAACACCGATACAAGGTTAAGTTTTTATTTTTTTATATATATATAATAGACGGTAATCCATTCAATTTACGGTCCGCGCCCAAAGTTGCTTAACTTCGGTGATCAAACGATAGCCGGCAACGATGTGCTGTCGCCGTTAAACATTCACATATTACAGAAGAAAATGTCTCGCTATACTAAAGAAAATATACCTTGATCCCCTTTAGTATATTATTTACCTAAAAACTTCATATTTATTAGAATTCTTAATGTTTTACATGTTTTGTCCCAAATAATTAATACCTTTTACCTATTTTTATGTAAGCACATACAGGAGAATACAGACAGATGGTGATAGTAATTCTGAAGTCTCGTCTGCTCCAAAATCGATTAAAAATCCTTTTTTTTTAAAAGCTAAAGGTCGTGGGTTCGATCGATCCTCGACGGAGATTAAATCTCCGTCGAGGATCGAACCCACGACTCTTAGCTTGCAAAGCAAACGCTTTGAAAATTGATGTATACCCGCCTTAAGTCTTACCCATTTTATGGGTAAGACTTGCTGTCAGATTCCACGTCTCTGCGCAATAAGTTTATACAGGGAGGATGCATTGGTTAAACGCCTTAATTTTGTAATTACGGAGTTTTCGCTTTAAAAATGTATTTTAGTTTTCCAAATGCTGCCTAACCCAGTTGTATACGCCTGTCGATTTCTTTTGAGAAGTTACTTCACCCTAGTTGTAATACTTGTCCCAGATAGTTATAGTCGTTTACAACCTATATTTGTGTTCCTCCAATGGAAATAAGGTCAAAGATCTGGGAAATATGACATGGTGATGGGTGATGATCTTTCTACGATTCCTTTGTCGCGCGGGGCCGGCATCTGTGTTGCCTCCGCGTCATAGACGGCGCCTGGTATGTCGGTTGCCGATGTGGGCTGCGCTCACCGCGGACGTTAGAAAGTAGACCAGCACACTGGCTGGTTACGAAACACTCACAACAAGTCGATAACTCTCTAGGCGACAGACTTATGGCAACACCTTTCCTCCACATCGACCCAAATCACACCTTTTTATTAGGTGGGCAGCACTGCATTTTTTTATGCGGAAACGCATGCAGAAGAGCGCTTTCAGTTTGTTTTTTCTACACATGCATCTGCTCTTGAAATCCATTATATGGCTGCATTAGATCTTGGTGTTTTTTTTGTGTAAACACATACTGGAGAATACCGACAGAGAGTGATAGTAATTATTGAGAATCGTCTTTGAAATTCTATGACGCTTACTATGCTGTATATGGCTAAGCACTGCATGTAGAGTGTCTGCCAACGTCATATACTACAGGCCAACATTCACGCATCATCCTTATTATTACAGGAATTTACTATGGATGGGTAGTCTTCACGGGACGACATTCTTCTATCACCAATTTTGATTAATAGGCTATGACTGGCATTTTACGGGTGAGGGATCAAATTCACACCAACCGGGGGTATTTTAGAGCTCAGAAATCGATTAAAAAACATTTTTTTAATCTCCCTCGGGGATCGAACCCACTGCCTTTATCTTGCAATGCAAACGCTTTGACCATTGAGCTATACCCACCGGCAATAATCCCATCCAAGAAGAATAGGTATGTATCTAATAATATGTAATATGTAATAGTAATATGTATCATCATACAGGTGAGAGAAAGATCAGTATTACAATAATTATATATCAATGACTATTACTATATGATGTCGACGAGTATGACTTAGAGACTAAAGCATTTACTTGCCATGTCAAAGGTCAAAGGTTATAGATACCCGACTTAGATTAAAATAAAAATATTTGTATAATGCTCAAATAATATATAATCCAGTCATAAAAAGAAAATGGAAAAACAGAAGGAATAATTTGATCATTGAGAAAATTGAAAATTTAATCATCTGTTAACCTTTATAGGTCCAGCTACAATCCACATCGTAAGCGCGATCATTGATCACGATCACCCAAGTTAAGCAACATTGGGCAGAACTGAAACTTCAGTGGGACACCATCTGTTGCTAATTGCGTATATCTGGTTGGGTTAAGGGGCTCCTTTGGATAAAATTATGCAAGCCTTGCGAAAGCCTGGCTAATAATCCGATCTCTTTGAAAAATTCTAATCAACGATCAACCAAAACTATACCTTGGTCATAGTGAACCACGTATGTGTTCTCCCGGCTGGATACTTAGATGCACTGATGTCTTGAGAAGAAGAATGAACAGTGGCAATGACAGAACTGCGTGGGTAATCGTGGTGAACGTATGTTCCCGGAATAGAATTGATATGGTAATGCTTTTCTATCATCTGTGTTCTTCGTTTGTAATGGACACTCAAACCTCTTTTGGTGCGACTTTTGAAGTTATACGTTTTTTTTAAATGCATTTTTTTTAAATATGTTTTTGAGATCATAAGAATCTGAATGTACACATGATCACAAAAATATACAGTCGAACCCCTTATTAAACAACTCCGAATAACACGATGGATTGAAAAATTCGCCGCCTATACCCCAACTTGCGCCGAGTGTTACAAGGTCGACTATTCATTTGACACGGGTTCGGCTGCACACACACAGCCGGGCGGCCGTCTGTGCGGTGCATACAGTCAAGATACGTTATTAGAAAAAACTGAACGAGCGCTCAGAATCTTTATTGAAGATTTAACCACAAAAATAATTGCGATAAGTAGTTATTTACTTCAAGAAAAAGCACGTAAATTTATGAAGAAATTGAAAAATTTAAGCCATCTACTGATTCATGTTTCGGTGAAAATTTTTTTTTGTGCATTTTTGGATATATTTTATATGTAAGTTTCAAAGTTATGCGGTTTTTAAAATGCCATGGAACGCACGTTCCCTTTTTCTATGTAAATCATAGCTTTTTTGTGCGATTTACCTGGGAACGCATCTATCGCACAAAAAAAGGTTTAAAAGGAAAACATGTTTACGTAAATGTTCAATTTTTTTTTTAATCAAATCAATTTTGAGTATCTTATGGCCTCTTTAGGGTTCTAAGCTACCTTTCCACCAATTTTCAGCCAAGTCGGTTTGGCCGTTCTTGAGTTATAAAAAGTGTTTGAACCCGACTTTCTTTTATATATATAGATATAGGGTCCGCCATCTAACGTTTTTTTTTCAACTAGTGCTTATTTCATGAATGATAACACTTAGCTCATGTCTGATTTGACAGATAACTAGTTTTATCTTTCCGCTGAACGAATATTGTTGTGTATACGCTTGAACAACGCTGGAAAATATTGCGACATTACCTTGAAAATCATGGTAATGTTGCAGAATGTGTGCGAAAATTGCGTACGGATTTTGGAAGAAGAGAATAACCGTCAGCTCTGTATGTTCGTTATCTTGTGAAAAAAGTGAAAGAAACTGGCATCCTCATCGATAAACCAAAGCGTGAAAAGCCAAAAACAGTTCGTACATCCGAGAATATTGCTGCTGAGGCAGAAAGTGTGCGTGAAGCGCCATCAATGGCGCTTCCATGCGGCGCGGCCATGTTAAACGAATTTTTGTTCTTAAAAATTGAAGAGGAAGATATTGGCAACATTTGGTTTCAACAGGACGGCGCTACGTGCCACACAGCCGAAGCCACACTCGATGTTTTGCGCCCTGTTTAAAAAAAAAAAGTTATTTGGCGGACCCTTTAGTATGTAAAAGTATATCAATTAGTTGCGTAAATACTAATGGATTATGTTAAATATTTTTCTAAATACAAAAGTTAGAATAAAAAAGAGGATTTCCGAAGAAGAACTAGGGTAGTAGACGCTACTAAAGAATAGGCACGCTCAGATGGAAAAAGGTGTCAATGGAAAATAAAATTGTTGGAGTGACGAGAACGAACTAGCAAACAGAAGGCTTCTTTATTAGTCTCATAAATATTATAGAGTATTTATATAATTAACTCTTTCGCATCGATAGCCGATATATGCCGTCTAAGATTCCCCTACCATTGACATCGGTAGCCGTGAAATGTCGTTTCGCTACTTTATTAGATTAGTTTTTTATTCATCATCTGATAGCTAAAGGATACAAAAACCAATGTGATATATGAAAATATACCAGATAAATACATTTATGCTTCAAATACTAGTTTTATAATTGACAGTATAATTTGTATTCCACGGAGCCGTAATGAAAGGGTTAAAGAGATGTTATAAGTGCCTTCAAACTGTATTTGAAATTATCAAAGAAATAGTGAACTTAGAGATATATTTATTCCATTGCTTCAGCTCGATATTCATACTTTACACTCACAATTTTCTCTGCCTTTCATCAATCATACATGCGTCCTAAACGGGAGTATTTGCAGCAAGTGTTCGAGGACATGAGATACAGCTCTTACGCTGAGCTAAAGAGGGTGACAGAAGATCGAGAAGAGTGGAGATCGAGATGCAAGACTTTGTAGCTGCAAATCAATCCACCGGATTCATACTACGAAGAAAGACACGCGTCTTCGATTCACTTTTGCACGCGCTATTTGACGACCACGTATTATTTTTGCGTTGTAATCTGTAATTAAATTAATTATACAACTTACGAAAACAATTAATTAGTATGTAATTAATTCCGTGTGCCAAATAGTTGTGTTATCGCCCGTCTAGTTATCGCACAGGAAGTGGTGACTCTTGTGATGTTGATAGTAAAGAATTGAGACTTATCTCCGCTTATCTCAGCTTATCCCTCAATGTCAACAATAAAGACCACTTATCTTCGACAATCTTTAATTATCATAATTAATATTAAGTGCGCAGATGTACCCGACAGTTCGCCATTGTAATGGAGAACTCTGAAATGAATATATTTATAGAAAATCTTTGCATCTATCATTGATTATTATTTTCATAATATATTATGCACTAAAAGTGACGAATTTATCGTCAAAAGGTTATCTGCTATTGTAGCATATACTCGAGAAAACGTAGCCTTTTTCCTGACTATTTAAGTAAATAAATAATATATATACTACGATCCGGACTTATATGAATGTTGAAATACAGTCGATTCCGCTTAATTGGGATACATCGGGACTTGGACATTTTGTCCCAATTAAGCGGCTGTACCAATTAATCGAATTTCACATAATTTTTTTTAAATTTATTTATTTGGTTTTGGCAACTAAGGCCATTAACCAGTAATACACGCATAAAATTAAACAATGCATATTTTTTTTCAATAATTTTAATTTATCAACTCTTGGAAACTGTAAATTACATTAGGTAATATAAATTCTTAATGCACAGGTGACTCATCATCATCATCGTCATCTTCGTCCTATTTTTCATATTTTGATTTAATACCTTCTACAATTGAATCCTCACAGTCTTCATCATCATCGTGACATGGTAAATTGTTATATATTCTTGAAAATTCTTCATAGTTAATAATAGGAACTTGCAACATATCCTAAATTTTCTTCACTGCTTAAAATTTACTGTCCCAATTAAGCGGAATCTTGTCTCAATTAAACATATAAATTTACTATTGGTTTATTGGTTTGGTTTCTGTTCTTTGAGATTTGTCCCAAATAAGCGGCTGTCTCAATTAAGCGGTATCCCAATTAAACGGAATCGACTGTACTTCAAAGTAGGCACCAAATATTAGTTATTTTGGGCAAAACATGTGAAACATTAAAAAATATCAACTATTTTGGTAAATACAAAAGGATCAATCACCATATTTTTTTTAGTATAACAAGACATATTCTTCTGTAATGTATGGCAATTTAATTAAATCTAAGCTCTTTACATGCCCCCGGTAGGGTCAAGACATCCCTAAAGGACAAAACAAAAATTGTCCACGCGTCGGAAGCGTCGGGCTGATCATCCAATCTCCTTGAAACCCTGACCATTGAACACCCAAATATTTCTCTGATATTACAGCCGAAGACTATACAAGTTCGCGGGCTCTTGCCCTGGACGCTCCCGGGAACCATCTGTATTCCCATGTGGGCCTCCAGGTATACAGGTGTTCTGAAACAAGGCATGGACAATCTGAGCTTACAAAACTGTGAAACGACAATTCCCGGTGCACATTTGCTCCAAATATGGAGTGGAAATGGTAAAAAACATATGTGTTAGGCTGGTTAGCAGCAATATAACATCGTTAACGTGGTTGTCGTTTGATCACTGAAGTTAAGCAACTTTGGGCGCGGACCATAAATTGGAAAAGTTACCGCCTATTATTCACCTACTAATTTGGCATCGTTTAAACGGTGCGGGCTTCGGAAGCATCAGGCTTATCATCAAATTTAATTTTTAAAAATCCGATGTACGAAATCGTTTAGATGTAGCACCTCTTTTACTAGATTTGCATTGGGTTGAGCAATGGACAATGACAATTGACAGAACTGAGTGGTGGAAATTTGTTGTATTCATATATTCCAGATATGGAACAGACAAGGAAGAAAAAAAATGTGGCTGAAAAATTCCAGCTGTAAAAAAAATATGATTCTATAACTGTTGCTACTCGTGCATACTCCTACTAAAGTAGCAAACTATGATCTAGACTCGAAATGTGAGTTTGTAGTTAGATACTCGTATGTCAAAGCCAGTTGTTTAATATGGCGGAGATTGGTATAAAAAGTAGTCCTGGTTTGGAACAAACCACCAGGTATCCGGGACGTGATGTAGAAACAACAACACATTAGGAACCCGTTTGCCAGCAGTTGGATAATAACTAGTTTGTGAACGTTATCAAATATCAATGGCCAAGATATTGGATATAAATTATAACATTACGTAGTAGCTCTGGCAAATCTGCATAAAAAACTGTTAGCGTGAACTTATAACCTTATTCTTTTCACAAACTGCGCGTCGACATTTTGTTTTGACATTTAAAAAGATTCCACAATTTGAAAATGGATGACACGCGCAAACTGGCAGTAGGAACAAAACTAAGCTAAATAAATTACAAATTATCAAATTTATGAATGTTTTCAACAACCCTGAAGATGAACCCTACAACAGCAGTTACAATATCGGAAGAAGGAATTCGCCATATACGACTCAAACCAAAAGCAATAATTCCAAATTTAGCTTTATATACCTACGAAACTTTATGGTTCCCGGTGTTTTTCGTGGCAGAATCTCAAAGATTGGGTGAGATAGTAGCTGAAGTAATGAAGCATATTGTGTGTGATTTGTTAATCGCATTTTTAAAAACATATCTAACAGGCTAAACCTAATCATTATTGGAAATTAATTATACTCCATTGTAGTGAATGCTTCCAAAAAAAAACGATATAAATCACAATGAATATCACTAAAAAGACTGCCAACAATTGGGAAGAAAGACGGTCGAGTCGAACTTTAAAAGCGAAAAATGGAGTTTATTTTTTTACTAGATCGATTGGTGATATCAGGTGAACTGCCAAAAAAAATGGATTAAAAAAACGGAGGACGTTTATGGGTATAGACGAATAGAAGATATGAAGCCTACCATGAAGCCTACCATGAAGCCTACCATGAAGCCTACCATGAAGCCTACGTTCAGCACTGATTATGATGACTCAAAAAGGGATGTATGTAAGTGAAAATGGACAGTTTTGTTTTGTAATTGATATTATAATGTATTCGATTAAGATCACAATGCTTGGAGTGGTAATTAGTGTCGATACCGTAATTAATTATCGATCAAACGCTCATATCTGATTGTGTGGCCATTTTATAAATAACTGGGTTCGTGATACACGTAATGGAAGCGGTTAGTGGAGGATTCAAGGCCGTTTAGTTGTCAAGTACTATTACAATATATATACATATATATATAAGTTTTTGGGTATCTTGTCTATCGTTTGATCATCTTAATTATGGTATCTTTAAGATTATTTTCTCCTAAATAAATAATGAAAATTGGAAATCATGCAAATGCATACATAATTATATAATAGTAGCTCGACTTAAATAACTTCTTAGGTTTTCACGGCCAGATTTGATATTGTGGCTTTTGGGTTTAGTCGTGTGTGGTGAATTACTCCTTTCCAATATTTCAACCGCCATTTCAGGGGTCTTCTTCAAGTTCACTAAGTCATCAATCCTGAAGAAGCCCCATGCAATGGCGGTCGAAATATTGGAAAGGAGTTATACGCCACACACGGCTAAGCCTAAAAGACAAAATATTAGCTCGACTTACTTGGTAACTAATAGTAACTCTTTACATTAATAATTTAACATATTTATTGATATATTATAAATTTATATTTAGTAAAAATTCTCAAGTCAGTAAGCGGAAAAATTGGTCTTGGTGGATCGCGCTGTGTGTAAAATAAAACTACGGTGCCATAGTTTACGGTTCGAATCCCAGCGTCTGCCGTTTCTTTTTGAAAGAAATTTCATAAAAGATGAAAATTGATGTATGTTTGTATGTCTATGTCAATTTATTATCAAGATCGGTTCATATTTTTACTACATACCCGTACGCAGAAACGTTTCTTAATATTTGAGGTGAGTCGAGGGCTGAGGCTTGCTTACTTTAATCATTCCAATGCAGAGTGGCTATTATAGGTTGGTTTCCTTAAGAAATGTCTCTGCATACGGGTGTTGAGTTGGTAACCTTAATAAATATCTTTGCATACGGGTGTTAAGTTAAGGTTACCACCTCAAGGAATGTCCTTGCATACAGGTAAAAAAATCCTGCTATGTAACTGTCTTGACTATTATTATCATCATCATCAGCCTGTGTCCGTCCACTGTTGAACGTAGGCCTCCCGCATGAGTCTCCATCCTCTTCGATCCTCCGCCTTCCGCATCCAGGTCACTCCCGCTATTCTTCTTATATCGTCAGTCCATCTTGTAGGGAGTCGGCCAATGCTTCGTTTGCCAGTTCTTGGGCGCCATTCCAATACTTTTCTTCCCCATCGACCGTCGTCTCTTCGACAGATATGACCTGCCCATTGCCACTTGAGTGTGCCTATTCATTGGGTAGCACTACTTGAGTTCTTCTGCGTATTTCCTCGTTTCGGATTCTATCTTTTAGCGACACTCCGAGCATGGATCTCTCCATAGCACGCTGGGTGACTTTTATTTTATGGGTGAGACTTGCTGTCAGATTCCACGTCTCTGCGCCATAAGTTAATACAGGGAGGACGCATTGGTTAAACGCCTTAGTTTTAAGGCATTAAGGAATTTTTGCTTTAAAAATGTACTTTAGTTTTCCAAATGCTGCCCATCCCAGTTGTATGCGCCTGTCGATTTCTTTTGAGAAGTTATTTCGCCCTAGTTGTATTACTTGTCCCAGATTATTATTATAAGCATCATCATCTGTCGGTTATTCTCCTGTATGTGTGAACATAAAAAATACCGTTTTTTTTCATAATAAATACAAAGAGTTCAGTTTGGTTAAGATTGGAGTTGTCATGTTTTCGACCGGCTCTGTGTTATTTATGCAGACACATCACAATAACAATAATCAGCCATTCAGAATGTACCAGTTTTTTCTTGGCTTCAAGGTCACCAATGCAAGGATACAAATCATTGAGCATGCGTGCATGAATCTTGAACAAAGAATGCTCAATTCTGGAGCATTGTTGCGCCCATTGATCAAGAATCAAACGTAACAAAAGGTTTATTAAATAATTGCTAAAGTTAAAAAATAATTCACCTAATTTACGTAGTAGCAAATGCAAGCCTTGGTAACAAAAGAATTGATTTATTTCACAGAGTCGAAGTTCCAAAGTACATAGAATAATAAAGAATAAGAAACATAGAGTATAATATTCTAGCTTATAAGGCACTCAACGGAACTGCACCGGGCTATTTGACAGAACTTATCAAATCTTCAGAAATAAGCGCGCGTAGAGAGACACTCAGATCAGCTAGAGCAAATAGAAGCACCCTGCAGCTGACGGGAAGTAGTCCTAGCATGATCTTTGGCAATCGGGCTTTCAGCTACGCGGCACCAATGGCCTGAAACTCGCTACCGGAAAGCATAAGAGAGCTTAATCCTCCAGAAGCAGACTCAAGACCCACCTTTTTACTCTGAGAGGCAAAGAAGCGCTTTTGGAATGATCATTCGGTCATAAAAGAGCGCTATACAAATATAATAATATAAATAAAAAATATAAATAAACATACAAAACACATACAAAAAAATCATAAAAGAAGTAGAAGATGACACGTGTTAACGATCACAGAGATCTAGGAGAACAATACCATCGACAAAAGAAGAAAATGATCGAGTTGTGCTGGTATGCCATTTAGGAGCGCCATTGCCGTTGTACTAAATTGAGTGCTCGAAGCTCCACAAGAATCAACTGGGATCAAAAACAATGGATGGCTACGAGCACGGGTGCACTTATCTGGAATGTAGAGGTTAAAACATTCAAGAATCCTAGGGTTGTGAATTGCACCGCGAAGAAGAAGGAATGCAAGTTTGAGAGCAGCAATTTTCCTCCGGGACTCTAACGAATGGAAAGAAAGCACCCTAGCAGAAAAAGAGTTGGGTAATGTTTGGAATTGATTGAATTGAATGGGTTGTTACCGTAAATATAAATATAGAAAGAATGTAACAGCAGGTCTTACATATAAAATAAGGTTCACTTAATGTGCCATGTAGAGATACATGATAGGAGTATATAAAAGATAAAATCCGAAATGACGATAGCTGGAGAAGAACCTAAGTAGTGCAGACTAACCAAAGAATAGGCACACGTACTAAAGTGGTATTGCGACATGTCTGTCAAAGAGACGACGGTCGGTGGGGAAGAAAAGTGTTTTAGTAGTTTCCAAGAATTAGCAAACGGAGTGTTGGCCAACCCTGACGATATCAGAAGAGTAGCGGAAGTAGTAGCCTGTATGCGTAGGGCGGAGGATCGAGAAGGATTCAGACTCATAGGAGAGGCCTACGTTCAAAAGTGTAAGGCTGATGATTATGAAATATTACTGTAATGGCGAAAATTCCGCAAAGTCTTAAAACTAAGGCGTTTAACCAATGCATCTTCCCTATATTAACTTATGACGCAGAGACGTGGAATCTGACAGCAAGTCTTACCCATAAAATAAAGGTCACCCAACGTGCTATGGAGAGATACATGCTCGGAGTGTCGCTACAAGATAGAATCCGAAACGAGAAAATACGCAGAAGAACTCAAGTAGTGGATGCTACCCAACGAATAGGCACACCCAAGTGGCAATGGGCAGGACATATCTGTAGAAGAGATGTCGGTCGATGGGGAAGAAAAGTATTGGAATGGCGCCCAGGAATTGGCAAACGAAGCATTGGCCGATCCCCTGCAACATGGACTGACGACATAAGAAGAATAGCGGGAGTGACGTGGATGCGGAAGGCGGAGGATCGAAGAGGATGGAGACTCATGCGGGAGGCTTACGTTCAACAGTGGACGGATATAGGCTGATGATGATGTAATGACGAGTCTTTTTGTACTTTGGTATCAATTTTTAGATCTAACAGTTCAGTTCGGATTAGAACCGACGATTCCTCGCATGGCCATCGAGCATCTTACCCTTTAGCTTGTCCAGTGGACAATACATCTCTGTCAGCAAATTTAGTTTTATTATTTGGTGGTGACTGTTGAAGAATCTCAAGGTTGACTACTGAGGTAGACGCCCGGGAAATAAACAATGTTTTACAATCCAATACCAAGGGTTTGGTCCAGTGATTATGATGCTCGACTTTAATACCAGAAGTCCTGGGTTAGACTCTTAACTAACACTAAAAAATCATATAATGGCGGATTGAACATATTTTGTAAGCCTTATGTTTAGATTCTCCAATCCAGTGGCAATAGCTCATCGTTAAGATGTTTCTCTATAGATCATCAATGTTAAACAACAATTGGTGTGAATCAAAACTTGGATGGGTCATCGCGTGTTGCTGGTCGGATTGAGCCGCTAGAAGACGAAATGACCTAAGCCTTGGGAGCGTCGGGATAATCCTCCGATCTACTCGTACTTTAATAAATGCGAACAAATCACCCAAAAATATGCCTCCGGTTTTTTAACGTTATTACCAGGGTCGTTACTCCTCTGTACTTAGAGAAATAATTCCTCCTGCACCAACCCACAGCCGACAAAATAGTCATACACTTATGACGAGCAATACTGGCAGTTTCCAAAGTTCCTTGCTAAATGCCACCAATAAGCTCTGGAATGTAAATATTGACATCATCATCACAAGTTTCCATCCCTCTTAATCCTCCGCCTTCCGCATCCAGCCTTCAGCCATATTCTTTTGATGTTATCAGCGCATCTTGCAAGAGGTTGCCCAACACACGTTTGCCAGTTTTGGGCGCCACAGAGTCCAGAGATCCAAAGGTCTCGTTAACGAAATAACTTAGGTTAGGTTAGCAAGACATCCAGTGCACCTTGTTGTGTGGGCACCAAATGTCCCGAGCAACAGACGTCCAGTGCGCCCCACGTCGTTACCGATGAGTAGTTGAATGAATTGTCTGGGGACAAAATGCGGCGGAACCGATCTTAATGTAACCCACTCGCGCAATTCGCGCAGGCTTATTAAAACTTTTATTTTTGATGTACTTTCTTCGATAAACGAATAAAGCGATGATGAAATAGTTGCTTTAGTAGACATAAGAATATGTTAAAAGATATATTTTTACAGACACGATTATGTTAGTTTATTTAATATATCATTAATAAAAAAAATATAGGAGTTATAATAAATGATGAACATTCACATCTTTATTATGTGATATGCCCGGGGTATTACCCATTTAATTCACACAACTCTTATTATTTATTTGTACATAATAAGCACATAATAGGCAAGATTATATTATGTTTTATTTTTATATAAATACACTTATTTAAAGAAAAAAAAATAGTTAAATATAGTTTCTCTAAGTTAGTTATTGAATTTCGTGGTGACAGGATGAAGAGCAGATGAATAACACACAGTCTTTTTCAGAAGCACATTTTATATAAACTTTACAAACTTCCGGCCCGGGCGGAATAACATGGCGGGCCGGCCACCTTGTCGCGGGCGGCACACAACTGATTGGGCGCCGTGGTCGGTGACACCCAGCGCCGCAAGTGGCAATATATATAACTAACGTCACACCCGTGACCAGACTTGTTCTAAATGCCAATATGGCGACATATATGTACGACAAGCGAACAGAAATAAGAAACAGAAGATTGTTTATCGAGGTTTTCCGTACCAGTCAGCAAGGGCTATATCATGCTGATGTCAATAGGTACTTATGATTAAGTACTAAGAACAAATCATCACATCGAACATCACTTAAGACAAGCAACAAAAGGTCCCAATGCTCATCAAACAGACGACGCCAACAAATTATTCTCCCGAAGAAATTCGTGGAGTTCATGCCTGAATTGGGCCTCCCTTACGTGAAATATATCAATATCCATTAGGTTGAACAGTTTGATCCCTCTCCCAAGAAGCATAGTCTCTGGAGAGGGATTAGACTGTTCATGTTATGACAACCTCTGCAACGGTGGTCATAATATAAAAAAAAAACAAACGCATGGTTGCAACAACAAAAAAACTTTTGTTTGCACATTGAATAATGTCTGCAAATTATTATAGACCAATAGTTATAAATCTAAATATAGACAGACATTTCGCAACAACACGATTTAAATATCGAAACATAATCTATGTCGAGAAGACAGCTATTTTTTTGTGCCATTATCAAATTTGGAAAGCCATTTTTTGTCCGTCAAGGTTCCGCACTTGCTTTCGTGAAGTGTTATAGAAGAAAAAAAAACCCGTTGGCCTGTTTTTGATTTCGTTTTGAATTTCACTTTCCGTGGGTGCCCGAGAGTTGCCAGCGTGGAGGTTTATTGCAATAACAAATAATGGATAGGTACCTAACTATAATGATGTATACCTAAGTATTATATTAGCGGCGTAGAAGGAGGAATCGACAATGCTACTATTATTGTAAAATATTTTGAAATTTCTTATAAATTTATTAAATGTTGAATCGATTTTTTATAATCTCTGAATATTTAACTAAATATTTCACCGACAAACAGCTTCTTCATTAATATAAAGGACAAATACGGTAATCACCTTTGGGTTGGAGCCCCAAAATACCTTCTAGATTTCATTGACTTTTATTTGTGAATTCTATTGATAAATAATAACACGTCTAATTTGCAGTCAATGGAACACAGAGGTTAGATTGGTTAACTTAAACTTTTGTACCGTTATTACCACGGTTTTAATAACTTTAATAAGTAATTCCTACTCACTAACCCACAACCGACGAACTCGTTTTACACTTGACAACATTCATACACGGTTATTGTGTGTCGACCAAGAACTGGAAGTTCTTAAGGTTCCTTTCTAAATGTCACCGGTATGCTCTGGAATGGTCTTCCAGCGTCTGTGTTTTCTCCTTCAAACATTCTGGATCTTTTCAAGAAACATAGAAATATAAATTTGCAATCTCCCCAACCTACACACAAATACAAACATAACACACGTTTCCCGCTTGCAACGTCCAGCCACCTTACCTGGGAACATATATGATTCCCATTGACAACTAGAGCAGAAGCCCGAGGAAAAGCTCCTTAGGACTAAATGTTCCAAGCTTCATGAGCGTCGGGTTAGTCATAAGATTTCCCTAAAAAATCATTCGATATATACCTCGGATACTTCAGCTACCGTTTCTTACCGTAATGGTGGCTCACATAACTGAGTGGCGGCACTTTGTGGTGACCATATATTCCAGATATAGAACGGACATGTGGGGGAAGTATCTAAGGTATATTTGAATATGTCAATGAAATCGCTTGAGTAGCCTAACGCTCTTCCAAGCCTTGGACTATTTGGTCCTTAAAAGGGGCTCAACCCACGTTTGTGTACCCCTGACGCTGAAATTCCACACCGATCTTATTATTTTATAGTGAGGAAGAGGAAAAAACAGTTCATGTAGAGTACTTAACAAAAAGTTATATCAATTTCCGCACTGTTTTCGTGCACAAGGCTATTTGGAATATAATAAATGAATTATTCTGTGGCATGATTTGATTAGGTTGTTCGGGAAAACATCGTTAAAACTTATAATATAATATTGTTGGCGCTCGGTTAAAAAGATTGGCCGGAGGAGGAAATCAGAGATTCCGTTTCCAGGGGGCAGCGCGTGGAGGTTCTTTTCATGCTCCCCTGATATCTCACATCCATCTGAGATCCACACAACCTCTCACATCCGGCCCTGGAAATGAGAGACTCCATCTCTGGCGAAAAGTCGCACCAAATAATTTCATTGCTCCAAAGGAAGGCCTCCCAACTGGCAAGAACTTTGACTGGCAGACCTGGAAATCTCTGAACAGATTATGAACCGGAGCTGGTAGAGCAAAAGACAACCTCGAGCGGTGGGGAATTCTTTGGCAGAGAGATCCACTATTGTGTGACTGCCGAGACCTGCAGACCGCTTCACACCTAAGATTCTGCTCCATGTGCCCAACAGCCTGCACACCTCAAGTTCTAATGCTAGGCAACACACTGGCTATCGATGTTGCCAGATACTGAGCAGAAATAATTTGACATCCCTGACACGAAGAAGAAGATCTAATATGGAGGAACACTTGTTTTGTAATAACATCGAGTTAACGCTGAAGTTACAGATAAAAATACATTTTAATTGTAAAGAAAAACTGTTATTATCATATTCATTGATATCAGATTGATATAGCTCCTTAAGGCCGATGCCGCAAAGCCTCAACAAACGATCTTTTGTCTATTATTTTGGTTCGCTTGCGTGATATCTACATCGAATGTTAAGCGGTGTTTGCATACGCCAAAATAATTGTTATGACAGTTAGTCCATTGACAGTTGGTACAACTGTCCTCTTGGCGGGTGGACCGCCGAAATGTGAGAGCGGGCAAGTAGTCGCAACTCGCCCGTCATCGTGATAGGACCGCCTCTAATGGCGGCTCTTTAACGGGCGACGTTATTGACGAATAAACGTGTATGTGAAACATAAACAAGTGTTTATATTGTGAACCTGATCCTGCATCCTTCATCCAGTTAATCGATGTCCTAAATACCAGAGGAGGATATCATCATGTATATATTAGTTTTTCAAAAAGTAAAGTAGTTTTTTCGTAACATAGACAGCACTCCGTTTGCCACTTCTAGGGCGCCAATCTAACACGTTACTTCTCCATCAGCAGTATATAGATATAACACAATGCCACTTGAATGCGCCTATTCGTTGTGCAGCCTCCACTACTTATTTTTCGGATATCCTCGTTTCGGATTATATGTTTTGGAGACACTCCGGGTATGGAAATCTCCATGGTACGTTGAGTGACCTTTATTTTATGAGTAAGACCTGCTGTTAGATACCACGTCTCTACGTCATAAGTTAATACTTGGAGGATGCATTGATTAAACGCCTTAGTTTTAAGACATTGCGGAATTTTCGCTTTAAAAATGTACTTAGATTTCCAAATGCTGTCCATCCCAGGTGTATATGCCTGTCGATTTCTTTCAAGGTTATTATATAATTTGGCAGCTAAAATAGCAAGGCTTGCATATGGAAAAGTTCCATTAATTCTACGCTGTAGTTTTTGGTAGTACCCTTTCAAGTCGTATTGAACCGCCCCTTAGGATCAGTTGTTTCAGGCATCGAGGGCATCTGGTTAATCATCGAATGTCGTTAAATAAAACTCCTTAAAAATACATTAAATATACTTGACTAAATCTGCCATTTCAATTAGTCTCCAAGCTACTACCTTGGAGGTCGTCGAAAACCATACTATACTATATATGTTCCCAAACGGAATTTTGGGTGCAGAGATATCTTGGAGCAAGGCATTTTCATTGACAACTGATATAACTGAATGGCGGAGATTTGTTGTGACTATATGTTCCAGATATGGAAAGAAACCACCCCAAATATGGAAAATGAAAATGAAAACTTTCATCAAAAATGCCGTTCAAGGATGAAAAAAAAGATCCGATGTCTATCGAGAAGATGTGTTGACAGAACACCAGTTCCAAAACTGAATTGTCAATTTTTGAGCTAACAATTTTGATGTTGAAGATGCACCACGATCTGCAAGATCAGTTTAAAGCTGATGAAGAAACAATAAACTTGTCTCACCGCTGAGAAATTACATTTATCGAAATCGTCCGTTCATAATAATTTCAAACGCCTAGTAGTAAATGCATTATTTTCGTTAGAAATAAATTTACTTTTTGAACAACCTAGTGGTTATAGCTTTGTTGTTATTAGCATTGTTATTAGAATGATATTACTTGAGGTATTTTACCTGTTAAATTGTATGCACAATTAACTTGTTTACCTCCACTTCAACACTGATTTTTAAATGCAGTTTAATACAGACTATATTTTTTATACAAATTTAATAGTTAAGGAATCAAATACAAAAGGTAATAAGCTGTTATTTTTTATCAAATTGTTATATAGTTTAAAAGCGTTTATACATCATAAAAGCGGTTATTCACCTCTCCTTATCTGAATTCTTTTTTTCAATTCAATTTTATTTCTTTATTTCAGAAACATTACAAATATTATTTAATACGATCCTGAAATAATATAATACAAAAGAAACAATATTTTAACATACGTTAATTGATGAAGAAGTAAGGTAGTAGAAAACAATAAAGACAAGCAACAGAAAGTCTTAATGCTCATAAAACAGAAGACTCCAACAAATTACTCCACCAAGAATCAACTCCCGTAGAAATAACCAAACCAACCATTCTTTCCATCCATCGAACACTTATTGACGTGGAAAGAGACGAACTCCGCGGAGTTTCATCTCATTCAACCGTTTACCAGACAGGGGATTTTCAGAGAATTCCTAAAAAGATTTGTCCTCTCTTCTGGCGACGCATGTCCATGTGATCCAGGCATACAACAGACAGTGAGACACTCTCATGTAGTTTATCATCCATGAGAATAGGAGACGCATTCTGTTTTGTCGCCTGGGAGTCTTGGGAGGATTTTTCTGAACTGCTGCTTCGTTCTGACGGGAATATATCAATATCCGAGGCGATGTGGTTGAACAGTTTGATTCCTCTCCCAAGAGGCATAGTCTCTGGTAGTGTTATTTTTTGAGAGAACGAACAATTTTTGCCTCCTTATCCTCAGATAATTGTCAGGGACATACAAACCGATACTGTAAAAAAGTTTAGGCGCTATGGAATGTTAAACTTTATCAAATTATTATTAATTGCAATCTCGACATAATGGTCTATAGTTAATTTAACAGGAAATTATGGACCTTAATGTACAAATTTTATATTTTTGTATGGATGCAATGTCTTAAAACTAAGGCGTTTAAGCAATGCATCCTCCCTGTATTAACCTATAGCGCAGAGACGTGGAATCTAACAGCAAGTCTTACCCATAAAATAAAAGACACCCAGCGTGCTATGGAGATATCCATGAGAGGAGTGTCTCTAAAAGATAGAATCCTTAACGAGGATATCCGAAGAAGAACCCAAAAAGTGGACGCTACACATCGAATAGGCACACTCAAGTGGCATTGAGACATATCTGTCAAAGAGACGACTGTCGATGGCGAAGAAAAGTATTGTAGTGGCGTCCAAGAACTGGCAAACGAACCGTTGGCCGACTCCCTGCAAGATGGACTGACGACATAAGAAGAATAGCGGAAGTGACCTGGATGCGGAAGGCAGAGGATTAAAGAGGATGTAGACTTATGCGGAAGGCCTGCGTTTAACAGTGGACGGATACAGGCTGATGGTGATGATGATATGGAATTGTTTTTCAAACTCGATCAGAACAAAATTACTTGTATTGAAATTCTCCGTCTCAGCCAGTTAAGTACTGTGTGTATTACTTGGTGTTACATTACACATATACAGGTATACTCGTAAATTTGGCAAAACTGGTTTCGTTTAATTATTGTTATAAATAGATACTTCCTACATAAAATGGCATTAAAATATTAGACTTGAAATGAAAATATGAAATGCCCAAAGCGATCGTTTGAATTTATTCCATAAACTTGAAATCATAGTGATATCCTCCTCTCTAAGTTTGATATCGATTTACTGGGTGACTAGATGCGGGAGCAGATTGATAACACAAAGAACTTGTTTTCGAAGCACAATTCGAGTTTATTTTAAATAAAGACTTGATTTGTACGCCCGACCGGAATGTCATGTCGCCGGCCGGGCGCCAGTTAATCGACAACTAACGAACACTGTGACATCTAGCGCCTCAAGACAGTCGCGGCAAAAAAGCACATTAAAGATGACAGTTGCACCAACATGAAATGGAGCAACTGTCATAACAAGTAAAATGGCTTATGCAAACGCGGTCTAATTTTTATATACTTAAAACTAACATTATCAGATGTGCATGTCGCGCGAGCGAACAAAAATAAGAGACAAAAGATCATTTTTCGAGGCATTACGGCATCAGCCTAAAGGAGCTATATCAAGCTGATATCAATAGTAAATAATCATATCACATGGTCAGGAATTCCATTAAAAATAGGTACATATATTGTGTATGTATTTATAACTACTGCAACATGTTTTTGTTCACCAAGTGTCATTGCTTGCATTGTATATACTTATACATTGTTTTACGTACATGTATGTGACTCGCGGTGCACTGACTCAGATGCAAATGAGCGCTTCGCTCTGGCGTCCCTTGCTCCTGCCACTGCAAGCCTCGTGAATTATTTGTCACCCGAAGGAGCTTCACGATTCCAAAACGAGTTGTTCGGCACTAAGGGCTGCCATTACGGCAAATTTAATAACTGGCTAAAATTACATTGAATGCTTTAACAATCATTTTACGTTCCAGATAGCCATACACGTGCTCGTAATTTTTGCCAATGTCTTTCATTCCAGCGTTGAAATTTCGCGTACCCAATTCAGTAAAAACGCGATGGCGCTTCTAAATAGGCTTCCAGGCTTTTTTATGCTTAATAATATTTTGAGCTAAATTATAATACTTTGACAATCTCAGCTAAGTGGAGTACCAATAAAGCGATATATATATAGAAAAAGTCTTTATATTGTTAATCTGCTCCTCATCCTGCCACCATGCGATTGAATATCGTCTTTTTAGAGAGGATGTTAAAACTAACCGGTAAAATTGTAACCCTGTTTGGAATCGCTTCGAAATACTTTATTTGTTTAACTGAGTCGAGGCGGTTCAAGAATTCTCTCTGCCATAATAAGCACCAAGCAACTCGCCTACGTAATTTGCAACCAATAATTATATAAGCCTGCTGAAGGTATGCGGTGATACACAGGGATGCACATCTATATACCTTTATTATACGAGTATACTCGTATGTATTGCAAAACCCCAGCGGCAATAACTCATCGTTAACACGGTTCTCGTTAGATCACGGAAGTTAAGCAACATTGAGCGCGGAATAAAACTTGGATGGGTTGTTGCTGATCGCGTTGAGCTGATCTTTAGAACCAAATAATTCAGGCCTACATCGACTGGCGGGGAATGCTTCGATAAGGAGAGTCACTGTTGTGTGACTGTGGAGACCTGCAGACCACCTCACACCTAAGACCCGGCCCCATGTGTCTAGCAGCTATCCCAAGATCTAATGGTGGGCAACACACGGGCCATCGATGTTGCCATATTTCGGACGGAAACAAGTTGACGTCACTGACACGAAGAAGAGAAGACTATATTTTGACATCAGCATGATATAGTCCTTCCTGACTGGTACCGAAAACCTCGATATACAATCTTTCGTCTCTTATTTTCTGTTCGCTTGTCCGCTCACGTGTGTGTTAGTTATAAACATGACCACTTGAGCGCTGGGCAACAGCCTAAGCGCCGTCGAGCGGGCAGTTATGTGTTGACGACCGAGAAGGTCGCATTACGGCCAGTGGCATGTCAATCCGCCTGGCCGGAAGCTAGAGTTTTAACGTGAATATAAGCGATGTGCTTCTAAAAGAAAGTCTGTGTTATCAATCTGCTCCTAATCCTGCCATCATGCGACGTAATAACACCTTTTTGAGAGAGAGGAGGATGTTAATATATATTACATAATACATATTTAATACTGAATCCAACGACGCAATTTAAGCAGACCTTATAAATCTGGTAAATGATAAACATCATAATATTGCTTAATTATATTTACAGGCAATATGCCTGCACTTGCGCAAGAAGGAAGTGCCTGAAAATAGTAATAGGTATCTGATCATTGCAACATGGCGGCGGTTGAGCATTTAATGCCTCCCGTGCTAATATCGCCGCGGATTACAACACCAATAATAACATTCAAATGCCAACCAAATGCCATAAAACAACACATTTCAATATTCAACCCAGCAGCGAACGATTCACTATAGTTGATTTCTATTGTATTAACATCCTCCTCTCTTTCAAAAGGTGTTATTTAGTCACGAGACGGCATGATGAGGAGCAGGTTAGCAAAACAAATACTTTTTCTGAAGCACATTGACATATATTTACGATAAACTTTACAAACCTATGGCCCGACCCAGTCACAGTATTTTTCCGAGCCACAATACACTATGCTCTCGCCGACGGGCGGCACACGTCTGGTCACGCTCACCGGCGCTGAGGCTTTCGCCCAGCGCCCCAAGTGACGATGTATCTAACTCTACTAAAATGACAATATGGCAACACATACATGTATGACAAGCGAACAGAAATAAGAGACACAAGATTGTATATGGAGGTTTTCGGTACCAGTCAGCAAGGGCTCTATCATGCTGATGTCAGTATCTATCATCTCTCTGAGCATCCCGGGAAAAGTATGAACTTCATCATCATCAGACTGTGTTCGTTCACTGTTGAAATAAAACCTCTCGCATAATTCTCCATCTTTCTCGATCATCTGCCTTCCGCTATTATACGCTATGCACACGACGAGTTTGTCACTGCTAATCGCTAAATACCAGCGGGTATAGCTATGAATCCGAAACAAAGATATCTGAAGGAGAACTCAAATAGTGGAGGCTTTCCAATGAATGGCACATTCAACTGGTGTGACATATTTGTCGAACAGATGTCGGTCGATGGGAAAGAAAATTGTTCGAGTGGCGTCTAAGAAATGTTAAAACCGACTCCCAGCAGCAGTAGCCTGAATACAGAGCGTGTCCGTTCACAGTTGAACTTAAGCCTCCCGCATGAGTCTCCATCTTCTCGATAATCTGTCCTCCGCACCCAGACTACTTCCGATATTTTTCTTATATCATCAGTCCAACCAATGCTTCGTTTGCTAGGTCTTGGACACTACTTCAACACTTTTCTTCCCCATCGACCGCCGTCCCTTTGACAGATATGTCACATTGTCACTTGAGTATGCTTATTCTTTGGGGAGCCTACTTGAGTTCTTTTTAGCCTGTGTCCGTCCACTGTTGAGCGTAAGCCTCCTGCACGAGTCTCCATCCTTCTCGATCCTCTTCCCTCCGCATCCAGGCTACTCTTGCTATTCTTCTGATGTTGTCAATCCATTCTCTGTTTGACAGCTCTTGCACACCTGTCCAAAAATTTTCTTCTTTACCGACCATCGTCTCTTCAACAGATGTCACATTGCCACTTGAGTGTGCCTATTCTTTGGGTAGCCTACTTGAGTTTTTCTGAGGATATCCTCGTTTCGAATTTTATCTTTTAGAAATCTAGATTTGGAATGAGGATGAAAAGAATAAAAAACGCGAACGATAAGTAAATATTCGGGTTAATATTCAATTTGATTCGTAAAATATCTAATTTGAAGTGTAAATCTGTTTTGCGCATTTTTCTGATTAGTTATTTTAGGGTTAAATGAAATGAAGAGGAAAAATAATAATGAGTCGATGAAACGGTTGTCTAAAGATTAGGTGTTACATAACATTATGTGGAAACTGGTTGCTTCTGTGCCAAAATGTATAAATACATTTAAATATTATAAAATTTAACCTTCACCTTTGTAATTTTACTGCTTTATAAAGTCAAATAAATGAATAGAAGCAAAACATATATTCGTAGCAAAAGGTTACATGAAAAAGATGCAATGGCACTTCAAGTAACACAAATTGAATTTAAAAATAAGAAAATTCAGGAATTAACAAAATTACGACTTTCGTTAATAATATTCTCTCGAAGCTATTCTACGGACAAGAAGAGCGGTCGAAGTGAATCACTCTTAGTCCCAACCATTTTTGAAGGTTAACATCACACTCAAAAAGATAAATCCCAAGAACAAACGTTGGTAAACAAATGAACATAACTAAAAAAAAAAACAAAGAAACTCGAAAAACAAAATTCAAATTTTGTTCGAAATTTGAATCTTTCTATCAAAACATTTTAAGAACGTATTTAACTCATGCGTCCCTCATATTTTATAATCTCGCATTTGGGACTTGTATCAGTATATAAGAGTATAAGTACCGAGTGGTACTTACTAAAATAAATAGACTGCCGGAAAATAATAATATTAAGCTTGTGAATAAATGAAGACTGATAGAATAATAAAAAAAATATACATACTTTGAATATATACTATGGCGACATCTGTCGTACGATGATAGCAATGATATAAATACTAGTTTCACCGCAAGTCAGTCTGGGCATAGCAATGGCGCAGTTCGCCGAGCGGTATGAATACCTGGGCATAGTTGGTTTCCATGGTCCGCGGTTCGCATCCCGCTTCTGCCGTTATTTTTGTGCTTGGATTGACGCGTTGAAAAAAGAATTTTATGTATAGTATATGTATATTTAAGTAATAAGAGTATAAGTACTTGACAGTTAGACATTATAGTAAAGATGCTTTTAACTTGAACGAAATCTTTTCGAATTTCGTATTTTTTTTTGAAATTCACTGTTCCAAATAATTTAAGACTGAGGTAAGAAATCTATGTTCAGCAGTATATAACACAGACTAATACTGATGAATGATTAATTCTTTCAATCATTCAATAATGTAATTAAATATTTTTATTCAAACTTGAAAAATCAACCATTTATGCCTAAATAGGCGTTAAGAGTTAACCTCAAAAATGCTGCAAGTCATTATCTATTAATCGATGTATTTTACTTGTTTGTGTTTTCATGGAATAGTCGCCAAAACAACTTTCCAATGCGCCTAATAATGCCACTGACGAGTAGAGCCGCATTACAATAAAATGGGGCCCTAAACAATTCCACAAGGTGAGGCTCCAACAAGGAAAATAAAAAAAATAGCATAAGAATTGTAAATCCTTATCTGCTCCTGAGTTGCAGCATACTTTTTTCATATCTGTTCCTTATTGGAACATATGGTCACCACAAAGTAGCACCACTCAGTTTTGTTATTGCCACGTTCCATGCTTTGTCCCAAAACATCTTCTGCACTTGAGCTCCACCTGGAAACATATAGATTCACGAAGACCTCCAGGCTAGAAGCCCGACGACTTATTACTCGTGTATGGATAAGAATGGATTTTTTAAAAAAGACATGCGATCATTATCTTGACAGTTCCGCTTCACCGTATGTTAAGGCAATAGCGTTAGATAAATTTCCATGCTTCAAAAAAATTAAGTTGTATTTAATAGTATATATTAATACAAAACATCACGTGTGTGGCGCTGGCATCGATCCTTCGGGAACAAAAAGCCTTGAAAAATCTCAATGGAATATTGAATGAATAATGTTATCATAGCATTTAACAAATTTATTGCCATTGATAGGTTAATATATACTGAATTAATTATGTAAGAAGTAAATACGTCTTTGTGATGTGTGAAATAAATGTACTGAAAGAAGATTCAAATTTCGAACAAAATTTTAATTTTGTTTTTCGAGCATCTTTTTTTCAGTTGTGTTCAATTGTTTGCCGAAATTTGGGCAGCGTGTCACCAACCTCACATGACAATAGTCAAGGACCAAGAGTGATTCTCTAGGATCACTTTTCTTGTCCGTTAAAAAGCCTCAAGGACATTTGACTAACGTATGTCTTAGTCTTAAGTTGATTGCTGTAATTTCAATATTCGTCAAGTAAAGAAGAGTTACCTCTATGCTATTGTATTAAATTATCTTTCAATTTACCTTATATTTATATAGTATACATAATCACGTTTGTAGAACTCTTTGAATGTCAGCGTCACAGATATATATATTTGTTTTTATTGCGTGAAAGTCATGATTCCAATCGTCTAATTCGAATTCCAAGTGCATGAGATATAAATCTCGCGCGCATGACTGGAATCACGATTATTCCAGAATTAAAAATATATTCGCGGAATCAGACCCCGCACTTAAAAATTAGTTTAAAATCTGCGTGTTTAAATGAAGATTTTACAAGAATAAATAGATTAATTAAATGAAAATGATAAGACACACTTACACGCAATGGACGAGACACATCTGCTGAAGATCTATAGAGATGAAAAGTATTAGAGTGACGCCGAAAAACTGGCAGTTTGGAGAGTAATTTGACCCTCTAAAATTTACATTACATGGACTTACAGTTTCTAGGAGACTGGAGGCCAAAGACAAAGGATCGAAAGAAACTTATGCGGGAAGCTTATGTTCAACAGTGGACGAACACACAGTGCTCAATGATTTCCATGGCTATGTAGAGCTTTTATAAGTAACTAGCGTGTACCCGGCATGCGTTGCAATGCCATTAAAAAAAAAGAAACCGCGAGTGTTTATGGAAGCGCCTCGTCGGGAGCCTCTCGTCTTCCGATTGGATAAGTTGGACATGAGGCGTGACCGGAGCTAATTAGAAACAGTAAACTTAGATTATGTTGTTCTTACCTAAATTTGACAGTGGCGCCCGTATGTGTTTTTATTTATTGGGGTGCTTTTGGATACACAATGTTTTTTTTGTTTTTCAGTCATCATTTACAGCTGCATCGCGTAAATGAATATACCCTTCGGAACGCAACTTGGTTTGATTTAATCAAATGTAGAGGAGTCGTTCAGTTTCCATTTTTGCGTACATGTATAGATGGAACAAATGTCGACCTTTTAGGTTATGATTTTCAGCGTTTTCACGAATTATCAATCGATATGAATAGTAATTCATGGCACTGACTTTCTTAGTCGTTTCCTCATCTGTTTGTGGATTTCTCAACGGGATGTTGAAATGGTATCCGTCTTCTCCTTGCCAAAATAAAATCAGATATTGCAATCCATCGTACGATCGATGCGTTTCTGAGAATTGCTGAACATGACCATTTGTATGATGAAGAATGATTTGCGTTCGGCAGTGGTAGTGAGAAGAATTGTACTTTCGTAAGTTTGTCAAGAAATGTTTTGATTCACTTGTCTCAGCCGATACCAACGTTAATAAAGGTTCGAGTGGTGAATGTAATTCTGGCAATTTCAATTTTCCACTCGTGCAACACATTCCTAGTGTTTCATTTTTAAATTTACAGGCACTACAGTACACGCATAATTTATCATTTTTTCCAAAAACAATACTTGGGTGCAGAGTGTAATCATAATTAGGATCGTAATGGAAAGCACTATGATTTAAATCAGCATGCAGAGTACGTCTGGTACGATCTACGCGTACTCGATCTGTTTCCAATCTTGCTTCCCGCTGCTCATCTGTTTCAGATGAACGGGTTTGAGCAGTGTGTACTCTAACTGTTTCCAATCTCTCCAATCTTGCTTCCCGTTGCTCATCTGTCCAGATGAACGGGTTTGCGAAGCGTGTACTCGATCTATTTCCAATCTTGCTCTCCTTTGCTCGACTGTTTCTGAATCTCAAGATGCCCTTTTCATTCGTGCTTGAGTTGTACTCTCGACCTATTGCTTTTCGTTTGGGTGGCATAATTGATATCACAGTGAATGTTACGTTTTGAAATTCACTTTTGAAAAATAAAAATAAATTGACTGATATAATACTAACATTAAGGTTATCAACTGACAATACTTGGTGAAATAATTATAATTTTAGAATTAATTATAATTAAAAAAATATAATACCTAGTATTTCATAATATCTTTTTAAATTGAAAGCAAAAAAATATATTATTGTATAATGCTGGCTGTCATAGCTCAATGGTAAAGCGTTTGCTTTGCAAGCCAAAGGTCGTGGGTTCGATCCCCGACGGAGATTAAAAAAAAAGGATTTTTAATCGATTTCTGAGCTCTAAAATACCCCGGTAGGTGTGAATTTGATCCATCACCCGTAAAATGTCAGTCAAAGCCTATCAATTAAAATTGGTGGTAGACAAAAGTCATCCCGTGAAGAACACCCATTCATAGTAGATTCCTGTAATAATAAAGGATGATGCGTGAATCTCGGGCTGTAGTCTATGACGTTGGCGGATCAACACTCCACACGCAGCGTTTAGCCATATGCACCATGGTAAGCGTCATAGAATTTCACAGATGAGACAAAAAATTACTATCACCATCTGTCGGTATTCTCCTGTATGTGTTAACATAAAAAAAAATTAAAAAAATAAAAAAAATCTCAATACATTAAGACTAATCACATACCAATTAATTTTTGAAATAACCTTTTTCAATTGTTGTACCCGCACACATATACAACCTGTAAATATGTGTGTACTAATATAGGATCTTGTCCATACCTATATAAGCCACGGCCTGTTTGTATTTTTTCATTATTGAAGATGGTCTTCAGGAAGGCCGAAACATGTAAACATTAAAATAAATTGTGAATCAAAACTAAATATTTTTAATTTATTAATTTTTTACTTAAAATTAATTATTCAATTATGATATAATACTATCCGAAGCCGACCAGTAATTAGAATTCCAAAATTAACTCTTTCTGCTGTATATCACACACATTTAATACGTTAGATTTATTTAATTCGATAAACAAAAAAGTCGTCAAAAATTCAAATATTGAAATAGTTTATTCGAAAATCGAATTTTGTTTCAAAATATTCAGTACCTTACGTTAATAACTACTTAAAATACCTACTAAAATTACCTACTTAAAATAACTTCAGGTCAATGAATTTTTGTTTACGGCGTTGCTAAGGAAACATAATGTTCTAAATTGGCCGTTCTGTATTACAATAGTCTTGTATGAAAACATGTTTTACGTAAATATTCAATTAATTTTTGTAATTAAATCAAATTTTGAGTATCCTATCTTTTTCCTTTTAGTATCAGCAATAATTCGACAAAGTATTATCGCAATCGGGTTAATGGTAACGGAATGCATCAACGACACACAGATAGACAGACAGACAGACAGACATTGATTTTTATATATATAGATAAGGCTCATTTTTTAACTAAATGAGTTTTCTGGATTGATTTTCTATGAAAGATGGAGTATCTCAATCTCAAAGCAGATGCAAGAAGTTTGTGTAGATATCAAGAATCTGCTTATGTCTCGATTTTAAGAGAAGTTTGTTAGGCAGTTGTACGGAAATTGCTGGATGCGGTTCTTCATCTTAAATTTGCATTTTAAGTAGGCATTAATCCATCACGATGCATATTTTTGATCTTTTATACATTGGAATTTAATACGTTTATCATTACATTATTTGATGTGTCGAAATATCAATGAATTGGAGTTTTTTTATGTAAGCACATACAGGAGAATACCGACAGATAGTGATAGTTATTCTGAAGTCTCATCTATGGAATTCTAAGACGCTTACGATTTTTTTTTTAAAAGATTATACAATGTTCAGTACCAAAATCTACAACTTTTTATTTTAAGAGAAGGAATATTAATTCTTTCGATTAAATTAGAATGATATATGCATTTTTTTAAAATAAGATTTAATTAATTTAACTGATGTTTATCTGTAAAACGATATTGATCCTTGTCTCTAAATGCTGCATAGATTGCCGATTTCGATTAAAATTAGATATTCAAATGCAATTTATTTGCATTCCGATTTCGATCTTTCTAGAATCTCTTTGAATCTATCATGCCGAAAAATCTGACGATTAATGTATATAAATATAATACTTTGATATGTAAATTCAATTAAATAATCACATTAATAAATTTTTTGGTGCAAGAGCACTAATGAATGGCAAATATTTTTTTGGCAGTATTTAATTCAATTAATGAGCAGTCATTATTGATCAAACGGTCGGTAATAAATTCCTAAAAAGGGAAGTAAAAATAATAAGTTTGTAGCAGAAAAATATCAATCGGCAATAGAAAAATAATATATTGGCAATAAATAATTAATGAATGGTAATTAATAATAGGTTAGGTTAGGTTTCCATCTATGTGTTGATTATTCATTCATTTTACATTCATTTTACCAATATCCAATTATTATTATTATATTAGTATTTGTATAGCGCTCTTTTATGACCGAATGATCATTCCAAAAGCGCTTCTTTGCCTCTCTGAGTAAAAAGGTGGGTCTTGAGTCTGCTTCTGAAGGATGCCTCCGCTTTAAGCTCTCTTATGCTTTCCGGTAGTGAGTTCCAGGCCATTGGCGCAGCGTAGCTGAAAGCCCGATTGCCAAAGACCGTGCTAGGACTACCTCCCGTCAGCTGCAGGGTGCTTCTATTTGCTCTAGCCGATCTGAGTGTCTCTCCACGCGCGCTTATTTCTGAAGGCTTAATAAGTTCTGTCAGATAGCCCGTATATGACTGATAGCCAGATAGATATCCGTCAGATAGCCAATATATGACTGCCATTTTAATTTTATAACTGACCAGTTGCATACTGACGCAGTGGACACTGCTAATTTATTTAGTCTACAGCCGATTAATTTTACTTACTGCCAATTGATTTAACTGCCAAAACCACAAATTAGTTACTGAACAAAGAAATACAGGCCCTAATGAATTCGAGTAATTTGCGCTTGAGAGTGTTGCTGCAATATGAAGCTTCTTGCAAAAAATAATTATTCGTACGTATTCTATATTCTTCTTCGAAGTGCTGTTAACCCTTCGCATTGGTTGTCGGCATATGCATTCAAAGATTCCCCGACCGTTGACATCGGTTGACGTGATATATCGTTTTGCTACTTTCAGTACTTATTGTGACATCTACGGTAGGAAATTGGAAGTGCAGTCATTCCCTTTATCAACCTACATGTATTCTTTACAGGGATCTGTAAAGCATGTAAATAAATATCGTTAGGTTTCGTCACAGGAGCGATTTTTCTGTAAACCACATGTGTCAATGACACCACATGTATGGAGTTACATAATGAACGTTTGTTAAATACAATAGTTTTTTATGCATCATCTGATAGCTAAAGGATAGAAGAACCAATGTGATATATGAAAATAATAGATAAGTACATTTATGCTTCAAATACTAGTTTTAAGCAAAAGAAAATGCGTTGAAAAAAGAATTTTATGTATAGTATATGTATATTTAAGTAATAATAATATTGTAAAAGAAAATGGTTTGAAAAATTCACGCCGTGTTGACATTATAATTTGTATTCCACCGAGCCGTAACGAAAGTGTTAATAGAATTATTGTATGTTTTATATTGTACGTTCCGGATACGTATACCCGTGCTTTTAATCATACATTGTTTTCTTTTTTAGTTGGTACCTGTGGTGTTTCAAGTAATCAATTCGGTTCTACTGTAATACCGCTTCTAAATGTTCTACTAGCACACCTCTATACTTGTTTCACATATAATATTGTGGCTTTTGGGCTTAGCCGTGTGAGGCGAATTTTTTTCTATCCAATATTTCGACCGCCATTGCAGGGGTCTTCTTCAGGGTTGATGACAGGAGGTAGTTTAGCCGTCAGCCTAACGTACCTCCATGAGCGCCATGTCGGATAATCGTGTACGTTTGTTCACATACTTTTCCGCTTTTTTGATAACTTTTTTTTGCTTTATTTTTTCTATTGAATGAAGTTACAAGAGTGCGTTTTACGAGGTTGACTGTCCTAATAAATTAACTATCAATCAAGTAAGTAATCGAGCGCATATATGCGTGAGTCATGGTCACGTACACGCAGTACCTGCGCATGTGTTTTGAATTTGATAATGAAAATTATAAAAAAAACACACGTCTAAGATAAACAACTTTATCACAATGATTAGAAACTGGGATGCAATGAGGTGACAATGAGTTGAAATTAAAAAAGTAGTCAACAGTCAGATTTTAAAAATAAAACGAAATCTGGATGTTTCTTAAATATATTTTTTACGTAAACACATACGGATAATATCGACAGAGAAAAATCTCATCAATGGATTCTATGGTAACAGTTTACATACATGTATGGCTAAACGCTGCGTGTAGAATGTCGGCCGACATCGTAGACTACAGCTTACCATTCACGCATTTTCCATTTTTAACAAGAATTTACTATGAATGGGTGATGTTTACGGGACGACTTTCTTCTACAACTAACTTAAATTAAGTGGAATTATACAGGTGATGGCTCAAATTCACACCAACCGGGGGTATTTATAGAGCTTAGAAAACGATTTTTTTTTGTAATCTCCGTCGGAGATCGAACTCACGACTTTGATTTATCTAAGTAAACGCTTTTCCACTTATAGCCATACTCGCGGAAAAATTTTAAATGTAAGAATTGCACCCATATGTTTTAGATACTACTTAATATTAATTATTGTATTTAGGACAAACATGTAAAATATTACTTTATTATGTAAATATCATTTACTAATACTTGAAATCGTGCTATATTTAAAAAATATAATCAAACATTTTTCTCGTGTTCAGTTCTATGTGTGTTTGGTATAATAAATACCACTTTATATATTTTTTTAAACTCCATTAAAGGCCCACTGATATCCTCCGTCTCTAAAAAGACGACAAGTCGCGATTTCGTCACGTGGCCGGTGGAGGAAGGATGCAGAAGTAGGATTAACAACACAAATAACTTGTTTTTGAAGCACAATTCGCATTTATTTTTAATAGACTTGATTGCCTCATCCGACCGGTATGGCGTTTCGCCGGCCGGACGACAGTTAACTGACAACTGCCAGAACACTGTGACATGCAGCGCCGCCAAGATAATCACGGCAAAAAAGCAAATTAAAAATGAGAGTTGAACCAACATGAAATGGAGCAATTTTATATATAATTAAAACTAACATTATTAGATGTGCATGTCAGGCGAGCGAATAAAAATAAGAGACAAAACATCGTTTTTCCAGGCTTTACGGCATCAGCCTAAAAGAGCTATATCAAGCTGATGTATTGATATTTTCCTAACTAAAATATTTGTAGCATTAAATTGACAAAAGTATGTTTGGTTACTCTCCAATTATACCTGATTTTTAATTAGATATCAGGTATAATAGCTGATAATCTCTACGATAAGCCATAGTCAGCTGTCAATAATCCTCACTTCCTTAGTCACTAGATCTTCTAGAACCTACTCCTATATCTACACATTGTTATCAAGCCAACTAAGATAACAACAGAGATAACACGTTTCATTAACACAACTTGTAGATTGAATTCATACAACAAGGTCTCCAAGGTTAGATAAGCTTCTTAGATATAAAAGTAATTAACTAAGTATTTACTAAGAAACTTTGCTCTTGGACACTTTACAAATTTGTCTATTTTTTCGCGGTTTTCTTTATTATTATTTACCTCCGTAATATCTGTATTTCTAAATTGTACATACAGCGAACCCTTGATTGTAAGCTTTTTAACCCTTTCATTACGGCTCGGTTTGAATACAAATTATACTGTCAATTATAAAACTAGTATTTGAAGCATAAATGTACTTATCTGGTCTATTTTCAAATATATCACATTGGTTCTTGCATCTTTTAGCTCTCAGATGATGCATAAAAAACTATTCATATATTTAAAAAAGTAGCAAAAGGATATATCACGTCAACCGATGTCAACGGTCGGGGAATCTTATGACGGCATATGCCGACAACCGATGCGAAAGGGTTAAAGCACCCTAGAAAAATAATAAATGAGGGAAACGTATTATGGAAGAAAGCTTCAAATATTTATTATTAGTACAAAACAATGTAAATCTTACAAGTTATTTTTGTTTGCCATATTCGTTGAATATCTGTAACATATGGTCACCGTATCTTGTCGCCCTTCAGTTCTGTTAGTTGCCACTGTCCATGCCTCGGCTCGAGATATATCTGCACCCGAAAGTTCACTTGAGAACATATATAGTTCCCGACGATCCCTAAGGGACAACTGGTATAGTATACAAGGTATATTTTGGGGTATTTTTTAATCCCATTTTTTAAGAGTTCGGATGATTAGCCTGACTGTCGATTTTAAGACCATTTGATTCTAAGGAGCGGCTCAAGCTGACTAGTGACATGTATGAGACCTTTAATTATTATAGTTTAGTGTCTGAAAGGGGGTGATGTGTCAAATAAGTGTGGGAACCTATGCTTTGATGGTTAAATTAAAATAATACTTAAGATGGTTATTTTTACAATCGTTAACATTTGGTCGCATCATAAGCTGGGTGTGGATTGTATTTCTTTATGAATAGAAATGCTGATTAAACAATAATATGAATTGTTGAAATAACAGACAGGTGTTGTTAGTCGGTAACAAGGAGTTCAGCCGTTTAGAAATTATATACATCAGAAAAATAACCTACAAAACATAATTTTTCATAAACACTCACGTTTTAAAGCCAAAAAATAACTAAGTACTTGAAAAATAATAAGACAATCATTGACGACAATTGCAAAGTTTTGTTTTATTCGTTTTTTTTTCGATATTTACTATTCTTCTTCTAAAGTAGCCAAAATTCATCCCTTCATAGTAAATTACTTAATGATATATGAAGTAAAAATAAATATTAATTTCCTCATATATTTTTTTCTTCTTTAGCCTCGCCATTTCTTATCATCTAGGGTCGGCTCCCCTTGTGCACATTCGCCATGTCTGTCTGTCCTGCGTTGCATTCTCGGTCAAGCCCAGAGTTTTCAGATCCTTGTCTATAGTGGCAGTCCAGGTTGCCTATGGTCTTCAAGGTCTTCTTCTCAGCGTGGGCATGTTGAGGGGTTTCTCGTCGCTTAAGGGGGACGCCCTAACAGTATTACGCTTATCATTTTTGTATCGTGCATCATGTTTTTTTTTTTTTTTTTTTTTGGCGGGATTTTTACCTATTTCTTATTACTTCCTTACCTATTCATATCTGGAATATATGAACACCACAAATTACCGTCTCTTTTCCTTTTTCAGTTGCCTTTGTACATTTATCGGCTAATATGACTGGTTTAAAGTATGTTTTCAAATATGAATGTCACTATTTATATTGAATATTAATTCGACGATAGTTTGCAAAGAAAAATTTGTGTATTCGTACTTTCAAAAGGTACAGGGAGCGGCAAAAATAGTTGACGGTTTTTGTTGTTGTTTTGATTTAAAACCGTCGGCTTTTTTTGCCGCTCCCTGTATTAAGCAAAAGTTTAAGTTTATAAAATTAATGACTTGAATTAAAAAAAAAATTGCACTGATATCGAAGCTTACTTATTTTATTGAACGATATGAAATTTAAAAATAAAATAATCCGATTAATTGAACAATACATAACAATAATAACAATATGATAATATTTTTAAAATTATTTTCTGACTTTAATTAATATTTTATTAAAACAAGTATCTTCATCTGTTGATTTTTAAAATAAGTTATATAAAATTTACGAAGTTATTGATTTTCTATTTTGATTTTATTATTGTAAAAATTATCGATAGATGTCTGATTTTTTTAAAATCAATAATAAAGGTTAGAAAAGCAATCAATACACACTCTTTCCACACGCAGTGTCTAGCCGGCCCGGCTGAACGTTAGAATCAAAAACGTTATGTGAGTGGTCGTATGTAAGTATTTAATAAAAAATGTCTTACGCGAAAAGAAGTTTAAGCCAACAGCAATACTCGATCAAAACAATGCACCGCCTATACATGACTTGTATCACCACTATTATTGCATACGGGTACTTTTGGAGGAATATCGAAGTCATTCTTTCCATTCATAGATCAATATTGACGTAAAAAAGAAGAATTCACTAAACACGAAATACTTCGAGAGTTTCTAAAACATGTTGGTCTCTTTTCTTGCATCGCTTGTCCATGTAATCTGACCATACATTCTCTGATGGAGTGCATCATCCATGAGAACAGGAGACGTGTTTTGTGTTTTCGCCTGGGAGGATCTTCCTGGACTGCTACTTAGTTCTGACGGTCCCTTGCTGTTAAACTACATCAAGGATATCGTCAGAATAACGCGCGCAGTTAATGAGGGCGACGTAGAATATACTCCTGTTTTTTTATACATTTTGTATGTTCGTTTTAATCTAGCCTTGTATGCTTGCGCTTGCATCGTCACTATTCTTCTCTACAGCTGTAAATCTTGACATCTCATCAAGATCTAATGCAGCCGTATTATATGTTTCGAGATCAGATGCGTGCGTAGAATACTGGGGAAAGATGGTTTGATCGTGAAGAATGACAAAGTGAGAGAGCGCAGAAGACGACCTTCCATACTACAATCGATCAAGAAGCGAAATTGTACTTGGTTAGGACATGTATTAAGTATGCTGCATGAGAGGAAAAGGAAGGCCGTCGGAAACTATACTTAGAATGTCCTGCGGTGAAGACTATGGTGGTTGATAGAGCTTTGTGGCGGTAGTTTGTGAATACCATAATTTCCAGTTAGGGGAGTGGACATAAATGATGTTGATGAATAATAAATAAAACACGTTGGAATAAATGTGTGAAATATTTTATTGTTTGTGCTTAGAAGTGCGATTGTTGTGCCGGAGGATGCAGAGATGGTCCTATCTTCTTCACGACGGCATTGAAGCCATTTTTGTCGTCTGCCGTGTAGTCAACAACCCTCACGGAACCGTCGGGCTCCACCAGCGAGTACTGGCCTGCAACACGAAGAAAAACATACGTTAGAATGGTTGTACAAGAAGAATCGTGGTCATTATTATGTACTCGTTTCTAATGGAATCTTCTGGATATACCACCGAGTACTGGGTTGGAACATGGAGACATAACATATGTTAGAATGCTAGAAGAAGAATGGCAGTCATTAATATGTGTTCATTTCTAATGCAACCGTCTGGCTGTACCTTTAACAGGTTACAACAAACCCATTGATTACCTAATGATATTATGTATTATTTTACGAAATTTGACACAGTTCGAAAGTTACAATGGTTTTTCTTCCACTATCGTTCAAATTTTCATACGTTACGCATAAACGATAATTTACGCGAACATTGCTAACCGAGTGTAGTAGAGTTTTGCGTGTTCACTCGACTGTAGATACAGTCGAGTTACCACTAGGAACATATATAACACTAAGATAGATCCACATATGTCTATTTCCTTAATTGGCTTAATTATTAGCTTTACCTTTAACAACATCTCCATCCCTAAACTCTCTCTGCGACTTGATGTCACCTGTGTGAGGATCGTTTACTGCGTAGTCGAAGGAGTATTTTGGCTGACCCTGGAATATTAAACCAAAAACTCTTAAAAATGTATTTAAGAAAGTCACAGTTTGTAGTTTCACTAGATCATAATCTCATGGAGCAATTGCCATAGTATAAAATATGAATCTATGTTCGAAAATTACAAAATGACTAGTTTAATCTGCGATTATTTAAATACCTTTATCTACAAATATTAAGACAACACACCAAGAACGATTTGCTTACAAGTATAATGATGCAGAGAAGAATTCTGGCTAAATGGTTAAAATTAAGATAAAACAACATTAACTTGTAGATTGTCAACTGATAAATGTTTAACTTGTTATATTTAAATCATTACTCATGGTGTAAATGGATATTTTTTTGAAAACAACACTATATACGAATATTTATTAACTGTAAGGTTATTAACTGTCAATTTTTGAAGAAACTGCATAATTATAATTAGGAAATAGCTTTATTTAAAAATTAAAAAAAACAATTAAATTTACTTAAAAATAAAATAATGTGAAATAAAACAAAATACTTCATAATATGTAGTTATTTTTAGACACGCAAAAACTAAAAAAATACTTACATTTCCATTCTGCGCATATCCAGACCCATAACTTTCACTTCTCTGATAGTTGTGTCCCTTATCATCTCCTCCAGTGGATGAAGAAGGGCCTCCAAAACTGCCATAGCTGTCATCAAACCCTGGTGCTCCATAGCTTTCAAACCCTCCACCGCCATAACCTTTCTGGTCATAACTGGACCCTCCAAAATCAGTTCCTCCGAAGCCTCCAAAGCTTCCTGAGTTGCTTCCGAAGCCTTTGAAACTTCCGGTTGATCCGAATCCTCCAAAGTCGCTGCCGCTGTCATAGCCTATGTCCCCGTCGAAGCCGCTGGATCCTCCGAAGGTTCCAAGGTCGCCAAAAGAACCAGGAGGACCACCTCCGAAGGAATCATAGTTCTGACTTCGACGACCGAATGTTCCAGAATCGAATACCGGGCGGCAGTTAGCAAAGGTGACGAAGAAAAGGAAAATTGATATCTGAAACGGAAACAAGAAGTGTATGGGTATCACTATAGTACACACCCTTTGATGCGAGGTTTTGGAAGGCACCGTTACTTTTGTTATGCAATTTACTCGTTGTTACTTGATACTTTTTAAAGTGATATTTTGACCGTTGGAATCGATTCACTTAATTATGTAGATAAAAGTTGATTTTTTTACGCGCCACTTTATGGTACCAATTAATCGCGTAAAAAAGGTATGGGGTGCATACAAGTATGGGGTCAATACATACTTCATACGAGTGAAATAAAAATACTGATATACTCGTAACATATTTATAGTCGATATAAAAGAGGACACAATAAGTACTCACTACCCTGTGATTATACTTAATTTATTTAATTTTGATTTTTTTTTTTTTGATTTAAAATTATATTATCTCTCCTTCTTTTATTTTTTAGCATATATTTCATTTTTATAATTTTGTTTCAATTATTTATTTATTTATTACACTTATTTTATCTCAATTTCATTTATTTAATTGGATAATATTCATATTTGATATTGATTAATATTTCATTTGGGTATATTCGAAATACCTACCAATATTCATTTCATTTGATTCAACATTCCATATTTCAAATAATTCCATTTCATGCGACTATCTTCATATCGGTTCGTACACATGGAAATATTTTGTATGAAAAATAATATACATATGTTCTAGTAAATATGTGATACGTTTTTTACTAATGTATTCGCATAATTTCAAAGAATCCCATATTTGTTTTCCGATATCAGCCATGGGAACAATATGTAATAGTGTAACATACAAACGAAGAAAGTGACGCTTTTTTAGTGATCTTAGATCTCTACTGTTCTGAGAAGTGTTTGTTAATCAATTGTTACTCTCTCTTTAAACAGGATATCATATATCTTTGTTCACATTTATTTAAAAAAATATGTGGGATAGGTTTAGTTATAGGCTCCCAATATGGAATTGATTAAAATAGAAAGCACTGTTCTTTTTACAGTTCTAAATATTTAGTTCAATAAATGGTAATATTTACTCGTTTTTACAGTTACAAATATTACTCAAATAAGTTAAAAAGTCTTGTTTTTAATGTTCGTTTCTTCATTTTGTTGTTGTTTTCATGTTTAAAATTCATCGAAGAAGGTCAATTATCTTGGTCACTGATCATTGAACCACCATTTTGTGTCCTTGTCCGCTTCATAGGCTCAGTGATTCGATATGCCGAAAGTGTCAAAAACATTTCTCAACTATTAAAACAATGAACGAAAATATAGCAGTGTAATGTTTTTAGATACTTGGAAGAAAAACTGTTATTCTAGAACTGCATTCTGCAATAGTATTCTAATGAATCGCAACTGTATATCCTGACTTTAGGTCGGACGTCTGGGTCAGTGTTCTAAATTAATAAAATTATTTCTTAGAAACGGTAGTTTATCTCAACCCAAACATGTAAATAGTCCAACCTGAAGAGATACATTAAGGGAAGAGTATTTGACCAATAATATGTATTCATGAAAAAAAAAGGAATGTTTTTATTTAAGCGTTTCGAATGATTGTGAACGGTTAAATTCGAAAAAAATGTGTTTATAACACTAATAATAAATTTAAATGCAAATCAAGTGTCACATAATAACATCTTCTAAAATTGAACCCATCAGAGAACGATTGAAAACAGTTGATTTATAACGATCACCCCTCTGAGGAAAATAGCAGAATTCTTTACTGTTATTATTTTATAATGAGTACATGCAGCAAATATAAATTTTAAATGTGTATAAATCCTACTAAACTTTAGAAAAATTACCGTGATCCCAGATTATTTAACTAAATAAAATATACGAGGGTTATCCGTAAATTAAGGTTTCCAGTGATTTTTCACAGTGTAGAACATGTTTAATTCCATGAATGTGTCATTTTTGGAGAGTTCAGACTTTTACCTATTTTTTTACATAGTCGCCACTGAGGTCAATGCATTTTTGCATGCGGTATACAAGCTTTTGAATGCCCGAGTCAAAGCAATCTGCCGCCAAGCCACGCAGATACCCGAGAACCGCTTCTTCCAGCTCTTCTCTATCGTCGAAATGCGTTCCACCCAGGTGTTTCTTCATGTCAAGGAAAAGATGGTATTCACTTGGGGCTAAGTCGTATTTACTGAGTCTGGGCTCATATAAAAGTTTAAATACTTAAAACCACTGAAAGTAGGTATACGCTTTTACTCTAGAGGACAAACATGTAAAACATTGAACATTCTAATGTATAACAAATATTTACGTAAATACTCAGGGATCATGACAATTTTTCTAGAGTGTAATCAATGACTAAAATATTAGTTTGATAGGTAGTAAGATTTTACCTACTACTTGTAATTAGGTATTTATAATTTACCTACTACTTATAGGTAGGTATTTAGAGTTTTCGCGGGCATAACACACTAGTGTGTTTACACAAAAGGCTTCGCTTTTACTATCAATAATAATTACGTAATGCTCGATTGAATAGTCCGTGCAGTAGGTATGTAGGCAAATACGTGGGCGAATAACGGATATGCAGCAGCTTCCGCCTGGGCTATTGACGCGAAAACTATGCCTTTTAGTCTCGACTACTTTGTCTGTCAGAGATCGCAAAATGGAAAATTATAGTAATTTCGTATTTCAGAATATTCGATTTTGTTCCGTAATGTTCCAAACTGTTTCTTCTTAGAAAAAGATAAATTCACTATAGAAAAAACTGAAACGTGGGCCCCTGGGCTCTCTCCTTTGAGGCCGTAGTGAGCTACGTATGTTCCTAATAAAACCTCTTAGTGTAGAGATCACTTTGGACAAGTATTGATAATGCCATGTGAGAAAACTGTGTAGTGGTTATTTGTGACGGCTATATGATCCAACCATGGAATATATATGAAAACAAGTGAAGTTTAATTGTACATTAACAACTAATCTAATTGTGTTTAATATGTTTATCACGAAAGAAAAAATATCACCAATATAAAAAAATGCCTGATATTCTAATACCAAACTGATACTAATAATAAACGCAAAACTGTATATCGTGTAAAAATACTTAGTAAATTTAATTCCTAAGAAATTTAATGGAGTTTATTTTTGTAGGGAGTCATGTTTCTCTAAAATCTTGTTAATTATGTGTTATAACCTTAAAATAAATAAATATAAGTATTTTTGCTGATTTCAATTTTTTTAGTCAAAATTGAACGTTCTCTAGCGCCTTAACCGTTAATGATCACAAATATATTTTCACCACTGAATCTTAGCAAATATATTTTTGTATTGTATTATATTGCGTGGAATCATTTTTCTCTTAAGTTGTACATTTTTTTGTTATTGTGAAGAACTGAAAAAATTGTTTTTTTCCAGTTTTTCAGATTTTTCTCGGATCGCACACCGTATAAGAGGTGGCAAAGGTCCAGTTTGGATTCAGCACCCCAAAAAGTATGAAAATCGACATCCAAAATTACTTCTATATTTTTTCCCTTGAAACCACCAAGACTAGACGTGTTCTACGATACGAAAACGAAGCACCTTTTGTATTAATTCAATTTGACGATCACTGATCGTGTATTATAATAAATGCACATCCATTATCCCAATTGTGATTGATTCGTGAATTTGTGAGTTCGCTGGGACCGTTTGATGAAAAGATCGTTGTGAAATGTGAGAACAATGGCCAGCCTAGAGAACTCTGTGGAACGGATTTCCTTCACAAAACAGGCACACAAATCAAACATAAATAAATAAATATGTAATTGGCATGATCGTCGTTGCGAAATGTTGGCATAACGAAAATCGCAGACATATTGGCACGTGTTTAAATGAGTATGAAGATAAGAAATCAAAAATAGTTGGAAAAATCAAATATCTGACGTTTAAAGATGGAATAAAAAAGAATTCGAACTTTTTTTTTTAATTTAAAAATTCGTGGTAGGTATCCACTTTATCTAGCCTACCTATTTTCCATGGTTATTCTTTGATGGTTCATTTATTATATGGTATACTTAAGAATATGTGCCTAGGTTATTTTGTAAAATTCATTTAAGATTAAATTAATTGATTATAATAAATACTACTACTAAAAATATAATCCATAATTAAATAAAAATAAAAGATTATTTTGAAATTATTCCATTGTTTTTTAGCATAGGACGATATGTTTCGGCTACGTCGTGTATTGTCAAGACTTAAAATATGGAATATTTTCTAAGTAATATTTTTTCTTTATTTTGATGTTATGGAATTCCACCAAGAATTATGCATAGAAAAAATCATAATTAAATAGTTAAATATTTTTTACTTTGATTTCAGTACTGTTTTTCTTAATAACACTCTAATCAGGTTGAGTACTGTTTATTCATATGCATACTTGAAGACCGCGCTCTCATTGAAAGTGAAACCGCGGTCTTTAATTATATGAATAAACAGTGCTCAACGTGATCCATAATAAAAGTATGTAAAAAGTACTTATTAATTTAATATTTGAAATAAATTTCACATTCTATTAACAAGGATAACACTGAGCAATATTTAATCACTTGCTGGAAGACAGCAGTTTCGCCTTGCCTTTAAGGCGAAACTGCAGTACTCCAGCAAGTTATTAAACAGTGCTCAGTGTGATATTTATCAAAACAAGGTACAAAATATTAATATATATAATATTATAATGGAGCTCAAAATTAGTGATAAAAAAGCTGACCAAAGAATCGGTAATTAGTTGATAATTGGTGTTAACCCTTTCATTACGGCTCGGTTTGAATACAAATTATACTGTCAATTTTTCAACTAGTATTTTGAAGCATAAATGTACTTATCTTTTCTATTTTCATATATCACATTGGTTCTTGTATCCTTTAGCTATTAGATGATGCTTAAAAAACTATTCAAAGAAAGTAGCAAAACGAAATATCACGCCAACCGATGTCAACGGTCGGGTAATGTATCGGCATATGCCGACAACGATGCGAAAGAGTTACGTGAATATTCATCAAATAAATATCAAAAATGTCATGACTTAAAATATTGAGATAATAATTGATTACCACATATCTTCCATCTACATTTCCTTTTAACCTGTGACTGCAATTATAATCTCATTCGTGGGTTCTTTCTCTTCAGCGCTTCTGTGCAGTAGTCGCAATTGTTTAGAAGGGATTCCCACTGGACTTGTCAGTTGCTAACTCATGAATGAGTGCATCATGAAGAAGACTTTATTGTCATGTTGGGCGAAGCGGTTTAGGCAAAATTACCACCACTTTTACACATTGGACTTCAATTTGAAGTAAATATGCTCCAACGAACGAGCAGTTTCCAAAACAACACGAGTATATTCTATGTACAGTTCTCTACGGTGGTGCGAGCCCGGAGGTTTGAAGATAATGCAGCTGTATTTTATGCTCTCCTGTGGCATCTGAAGTATATGTCACAAACATATCCAAATTTGACCCTTGAATGACTGTAGTAATTCTGCCTTAAGCGCTCTCTCACGTCGTCATTCTTCACAAAGTAAAAACACATGGCACCCCCAGTAGTTCACGCAGGCATCCGCTTACGAAACCTTTTATACGGCTGCATTGGTGAGATGCCAAGATTTACAGCCGTACATACGAAAAGGAACGATACAGGCGCTCTATATACGGAAGTTTGTTTTGATCGAGTAAAGCTGCGAGTCCCAGATATCGCGCATGGAATAAAATGACGCTCCAGCATTCCCAAGGTGACACACGGAGTTCTTCTGCAGGCGACCGTTGTCAGTGACTTTTACGCCGAGATATCTTAGACCCTCAACCCTCTCAATGTGTAGTGGTAATTAAAATAATTTTGGAATGATAAATACTATTGAAATAAGGGTTGGGCTGACCTTGAGTGACATTGCCATTGTTGTTGGACCCCGCGGTTGTGTCGCACTGTGGTGTTGCTTTTCGACTGACGACATCGCTTCCGCGCCCGTCCATTTATAGAGTCGCATTTTCCATGGAAATCGAAACCGTTTTCCGAGCTTTGTAAATACACGCTGCCATTCAACAAGATCAATTTAATTAATAAGTATATTTTAGATAACAATAAACATAAGATAACAAACAACGTAATACACTTTTAATTTAACGTACTTTTTAATTATTATTTTTTCCTTTCCATATCCGTTCCTGTCTTGTGGAAATATCACATCATTAGCGTGGTTCTCGTTAGAACACCAAAGTTAAGCAATTTTGGGCGGTGAACAAAACATTGATGGATCACCGCCTGTTGCTAACTACATGTCGCTGGTTGAGCTGATCCTTAAGACCAAATTGTACAGGCCTCGGATGTGTCGGGTTATCATTGGAGATCCTTTCAAAAATCTGATTAAGAAATCATTAAAATATATGCCTCGGACCCTATACTTAGTTTCTACAAGTTCTCGAGCTTCTGCCCTTAAGGGTTATCTGGAATCATATATGTTCCCAAGTAGAGTTTTAGGCGCAGAGATGTCTTGGGACAAGCTAGGATAGAATACTAAAAGAGGAAGAACTCGAGTAGTTGAGGCTACCCTACAAATAGGCACACTGAAGTGGCAATGTGACATATCTGTCAAAGAGATGGTCGATGGGAAAAATGTTTTGGACTGGCTTCTAAGAAGTGGTAAACGGAGCGTTAGCCGACCCTCTGCAAGATGGACTGACGACATCAGAAGAATAGTGGAAGTAGCCTGAATGCGGAGGGCAGAGAATCGAGGAGGATGGAGACTCATGCGGGAGGACTACGTTCAACATTGGACAGACACAGGTTGATGATGAGCTAAAAAAACGATACATCTGCGGGTTTATTAAACATTGTTTCTTATGGGTTTTTGACGGAATTATACAAAATTAACGGTCCATGCGAGAATTTTTAATAGGGGTTGCAATGTAGCCAATATCCTTGTAATTTAATCAACATTACTCCCAATAGACTACAAGAGAATAGCACGAGATCATTGGTGTCACGATGCTCAGTTAAGACCATTATCATCATCATCATCACACCATGTCCGCTCCTCTACTGGAGCATATGGTATGCACGAAGTGCTGCCACAAAGCTCTGTCAGCCGCCATAATCTTCGCCTCATCTCAACTCAGCTCCGCCAGCTTCCCGACGATCTTCCAGGACGGCGCTAGCCCGGGGGCTTGAAGAAAAGGAAGCCATAGTAATATACTCTCCTGCGGTATTATTAATACATGTCTCAGCCAGATCTACCTTCACCTTTTGATCGAATGCAGTACGGGAGGCTGCCTTGGCCGCTCTTTCACCTCTTCATTCCTCACAAAGTCAAACCTTCGGTATTCTGCAGAAGCATCTGCCCTCGAAACCCATTATACGGCTGCGCTGGCTCTTGGTGAGATGCCAAGATTCACAGTTAGCATCAATGAATGAAAACCAAAGCCGATTTTTCCTAGACGATGAATCATTGGCTTTCAAACGTTGTACGTGACTTCCCAAATATAGATCACCAAGTTTAATCGATTGGATCACGCTGACGTGACGTCTTGCTTTAAATCACAAGCAAGCAAATATACTTTTAATGCATTACCTTCTCTAATTGGCCGATATATTATGCACCTAATTATTTGTGTAGCATAACATAGTAATAACAGTTTTTGGTGCCTCATTTAACACCACGTCCTTCACATTTATATTTGAAGTGAGTTTATGTTAAGTTTCTTAAAGCTATCTAGCAAATGTGATCAAGGTTCAATTGACACAAACCCTATTTTATAACCTAATCCTGACGTAATATTATGACATATAAAAAATATTTATTTGTCAAAATATCCAAAAATATGAATGGCGTAAATACAAATTTAGTTTTTTTCGTCGGCTATTTTCATGTAACGGTGCTTTCCATGTTGTGTGTTTTTTGTTTAACCGCCTCTTAGGCCTAAATGGTCTAGTCCGCAGAAACATCAGGCTATTCATCAAATCTTATGAAAATGTTATACGATTGTAAACAGTACTCAAAATAATATGGCATATTCTCCGAGTATTTACGTAAATAATTGATATTTGTTGGTATTTTGAATGTATCACATTTTTTGCCCCAGATATGATGTACTTTCAGTGATTTCAAGTATTTCAGCTTTTAAATAAGCCCAAATTTAAGTCAATATAATTTATTTAATTGCATAATCAGAGATCGTGCTAATTTTCTTAAGTATAAAACATAACCTCACCGATCGAACTCTAGATCAGCAGCTCCGCTTGGTTGGAGTACCGTCCTTTGGCTGAAGGTGGTCGCCTTGAAGAGTTTCCATTGTCAAATTCCAAGCCAACTGGACAGAGGTCAATATTGGGTTATATCAATGAAAGAAAAGCCGGCCGGCGAAACTTATATAAATTATAATATATATATCTGCTTACCTATGCCGTATGTAGGTATAAATCAAGAAACAAAGCAAGTTTTTACCTAAATTATTGACTTATATGGATTTTTTTTAATTTTTATTAGAATATTATTTTATTGTTTCAATATAGTATATGTATATTTAATTATTAATAATATTATAATATAGTAAATGATCTATAAAAGTAGATTAGAATATTGAAATAATAAAATAATATTCTAATAAAAATAAAAAAAAATCCATATAATAATGTCTCCTTGAGACAATATCAAGAAGGTAAAATTAATAATCAGTAACACAGGTAAATGATTGGTTATAAAGTCCGAGTCGGAACTATAAGTAGTCGTTTCTCATCCATTCAAACTATAGTTTGGTTCGAGACCCGAGTGGTACTTACTAAAATAAATAGACTGTCGGAAAGTAATAATATTAAGCTTGTGAATAAATGAAGACTGATTGAATAATAAAAAATAAAAATATACATACTTTGAATATATACTATAGCGACATCTATCATACGATGATAACAATGACATGAATACTAGTTTCAACGTTAGTCGGTCCAGGCACAGTAATAGCCCAGTCGGCTGAGCGGTATGAATACCTGGGCATAGTTGGTTTCCAAGGTCCGCGGTTCGCATCCCGCTTCTGCCGTTATTTTTGTGTTTGGATTGACGCGTTGAAAAAAGAATTTTATCTATAGTATATGTATATTTAATTATTAATAAATTATTGATATTTATTATAATTTGTAATACTTCACTAGTTTGCCCCCAAATAAGTAATTGTAAGTACTTGTAAATACTTTCTGCATTTTTTTATTTTAACTTTAAATATACATAAGCCCGGATTCTGGTGAATTTTCTTGAGTAAATTTAAATTATTTCCGAAAAAAAAAAAGAATCGAAAGATGGCGGTGCAAATTAGAACTATATTTGAAAAAATCTAAGATGGTCTTTGACATTTGAAATGTCAAATTATAATCGTTTTTTTTTTTTAAATAAAATTAGATGATATTAGTAATTAAATAAACAAATATGTGACGCTGAGATCGCACATGTACTCGTACTAAGGCAGTGGTTCTCAAACGGTGCACCGCGAGAAAAATGAGGAAAAAAAAAAATCAAACGAAATCGTGAATCAGACCAAAATATTAATGACACAGAGAGTACAAGTGGAAGAAGTAATGACGATATTATTAGACATCATACGTCTCATACAAAAGAAAATATACCCAGTAAAATCAGAAAAATGAATCGACAGTATTCTGAAGAATATTTACGTTTCGGTTTTACTAACAACAATGAGGAAGGATATCACATTACGCTATGTGTCGTATGAGGAGAAAAACTGTCCAATAGAGCAATGTATCTCGACAAGTTAAATAGCCACTTTATTACGAAGCACGCCGATCTTACATCCAAAAGTAAAGATTACTTTGAAAGATTGTTAAGCATGCAAAAAAACAAGCGAAATATTTTGAGAAAACTGTTAAAATTTCCGACAAGGCACTACTGGTGTCATACGTGATTGCTGAATTGATCGCTATACAATTAAAACCACATACTATAGCAGAATCTCTAATTTTACCTGCATGTTGTGAAGTAGAAATATTATGTTTGGTGATGAAACAAAAAATAAAATTATGAAAATTCCTGTTTCAAACGATACAATAAAAAGAAGAGTTTTAAATATGTCGGATGATATTGGAAAAACAGTTACTGATAAACTTTTCAAACGACATTTTGCTTTACAAGTCGACGAATAGACTGAAATTAGCAGTAAGGCACAATTAATAGGGTTCGTTTGTTTCATAATCGAAAATAAAATAGTGAATTAATATCTAAACTGCAAAGAACTTACCGAACATACGACTGGACATATGTTTTTAATTATATTTCTTTACATTTAGAACAACTTAAAATATCGTGGGAGTCATGTGTAGGAATTTGTACAGATGGTGCTCTTTCAATAGTAGGCTCAATTAAAGGATTTGTTACCCTTGCAAAGAAAAGAAGCCCTCATATTATATCTACGCACTGTTTTTTACATAGAGAATCTTTAGTGTCGAAAACATTACCAGCGGCACTAAAACCTGTACTAGATCAAATTGTAAATATGGTGAATTTCATAAGATCAATACCTTTAAAAACACACATATTTAAAAAACTTTGCATTTCTATGGGAGCTTAATATGAGTCTTTGCTTTTTCACACTGAAGTCAGGTAGTTTTCTAGGGGTGAAGTTATTTCTAGATTCATAGCACTTAAGAATGAGTCATTAATCGTTTTTCGAAATGAAGGTATGGATGATTTTGTTAAATGTCTTTAGAATAATGATTGGTATACTAAAGTAGCATATTTAGCAGATATTTTTTTATTTTTTAAAGCTTTTTATTTGAATAGAGGCTATATTAATGGTGATAAAAAATTTAAATCATTGAATTGTTTGTTTTTAATATATATTTTAATATTCTAATACTTTACAGATAAATGAAGATGTATATGTACCAATATTAAACATATTGATACACATACAATTCTCCAATAAATGTCATCTTTACGACATTTCTCTCAATATTGGAGAAAAAACCACGAATGCTGGGATTCGAACTCACACCTTTGCAAACCAATGTCTTGTCAGTACCCAACGCAGTCTCACAGCCATTTGCTCCGCATACTGGATTGAAAAATTAATTCATATTATATTATTAATATGCATTATTTTTACAGATGTCGCTTTTCATAAATTGCATGTATATTTTATAAGATTCAGTTAATTAATTTTATCCACAAGTTTTATTATTTCTTACCTACAAAGGATGATAAGGCCGTCATAAAGATGATATTTGTTTTTAGATTTGTATGCATATATCAATTTGTTAAAATCATTAAATGTCCTTAGAATGTTGTATTAGAAGAAATATCCAATTTGTCACACGGCCCATGCAACAATCTTTCTTCTTCTTTAGCCTCGCCAATTCCCATCATCTTGGGTCGGCTCTCCTTGTGCATATTCGCCATGACTGCCTGTCCTGCGCTGCATTCTCGGTCAAGCCCATAGTTTTCAGATCCTTGTCTACAGTTGCAGTCCAGGTTGCCTGTAGTCTTCCAAGTCTTCTCCTCAGCGTGAGTATGTTGAAGGCTTTCTTCACCATGTGGTCCTCATCTCTCCGTGTCACATGCCTATACCATCTTTGGCAGTTTTCACTTATTTTTTCAGGTATAGGGGCCACTCGAAATGAACCCTGAATATGCTCATTTCGAAATCTTTCCAATCTAGTCACACCGCCCGCCCACCTCAGCATCTTCATCTCTGCCACATGAATCCTATCCAAGTCGCGTTCCAGCGGGGTCCAACATTCCGATCCGTAGAGCATAGCTGGCCTTACAGCAGTTTTGTAGATTTTACCTTTGGTCCTCACTGAAATCTTGCACAAATCACACAAAACCCCAGAGACAGACCTCCATTTCAACCATTCTGTGTTTATTCTATGCTCCACTTCGGATTCAGTTTTGTCGTCTAAGGATATCACAGAGCCGAGATATTTGCTACATTAGCCACGCTACAATCTTTCAAGTAAATAAATAAAACACAACATAATATTTATTAGATCAGTTTATTTCCATTTGGTTTCAAGCAAGTCTTTTTATTTCCACACAGTATCCTTATTGGTCCTCCCATCAGCTTCACAAAAACAACAAACTCTAGCAAGATTACAAAACTATACTCCCCTTTATATAATATCAAACCTTTCTTTACATTTTTTTTCGTACAAATAGAATATATAAAAAAATGGAATCATCAATATTTTGTAAAAAGCCTACAATAACTATGCATATAAAAATATAACTACTAGCTCATACTAGGAATGGTGCGAGACTAATACCTCTTCTATAAAAATGCCTGTCATAGCCTATCAATTGTACTAAAAAGCTGACATTCGATGCTCTATAATCCTTCAACTTATTAGTCACTAAATAAAGTAGTGAGACTAACGCTTGGTCCGCATTAAAACATTTACATGTAACATTTCAATGTTTGAACAAGCGTGGATGAAAAACTGTTGCATAGATTTGTGTCAATTTTTGCACACAGGTATCCAATGATATTTGTAATTATTGTAGAAAATTTGACACAGATCGATGCAACAGTTTCTCATCCACACTTGTTCAAACTTTTGATATGTTACGGATAATCTTTTTAATGCGAACCCCCCTTAATGAGTATTTCAATATAATTTATGGATATAAATCCGCATGCGGCGTTAAGCCATCTTAGCAAGAGCATCATAAAATCTTTATAAAGCCAGCTTATTTATTAATCATAGTTTAAATATAATGGTTTCATAATAAAGAAATACATTATACACGAATGTCATAGATTTTACACATAAAACATTATAGTTAATTACATAATATAGTGTCATAGAAGCTCTTCTTTCACTACTTTGACAATTTGCAGCTTATTTGATATATGTTATTTGATGTCCATATGGTACGATATGAGAATATTCCATAACTGCGAATTGTAATTATACATGTATAGAATCAATCCTCCTATAAGGCATGCATTTTGAGATTCATAGTAGATTTTTCCTATAGTGTTTGCAGCAATTTTTCATATAACGGTCCATTCTAAGTTGTATTTTTGGGTTGAAACTCCTTTTAGAACTAAATGGTCTCGGAAACATCAGACTAATCATCTGATCATGAAAATGTTTTAGGAGGTCTGACTGTGCATTTTTGAAAAATCATCGCTAATTAATATTCCAAATCCGGCGGGTATATAGTTTAGTGGTGAAAGCGTTTGCTTACCAAACTGAAGGTTGTAGATAAAATCCTCAACAGAGATTAAAAAAAATAAGATTCCTAAGCTTTATAAATACCCTCGGTCGGTGTGAATCTGATCCCTCAAGCGTAAAACCGCCACCGGTAGACAAGTCTTCCTGTGAAAACCACCCATCCATAGTGAATTCTTGTAATAAATGCATGACGCGTAAATGTCTGCCGTTTGTGGATCAACCCTGCATATGTAACTTGGTAGGGACTATAGAATCCACAGAAGACACTTCAACACTACTATCACCATCTTTCGGTATTCTCTTGTATGTGTTTACATAAAAAGATAATAATAAAGCTACATGAAAGTTGACTATACACATTATACTTGTATGTTACAAGATATCAGATATTTTTTGAATAACCAATTTTGCAGCATTAAATCTTAAACACATAAAAAATCTCTCAATGGTTGCCAATCTTTTAACAACCTATTTCGCTTTAACTTCCACCAACTCGTCATCTTTAACGACGTCATACTTCAGCAGCTTGCTGTATTTTTTCATCAGCTTCTTCCAATAACAGTTGACATCCTTTATTGTCAAATGCTCCCAAACAAACTCATGTCCTCTCTCGGCGATCTTTCTCGCCAGGTCGTCGTGCTGCTGAAAGAACTCAAGCATCTGTTTCAGATCCTGCGAAGTGGCATCGGCAGCGACGGGCACGTAGTGGACCCAGGGTTTGAGGGACGGATAGAAGAACTCCAGCCAGTCGGAGCCGACATGGAAGACGAGCGATCTGCAGAGGAAGAGATGTTTCAAGCGGAAGCTTGCAGCAACTCCGCGGTAGTTTACCAGGTACTTGTATTGACAGTGATCTTCTAATGATACCTCTTCGGCAGGCGGCAAACCCAAGGTGTCCTGCAATTATTAATAAATTTAATAAAAACATATTTAATAAAGAAAGTAAAGAAATTATTATTGTTTTATTTTTTATATTCTGTTATTTTTCTATATTTGCTTCAGCTTATTCTTCTCATATTAGTTACATACATGGAACATATGGTCACCAAAAATTGCCGCCACATCCTAATTATGTCAGTTGCCATTGTCCATTCCTTTACGCGTTTATCGGACACGGGGTTTTCAGAGAATTCCTAAAAAGATTTGGCTTCTCTTCTTGCGACGCATGTCCACGTGATCCAGGCATACAACAGACATCGTCCATGAGAATAGGAGACACATTGTGTTTTGTCGCCTGGGAGTCTCTACCATTTCTTGGGAGGATTTTCCTGAACTGCTACTTACTTCTGACCTTCGGTCCCTTGCTGTTAAACTTCATCAAAGAAATCGTCAGGGCTACATGCGCGGTTAACGAGGCTGACATGGAATAGGCTCCTACTTTCTTCAACTATTTTTCAGACGTATAATCTAAGCTTGTGTGTAACTTGCACATAAAAAAATATCTCAATTCCCCGTTCTAGGACGTACTGTACCTGAAGATCCGCGGGAACATATGTGGTTGCCGATAACCTTCAGAGTCGTAATCAAGTTCGAGAGGGGGTAGCTGTAGCATTCTAGACAATTTTGGGTGATTTGTTAGTCGGATTCTTTAAGGAAATCGGACGATTAGCTCGACGCTCTCAAATAATAATAATGAAATATTTCACTCACAGCATCCGACTTCCAGGCCTGGTTCTTGGTGTACTGGGCATCAAACAGCTCCGAATGTGAGCGAGAAAGTAAGACCATGACATCTCTCTCACTGCTGGTGCGAGAGCCACGGAAGAATGCTACAGGCTTCTTGCTTTCCCAGGGCCATCTGTGGGAGCAATAGGACATTAAGTACAAGTGTATAATAAATGGATGATAAACAGATAAACATGGTAAATGGATTATTACCATCTGATATATATAAGAAAGTAGTATTAGTTACACCGTTTATAACTCAAGACTGCCTGAACCAATTTTCATGATCTTTGATTTGTTGGATTCGTCTTGATCCCGAATAGAAAAATAAGTATTGAAACATCCCGGGAAAAAATCAGGGGAAAAAATATGCTTTCAAATGATGTCTTGCACTGGTCCCATACTTCTAGTGTCATTGTTTACATCTGGATGGCTAAGCACGTAATGTCCCATTAATCAGTGCATTGATGGCTTGTCAATGATCTAATTTGAGAGCTGCCTTAGTGAGTGATGTCCCCTTGTTTACAGCAGGAAACCTGAGAACACAACGTACCAGTAATCTGTATATCGAAGATCTTACTTAACCCTTTCAAATCAGTTGTCGGCATATGCAATCGAAGATTCCTCGACCGTTGACATCGGTTGAAGTGATATATCGTTTTGCTAATTTCAGTTCTCATTGTGACATCTACAGTAGGAAATTGGAAGTGCAGTCATTCCCTTTACCAACCTACATGTATTCTTTACAGGAATCTGTAAAGCATGTAAATAAATATCGTTAGGTTTCGTCACAGGAGCGATTTTTCTGTAAACCACATGTGTCAATGCCACCACGTGTATGGAGTTACATAATGAACATTCGTTAAATATATTAGGAAATTTTATAGGATAGAAGAACCAATGTGATATATGAAAATAGGTCAGACAAGTACATTTATGCTTCAAATACTAATTTTAAGCAAAAAAAATGGTTTGAAAAATTCACGCCGTCAGTATAATTTGTATTCCACCGAGCCGTAATGAAAGGGTTAAGAGCTGCTTTAATGAGTGATATCCCGTTGTTTACAACTGGAAGCCTAACCATACCATGTCCCAGTAATCTGTATATTGATGATCTTACTTGAGAGCTGCTTTCGTAAGTGATGTCCTGTGCTGATCCCATCTTCCGAGTCCCGTTGGGTACAGCTTGATGGCCGGACCACCTTCCCAGAAGCTCCAGGCCGGATACATGATATCCCAGTAATCGGCAGTCTGAAGTATTATAAAAAACAGTTAATAACAACAGAAGCCATCTATAATGAAACATATTGTGATATTAAATCAATAGTTTATGCATGGGGTGTATTGATCGCGTCGGTATTTAAACGATAATCAACTTATTCTTCTATATAAAGGTCAAATCCGACCTATCCTTGAATACGGCAGTCACCTTTGGATTGGAGCCCCAAAATACCTTCTAAATCTAATTGACTCAGTTCAAAGAAGAGCAATCGTTTAATAAATAATGACACTCTTACGTTTAACCTGCAATGAATGGTACACAGGTTGTAAGATTGGTTCACTTAGTCTTTTCTACCGTTATTACCACGGTCACTGCTCTTCGGAACTTAAAGATTTAATTCCTCCTGCACCCACAACCGACAAACTCGTCTTACACTTGCCAAACATCCATACACGATAAATGTGTATTGACCAAGAACTGGCAGTTTCCAAAGTTCCTTCCTTAATGCCACAAGTAAGCTTTGGAATGCTCTTGCAGCATCCGTGTTTCATCCTTCCTACAATCTGGATCTCTTCAAGAAACAATTAAATATACACTTGCAATCTCCCCAACCCACACACTAACACGAACACAACACACGTTTCCCGCATGCAGCGTCAAGCCTCCCTGGCTGAGCGTCATAGTGCACTGGTCTTGACCGGGTGTGCATCTGTCTGAGGTATTCTCCTGAATGAGTTATGTAAACACACATTAAATATTTATGTATAAATATTTGCTGTAGATTTGTACGTAATTTCTTAGATAAGATGGCAAACCTTGCTGAACGAGAAAACCGGCCCGAGTGGAGATGCCCTGATTGAAGACAGCTGCGGCCAGTCCCTTGTGTTGATGATCAGCTCAGTGTCAGGCAGACTCGGCGCAAGCTTAGCAAGGTAGTGCTCCACGCCGGAGCAGCGAGCAGGGAAGGAACAGTCCTTCTGCCTGTAGAGCTTGCCAGAGATCACCTGGTACTTTGTACCACTGAAACATATAATAATCATTCATCAAAAAAAAAAATGAATGTAATACTGTCAATAAAATCTTAAATGTATCCTATTATATTTGATTAAATAAAAAAAAAAAAAAATACCAAGAGGTCCTTAACCCTTGCTTTAAGATGATACGTATTTACTACAACTGGACTCTAATAATGAGAATATCCATATAAAATATAATAGATAATGAGTGAACAAATTTTTGTATTCCTCCATAATATTTTTAACCTTTTCATTACGGCTCGGTGGAATACAATTGAAACTCAATTATAAAACTAGTATTTAAAGCATAAATGTCCTTATCTGGTCGATTTTTATATATCACATTGGTTCTTGTATCCTTTAGCTATCAGATGATGCATAAAAACTATTCTAAGAAAATAGCAAAACGATATATCACGTCAACCTATGTCAATGGTAGGGGAATCTTACACGCCATATATTGGGTACCGATGCCAACTGGTTAAGTGTTAAATGAAATTGTAATATTGTATAGTTGTTCATTTTTTATTCATTTGAAGCGATGGAAATAAATAATTAGTGGAATAATGGGGGATAGATTCATGCGCTCGTATCATATATCTGCGTGAGCGGCGGCGCAGACGAGACAGACTTATTGGAACCGGGCACATGCACGGCTCGATCACGTTTCGTCAGTATGAATTCAGCTGCATACGGGTCAATATGTGCGCTGAATCTGTTGGTAACTTAAGACTATGGCACACGTTAATGCTGATGCCTTGTGTCTGCACTACAACCAGGAGAATGATCCAATCAGGAGACGACTCAACCTTGATCCGCTCGTAAGCATGGTAGACGGCAGACAGCGGGCCATGTGGGGAGCAGCACTTCACTCGTCCTTAATTAGGCGCTACGTCGATCGCTTGTCATCTATAGAGAGACAGAGAATCACGCGGATCTCATGTTAGCCACCTGTCAGTAGGGGCACCACTGGCTAACTCTTTCAAGCGAGATTACGGAACATGAAATTGTTAAATAAGATGGCGACGACCGTTATCAGCCTTTACTTAAAAAATGTACCTTTTCAGGTTATAAAATCTCCTAAAATAACAGCTTTAGTTGTTTTCCGCAGTGGTTATATGTTTGGAGTATTTTTTTATATATTAATGTTCTATACCTCTTTCTGACTGCTTCGAACATTTTCTTGGTGATGCCTGTCTTCTGGAAAGGCTTGAGGTCATTGTCCATGGTGGCCATATGGCAAGAGCAGTCCCCTGAGACGCAGGGAACATATTCCTGCAACGCCTTCTCCACATTCTTGTAATAAACATTATCCTTAATGTTAGCGGCTGAAATAGAAAACAATTTATATAAATACATTGGAAACTAGATTGATCATCTTAATTACATATACAGTTGAATTTATGCATTGCATATGATTCTACATGAGTGGAGTTGAAGAACTAGCAAACGGAGCTTTGGCCAACCCCCTGCAAGATCGACTGACAACATCAGAAGAATTGCGGAAGTAGCATGGACGTGGAAGGCGAAAAATCGAGAAGGATTGACACTTATGCGGGAGGACTAAGATCAACAGTGGAAGGACGAAGGGTGATGATGATGATGACATGATTCTACTGGTGGATAGTTTCAAACTGTACAGTAGCCGATAGTTATAAATTGAAAGACTTAAAAGCATTTGAATGTCATGTCAATAAAAAATAAAAAGTTTTTCGTCATTTATAAGCTCTTATTTAATTATAAAAACCTTGATTTGTATGAGAATTATAACTTATTAAATCATTTTACCTTTTCTTCGATTTTAGAGGATTAAATGAACACTATCCCCTTTATCCAATCCAACTGAAATTTCGCAAATTGACTTTATATCGAAAACAAAATAATTTTATAAAAAAAAAAAACAATATATCAACCACCGTTGCAAGGATTATAATCAGTTTGTGATGAGTTTAATGAGACAAAACGTAAATAGATATATCACATCTACAAGGAGTAGCAATGTAATTAATGTTTTTTGGGTTTATCAATCCGATCAATTCAACCGCCATTGCAAGGGTTTTTTTCAGGGTTGACGACTTTATGTCACAAAGAAGACCCCTGCAATGGCGGTTGAAATTTTGGAAGGAAACAATTCGCCACATACGGCTAAACCCAAAAGCCACAATACCAAATCTTGCCGTGAAAACCTAAGAAGTTATTTAATGTTTTTTAAGGTTAATTTATTAGTATTGTATGTTTTAGGCCTAATTTTAAATTTTAAATTAAAACAATAATTCATAATTTTACTATAAAACAAAATAAATTATTTCATAATCGGTTAAATGCATACAACATTTACAAATTCCAATGTTATCTCATTCATCCTAAAAACACAGATAAGAATTAATATTATTATTTTTAGGAGCAAAGTCAATTGTTTATTTGAAATGAAATTTGAAAAAAAAACAACAATAAAAAGATGCCTTTTATGTTAAGTTAGCTTCAATTGAACCAGTATGGTACTAATTTTTCCAAAATATCAGCTTACGTTGAAAACCGGTAGGAATCACAACTGAAAAAGTGATGGAAAAATCTAAGGAAGAAGAAAATGACAGTTATATCGTAGTTTTGCTTGTATAAATTAAAAGGCATGTATTGATTCATTACAACTCTTTAAAGCTGTACACACCTACAGTGAATTGTTACCGAAGTTAGCACTCCACATACTTCTTATTAACGTTTTATGAACTGTCAGAAGATGTTTAGATGTTGCGAAAAATAACATTTTATATGGAAAAATAATAAATCTGACAGTTAGCGACGCTGCTTAGAAACACTGCCCGTCATCTACAATGAAACGTTTTTTTTAAGTAGATACACTTCACTGGAGCTTTGCAAAATGTTTACGTTGTATTTGTTAGGTTATGGCGCCGGAAATGCAAATTAACAGTGTTTTTCAAAACATTCACATTCTCTCACCTTCTGAATATTTGTTCTCGACTTCTGAAGAACATTTTTCGTCTCTAGTGCATTGCCCTTCATTCGGAGAGACTTCCTGAAACCGGAATAAAACAATTAAAACGCACGCGAAAAATAAGCGACGCGACCTGAGAATCATATTTGAACGACTGAACTAAGGATGGGCAACGAGCCAGTGATGCGCGTAAGAAGCATAGACAAATAAAATAGTTTAGGTATTTTACATATTTGAAATTTGATGAATAAACAGTACCTATCACTTTATTGAAAAGTATCAAGTTAATTCGAATATTTTTTTATAAATGAAGGTTAATATTTCTCAATCTCAGGCTTACCATTTTACAATCGAAATATACTTTTTGACAGCAAAATTATAAAGAAAATATGTACTAATCAGGTATTTTTTTATATTTAAATTAATACCATCATATAGTTTATCAGTTAATAAAGTAATCAGCTTTATCAATTTAATTTTGATTTGAAAGAATGAAATTAATATATACCTAATTAATTAAAACAACACCACACCTTAAAAATTTAAATACACCTATTAAAATTACGTTGAAGGGGCACATTTATTTTTAGTTTCACAACTTATAATTGAATTGCGAATTGCTTATAATGAACGGTACATTTGGTGACAAAAACTAAATAATAATAAAAATAAATAAAAATGCGTATTTTTCTTACTGTAACGTACCGTAAAATAATATGGATCATTAATTTTTTATTAATACTAATCCGTGACTCATCGAAGAAGGTGGTCACTTAAAAAATTACAAAACGTTGTAAAAGTCGCTGATTTACAAGACAATTAGATTAATATATCAGAATTTATAGGGCATTTTTGACCAAGACCAATTGGTCATTCCAAAAGCGTTTTTTGCCTATCTTTGGGCAAAAAGGTAGGTATTGAGTTTGCCTCTGAAGGATTTATCCATTTTCAGCTCTCTTACTGTACTACGAAACTGAAAGCACGATTATCACAGATCGTCTTAGGACTCATGAATTCCATGCCTTAACCTTATATTTTTCGTGACGTGTCCCAGACTGGATTTTACTGTCATCCTAGATTGGGTCGTGTAGCAGCTATCACCGAAAACCTTATTTCATAATTTATAATTGAGAAGCTTTGTATATTATAATAATGCAGTGAATCAACTTAAATCATATAAATATGCTATTGTTCAGGAGGGAATATTCTACTTGATGTTTGTACTACTGAATGATTCGACGTATGACTAATGAAAGAATACTTAATAAAATCATTTTACAATTCAATGAACTGCAAAATAACTATGGAATGTTTCCATAACATAAAGCATATTTACTTTTAGATAATATATCTTTCATAAATCAAAAAAGTTATTCAGGTTATATATCAGATTATTGATAAATGTTATTTATGTAAGTAGATTATTTATTTCAAATTTAATTTTTAGCAAGATTTAAGGTAGTAAGCATATCTTTTTAAAAGGAAAGACCTTTTCACACACGCGACGAATACCATGCAAACTGATTTGTGCAAATAAAAACTTTTTTTTAAACTTTCTTTTCATAATCACAGTCTTCGTCTCGTATAGTCAAGACTTAACTAAAGCTTTCTTATGCAGAGACATTCCTTAAGGTAACCAACCTATAATAGCTACTTTATTTTAGAAAAATTAAATTGATGAAGCCTTAGTCCTTCTCTCACCTCAAGAAAATCGAAACATCTTTTCAGACGGGTGTAAAAACATAGACTGGACTTTACTCGCCACACACCCACATCACATCAGAGGACAGTTAAGTGTCCTTGATGATGCGCTCATTCAGATTATGATCAGTTAGTAACTTATAAGTCCAGTGGTTGTCCCATCTGAACGATTGTAGCCACTGCACATAAGTGCTAAAAAGAAAGAACCCGCGAAAAAGATTGGAATCGCATTCACGGGTTGAAAGGTGATAGAGATGGAAGACAAATTATCTCACCGAAAATACGAGCGAAAATAGTAAATGCGTGAAATTTTTCATTTAGTAGCCACAAAGTCCTCATGCCCGATAGGGCCGAGGCGATGCCCTCGAAAAAAGACTCCTCTTTTTAACAAGAGGAACAGATAGTTACAGAGAATGTGCTCTGAGGTCTGAAAAGGGGCGCCACAGAAACAAGTAGGGTTCGAAAGTAAATTAAATTAATATAATCTGTCATTAAAATCGCAATGCCCAGTCATTAGTTGGGTAAACCAGTGATCAGGGATTATCCACTTAGGAATTAGTTTGTATTTTATTTTAGTATTCGAGGACATGAATTGTAGTGCTTATGCTGAGCTGAAAAGGGTTGCGGAGGACCGAGAGGAATGGAGATCGAGATGCAAGATTCTGTTGCTGCAAACCAATCCACCGGATTGATACTACGAAGAAGAATTAGTTTGAAGTAAATATCTGGGAAGAACAGAAAGTTAGTTCTACCTATAGTGGAAGATGACCAACGGTGTTAAAAGCCTATAAGAATATGGATTAGAAGATGAAGATGTCGTTTGTTATGTCTACATACGAGTATATAATGAGGAAAAAGCGGACAAAAAACAATAAGGTAATGATATGACAATACTGTTAATTATTATTACCCACTAATTACGAGTCTATATATTCATTGTATGAATGAAAAAATACATATTCTTCCGCTGCTCATATAATTGTGGATAGGATATATCTAGTAATGGGCAAATAACAAATAAGGATAAGTTTATTTTTACTTAAATATACATATACTATACATAAAATTCTTTTTTCAACGCGTCAATCCAAGCACAAAAATAACGGCAGAAGCGGGATGCGAACCGCGGACCTTGGAAACCAACTATGCCCAGGTATTCATACCGCTCGGCGAACTGCGCCATTGCCCTGCCTAGACTGACTTATTATTCATATAAGTTTATTTATTTATTTACCTTATTTTTAGATTGATCACGTTGAGTACGACCTCTGTTTATGAGACTGCAGTTTCAATTTACTCGTAGCCTTCTTCAATCTGACATCTTGACAGTGACACATTGAAGAAGGTTACGACTTAGTCGAAACTGCAGTCTCATGTGGGATAAATCACGTTTCTTTCGATTTGTGGTATTGATTTTGGTGCGAAACCGATGAAAGAGACCACTTTACGTTGCATAAAATGCTTTATTTAGATTTTTATTTTTTTTGTTAATTTTTTTTTGCAAACACATACAGGAGAATACTGACAGATGGTGATAGTGATTCTAAAATATCATCTATGGATTCCAAAACGCTTACCATGCTATATATACCAAGCGCTATATGTGAAGTGTAAATCCGCCAACGTTATAAGACTACAGCTCGACATGCAAGCATTAGGCAATTATTACAAGAATTCACTATGAATGTGTGGTGTTCATGGAACAACTTTCGTCTACCACTAATATCGATTAATAGGCTATCTCTGGAATTTTACGGTTGAGGGATCAAATTTACACCAGCCGACGGTATTTATAGAGCTTAGAAATCGATAAGAAATCTTTTTCTTTTAAATCTCCGACAGGGATCGACCTACGACCATCGGTTTGGCAAGCAAACGCTCTATCCATTAAGCTATACCCGCCGGTTGAAGATTATATTAATTTAAAACAATTTACGCTGAAATAACATGTATAATAAATGTATTTTTTTCAATTTCTCAAAATACGCCACTTTCATAATCATAGACACAAATATTGTAGGACGCGAAAAGATAGGTATTAAAAAACGAAAGTACCTAACATTAAATTATTTTTATTAAGGGAAATTTTTTAAGTGCGATTATAAGAATAAATTTCCCATGACTAGTCTTATCAATGATAAGTATTATGATTCACTTTAAAATGCAGTCATAGCAAAACTAAATACTGCAATTTGTACTTTAATACTTTTTGATAACGGCACCCACAGCGTTCCCCATCACAACTCTAATTCAAAAATATTTTTGTTTATGAAATGAATACATTATTGTCTATTGAAAATGGCGGCAAAATTTGATGGTTAGAAAATGTAATTGGTTTGAATGTTATGTTTGCTTTAACTTGTATTATTTTGCTGTCCCAATAAAAAAAACGTCTTTAATACGTTTATTGTATGTATTATATGTTTATTACACATTATTTTCTTCCCATATTCGTTCCATATCTAGATCATATGTTCACCACTAATTGCTGTCACTCAGTTCTGTCAGATGCTTTCGTCCGTGCCTCATCCAAGACACATCCTCACCCGAAGTGCCACCTGGGAACATATATGGCTTTCGACGACATCCGGCGGGCAAAAACCTGAGGGCTTGAAGAAACGGCAATTGTAGTATTTGAGGCATTTTTTTTCAAGATCAGTTTTTTAAGGAGATCAAATGATTAGCTCGACGTTTCGGCTGTTGGAAGCGGGCGGTTACCCATCCCGCTTTTGGTCCGAGTACAATATTGCTTAACTTCAGTGGCCTCAACAAAAACGTCGCCAATAATGCGCCATTACCGCTGGACATTCAATACTTATTTATTTACAGCACTTTAGTTCCAAGATCTTAGTTAGTTTGCTGGCGGGTATAGCTCAGTGGTCAAAGCGTTTGCTTTGCAAGCCAAAGGTCGTGGGTACGAACCCCGACAGAGTTTAAAAAAAGATGGATTTTTAATCGATTTCTGAGCTCTAAAATACCCCCGGCTGACATGAATTTGAATCCTCACCCGTAAATTGCCAGTCATAGCCTATTACTTAAAATTGGTAGTAGACGAAAGTCGTCCCCGTAAAGACCACCCATTCATAGTAAATTCTTAATAATATAGGATGGTGTGTGAATCTCGGGCTGTAGTCTATGACGTTGGCGGATCAACACTCCACATGCAGCGCTTAGCCATATGCACCATGGTAAGCATCATAGAATTCCACAGATGAGAATTCAGAATTACTATCACCATCTGTCGGTATTCTCCTGTATGTGTTTACATAAAAAAAAAGATACACAAAATATACATAGAGCATATTTACATACAAAAATACATATAAAAAAAAGAAAGAGATGACACGTGTCATAGATCTCAGAGATCTAGTAAGACAATACCATCGATAAAAGAGGAAAATGATGTAAGAAAAGAATCGAGGTGTGCTGGTAGACCTAATGCATCTTACTTGCTACATCTTAATAACACTAATAGAAGTAGATCAACACTCATATTTAGAGTTTTAAAATTTCATGTGTCACACAAAACATTGGCATAGATTTACTTTTCGTCTGGCAGTATTCTCCTGTATGTGTTTACACACAACAAGCTTATTCCCACCTTTCAATGTGCCGAACAACATAATTTTCCCGGATGCTAGTATTTCCGACATAATTTTCTCGTTGTTTTTCCTGTTAACTAAACTATTATCGTGATTATTATTGATGTTACAAGTTACTGCATTAACTCATCATAATGCAATAACTTATCACACTTGATTGCGTTAATCAATTCAATCACTATATAATGCTTGCTGCAAGAACTTGTCAAACAATACATTACTTTTTTTATGTTAAGACTTAGAGCCAGTTGGGCTTACAAAAAAAAATCACGTCGGTATTTCAACGATAAACAACTTTTTCTTCTATAAAAAGGACAAATCCGACCTATCCTTTAATACGGCAGTCACCTTTGGATTAGAGCCCGAAAATACCTTCTAAACTTAATTGACTCAGTTCAAAGAAGAGCAATTTGTTTGATTAACAATGACACTCTTACGTCTAACCTGCAATCAATGGAACACAGACGTAAGATTGGTTCACTTAGTCTTGTCTACCGTTATTAGCACGGTCGCTGCTCTTCGGAACTTAAAGAACTAATTCCTCCTACACCCACCCACAGCCGACAAACTCGTATTACACTTGCCGAATACACGGTTAATGTGTGTCGACCAAGAACTGGCAATTTACAAAGTTCCTTCCTTAATGCCACTGGTAAACTTTGGAATGCTCTTCTAGCGTATGTGTTTCCTCCTTCCTGCAATCTGGATCTCTTCAAGAAACAGATAAATATACACTTGCAATCTCCCCAACCCACACACAAACACGAACACGAACACAACACACGTTTCCCGCATGCAGCGTCCAGCCTCCCTGGCTGAGCGTCATAGAGTGTACTGGTCTTGACCGACTGTGCTCTCATACACGTGTCTACATAAAAATAAAAAAAATGCTTGATCAAAAAGATGACGAAGGTTCGATGGATCTTCGGGCGTTGATATAACTTGAAAAGAGGTAAGGATCATGGATGTTGGGAAATGCGAAAATATACTTCAGCGAAAATATGCGTATACTTCAGCTCGGAAGCAAATATTGTAGAAGAAGTAGAGACGTTTCTTAAGATTTGAGGTAAGTCGAGGGCTGAGGCTTCCTCACTTAAATAATTTTAAATGAGAGTAGCTTTTATAGATCGGTTACCTTAAGGTATGTCTCTGTATACTTGAATAACCTTTGAGGATGAAAAGTTTGTTAATTTTAACATCAACTATAAAGAAATGCAAAATATGTTTTTGTCTCAGAACAACGAGTTTATATGTTAAGTGTTATTGTTTCCCGTCTATTTCTGTTTGATGGAAGTCTGGAAATCATCAAAATAAACATACAATTTGGATAATTGCTGTAAACAATGATTGAAAAATTGGCATTCGTTCAAACCAGCCTAAACAACAATGGAGAGCATTGGCACGTTTTTATGAATATAAACAGGAAAAATCCGTCGGACTTCAATGAACATATCTCACCTGATGTTTTTGTTAACATCATCAGCCTGTGTCTGTCCACTGTTGAACGTATACCTCCCGCATGAATCTCCATCCTTCTCGATCCTCCTCCCTCCGCATCCAGGCCACTCCCGTTATTCTTCTGATATCCATCTTGGGGGAGCAAAGAAAGAAGCTCCGCGTGGTGCCCCCTGGAAACGGTTATTTACATGCCGGCCAATCCATCTACTACGGAAACAACAACACACGCAAAAATGTGTCCGAGTAGCTGCACCCAGGAAGACCTGATGATGGCCGGGAGTAACGCAATCGACGTCACCCATTTCTGAGCAGAGAGGATCTGACCCTGTTGTTTCTGACACGACCAACGCTCCGTTTGTCAGTCCTTGACCGCCACTCCAACACTTTTCTTTCCCATCAACCGCCGTCTTTTCGACAAATTTGTACATTGCCACTTGAATGTGCCTATTCTTTTAATCCCATATTGCTTATATTTAAATAAATCTACTCAAGATTGGTTGCTTTCAGCGCCTCTAGCTTATTCGACGCCCTGGGGCACTGATCCACTTCGCCACCCCTTAAAACCGGCACTGGTTACAAGCGCTACATAGACGGCACATTGTTTTCATCCACTCTGACGTCCGGTAAAAGCATTGATATTTTCCTGAACAACCTGATGTATGGAATATATTTAAGGATGGTACGTTAGTTACGTCAATTCTCTTAGAGTATTAAAATAATTGATAATTCTAACAGCTTTAATTATACAGCTTTGTAGCAGATTGATATTGTTGTTGACCAGATATGACGTTTATGAATTAAATAGTAAAATTCTCATTTGCACATTTACACGTACATAATGTATTACATATGTAACGTCATCTTTATTTATTTACCGATTATATACTTGATTTTTCTAATTACAATCGCATTCCTCACTGTTGTCCTGCAGCATTCTTCACATCGATTAGAAAAACATTACACAAATCCACGATACTCAGTTAAAATAATTAAAGTCATCATCATCATCAGCCTGTATCCGTCCACTGTTGAACGTAAGCCTCCCGCATGAGATCCTCCGCCTTCCGCATCCAGGTCACTCCCGCTATTCTTCTTATGTCGTTAGTCCATCTTGCAGGGGGTCGGCCAATACTTCGTTTGCCAGTTCTTGGGCGCCATTCCAATACTTTTCTTCCCCATCGACCGTCGTCTCTTCGACAGATATGACCTGCCCATTGCCATTTGAGTGTGCCTATTCGTTGGGTAGCATCCACTACTAATGTTCTTCTGCGTATTTCTTACTACGTATCTTTTAGCGACACTCCGAGCATGTATATATCCATAGCACGCTGGTTGACCTTTATTTTATGGGTAAGACTTGCTGTCAGAGAGTTCTTAAGCGCCACTCCAACACTTTTCTTCCCCATCGATCATTATCTTTTCAACAAATACGTCACATTGCCACTTGAGTGTGCCTATTCGTTAGGTAGCCTCCACTACTTGAGTTCTTCTGCGGATATCCTCATTTCAGATTCTATCTTTTAGCGACACTCCGAGCATGGATCTCTCCATGGCACGTTGGGTGACTTGTATTTTATATGTAAGACTTGCTGTTAGATTCCACGTCTCTGCGCCATAAGTTAATACAGGGAGGATGCATCCCAGTTGTATGCGCCTGTTCAAAGTTACAGTACGAGTATTTAAAGATTAAGAGCAATACTAATTCAAATAGTCGTAATATTTCATTTGACATTTCCCACTCCTTAATAGTCCGGGCGACGAAGCAAAAATAGCGGGAAAAAATCATGTAAAATTCAATTTTGGTACAGTTGTATGCGATAGTGATGTTTACAATATATGTACTGTAAGCTAACTGGACTGAAAGCTTTTTTTTATGTAAGAATAAGGAGAATTTATGGAAGAAGAAGAAGGAGAATACCGACAGATGGTGATAATTAAACTACCTTTCCCTTAGTATAACCCTCACCGCGGGTATAGCTCAATGAACCTTTGCCGGCGGGTATAGCTCAGTGGTCAAGGCGTCTGCTTTGCAAGTCAAAGGTCGTGGGTTCAATCCCCGACGGAGATTAAAAAAAAAAATTTTTAATCGATTTCTGAGCTCTAAAATACCCCCGGTTGGTGTGAATTTGATCCCTCACCCGTAAAATGCCAGTCATAGCCTATTAATTAAAATTGGTGGTAGACGAAAGCCGTCCGGTGAAGAGCACCCATTCATAGTAAATTCCTGTAATAATAAGGATGATGCGTGAATCTCGGGCTGTAGTTTATGACGTTGGCGGATCAACACTCCACATGCAACGTTTAGCCATATGCACCATGGTAAGCGTCATAGAATTCCACAGATGAGGCCTTAGAATTACTATGACTATCTGTTGGTATTCTTTTGTGTGTTTACATTTAAATTTTTTTTTTTTTAAATACCAAGTAACAACGCTTGAAAAAAGGACTGGGTGTAATTGTCACATAAAATAGTGTCATATACGCTTTTTTCAGAGATACGTATATACTGACAGTTCTACGAAGCATGTCAATTTTTTGAAACAAAAGAAAATCAGTATGGCTTTGAAAAATTGTAAAATAAAAACTGTCAATTTTAATGAATACCAGTAACTGTCATCTCAATATCGTTTGATAGATGTTTACTTTAGAAATATTTGGATATGTTTTAAAAATTCTCTTCTTAGAACATCAGGAGCGTCATCGCTGAGCATAAGTTTAGAACCACTAACACAAAACAAGTAGAATATGAATTGTTAGTAAACACGTGAATATTTATTATTTTTTAATAATATATTAAAAATTACATTTTTTTTCAAATAAATTCATTATTCCATGAATTGAATCATTTATTAATTATTTAAGATGTATTAGGTGACATTTTCGCCAAACATCCAGGGGCACACTTAGGAAATCTGATGCCCGGGGCAAGCATTACAGACTATCCTTCTATAGTTTAAACTACATTTTAACTTTATTGAAAATATTAAAACTCGAAGAATTTTATTTAACTTCACAGTTAAATACCTACCATAACATTTTATTTTAGCGGCGAACTGGTCGGGGGATAATAAACCAATAATGAAACCTTAGACATTTGATTGAAATAATAATGCAGATAATATAGGATATAAGGGTCTCTTATAATAATACACTATGGCAGCTTACATAAGTTTTTTCGTACTGGCAATAATTGCTAGTACGAAAAAACCTATGGCGCAGAATCTTGGAATCATAATCTTGGAACAGCAAGTCTTACCCATAAAATAAAGGTCACCCAACGTGCCATGGAGAGATCTATAAGAGGAGTGTCTCTAAAAGATAGAATCCTAAACGAGGATATCTGAAGAAGAACTCTAGTAGTCGAGGCTGCACAACGAATAGGCACACTCAAGTGACAATGAGCAGAACATATCTGTCGAAGATATGATGGTTGATGGGGAAGAAAAGTATTGGCGTCCAAGAAGTGGCAAACAGAGTGTTGGCCGACCCCCTGCAATATGGATTGATGATATCAGAAAAATAGCGAGAGTAGCCTGGATACGGAAAGCGAAGGATCGAAAAGGATAGAGACTCATGCGGGCAGCCTGCTTTTAAAAATAGACGGACATAGGCTGATGATGATGATTGAAAGTTGATAATAGAAATAATTTATAAACATTTAACCAAAAAAAAATACATTTAAATATTATATTAAAATTTAAAATAAAATAAAATAATGTTAGCAAACGCCTTACTACTAAGTCATACCCGCCTGCAATTATATGCAAATATATAAACATACATACTAGCTAGGTAGTTGTTGGTTAGATATGTGTTGGGTTTTCAAACCAGTACAATATATGAACACACTAGCAAGTTATGAGTTGATGGTTAGGTATGTGTTTGGTTTTTCCCGCAGGAGTGCAAAATCACGGACTGGTGAGATAGTGTGCGTGGACGCACAGGAAGCCACTGCCAATATCTGTAACCCTTAAAAGCTGTCATCTTAAAAATATTCACTAAAAAAACATATTTATTTGCAAACGTAACAGTAAGATCCATTTTCTTTGATGTAAGAATCCTGGTTTCTTACCAAAAGCTACGTTTCGATAGCAGATGCCTTTTAGAATATCATTGGTTCGATGTTTCCATGTCTTCGAGCCCTGGACTCTAATCTTAAAAATATAATTATCTCTGTTACTTTAAAAAAAAAACAAGTAAATATGTAAAAAATAATTGTTATTAATTGTTTAATTTTAATTGTCACACACCCGTATGCAGAGACATTCTTTGACTTAAGGTATTCAACTCAATACCCGCTTGAAGAGTCGTTTCTTAAGATTTGAGATGATTTGAGAGCTTACGATTCCTCGCTTTAATCATTCTAAAGGAAAGTAGCTATCGTAGGTTGGTTACGTTACGAAATGTCTCTGTATAGTCTTAAGTTAGTAACCTTAAGCCAAGGAATGACTGCATACGGGTGACACACTTACGAGTGAATATCAATATTATCTTTTGTATGTATGCCTATGTATATTTTTAGCCAGTCGTCATTACCCAAAAAATATATTTAAAATACTGTTTTTATTTTTTATTTTATATCTGTGTTCAGATAATTAGCACGAAACTCCCGAGGTATATATTGCTTTGTCCTAACGACCCAACCAGTGACATGCGATAAGCAACAGGCGCTAACCCATCCAAGTTAATTTCGTGTCCAATTTAACTTTACTTTAATGATCTTACCAAGAACCACAATTACAATGTGTTATTTTCGTTAGTAAAAATTATTTAAAATAACCATTCAAATTAACTTACGCAATTTGAATGGTCCTACCTTGGAATGAATATCGATGTTGAATAATAGCGAAGGTCACAGATGTTTTTATGTGTGTGGTGGCCATATGGTCCATATTTATACGAGATATGATGGAAAGTGTTCCGTAATTAAATTTGCAAAATAGCTGTACAAACAGATTTTAGATACCTTTTAAATATAAAAAATGCTAGAGCATCACGCAGCGATGTGTTGAGTATCTAAAATCGCTGACTTGTGAGCGAAGACTATGTTTTTAAATGAAGTTCCACATTCTAGTAAATTACTTAAACAATCGCACATCTCTCACGGCTTGTTAAAGCCTGTTAAACTGTCAAAAACTGTTAATCTGTTGTAAACTGTCAAGTGAACAATAATCGAGTCATCCATAGACAACGTAAAAACAAAACCGTAAGTCGAAATAACATTCCAATTTCAAATTTAAATTTTTCTTATCGAATACTTTTTTTTGTTTTTTTGTCTATTGATTTTATTCAATTGACAAGTGTATGTATATTTTTAATTACATTTCAGATAAATAATCAATTTTTAACTGATATTACATACATGCTGTGTTTAAAATATATTTTATTTCAAATAAATTACATTTAATGCACATTTTATTGCAATATTAACACACATTATTATATGTTTTTCCTACCATTTTCTTGATGAAATAATGCATTTTAACAGTATTTTTTACACAAAATTGATTTAATTAAAGTATAAGTTTTAGTTATATGTTTTAATATAATTTTTAAACATTTTTTAAATAAAATAATCAACAAACATTTACGTCATTTTTTAATTTAAAAAATGCATCATTCTGTTTACTTTTTAAACACATGATTAATCGGCTTTATTAAATGATTATTTTCAATAAAAATAAATAACATTTAATATACATTTTAACGTATTTTTGACAGATTAATTGACGGATATATTGCTTGACGTGAAGCGAAAAATGTACTGTTTCTTATGTGACGAAAATACAATAATTTCAAATTGATCGTAGAAAGTATCACAAAACAGCTGTTATAATATCAGTTACTGATTTGTTTTTAGTCAGCTGGAATATTCGCCATTTAGTATTTGCAAATTGTGATGTTCCGACATTTTTCAACGATAATCGATTGTGCAAATAACGTATGCCATATCTTGTATTTCTTTTTTAATATCTTATCTTGCTAGTATATCTAGATATCATGGAGTCTAGGGTATACACTTGAATTTAAGAGTGAATTTTTTTTTTGACAGGAACGAATTCTCAATATTCAGTTAAATATATTTATATTTCACTAAATTTATTTACATACACATAAAGCGTCATTAAAGGTATTTCCATGATACAAAATTGGTTAGAAAGGGTGTATATGTTGCATAAAAATGATGAAAAGATAGATTTGATCAAATCTCAAAAATTATCAATATGCAGAATATGTTTAAAATAAAAAGTCTGCTTAGTAATTTTCTTTTGATTAGATCAAACTTAACCTAACCTTACCTGAGCTAACCTAACCTAACCTCATCATTAGCATGTGTCCAACCACTGTTGAAAGTAGGCCTTTGGAACGTCCTTTTTTTGAGTGTCTATCCTTTTTGATCTTCCGTTCTCCGCATCCACACTACTCACGCTATTTTTCTGATATTGTTTGTTAATCTTGCAAGGCTTCGTCCAACGCTCCGTTTGTCAGTTCTTTGACGCCACTCCAACAACTTTCCTTCCCCATTATCGTCACTTTGACAGATATATATATCCTGCCCATTGGCACTTGACTGTCAAAGAAAAAAAAACTAAACTAAGCTAATGCAACCTAATCTACACCACAGATTTGTAAAATTTATTTTCCTGAATTTATTGCCTATTTTAGAGGATAGGTTTTTAGAACGTCAGAAATTATAAACAACAAAACTGTTTTTCCATTATTTGTATACATTACATTAAGTATTTCCAAGTCCTGTGTTGCCTATGGTGATGATTGAAGACCTTTAAAGGATGAAAAGATAAATGTGTTGTTGTGTAGTGGTTGATCGGCATGAAATTGTATTGGAAATTGTTTTAAAATGAATTTTTAAATAGGAATGAGAGGATGTCATTGTGTTATTAGTAGTGATTACAAGATATTCACAATGTCATTGATATTGTGGAGTTGAAACATCTTGTTGCGTGTTGGTAATGATAGCAAGATCTAAGGTGAACACATCTCATGTCATTATTCAAAGCTTAATTGTGAGGATTCATCAGCTGATTGGCTTATACCTGTGTTTGTGATCGCCATTGTAGATAAAAATTAAGAAATAAAAGAAAAACAACATGTTTGCACCCATTGTATAAAAAATATCTTTTAAATTAACAAAACAAGAGAACTTTTCGAGAAACACATTGTAATTTATTTTTAAGTTAAAAGTTGACAAACCTCGATATTTTGCCCGGGCCACAAACGAGGAATGATCTATATCCGACAGGACCTGGGCAGAAAGTCACTCGGACCGCGCCGTAACATTTGCAGCACCCTCAGACCACTTGTCGACCATTTGACGAACTATCTGTCACATAACATAGCGGCTACGTGATAAGTCAATAGATGGCGCCTGGAGGCGCCATCTCTTATGACTTCTTAATTCTAGACTTAGCCTAACAAATTTATATTATTTTATAGACGAGCAAACAAAAATAAGAGACGAAAGATCGTATATGAAGATAGAGGCATTTTAATTTTTTTTATATATGAAAATATATTCATTTCTTCTACTGTAATTTGTGAGCGAAGCGTTTTGCTCTCTGTGTACTGACGATTTTATGGCTAATGCTTAAATATTTTATTTTATTAAAAATATAATATCTTGTTAAATATCCTGATATTTAATAAATAATATAAAAGCTCTAAAATAGAGAGAAACGCGTCCAGTCAACCCTCCTGTAACGGTTTCATAAGATCGGATGATTAGCCCGATGCTACTGAAGCCTATAACATTAAGTTGTATGAGATAGTTCAATACAAAATAACAACATATAAGGGACCGTCATATGAAAATTCGCCGCAAACACTGTGGGAAAATTCATCGTTAGAAACAAAAAATGCGCGCTTATAGGAGGGCTGTCGAAGTTGCTTTCAAATATATGGAAACGCGTCCAGTCAAATATGCGACTGATTAGTTATATTTAGTTATATTATATTACGATATATAATATGGTTTGCGTGTGGAGAGACAATCAGATCAGCCAGAGCAAATAGAAGCACCCTGCAGCTTACGGGAGGTGGTCCTAGCACGGTCTTTGGCAATCGTGCTTTAAGCTACGCGGAACCAATGGCCTGGAGCTCGCTACCGGAAAGCATAAGAGAACTTGAAGCGGAGGCATCCTTCAAAAGCAGACTCAAGACCCACCTTTTTACTCAGAGAAGCAAAGAAGCGCTTTTGGAATGACCATTCGGTCATAAAAAATCACTTTACAAATACTGATATATTAATATATATCATATCAATCTAAATGGTAAATATAAACCCATTTTTTGCATGAGATTATCACGCCGTATAACAAGCATTCGAATAACACGGTCCCGACTTTCGTGTTATTCGAGAGTTGACTGTACAACTTAATATCATAGATGATGACTTAAAGACGCTTCTGATAGCCTTCGTTATGAAGTTGATAGGCAATGATGATGATAATGATATATTATTGATGCAATGGTGAATCATTACTCGCGGGAGAGACCAGTTCGTGTCTGCACAACTCTTTGAAAAAAAAAATCAGGGAGAGCAACTATAACGGATATTTCATTTTCCAGTAACTTAAAAATACTAGAGGCCTTTGAGATGTGGTCATACAGAAGAATTCTCGGAATTTCCTGGAGAGACCACGTCACAAACAATGAGGCTCTCAGCTTAATCAAGGAAAATAGGCACCTAGTAAGAACCATCTCAGAGAGGCGATCGGTCACATCATGCGCCACGATGGTCTTCTTCACGATATTGTGGAGGGGATGGTTGAGGGTAGAAACTGTAGAGGGCGCCCTATACGGGAGTTTTTGCAGCCAGTGTTCGAGGACATAAGTTGTAGCTCTTATGCTGAGCTGAAGAGAGTTGCGGAGGACCAAGAGGAATGGAGATCGAGATGCAAGATTCTGTTGCTGCAAACCAATCCACCGGATTGATACTACGAAGAAGAATATATTTTAATATTTCTACTTAATGAGGCGGCGTAAGTAGACGAATTTGGGCAGTGAAATTGGACAAAAAATATAGGACAAAAAAATGGGAAAATTGAAGACATGGTGTACGGGTCTATTTCGAATTCCCGCCTTTGTAGTTTCTTTTTCTCCGATTAATTGATGAGACATGTGTCATATAAGATGGTTTTTGCTATAAACCGTACGCGTATGAGTTATTTGTACGTAATTTTACCGGTAAAGTGTTTTACCGACATGTCGCATTCCCTGATTGTGTCGACCATGGACTTGAACAACTTGTATGACATCATTGTTTCTTGGATTTCCTCGTTTCGCGCAATTGAAGTTTTCAAATAACTGGTAGACACTGACAATAACATCACGTACACACGTCTACATACATGTGTACATGAATATGGATGTAATTCGCGCCCCAGAACTAAACTGTCGTATGTCAAAACTAACTATTTTACAGGAGTACACACATATTTAATATGTGTGTACTAATATAGGAACTTGTCCATACCTATATAAACCACTGCCTGTTTTTATTTTTTCATTATTGAAGATGATCTTCAAGAAGGCCGAAACATGTAATCATTAAAATAAATTGTGAATCAAAACTAAATATTTTTAATTTATTATTTTTTTAATTAAAATTAATTTTAAAATTATAAATATGCAGTTTCACCAAGTATTGTCAGTTGATAACCTTAATGTTATTATCGTTATAACTTTAAAAGTAAAAACACAACTTCAACGGAACATTTACATGTTGACAACCCCCGCCTTTAAAAAGGCGACAAGTCCGGGTTCATCACGTGGCCGCGTGGAGGAAGGATGCAAGAGCAGATCGCAAAGCAAAGAACTTATTTTTGAAGCAAAACTTGCATTTATTTTTATTTAAGACTTGATTTTCCCGCCCGACCTTAACTGACGACCGCGGAACACTGTGACATGCAGCTCCGCCAAGATAATCACGGCAAAAAAGCAAATTAAAGATGACAGTTGCACCAACATGAAATGGAGCAACTGTCGTAACAAATAAAATGGCGTATGCAAACGCCGTGTAAAATTTAATAAAAATAAAACTAAATTTTTTAGATGTGCATGTCAAGCGAGCGAACAAAAATAAGAGACAAAAGATCATTTTTCGAGGCGTTTCGACATCAGCCTAAAAGAGCTATATCAAGCTGATATCAATGTATACACTATATCCTTTTTACGCGATACATTGATTCTTATACTTTCATATAATTCAGAAAACGATTCAATTATAACCAGCAAAATATCGCGTAATCCTTTCACATCGGTTGTCGATATATGCCGTCAAAGATTCCCAACCGTTGACATCGGTTGACGTGATATATCGTTTTGCTACTTTCAGTATTCATTGTGACATCTACGGTAGGAAATGGGAAGTGTAGTCATTCCCTTTATCAACATACATGTATTATTTACAGGAATCTGTAAAGCATGTAAATAAATATCGTTAGGTTTCGTCACAGAAGCAATTTTTCAGTAAACCATATATGTCAATGCCACCACATGTATGGACATAATGAACGTTTGTTAAATAAAATAGTTTTTTATGCATCATCTGATAGCTAAATTATACAAGAACCAATGTGATATATGAAAATAGGTCAGATAAGTACATTTATGCTTCAAATATTAGTTTTAAGGAAAAAAAAATGACGCCATAAAAAGGTGGTAGGTAAAGGTACGCGTAAAAGCGAAATCGCGTAAAAAAAAGGCGCGTAAAAGAGGACTGGGTATTTGAATAATATTCCAAGAGGCATTCCCACACGTTTTTACAAATTTCCATGCGCGTACTTCATATTTCATGTTTACATTTACACAACTAATTACCACGACTCTTGACAGGTATTTTCGGTCAGTTGTAACGCTCGTCAATAGGCTATGACGCATTCTTTACGCAGATGACATCTCATAAGCGAATCAATTCATTTAATTTTATTCAAACCAGTGATTTACATATAATAATGTCATCTGAGAAAGGAAATTCGCATTGTAATACAAGCGTTGAGAGTCAAAACAACAGGAACGAATCTGTAAGCAAGCCATTCAATCTGTTCTAAGTTATATATATTGTATTTTTATGTAAACACATACAGCAGAATACTGACAGATGGTGATAGAGATGCTGAAGTCTCATCTGTGGATTCTATGACGCTTACCATGTTGCATATCGTTAAGCGCTGCATGTCGATTGTTGTTGAGCAACGTCATAGACTACAGGCCGATATTCATGCATCATCCTTATTGTCACAGGAATTTACCATGAATACGTGGTTTTCACGAGACGACTTTCGTCTACCACCAATTTTGATAAATATGCTATGACTGGCATTTCACGGGTGAGGGATCAAATTCACACCAACCGGTGGTATTTTAGATCTTAGAAATCGATTTAAATTATTTTTTTATAAATCTCCGTTGGGGATCGAACACATGACCTGCAGCTTGTTAAGCAAACGCTTTAAACACTGAGCTATACCTGCCGGTCATCTATAAAATGTGTATTTATATAATACTTCTTAAAAATATGATCCTCATCCATAAAATGACGGTAGGTAATTTGTTTCATAATTGGAGCACATGGACACTGTAAATTGCCGTCTTCACAGTTCTGTAAGCGCATATTGTCTATGCCTTGTCCCAGAACACCTGTTTCCCAGAGGTTCACATGGTAACAAAGATGGTTTCCGTAATCCTCCAGAGCTTCTTCTTCGTAGTATCAATCATGTGGATTGGTTTGCAGCAACAAAATCTTGCATCTCGATCTTCACTCTTCTCGATCCTCTGAAAACTTGAGATCCTAATGCACATCCTAATGCCGTTGACCTTAAAGGTTCATCCGCCTTTGGAGAGCATTTACTACCTCCAGGACAATAGAGTGCCCTAACTAGCTTGACCTGATGAGGTTAGCTGGGCTTTTTCCGGCCAACATTCCGTCCCTGTCTATATTGGCTGACTCATGTCGCTCACCCCTCACCACGAAAAGCAGATAGATCAGGGTTTTCCTTTCATCGAACCTGTGACCTCCAGAGCAAGACTCCCGAAATTGCATAGACTGCGGCTGTAGTACTAGAGAAATCTTAAGGTGTTCAATTATCAGGTTTTTGTAAGAAGTTCAGATGATAAGCCCGATGCTTCCGCCAGTCATAGCCTATTAAATAAAATTGGTGATAGATGAAAGAAGTTCCATATCACCACCTATTCATAGTGAATTTCTGTTAAAAATATATGATGCTTGAATGCCGGGCTGTATAACGTTGGTGGATCAATATTCCACATGCAGCGTTAAATTTTGTCAATAATATCCGAAAGAAAGTTTGAAAGGCATTCCATAAATTAAGCATATCTTATTGTCATTGCATTTCGATCCAATTTTAGAAGTATTTGAGTTATTTATATTTGAAATGATATTAAAAATACTAATCTTAAAGGGCAATGGAAGCTCTCGGATTACTTGCGGTTAGCGATATCTGTTTTGCGGCGATGAATGATTTTTTCACAACTTTGCGGTTGACTAAAATAAAAGTTAACTCATTTCTTTCAATGATTCACCACAAAATATTTAAAAAAAGTCTTGCAATGCTGATTCCATGGGCTTTACTTTCAGAGTTAAAGTACAAAAGAGAGCAAAAGACAATTTTGGAATGAACAGTGGTCGTATTACTATAGAATCTATAAAGATATGTGTATTATAGATGAAATAGAATCTTAAATAGACTTATTAATTAATATATTAACCGTGTCGGAAACATCAGGGTCAGATCCTGTCTGCCTATAAGTGGGCGACGTGGATGGCGTTACTCCCGGCCGTCATCAGGTCTTCCTGGGTGCATCTATTCGGACACAGCGCACACTCCAGAAGGTGTGACAGGGTCTGCTCCACGCCGCAGTCACATTCAGTCGGTCCGCTGTAAAACTGCTAAGCTTTTATTTGTGTCCTCGTCTTGCATACTCCGGTCCGAAGTCTGTTAGACAGACATTGATTAATTACTTTTTAACTTGTATAAAGAGTCATACATAGTTCACGTTTTTTACTGTTTATTCAAATATCCGAAGACCGCGTAATTAGGGTTTTCATGTGAGCTTCATTAGTTCTTCGCTCGTTTTAACGTATTAATTGCGGTCTTTAATCACGCGAACAAACATTGCTGAACGCGATCCATATTAAATAAAAAAAAGTAAAAATTATTTATATTCTTAAAATTTGAAATGGATCACAAATTTTTTGTTTTATATTTGAAATGGATCACAAATTATTTATCAAAATTACACGAACAGCGTTTAACCATGTGTAGCATACTAAGCGTCATAAAATCCACAGATGAGACTTGTGCATCACCGTATCTATATTCTCCTGTATGTGCTTACATACTCGTAGAAAAATAAAACTGTATTTTTTTTTATGTAAACGCATGCAGGAGAGCACAACCGGTCAAGACCAGTGCACTCTATGACGCTCAGCCAGGGAGGCTGGACGCTGCATGCGGGAAACGTGTGTTGTGTTCGTGTTTGTGTGTGGGTTGGGGAGATTGCAAGTGTTTATTTATCTGTTTCTTGAAGAGATCCAGATTGTAGGAAGGAGGAAACACAGACGCTGGAAGAGCATTCCATAGCTTACCGGTGGCATTAAGGAAGGAACTTTGGAAGCTGCCAGTTCTTGGTCGACATATATTAACCGTGTAATGCATGTTTTTAGTTGCTTTTGTGTAACAATGATTTATTATCTTTGCAGATGGGGGTGGAGGAAATCTTCGTGGAGAAGGGGGTTGTTCCCGACAACCTGACTCAGATCGTGTCTCCTCCATTGCTGCAGTCTGCTTACAACATGCTGGAAGTCCTCGTAGCTGTAGTAGCTGTCATAGGAAATGCCCTGGTCATACTAGTCTTCATGTGAGTCTCTCAACAGCCCAAGAACCAAGCTTTCTTTAACCTTTCCCTTACTGTGCTAGTAGTATTTTCTACACCATATGTAAATGTCATATGAAAACCGTAAAAATGTGAATATTCAAGAATATTGCTTTGATTGACTATGGTTGAAGTTGAAACGTATCAATTTTTGTAATGTAAGTATCTGAAAAAGAGAAAAAAAAACATCGCAATTAGAAGCTATGGCTGCAAAAAATTCAGCGCGCATGTTGACCCGTGCACAGCTGAATTGATACTAACCTACTAACTAACTGAAATACTAATGTTCGTGAAGCAGCAGATGTGCCTCGTTCTAAGAAAATTTTTAGTCTGCGCAGGCGCTCGCGCAGATGCATGACATGGGCGCGTGATTTCATCAGCGTTTATTCCACAAATCATTTATTTCCATCACTACAAATGAATAAGTGTACATTATTATAATCTTATTTGATCGATTTGGATTCGATTCTTGACGTGTGTTGTTTTTTTTCTGGCTTCCTACATTGTTTATATTTTTAAAAATATAATCAATATTAGTTGTCTTCGGCGCCCCTATCTTATTCGACGCCCTGGGGCACCAACCCACTGCGCCACCCCCTAGAACCGGCACTGATCTGATAATATCAGATTCCATATATAATATATGCATTGAAAATGAGCGTTTTGTATTGACACTCATAATTCGGCAGGTATATATCCGATCGGACTGAAATAAAATTTTACATAATATGTATCTGCAATTCTAAATGATTCTAGGCTAAACTTTTTATTTCTTACTTTCCAGGCAAGAAAGGCGTCTCCGTCGTCGCACCAACTACTACATCGTCTCTTTGGCTCTTGCGGACTTCCTGATTGGCCTCTTGGGCATCCCCTTCGCGCTGATGGCCTCTGTAGGATGGCCTCCCAACCTGCACGCCTGCCTGTTCACGATATCGCTCCTCGTCGTGCTGTGTATCGTCAGCATCTTCTGCCTCGTCGCCGTGTCTGCGGACAGATACTGGGCAGTGCTCTACCCCATGAAGTACTTCAGGATCGTCACCACGAGACTAACGAAGAGTAGGTTTTAATAATTTAAGTACATCACCACTTTCATTACCATTTACAAGAGTGACCAAATCTTTCATTCTCTTTATCAAATACATCTTGAGACGGGAAAAAGGAAATATTTGTGAATTTCAATCTTGCTAGAGCGTTCAATAGACACTCATACCAGTATGCAGAAACATTCCTTAGGGTATTAACATCCTCCTCTTCTCTTGAAAAGGTGTTACTCCGTCGCGTGAGGGCATGATGAGGAGCAAGTCAGCAAACAAAGACTTTTTAAGAAGCACATTGACATATATTTACGATAAAACTTTACAAGCTTCTGGCCAGGCGGAATGACATGCCGCTGGCTGTAATGCAACCTTCTCGGCCGTCCGCACACAACTGCCGTGCCCGTGATGAGCAGTCGCACAGCGACACCCGTGACAATATATGTAACTAGTCCAGAAATGCCAATATGGCGGACACATGCATGTCGACAAGCGAACAGAAATAAGAGACGAAAGACTGTTTACAGAGGTTTTCGGTACCAGTCAGAAAGAGCTACATCATGCTGACGTCAGTTTCAATATTACTATCATATTCGCTCCCTTAACTGGAGCGTATAGCTGTCACAAACTTTCGCCACAAGATTTGTCCTCCATAATTATATTCAATGTATAGCTGTCGAAGAAAACAAGAGCCCTAGGGCTTGAAAAAAGGCAGCTGTAGCTTACGCTTTCCTGCGGCATCCGAAATGTATGTTCCAACCAGGATCAGCGTCGCTTCTTTACCAACTGTAGTTTGGAAAACTGCCTTGTCCGATCTCTCACCTTGTCTTTCTCACAATTACAAAACCATCGTACTCCCAGTAGTCTACATCGACTTTCAAAACCTATTAAACAGCTGCATTGGGTTTTGTTGAGATACCAAGATTCACAGCCATAGAGAAGAATGGGTATGATACTGACGTTGTAGATTCGGCACTTTATTTTCATCGAGATAAGTCCAGTTACCCCTCTTCAAGCACTCGAACTTCTGTTCTGGAAGTTGTCGGGAACCATATGTGTTTCCATGTGGACTTCCAGGTACAGATATGTCCTAGAATTAGGAATGGATGCAGCTGACAGAACTAAGTGACGGCGATTTGTTGTGACCATATATTCCAAATATGGGAAGAAAAGTTCTGGGACTGAGATTCGCTTTCCCACATTTACATACCATTACAATATATCCCATTGTATGATGTGAGTGGATTAATATATATTTAAATAATTGTCATCATCATTCTCGAGGGGATCCGCTGCACTGCAATCACTATCATCATTCTCGAGGGGATCCCCTGCACTGCAATCACTATCATCGTTTATTCGTTGTGTAAAAGTTGTAATTGCGAGTATATCAGCAAATGCTTCCGGTGCAAAAAACGGCGCATAAAAACGATACGCACGATATAAAAATGGTGTGGCATTTCTACGGTGACTCATCAAAACTTCCTGATGATTGCTGACCACATCCAGAAGAAATGAGCTGGACGCCGAGGAAGTCGCATCACTGTTAAAGTTCAAACAACGGATGCAATGTGTTTGTATTTGTGTAAAAATAATCGATGATTGTTACTGATTATGCATTGTGAAACATTTTTCTTTTACTATTTCCATATTAGAAACTTATTCCTTACTGCAAGCCTGATCTCCTTATTTGGATACACACATTTAAACTATGAATGTTTTCTCTAATTATATAGTATTTCCCCTCCCAAAAATATTTGAATTTATCATTGATCTTCTTAAATGTTTGTTCTTGCTTTCTCTATGGCATTTCACCTCTTTGCTACATTTATTATATCAAATATTTGAGTGCAAATAGTTGTCTGATCTTGTCCAAGTTTTCCATCAAATGATATAACACGTTTCCATCTTTTATCTAGTTAGTTTATCTTGTAGATGTTTTCCAAATATATTCAGCTTATAGTAAGTTACTTGCATGAGCATGGACTTGCAGCATGAACAAAGCCATACACATGGCCACGTTTATAATAGTTCTCCCCATCTTGAGCAAATTCATCAAATTTTTGATATGTCCATATTTGTAGTCAGTTGTTTCATCTTGTGCATCTTTTCCAGTCTCAGTCCAGATCATTTGCCTATCTGTTACATCAAGAATATCACACTTATTAGCTTATCTTGCTTAATATCACAGATATCATCTGCCTGTGTAGGATTGCTGCCTTCACTTTTAACCCGTAGCCTCCTTGCTTCATCGGCTACATCACAAACATGTCCTTGTTTAATTTAATGAGCAAATCTTGTTTGTAGCATAGAGAACATCTGCGTTTGCTGAATTGTTGCCTTTATTATTTTTACTAAATAATTGTCAATGGAAAAGATGATACGTGATGCGTCAGCGTGGTGTTACCACACCATCATCACCGACCTATTTGTTAGATCAACGACATCATAACATGTTCCTATTTTAAAAAATTGGTTAATTTTTTTTTTTGAACGACTGAAATAATACTTTGAAAGCTAATTTGCTGCAACAACGACATCAATATGTTTTTATCACAGAGAATATCTGCATTTGCTGTATTATCACCTTCATCATGGCCTCTTTGTTAAGCCAAATATATCATAAACATGTCCCAGTTATACCTAACTGTCTTACCTTAGCCATATTTTTCAGAAATCATCTGCTTATGTTGGATTACTGCCTTCAACATAAACCTACGAGTATCTGTTACATAGACAACATCACAAAAATGACCGTATTTTTACTATTATTTATATTCTAATCTTGGCCATATCTTCCAGAGATCATCTGTTTATGTTGTATTGCTGCGGTCATCTTCAGCTCGTAGCCTCTTTACTGCAAAAGAAACATGTCCCTGTTGTACCAACTGTCTAATCTTGGTCATATTTTCCAGAGATCATCTGCTTATGCTGGATTGCTGGCTTCATCGTCGGACTGCTTCCCTTGTTTGGCTGGCACGCTCCCGACCCGACCCCGTGCTACTTCGTCATGGTCGCCAACTACGACTACCTGACCTTCTTGTTCTTCGCGACGGCGCTCACACCCGCCATCATCATGATCGCCTTCTACGCTCACATCTACAAGGTCATCCTCATACAGGTAACTAATCCATGTATATAAAAGAAAGTCTTATTAGTTACACCATTTATAACTCAAGAACGGCTGGACCGATTTTCATAATTTTTAAACGTTTTTTTATCCTCGGTTAATGTGGATCATCTGATGCTGTTATGTGTTGACATCAGCATGATATAGCCCTTGCTGACTGGTACCGAAAACCTCGATACACAATCTTTCGTCTCTTATTTCTGTCCGCATGTCAGACATGTGTGTGTCGCCATATTAGTATTTGGGACAAGTCCAGTCACGGGTGTGACGTTAGTTCTATAGGCCGCCACTGGGCACTGGGTGACAGCGCCGACCAGCGCGCGGAGGAAGTCGTGTGCCGACCGTCGGCGAGAGCATATTGTATTTTGGCCCGGCCTGAATGCTGTGACAAGGTCGGGCCATAAGTTTGTAAAGTTTATCGTAAATATATGTCAATCTGCTTCGAAAACCAGTTCTTTGTGCTAATCTGCTCCTTCATCATGCCCTCACGCGACTGATTATCGACCTTTTTGGAAGAGAGGAGGATCTTAGTGTATTTATACATACATTTTTGTGTTTCAGAGAAAGCCAATGGTTGTGGCAAAGATCGAGGGTCCCGCTGGGAAGAAAGAAGAAGGTTCCATGCTGAAAAACTTTGGAAGATCGAGGGCTTCTAATGTTAAGACGCAGGTAACATTGGTTAATCACTTTGAAATTTGTCATGCAATGTCCAGCTGTCCTGGTTAACCATTAAGGCGTCACTTGAGCTTGGCCCGTCTCACGGAGATGTAGTGTCAACTGTTGCCGAAACGTGCGTGGGAATGTTAAAACCACGTGTTGATCTGAACTCCATGCCTTGTATTTAATACGAATATAATACATTTACCGGGCAGCAGAGTCTAATGATAAAAGCAATGTTTTTCATTCAGTCTCTGTCAGCTCAAAACCCGACGTTGATTTTTTAAAAATTGATTTAACTAAATCAACGTTCTATAAATACCCTCGGTAGAGTCGAGATATCCCTTAAGCACGAAAAATGTTCAGGCTTTGGGAGCATCGGGCTCATAATTCGATCTTCTTTAAAAACCCTAATTATTAAACATCCAAATGGTACTACAGCCGCAGTATATGCAAAGTTCACGGGATCTTGCCCTGGAGGCTTCCGGGCAGCATCTATGTTCTCATGTGAACCTCCAGAATATAAGCTGGAGACATGCATAGAATATTGTAAAAATATAATTTTCATCAAAATACAGTTTGATACTGACGTTTATTATTTGAATTCGCAACATTCAGAGACAACATCACTCTTATTGAAAATATTAAATTCTCAATAGTTTTTTAAAATGTTCTTTTCTAGCCGAGGCCTTCTTTACAACCAGCAACAACTGACGCAAACACCGCCGAAGACCCCCTCGAAGACGCCGCAATGCGTCAAAAAGTCGACGCTGCCCAAAAACGCGACATTAAATCAACAAAGGTGCTCTTCATCATCGTTGTGTTCTTCCTCATCTGCTGGATCCCCCTGCAGAGCATCAACGCCATCGTCGCCTTCAAAAGAGACATCTACATCCCCGCCTTCATCACGAACTTCGCCATCATCATGTCCCATCTAAACTCAGCAGTCAATCCTCTTCTCTACGCGTACCATCTTAAAGATTTCCGATTTGCGCTTCAAGGCGTCATTTGTAAAATCCTCCGCATCAAGAGAGACGATACTCCAACTGATAGCCGATTAAAGACTCTTAACACTTCTTCATCTGCTGCTAACAACAAAAGAATCACCACTACTTCGAATGGAGAAGAAGTTTTAGATGCTTCATCGTCGGCTATAAATCCGGTATCAACACAAGTATAGTTTTATCATATGTTACTGTCTTGCGCAGGCATTACTTAAGTAAAAACTGCACGTGTGGAAGAATGTCTGAAATTAAAAACTTAAAACACTTAAAATTAAAATATTTTTAAAATTGATCTAAATGACACATTTCATAAAAGAAATATGTCATTTTGAGAAGACTGTTTATTGCGGTATGGTAGTCATACAAATTTAAATTGTAATCATGTCGATGATCCACCAGCGCAATTAAAATGTTTGAAATCATGAAAAAAAGCAACCGCTATATGGGATATTTTAAAACAAAAAATTGACCAAAGATATTATTTAAAAAAATATTACATAAATCAATTTAATCTATATAATAAATTTTTATAATCATTAATTCGACCTAATGTCATTTGGCTAAATGTCTGTTCGTTGATATGTATATTATATCGTATGATATATCGTATATCGGTCAAATATAGTGTCACCTCTATCCATCGTCCCTCGAATAATCGTCTTTCCGGATTTGTCGTTTATTTATTCTACTCCAATTTCATTTCATACAAAAAATAATTGCATTGATTATTTCTCTATTCACTATTTACCGCGTTCATCGCGCGAAACTTTCGAAAGAGAAAAAGAGAGAATAAGAGTTGAATAGATAGTAAAAAAGAAGAATTTCATACCTTGTTTTAATATGGATCACATTGAGTACTGTTTCACTTGGTGGAAGACTACAGCTTACAGTTTACTACTTCATTAGAGGGTATTATGAAAAAAAAATCTTTATTAGTGAATATTCATTTATCAGTACGTTTGTGTATATTAAAACTGAAGAAGCTTTCATAAATGCAGTTTTTCATCAAGTGAAATAGTAGTCAGTGTGATCCATATTAAAACAAGGTATGAAATTCTTGTCAATATAATTTTAAAATGGATCCCAAATTAAATGCTAATAAAATAAATAACAGAATAACAGCTTGTCGCAGCTGTCAGTTCCGTGTCGCCACCATTCACCGTTAGATGTCATTAGCTTCCGTAAGATAGCCAAATGTAGTGGACGTGCGCAATTATCCGATTCATTGTTTTCCCGCATTCATAGTTTATTTAAAAAGATACGAGTAAAAACTATGTATAGATATCACTGCAATCGAAAAAAATGTAGTGTTTCTTTTTGGTTTCATTGATATGCTATGACAGTCATGACAATTTAATTTACTTACATTCGTATGAAATAATTATAGCAATGAAATTACTATATTTATGTCGATTTAATCAATCGTACTAGTCTTATACGTACTATGTTATAATTGGAAATATAAACATCCGAATTATATTTATAAGTAACCATAGTTTAATTTTTCTAGTGAAGCTTTTTTTTATTTAATGAAATAATTGCGTATGAGCCGAAGGTAAAAATTAGCCATAACTTAAGGTCATAATCATTTAAATTTAATTTAGTAAAATTCTTTGCAGATTTAATTAAAAATAATACGCGTGTTCTAAATTTAGTAAACAGCGTAAAAAAATTTTTTTTAATAAATTGATCTCAAAATTTAGAATTATTCTTTAGGCATTGAATTATTATATACAAATAGAGAATATTTATAAAAAAAATGATAAGGTATTTGAAATGTCTGCAAACATAAAATATTTTTCGTTTTTGGAATAAATTTGTTTTTTTTTTAATATATACTCAAAACTGCCTGTAATTAATGTAAAATGTATGAATAATTGGCACATAAAATGTAAGCCTAACTTAACCTTATTATAAAACCAATAATTAATTACCATTCATTAATTATTTCCAGCCAATTTATATTTTTCGACTGCCAATTTATTATTAACTTTACTATGCTTTTTTTGTATGTATTGCAAACCATTTCTTAAACATGTACTGGCCATTAATTGTATTAAATACTGACCAAATAATTAGTGTCAACAAATATTGAGTCTTGCTGCAATTATTTCAAGCAATATTTATTTAGTTCGATTGCCTTTATCATGTTAATACATAACATTATATTTTTAACTAAATAATTGCATGCGATATTGCAATGTCTATAGCACTAACCGTAAGAAAAAATTTAATAAAATTAAAAGTGATATTAAATATTATTTAAATACTAGGTAGAATCTAGTGAAATATAACATTAAATAATTAATTAAGAAGTTATTTTTAAATTGGCTTTAACACCCTTATGCAGAGACGATTCTTAATATTTGAGGGGAGTCGAGGCCTGAGGCCTTCTCACTTTAATCATTTTAAAAGAGAGTAACCATTATAGGATGGTTACCTTAAGTGAGAGTGTAGATATGTCATTTGTAAAAAAATCAAGTAAAATAATTATGAAAGGAACAAAAAAAAAATTGTGCATCCTTTCTGCTCCATCTGGGCCTGGACCATTTGGTCCTAAGTGACGGCTCAACCCAAATATTAAAGATAGATTTTTATCGCTTTAATTATATATTTTATTCAGAAATTTGTTAATATAAGTATTTTAAGAAGCATTTTTTACTTGAAGTTAATAGATACCATTTAATATTAAATTAAATAAATTACTTGATATTTTTGTAAATGATTATTCACACAATAGACACAAGTAACTTGCCACAAACTTAACGGGGGACAGAGCTATACAAACATAATTTTTCTGTGTGGATGTGATTAAGATGTTAATATCTGTTTTACTCTGTCCTTCTTAAGGTTAATAATAAAAAATAATAAAAGGTCTATAAGTTGAGCAATCATGCAATTCATATTGCTCACGTGAGTAGTGCTTAATACAGTAATGTTGAAGTTTAAAGTATATTTCTTTACTACTTCGTACGATTTATATATTTTTAGGTTTAATAATTATAATTATTATTATGTTTTCAATCGATACATATTATTTTGTGATTATATTTTTAAAATGTGCATAATATGCAAATAAAAAAACAGGGTAATTTTACATTATATATTATTTTAAATAATTATATTTTTTAAATATGTAATACGTGAATTATTTTATATTTTTATATCATAGATAATATTCTCTTCACTGTATCAATAGACAAACAAGAGAAAAAAAAACGACTATTTATTCATTCATTGTTTAATAATTTAACTTAATCTCAAAATACCTAACATTTTAACTTTATGTTTTTTCTAATTTAACAATTAGTGGTCAAGAAACAATTCAGAACGTTAAACGACTTTGTATTTTTGACAACCTTTATTTATTTTCATATTTTTCATCGAAGTTTGATTGTGTATAACTAAGTATATTTTTTTCACAATTTAATATTATTTTGCTCACAAATTAGCTTATTATATAACATTCATCATAATTTCAACGAATTAAACACTTAACAACAAACGAAGTTAATTTTAAGTAATGTAAGAGAATAACGAAGCTAAATTTTAGATTAACATGACACATCTCTGATTGTGGACATACAATTTATTATGTTTAAATGGCTTAAATTAATTTTGAATATGAAGTATAGCAATACAGTGTATGTTTCATATCCACAAGTAAAATCAAAGCAAGATAAAATATTTTTTCATTTTCATTCCATTTTTAAATTTTAAAAATATTCCGTTGGTAAAGAAGGAATTTCACATACTTCATACAATCGTAGTTCTAAATTTTTTCGCTAGATAGTGTATGTAAATTGTCAAAATTTCAATTCATATGTTTTTTTTAAATAAATTAATTTCAAAAACATTTGGAATCTTACATATTAAAAGTAAATTAAAATTACAAGCAGAGAGTTCATTTTTTTTTTTTTAAATATAATAATTAAATTTGATCGCTTTTGCATTATTTTAATTTTATAAATATTACACGATAATGTATTTAAAATTATACCTTTTACGAATTATTTAATATTTGTCAACATTTATTATTTAATAGTTATATGTTAGTTAATTAATAATTATATGAAATATTTTTCTTAACTAAAACGTGTATTTCTTTAATTATTTATACTCAATTAATTTAATTTTAAGTTACTCAAATATATAAAATTAAACAATAAAAAAATGTATTTATCAAAAAAAACGATTTTAATTTAAAATTTATTTAATTATGAACCTTAAAATGCTAATTCAGACAAACAATACAAATGTGGATTGTTGATCCGCCAACTTCATAAACGCAATTACTACAGCCCGGCATTCACGCATCATCAATTTTTTATCAGGAATTCACTATGAATGGGTAATGATCTCAGAACGACTTTCTTCTACCACCAATTTTAATTGATAGACTATGACTGTCATTTTGCGATCAAATTCACACCAACGGTCTGAATTAACATCGTTTAGAAATCTATTAAATATATTTTTATCTCCGTCCGGGATCGAACCCACGATCTTTGACATGGCAAGCAAGCGCTTCACCACTTAGCCACAAAAGCCAATGATATAATAAATTATTTTATTACGTACGTATAAATATATCATTTGCTTATGAGATAACCTATTAGCATAAGTAATACGACATGTTCAGACATGTCATTGTAGAAAGTAAGACAGAATGCCTAATCTTTTTTATTACATATTTACATAAACACATACTTTATTAGTAGAGAGTTAGGCTGTCCACTGTCATGCTAGCGATCACGAGTTCGAAACCCGACGAAGTTTATCAACCAATTTACGATAAACCCAGAGCCGGTTTTAGGGGGTGGCGAAGTGGGTCGGTGCCCATGGGTGTCAAATAAAAGAGGAGCACAGAGGACAACCAATAATTACGTCTAAAGCAGTCTCGCATCAAACAAACTAGGTGTATTATATAGATCACGTCGGTATTTCGACGACTTACAATTTCTTCTTCTATATAAAGGACAAATCCACCCTTTCCTTAATTAAGCACGGCAGCCACTTTTGGGTTGGAGCCCCAAAATACCTCCTAAATTTAGTTGATTCAGTTAAAAGAAGAGCAATTCTTTTGATAATCAATAACACTCTTACGTCTAACCGGCAATTAATGGAACACAAGCGTTAGTTTATTTCACTTTGTCTTTTCTATCATTGTTATCACGGTCGCTGCTCTTCGGAACTTAAAGAACTAATTCCTAATTCCTACTGCACCCACCCACAACCAACAAACTCGTCGTTCACTTGCCGAACATCCATACACGGTCAATATGTGTCTTGCAAGAACTGGTAGTTTTCAAAGTTACTTCCTAAATGCCACCGGAAAACTTTGGAATGCTCTTTTTGCGTCAGGGTTTTCTCCTTAAAAAGAATGTTTAGATTTTTTTAAATAAACAATATTGGGCGCCTGAAAAAAATGCTCTAGGGCGCCGCAGAGTCTAAATGCGGGACTGAATAAACCCTTCTTTAACGCTTGCTTTTTTTTTCTTATGTAAGCACATACAGGAGAATACCGACAGATGGTGGAAGCGATGTTGAAGACTCATCTGTGGATTCTATGACGCTTACCAAGCTACATATTGATCCGCCAACGTCATAGACTACAGCCCAATCTTCACGCATCTTGCAATCATAACAGAAATCCACTATGAATGGGTGGTGTTCACGGGACGATTTTCGTCTACCACCAATAAAGATTAATATGCTGTGACTGGCATTTTACGGGTGAGGGATCAAATTTACACCAACCGGGATATTTTAGAGCTTAGTAATCGATGAAAAATTTCTCTTTTTTTAATCTCCGTCGGGGATCGAACTCACGATCTTTGGTTTGGAAATCAAACGCTATAACCACTATGCTATACCCGCCGGCTACTGTAATGGAGATTGTGGTACTGTGTGGGTGATGCAGAGACTCTTGTTCTTCTTGTCAGCGACCAGCCAAGGGGTATAGTTTTGAAATCGGTGTTGGTTTGATGGAGCCTGTGACGACTCTGCATGCATCATTCAGGGCAGTATCCACTTGATTACAATAGGCTGATTGACCCCAAGGGGGAGCATGAAAAGAACCTCCACGCGGTGTCCCCTGGAAACGGAATTTCGGACTTCGTCCTCCGGCCAGTCTTTTTATCCAGCGACAACAAAAAAATGCAGAGACTATGAGCGGCTGACACAGCTTTGTGGTGTCAGTTTGTGACGACCGTATGCTCCAGTTTAGGGAGCGGACATAGTAATGATAATGATGTCAAGAAATCATCAAGTGTCATAGCAAGAAGCTTTGTTGTATCATTAGTGGGCGTTGATATACAATGGCGGAATACATCTGCTTTATTGTCAGATATAACCGCCACTTCCGGACACTCCTCTTCCTCATTAATATTACAATTAACATACCTACTTACCTAATTTATACCTAACCACGTCATAGAACATAAATATTTTTTAACCCTTTTCATTACGGCTTGGTTTGAATACAAATTATACTGTTAATTATAAAAATAGTATTTGAAGCATAAATGTACTTCTTCTTCGTAGTATCAATCCGGTGGATTGGCCTAAAAACTAAGGCGCAAAATTAATGCATCCTCTCTTTTTCAACTTATGGCGCAAAATCGTGGAATCTACCAGAAAGTCTTACACATGAAATAAAGATCACCCAACATTGGAGAGGTCCACGAGATGAGTGTCACTAGAGAATAGAATATGAAACGAGGATATCCAAAGAAGAGTTCAAGTAGTGGAGGCTACCCAACGAATAGGCACACTTTCAACCACGCGGGATGACATGCCGCGCGGCCGCAACGCGGACCTTGTCTCGCTAAAGGGTGGGGACCAACTTGCTCCATGGGCTCGCCAGCGCTACGGATCTCGCTCAGCGCTCTCGTGGCTATCTCTATAACTTACACACCCGTGAGCGGACCTGGCCAAAATGACTATATGACGGCGCACCTAAATGCACGACAAGCGATCCAAAATAAAAGACGAAAGATCGTATATCGAGGTTTTCGGTAACAGCAAGCAAGGACTACATCATGCTGATGTCAATAGATTACAACGACATATCTGTAGTAAGCATGGTAATTACTAGCTACACGTCAGGAACAATAACAATGTGAGCTGTTTTTAAGTAACAAGCAATCATATTGCGTGGAAGCGACGTGTACTTAGCTCATTTTCTGGGAACTAACGTGATGCAACGTTGTACTTGCGTTAAATGTACATAATTAATCACTTACAACATGTGATGTTAACCGCATGCGGTAAAACCCCGGAAGTAGGGACTCTATGACGCTACACGGCATAAGGTTAATCACCCGATTCCGTAAAAACGACATTAATTTTGCCTTCGTATATATATTTTTATTTTTTTATCTAAACGCATGCAGGAGAGCACAGCCGGTGCACTCTATGACGCTCAGCCAGGGTGGCTGGACGCTGCATGCGGGAAACGTGTGTTGTGTTGTGTTTGTGTATGGGTTGGGGAGATAGAAAGTGTATATTTATCTTTTTCTTGAAGAGATCCAGATTGAAGGAAGGAAGAAACGCAGACGCTGGAAGAACATTCCAAAGCTTATCGGTGGCATTAAGAAAGGAGCTTTGGAAACTGCCAGTTCTTGGTCGACACACATTAACCTTGTATGGATGTTCGGCAAGTGTAAGGCGAGTTTGTCGGTTGTGGGTGGATGCAGGAGGAATTAGTTTTTTTAAGTTCCGAAGAGCAGCGACCGTGGTAATAACTGTAGAAAAGACTAAGTGAACCGATCTTACGCTTGTGTTCCATTGATTGCAGGTTAGACGTAAGAGTGTCACATATGTTTTGTAAGTAGAGTAGATACAATATATTACAACCCTCGAGAGCGTGAAGCTTATCATCCAATGTCCTTAAAAACTGATTATTGAACACTAAAATATTCATCAAGTTAATAGTACTACAGTCTATGAAAGTTCACATGCCTTACTCTGGAGGCTCCTGGGAACCATTTATGTTCCCATGTGGACCTCCGAATATACAACAATGTGCTCTAGAACAAAGTGTAGACAATATGAGCTAACAGAACTGTGAAACGGCAATTTTTGGTGTCCATATGCTCCAAATATGGAGCAGATATGGTAAAATAATCATTACCATCATCATCATCAGCCTGTGCGCAACCACTATTGAATGTAGGCCTTCCGTATAAGTGTTTGATCCTCTGCCTTCCTCATCCAGGCCACTCCCGCTATTCTTCTTCTATCGTCAGTTCATCTTGAAAGGTGTCGCCCAACGCTTCGTTTGCTAGTTCTTGAACGCCGCTTCAACACTTTTCTTCCCCAACGACTTTTTTTTTATGTAAACACATACAGGAGAATATCGACATATGGTAATTACTGAAGTCTCATCTGTGGAATTCTATGACGCTTACCATGGTTTATATGGATAAACGCTGCGTGTGGAGTATTGATCCGCCAATGTCATAGACTACAGCCCGAGATTCACGCATCATCCTTTATTATTACAGGAATTTACTATGAATGGGTGGTCTTCACGGGACGACTTTCGTCTACCACCAATTTTATTTAATATGCTATGACTGACATTTTACGGGTGATGGATCAAATTCACACCAACCGGAGTATTTTAGAGCAAAGAAATCGATTAAAAAACATTTTTTTTGTAATCTCTGTCGGGGATCGAACCCACGACCTTTGGCTTGCAAAGCAAACGCTTTGACCATTGAGCTATGACCGCCGGCTGTCGTCTCTTCAACCGATATGTCAGATTGCCACTTGAGTGTGACTATTCGTTGGGTAGCCTTCACTACTTGAGTTTTTCTTCGGATATCCTCGGTTGTACTATCTTTAAGAGACACTCCTCTCATGGATCTCTCCATGGCACGTTGGATGACCTTTCTTTTATGTGCAAGACTTGCTGTTAGATTCCACGTCTCTACGCCATAAGTTAATACAGGGAGGATGTATTGGGTAAAAATAAATATATACTTTCTAAAATTAATATTATTCACGGGATTCGCGTACCTTGTAACTGTAAAATTCACAGTCATTATTTTTTGTAACAATCAAGCGATTAAACCATTAAGTAAATTACGCAATGCGTTAATGACAAGAGAAAAAAATCCACGCTTTAATTATAACCTAGGTTGGTTACTTTATACGCACAATGGACGTTATGAAACCTTTACACAGGAGCTTTAACCCTTCAGTACCCAAGAGCCGATGTATCGGATATAAAATAAACAGTTTAAATAACTAGGGTATTTTTTTATTGTTAACCCTTTCATTACGGCTCAGTTTGAGTACAAACCATACTCTCAATTATAAAACTTGTATTTGAAGCGTAAATGTACTTATCTGGTCTGTTTTCATATATAACATTGGTTCTTGTATACTTTACCTATCAGATGATGCATAAAAAACTATTCTAAGAAAGTAGCAAAACAATATATCACGTCAAACGATGTCAAAAGTCGAGGAATCTTATGACGGCATATGCCGACAACCGATGCGAAAAGGTTAACACATACAGCAGAATACCGACAGATGGTGATAGTGATATTGAAGTCTCATCTGTGAAATTCTATGGCGCTTACCATGCTACATATGGCTAAGCGCTGCATGTGTAGTGTTGATACGCAACGTCATAGACTACAGAACGACATTGACGCATCATCATTATTATTACAGGAGCTTACTATGAATGGGTGGTCTTCACGGGACGACTTTCGTCTACCACTAATTTTGATTAATAGGTTATGACTGGCATTTTACAGGTGAGGGATCAAATTCACACCGACCGGGGTATTTTAGAGCTCGGAATTCGATTAAAAAATGCATATTGTTTTAATCTCCGTCAGGGTCGAACCCACGAACTTTGGCTTACCAAGCAAATGCTTAACCCACTGAGCTACACCCGCCGGCTATAACATTTGGTATACTCGTAGATCAATTATCTATGAAGGATTAGAGTATTGAAGCGTATTCTAAAAACTAAAAAATAATCCGAATAATGATATAATATATTGAATTTAAAGTGACGTTCGGTTGGCTCAAGGTTGAATGTCGACATAATATGACGCATGCCGTTTTAATTATCGTAAGCAAGACAAAGAAAACGCGTCTGAAGTGCCTTACATGAATGAGCTGTCAGATTTCCCGCCGCCATTGCGCCTGCGCGGAAAATGACGCGATTTTCATTCACGAGTTTGTTCATTGTTCGATGCGCGTGTAAAGTGATCAAGAAACTACTTCTAATTATATTTATTTAACCCTTTCGTTACGGCTCGGTGGAATACAAATTATACTGTCAACACGGCGTGAATTTTTCAAACCCCATTTTTTTGCTTAAAACTAGTATTTGAAGCATAAATGTACTTATCTGACCTATTTTCATATATCACATTGGTTCTTCTATTCTTTAGCTATCAGATAATGCATAAAAAACTATTATATTTAACAAACGTTCATTATGTAACTCCATACATGTGGTCGCATTGACACATGAGGTTTACAGAAAAATCGCTCCTGTGACGAAACCTAACGATATTTATTTACACGCTTTACAGATTCCTGTAAAGAATACATGTAGGTTGATAAAGGGAATGACTGCACTTCCAATTTCCTACCATAGATGTCACAATGAGTACTGAAAGTAGCAAAACAATATATCACGTTAGCCGATGTCAACGGTCGGGGAATCTTTGACGGCATATACCGATAACCAATACAAACAATTACTATTAATACTCGTATTTTAACACTTGATGGTAGTGGCATTGCTTTACACGTGCATGTAGAATCATAAGGTAACCAACTTAACACCAGTATGCAGAGACGTTTCTTCATTTAATTTTATTCATACCAGCCATTTACATATAATAATGTCATCTGAGAAAGGAAATTCGCATTTTATCAACGTTGATAGTAAAAACAACAAAAACGAATCCGTAAGTAAACGAATGAATCGATTTCTAACCTATGTATATATTTTTTATGTAAACACATACAGGAGAATACTGACAGATAGTAATAGTTATTTTGAAGTTTTTCATTTGTGGATCCTATGACGCTTAACATTTTACATATGGGTAAGCACTGCATGTGGAGTGTTGATCCGCCGACGTATACAGCCCGACATTCACACATCATCCTTATAACTGAATTTACTATGAATGGGTGCTCTTAACGGAACGACTTTCGTCTACTACCAATTTCTATTCATCTATCACCAACAGGTTTTTAGTCGCTTTTTACGGATGAGGGATCAAATTCACACCAACCGGGGGTATTTTAGAGCTCAGAAATCGATTAAAAATCTTTCTACTGTCTACGCGGGGATCGAACCCACGACCTTCGGAATGCCAAGCAAACACTTTAACCACTGAGCTATACCCGAAAATTCTGTATAGCTTTTAACGAATGCATCCTCTTTGAATTAACTTATGGCGCAGAGACGTGGAATTTAACAGCAGGTCTTACGCATAAAATAAATGACACCCCAGCGTGCTATGGAGAGATCCATGAGAGGAGTGTCTCTAAAATATATAATCTGAATGGAGAATATCCGAAGAAGAACTCAAGTAGTGGAGGCTACACATAGAATAAGCACACTCAAGTGGCAATGTGACATATCTGTCGAAGAGATGATGGTCGATGGGGAAAAAAAGTGTTAGAGTGGCGTCCAAAAACTGGCAAATGAAGCATTGGTCAAGATGGACTGACGAAATCAGATGAATAGCGGGTTGGCCTGAATGAGGAAGGATCGAAGAGGATGGAGACTCATGCGAGAGGCATACTTTCAACAGTGGACAGGCTGATGATGATGATTATGATTATTTAATTAAGGAGGTCATAAAAGCACAAGGCCCGCGTGCCCGCGTGGGCGCAGCAAGTGCAGCGCTGCTGCATCTTACAGCAATGCACCGGTCCGCCCCCAAAGGCTAAACAACTCTTACAAGTTGCAACATGCAAAGGTTGCAACGACATCGTTTACATAAACATCATCATCATGCGACACCCGCTCTCTATCTAAGGCATATGATAGTCAAAAAACTCAAATATTATGAGTCAATTAAGTCTAAAGCCGGTCTCGCATCCAAAACACTGGGTGTAATATACACTCGTAGATCACGTAAGTATTTCACCGAAAAACAACTCATTTTTCAATATAAAGGACAAATCCGCCCTATGGGTTGGAGCCCCAAAATACCTTCTTAATTTGACCGACTCAGTTCAAAGAAGTGTAATTCGTTTAATAAACATTGACACTCTTACGTGTAACCTGCAATCAATGGAACACAGGCGTATGATTGGTTCACTTAGACTTTTCTACCGTTATTACCACGGTCACTACTCTTGGGAACTTAAAGAACTAATTTCTCTTGCTCGCACCCACAACCGACAAAGTCGTCATACAATTGCCGAACACCCATACACGGTTAATGTGTGTCGACCAAGAACTGACAGTTTTCAAAGTTCCTTCCTTAATGGCACTGTTAAGCTTTGGAATGCTCTTCCAGAATCTGTGTTTCCTCCTTCCTACAATCTGGATCTCTTCAAGAAACAGATAAATATACACTGGTAATATCTCCAACCCACACACAAACACGAACAGAACATACGTTTACCGCATGCAGCGTCCGTCCTCCCTGGCTAAATGTCATAGAGTATACACTAGTCTCGACCGGTTGTGCTCTCCTGCATTTGATTACATGAAAAAAAAAACAGCTGCCACGCGTCCGTCTGCAAGAGTGCAGACGCAAGTAATGACTCCTAACTGATGTCTGCCATTTGCAGAATCCATTTCACAACCTTACCATTTCCTTATCCATTCCCATGTATTTCGTGGTTAGCAACGTGTTACCAAACAAGGCATCTCGCTGTAGTATACTAATTTCGCAGCCTTAGACTGAGGTCTATTTGACATCTAACTGATGCACCTAGAATCACGGGAAGGCCTTCAGCCACTCTCTAACAAGTAGCTTTTTGCGTGCGCCCAGTAACGGGTCTCCATCTGGGTCTTGAAAAACAGGACGGGACATTGAGGGTTTTCACCAAGCGAGTTCCACGAAGCTTTGTCAGCTGCTATTTTCCTTGCCTCATCAAACTCTAATCAAGTATCAGCTACGCCTCTTGGTGGCTGACAGAGGTTTATGACTATTCATTTGATTTGGAATATGATGCTAAAGAAATCACCCATATTGAACTCCAATACTGTATAATATTAAGTATTGAAGCGGCCAAATAAGAAGCCTGTTACGTACGTCTCACGCTGAAGGCGACAGCTGTTGATAGTTATATGTTATTTGTAATGATATAGGAATTCGATGGTTTATTATACTTTGCATCCCACGAGTATTATCGGGCGGACCTTCAATAAAGAAACAGTCCGTGAGCCCCGACCGATTGTTAGAAAGGGGGCCATAAATATTAAATAAGCCAAAAACGTCGCCCTTTGTTGGCCAGCGTGAGATGCGTCTATTCTCGAGAAGATGTCATAAATATTAAATATTCAGAAAGTGTTCCTTTGTGTAGTAAAGCGTGCGAACGAGCCTGGGATACGTTTCAGTTTTAGCCATAAAAACATAAACCGATGTTATGGCTAGGATTACCTATCTCTAGGAACGTTTCGTAATAAAACCCTAAGAAAGGAATACAGACTCGTGCGAACGTGACTATTCTCACGGCCGCAAAAGTAGGTACCAGAAAATTAATGTATAAAAGCACCGACTTGAACGTTAAATAAATCAGTTTAGACTTGAATCTCTTGCGTTTCATTTCTACCTCCCACCCTCCTGTAAAGCCGCGCCGGCTGCCTGAAATCTGGAGAAATGAGGCTGTCCGCCCACTTCAGATTGATGGCGTAACTAGTTACCTTACAAGTAACTGGGAGAAGATGGTCTAGTGAAGAGCGGAAAACCGATACACGCCCGTAGAGCGGATCGTCAGCGGAACTGGAAGCTGTCGTCTACAAAGCCCTTGTTCGATATTAAAATGAATGCCAACTATTGTCCTAACTAAAAACAAAACTAACGAATTGACAGTTGAAGATAAAGAAAAAGATTATGTCATTAGAAAACTAACGAGTAATTTCCTGTTTTGACCATAGTTATTATAAAAAAATCATAAACAAAAAGAAGACTCATCTATCGACAGTAAATTGTGTTTTTTAATCTGTGTGCAACAATGACGATGCGCTTATCATATTTTTAAAATTGATTGACAGAATATTACCAATTATCTACACTATGTACATGGTTTCCTGACATACTTTTTTTTATACGTACGTAAGCACGTGCAGAAAATGTGCATCGAATAAAATAACTGATATTTGTATTTTTCTTTAATATTTTTTTTTGTTCTGCCGCATTTCGTTCCCAGACAATTAGTTCTACGATTTATCGGTAACGACGTGAGGTGCACTTGACGTCTGGTGCACGGTACATTTGGCGCACGGGACAACTGGTGCACTGGATGTCTCGGTAACCTAACTTAACCTAACCTAAGTTATTTCGTTAACGACTCCTATGAATCTCTGGTTTGCGTTTTCGCGTTTATCTATGAAAAACAATATAATATGGCTTATTGTCTCTTTGCTAGTGTCCATCTTTGACGGGCGATCAAACTAAATTGAGTAAACCAATCACAAAACGGCTATATGAGTTGTTAAGTACAAAATCACATCTTTCTAACGCCATTTAAAATAATCCGCTCGGACGTATACAACGCAAGATACAGATAAATAAAGCTATCGATTGGAAAAATAATGAATTACTTTTTACTGCTTAAGACTAGAGGCCTTTGAGATGTGGTCATACAGAAGAATTCTCGGAATTTCCTGAAGAGACCACATCACGAACATTGAGGTTCTCAGCATAATCAAGAAAGATCTCAGCGTAACCTAGTGAGAACCATCTCAGAGAGGCGATCGGTCATATCATACGCCACGATGGTCTTCTTCACGACATTGTGGAAGGGATGGTTGAGGGTAGAAACTGTAGAGGACGCCCTAGACGGGATTATTTGCAACAAGTGTTTGCAACGAGGACATGAGTTGCAGCTCTTATGCTGATCTAGGAGGGTTGCAGAAGATCTAGAAGAGTGAAGATCGAGATGCAAGATTTTGTTGCTGCAAACCAATTCACTGGATTGATACTACGAAAAAGATTATTTACATGTAATAAACACTAAAGAAAAATAATTATATAGGTGACCTTACGCTTAAATGACACCATCTTTTCCTAGGAATCGCTGCAAGTTTATTGGAATAGATAACAAACGTTACGATTGTATAGGAATTATTGATCACTCTCACGTAATCTGAGTGTGCTTATAACCGGATGTGCTGAAATAACGCCGATAAACGATTGCTTTGAATTGATAAGGTGATATTGCGTTAAATAAACATTATCCCGTAGATATCCGTTGACGAATAGTTCGTTTTTAACAATAATTTAACTGTTATCCTAATGACAGTGCAGTCAATTTAAACTTTACCAGAAACTTCTACAGTAGTTGATACACTACGCTTCTATACTCAAGAATTAATAGCATGATCCCTTAATGTTTACATAAATAATTGATATTAACATCCTCCTCTCTCTCAAAGAGGTGTTATTCCGTCGCGTGAGGGCAAGATGAGGAGCCGATTAACAACACAAAGACTTCTTCTGAAGCACATTGACATATAGATTTCGATAACTTTACAAACTTTTGGCCCGGATCTAGTCACATCATTCAACAGGCCGGGCCAACAACAGTACGACCTTTTTCGCAGTCGGCACACAACTAACTGCCGTGCGGCGTCGTGGTCGGTAACTAGTCCTCCTAACGACATTACAAAATGACGACACATACGTGTACGAAAAGCGAACAGAAATAAGAGACGAAAGATTGTATATCGAGGTTTCCAGTCAGCAAGGGCTATATCAATATAATGTTTGTAATTTTTCAGATATTTGCCACAAATAACTAGAAGCTTAAAACTGCTTGTATATTCAGTAATTATTAACTTTCATTGGCATGTATTTATTCGTTCAGTAATTAATTCAAGGTTTTGGCAGTAAGTAAAATCAATAGGCAGTTAATAAAATTAATCGGCAGTACACTATATAAATTGGCAGTGTCCACTGTGTTAGTATGAATGTGTTCAGTTATTAAATTTAAATGGCAGTTATATATTCAATACTGACAGTAATTAATGTAAAATGAATGAATAATTAGCACATAAAATGGAAACCTAACTTAACCTAACCTATTATTGATTGCCATTCATTAATTTATTATTTTTTTACTGCCAATTTATATTTTTCAACTGCCATTTTTTAATGACTTATTTAATGTATTTATTACTAATCATTTCATAAATAATTACTGCCACTTAATTGAATTGACAACTGCCAAAATAATTAGATGTCATTTTCATTCCTTCTCCTTCTTAGTGCTATTAACAACCCTGAGATCCTTGATTTTTTTTTAATTTTACGTTTCAGATATGTATACTCGTGCTCGTAGCCATTCATTGTGTTCTATTCTAGTTGGTGCCTGTGAAGTTTTAAATAGTCAATTCAGTTCAACTGCAATGGCGCTTCTAAATGTGGTAACAGAACACTTCGATATATTTTTAACTTTATTTTCTAATGAATCTAATGGTAAAAAAACCATAGCATATCTGTTACATATGGTGACCACAATTTGTCGCCACTTAGTTCTGTCAGCTGTCACTGTCCATTCCTCGTTCTAGTTCATACCTACATCTGAAGGTCCACTTGGAAACATATACGATTCACTACAACCTCCAGAGTAGAGCTCAAGAACTGGCAAAGGGAGCTTTGGTCGATCCCCTGCAAGATAGACTGACGACATCATAAGAATAGCGAGAATAACCTGTATGCCAAAGACTGAGAATATAAGAGGATGGAGACTCATGCGGGAGGCCTACATACAACAGTAGACGGACACAGGCTGATGATAATGATCTAGAGCAGAAGTCTGAGTTGATTGAAAAGGGGGTAACTGTAGAATATTTTTGTATATGTTAACCATTTTTTTTTTGGAAAACGTATGATTAGTCCGACGCTACTGAGTCCTGGAACATTTGATCTTAATGGGTGGCTCAACCTGAACGGATATGGGAAGAAAAAAATACACTTTTGACTTTGGCGTTAGTATAGGTTAGGTTAGGTTATGTTTCATTGACTTTGAGGTTAGAAACGCTAATGACACTGGAAGGATGTTTATAAGAACAAAAAATGTTCAACGACTTGCGATTTGTAGGCGCCATAAGTGTTCTTGACATTTTTGTTGCAGTTCTCGATATATTATTTGATATTGAGAGACGCGCGAAGAGTGCATAACTAGGTGCATCTAGATCCACGCTAGATGCACCTCTGCAGTCGCACGCTTCATAACAACTCCGGAAAACGCAGCTCCACCTAAAATATAATAATCCCAAAATAAATTCTCCGACATTTGTAATGTCTAATGTAGTAAAAAGCATTTCCTTTCGACACACACTGACGCGAAAATCGCATTCACACGCAACACACACACGCGCGCACTCAGGAAGTGGCGAGAGAAAGAGACAGACTTATATGAAATCAACAAGTGTGATAGAGTACAACTCTGCATAAACTAGAAAGAGATAGAATAATTAAATTCTTTGTGTGTGAGAACGAGGTAAAAGATTACGCGGGAGAGCTCGGTAAAGATAGAAGACTCTTTAAAGATTTTTTAAGCCTTATAGAAATAAGATTGGTATTTTCGATGTTTTTAGTAGGTATCATTTTAATATGTTAGTAATAATATTTTGATTAAAACACAATAAATCTTTGAGCAACAGTTTTTTCTAAAAATATTTTATTATCATTATATTTTACAAAAATTCTACAAATTACAAATTTTTATTAAAAATGTATTAAATACGTAAATTTGTCATTTATTTTGTATAATTTTGTTTAGGACAATTTAAATTCTATTTAATAGAAAATATAGAAACAAAACACACTTTATTGTGTAATACTTTTTTGTATTGCTCAGTTTCAAAAATTTTAGCACTCATGATTTCCCAAATTTTTTAACATTCATCTTCCTTACCAAAGATGTTTATTTTGTTTTACACGCCTAAAACGTAATGTAAAATAATGCTATAAAATGTTTCGAATACATACACAATACAGAAGAAGGTATATTACTTTTGACGTTGACGTTTATCGTTAAAATAAAAAAACGAACGCCGATAAGTCGCGCAGAAGTAAGTAGAAGAAGAAGACTGTGCTAAAAAGAGATGGGGCAATACGAACAGTGGTTGAAAGAGTGACTAGCGATACTTCACTTCATACAAACGGTTCAAAGAGGTTGAGTTGTACTAACGATGCAATATAAGAACCAAGTAACATATATTTTTTCCATGATTATTGTCTGAACAGTGTTTTTTTTAATCAAATTCTTACAAAATCACTTATGGCATTAAGCACATGTTTTTTGCATGTCAGGGCCTGTCACGTGGTGTATTTTGTATAATTTTATATTTTCTTAAGGCAGTGATTAAACACCAAAAATAAATTAAAAATCAAAATATTATTAGCACTTCAACCCAAAAGGTAACATTTCTTGCTATAATTTGATAATTTATGCTCAAATTATTAGTTAACTCAATTAATTAACCAAGTGCAAGAAAATGACCTCACTCAACATAATCAGCGATATTTTAAATTTTAAAGAAAAGGACTGATTTTGAAAGATAATTTACTTGTAAAATTGGTTGTCGAGTGAATCACCTCCAGGTGTCTCAGTTTTAAGTTTACGTCAATTAACAGATACATATTATTAGTTTCCTATTATCTGTCCAACTCATGAGAGAAAAAAAAACACTGGAGAACATAAGCCTATAAATTTAATATTTATCGTTATTATATTAATTTTAAGTAAAATTTGTTTCATATGTATTCATATTGTGATGATTGAATAATGTGAGGGCTCTAAATTGACAGTTCTTGGTGAAATTGCAAAATAATAATTGTAATTTAATTTTAGTCAAAAATAAAATTATGACAAACACTTTGTTAATATTTTTGAATAAATTTGATAGGAAATGCAAACAAAAGTTAAGTAAAATAAAAGAAAATTTAATAATTTGTTAATTAAAACATTGAATTAAATTTATTGTACAATTGAACAAACAGATTGAATTTAATTGAGAATCTTTGGAATTTAAATAAGTTACTTTTTTTTTCATAAATCATATCCTTCATTAAAAAATATATTGAATTCAAAAAATTCGATATAAACTGTTTTACCACAAAAAGTGTTACAGTGTGTTAAATATCAAGCGGCCATATTTCAGTTCATTGAAAGAGCGAAATGCCGCGATGCGAAATGTATTACGTGCGAGCGAAACGGCGATACTTTAGTTTTACAACGAGAGAGCGAGGGAGAGGCGAGAGAGAACAAGACGGAGCCAGTGATGGAACCAACATGGCCGAGGACACGCGTAAACTACGCCTGGAGGAGCGTTTAAAAATTAAAATCGGTACGTTGCGCGACGATAAACGAGATGTAAAGATGTGCAATTGAAAGCCGACATTTCAATCTATATTTCAGTGTAAAAAAAGTGCCCAAAAGTTGTTCCCTTGTGCCGTTAACGCGGCTGTCAAAATCTGTTGTCCAAACGGGTCTATCAAAAAACTAAACAGGTGGTGTCACATAATTCGCGATAATACCCAAATCGAATCGTTTTATAAGTTTTAATAATATGTTTTGTAATGGTCATTGTATGAGGCGTCGTTTGATGCTGAGTTTTAAGCTGTGCGTCCAGTATTAAGTGAGATATGTTGAGTTTTGTGTTGGTACCTAACACTGTTATACTTTTTGTATGGAGCACAGAGCTCTGTTATGAATGAAACTGGGAGGATTTATAAACTGTCATATTTTTACTCTTAGAATCAAACTTAACCACTCTTTCACAAATATTTACTATTTTTAACGTTGGCACACACATAATACATCACATAATCATTAATTTCAACAGTTATTTGCATTATTTCATAAAAATATCGCATATTTTGTGTGTACTTAACCCTATACACTTTGTATGCAGCTGTATGAATGAATGAATTTTGGTGCGAAATTAGTGCTGACACAAAAATTGATTTCAATTTAATATGAAACATTTTAAAGCAGTCGTGTACACTTTAAACATTTATAAACACATATGCAATGTTTTAACACTGAAACATCCACCACTAACTATTACAAAATAAGAAATATCAACAAATTTGTATGACTAACCGTTTCCCATACATTTTGTATGTAAGTATATCATCATTGAATTAAAGGCGTAAAAGGCATTTTGAATGAGTTATAAATTAGTTTTTCAACCTATTTATATCAGACGCTATATTATAATTAGATTTAAGTATGTTTTTTAATGGTTTCTACAATTTAGAACGAAATATCGATGTTTTATATGAGCAAACCCATCCTCTACACATTTTAGTATGGAACTCTTATGAATGAAATCGTAAAAAAAAGGTGTGACAATTAATTTTGTAAAAAACATTTATATGCACCGTGGTGTAGTGGTATTTATACAGCTTGTGAAGCATTTGATCCTGGATATATTCCTAGTAAATAAAAAATAAATATATTATTAGTTTTTGAATGATTTACATACTATTAAAAATCAAATCATAACAGTATATATATGTAAAAGAAAATCACTTATATGCTTCGAATTTGGAACATATGGTCAACACTAACTGTTTCTAATTAAAATATTAAATTAACAGTTTAATAGTATTGTCCTAAATTAGTTCAGCATCCCGAATTTCCATCGAAATATTACAAAAAATATTGACATTTGCGTATTTCGTATTTTTTTGCCTCTTTTTAATATCGTAGTTTATTGAAGTCTAATGTGTTTATCGGCTTCTAAACAGCAAGCGTCATAGTCCGATCGACGGATATAGATCTGTTGAGCATCCGGTCGCATTCTCGTGTATGTGTTTACATAAATCGTATAATACATTGCATATATCGCTTTTCATTGATGCATACTGTGAATGAATCGCAACGCTACGTTCGGAAAATCCCATACAAAAAATATTATAATTATTGATCAAATATATACAATTTATTTATAGATATTTTCAATGTAAGCACATTTATATTTGTTCTATGCTTTATTCGTTCTAAAGATGGAGAACACGACCGCCACAAAAAAAAAATATCAGCTATCAAGTTATTAACTACGATCTATTACATAGTACACTGTGTTATATGATGATGAGTGCCAGGGGGCTTATAAAAAATAATGCAGCTTAAATTTATGTTTTACTGCAACAACCACTCCATAAAGTAGTATAATTATAGTAAACGTAATAAAAAAATAAAGTGTTAAAGTGAAAAAAAAAAATGTTTTTTTAAGGAGGCCGGGTGATTAGCGTGACGTTTCCAAATGAATAAATGATGATATTTTTATTTGCGTTTTTATGATGCTTGCCATTTAAAGTTTTCTAAACAGGGATATATAAATATTTAAAAATATATGTACTATATTGAACAATTATTAAATCTAATGTGTACACCATCAAGGATACTCTTTTTTCCTTACTCGTAATATGGCGTAATACTCTTGTATTGTTTTTCATTGTATCTTCCTTATCCATCACTTCTACAGTGCATATATTAGTCATAATTGTGCAATATAATCGTAAACTAAATTTATGTGTTTTTTTTTTTGTAAAACTTCACTTTTAAGTATCAATATTTCAATGAATCAATATTTTTTCAACATATAATTGATGAATATTGTTCCTAAGCATCGTTCCTTGATTCCTCACTATCAAATTTACCATTTTTACATTAGTAATGTCATTTTTCACACTTTTTATGACGACCTTGAAAATTAAATTTAGAACAAAATACGACCAAAAGCCGAATTTTATGCACAAAAAATGATTTTTGTAATTCATAATTATTGTTTATTTTAATTGGGTTAGGTTAGATTAAATTAAAACAGTACGAATTTCTTAAAATATTTACGTTTTTTCGTCAAAAAAATAATAAAACTGTTAAAATTCGCAATTAATAACGTTTTGCAATGTTATATTGGTAAATGTAATAATAATGAACTCTACTAAAGACCATGTCTCACTTTTATTGACATATTTAACCCTTTCATTACGGCTCGGTTTGAATACAAATTATACTGTCAATTATAAAACTAGTATTTGAAGCATAAATGTACTTATATGGTCTATTTTCGTATATCACATTGGTTCTTGTATACTTTAGCTATCAGATGATGCATAAACAACTATTCTAAGAAAGTACAAAACGATATATCACGTCAACCAATGTCAACGGTCGGGGAATCTTATGACGGCATATGCCGACAACGATGCGAAAGGGTTAAAGGTAAAATCACGAGAATTTGAAAAAGTGGCATCTGCACTATCCGAGGTATTAACAATATACACTATATTAAAGCCTTACCTTTTAGATTATTATTTTTTTTTCGATTGAAATGCGTTTATGATTAGATCACCCATTTTATAAATTTTATTTGAAAGTGATAGCGTAAACCGAGAATGAAATATCGACATTTAAATTGTTTAAATACTATTTCGTATGGAAAAAGGCATGAATGAATGTACGTATGAGATCGCTCCGTCTCGCTCACTCTCTCCGCGTCACTTACGCGCCGAGCGAGAGGGAAATACTTTTGCATAAATTTATTCCATTGTTTGCTTGTATTATTATTCATTTTAGTATATTTCACTTGTAATCGTTATTATTTCAAGAGAATTGAGCAAAATCTATCTTTATTTAACTAATTAATTTATATTTACTAGAATCAGGGCTTATATAAATGTAAAACTACTTAACCCTTTCGTTACGGCTCAGTGGAATACAAATTTTACCGTCAATACTGCGTGAATTTTTCAAACCATTTTTTTTGTTTAAAACTAGTATTTGAAGCATAAATTTACTTATCTGACCTATTTTCATATATAACATTGGTTCTTCTATCCTTTAGCTATCAGATGATGCATAAAAAACTATTATATTTAACAAACGTTTATTATGTAACTCCAAACATGTGGTGGCTTTGACACATGTGGTTTACAGAAAAATCGCTCGTGTGACGAAACCTAACGATATTTATTTACATGCTTTACAGATTCCTGTAAAGAATACATATAGGTTGATAAAGGGAATGACTGCAGTTTCAATTTCCTACTGTAGCTGTCACAATGAATACTAAAGAAAGCAAAAACGATTTATCACGTCAACCGATGTCGACGGTCGGGGAATCTTTGACGGCATATGCCGACAACCGATGCGAAAGGGTTAAAATCGCAGAAAGTATGTATAAAGCTTTATTAATTAGTTTTATGGGGTAAACATACGAAACAACAAAAATTCTAAAAATATCAATTATTTTGTTAAATGCTCAGGGATCTTGCTATATTTTCTTGATTATAGTGAAATTTCACAGTTGTTAATTTTAAATTTATAAAGGGTCCGCCAAATAACTTTTTTTTTTTTTGAAAATGGGGCGCAAAACATCGAGTGTAGCTTCGGCTGTGTGACACGTAGCGCCGTCTTGTTGAAACCAAATGTTGCCAATATCTTCCTCTTCAATTTTTGTGAACAAAAATGGCCCGATAACGATCGCCATTGACTGTAACGGCCACTCATTGCTCATTTTCGAAGAAAAATGGCTTGATTTTCAAAGTAATGTCGCAATATTTTCCAGCGTTGTTCAAGCGTATACACAACCATATTCGTTCAGCGGAAGGATAAAACTAATTATCTGTCAAATCAGACATGAGCTAAGTGTTACCATTCATGAAATAAGCACTAGTTGAAAAAAAAAGTTAGATGGCGGACCCTATATATATTCGGATTGAGCCGCCCTTTATGACAAAATTGTCCACGTTTAGGGGGCATCGGGTTAATCGTCCGATATCTTTAAAAAACCCATTAACAAATCTCCCAAAAATATGCCTCGGATACTAGAGCTGCCCTCCCTTCAAGTACTCGGACTTTTGCTCTGAAGATTTTTGGAAACCTTATATATATTCACAAGTGGACTAACATATATGTCATAGAATGCTGTATGGACTGTGGCAGCTGACAGAAATAAGTGCTTGAAATTTGTGGGGACCATATGTCACAGTTATGGAATGGATATGAGAAAAAAAATATTTTTAAATTTAAATTTTACTATTTGACAGAGCTTATGAAGCCATCTTGTATAAAGGCGCGTGGAGAGACACTCAAATCAGCCAAAGCAAGTAAAAGCATCCTGCAGCTGACGAGAGGTAGTCCTAGCTCGGTCTTTGGCAATCGTGTTTTAAGTTTCATGGCACCAACGGCCTGAAACTCGCTGCCAGAAAGTTTACGAGAGATGAAAACGTAGGTATCCTTCAAAAGCAGACTCAAGAGGCACATTTTTACTTGAGAGGCAAATAATCGCTTTTAGAATGACCATTTGGTCATAGCTTAGCGGTTAAAGCTTTTGCTTGCCAAGCCAAAGGTCATGCGTTCGATCTCCAATGAAATGAAAAGATTTTTTTTTAATCGATTTTAAAGCTCTTTAAATACCATCAGTTTGATCCCTCACCTGTAAAATGCCAGTCATAGCCTATTAATCAAAATTGGTGGTAGTGTGAGTCGTCCAGTAAATACCATCCATTCATAGTGAATTCCTGTAATAATAAGGATAATGCGTGAATGTCGGCTCTATGACGTTCACGGATCAACGATCCACATGCAGCACTTATCTACATGTAGAATGGTAAGCGTCATAGAATCCACAGTTGAAAACTTCAGAATCACTATCACCATCTGTCGGTATTCTTCTGTATGTATTTACATTTAAAAAAAGAAAAAAGTTGTCTGGTGAAGATCACCCATTCAGAGTGAATTCCTGTTATATGACGTTGGCGGATCCGTTTGTAGAATGGTATCCATCACAGAATCCACAGATGAAAACTTCAGAATCACTATCACCGTCTGTCGGTATTTTCCTGTATGTGTTTACATAAAAAAAGGCGCTACATAAATAGTGATCGCATGTAAAGCTCATGACCGCCACTGACGTCATATGCGGTGAAACGGGTAAAACTTGATAATAGTGTTACAAGCATAAAAGTTTATGGACTATATCAGGCGGCTTCTAGTATGTAATCTTTGGAGTTGCGGACACTTACACCACATCCTGTCTACGGCCAAAGGATGATGTGATTCCACAAAGAATCAGCATTTAATTTATTTAATTATTATAATTTTAATTTTAATATTAGTGCCAATAATTAACCTTTTATGTGTGACGCCCTTTTTATAGATTTCTAGTTTTGAAGTATATAATGAATATACTTATACACAATGAGTGTTGGTTACGTATCTGCTTCCTAGTCGGTGCATAGCAACATTTTTTTTATGTAATCACATGCAAGAGAGCATAACCGGTCGAGATTAGGGCGCTCTATGACGTTCAGTCTAGACGGCTGTATGCTGCATGTATGAAACTTATGTTGTGATTGTGTGTGGGTTGGGGAAATCGCATGTGTATATTTATCGTGGGTTCAATCCCCAAAGGAGATAAAAAAAAAGGATTTTTAATTGATTTCTGAGCTCTAAAATACTCTGGTTGTCCCATGAAGACCACCCATTCATAGTTAATTCCTGTAATAATAAGGATGAATCGGATTCGTGAATCTCAGGGTGTAGTCTATGACATTGGCAGATCAACACTCTACATGCAGCGCTTAGCCATGTACACCGTGGTAGGCATCATAGAATTTCACAGATGAGACTTCAGCATCACTATCACCATCTGTCAGTATTCTCCTGTATGTGTTTACATAAAAAAAAACTGTTTATTGAATATATATATATAATGGTGTCGGAAACATCTGGGTCACATTCATCTTTTTTACTGGACTATGCTGCCTAGCGCTCAATAGCATTGCTTGCATTGCAATAGATTTCACCGCAAAAGCATGGTTCCCTCACGGTCGCCATTCGAGGCTTATTTTTTACATCCGAGTCGCAGATAATTCATATCACGAGCTGTCATAAGACTGAAGGATCAGGTGACCTTTGATCCGAACCAGTGATTCCCAACTGTGCGTCCCGAGAAAACATTCAGCGGCTTTCACACACTCGAGATTGCTCGTTGTAGTAGTTGTAGTAGACATTGGTCTACTACAACTTTTGTCTTGTGTATAAATATAATTTTTTTGATGCTTTCAAGACCTTGACCATTTGGTCGTAAAGTGCGGCTCAACTCATGAAACATTGATTTCTCAATATATATTCATCAGCCTGTATACGTCCACTTGAATGTAGGCCTCCCGTATGAGCCTCCATTCTCTTCGATCCTCTCCATTCCGCATCCAGGCCACTGCCGCTATTCTTCTTATGATGTCAGTCCATCTTGTAGGAAGTCAGCCAACGCTTGCTTTGCCATTTCTTGGGCGCTACTTCAATACTTTTCTTCTTCATCACCCATCTTCTCTTTGACAGATATGTTACATTGCCACTTGAGTGTGCCTATTCATTGTGTAGCCTTTTTACTTGAGTTCTTCCGTCTACTCAAGTCTCTGCGCTATAAGTTAGTTCAAAGTTGATGAACGTTTAGTGATCTGAAAATGTTGCCCGTTTCTGATCTGCAGTCAGGTTGAGAGGCTTCCTGTGTAGATATCCTCGCGTCTCAGACTGCGATAGTGGGGAACGAGGGAACAATGGGTTATCAGCTGTGATTTGCAAACGCTGCAAAGGTCAACGGGGTGAGGGTAAACACACCATCCATGGATCCTTGGCTATCTCCATCTCACCGGACTGAATGAACACCACTCGTAATCAAATGCACTTATGTGCTTTTAAGCAATAACATTACTGCACTTATCGGTCACTTGGAATGCGTCTAGGAATAATATAATGCCAATATCCAACGGGTATAATTTAGAGCTGTTTAAATCTCTATACAAATCTGCAACAATGATGGTCCAGCTCCATGATAGCACTAACAATATATCTATAAACAAAGGTGTTAGACAAGGAGATGTTATATCTCCAAAACTCTTTACAAACGCCCTAGAAGATATATTCAAACTGCTATCCTGGACAAAATGTGGAATAAATATTAACAGAGAGTACATTTCTCACCTCCAATTTGCAGATGACAAATTTTCAATTCTTTTTTAATTCAAGACATGCTCTACGACCTCAAAGCGTCGAACAAAATTGGTTTGAAAATGAACATGGATAAAACAAAAGCCATGATAAATAGTCATATTTCCCAGACCTTTAACCCTATTTCCATTAGAGGAACACAAATAGAGGTTGTAAACGACTATACCTATCTGGGTTAAGTAATACAACTAAGGCGAAGTAACTTCTCAAAAGAAATCGACAGGCGTATACAACTGGGATGGGCAGCATTTGGAAAACTAACGTACATTTTTAAAGCGAAAATTCTGCAATGTCTTAATACTAAGGCGTTAAACCAATGCATCCTCCCTGTACTAACTTATGGCGCAGAGACGTGGAATCTGACAGCAAGTCTTACCCATAAAATAAAGGTCACCCAGCGTGCTATTGAGAGATCCATGCTCGGAATGTCGCTACAAGATAGAATCCGAAACGAGGAAATACGCAGAAGAACTCAAGTAGTGGATGCTACCCAACAAATAGGCACACTCAAGTGGCAATGGGCAGGACATATCTGTCGAAGAGACGACGGTCGATGGGGAAGGAAAGTATTGGAATGGCGCCCAAAAATTGTAAACGAAGCGTTGGCCGACCCCCTGCAAGATGGACTGAGGACATATTTACTGTGTCAAGCAGACAATAGACTACTACATAAGCAGAAAAACAAACGTCTATGCGCGCTTCTTGGACCTAAGCAAAGCATTTGATCGAGTTGATCATAGGAAGCTCTGGATAAAATTAAAAAAGCGCAATGTTCCGGCAGCTGTTGTGAACGTCTTGGCTGTATGGTACGCTCAACAAAAGAATGTTGCACAATGAGCTGGAGCTGAGTCCTCGCCTTTATATATGAAGAGCGGAGTTCGGCAAGGTGGTAGTATGTCACCTATTCTCTTCAACGTTTATATCGATGACTTGATTCAATCACTAAATGCTTCCAGAAAAGGTTGTCATGTAAGCGGCTACTGTGCTAACAATATTAGCTACGCTGATGACATGGTCATTCTATCGCCCTCAATAAATGCACTGTGATGCGTTCTTCACCTTAGTGAAAAATATGCTAAATCCCATGACCTCAAATATAACTCCATGAAATCAGTCGTTTGTGTCTTCAAACACAATAATGAACCACTGATCATACCCACAGTGAGTCTTGAGGGTAGGGATCTAGCGACAGTGTCTTCAGTAAAATACTTGGGTCATATCCTCACAGATGACCTACGTGACATTGAAGAAATTGAGCGGCAAAGAAGAGCAATAAGCGTTCGGAGCGGTATGCTTTCTCGGAGGTTCTACCATTGTAGTAATGCTGTTAGGAAAGTGCTATTCAAAGCACACTGTATGGCATTATATACATCAGAACTCTGGTCTAGCTATCCTAAACGAGAGTGGGAGAAGCTCAAAGTTGTGTATAATAATTCATATCGCCAACTTATGCAACTCCCTAGATTTTGTAGCGCATCTGACATGTTTGCGGAGGGCGGAGTCCATTCATTCGCAGCATTATTGCGACACCGTGTTGCCGGCTTCTGGAGCAGGATAAGGAGGTCCAACAACACCATCATCCTGGCTGTTTCTGAATGGCTCAACTCCTCCCTGAGCCATCGCTAGATGGAGATGTTGCAGCGACCACCATGAATGAATTATTATATATATATATAATTATTATTTTATATCTAAAATGTATTTATGTATCTAAAAATATGGCAGATTGGGTATTGCACAACCCACCCAATCCTGCTGGAATTAAAAGCTTATTATTATCATTATTATTATAAGAAGAATAGCAGGAGTGACCTGGAAACGGAAGGCGGAGGATCGAAGAGGATCGAAGAGGATGGAGACTCATGCGGGAGGCTTACGTTCATTAGTGGACGAATACAGGCTGATAATGATAAACCAATAGGTATTACTTAGAGCTGAAGCTTATTGATACACACTAACATCCTCCTCTCTTTAAAACGTTATTTAATTGCGCAGTGGCAGGATGAGGGGCAGGTTCTCAACACAAAGACTTTTTCTGAAGCACATTGACATATATATATTTCGATAACTTTACAAACTTATGACCCGGACCTAGTCACAGTATTCAGGCCGGGCCAAAATACAATATGATGGGCTGTCGCCACAAGTGACGATCTCCGTAACTAGTCCGAAATGCCAATATGGCAACACATGCATGTACGATAAGCGAACAGAAATAAGACACGAAAGATTGTATATCGAGGTTTTCGAGGATCATTTTTCAACGACGTTTCTCTTATTAATATCGGAGTAGAAAAAACGTCAGACGCTGGGATTTGAACTGCAAACTTTGCACTTTTGTACTTTTGTTCTATTCGATACACAGCATTGGTCCATTTACCAATTGCTTTTAACTAACGACTTAATTTTTTTGTTAACAATCATTGTGTATCTATTATTAGAATATTGCTTTTTTTTACCATACCCGCTCCATATGTGAAGCATAAGGGCACCACAATTTGTCAGTTCACTGTTCTGTAAGGGCAAATGAACCTGATGCTCCTGAGGTCTGAACAAATTTTGTTTTGTTCTTAAGGGGTGGCTCAACCCTACCGGAGGCAATGTATAGAGCTCAGATTTGATCAAATCAATTTAAAAAAATCAAACTTGATTGGATATTGAACCGACAGCGTTTGAATGACAAACAAACGCTTTTACCACTGGACTATGCTGCCCGGATTGAAAAATATTTAAAAATAAATAAAAACAATTTAGTGCTGAAGCGTTTCCTTACCTAACCAAATATTGTAGGTTCGATATGCGATGAATATTAAAATACAAAATTATTTTTAATTGACACCTAAGCTCTGACCTGTAAAATTCCAGTCATAGCCTATTAATTGAATTTGTTTGATAGTCAATCAACGATAGATGAAAGTCGTCCTGTGAATGCCACCCATTCATACGAGCGCCCATAAAAATGGATAAATGCAGCATGAATATCGGTCTGTATGCGGTTTTAATCAATAACTTTACTGTTCTTATCGTTTACTTGAAATCCGTCTAGGAACGGCAATAGCCTGGAGGGTATGGTTTAGTGGTAAAGCGTTTGCATATCATAACAAAAGTCGTGGGTTGTATCCCAGCCGGAAAAAAATCAAAATGAAATGGGGTCGTTGTGAATTTGATCCCTCACCTGTAAAATTCCAGTCATAGCCTATTAATGAAAATAGGTTGTAAAATATAATTGGTGTTTACTAAAAAAATTTAATGTCTTAGATGTTTGTACCTTCTTTCACTTTAAGTATTTGATGCCTGATAATTTGGTCCTAAGGAGTGGACTCAACCTAACCAACAACAATCTTTTAGCAACCATCCACGATTTAGTCTGCTTCCAATGTTGCTTAATTTTGGTAATCTTACAAAATATATGTTTACATTGGTTTTTTTTATGTAAACATACAGGAGAATACCGTATAATAGACAGATGATAATTCTGAGTCTCATCTCATAATATTAATTTTTATGTCAATGCATAAATATTTTATGGAGGAATACCTAAAATTTTAACCTTGTCTTTATTATATTTATAGAGATATTGATGGTTATTAGAAGCAATGTGTAGAAGATACACATCACAGGGAAGGAAAGGTTAAACATATCTCTTCCTATTAAGAGTCATTGGAACAGATAACTTGCCATGTGTTATCAGTGATACTTTGATGCTTTGTTATCAAACTGAATGGGACATTCATAAAGCAGCTCATGAATGGTCTCCCCCCTGCCCTCCCCACCCCTCACACAGGTGAGACACACACACAAACACACACACAAACATACACACATACTCATTATCTCAGCACTAACACAGACAAGCCGCAGTCATCATAAACATGACTGTTCATAAATCACTACTTATTTCATTATTTTTTGCTTCTCATATCCGTTTCATATTTAGAGCATATGAACATCAAAAATTTCTATCAGCTGCCTTTGTACATGCCTGCACTCACCCACAACAAACAGACTCATCTTACAATTGCTGAACATCCATACACGGTTAATGTGTCGACCAAGAATTGGCAGCTTACAAATTTTCTTCCTAAATGGCAACGCTAAGCTCTGGAATGCTCTTCAAGTATCTGCGTTTCAGATGGAAGAGGAATAGTGTCTATGAATGGAACGGTTGAACAGAGTGAATTTATTGGAAACATATTAAGTATGAGGCTATACATTAAAGTAATTGATTGTAAAGGATTTTCTTGTTATTTTTTACTTTGTAGATTTAAAAAAATTTAGTATTAGCTTAGTTTATCGTTCACTATGATCAAAAATATATAGCATGCTTCCTAAGTTTTTTTTGTATTTAAACGCATACAGAAAAATGCCGACAGATGGTGATAGTGATTCTGAAGATTCATCTTTGAATTCTATGATGCTTACCATTTTACATATTGATAAAGCGCTGCATGTGGAGTGTTGATCTGCCAATATCATAGACTACAGTGTGACGTTCGTGCATCATCTTTATCAATGCACTATGAATGGGTGGTCTTCACGGGACGACTTTCGTCTACCACCAATTTTGATTAATAGGCTGACGTGCATTTTACGCGTGAGGGATCAAATTCACACCAACCGGGTGTATTATAGAGCGATACTTGGACTTGCTTTGGCTGATCCGAGTCTCTTTCTACGTGCAGTTATCTCCGAAGGATCGATAAGCTCTGCACAATAGCTCGGTGCAGTTCCATGGAGTGCCTTATAAGCTAAAAGGCAAAGCTTGTACTGGATTACAGCCGGTACTCTTAACCTATATTATAGTGTACTTGATTTCTTTATTTAAATATACATTAATTATGATAAATACTCTTTAGTACAGAAAGGCCCCGCTTAAGGCGGGAGATAAGTTCCATCAAAGTAGAGCGTAATGCGAAACAGCGCTAAACGAGGCTATCTTAACATGTACATAATGGGGTTAGGTATTAAATTTAATATTTATGTTTTTTTTAATAAAAATAAAAGCAAACATTTATTTCATACAAAAATAAAAACAATATAAACTAATATACTTATAAAAACAAATAAAATTCTAAGTCAGTCAGATCATTCAGTCTATTCTGTGTTTTAAATTTTTTGCCTTTTTGTCAAGAAGGCATCTAATGTAGTTTGCGTTCTGTTAGAAGTTGTTGATAAGTGGATAAAGCATCTATAACATAATATAAGTCTTGCTTTTGAACTCCTGTCAAAGTTTGGATCATTTTCAACAAATTGGTCCATAATTTCAGTTATAGTGGTCAAACTCTTTTTTACAAACGCCTTCGAAAGTTCTTTTTGTTATTTTTCGAAATCACTAATATCAATATTTTTGTTTTCTTCTTGCTCAGTTAATTCCTTAAAAGCTCATCATTAGAAAGACTAGCTGCTGTTTCTTGAACTATTTCTTTGACGTCTTCACCATTTACCTCATCTTAACCGGTTTGTTTCGCTAATTCCACTATTTCGGGGCATAACCCCGGGTTGAAATAAAAGAGCGCTAAACCGAAACAGCGCTAAACGAGACAGCGTTAAGCGGGGCCTCACCGTTTATGTTATTTAGCATTCACTTTGAGATACATTTTAAATATCAGATAGATAAATACTCCCTACCTTGTTTTTTTTACATGAATCACACTGACTACTGTTAACTTTGGTGATGAAACAAGAACTGATCTTGCAGTTTACTTGACTTTATTTTTTCATCATCCATAACTGATTCTTTATCCACATTGTTAAATTTGAGATCAATCTTTTATAATTTAACCCAACCTAACCTTTATTTTTAAAACGCGTTTTCCGGTGTTGGGTAGTCAGTATTAATAATATTATTTTTTAAATGAATCCGAATACTCAACGGTTATCAATATATATAATTCGATGGTAATAAATATTTATTTATATATCTTGTTTTGGCTTCTGTTTAGGAGACTGCAGTTTCGACTAACTCGTAACCTTCCTCAATCTGTCACTGTCAAGAGACGACTCAATTCAACAATATAATTAGAAACGATATAATTCTCTGGTAGTTTTTCGGTAATTTTGCCGGTAATATATTATGGAGGAATTAGAAGCAATGTTTTTTTTTTTATGTAAACGCATGCAGGAGAGCACAACCGGTCAAGACCAGTGCACTCTATGACGCTCAGCCAGGGAGGCTGGACGCTGCATGCGGGAAACGTGTGTTGTGTTCGTATTTGTGTGTGGGTTGGGGAGATTGCAAGTGTACATTTATCTGCTTCTTGAAGAGATCCAGATTGTAGGAAGGAGGAAACACAGACGCTGGAAGAGCATTCCATAGTTTACCGGTGGCATTAAGGAAGGAACTTTGGAAGCTGCCAGTTCTTGGTCGACATATATTAACCGTGTATGGATGTTCGGCAAGTGTAAGACGAGTTTGTCGGCTGAAGAGCAGCGACCGTGGTAATAACGGTAGAAAAGACTAAGAGAACCAATCTTACGTCTGTGTTCCATTGATTGTAGATTAGACCTAAGGGTGTCATTGTTTATCAAACGAATTGCTCTTCTTTGAACTGAGTCAATTAAGTTTAGAAGGTATTTTGGGGCTCCAACCCAAAGGTGACTGCCGTATTCAAGGATAGGTCGGATTTGTCCTTTATATAGAAGAAGAAGTTGTTTATTGTTGAAATACCTCAGTGATGTGTAGAAGATACACATCACAGGGAAGGCAAGGTTAGTATATGAAAAAATATGAAATGAAAAAAGAGTTGTGAAGTATCGCTTCGTAATATAATTAGTGAGTATTGCCCGTCAGTTGACACATCAATTACAAGTCGCCTACTTATTCTTCATGAATGGAACCAACAATATTGTATTTGCGACACTCTTCACACTAATCGTTCAGGGCTAAACACTGTATGCAAAGATGTAATGGAAAAACGGAAAAAAAATAAAAAATGAAACAATCTTACAGTAAAGAGACGAAGATGGACCTAACTGTGTAGTTTTTTTATATGAATACATTTCATATTTCATTATCAACCTAACCTAACCCAAGGCATCCTGACCTAAGGTAACCTAACCTAACCCAAGACGTTTTGATCTAGGGTAACCTAACCTAACGTAACCTAATGTAAGCACATACAGGAGAATAAGAACAGATGGTGATGGTGATGCAGAAATCTCTCCGCTAGATTACATGAATCTTACTATGATACTTATGACTAAGCGCTGCATATATGTGTTAATCCGCCAACGTAATAAACCAAACTGACATTCACACATCGTCTATTTATTACAAGAATTCACTATGAATGGGTAGAGTTTACAGGACTACTTTAGTCAACCACCAATTTAAATTAATAGGCTATGACTGATATTTTACGGGTAAGGCATCAAAATCACACCAAATATTTATAGAGTTTAGAAATCAATTAAAAATGTATTTTCAAATTTAATCTATGCCGGGGATCGAACCCACAGCCTTCCGTATGGTAAGCAAACGCTTTAACACTAAGCTGTACACGCCGAATACTAATCAACGGTTATCGGTATATAATTCTCTGGTAATAAATATTTATTTAACTTGTTTTTACATGGATCACGTTGAGTTTGGCCTCTGTTTAGGAGACTGCAGTTTCGACTAACTCGTAGCCTTCCTCAATCCGTCACTGTCAAGAGACAACTCAATTCAACAATATAATTAGAGACGATATAATTTGCTCCGGCAGTTTGTCGGTAATTTACCGGTGATGCGTGCGTCCCTGACGACGATATCGGCATTCAATTAAAGAAGTGTTTCACCTATATATGACGAGCCGACCATTCATGTATTCAACTCATTGTTATGCAAATGGGCAAATGGACGCCAACCCTACTAAGAAATCTGGCTCTTGACTACGCAACTTCCTGCGACACTCATGATCCTCGTTTTCTGTGCCATATTTGGGACATATGGTCACCACAAATTTCAATATACCACCAGTGTTTTCGTCTCATCTCGCCTCACAGGTCTAATCTGTTAAGTCTCTTCGGTGATGCGCTCATTCAGATTATGATCAGTTTCAGTTACCAACTGATAAGTCCAGTGGGAGTCCCCTCAACATTTTCGGCCACTGCACAGAAATGCCGAAAAGAAAGAACCCGTGAAAGTGATTAGAATCACATTCACGGGTTGTAGAGATGGAGATGGAAGACAGATTCTCTCACAGAAAATACAAGCGAAAATGTTAAAAAAAAATTGCGTGATTTTAAAGAAATATTGTCTTAAAATATTTTATTTTTCTTGATTAATAAAGATAATAAAAAATAATTTTAAAAATACACATGATTTTTTTTTTCTTATTTTTTTTTAAAGAAATGAAATCTATGGGAAATCTTTGATTGTGTTAATTCCGAACAACGTAAATGTTAACAGTTAGTCCCCCTTTTCTCCATCCTCCACCGTCATTAATACAATCATCATTGCAGGTAGTCTTATGTGGGATTGGACGTGAGAAATATATCACTGCTTATGGCATTGTTAGGTATCCAAAAAACATATTCGAAATTCAAATGTCATGTATTTTTTTTGGATTGTTCTCAATTTTTTTCTGTGCCTTCAAATTGAGATCTCATTGTTTGTCCCAAAAAATAATTCTCAGCATTTTTAAATGCGTATTTATACATTTGATTGAAATAACAGCTGAATTGTTATATATTTTTTAAATTGAAATAATTATCAAAGATGGCATGGAGGAAAAATGCAAAAATAAATAATATTATAAAATAAAATAATTTTATTATATACGGTTCCGCTGCATTTCGTTCCCAGACAGATCAACCGACGTGGGGTGCACTGAATGTCTGGTGCACGAGACATTTGGTGCAAGGGACAATTGGTGCACTGGATATCTCGCTAACCTAACCTAAGGATTATTCCAGTGATCGTAGAGTCCAGTGATCCATAGGTCTCTTTATCAAAATAACTTACAGCTCTATCAGTTGCCATGTTCCTCTTATCATCCCATGTCAGCTCTGCTTCTTGGAGCATCGCCGGGTATTTCTTTGTATAGTTCCTGATGGCCTTCTAGGGGAAGCGAAAGACGGAAATATTAGAAATATAGCTCAGTGGTTAAAGCGTTTGCTTAACATACCGAAGGTCGTGGGTTCGATCCTCGATGGAGATTAAAAAAAAAGATTTTCAATCTATCTCTAAGCTCATAAAATTCGCTCCGTTGGTGTGAATTTGATCCCTCACCCATAAAATGCCATTCATAGCCTATTAATCATAATTGGTGGTAAACAAAAGTCGTCCCGTGAAGACCACCCATTCATAGTGAATTCCTGTAACAAAAATAATGATGCGTGAATGTCAGGCTGTCGTCAATGACGTTGGCGGATCAACAATTTACATGCAGCGCTTAGCCATATATAGCATGGTAAGCGTGATAAAATTCCACAGATGAGATGTCAGAATCACTATCACCATCTGTCGGTATTCTCCTGTATGTGTTTACATAAAAAAAACGCTCTTGCGGTGGACGTGATGCCGTGAGTAAATTTAACACTGGATTTCGTTAAAATATTTTTTGAAAAGTGACAACATAGGGAACAACTTTGATTACGGGCTTGAACATTTTGGAATCGTCTGTTGTCGTGCTGTGTCTTTCACGTTGCGTCTTGTGCGGTTGTTTTACAGGCGAGGCCAAGAACCTTCCAGCTCGCAGCCATGGCACGCCCGCGCACCGCGACACGCATTGCGTGCTTTCATTGGACCAAGAAGAGATCTTCCGCACCTCTACCATGGAGAGGACGCTCAAGTAAGTGACAATCCCCTCTTTCTTTTTGTTATGTAAACATATACAGGAGAATACTGCGAAATTGGTATACTACAGCGTGTCTCAAATTGCCTTCTTTGGTAACCCGTTGCTAAACTTTGGTATTCTGCCTGGACGCAAACATTGAATGATATGTACCTGTCGGTGCCCGGGCAGAATGTGCGCTGCCACAGTAGCAACGCCCGAAGACCACATGTCGGCCATTTGAAGAACTATCTGCTATCACATGACAGCTAGCGGTTACGTTATAGGTCAAAAAAAAATGTCGCCTGCAAGCGCCACCTCTTATGACTCCTTAAATCTAGACATTTTTATATATGCGTGTCAGACGAGCGAACAAAAATGAGAGACGAAAGATTGGATATCGAGGCTTTTCGGCACCAGCCTGCAAGGCCTATATCATTTAATTATTTAATTTTTATTTCATATTTCAAAAAAAAAATGTTGCAATTGCTTACAATGGGGGTCGGATTTTCACACGTCACAAGGTCCCATTGCTCGGCTGGGCAGAGCGGGAAAACTAATGCAGTAACTGTTATCTTAACAAGTATCAGTACCTGTACGCATTTTGCGTAAGTCATCCGCGAGTGTGGGAAAAAAACAATTCAATACAATCTCTAGAACAATTAGAAATTAAATTTTTTAGTATGACGGGCAAAGAAAAAAATCGTGTACTGTTTTTTATTGTCTTTTTTTAAAATTTAGAACGGTAATTATATTTAATTTTTGTGATTGCATTAACTAACGACAATAGCACATTGTTAGCAACACTCTCGTTAGATCATCCAAGTTAAGCAAGGCTAAACAGTTCAAAGAAGAGCAATTCGTTTGATAATAACACCCTTACGTCTAACCTTCTTCTCTTCTTCGTGTCAGCGACGTCAAATTATTTTTGCCCACTATCTGGCAACATCGATGCGGGAGCATGAAAAGAACCTCCACGCCTAGCCCCCTGGTATCGGAATTTCTGACTTCCTCCTCCGGCCAATCTTTTCAACCCAGCGACAACAAAAACGTCTAACCTGCAATCAATGGAACACAGGCGTATTGTGGCTTTTGGCTTTAGTCGTGTGCGGCGAATTGTTTTGATACAATATTTCGACTGCCATTGCAGGGGTCTTCTTCACTTTGTGTCATCAACCCTGAAGCGCCACATTCACTCACAAACATAATTTATAAATGTTTAGGTATATAAAAAATGCATTTCTCGATGCAATATTGTTGCATTTAGGAAGAGTGTTATGCAACGCTGGGATATCAGGTTGCAGGATCCGTTGCCCGCCTACAACAATGTGATGTTGCAACATTGCGAATATCAACCGTGTACGTGTGTGTGGGCGCGAACATGTATTTTTTATGCGAACGCTGCAGTCCTGGTGGCGACCAAATGCTCCAATAACAAAGTAAAACATATGTTTCTTCGCCACAGATTGGCGCCACTTGTTCTATCAGCTGCCATTATGCCTCTCACCAAGACATCTCTGCACCGAAAATCCACCTGTTCATATATGCTTCCTGACAACCTCCAACGTAAAGCCTAATGACTTGAAGAGTCGGCGCTGTAGTATCCGAGGCATTTTTTCGATGATATATTAACCCTTTGAGCGGTATGCACGTACCGGTACGTTCACACACCCTGGCGCATTATTTTAAATCCCATACTTTCAATTTCAAATAAAATTTGATTACGTATTTTTTTTTTATAATTTCTACATAGATTAATCAATGATAAGTGAAAATCATTTGAATTTTATCACATATTTTTAAATAAATAAAAACAAGTAAACATTACGAAAAAAAATATTTAAACAACACTGTTTTGACTTCAATACATATGTAGATCTTTATTGTTGTAATCCTCGCCAAACAATTTGTATATATTGTCAGTCTGCCCGCGCTCTTTTCGGAATTAAATTGTGCTATTCAAATCGATTGATTTTATCGGTCACTAAAATATACATAATTGTGAACTTATTTCGATTTTTATAGTGTATTGTGAACAAACCCTTCAAAATGTCGCACAGACTAAGTGAAGAAAAAAAAATTATATATATTTGTGGAAAGTGAGGATGAGGAGGTTGTAGAAGATCTCGATGATTTGGTGTCTCATATGAATGATTCTTCGGAAGAAGATTCGGAAGAGGAAGAGGTATCTCAACTCACTCTCACTTTATGTATGCAACAAAATTAACTCACTAATCAAAGGGTTAATAGCTTTTTTTAAGATCAAATTTTTAGCGTAAAGATACCATTCATTTGGTCGTCTAAATTCTAGATTCCTAACTGATGTCTGCTGTTTTGCAGAGTCCATTTCCCAACCTTTTAATTTCCTCATGCATTCCCACGTGCTTCGTTGTTAGCAACGGCTTACCAGAGAATTCTTCGAAATTCGGCGAATGTGCACGAGGAGAGCCGACCCTAGATGATGGGAAATGGCGAGGCTAAAGAGAAGAGATGGTTAATTAATTAATAAGGTTAAAATTAAAAAAAAATGGGTGTATAAAGTAATAATCATCATTGAAATTAAAAATATAATTATTTTATTTTTCCATGAATTATCGACACTTCTTACGGAACAGTGATAAAAACAATAGCCACACTTAAAGGGTTAACTGACAGTTACTCTATATTGTGGGAAAAATTGTTGCAAGAGTTAAACTAACTGTAAAACTGTCCGCTGTTACATACTATTGTACAGTGCGTACAGAGATATGAGAAAAATTTAAGTTTTCAAATAAAACTGAGTGCGTCGTTCAAAGGAACTCCTCGATCTGATAGACTATGCATTACATGGAGTACGTTGATGGTGTAGTTGTTTTATGGCCTGTATTTCTTTGTTAAGTAACTAATTCTAGGTTTTGGCAGTAAGTCAAATCAATTGGCGGTAAATAAAATTAATCGGTAGTAGACTAGATAAATTGGCAGCATCCAATGTGTCGGTATGAATTTGGTCAGTTATAAAATTAAAATGGCAGTAATATATTAAATATTGGTAAAAATTAATGTAAAATAAATGAATAATAATTAACCCATAAATGGAAACCTAACCTAGTATTAATTAACATTCATCAATTATATGCTGCCAATTTATTATTTTTCACAGTCAGCTGTGTGCTAAATAATTACTTCCCATTAATTGAATTCAATACTGCCAAAATATAGTTGCCGTTTTTTTATGTATACACATACAGGTTAATACCGACAGATGCTGATTGTGATGTGAAATACACATACAGGAGAATACTGACAAATGGTAATACTGATGCTGAAGTTTCATCCGTGGAATTTTATTATGCTTACCATGTTACATGCGGCTTAGCGCTGCATGTGCTTTTGTGAAATTTTATCTGATGAGTCCGAGGAAACTTAAGATTTAAGCAAAATTTAAAAAAACCTGAAACGATTATATCTACAGATGTAAAGATCGACGATGCGTGAATGCTGGGCTGTAGTCTATATCGTTGGCGAATCAACACTCCATGAACACGAAACGAACATGTTAATAATAAACATACTCGTATATGTAAAAGTTGTGCTGTCGTCTAGTGATGTTGATACCTCCGATACTCCATTTCTAAAGAATATGTATTTTTAGTTTTTTCAAGGGTTTCTTTCAATTTGTAAGTGCCCTCTTTGCGCTGCATGGCGCTGGAGAACCCCTGACCTACTTCCAGGGACTCTTCACTAATTAGACTTGCAGTTGGAAACACCCGAACTGTAATTGGATGAAAAATGCATTCTTGCATTTTCTTAGAAGCGATAAAAACATATTTTTTTAAAATGAATTTCATTTTCATTTTTGCTACATTTCTTCCCTTCTATATCTATATCATACCTAGTACATATGGTCAACATAAATTGCCGCCTCTCAGTTCTCTCAGTTGCAATTGTCCATGTGTTGTTTTATATATATAGATATTATAGCTAGATTCTTGAGTATTTACCTGAATCATTGATATTACAATTTTTAATGTTTCCCATGCTTAGTAATTAAATATACATATACCATACAAAAAAATTTTGACTTGACTCGTTTACAGAATTTTATGTATAGTATATGTATATTTAATTACTAATAATATTGTAATATAGTCAATGATCTATAAAAGTAGATAAGAATATTGAAATAATAAAATAATATTCTAATAAAAATGTTTAATCCATATTTCCCATGTTCAACTTCATCATCATCATCATCAGTCCATGTCCGTTCACTATTGACCGTCGGCCTCCCGCATGAGTCTCTATCCTCTTTGATCCTCTGCCTTCCGCATCCAGGCCACTCCCGTTATTCTTTTGATGTCGTCAGTCCATCTTGCAGGGGGCCGGCCAACCCTTCATTTGCCGACATTCACGCATTAACAAATTATTACAGGAATTCACCATGAATGGGTAGTGTTCACGAGATGACTTTTTTCTACTACCAATTTTTATTAATAGGCTATCACATTTTACAGGTGAGGGATCAAATTCACACCAACCAAACGTATTTTAAGAGCTTAGAAATATTGTAGATAAAAACCTTTTTTTTTAATATCCATTGGGGATCAAACCCTCGACCTTCGATATGTTACGTAAACGCTTTAACCACTAAGCTATACCCTCCGGCGTCATCTAATTGGTTTTCTGCAACAACAGGAAAAGTGTCCATTACAATTTAAAAAAAAAACGTATGTTAAGGAGGGATGGTTATATTTATTTCAGCTTCGTCAGTTATCGAACCTGCGTATCATCACATCACATGATGTAGCTCTTTCCACTACACCATATTCTTTATCAAATTAATTATGACAATGTAATGTTTACCGTTATTTCATGAGTGGTCATAACTCCATGTTTATTATTTTTTGATTGTCTGAGCTTCATTGAAGTGTTTGCTCTTTCCCAGCAATTACACTCACACAGGAGACTACTGCTCTTATTGATGAAGAACTGCACTTTAGAGATCTATGAAAGCTTTATTAGTTCCAATGTGCACAAACGTATTGATGGAGTTAAAGAACTTGGGAGAGACGGCAGCATTTCATATCCGCTCCTAAATCGGGCCATATGGTCACCACAACTACCATAAATCTGTCAGCCACTAAATTCTTTGCCCTGCTCAAGCCGAATTCGAATGAAAATATTGTTTAAAAATCGGACAACATTAAGATTGATACTGGACCAAATAAATGGATTTTCTGTAAAATTTATGCGAGTGGCTTTTATAGTTTCATAGTTACGTATTTGTGATCTTAATGATTAATTTCTTATTTTCAGTCCATTCTTCGGCGAGGAATTCCAGTTCGAGGTGCCTCGCCGCTTCCGGTACCTGTCCATATATGTCTTTGACAGAGACAGAGACCGACATGTCAAGCAGGACAAGGTAAGGAGTACCATAGACCTAACCTCGTTTAACTACGTGCAACCTAACCTCACTTAACACTGTGTAACCTAACCTCGCTTAACACTGTGTAACCTAACCTCGCTTAACACTGTGTAACCTAATCTCACATATCACTCTAACCTAACCTTACTTAACACTGTGTCACTTAACCTTATTCACAACAGTATAACCTAACCTTACTTAACTTATTGAAACCTAACTTGACGCAATGCAACTATTGTGACACTGACCTAATCATAGTCGTAACATTGCTTAACATTATCTAACCTAACCTTATTTAACTTGCCGAAACCTAGTTATTACACAATAAAATATATCCTTGGCGACAAAGGTCAATGAAGACAATTAACAGCTAACCTAACCTTTCTTAACATTGTGTAATCTAACCTCATCTAACTTACCGAAACCTAGTTTTTACATGACAAAATGTAACCTTGGCGACAATGATCGAGAATCATAAAAGTCTACTAACTTATCCTCTCTCAACATTGTGTAACCTGGCCTTATTCAACTTATCGAATTCTAACTTGACACAGTGTAACTATTGTGACAATGCTTGAGGAGTAAAAGGTAAGGAGGACCACTGACCTAACCTCTCGTAACCTCTATTTAACTTATCGAAACCTAACTTAACATGACACAATGTAACCTTGGCGACAAAGGTCAAGAATGACAAAGGACTGCTAACTTATCATCTCTTAACATTGTTGTAACCTTACCACATTTAAATTATATAAACTTAACATGATATAATATACTCTAAGGATAATGTTGGATACACCAACATAAAACAAACTAATGTGACCTAACCTTCAAAATTACATAAAGCAACTTTAACCTTAGCCCTTTCGTATCGGTTGTCGGCTGATGTCGGTGATATATCGTTTTACTACTTTCAGTACTCATTGTGACATCTACGGTAAGAAATTGGAAGTGCAGTCATTCCCTTTATCAACCTACATGTATTATTTACAGGAATCTGTAAAGCATGTAAATAAATATCGTTAGGTTTCGTCACAGGAGCCATTTTTCTGTAAACCACATGTGTTAATGCCACCACATGTATGGAGTTACATAATGAACGTTTATTAAATATAATAGTTTTTTATGCATCATCTGATAGCTAAAGGATAGAAGAACCAATGTAATATATGAAAATAGGTCAGATGAAAAAATGGTTTGAAAAATTCAGCCGTATTGACTATAATTTGTATTCCATCGAGCCGTAACGAAAGGGTTAAGTAAGAGATTAATGAAAAAATGTTCATATCAATCCTTTTACTCATTTAGACCTCCCAATATATTTTCGATATGTGAGGTCTTGTATTGCTTACATTAACTATGCATAATCTTTTTTTTTAAATGTAATATGATATTTGATATTATTCCAATTATGTATACAGGATAGAAAAGATCACATTTCAACTATCAATGTATCAAATTCTATCCAATCTGATTCATAAATATAACATTAATTTTTCTGCATTTATGCAGATTTTCATAATTCATATTGGGGCATGTTTTTCCAACAATTTTTTGTCTGCCGCCGCACATGTTTTTTGTCATTTCTTAGACGCCACTCCAACACATTTCTTTCCCATCGACCGTCATCTCTTTAACAGATATATCACATTGCCATTTGAGTGTGCCTATTCATTCAGTAGTCTCCACTACTTCATTTCTTCTGTGGATATTCTCGTTTCAGATTCTATCTTTTTGAGACACTCCGAGCATGGATCTCTCCATGGCACGTTGGGTGACTTTTATTTTATGTATCGGACTTGCTTTGAGATTCCACGTCTCTGCGCCCTAAGTTAATACTGGGAGGATGCATTGGTTAAACACTTATTTATAACACATTGCCGAATTTTTAGCTTTAAAAATGTACTCAATTTATCCAAATGCTGCCCATCCCAGTTGTATAAGCCTATTCATTTCTATCAAGTCGATTTAAAGTGATTTTTGTTTTTACTATATCCGCTCCATATTTGGACACTGCAAATTGCTGTTTCATAGTCCTGTAAACTCATATTGTCTATGCCTTGTCGCCAGAACATCTGTATACTTGGAGGTCCACATGGGAACATAGATGGTCCCCGGAAGCCTCTAGGGCAAGAGCCTGCGAACTTGCATAAATTGTGGCTGTAGTACCAGATAAATATTTGGGTGTTCAATTATCAGGTTTTTTTAAGAAGATCGGATGATAAGCCCGACGCTTCCGCCAGTCATAGCCTATTAACACGTTTAACGCCACGTAATGTTTATAATCCATTCGAATTAGAGGCGCCATATAGGTCACATTCAATGTTAAAATTTCATTGAAATGTAACCGCTGGCGTACAGGACTGTTTGTTCAAAAAAAAAATGTAGGTCACCGGTGACCTACGTGGCGCCCTGGTCAACAACAGCGTAGATCACCGGCAACCTACGTGGCGTTAAATGTGTTAAATAAAATTTGTGATATTTTCAATACAATAAAATATTTAAAAGAAAAATGATTTTCTATTTTTAGGTTCTAGGAAAGGTTGCGATCCGCCGCGAAGACCTTCAAGACTACAACGGCAAGGATCACTGGTTTGCGCTGAGCCCCGTCGACGCGGACTCCGAAGTCCAGGGCAAAGCCCACATCGAGATACTCTTCGAACCCTCGCACCCCCGCATCACGAGCATCTCCCCGGACTGCCACGCGCACCACCACTCCCGCAACTCGCCGCGCTTCCCGCACAAGATCATCGAATTCAACACTGACAAGCTATCATCAATTGATGATATGACGTCGTCAAATTTGAGTGTCGATCGTAAGAAATCTAAAAAGAACATTACAGATTACTGCAAAGAAGGCATCAAATTTGGATCATCATCGCAAGCAAACAGAAAGATGTTAAACGCTGTACCGATCACGGAAAACATTCAAACTGTATTATCGCGTTCGGAAAGCTTACGTAACACGAATCGCGTAAATGTGACGCAAACAAACATGCTTCACCATACTTACGGACCTTCTTCGTCGAAAGGAAGACACGTCTCTATGAACTACACCGCGTCGGAGGTCGCGTTACGTAATCTACCGATCTCTACAGAGACATACGATCCGTATATCATCTCTCCGGATCTGCGTAACAAGCTGTCTATCAGGGTGCTGGAGTGCTCGGAGTTGACGATGAAGAACGGACAGTGCGATCCTTACGCGATCGTGACGGTTTATTATTCGAATGATAAGAAGGTGTCGAAGAGGACGAAGGTGAAGAAGAAGACTGTGAATCCGCAGTTTGATGAGTGTTTCGTGTTTGACTTGACGCTCGACGTAGACTCGGGGAAGGAGAGGGAAAACAGCAACAATGCTTATACGGTAAGATTTGAATTATTAATTTATACAAACATTGTCTTATCTTAAACCGGCGGGTATGGCACAGTGGATAAAGCGTTTGCTTGGCAAGAGGAAAGTCATGGGTTTGATCACCGATGGAGATTAAAAAAGAGTGAATCAGATCCCTCACTCGTAAAATGCCAGTCATAGCCTATTAATCAAAATTGGCGAAAGTCGTCCCGTGAACACACATTCACACAGTGAATTCTTGTAATAATTGCCTGATGCGTGCATGTCATGTAAGCGTCATATAATCCACAGATGAGACTTCAGCATCACTATCACCATTTGTTAGTATAAAACAAAAATAAAAATTTGCAATTTGAGGATAGATGTGCTATTTGAGGACTCGCTCCCAATGTTACTTGTCAGTAAGTATTTGTAATGAATGGTGTGGTGTTGTGTTCCAGGTGTGGCCGAGCGGCATGCTGGACGAGGCCAAGGCCTGCGAGGTGTGCGTGTCTCTGTGGCACGACAACCCTGGCATGGGGGGCGGGGCTGTCTTCTTGGGGGAGGTCAGAGCAGCCCTGAGGGAGCCTCAGCAGCTGAAGACCAGCGCATGGTGAGTAGGTCTTAAAGTGTTCCACGTAATACGAGGGTGATCACACCTGGCGGGCGAAGCGAGGGGGAGATCCATCACGCACGGCTGCCAAGACTGAGCTCCGCAGGCAGCTCGCTAGGGAAGGGATTTGGAGTGGGGGAACCAAGGTACACTACAGAATCGCGGGATCCACCATAACAGCGCTTTTCCGGACTGTAGCGCCATAGAAAACTTATTTTACGAATCACCCTCGTATATAGATATAGCAAAAACAAGAGCAAAAAAATTATATCGATGTACACTATATGGAATTGTGTTTCTGGAATTGGTTTCCCCTGCCCAAACTGCTAACCAGCACTAATATTTGGAACTTTGATACCAAGAAGGCGGAAGATAATTGGAACTTTGATACCGATAAGGAGAAACAAATAAAAATTTGGGAAAAAAAGGAGTCTATTCCATGGCGGCCTCGTTAACCGTGACCGTTATTGTAATATCCTTGATGTAGTGTAACAGCAAGTGACTGTCAGAACTAAGCAGCAGTTGAAAAAGGTCCTCCCAAGAAATGAAAGAGGCTCCCAGGCGACAACACAGAACATGTCTCCTGTTCTCAGGGATGATGCACTCAATCAGAGAATGTCTCACATGGACAAGTGTCGCAGAAGGAGAGGCCAAACCTTTTTCAGAATCTCTAAATATTCCGTGTTCAGTAAAACGCCAGCGTAAGATGAAAATCTACCGAGTCTTAGATGATGATGATGAGTTGGATGGCGCACTCCATCAAAAAATGCCTCACTGAAAGTGTTTCATTGTATTAATATTGATGTTGTTTATTTTAGGTACTTCCTGGCGTCCCGCGGCGGGCAGCAGCAGTGCGCGCAGGGAGCCACGCCCCCGGGGACACGGCTGTCTTCAGCGACGGGCGCCTCGCTGGGCTCGCTACGCCTCGTGCTGCACCACGCCTTGGACAGGGTTCTGCCTTCACTGGCTTATGACCCCCTCAAAGCACTCCTTCTACGCCCCCCACAAGATAAGGTAAAAAACAGAAACACTTCAACAATTACATACTCAGATTGATGATGACAGCTCAATTAATGCACTAAGAGTACCAATTTCCGAAAAAGTGAAATATTTTTAAGAAAATGTTGTAAAATGATTGTGTATCAGTTATTTGAAAGAAGAGAAAATCATTTCAGTAATATTGCTAAATTCCATTTGGACCACTAGCTTTGTTGGTTGTTATAAAATAGTAGTCAAAATTCACTCAAAGTAAGGATGTCTTCATCAAGTCTTTTTATTTCTTAACGAGAATTGTTTGTTTTGTTGACGTATTGATGTAAGTATTTGATGTTTCAGCCGATTACTTCGTGGGCGGTTCACATCCTAGGGGAGATCGTTTCCTGCAAAACTGAGACGGCCCAACCGCTGGTGCGACTGTTCACACAGGAGGACGTACTGGTGCCCAACATTCGAGCCCTGGCTGAGGCAGAACTGTCCACCCTTACGTAAGACGCATCCGATCTATTCTTTAACCGTAGCAGACTACAAACATGAAACAATTAACTCATACCTAACCTAACCAGTTTAATGTGCGTGTCAGACGAGCGAACAAAAATAACAGACAAAAGATCGCATATCGAGGCTTTTCAGCACAAGCCTGAAAGGCTTTATCGAGTTAATAACAATACATATTAATATTTTGTATTTTTTGTAGTGATCCCACGACGATATTCCGCGGCAACACTTTGGTGTCCAAGATGATGGACGAGGCCATGCGGCTGACCGGGCTGGCGTACCTGCAGAACACGCTGCGCCCCACGCTGGACCTCATCATGGAGGAGCGGCGGCCGTGCGAGATCGACCCCACAAGGGTCAAGGACAACACCACCGTGGAGGCCAACCTCGCCAACCTGAAGGACTACGTGGAGAAGGTCAGCTCACCATACATAACATATGAGATAGTCTACACTCTATTAGCAGTACTTATAACGTGGTTTTTTATTTTTATTGTTGCAATCCCTGACTTGGCGCTCGGTATTGTGTCTCCACTTGTGCTTAACACTGATTAGGTCTTGATGCGCAGCTTGTCGGCACATGGGTCAGGATCTTAGGTGTGAGTGGGTCTGCAGGTCTCCACAGTCACACAGCAGTGACTCCCTCTGCCGAAGCACTCCCCACCTCTAGAGGTTGTCACTTGTTCTGCCAACTCGGTTCTTAGTCTTTTCAGGGATTTCCAGGTCCGCTAGTCAAGGTTAGTCCAGTATATATACCACATGGTACTTTATCATCTATTAACAGTACTTCGAAGGCAATCAAGCGATTTTCTCTAACCTCACTTTGCAGATCATTTGAACCACACCATCATCATCAGCCTGTGTCTGTCCACTGTTGAAAGTAGGCCTCCCGCATGAGTCTTTTGTGTTTTCATGTGGGGTAGTTGGCTTGAAATTCCGCGCTTGCCAGGCGGCTTGGCGAGTTTATGGCCGGTTTACACCGTGCCTAGTTGAAGCTGGGAGAGCTCTTTTGGTAACTCTCTCAGCCCTCCTTTCCCTCGTCAGTTCATCACGTCACATCGCCAAAGGGATTGGTTACCGCAATCTTGATGTGACATGACTATGTAGGGCTCACCACGTACAGGCGGGAGTGGAGTTGGTTGTGAGAGGCTATAAACTGCTGTTTTAATAGTAGTCGGTAGGTGCGCATCACTACCCAAGAGCCCTCTTGGACCACATATACATCATGTATCATGTATGTGCTCACAAGTGCCCTAACCTCACGTTGCAGATGTTTGACGCCATCACGCGGTCGTACCTGCGCTGCCCCAGCGTGATGTGTCAGCTGTTCGACGCGCTGCGGCAGTGCGCCAAGCAGCACTTCAAGGGCAACCAGGAGGTTTGCTACTCGGTGGTCTCCGGCTTCATATTCCTGAGGTTCTTCGCGCCGGCCATCCTCGGCCCGCGCTTCTTTGATCTCACAACAAAACAGATTGTAAGAACTCCTTTGTGTTTTTTTCGATCTAATCTTCCATTATCTTATAATAGCTCCAGGAGCTTGATTGGAAACTTCTTATGCATTTTTACTTGAATCAAGTAAAAATAAAAGATTATTACACTTACTCTACATGCAATTTACTCTTCTTATGAATGGGTGGTGTTCACCTTTATGGGGTCATTTGTAGAGCTTAGAAATCAATTAAAAGTGTATCTTTTTCAATCTCCATCGGGTATCGAAACCACGACTATCAGTTTGGTAAGCAAATACTTTCACCACTAAACCATGTCCTTTGACTAACAACATGGTATGAAGCGAATATCACAGTAGCTGATGTTTATAGCGGTAGCTTGTGCAGGGAAGTATATATGTGATTATATTTTTATGTAATATTAAATTTTTCTTGTAATTTTTTTTAGGATCCTCAAACCAATCGCACGCTGACTCTGATCTCCAAGACGATCCAGTCACTCGGCAATCTGGTCAGCCTGCAGGTCTGCAAGGAAGAGTACATGGTGACTTTGTACAAGTGCTTCTCAACAGAGAGACACGTAAGCATTACCATATTTGAATGCCACTGGTTAGATATTTTTCATCCGAGTCTAACCTTCTATGAGATAGAAGACGATTCAAATGTATGTCTTAAAACTAAGGCGTTTAACCAATGCATCTTCCCAGTATTAACTTATGAACGGGTCTTACATATAAAATATAACTCACCCAATGTGTCATGGAGAAGTCCATGTTTTTGGATGCCACTCATCATTTATTGCACTTGAGTGTGCCTATTCTTTCAGTAGTGTCCACTCCTCGAGTTCTTCTTCGGATATCCTCGTTTTGGATTCCATCTTTAAGAGACACTCCTCTCATAGATTTCTCCATTGCACGTTGGGGGACCTTTATAGTTACGTGTAGTACCCTTCACACACAAGGTTGGACCTAGCGAAAATTCAAAAATAAATTAATATAAATCTCTATTTTGTGATGGCCTCATTAATCGCACGCGTTATTCCTACAATACTGACGATAGAAAGTCCTAGCACGGTCTTTGGCAATCGTGCTTTCAGTTTCAAGGCACCAACGGCCTGGAACTTGCTGCCGGAAAGTATAAGAGAGCTGAAAATGGAGGCATCCTTCAGAGGCAGACTCAAAACCCATTTTTTTACTTAGAGAGCCAAAGAAGCGCTTTTGGAATGACCATTTGGTCATAAAGAAGTGCTATATAAATGCTGATATGATAATATGAATATTTTTTATGTAATTTAACAGCAAGTCAGAACCAAGCGCAGTTCAGGAAGGTCCTTCAAAAAATGGCAGAGACTCCGAAGCGACAACACATAACACGTCTTCTGTTCTCTCATAGATGATGCATTTGTATAAAAGAATCCAGTTATTGTATTGAAATTGTTGTCTTTAGGTTCAAGCCATCAAGCGGTTTCTAGAGATAATATCGTCAAGCACGGAGACCAGGAATAGCATCGTTCAGGACACGCCGGTCCTCTTGAAAGAAGGGTAAATATACATTAAAAAATTCTACACATTAGCTACTTTAAAAACCTCACTAATTAACAATAATTTCAACACTCTTTATTTCAAAACATATCCACACTATCCGCAAGTTACATACGGCGATTAATAATCCTCAAATTCAAATTTAGAAATAGAATTTTCCTACTTGACACTTATTATTTTCTTCTGGTTAGCTATAATATAAAGGTAGCCGGCGGCATAGTCCAGTGGTCAATCGTTTGTTTGTCATTCAGACGTCGTTCATTCTAAAGCTGACCAAGCTTATGTTAAGCATATGGCGAGTATAGCTCAGTGGTCAAAGCGTTTGCTTTGTAAGCCAAAAGTCATGGGTTCGACCACGGCGCAGATAAAAAATATTTTTAATAGATTTCTGAGCTCAAAAATACCCCCGGTTGGTGTGAATTCGATCCGTCACCCGTAAAATGCCAGTCATAGCCTATTAATTAAAATTGGTGGTAGACTAAAGTCGTCCCTAGAAGACCACCCATTCATAGTAAATTCCTGTAATAATAAGGATGATGCGTGAATCTCGGGCTGTAGTTTATGACATTGGTGGATCAACATTCCACATGCAGCGCTAAGCCATATGCACTATGGTAAGCGTAATAGATTTCCACAGATGAGACTTAAGAATTACTATCACCATCTGTTGGTATTCTCCTATATGTGTTTATATAAAATAAAGCTTGATTTATTTTAAACTGATTTGATCAAATCTAAGCTCTATACATGCCTCCGTAAGGGTTCAGCCACCCCACAAGGACAAAAAAATGTCAAGGCCTTAGGAGCGTCGGGCTCATCATCCGATCTCATTAAAACAAATGCCAATTATTGATGTCCCAAATATTTTTCTAGTACTATATTTGCAGTCTATGCAAGATTGCAGACTCTTTCCCTGGAGGCTCCCATGAACCTCTGGGTATACAGATGTTCTGGGACAAGTCATAGACAATCTGAGTTTACAGGACTTTGAAATGACAATTCACAGTGTCTATTTGCTCCAAATACGGAGCGGATATGGTATTTTTAAAAATATATTTTGGGATTCAGTTGATCTAACAGTTTTATTGTACAATAAATAAAAATGCTATTAGAGTATTATCTTTATTATTTTCTAGTATGGAAACATATGTTTCCAATTCAACAGGTTCTTTAACAGACTTTAACAGACTTTAACAGATTTCAACGGATATTAACAGACTTTAACAGACTATTTTAATAGACAGATGCTAATGATATTTTGGTGTTTTTTCTTGCTTACTTTATGATGTAGAAGGCTCGGGTAAGTTTTAATGTCTTATTGACGTCTATATAAATATAAGTAACCCAAAATTTAAAAAAGATAAATGACAATAGCACAATGTAAGCTAGTACATGATACCAAAAGGTAAATTGACTAATGCCACGACTTGAGATTACTCTCGTTTTAAAAAAATACTTAAAAAATCTTTGGCAGAAATGATGATACCTTAAGTTGATTATACCTAAGAAAAGCAATCTAACAGCAATATCGCCGCACCCCATACGGTGGTAGGTACCCGACTAACCTAGGGGATAATTTCTTCTTTTGCCGCTCTCTCTGCTGGTGGCGCTACTGATGATGCCAGTTGTAACAAGATGTCGAAGACTGGTATCAATATATATGTATAAACAGCTTGGTGAAAACCCTCTCTGTCCCGTCCTGTTTTTGGAGACCCAGATGGGGACCCGTTACTGGACGCACGCAAAAAGCTACATGTTAAGAGAGTGGCTGAAGGCCTTCCCATGATTCTAGGTGCATCAGTTAGATGTCAAATAAACCTCAGTCTAAGGCTGCGAAGTTAATATACTGCAGCGAGTCTCGAATTGCCTTCTTTGGTAACACGTTGCTAACTACGAAATACGTGGGAATGGATAAGGAAATGGTGAGGTTGGGAAATGGATTCTGCAGATAGCAGACATCAGTTAGGAGTTATTACTTGCATCTGCACTCTTGCAGACGGACGTGCAGAAGCGCCCAAAAGCAGCGTAAGTCCTGGAATCCGACCGGACCTGATGCCGGTCGGACCACTTCAAAGAGCGCAATCCGAGCGTGTATAAACAGCTGATTTTTTGTTATTTTCTGTGTGTTTTTAGAACAATGATAAAGAAGTCCCAGGGGAAGCGGTTCGGCCGCCCCAACTTCAAGTCCCGCCACTTTCAGCTGACGAGCTGCGAGCTGAGCTACTCCAAGGCCCAGGGCAAGAAACATCGCTGCTCCATCCCGCTGGCCGAGATTCGCTCCGCGCAACCCGTGCCCGAACACAGCCTGAAAATGAACAACATGTTCAAGATAGGTGAGACTGCAGCTGACACTGGGAGGTTATACGTTACTTGACGAAAAACATGTGCAGGATAGGTGAAACTGCAGCTGTCTCAGACAAGCTGAGAGGTTATGTTACTCAGACACAATCGGGTGTACTTATACATATTGATATATTGATCACGATATACGGCATACAAATGTCTGACAGCTGATTTAAGAAAGCAAAACCTTTAATCAAACAGAAGTATTTGTTAGTATAACATAAGTAGTAGTAGAGTGGAGATTATTTTTGGTTGTGCCACTTTTTGTGCCCCAGTCCCAACATTTTCATTTTACTAAACAGATAAGAATTTTACAACTTGTTTTAACATGAATCACACTGAGCACTTTTTCACTTGAGTTTTGCGATCTATCAATGCTTCATCAGTTCCAACATTCACAAACGTACTAGGTCCATTAGGTTCTATCTTCCCTTGAAATATACTTCTTATCTTGTTTGTTAATGTTTTGTTGATGATGTGTTGCAGACTACCGAGACAAGGTGCTGTTTGTGCAAGCGGGCAACTGTGTGGAGCGCAAGGAGTGGCTGGACTTGCTGGGGAAGCTGTGCGAGGCACATCTGCCGCCTGCAGCAAGGTTCCACCCCGGGGCCTTCCAGCAGAACCATTGGTCCTGGTAAGGATGCATCGTCATGTACACTTCCATATGAATATTTGACAACCATGACTGAAGAAGGACTCAAATAGTGGAGGCTACACAAAGAATAGGCACATTCAAGAGGCAATGTGACAAAGTTGCTTAATCCTCCCCTTACTGTGCTAAAAATATCCGTGCGCTCTTATGATATGCATTTACAACTTTATATGAAAATGTCATTAAAAAAACGGAAAATAGTCAGTATTTCTAAATATTGCTTTGATTGACTAGGGTTGAAGTTGAAATGTAACAATTTTTGTAGTGAAAGTATCCTAAAAAGAGATAAAAAAACATCGCAATTAGCCGCTATAGCTGCAACAACTTCAGCGCGCATATTGATCCGTGCACAGATTTTTCCACAAATTATTTATTTCCATCGCTACGAATGAATAATTATATATTATTATAATTTTATTTAATACTTAATAATATTGCCGAGTAATACGAAAATTGTTCACTCAGTATCTATTATATTTTATATGCATATTCTCATTATTAGAGTCCAGTTGTAGTAAATATATAGCATCGAAAAGCAAGGGTTAAGAGAGGACAGTCTTAATTATAAAATAAAAATCACCCAACGTGCCATGGAGAGATTCATGAAAGGAGTGTCTCTAAAAGATAGAATCTGAAATGAGGATATCTGAAGAAAATCTCAAGTAGTGGAGGCTACACAAATAATAGGCAAACTCAAGTGGCAATGGGCAGGACTTGAGTGTGCCTATTTATTGTGTAGCCTCCACTACTTGAGTTCTTCTTCGGATATCCTCGTTTCGGATTCTATCTTTTAGAGACACTCCGAGCATGGATCTTGCTGTTAGATTCCACATATCTACGCTACAAGTTAATACTGGGAGGATGCATTGGTTAAACGCCTTAGTTTTAAGACAATTTTATATTAACGATGAATATTTATATTTCAGTTGTTCAGCTCTTAAGGCGGATGCTCAAGGTTGCGCTGCAGAAGAAGTGCGATCCACTCCTCCCAACGTTCAGTTGCGGTTGGATCCCGCCAGAGATCTTCAGCGGCTGCATTGCCTCATCTACACACACCTTCCGTACATGGAGTCCCTCCTTCTGCCTCCTAGACCAGGTAAAGAATTTTTCTTCGGTTTCGATCTAGAAGATTTTTTATTGTTATCTGAGCTCTTAAATATGCCGTCATCCTACACCTACACCAATACATTCCTGCACCCGAAAGTCTATCTGGAAATACATATAGTTCCAATCGACCTCTAGGACAAAAGACACCTTATTTTTTAACAGCCCTTGTACATTGATGTAAATTACTTTGATTATTTCCCTAAATATTTCTTTTTCTAACGATCATTTTAAATTTCTCGTTTTTTATGATGCAGGTGGCAACAACGGTTCCTCTTCATCCAGCAACCCCGCTGCAGACGACCCCGCCTCCTACCACAAGGTCCTCAAAGAGCTTCAGGAGGTGACCTACGGGCTGGAGGACAAACACAGAGCGTTCCAGAGAAATCTCGTGCGCGAGACCAAGTACGGCAGCAAGTAAGTACATCTTTAATTTATTTTTTATTTTTCCATAAACACAGGAATACTGATAGATGATGATAGTGATGCTGAAATCTCATCCGCGGAATCTAGAGACACTTACCTAGTTACATAGTCATATGTATTATATTGCTAGTTTTAATAACCTATCAATTTACGAGTGTCTATTTACTTTTCAGGCAAGCGCCGATCGGGGACGACAACTACCTCCATCTTGCGGCACGAGCCAACAATCAAGATGGCCTCCAGCAGAGTTCCCTCCCGGCGCTGCGCCCCCCCCACCAGCTGCTGCACATCAGCCCCGCCCAGCGCCGCTTCAACATCCCTCGCCCTCTACAACTGTCAACATCATCACCCAAACTACCCCCCAAGAACTACAACCACCAAAGCGTCGCCACAAAACCGCCATTGATCAACGATTCGGCATACCTAAACAACAGCTTGTACATCGGATCAAGCTCGGAATCTGTAAAGAACACTGAAATACGCTTATCGAGGACATCCGATAATAACGCTGCTTATCTAACAATGGCATCTGTTAACAATGAAAGTGATGTTAAAACGCCGATAGAATGCGATCGTTTAAATGCGTCGACAAAGCCTTGCGAGTATGTCGAAGTGCGCCCGAAGATTCCTGAACGTGATATGAAGCCAAAAGTTGCATCATTAGAACAGCAAGCTGATAATCCAAGCTTTTACTGTAGAGAGTATGAGTTGATGTCGAATTTTACGAGCAATGTCGGTAAATGCGTCGATGAAAGTCTAGGAGAAGTCCCGCCTGCAGTTCCGCCGCGAAGCAACGCTGCTAAGTATCAAGGAAAGGGCTCTCCCGATCATTCCGAAGCAGATAAATACGATTCAGTGAAGAAAGATGGAAGTTTTGATGACTGCGTGGCGGAGCACAAGTGCTTGGAGCACTACCAGTTGAAGAACACGTTTAGAATAAAGCAAAGTGAGGACGGACAAAAGTTTTCTTTACTCAAAATCGTCGAATCAAGTGATTTGGTCAACGATGTCGCTGCAGAAGAAAATGATGCTGCGGAACCGTGTCAAGATAAAGATTCGACAAAGATTGAAGAAGATAGATTGCAGATCGACATCGATGATGAAGCTAGCGTTGAGGATGCTGGCAAGAAGAAGGTTAAAGAAGATACGGGTTTTTTTTCGAGAAAAAGCATTCAGAGGAAATCTATCCCGACAAAGACGAAACCTTCGGGAAAGAAAACGAGTGGCGTTGACGGGACGCCGGGTTCTTCATCTTCTGCGGGACGGACGCAACTTACTGACAGACTCACGCCGTCTTTTCTAAAGAAAAAGACTAAAGTCAGCACGGACACTGTTAGAGTATCGCCTATATGTTGAAAAAAAAACAAAATTATTTGTCTCACATTACAAAAATATTTTTTAAAGGAACATGCCACAATGCTTGTGATAGGCCATCCGAATATACGTAAATGTATCTTTCTGTGAAATTGTGCATATAGTCACCACGAGCCGTGATTCATGACATGACTCGGCATTATATGGCTGTTCGCTATCAATTACAAACATAGCATCTGTAAATTGCTAGTACATAACTTATTTCGTTGTCAATTCTATGTTTTGAGCGGAGAGAGCGACAATCAACGGAGAAAGATCGTCAAACACATTATCAGCATTCTCAGTAACGAAGCAAGAAGAATATTTTAAATACATTATTTTAAAACCTTTTTTTTTGGAAGTGAATAAAAAAATACCCGTACATATTTTTAAAAATCCCGGACTATTGTTTTGTCAAATGATTTTATGACATTCTATGGAAATGTGTGATGACTTGTAATAACCAGTGCGCTGCGCGTAGCAGAAGTTACGTCTTTTTTTTTAAGTTTGTCGACATTTTTTTGTTATTATTATTATAATATTATTACTGTACTTTTTGATGCGTGTTTTGAAATTATGTCGTAAATAAGTCGGCCATTTTGAAAGAAAAAAAAACCCAAAGCGATGACTAAACGTTATCGAATAACTTTTTATTTGTATAATAATACAAATTTATTTTAATAGTTTTCTTAACAATTTTTAAAACATTTATTTTTAATGGTCAATTTGTTTGACATCACTTAACCCTTTCGTTACGGTTCGGTGGAATACAAATTATACTGCCAATATGGCGTGAATTTTTCAAAACATTTTTTTTTTTTAAAGTAGTATTTGAAGCGTAGATGTACTTATCTGACCTATTTTAATGTATCACATTGGTTCTTGTATCCTTAAGCTATCAGATGATGCACAAAAAACTATTATATTTAACAAACGTTCATTATGTAACTCCATACATGTGGTGGCATTGACACATGTGGTTTACAGAAAAATCGCTCTTGTGACGAAACTTAACGATATTTATTTACATGGCTTACAGATTTCTGTAAATAATACATGTAGGTTGATAAAGGGAATGAATGCAGTTCCAAGTTCCTACCGTAGATGTCACAATGAGTACTGAAAGTAGCAATACGATATATCACGTCAACCGATGTCAACGGTCGGGGAATCTTTGATGGCATATGCCGACAACCGATGCGAAAGGGTTAATAATTCTATTCTGTACTATTGATGACGTACGTGCATGACGATTCTAATGAATCACATTTCATCATCATCATCATCATCATCATCATCTATACGATATATATCAAAAGATTATTTGAAAAAATAATTATACCACGATTAAAAGAAATGTGAAAATAACAAAAGGGCAAAAAAAATTGTCCCAAACTTTTTTTTAGATTATATGTTATCAGTTATATGAACAAATAATCTAAACAAATTGGCACTAAGCCCTTTTTTGTTTTCTTTTACAAGTAAAATGTATTAAAAAAAATACATTGACATACAAGAATACATAAATGTTTTGAATGTATTGAAAATTTGATAATAATTTGATTGTACACTGTCGCTCATGACTGAGCATCGTGGCATCAATGATCCCGCACGCGTATGCTGGCCATCTCTCGGAATACGGTGCGGTAGTTTCTTCTCTTAGAGACTTGAACCCTGCTGCCGTTCTATACCTGAATAATTATACGCCTATACCTAACAATTATAACTATATATATTTATATACCTACGTCTATAAACAATTCAGAGTGTACATGTTAGATGTAGTTTCCACAAAAAAAATATATATATATGAAATATATTTTTTACTAATTAAATAGACTCTAAATGTTAGCAAAATTTCTAAAGTAGTCTATAAAAATAATGTTAAAGTTTCAACTGTTGTATACTCAATTTTATTTTTTATATATATACGTGTAAAAAATATATATTTTCGTGTGTCAGACGATTCATTCAGCGACTCATCGGTAACTACGTGGGGCGCATTGAACGTCTGGTGCACTGGACGTCTGGGGCACGAGAAAGTTGGCGCATGGGACAACTGGTGCACTGGATGTCTCGCTAACCTAACCTAATGTAAGGATTTGTCGAGTGATCCATATGTTTCGTTAACGATAAAATTTAGGTTTGGTTAGGTTATGGAGACATCCAGTACGCCAGTTGTCCCGTGCGCCAAATCGGAACACAGACATCTAATACGCCCCACATCGTTACCGATGAGTCGGTGAACGAATTGTCTATGAACGAAATACGACGAACAAGATTTTTGAATTCATACGTTTTATTCTCTAAAAGTTATTTAATACTTATTATTGGTTTTGTTTAAAAATACATACCATGCTAACAAAAAAGAGATGTAGGTATTAGCTGAAAAATTATTGTCTATGGTCTTTTTTAAAAATATATAAATATTTAATGTTTGTGAGGTATTTAGAATATTTTGAATTCTTAATTTTGAAATACGGTAACACTGGATCTCTTATAATAATTATTATAATAAAAAATTCATCTAATATATATATATATATATATATATATATATATATATACATACCTGTATATATATATTTTCAAACCAGTACTCTTCCTATATTTATTTCATTTTTAGAGTTCATATTCAGTAGCAATGTTTCCCAAATGCTGGTCCATTATCGAACGTGTGCTATTCAGTTGCTAACTGACGGTAATCTCTGCGTGCGTATCATCAAGGAGACTTCCATGTCCTCCGAAATGAATCTAAATGCTTTGTGATTTATCAAGCAATGATATTTTTAATAAAAAATAATTTTTAATTACGTAATACTCCCAAATGAAAAATTAAATTAAAAATTCCAGTCAAATCTCTTATAAAAAAAATGTTATAAAAAGTTAGTCTTTCCCTAATATCTGGAATACATGGTCACTCAGTTTTGTCTGTTGCGCTTATCACAAGATATCTCTGCTCCTGAAACTCCACTTGAGACTATTTCTGGTTCAAGATTACTTTTTAAGCAGAAATTGAAGACACGACATCCACGAGGGTTATCCTTAAAGTAAGGTTCCCAGTGATTTTTCACAGTGTAAAACATGTTTAATTCCATGAATGCGTACATTTTTGGAAAGTTCAGACTTTTACCTATTTTTCTACATAAGTCGCAACTGAGGTCAATGCATTTTTGCATGCGGTATACGAGCTTTTGAATGCCCGAGTCAAAAAAATCTGCCGCCAAGCCACGCAGATACCTGAGAACCGCTTCTTCCAGCTCTTCTCTATCGCCGAAATGCGTTCCACCCACGTGTTTCTTCATGTCAGGGAAGAGATGGTAGTCACTTGGGGCTGAGTCTGGGCTGTAGGGTGGGTGTTTGACAATACCCCATAAAGTGTACGCTATAGAAGGGACCGTATAGGAGTTTTGACTGTACTTGTGTTATCTTACTGATCTATCTTTTAGATTTTGTTAAGATTCAATGCAGATTGACATACTGGTGTATTAATTTAATTATTAAATGAAACGTATATCGAGTGTTGGAAAAAATACTTGAAAATTTATGAAAATACTTATTGTTCCAAATTCAAATGTTTTCACATCACTTTTGTCAATACTAAAAAATAATATTTTTAAATATTTATTTTTTACTTTTTTATTTTTGATCAATATTTTATTTGATGTATATAACATGACGTTTTTAAGCCCCCGGGCTCTTGTCATCCTGGAAGAATGACTCAAACACAAAAAGGAGATGTTGAAATCTCATGTCGATTTTATGACGCTTGTCATTTTTAAATATGCTTAAGCTCTGCATGTAGAGTGAATATCCGCTGACGTCATAAGACTACAACACGGCATTCACTATAAATATGTGGTGCTTATTTTACAAGATGACTTTCATTTACCACCAATTTTTATTAATAGGTTATGACTGCTTTTTATGGGTGCCAGATCAAATTCTCACCAACTGGTGGTATTTATAGAGAAAATTAAAAATATATTAAAATTGTATTTTATTGAAAGCTTTGTCAGAGATTGAACCCACGATCTTTGGTACAGTAAGCAATTGCTTTACGTAATTGCTATATCCGCCGACAAAGGCTCTAAATTGGAAATGGATAACGGCATTTAAAAAATTTTGTTTTGAATCATCATCAGCCTGTATCCGTCCACTGTTGAACGTAAGCCTCCCGCATGAGTCTTCATCCTCTTCGATCCTCTGCCTTCTGAATCCAGGCCACTGCCGCTATTCTTATTATGTCGTCAGACCATCTAGCAGGGGGTCGGCCAATGCTACGTTTGCCAGGTCTTGGGTACCACTCCAATACTTTTCTTCCCTATAGACCTTCGATAGATATGTCACATTGCCACATAAGTGTGCCTATTCGTTGAGTAGCCTCCACTACTTGAGCTTCTCTGTGTATATCCTTGTTTTGAATATTCGTTGTAAATTCACAAGAATTTTGAGGGTCATGATATATATTTTTTGAAATTGACAATAGTGGTGTTGTGAAATTTTGAATTTTTCGACTAATTATTGGTTATAAATATATAAATACGATTGAAGACTTAAAAGAAATTGAAATTTTGACTTAGCAACTAAGTGTCCAGTTTATACTATTGACAATCTATCCTGTATATAGTTAATTTAATTAAATATATAAAAAAATATATAATATTAGCAAAAAAAAAATATCGTCTCCCCACTGCGGCAACGTCACCAATGTCATTCGAGCCCCTCGGCTCTCGTAATCGTGGAAAAGTCCATTCATTTCAACATCAGAATTTACAGCGGTACCTCGACATACGAATTTTCATTACGGCTCGGTGGAATACAAATTATACTGTCAATTATAAAACTAGTATTTGAAGCATAAATATACTTATCTGGTCTATTTCCATATATCACATTGGTTCTTGTATCCTTTAGCTATCAGATGATGCATAACAAACTATTCTAAGAAAGTAGCAAAATGATATAGCACGGCTACCGATGTCAACGGTCGGGGAATCTTAGACGGCATATATTGGCTACCGATGTGAAAGGGTTAATTTGTTTCGCAACCTTGCTCATATTTCAAATTACTCATATCTCAAAGCAAAGTTACAAAACACGAGCGCAACTTATCAAAAATGTTTTGACAGCGAGAGCACACTGATAACTGATTCTCTGACTGGGGATTCACGCAGGAAAGCGTGACGCGCGGTTCGTGCAAAAAATCACTCGTATCTCAAAAATCTTGAGACTTGACCTACGAGTTGGGGCACTCGTATGTCAAGGTACCACTGTATATATGCTGTCGCTGGGTTGAAAAGATTGGCCGGAAGAGGAAGTCCGAAATTCCGTTTCCAGGGGGCACCGCGTGGAGGTTCTTTTCATGCCTACCAACTGGCAAGAACCTTGACTGGCGGACCTGGAAATCCCTGAACAGATTAAGAACCGGAGTTGGTAGAACAAAAGACAACTTCGAGCGGTGGGAATGCTTCGGCAGGGAGAGACACTATTGTGCGACTGTGGATACCTGCTGATCGTCTCACACCTAAGATGCTGCTCCATGTGCCCAACAAGTTGCACATCTCAGGACCTAATGCTGGGCAACACACGAGCTATCGATGTTGCCAGATATTGGGAAAAAATAATTTGACATCGCTGACACGAAGAAGAAGACTGTATATATAGATGATATTTTCTAGTGTTGTCGCTGCCATAGTTCTCGTGAGCTCATACGGTAGAAAAAGATATTAATAGTTTCTCCATCTTCCATTAAAAAGTACATCTAAAGTTATTTTTACTAAAAAAATTATATATTTAATAAAATAATAAATTATAACTCATGTAGTGTGTATATTACTAAAAAAAACTAATCTTAGAAACTATGTTTAACGATATTAAAACGGCCTGTGTTTCTTTGTTCAGTAACTTATTCAAGGTTTTGGCAGCAAGTTAAATCAATTGGCAGAAAATAAAATGCATCGGCTGTAGACTAAATAAATTGGCAGTGTCCACTTTGTCAGGATGAATGTGGTCAGTTATGAAATTAAAATGGAAGCAATACATTCAATAATTAATGCAAAATGAATGAATAATTAGCATTTGATGGAAATGGAAACCCAACCTAACTCATTATTGATTATTTCCTGCCGATTTATTATTGCGTAATGATTATTGTTTACATGTCTTTTTAGGTATTATCACTGACCGTTTGCTAAATAATTACTGTCCATTAATTGATTTAAATACAACCAAAAGAATTAGTTGCCTCTTAAAACATGATTTTTTTTCATAATCTAGTATCGACGACGTTACATTCTATTTTTTTTATATTTATATTTTAACTGTTAATAGTAATACTACTCCACCCCACATGTGGCACTTTACAAAATACATTTTTAAAGTACAATTATACTACATTTTTTTACGGCCATATGCCCTGACTTAACACTTGCTTTACGATGCTATATATTTACTACAACTGGACTCTAATAATGAAAATATCCATATAAAATATAATAGATACTGAATGAACAATTTTGGTATTACTCGGCAATATTATTGAGTATTAAATAAAATTATATTAATGTATAGTTATTCAGTTGTATCTATGGAAATAAATCATTTGTGGAATAATCATGGATAGACTCACTTATAAATGAACATTTTCATGTCGGTATGAATTCCGTGAGAACATCCGCGTTGAATTTTTGGCTTCACCAGCTATAGCGGCTAATTGCGATGTTTTTTCTATTTTTCAGATACTTACATTACAAAAATTGTAACATTTCAACTTCAATTATAGTCCATCAAAGCAATATTTAGGAATATTCATATTTTTTAAGGTTTTTAAATTAAATTTTCATATGGTGTAGTAAATACATATCATCGGAGTGCACAGAAGTTTTTAGCACAGTAATGGAAGGGTTAAAAGCAGTTGCTTCGAAAGAACGTTATATGACTGTTATAATGTAATCGGTGAAACTTTGAACTGCGTTTTGGAGGCCATTATGAATATTAGTTTTAACAAATAGCCCAGATGATAAATTAATATATGCTTTATTTTTTATTTAAGGTACATTAAATTAGTTTCCCACCCTTTTTGCCAATTTTTAATGTAAATCAGCGGTGCTTACAACCTTTCAATACCGACCGTTCACTTATGTACGTACCTGGAGTACCTCGGAATGAACACACTCGGAATTTATGTTTACAAATTAACGAATATTTGATGCTATATGCTGTTACCACAGAGTATTTGCCATTATTGAGAAAAAATCAAATCCACGCCTTTTCACTAATTTATAAAATTGCTTTATCAATGATGTTTAATAGCATTTTTTTTTTACTTAAAAACATACAGTAGAATACCGATAGATGTTGGTGGAGACATTTTATTTTCGGATTATATGATACTGACCATCTTACAAAATGTTAAACGCTGCATGCGCAACGATGGCCCCCCAACTTCATAGCCCAGCATTCACGCATTATCCACTTTTAACAGGATTTTACTTTGAATGGGTGATGTTTATGAGACGACTTCCATTTACTGCTAATTTTTATTAATAGGCTATGACTGTTATCTTACGGATGATGCATCAAATTCACACATATTCAGTTATAAAGCTTATAAATCAATAAAAACACATTTTTAATTTAATCTCCATCTGGGATCGAATGCATAACCCCTTGGTATGGTAAGCAAACCCTTCACAACTAAGCCATACCTGCAGGCATATTGCAGTACCATTGATTATTTAAATATATTTGAGAGTATAGAGTTGTGTTTGGACTTTTTCTGGATTTATTTTAATCATAGCTATACATTTTTTTTAAATCAGCGGCTCTCAATGAGAATGCACACTCCATATTGGTATCGATTTGGTTAATTGAAAGGTTGAACACCCCTGGTATTTAATGTAAACCTAACCTCATTTTAATAAAAAAAAAATTAAGCCATCATCAGTTCAATTAACATTAGTTATTATATTTTTTTATAACGAAAAAAACAAGTAATTTTTAAGTTTAATTTTCATTTTGTATTTAATTTTAAGTTTAGCTGAAATAAGAAAAAATGTGTAATCTCATAATTATTATATTTGTTCGTTTTTTAATATTTTTTTTATATATAAATAAATAATATTATTTTTAATCTTTAATAATTTTATATCTTAATTTAATAATTAAAAAAATTAATGTTTTAGAATTTTAAGTTTTCGATTTTAAGAATTTTTGTTTTCTGTTTTGTATTTTGAATTGTATTTTATACAATTTTTATAATCTTTTTTTATATATATAAATAAATATATATATATGTAGTATACAATTGTAATTCCACATTATTATTATAAGTTTCAAATGTATAATCAAAAATATGCAAAATTAAAATTAACTTCTATATAAATATGATCAATATGGTGTCACGACCTATCGTTCACAGACAATTTGTTCAGTGACTAATCGATAACGACGCGGGGCGCACTTCTGGTGCACAGGAAATTCGGCGCACGGGAAAACTGGTGCATTGGATGTCTCGCTAACCTAACCTAACCTAAACTAAGTTATTTCATTAACGAGACTTATGGATCTCTGAACTCTACGTTCACTGGACAATTCCTTAGGTTAGGTTAGGTTAGGTTGGATGAATGTCTCACTAAACTAATCTTACTTTTTTTTTCAATAGGAGGAGAGAATCTTCATAGACACTCTTCGAATCAGCATTCAAAGAGTAATGTCGGTTTCTTACTGACTAAACTCTCCCCCTTTTGTCGTCCTCTTCCCCTGCCGGCGTTCGTTATAGAGTGAATTACTGCAGCAGAGGAAGCCTAACCTAACTTTACCTAAAGATTTGTCCAGTGATCATAGAGTCCAGATATCCATACGTCTCGTTAACAAAATAAGTTAGGTTAGGTTAGCAAAACATTCAGTGCACTAATTGTCCCGTGCGCCAAATGTTCCGTGCACCAGACATCCAGTGCGCTCTACATCGTTACCGATGAGTCTCTAAGCGAATTGCCTGTGAACGAAATGCTGCGGAACCGTTCAATATTAAGAAACTTAGTATATTTGTTAAATAAGCTGGCTGATTGTGAGGCCATACTCATTACAGTTTGTGAAAAATGTTTATAATTGTCAATGTTTCAAGTGACCATTATTTTGTGCACAATTTTTTATCCATTTTTTTTTTAGTTATATATATTTTTTTTGTTTTTGAAAATGTGGTCTCTTTCTATTATTTTTCTTTAGTGCTAGTGTATCATAGATTTGTTGTAGAATCTTTGGTATAACAATTTAATATTATAAAAATACAATATACGTATATATAAAAATATATATATAAATATATATATATATATATACATAAATATATATATACATAAATATATATATATATATATATATATAAATATAAATATATATAAATATATATAAATATATAAATATATATTTATATACATAAATATATACATATATAAATATATACATATATAAATATATATTTGCATAAATATATATATATATATAAATACTTTTTAATAATACTATTATTAATTATTTATGTATGAGAAAGATTGTGGTTTTTGAATATTCTCTAATCTTAGGAATTAATTTATTAATTTTTTATTTTATGTTGCCATTATTTGCACTTATGTTTATAAAAAATTTAAAGCCTTTTTTGACAAAATTTTAAAGTATTTTTTAACCTTTTAGATGCCATGACCCTGGATAGGATCCATGCAACGTCTCATGATTATCGAAGATTTTAACCCCTAAATGGTATCCAATTTTAACCATTTTTTTTCTTGGACAGACGATTGATGTCGCTATAGACCCAAGCTATAATATTGACCAAAAATATACAACATTATAACACACCGGTGTGCTCACGGCAATGGCGGGCTTCCCGCAGCGGACCCATATTTGGGCTCATGGCATCCATACGGTTAAAGAGTCTTCAATGCAAATTCATAATTTGAATATAGCATTGTATTCACGAATATGTGCAGCCAATCCCTACTATAACGTATTCATAAGTTTGGATGATTAGTCTGACGCTATCGAGGCCTGAACCATTTAGTCCTAAGAGGCGGTTCAACCCAAAATAACAACTTCAAAAGATTGATCTTCAGGGTTGACACAAAGTCATCATCCCTGAAGAGGTAGACCCCTGCAATGGTGGTTGAAATATTGGATCGATTCGCCACACACGGCTAAACCTAAAGGCCACAACACTAAATCTGGCCGTGAAAACCTAACAAGTTATTTACAACAAATGAAAAATGCGTACGTTACGGGAAGGTTGACTGTATGCAAATGAAATTACGTGTTCATTAACCTTTAAACGCCAAGTGGTCCCATACGGGACCACAAATTTGCGTCGTTCAATGCCCCTAGCAGGCCAATGTTTGTAATGTTTCGTCGCACAATAGATTCTTCCATGAACTTACTTTAATACTATTATTACAAATTAATGTAATCCGATTGTGAAATGAACCATAAGCACTCCTGTATGGGACCGTAGGGCATTGAACGACGCAAATCTATGGGCCCTTAAGGAAACCACTGGGCGTTTAAAGGACTTATTGCAAATACGTTGTGTTCTATCACAAGTTTTGACATATGATATTTTCTACGTACAAAACTACAAGTCTATTTGATATTCTTTTCAAATGTCATAGAATTCACTTGATTTTGAATACACATTGTTTTTTTTTTATTTTTTGAATTTCAATTTTCAAATATTTCCCGCCTTTTTTTTTTTTGGAAAATCTGTTCTGTTGATTGCAAATTTGAATTTATTTATTATTTAATAATTGTTAAACTTAATAATGATTTAACACCTTAAGGAATCTGTTCTCCTGTCTTGTGCTACGAACAAATAAGTTAATTTTATTTTTTTTCAGAATATTTTTTTTTTTTTGTACGAAAATATAAGAAATGTTTTATTTACAGCCAACTTCATTGAAATACAACATTAATTCAAATTATTGTTTTTTTTTTCTATACATGTCACTGGTTTAATTATAAAACTATTAATATATATATATAAAATATGTTACAGCATTATCAATCAAGCATTTTGATTTTTTTTCTTCCTATATCCGTTCCATATATGGAACATATGCTCACTACAAATTACCCCCACTCAGTTCTGTCAGTCGCCATTGTCCATAGGCCATCCCAAGACATGTCTGCACATGAAGGTACACCTGAGAACATATGTTGTTCCCAATAACCTTCAGAGCAGACGTCCGAGTACTTTTTTTTTTATGTAAACACTTACAGGAGAATACCTACAGATGGTGATAGTTATTCTGATGTCTCATCTGTGGAATTCTATGACGCTATATAGCTAAGCGCTGCATGTGGAGTGTTGATCCGCCAACGTCATAGACTCCAGCCCGAGATTCACACATCATGCTTATTATTATAAGAATTTACTATGAATGGGTGGTCTTCACGGGACGACATTCGTCCACCACCAATTTTAATTAATAGGCTATGACTGGCATTTTATGGGTGAGGGATCAAATTCACACCAACCAGGGTACTTTAGAGCTCAAAAAACGATTAAAAATCCTTTTTTTTTTTAATCTCTTGCGGGGATTAAACCCACGACCTTTGGCTTACAAAGAAAACGCTTTGACCATTGAGCTATACCCGCCGGCAAACTTGAAGAGAGTGTAGCTGTAGTATCCAAGGCATAATTTTGGTTGATTTTTTTAAGGAATTTAGATGATTAGCTCGATGCTCCAGAGGCCAGGACCGTTTTGTCTTAAGGGGCTGCTCAATCCTACACAGTTTTTTTCTTCCATTATCCACATCTGCAACCTATGATCACAACAAGATGCGCCAATCAGTTGGAATTATTTAAGTCTTGTCTAAGGCCTCGGAGACGGCGCTCTACTATCTGAGGCAAATTTTTAATGATTTTGACATTATCTTAAGGAGATTGGATTATTTGCCTGACGCTTCCAAGGCTTGGACTTTTTGCTCGTAAGTGGCAGCTCAACCAAACCAATGAGACAGTGACCCATCCAAGTTTATTCATTCAAGCTATTCAATTATGGTATACATGGATCCATGTGAAAATAAATGGGAAAATATACCACAAAAAAAAAAAAATGTAATAAAGACACTTCTTCTTTGTAGTATCAATCCGGTGGATTGGTTTGCAGCAACAGAATCTAGCATCTCGATCTCCATTCCTCTCGGTCCTCCGCAACCCTTTTCAGCTCAGCATAAGCGCTACAGTTCATGTCCTCGAATACTTGCTGCAAATACTCCCGTCTAGGGCGCTGTTCTGCAGTAATGTTCGAACATTCCAGGTGGACACTTAAACACAAAAAAAACAGTAATTTTTTTAAGAAATAGCATTTTTTTGAGGCAGTGAACGTGTTAAAATATGTTTCTTTCTCTTCGTAGTATCAATCCGGTGGACTGGTTTGCAGCAACAGAATCTTGCATCTCGATCTCCACCCTCTCAGTCCTCCGCAACCCTCTTCAGCTCAGCATAAGAGCTACAACTCATGTCCTCAAACACTTGCTGCAAATACTCCCGTCTAGGGCGCCCTTTACAGTTTCTACCCTCAACCATCCCCTCTACAATGTCGTGAAGAAGACCATCGTGGCACATGATGTGACCGATCCATCAGGCTCGCCTCTCTGAGATGGTTCTTATTAGGTGCCTATCTTCCTTGATTTTGCTGAGTACCTCGTTGTTTGTGACGTGGTCTCTCCAGGAAATTCTGAGAATTCTTCTGTATAACCACATCTCAAAGGCCTCTAGTCTTTTTTTAACACTTTTAGATAAGCACCATGTCTCACAGCCGTACATTAAGATGCTCCAAACAAATGTCTTGGCAAGTTGCTTGCGGAGCCTTAAATTAATATTCTTTGACTCAAGAATTTTGCTTTTTTATTGAAAGCTAGCCTTGCTTGATGTATGCGACTATTGACTTCTCTTTTTGTTCTGCCATCCCAGGTGATCGTACTTCCAAGGTATAAAAACTCTTTTGCATCTTTTAGGGATACTCCTAGCATTGATATATTAATTTTCTGCTGCTCATTGCGGCTTACTCTCATGACTTTGGGTTTTGTGCTGTTTATCTTCATATTAAAGTTAGAATTGTAAGTAATTATTATCAGTTTATCAAGTGTATATTTATTACTCGCAAAATGCTTAATACCTATAATAATTATTAACCTATTCATTACTCATGGCGTCTATAGCTGTCATGAGCGTAACATAGATTTTTGAACCTCGTATTACAGCTATTCTATTAAAGTAATTTTAGAAATTCTCTATTGGAAATCAATTAAATTTAAGTTGTAAATTGTAGGAAATAACTGATATATTTGTTCACTAAACAGATATTACAATCTCTGTGGGTGGCAGTTCCAACGCCATGGTCGCTGTGTGGGCGGATAGGTGGGACTCCCGGTTGGAGGGGCACTGGATGCGCCTTCACGTGGCCATCCAGCGGTGATCCGGTTACTGAGAGTCAGTAGCTGTTTAAAATTAAAATTGTTAAATGTTATTAACTTGTATTTTCTTTTTTTTGTATGTTTACGTAAAATTCTAATTATTGCTCCGGTGGCTGAATAAATACAATTATTATGTTAATAATAGTATAAAAAATGATTTAAAAATCCACGATAAGTGCAGAAAAAGGTTAAAAAAATATATATTAAGCTAGTGAAATGTTATGAAAATATTAACAATCTGTTGATTTTTTAAATTATTACATTTATTTGCTTACATATACAGGGAGTATCAAAAAGATCTGACGGTTTTCGTCGTCGTTTTGATTTAAAAACCGTCAGATCTTTTTGCCGCTGTATTATTTGATATAAGTTTTTTTAAACCTTGTTTAGTGTTGACTAGATATGTAGAGTATTCATTTTATATGAATATATATATAAAAATATATATATTATTAAAAAAACTATGACTTTTGTTAAACATTAAAAAGCAATGTTCCTTCTGCCACTTTCTGTGAAATTGTTCTAATTCTGTAAAAAAATCAATTCCAAGAAAAATGTAAAAAGAAACATATATTTTACAACTAAACTATATTTGAAAGATTATTTTATCATGGATTTCATTTTTATATGAAAATATGGTGAAATTTTCGATTTCAACACTTAAAAAAAAACACATGAAAGACAGCATAACCAATTGAAACCAGTAAGCTCTATGACGCTCAACCATACGCTGCATACAGGAAACATGTGTTGTGATTGTGTGGGTGTTGGGGATATTACAAGTGTATATTAATCTATTACTTAACCCTTTAGTTACAGCTCGGTGGAATACAAATTATACTGTCAATACGGCGTGAATTTTTCAAACCATTTTTTTTTTGCTTAAAACTAAAGTATTTGAAGCATAAATGTACTTATCTGACCTATTTTCATATATCACATTGATTCTTCTATCCTTTATGTATCAGATGATGCATAAATAAGTATTATATTTAACAAATGTTCATTTTAACAACTCCAAATATGTGGTGGCATTGACACATGTGGTTTACAAAAAAATCGCTCCTGCGACGAAACCTAACGATATTTATTTACATGCTTTACATATTCCTGTAAAGAATACATGTAGGTTAATGAAGGGAATGACTGCACTTCAAATTTGCTACCGTAGCTGTCACAATGAGTACTGAGAGTAGCAAAACGATATATCACGTCAACCGATGTCAACGGTCGGGGAATCTTTGACGGCATATGCCGACAACCGATGCGAAAGGGTTAAAAGGATCCAGATTGCATGAAAACAAAAAACGCTTATACTAGAAGAGCATTAGTTTACTAATTTACTTGCTTTGCTTATTGGTACTTAAGAATGAATTTTCTAAAATGCCAGTTCTTAGTCGAAGTATTTAGGCATATACGTGTATTTTAATGTTTATTTTTCTTGGTATTACTTAAATCCCAATATTCTAACGTGTATTTTGTGCCTTACCCACTGATTACTTGCTCTTCTCATTTCATTTGTACTTACAATGTATTTAAAAATCATCACAATTGATTTGGCATTTAATGGGTCAATAACTAATTGAATTATGGTCAGTAAAGTAAATAAATTTGCAGTAATAATTATATAACACATGCAGAATGAAAAATCTCAATACTTGAGTAAATTACAAAAAAAAAAAACTTAATAGAAAAAAATACCCTTACAATATCAATAATATGCCAATATCTGAAGAATATAGTCACCATAAATTGCTGCAACTAAGTTCTTTCAGTTGACATTGTCCATGCCTTTTTCTAAGACATCTTTTCTTGAAGAAAGCGCCGCTGTAGTATTTGAGAACCATTTTGCGTGATTTGTTAATCATAGTTTTTAAAGACATCTGATGATTAGCCTGACGTTCCTTAAGCTTGAATCATTTGGTAATAAGTGCGGTTAAATCTAACCAACGACATGCGGTAAGCAACACTCAGTCACCAATCCTTGTTTTGGTCCACATCAAATGTTGCTTAGCTTCAGCGATCTAACGAGAATGACTTATAACATTAATATAATACTTATTATTAATTGTATTGAATATTTATTTAATATTCTTCTTCCTCTTCTTCTTCTTCTTCTTTTTCTTCTTCTTCTTCTTCTTCTTCTTCTTCGTCTCAGCGACGTCAAATTATTTCCGCCCAAAATCTGGCAACATCGATGGCCCATGCGATTACCCAGCATTAGGTCTTGGGATGTGCAGCCAGTTGGGTACATTGAGCAGAATTTTAGATGTGAGGCGGTCTGCAGGTCTCTACAGTTGCACAACAGTGACTCTCCCTGCCGAAGCATTTCCCACTGCACGAGGTTATCCCTTGTTCTATCAACTCCGGTTCTTAATATAATAATTACTGACCATTAAGGAATAAGATACTGATCAAATAAATATGTTGCCATATTTTTTATATGACATATTTTATAATTTTTAGAACACATTATATTTATTATTTGAATTCATTTGTTTTGTTTTTTAGAATTAAAAATGTAACTTAGACTCTTGATAATAAATACTAAACAATGATGTACCTATTCTAACTAAAAATGTAACTTAGACTATTGATAATAAATACTAAACAATGATGTAAACCTATTCTAACTAAAATTATAAGAAAACATATCAAATTTTTCTACTGACGGTTGTTAAGTGATGTTAGCGGAGAACTCTAAGCCATTTTATTCCAATTCACGTTAATTGTTACAATGTTATGTGCTCTATGATAATCAAAAAGGGTGTAAGTGAAAAAAAATTGACACTCTTTCTGTTTTTATTTTCAGTATTTATATGGATGGTGATTGTTATAATATCTTATATATGTCCATTTTGTACAAACACTTCTTCACAATCGTGTCGCTCATGACTTAGCATTGTTTCACCAACCATCTCTTCATTCTTAACCCTTCCCTACTTTTATTTTATGTACCGATAGGAATGTATGTTAATTTTTTTTCCTTAAAATACTGTAAATGAATTATTTTACAGATCGAAAATAAATAAATAGCAATAATTCAATTTCTTCAGTGTATTTTTTTAATCTTTAAGAAATTTTTAATAAAAAAAAATCTTGATATTCCTTGACAAATTGTTATTGTGTTAATGTATGTCCCACAAAACTACAAATATTAATAAAAATAAAAATAATGTGTACCTTTAGTCTATTAATTGTAAAATGCTGTACTGACGGGAATTTATTTTTCAAAATTTACTTATTTATTATATTTCTCATTTATTTATTCAAATGCAACAAACCAGACATTTTTCAAAGGTTCCGCCGCATTTTGTTCCCAGACAATTCGTTCAGCGACTCATCGGTAACGGCGTGATGTGTACTGGACATCTGGTGTACGTGACGTTTGGTGCACGGGACAACTGGTGCACTGGATGTCTCGCTAACCTAACCTAAGGTTTTGTCCAGTGCTCGTAGAGTCCAGAGATCCATAGGTCTCGTTAACGAAATAACTTAGTTTAATTAGGTTAGGTTGACGAATTTAACGAATTGTCTGGGAATGATCGGTCGTGACACCCTTAACACTACATCTATGTCTAATTAGTGCTTTAAATTAATAATAATTTGCATGCATTTTTAAAAGATTCGGAAATGTAATTGTTATTTTATATAGACATTGAATGATTGTGTTCTCTCTTTATCTACCTTGGAACCTTATTGGGTAGAATTGTTCTTCTCCCTGTGACACAAAAGTTGTAGATCAATATATCTGTAAATAATTATATTGTGTTTCCACCACAACAGCCTCTAACACCAAGATTACTTTACATTGCGATAACTGTTGTAAAAAATATTAATCAGCGTTGCCTTTTCATCAAATATCTATTCACAAACTAAAGGTACCGACGCATTTTGTTCACAGACAATTCGTTCATTGACTCATCGGTATTGACGTGGGGTACGCTGCACGTCTGGTGCACGGGACAACTAGTGCACTAGATGTCTCGAATACCTAACATAACCTAAGTTATTTCGTTAATGAGACATATGAATCTCTGGACTCTACGTGCACTGGACAAGTCCTTAGGTTAGGTTAGCAAGACATCCAATGCACCAGTTGTCTAGTGCGCCTCACGTCGTTACCGATAAGTCGTTGAACGAATTGTCTGTGAACGATAGCTTGTGACACTCAAACTAAAATAGTATTGTATACCATACTCGTATAATTAGATTTTTTTGCCAATGTATTTGATGTACGATCAATATGTTTTTGTTGTTACTATTTTATGATCTGGCAACCGAGGTCATTGGTGGCTGTTGTGGTAGGCACATGTCGTAGAGTCGTCGTACTTTCCATTATAAAGATATAGTTTACATTAGCCTAAGCTCCCCGTGTTAACTGTCAAGTTATCTATTCGTAACAATACGTTAAGTGTAACTCACTCAAAAAAGGGTAATTAAAAAATATTAATAAATCAGATGATTCTGCAATAAACTGAATGCTTTCATTACCTTCTCCTCTGAACCTTATCTGTGGATCTCTCCTGCACCTTCGAATCCCCGTTTTCCATTCTAGTTGCTGATGAGAACCATAGTTTCTAGGTTACTTCTAGGTGCAGAAATGTTTTGGAACAAGGGTGGAAATTTGCAGCTGACAGAACTGTGAGGCGGTAATAAGTGGCTACCATATGCCCCAATTCACCAAAAATTTAATTGAATAAATATTTGTCATATCATTTTCATTTTTTTTTTACTACTTCATTAAATGGGAATTTTTATGAAACAAATAATATTTTTTTTACAACATTAATATTTTATTTTCACATTTTGAATACAATAATATTATACAAAATTAAAAATAATTATGAGACCAATTGTAAAAATTAGTTAAAAAATTATAAAAACAAATATAACAAGTTTTTGATACAGCAAATCAGATTCAGTAAGGTTAATAATTTTAAAACATTTAACAAAATATAAATTTGACTAATCAATTGAATTTACGTCAAATTTTGACTTTTGTCTAATTTTGATTTATGTCAATTTTTGACATGCGTTCAATTCGATTACATCAAATTTTCTTGATCAATTTTGTATTGAAAGTAATTTAACTATTTTGTAACTCGACGAATACCTGTACTTTAATTTAGTTTCTTGAGATGACATTATATATACATAATATATTTTAATGTTTTTTTAAGCAATATGAGTATATTATTAGTTTTGCGAGGCACTATTGCACATACAACATGGAAGCGCTTCATATATCCTCGGGATCATTTTACGTTACTTTTAAAATTAATTTTACAATTTCCGTACCAATCTTACATAAATAATTATTATATTTTGGATTCAAAAATGGTGTTACATAAGGAGCAAATTATTGTAAAAATGAACATTCCTTTTGAATAAAATCTTATAATATTTAGAATTCAAATTTCGCAATTATAAAAATCAATTTTACTACATTTTAGAATTTAAAATAAAATTATTATTACATTTCCTTTACAGAGCATAAGGATCAAATTTAGAATAAATTTGAGATTTCAAGGAATTTTTATGATTCCATTTTTTTTAGGATCAATGTGAGGATTTTAGGATCAATTTAAATTCAATATTGCGATAGTCAAGCATTTTTTAGTTTTTTTTTTTTAATTCTTAGGATCACTTTGAGATTAAATATCAGGTATTTAGGATCATTTTTACATTCAACTTTAGGATGCATCCTTATTAAACCTTTTATAATAACAATAGTTTTTTCAAAATATTATGATAATTTTCAGAATAAATTTGAGGATAACATGAGATTAAATTTTAAGTTATTTTTCAAATTTAATATCAATATTATTTTGAGATTCCTTTTAATTTCAATATTGTATTATTTTAATTTTTAAATATATTTGAGATTCAATATTACATTTACAGAGAAAAAAAATAGTTTTAGTATTAACATATGAATTAATAAAAAATATACATGATTTACTTTGATGTTTAATCAATAGTAATGAAACACACATAAAGCTTTTAGAATATCTAAGTACCTCTAAATTGGAATAGATAAATTTATATAAATTTTAAATACAATCTTAGTTTCATATAAAAATTAATAATATTGATCATATAAATCATTTTTAACCTCCTTAGTAAAACATGTCATTAAAACAAATTACTGGGAAAATTATTATAAAACAAAATCAAATATTTTATTAAAATTCCCATTAAAAATAATATTGAATAATTAATAGGCCAAATTGATAAGTATTATACAAAGTACATGTATAAATAACTTCAATTATTATATTCATAAGAAGCACATTGTCAATAACAAATTTAATTGTTTCAATTTATAAATAACAAAAGAGGGTTAAATACATTAATTTTGATAAATCAATGAAACATAATTTATCCCATAAAAAATAAATAATTACATTTAAATTTGTTCACAAACCATTAGGCTTAATAATTAAATTATGAAAAACATATTTATTTCACATCAACAAACAATTCAACAAAAGGCGAAAGAGTATTTAATTAATATTTAAATAACTTTTTAGGTTTTCATGGCCAGATTTGATATTTTGGCTTTTGGGCTTAGCCGTGTGTGTGGCTCATTACTCCTTTCCAATATTTCGACCGCCAACTAAGTCGTCAACCCTGAAGAAGACCCCTGCAATGGGGGTCGAAATATTGGAAAGGAGTAATTTGCCACACACGGCTAAACCCAAAAGCCACAATATGACATCTATTTACATTATTTAACACAAACACTCTTTGGTACAACATTTAAAAAATGCTGATTGTTAGTTTAAAAAACAAGTGAATGACAAAGAAAATATTCGAAAAAATTATTCCAATGAGTTGCCAGAGATTCCCAATTTTTACAGTAAAAATACTGTCCTGCGCTAGGTACCTAAATATAAAATAATAATTTAAAATACCAACCAAAATTGACAGAATCTTACAACATAAAACTATTACAATTAGGATAATTTTAAGGTTGTTTAATTTTTACCTCCTAAAGCAAGTTTTTTTTAATGTGGCAATAATCTCCTTTCGGTAATATAATAATGAATATGGCAACACTGAAATTGAATAAAACATATTTCAATATAAAATATAATTGAAAGGATGTGTATTGAAGCAAAAAATTATTAAAAATGTAGAAAATAAGGAGTATAAATCATTTTACGATATTACACAAAAAATTACATTCACTTACATTTTTAGTGGTGAGTATTTTAAAAAAAATAACACAAAAAAAAGGTAAAAATGTTATTACATATTTAGTGCAGTTTTGAGCATATATATAAATAAAAATCCATAGAGGGTACCCTCAAAATATTAAGGCAACTATTTTTTTGGCAGTTTTTAATTCATTTAATGGGCAGTAATTATTTATCAAACGGTCAGTAATAAATACCTAAAAAGGAAAGTAAAATATAATAATTTGGCAGTAAAAAAATAATAAATTGTCAGGAAATAATTAATGAATGGTAATTAATAATATCTTAGTTTAGGTTAGGTTTCCATTTTATGTGTTAATTATTCATTAATTTTATGTAATTTTTTACGAATATTGAATATATTACTGCCATTTTAATTTTATAATTGACCACATTCATACTGACACAGTGGACACTGCACATTTATTTAGTCAACTGCGGATTAATTTTATTCACTGCAAATTGATTTAACTTAAACCTTGAATTAGTTACTGAACAAAGAAATACAGGCCAAATAATTATAAAACAAAAATATATATATTTGATTAAAAAGTAATATTATACTATAGTAAATTTTTATTTTCATAATATATTTTAGTAAATTGTTTATATATGTGAATAATGGTACAGATGCTTTTAATTATTAGAGATATACTTTCTTTAGCCTCACCAAAAATATTAATTTCGACAAGAACAAGTTAGGTTAGGTTACGTTAAAAATAAAATATGTTTGTGTGTGATTAATTTAACAGGTGAATAATTTTAATTTGATCTTAATTTTTATATATCCATTATTATTTATAATATTAACAAAATCTGAGTTTTCTTTTACTACTATTTTGTAAGCCGATTCCATAATGCTTCAACTAAATAGTCATATTTTGCTGACTCATCATATGGCGACTTCAAAATCTTCAAAGAAGATCTGTTTAGAGATATATTATAAAATAATAAGACAAGTAAAACTTTGTATAAGACTATTGAGTTGTAATAAATCTTAAAAAACTCTACCGGTGGCACCGCACCTTCTTCAGAAGCTGCTTTCTAAAAACTAATGTTTTATTCTTTAAATATGACACACCACAAAGTTACTGCACTCTACGAGTAAGTGAAATATTCTATTTTTTAACAGTTAAAAATATATATATAACTGAAAATATAAGTTTTTTTATTTGTAACCTTATGGAACTCGCCCATCAATTTTATTTGATCAATAATTTAAGTTGTGGCAGTGATTTAATAATTATTGTATAGTTTAGTATTATTACAGTTTTTTAAACAATTTGCCACTTTATTGGCAAATTTTAACATTAAATGACATATAATACAAGTGTAAATCAATGTTGAACAGCTTTTGTACGAGGGTTATCCGTCAAATAAGTTTCCTATGGTGCTACATTTCTCAAAATCGCTGTTATGGTGAATCCCGTGATTCTGTACCTTGGTTCGCCCACTCCAAACTGTGGGGGAACCAAGAACTCCGAAATGGATGCAAATATTACATGTTAAATGTTAGTATATTTCACATTGTCGATTACAATTTTTGTTTCAGTTGGCAATATGTCTTAATTAATGTAATGTTAAATTTATTTTAAACGTATTGTTGGCTTTTAGTACAAAAATACATTTCCATTACAGAGTAATGTAAATATTATTTGGCAGTGTTGTCGATTTCTTAAGGCTCCTCTATATACTTGATTATTAACAATCCTAACCTCAAAATCTATAGGAAATTTTCGAATTTCGTTTGTTCATATCAAAGTGTAACTATCAAATGTTTATAAATACAATTTTTATGTGTTTGCAGCTATTTATTGGTTTTAAAATTCCATTATTAAATAAAAGGAAAATAAATATATATTTAGTATTCTTTGTTATACAATAAAACATATTAAATGTGGTTCTCGTTAGATCACCGAAGTTAAGCAACATTGTGCGCAGAACACAATATAAATGAGTCACTGCTTGTTGCTAGCCGTTAATGTTTGGGTTTACCCAATCTTTAAGACCAAATGGTCTAGGCCTCAGGAGTGTCGGGTTATTCATCCGATTTCCTTGAAAATATCTGATTAAGAATTCACCCAAAAATATGCCTCTAATACTACAGTTGCAGTCTCTTCAAGTAATGGGACTTCTGCCCTGGATGTTGCCGGGAACCATATATGTTCTCAGATGGACTGTCAGGTGTATGTCATAGGACGAAGAATAAACAGTGATAACTGACAGAGCCGAGTAGTGGCAAATTTTGGTGACCATATGTTCCAGATATGGAACTGATATACAGAAAGATGAAATTTTTCTACTTTGATGTCCATGAAAATGACTTTTTTGGAAGTTCATCAAAAGCATTAAAATCGAAAAATAATGTACATAAAAAGCCCACAAAAAATTAACTTATCAATATTTGATAGTAACCCTTTTTTATATTTAACTACAATAATATATTATTTTTAATATTCAAGCGAGTACTTACTAATAAACAGTAATTTTCCAAAACTACACAAAGCGATACTTAATATCCTCACAGTTTAATAATTCTTTATATTATCCTTTATGTTTGAGGATCATCTGTAGGCAAACATTAATTACATTTAATTAATTTATGTGAAAGAGCATATCATCACTGTTTATGTGATACCATAAAGAAAAAACAAAATTATTCCAAACACATTATTTTTCCATCTAAATATTTCAAATATGCAAGGCATTTAAAAAATTGTTGCCACTATAAATATTTAAATGTAACCACAGTAAGGGATGATATTTAAATGTGGCAACATTGATTATAATCTAACTTTCACAATGACAGCTGCAAAAAATAAAATTTAAATTTTGTGATTAAATTAATCTAGTAAGTATAATATAATAACAATATCTATAAGAATTTTCATTGTGAAATTCGTTAAATATATAAAAATCATTGTTTTTCTTTGATTTAAAAAAATAACATTCCAAATACCAAATCTTTGGATACAAAATAGCAGTTTGGCTATTAAATGTTGCCTACTTTAGATTTGTTAACCAATTAAAGATGACTATGATACCTACCAAATAAATATGAGAATACTATTTTTTTAACATTGTTATAATGTTGGCATCTTTTATGTTTGTATTATATTTTTTTGATGGAAATTTTCTTCTTTTTTATAGTTTTTTGTGGTATGGTGTCACATAAACATATTTATTTTATTCTTCCTTTAAATATTATATATTTTGCATATTATGTATAATATTTGCGTACATTTATATATGTACCATCAAGCATATCATACAAAGAATAATTAAATTTAGTTACCTACTAATAAAGTAATAATATATGTAAATATATACAATATATAAATCAATATCACACATAAGCTACAGTAGTGAATAACATCTAATTCACATTTTAAATATATATATAGATATATATAGATAAATAATGTCAGTAAATGGACACTCTTAGTTAGGACATAGACCATCATATAAAATGAGATTTCTTCACTCTCTGTCGGTATTCTCTTGTATGTGATTACATACAAAAAATATTATTCTTCTGCTAACACACATATAAATTCATAGCAAACACCATATTTTATGACATTTCTTTCATCAATAAATGGGAGAAAAATAAACCGCAAATGCTAGGATTTGAACCACAAACTTTTGATACCATATTCATTTCATTACTCACCGCTGGCCGACGGCCATTTGCTTCGCTCACCGAGTCAAGAAATTAACACGCATGTATTATTGATACATATTACTTATATATCTTTTGTTCTAAACATTATAGATATTTATTTATGATTCTTATCAATGAATTCATTCACATGTTTTTTCACATATAAAAGTTTTTTTTTAAAGATGTTTGCTGTGAATTTGTTGAATATTGGTACACATTTTCAGTGGTATACAAAATATTTTGAATATTGAAATATATTCTAAACCCACCATAAACAATTTAATTATTCTTCTTTTTTGTTTCGAAACGATAAGTACAATGATACACATGTAAAAAAATGTCTTTAAAAATTCTTAAACAATTACTTTTATTTACAATATTATCACATAAGGACAACCTAGTCTCGGCAAATAAATATGCAGCTTAGAATCCACAAGATGGTTTCATCCTCAGATGTCTTTCATCGAATCGCATTAAAAAATGACATAAATCAGTGATTCTCAAACTCCCATGCGATAAAAATATGTTTTTAACTTGAGGCAATCGAGGCACACAGCTTCTAAAACTTTGTTCAATATAAATAAATGTCGTAAGAAAATTATGAAAACGAAAGAGATTTAATCTAATCATTATAAAGTAGCCGATTAATTCATGGAAGAATTTTAAAATTACAAGTCTGTGATTTAATGGTTTATTTTTACTATATCCGCTCCATATTTAGAGTACATGGACACTGCAAATTGCCGTATCACAGTTCTGTAAGCCCATATTGTCTATACCTTGTCTCATAACACCTGTATACCTTGAGTGGAGCTTCTGGGCACACAGATGGTTCCCAGGAGCCTCCAGGGCAGGGGCCCTCGAGATTGCATACACTGCGGCTGTAGTATCAGAGAAAAATTTAAGAGTTCAATTCTAACCAGCATATTTTTAGGAGATCGGAAGATGAGCCCGAGTCCCTTAAGAGGTGACTCAACTCTAACGGGGGCATGTTTAGAGCTTAAATTTGATTAAATCAATTAGAAAAATCAAGCTTGGTCAATCGAAACAAACGCTCTACCACTTGACTTTCCTGCCTGGCTTAGCCAGTATAGAAATATAAAATAATGGATATTATATGGAAATACAGCTTCAGTGTAACCTAATCACTAGGGCAGACGATCAATTTACAGAAAATGTATAAATTATTTGATTAGGTTAGATTAGGTTGGGTTAACTTACATTAGGTTGGGTTAAGTTAGGTTTGATCAAATCACTTATTTATTTTACAGAAGTCACTCATATAGAGTTGTAATTTTTACATCTTTCATATATTCTTTATTTACCTTTGAAAATTTGAATAAACCTCCATTTTTACTGTTTCCTTACAACATTTCTTTTTAATATACATTTTAGATATTATTATAAAGCGTTTTTCACTAAATATTTTTGCTCTCTGAGCAATGCGAAGGCAAATATTATACTTATTACTATATATATTTTTAATATCTAGTCAAAAAAAATTCCCGCCAAATTTCAAACAAAGTCTTCAACGTGGCTTATAGTAGCTGCAGAGACATGTAAATATATTTTGTTGTTATTTTCATGTACAAATTAACATGTGTTGAGATAAAAAATCAACAATTCAATAATGTATTATCACAAATTACACAAATAACATCAAATCACATCAAATCACAAAGTTACTCAAAGGTAAAAAAAGGTTTTTTTTGACACCAAAAGAGAGTACCACCACATTTCGTCCCCTAACAATTCGTCAACGACTCATCGGTAATGACGTGGGGCGTACTTGATGTCTGGTGCACGGGACATTTGGTGTACGGGACAACTGGTGCACTGGATATCTTGCTAACCTTACATAACCTAAGTTATTTCATTAACTAGACCTATCGATCTCTAGACTCTACAATTAATAGACAAATCCTTAGGTTGGGTTAGGTTAGCAAGACAGCCAGTGCACCAGTTGTCCCCGTGCGCCAAATTTCCTGTGCACCAGACTTCTAGTGCGACCCACGTCGTTACCGATGAGTCGTTGAACGAATTGTCTGGGGACGATAAGTCGTGACATCCAAAAAGAGTTATGCTAAGATTAAATAGAAAAACGTTTTTTTAACTTTGCTTTTATATGAATCGTATTTATCACATTTATTCACATATTTGTAGACCAGAGTAACGTTTTCAATGTGACCTTCTTCAATTCTTCACATGCATATACACACGGGAGAATTAAATAAATATATGAACAGTGTTTAGCTTTAGATCGACTATGTTTTATAACTCTTCTAACCTAACTTTTACCTCTGAGTAACAAAGTTGATTACGTAACAGTTCTATATACAGATCTTCATAAAAAGGAACTCAATAGGTGAATATAGGAACATGAAAAAGCAAATCTGGTTTTGTTGATAAAACAAAAAATTAAATAGCTTAGATATCCACCCCTTATAGGAACAAAATCAATGATGTATTATGTAATAAGCAAGTGACTAGTTTAGGGCCTCATTTATGACCTAATTAAAACTATTTGTCAATTAATTTAATCGATTCCGTTGATGAATAATAAAATTGGTTAAATCCATGCTACGTCGAAAAATATTTGTAATACTACTAACTTTTTAAGTGCGCCGTTTTATTTTGTGTAAGTGTAAAGCCGATATTTCAGCTTCCCACACTTAAAAGGTTAAAAGAACAACTAATGACACAAAATGTTAATTAAAGAAATAGATAAATTCATCATTATATAGTTAAACATTGGATTTATATCAATAATAACAGTATTTCGAAAAAAAATAATATTTTGTACTATAGATTTAACCAGTTTCAATTGTTGGAAAACAAAAATTGTAGGTAGACGAAAATTGTCCCTTGAAAACCACCCATTCATAGTGAATCCCTGTAACAATAAGGATGATGCATGAATGTAGGGCTGTAATCTATGGCGTTGGTGGATCAGCACTCCATATGCAGCGCTTAGCCACATGTAGTAGAGTCATAGAATTCCACAGATGAGACTTCTGAATGACTTTCACCATCTGTCGGTATTCTCCTGTATGTGTTTACATAAAAAAATATATGTGGAAAGTGGTCTTTCGACAAGGCATCCATAAATGTCAGAAATGAATGGTGGCACATTGTTGTGACTATATGTTTTGAATGCATAGATTAACGTTACTAGAAGGGGTCGATACAATTACATTATATACTTGTATAATGTTGCGTTTCTTCTTTATGTATTAATCACAAGTAAATTATTTTGGCATCTTAGTACTAATACGTTATATATATATATCTTCTTTAAAATACAGGGAGCGGCAAAAAAATCTGACGGTTTGTTAAAAAATTTGATTTTAAAATAGTCAAATTTTTTTGCCGCCTCCCGTAAAATTGCTCTAATATTTAAAGATTTCTTGTCCTATATTTTAGACTCTGACACCCGTATGCAGTGACGTTTCTTAAGATTTGAGGTGAGTCAAGGGCTGAGTCTTCCTCACTTTAATCAATCTAAAAAGAGTAGCTATTATTGTTTGGTTACCTTAAGTAATATCTCTGCACACGGGTGATAAATTCTTCATACAATCGATGTGCTATTAAAAAGTCTTTGTGTTGCTCATTTGCTCCTCATCCCTTTACCACGCGTCCTGATAACTATCCCGGCGACATGATGTCGTTTTTCTTAATGTAAAGTAAAAAGGATGTTAATTTAAAATCTTGATTATTTCGTGTGTCGGCCGTAGTAATGCATCACAATTTTGCTTTACATCGACTTAGCACATGGACCACCAAAAAATATCGAATATAGTAAATTAATTCATGATAATGGTAGACAATCACTACCTTGAATTGCTTGGATATCAGCCATCTTGTTTATATATGTGTCGGCCATGTTTTTATTCGTCAACAGCCAAATCAGCCATAGGTAGACTAGACAAACTCTGAATTTGCAAGAGAGCTCAATAGAGGACTATTCCAATATTTTTTTAAGCACAAAATAATTCGCTGATATTATAGACAGCATGAATCATCTATCTTTCTATATTATTGATTGTGTCAGCCATTTTGTGCGTAGTGCTTGACGGCCATCTTAGTTATGTGTCAGCTTTTCTGTATTACAACAGTCTAGCTCCACATCAACAGCATGATCGAAAGATCAATGAGCTACTATGTCAAAATTGGAACCACAGAGAAACGTATCATTAAAAAATATTCTCAGTAAAATTAAATCACCTACGTTACCACCGCTTTTTTTAATTTGTCACGGATATAATTTTCCATGGTGTCATCAGTGATTTATCATATAATTGTGCCTTCTATGTTATTTTGGGTTGAACCATATATGTAATGACTAAATGATCCAGTCCTCAGAAGCATCAGGCTAATCATTCAATCTTATGAATACGTTATGGGAGGTTTAACTGTAATTGCAAACATCGGCCATCTTGTTGTTTGTGAGTGTCAGCCATTTTTTAATGCATTAGACTTGTTGGAAGATGTTTCAAGGCAAAATGAATTATCACCACTTTTTGCATCAAAGAACATTATTTTATGATAATGCTAGTAATTCCAGATGCCGGCCATCTTTTTTGCAGAGCCTGTCGGCCATTTTGTTGTTCGTGTCACCCATCTTGTGGAGCGTCAGTCTTGTTAGACGTCGACAGCGTGATCGGCCGACCCGTGCGCCGCCAGGTCGAACTCGGACCCGGAGAGAGACCTTGACAGCAAACGATCCCAATCTGCGTCATGTCCCGCCAAGTCACCGGCACTTCGCACACTCGGAGCTGAAAACATCAACACATTCAAGTTAATAAACATTTCACTGTACAACAATTGATTTTTTAATACGAGGGTTATCCGTAAAATATTGTCACTCTTCGATCTGAAAGCATAACTGCCTCCGCTTTTGTGATTGTTTCGTCAGAAACAGATGGCCGTCCAGAACGCTCCTCATCATGGACGTCAGTACGACCGTTCTTGAACTCTCTGCACCATTTGCGCACGTGCTGTATGCTCATACACTTGTCTACATATATTTCGCATAGCTAGGAATGGATTTCTACCGGTGCAATGTTTTTTGCAGACAGGAAACGGATCAGCGAGCGGAGCTCACACCTGGCGGTCGAAGCGAGGGGAAGATCCATCACGTACGGCTGCCAAGCCAAGACTGAAGTCCGCAGGCAGCTTGCTAGGAAAGGGATTTGGAGTGGGGGAATCAAGGTACACTACATAATACGGGATCTACCATAACAGCGCTTTTCAGGACTGTAGCGCCATGGGAAACTTATTTTGCGGATAACCCTTGTAGTTATTAAAGTGTTTGTTTGAAACATGTTTTTTAATGCAAGTGTAGAGCAAAATTTGGTTTTTGTGCTTCCAGTGGACTGTTTTACATTCAACAAAGTCGGCTTGTTGATAGGATGTAAAATGTTATGTATATGATGTGAAGTGGTTATGTGTGCACACACAAATAATTAAGAATACTGCATGTTTTGAGAAAGAAAGTGTTTAATGGTATTTTTAAAGATATATTGAAATCGGCAACTCAAATCGCTTCAATCCTTCGCTAAAATATTATATATAGTGCTAAGATATTGAGGAGCAATCCAAAGCCTGCCTGTGCTATTAACCTTCTAGAAAAAAGTGTCATATTTTGATATGAAAGATTTGATACATCCATTTTGATGAAATAGATTTAAAAAATCATTATAATATATATATACATAGAATACATTCTTTGTATTCTTATTACTCAATAAATCAATAAGGATTTGTATAAATATTCAACAATTTATAAATTTAAAATCCACATAAAATATCAAATTAGATCAAATGAAGAAAGACATATCATTTAGCATGGTATTCATTGTCTCGGATGTTGATATATTCCACGCAGGGGTGGCCCAGTTCAGACACGAGCTCCACGAATTTGTTTGGAGAAGTAGTTAGAGTCGTCTGTTTGATGAGCATAGGAACTTTCTGTCGCTTGTCTTTTTGTATTCTATTTCTGAAGTACTTAATCATAAGTACCTATATTTAAATATATTGTTTCTTCTTGTATTACCTTATTTCAGGATCGTATTAAATAAAATTTGTAATGTGTGTGAAAGAAATAAATAAAATCGAAAATGGAAATTCACATTGAGGCGTCAGTTGAGCTTGGCCCGCTTCACTAAAATATCGTATCAGTCTTTATCGACAAGTGCATTATACTGTTAAAACCACATGTTAATTTTGACCACACAATCATTAAATTTTTATTGATCCTTGACAGTTTTCAGCAGACTTTTTCGATACCGCAAACTCGTAAACATTTTTTATAGACATAGTTTTTAATCAAATTTAAATAAAAAAATATGTTTAGTTACAAAAAATTCCAATAGATGGATAGATAGGCATATACGTTAACTGTTAATGTATGATCAAAGTGGTACTAAAAGGTCATAAGAAATGTGTAAAATCCTTTATTCTATGTTGATGTGAATTATATAATTTGTGATTTGAGTAATAAAATGAGTATAATATTTCTATTACTTTTTGTAAGGCCAATAATACAATTTGTGTAGTGTAATTTTTTGACAGTAACTAGTAATAATTTTGGAAGACATGCTGTGAGGTGCTCGGCATCCCTGTCTACGCAGGGCATTCCAAGGAAGAGAGACAAAGAAACAATATTTGTCTAGAACACTCAACTAACAATTAAGAAGAACAATTCATTCGCCAATAATTTACACGTATAATCGAAAAAATTCAAATTATTAACAATTTACATTAATTTACATTTGTTTTATGATACAAACATATGAAGTCATTATGTGTTGATTGTGTTGGTGTGTTTGTATCTAGAATAAAAGAAAGATTACAACACCACACCCACAAAATATACAAACATATCAAATATACATAAAATACAAAAATATAATGATACCAACAATTTTATACAAAAAAAAAAACAACACGAAAATTCGAAATTTTGAACAGGTTTTTGAAAAACATCTGAAAAGCTGAAAGACTGTAAATCTAGTAATAGCTTGAGGAAAAATAATACGTCCGGGTGTTTTTACAGTAAAAATGGGGCGACACTCATTCGTTCCGTGATAATTTAGAATTTTAAAAAATCGTGGGTGATTCAAAATTCGGATGCATTTACAGAACAAAAAAATAAATAGTAATTTCTTATTATAGTGACTTTGAGTCTAGAGTTGCATTGTTTTTTAGTAAATAAAATATTACTTTTATTGGAAAAATTGAATATGTAAATATAGGGCATTTCATCATAAGATCAACAGGTTAAAAGCTAGAGAATGATAAATTAATAACTGTTGAGGTTATATCTTCCTTCAAGTACACTATTATAAGAAATTACCAATTTCTCAACTAAGGAACGGCGATGTCCAAACCATAGTTAGCGAAAATTTTAACTTCATAGAATAAGTTTTTAAAAAGCCTCAAAATTCACAATAAATATATTACTATACTATGAACCATCCCTAGTTAAGCATCCCACGTTACCCCCCAATGACACAGACAATATTGGTCAAACAAGTCGGTCTCACGTTTAGAGCAACTGCTTAGCAACATGGCATGACTCAAACTTCATCACCATGTTGCAGGTTTTTAATCGGGATAATATTTGTGAGAGAATTATAATATTTAGATGATATATTGAAAAAAATGATAAATCGGGGATAAAACAGTTTATGCGGGATTATTTAACATTGTTTCTTATAGGTGTTTGCCGGGAGAGTTAAAAAAGAAAAAAAGGAGAAAGTGAGAACTAAATAACGGTGTTCCACTGTATTAGAACCAATGCTTATATTAACGTTGAAAAAATAATTAAATTACTGAATGTCTTTACAAGCTTGTGTTGGGACGAGTTTCAGAACTGCCACATAGATCATGTTATACTATCTCACATAATGATAGAATATTGCAACTTGTTTTATTAACCTTTAAACGCCCAGTGGTTTCCTTACGGGACCGCAGATTTGTGTCGTTCAATGCCCTACGGTCCCATACAGGAGTGCTTATGGTTCATTTCACAATCGGATTACATTAATTTGTAATAATAGTATTAAAGTAAGTTCATGGAAGAATCTATTGTGTGACGAAACATTACAAACATTGGCCTGCTAGGGCATTGAACGATGCAAATTTGCGGTCCTGTATGGCAGAGCTCCGCAACCTTTTCTCATCTACGGCACACCAAAGGACTTCTTGGGATTCTACGGCACACCAAAGTTCTCACCTAGAATACCGCGGCACACCAAAAGCCAAAAATAGATATTAATTTGATCAATTTCACTTTTATTTAATTTCATTTAGAACTTAATAAAGCATGTACCTTGTTGTATGTCTACATAAATAGGTGATAGGCGCTGGGAGCTTGAGGACCGTTGTAAAATTATTTATTTATAATATTGCCTTATTTGATCGCGGCACACCTGTATCGGCTTACGGCACACCAGTGTGCCGCGGCACACCGGTTGCGGAGCACTGCTGTATGGGACCACTGGGTGTTTAAAGGTTAAATCGGATTTTATATATTCAAATTTGGTTGGACATTGCCGTTCTAAAAAAGGGGAAAACACAGGTTCAAGTTTGCAGCACATCGGACATACATCATCATCTAGGCAGGTCACCCTTGCTGAGAGTCGACGACTATCATCGGTTCCTGTTGAGAGTCCTGTTGCAGAGTGCCTTCAAAACAGAACAGGACTTCATCACAATCAACCACGGAATCGAAAACAGAACAATTTTTTATAACCAATAATGATGACATCATCTTATGATAAAAATGTTTATCAAACGTTTAATTTATATGAACAAATAATAAATTATATATTTTTGACTGATTGACTTGATATTGACATAAAATTTACAACTCACAATAAGACTCACTTAAATAATAAATATTGATACTGACATCAGCCTCGAAAAACGATCTTTTATCTCTTATTTTTGTTTGCTCACTGGACATACACGCCAGTAATGTTAGTTTGAATTATATAACATTACACGGCGTTTGCATATGCCATTTTATTTGTTACGACAGTTGCTCCATTTCATGTTGGTGCAACCCTCATCTTTAATTTGCTTTTTTGCCGCGATCATTGGCGGCGCTGGATGTCTGGCAGTTGTCAGTTAACTCTCGTCTGGCCGGTGAAATGCCATACCGGTCAGACGAAGAAATCAAGTCTTTATTAAAAATACTTGCGAATTGTGATTCAAAAACAAGTTCTTTGTGTTGTTAATCTGCTCCTGCATCCTTCCTCCGCGCGGCCACAAGACGAACCCGCGACTTGTCGTCTTTTTAAAGACGGGGGATGTCAATACAACCATTTATCAATTATATTTTTCTTCCCAAATTAGTTTCATATCTTAAACCAGTAATTGCAGCCACTTAGGTTTGTCTGTTGCCACTATCCATGCCTTGTGGTAAGACATCTATGCACCCGTAAGTCCACCTGGGAACATATATGGTTCCCGACAACTTCCAAGGCAGAAGCTCGAGGACTGCAAGAGACAGCAGCTATAGTATACGAGGCTTATTTTGGGTGATTTGTTAATCTTTTTTTTAAGAAGAAATGGTGATTAGGCTGATGCTTTCAAGATCTTATTCCTAAGCATCGGCTCAAAACGACTAGCGACACGCAGTAAGCAAGAGGTGATGACCCATCCAAGTTATTATACGCGCCCCAATGTTGCTTAACTTCAATGATCTAACGAGCACCGCGTTTACTATATGCTATTATCGCTAAATTATTTATCATCATCATCATCACCATGTCTACTCCCCTAAGTGGAGCATATGACTGTCACAAAACGCCGCCACAAAATTGTGTTAGCCACTACAGTCTTCACCTCATCCCAAGTCAGCTCTATCTCTTGCAACTACGCCAAGTACATTCTATGTATAGTTTTTGACGGCCTTTCAGGGCGGCACAACCCAAGATGCTTGAATAAAACGCAACTGTAGTTTATGCTCCTCTGCGACATCCTTAGTACATATACCAGGTCCACCTCTACCTTTTAACTGGATGAAGTAAGCGGATTATTTAATACAGATTTAAAACAAGACAGTTTTAGATGTAAGTAATGAAGTTGTCTTACATAATAGTCCCGCACGATGGCGCTCCTTGTTGATGATGATCTCGTTAATGACGTAGGCCTCCCTTCGAATCCTGTCCCGCAGCTCTGATGACATATCGGGGATCATCCAGCGAACCATTATCATCACAACGGCAACCACGTTCTGAAATAATCAATTATATATACAGCAGAATACCAACAGATTGGTGACGAAATCTCATCTATAGATTCTATGGCACTTATCGTTTTGCATATAGCTAAGCGCTGCATGTGAAATGTCTTTCATTATTGGTGATGACTTTTAATGGATCACTTACCTCAAAAACGACTACAAACGCCAACCTGGCAGCCAAGATGTGCCAGTAAGTGGACGTGTGCTCGTAGCGTCCTTGCTCAGTCCACGGTCCGTGCCTATAGTCAGGATATCTGAAACATAAACATGCAACATTCTTACTAAATATAATATTATCAATATTGTTAATTTTCTTATTTTCTCAAGTCAGTAGGTGGTAGCAATGGTCGTGGTTGATCGCAATGTGTATATAATAGAACTAAGGTGCATAGTTCGTAGTTTGAATCACAGATCTGCCTTTCTATTTCCTTGATATTGATGAGAGAAATGTCGTAAAAGATGTTATTTGATGTAGATTTGTATGTGTGTATCGATTTATTAAAATATAAATAATCGTAAAACAAAAAATACTGTAAACTAAGAAATTTATTGAACACACTCATTTATCAATTTTAAAAAGACTGAAGTAGAATACGTTGGAAGAATGTGGGACAACTTGAATCTATAGAGAGTGCTGTATAAAGAAGAGTCACTGCTGTGTGACTGCTCATATCTAAAATCAAACCCAATTTGATTAATTGCTGCTGTCAGGACTTTAATGTTGGGCAACAAACAGACTATCAATATTGCCAAATATTAGGCTGAATCAATTTGACATCGCTGACATTAAGCATATAAAGAATTTTGTTACAAGATTTATAGTAAAAGAAAAAAGTTCGTAGCCACAGTGTAAGCTGTTGTGTAGGAGGCCAAACTTAAAAATAGTCATAACACATTGAAATATATTTTGGTAAATGACTGACAAACTTTGGTTATCTGCCCGAGATGAAACTTTCTGCTTCAGGTCTCGGACAGATGACGACTGAGCGTAGTGGGTGACAGCCCAGCGCCAAAATTAATACTGTGGCCATTTACGGAACTAGCTGATGACATGACTTGTCAAACAACCAAAATGCCATCACAGCACAATAGCTTTTGTCTCCTTAAATATAGACTTAGCCTAACACTTTTATATATGCGTGTCAGACGAGCGAGAAAAATAAGAGAGGAAAGATCGTATATTGAGGTTTTTTGGCACTAGCCTGTAAGTGCTATATCGAGCTGGTATCAGATAATATTTATAATATTCACCTGCACAGTGTGTTGTTGTACAAAGTAGAGTGAGGCGCAGATCCTGGTTCCAGGTGAGTGATGTTGAAGATGGCCAGGGAGTGGTTGAGATAGCCGTTGAGAGAACCATCCGGGGAATGAACGAAGCGATACACCAAGCGTGGAATAAATTCCGACGTGAAGGCTATAATGAAACCCTGGAAAAAGAAGAGACAAAGTAAAATAATGATATCTTAGTAATCAAATACACACATACAATTCTACAACAAATTTTTACGCATCAAAATTCATTCAGAAAAAATATTGGCAGACGCGGGATTCGAACCACGAGCCTGGCACCTTTGCTCTATTCTACACACAGCGCAATCCACACGACCATTCTCTGCGTCTGCCGATATTTTTTCTGAATGAATTGATGCGTAAAAATTTGATGTAGAATTGTATGTGTGTATTTGATTACTAATAATATTGAAATATAGTCAATGATCTATAAAATAAATTAGAATATTGAAAAATATTCTAATAAAAATTTAAAAATCCAAACGATATCTTACATTGGTGATGACACTGAGCTTGCCGATGGAGTCGAGGATGCGATACCAGACTCCGATGTCCCTGACTCTCTGAGGAACTGGTCTTCGATGCAGCCGCAGCAGCTTAAGAGCATCCAAACGCATCTCGAGAACATTGTTTAGCAGCGCGAACAAGGGCGCTAGAGGAAAAGCTGCTACGAAGATGGTCACAAATCCATACTGGAGCACTGAAAACGACGTAAAATGTGATCTATTAGATTTTACATTTTTTTTAAATTCAATTCAGTTTTTTTTTATTTCTTTCAGAAAAATTACAAATTTATGTTTATTTTGTTACTGAAATAAAAGAGAAAACAATATATTAAATGTAGGTCTTTAAGATTAAGTTCATTTTTTGAAGCAGAAGAAATTAGGTTAGTAAATATAATAATTACCCATTTCCAGATATTCGGCGAAAAGTCCTCTGGATCCCCATTCCACCAGCTTGTAGTCCTTTACCCACTGCAGTGGACTCTTCATACTGTAACACATATATCCATACTATAACACATTTAATACATTAATAACACACTCGCTTGGTGTGACTTTGATCCTTCACCCGTAAAACGCCAGTCTTAGCATATTAATCAAAATTGGTGGAAGACAAAAGTCGTCCCATTAACACCACCCATTTATCGTGTATTACTTTTACAAAATGGATGATTCGTAAAGTGTCAGATTGTCTTCTATAACATTGAGGAACAACATCCCACACACAGTGTTTACCCATATGTAAACTGGTAAGCGGCTTAAAATCCACAGATATTTCTCCACCACCATCTGACTGTATACTATACAAAAACACACTCACAACCTTAACTGATAAAACACTTTAACAAGTTTGGTGTAACATAACACATCACAAACAAGCAATATTTTTTACGTGATTTTACTTTTACGTAATTTTTTTTGTCGACACAGTTTTTATAGAATTTACTCGTTGTTGTTTGGTAGTTTTTTAAGCGATATTTTAATTGTTGGAACCGATTTATTGAATTATAAGAAAGTAGAGTTTAGTTTTTGTGTGACACTTTCGGGAACCAATGTCTTGTGTTAAAAAAAGAATAGGATGTACACAAAAAATGACAATTATTCAGTAAGACTGCTACGATAAATAGAATATCTGAATTCACCCGAAAATATAGGAATAGAAATGCTGACCTGACTTGCGCGGTGTGCCGCCATGTTTGCACCGAGTTGTACCACCGATACATGGCCGGCAGAGCAAGCTCCAGGACTGTGTTGACGGCTTGCTTGCCGATCATGATGATGCCCAGCTGGATGCACAGCTCCATTAAGCATCCCCCGGGACCACACTGTTCAAAATTTAAATCATATCAATCAATTAATGTACACTGATACCGGTCGTCTCCATTTTGTTGCTTCGATCGGCATCGTACTTCAGTAAAAAATGTAAAATGCCTGTCATATCCTATTAATCAAAATTGGTGGTAGACAAAAGTCGTCCTGTGAACACCACACATTTATTGTGAATTCCTGTAATAATAAAAATGATGCATTAATATCGGGCTGTAGTGTATGATGTTGGCAGATCAACACTCCGCATGCAGCGCTTAGCCATATGTAGAATGGTAAGCGTTATAAATCTACAGATGAAACTTCAGAATGACTATCACCTTCTGTTGGTATTCTCCTGTATGTGTTTACATAAAAATAAAAAAATTGGCAGATCATCATTCCACATGCAGCGCTTAACCATACTTAAAAATGGCAAGAGTCATAGAATTCACTGAGGGGATTACTCCACCATCGTCAGTATTCTCTAAAAAAAATGTCACTTTAGATCAGTTATAAGCAATGTGTAAAAATATTAACTGGAAATAATCAATTTTAATTAAATTACAATTATAATGAAAATTAAGTGATCCTAATTTGGTAGTGAAGTTTTTGGGTTTAGCTGTGTGTGGCGAATTTCTTTGCACCAATATTTCAACCGCCATTACCAGAGGTCATCTTCAGCGTTGACGATTTTGAAGACCCCTGAAATGGAAATTTTGGTACAAATTAATTCATCACATACGGCTAAACCCAAAAGCCACAATACCAAATCTGACCGTGTAAACCTACAAAGTTACACCCAAAAATGACTAACCTCTTCTTGACGGTATCCAAAGAAGCGGCTGTAGTCTCCTGGTCGACCCACAAACTTGCCCTTGAAGAACGCGATGTAGAAGATGGGCGCGTAGTAGTTGACAAACTGCAGCAGATATATCTTCAGCGTCAGTGAGTCGTCAAACTCGGTCTGCGTTCTGAGGAGCTCCTGCTCGGTCAACTTCTCTGCCAGCCACGAATATATCTGGAAAAGTGAATAATGAGCCAATTAATTCCTTCATGATTGTGGAGGCAAGCGGTGCCGGGCTAGAGCCTTGGAGGTTCCATTTCAAAAGTGAAACGGAAACAAGGAAATAAATAATTTAAATACCATTAAATTTCAATATTATTACTTTTTTTAAATATTTTCGAGTCATATTTAGAGCATATAGACACTACAAAACGCCATTTTACAGTTCTGCAAGCTCAAATTGTCTATGCCTTGTCTCAGAACACCTGTATCCCGGAGGTCTACATGAAAACATATATTCCTGAGAGCCTCCAGGGTAAGAGCCCGCGAATTTTTATAAATTGCGGCTGTAGTAGTAGAGAAATATTTTGGTATTCAATAATCGGTACTTTTTTTTAAGGAGATCGGACGTTCAGTCCGATGCTTTCGTGTCAAATTTTTTTATCCTTAAGGGGTGAGTCAACCCTACCGGGAGTTTGTACAGAGCTTAGATTTGATTACATAATTTAAAAAAAATCAAACTTGGCCAGGTTTTGAACCAGGCGGCATCTGAATGAGAAAAAATTGCTTTAACCACTGGACTATGCGGCCCTTAATTATAAGTACCTATTTTTAAATATTGTTTATTTTTTATTATCGTTTTTCAGGATCGTATTAAATAAAATTAGTAATGTTTCTAAAAGAAATAAATAAATGATTAAGTACTAAATATATACAAAGAAAACAATAAAGACAAGCAATAGAAAGTCCCAATGCTCATTAAACAGACTCCAACAAATTCGTGGAGTTCATGTCTGAGCTGGGCCTCCTTTGCGTGGAATATATCAACATCTGAGAAGATAAGAAGTTCAGCAAACATACCCAGTTGAAGATACAGATGAGGACCAAGTTGATGGATGCCGCCGTGCAAGTCGTGAACAAGATGGCGTAGCTCGTGATGACCGAGTCACCTTGCACTGACAAGGCGGCTAACACTGACATTCTGTACAGCGCCACTGCCAGCACTGTCGCCAGTGCCAAACTAACCTGAAAATGTTATCGATATAATGATAAGTGGCAGGGTTAACACAATTTTATGTTGTCTTTGATAGGAGCAGAGTATCAATATAGGTTTTGGCTGTCCTCGAACTCTATGACGCTAAGTCAGGTAGGCTAATATGTAGTGGTTCTTTGCGTCAAGAAATTGCGAACATACGTTTTCTCTCCAGTATTATTTGAAATAGATTAATCACTGGTTATTGAAGTTTTCTCTTATCGCATTTTATAAAAATAAACATTATTGCCGAGTCATGATTTTTGTTGAAACATTAAATATTTGAGGTTATGTTCCTTACCAGCAATAAAACGATGGAAAAGCTCAGTATGGTGGCTGGTAATCTCATCCTCCAGAATGGAACGTGCGGCTCCAGGGTGTTTGTCACCACATTAACCTAGAAAATCGATCATATATATGATCATAGTAGAAATAATATTTCCATGTTTCATGCCTTTAACAGTTAAAAGTAAAATAATATAAAATAACACATGATTTTTAAATAACAAAAAGAAAGCCATTTTAGATAGTACGGATTCAATTTTCAGTGTGACAACATGGTTAAATGAGCAATGCGGCTAAAACACATAAATGAAGACCATTGAGCAATAGTTTATTTACTTATTAAATTGATTTACTTAAATAGGCCACACCCTTAACACCCACTCCTAAGCTGCACCTCATGCGGCAGGTTTATGGTCAACAGTGGACAAACAGGCTAATGATGAGACATAAACACTACCTTCTTAAATATTGATAACGTTGCAATGTACGTCTCATATTTAAGCCTAATTCAAACGTTCTAATCATCTACTGAATTATTCTATTAAAACAACTCTACAATCAATGGTAAAAATATAAATCACAAACGTCTTGAATGGCGTACAGAGCAGAGTTCTAGCCAACTCACATTACACTATGTTATGATTTATTCAATAACGCAATGAGATTAATACCTGTGCTCCTGATCCTGCCCTCATGCAACGGAATAACGCCCCTCTTTTGAGAGAGGAGGATGTTAAATTGTATGTGTATATTTAATTACTAAGGTTTTATACCTGTTTGCGTTTGACGTGCGATAGTCTTGCCAAGTACTGAGGTCTCGGATGCTCTTCGTGGACGTCAAACCCAGTCAAATCCCAGCGGTGAGTGATCTCCGCTGAGTAACGCTTCCAGAGCTCCAGAAATAGAGCAGCTACAAAAGAAAGACCCATCTTTTAACAACATTAAACATTGATATTTAATATATGTGACTTTCATTTTAAGAAATACCATTAAGAGACTTACAGTGGAACCTTTTACTTACCAGAATCTCCAAATACAAGTCTTTAAAATTAAAAAGAGTTCAAGTTACAAAACAAGCTTTTGATGTGCAAAAAGTTTAAAATGTCAAAATAAAAATAAAAGGTTATTTAGAAATTATTCCACATTTTCTTATTACTGGACGACATGTTTCGGCTACGTCGGGTAGCCATTGTCAAGTCAATTAGGCAAGGAAGTGTGTGCATTTATATAGGGCAAGGTGTGAGTTAGTAGGTGGATGTAGACTGTGAGATAGGTATATGATTTAATTCATGTAGTATAAAGGAAAGTATTATGGGTTAGGAAATTTAGATGAATATAATAAAATAATATTTATAGTAATAGAAGCCATAAAAAAGCAATAAATAGTAATATTCATAGATAAGTTGAATTTCAAGAATTTTATTAATAATTAATGTAAAACCCAAAAGTAAAAAGAGGAGTTATATAATTCATAGTAAATATATTAAAATAGTTATAATAAATTAATAATTAATAGGTTTATTAATAAATGAAGGTTAGGTTAGGTTTAGAAGTTAGATTTCTTACCCCAGATGCTCATGAAGATTCCAAAAAAGACAGTGGTGGAGTTGTCAAAGAGACATGTGTACCTGGAGTGCAGGCAAGCCAGTAGTTACACTAAATGAAGGTTAGGTTAGGTTTGGTTAGATAAAGGTTATATCACGTTAGGTCAGGTTTGGTTGGATGAAAGTTAGGTTAGGTAGGGTTTAGAGGTAAGATGTCTTACCCCAGAAGCTCATGAAGATGGCAAAAAAGACAGTGGTGGAGTTGTCAAAGAGATAGGTGACCCTGGAGTGCAGACAGGTCTCCTGCAGCTGCCAGTAGTCACACCAGTAGTCACACAGCGGGCACATCATGATGGGGGAGTCGTCATTGCAGACATCCTCACTGAAAACATAACATTGAACATTAACCCTTTTAGCCAGCGGGTATAGCTCAATAGTCAAAGCGTTTGCTTTGCAAGCCTTAAAATTGGATCCTGATTCAAATATTATTCAAATAAGCACAAATATTATTACCTATACTTAAAATCCAACAATCTACATAAAGCTGACGGGTATAGCTTAGTGGTTAAAGCGTTTGCTTTTTAAACCGAAGGTCGTGGGTTCGATCTCCGACGGAGATTAAAAAAAAAGTTTTCTAATCGATTTCTGAGCTCTAAAATACCCCGGTTGGTGTGAATTTGATCCATCACCTGTAAAATGCCAATCATAGCCTATTAATCAAAATTGGTGGTAAACAAAAGTCGTCCCGTGAAGACCACCCATTCATAGTAAATTCCTGTAATATTTAAGGATGATGCGTGAATCTCGGGCTGTAGTCTATGACGTTGGCGAATCAACACTCTACATGCAGCGCTTAGCATCATGGTAAGCGTCATAGAATTCCACAGATGAGATTTCAGAATTACTATCACCATCTGTCAGTATTCTCCTGTATGTGTTTACAAAAATAAAAATAAAACATTAAGACGACTACAGAAGAGCATCACTATAATATCATTCATTTCTAATGCGATAGTTTTCATGCTTTCTCCACTAAAGCCGTTTTTCGTCTGTAAAATTACGTACATAAAGAAACAGGTTTAAACACGATCGGCTGGGCAAGTTATACTCATTCCTATTGAGATTTTCAAGATGATTTCATTGAAGATGATTTGTAAGCAATGTATGTGATTGTTGATTACCTGGGTTTGTTGGTGTACAGGGTTGCGATGGAGTAGGCGAAACAAGCCAGACCCACCAGGGCAGCGGGCAACAACATGTGTGTGTAGAAACCCAGCCAAGCAAAATACAGCGCTGGAAACATACACTTCAATTAACCCTTTGGTTACTAATCGTCGAATATTCGAAGTTCGATCCTTGTGCGAAAAAGACGAAGCCTCAAATATTCAACGCTTACCTAAACATTTTTTTTAAGGTTTTATATATCAACCACGTATGGATTTTTTTTTTGGATTCTATAAAAAAGGTTTGGACCTTTAATGTTTTAATAATTTTAGTTTGAAACATATCATACGTATTCATACTTCAAGCTTTTAAAATGTGTTGTTAGAAAGTCATCATAAATAATTAATGCATAAATTGAATCTGGTTACTAAGCGACTCATCTAAACACAAGTTGACAGCAATAAACATTTATTATTTACGTCATATATGATCTCAAAATCAAAATTTGAATTTGGATATTTTATTTTTTGATGTTTATATTTTTTTATTGGCAAATATAATTGATATAAATTTATAAATTAATAAATTTAATTTAAAAAATTAAATAAATTTTTATTTACATATTGATTACATTTTTATACACAATCTAGCGTAAAAAAGATAAAAATTATGTAAAAATTTTAACTTGTCCAAAATGCGAATAGTGCGACACATACATGTACGACAAGCAGACAGAAATAAGAGACGAATGATTGTATATTGAGGTTTTCAGTACCAATCAGCAAGGGCTATATCATGCCGATGTCAAAACATTTATTTAAGAGACATCGGGCAGCTGATATTTGGCATCACTCACCTATTTTAACTCCAAAGTAGTCTTTGATGTAGTCGAGCGGCTGATATCTGAGGCACTTGGAGACGGAAGCCCACTCCTTGTAGAGGAGGTTTCTCATTGAACCAGGCTTGTGAATATCACCCTTGAAAAATAATCAGGATTTTTAGATATTATAATAGAGACATATTACTCATTCAATTAGAACTGGGAGGGACTTTTTATATGAAAGTAATATATTTTTTTAAAAATAATTACTTGTATTTAATATTTACTATATTAAAGCCATGGCACTAAGGTATGAAACTCATATTTATTTAAATGTAAATGAAAACAAAAAGATAACCCAATTCATTCAATTTGGTAGTGAGATGCCCTTGAGGCTAATTCCATGGTCATGTAGAGTGGTCCTAATGAGAATTCATTCAATCCCAACCACTGACATAGAATTCCTGAACTAATTAAGAATCAGAGTTGGTAGAACAAAGGACAACCTCGAGCGGTGGGGAATGCTTCAGAAGGGAGAGTCACTATTGTACGACTGTGGAGACCTGCAGACCGCCTCACACCTAAGATCCTGCTCCATGTGCCCAACAAGCTGCATATCTCAGGACCTAATGCTGGGCAATACACGGGCTATTGATGTTGCCAGATACTGGGCAAACATAATTTGACGTCACTGACACGAAGAAGAAGAAGAAGATCAGGACCATTTTCGAGTGAAGTTGCCGGAACACTGACTGATTTATTGGTGGTAATGGGCAAAGGAGTTTATAAGGGGATAAGCCACTGAGGAGCGTAGTTTCTTTTTTAACAGTAGTTCTGTTATTTGGCTTGTCGTTTGCGTTGGATCAGAGGTTAGATGCCCGCTCAACGCATATGCGATGAGCTGATATGAATATATATATTTTTAATTTAAAACATACCCAAAGTCTATCTAAAAAAGTATCCTAACTCAAAAAATTCTCAAATTCCAATCAACCACAAACCGATGTATGAGGAATCACAATTAGAACACTGTGGAAGTCCATTTTAGATTTGAACTTACATCATGAAGAGGGTAAGCAGCCGTGTAGACTCCATCGCTTATGAGTCTCTCCACTCCGAATGCAAAGTCGTTGGTTCGATCCACGGAGAAGCGCTGGCGATCCAACATGAACTGGACTATGCGGGAGCAGATGGCCCCGGACCAGAACCCTGGAGCTTCCATATCAAAACTGAAATAGAAACAGATTCATTCAAAATAAATACCAGACAAGCCACGGGATTGTAGTCTCTTTCTTGTACAACGTACGTTCATTGGCTCAAAGACATTGTACAATCCACAACACTCCAAAATCTGACAGTACCTCGTCTATTACGAATATAGTCAGATGAAATTCGCATATTTTGTGAAGGACTGGTATTCTAGGTTCTCACTGTCATAGATGGCTGTCGGTAACTATACATACAATGTGCTCGGTGAAGCTCCAAATACAGAGCTGATTGCAGCGAGGACAATAGTGGCTGACAGAATTTAATTTTTTTTTTCCCCTTATAGAAACATTACAAATTTTAACAACTCAATTCGTTTTTGAAGTACAATAAGAATTAATCCTAAAATAAAAAATTACAAATTTAAACTGACGGCGCCAACAAATTATTCCTCCAAAGAAACTCGTGGAGTTCATGTCTTACGTGAAATATATCAACATCCAAGGCGATTTTCTAAAAATAAATGTGATCCCTCTCCCAAGAAGCATAATCTCTGATCTTTGTGGCGGAAGTTTGTGATGATACTTACGATAGCTAGGGAGAAGATATGATGGTTATGATGATGATGATAAGATGCTTACAGATATTCTTTGTCCCTGGAATAGATGGCAGTGAAGCGATGACTCTTCTCTGGAAACACTCGATAGTCCACCTTTATCTCTGCCATGACTCGTTCTAGACAGACGTTCACTTTGTCTAGGAGTGAGTTTGTCTTTGTGTGGACTCGTCGGAGACCGGGCAACTGAAAAGGTCAAGTTCAGTTATCTTATCCTATATGAGCCCTCTAAGGAAGAATCTCAAAAGGTTTTTTTTTTTCGTAAATACCATTGCTTTTATCGAAAACAATACCAATTAACCAATTAAATCACAAAGTCAAAATTAGGTTATATGTGATTATATTCCACTATTCACACTAAAAACAAACAAATGTGTTATATAAAACCATGATGTATGTATTAATATGGGTAAGCATGTAAAACACAAAAACTGTTAATCACAAATTAAGGGTTAAACACAATTTCAAATGTTAATAACAAAAAACAAAAGGAATATATAAAATTAAAATGTCATTTGTAAAAAGACGTAAGTATCAAAATAAATGATTAGTTAGAAATTATTCCACAATATTTTATTATAGGACGACATGTTTAGGCTACGTCAGGTAGCCATTGTCAAGTCAATTAGGCAAGAAAATGTGCTCACTTACTCACACCTTGCCCTTTATAAACACGCACACATCCTTTCTTAAATGTCTACCTGACGTAGCTGAAACATATGGTTCTACAATAAAAAATTGTTATTGAAGATGGTCTTCAGGGAGGCCGAAACATGTAATCGTTTCAAATAAATGTGAATCAAAACTAAATATTTTTAGTTTGTTTATTTTTTAATTAAAATCAATAATTATAATTATGCAGTTTCACCAAGTATTGTCAGTTGATAACCTTAATGTTATTATAAAATTGTGGAATATTCCTAAGTAATCTATTATTTTTATTTTTATTTTGATATTATGGAATTCCACAAAATATCGATAGATTTTTTTTTTAAATATATGTAAGTACGCTAATCTTGTCAACCGTAAAATATATAAGCCACATTCAAAAGGTAAGCTTGCTTCCGACTCTCATTGTTCTTTTAATTGACATTTAACTCATAATATATGTTTTTTATGTAACAAATGTAAACAACTTATAAATATATTACCCCAGTAAGTGGCACCGAAGCAGTGTTATTATATATACGAAACAGTGTAGGTGTACAATGTAATAAAAAAAAATTAAGCAATGTAGGATTATGTAATTGCAGTGTATGTATTGAGCGTGTTTTATATTAAGCTCCAATTTGACTCATATTCTTAATGTAATTTTTGTCTATGTTGGTTTGGCCATGAGATTTTTTTAGGTATATAATACAGCCGGCAGATGGCGCCAACAGTCATAAAAATCTACAAACTTTTACATACATTGGATTCAAATCCTTTTTGGTGAATCTTTAGAATATATTTCAATACTCTAATGTTTATAGATCATTAAAGATTCATAAGATTATTCAATAATTAATATGTACATATAAATTCGCAGCAAAAATCATATTTTCTCATCAATAAATCTTTGTTCAATTGATAAGAGAAATATAAAATGATATTTACTGTAAATTTGTATGTATGTATCAATTATTCACAATATATTATTATTATTGTTATGTTATTATTATAAAGCTTTATGTCAAAACACGCTATATTATTTTTTAGTATATTTTCAAAATACTGATGGGTTTATTAATAGTTATGCCGATACAATGTTGTTTTATGATGAAGCGTTATTGGGGTCAGCCATTTTGTGGATCCGCCCTCTGCGAGGTGATCGTGGTACCTTTTGAGACAAATAGAGAGTGGCATTCTGTAGGGTGTTGTTCCGGGACCCCTTCTCTATCACACACAGATCCTGCGGGAACAACAAACCATTCCTCTATATCACGGAAGATAATAATACAATATAACCTTAAACCCAAAGAGGTATATTGACTAAAGTCACGATCAGGAAAGACTCAACCTTGACCCACTCGCAAGCGCAGTAGCCCTCAGACTGAGAGCTACGTGGGGAGTGGTACCTTGCTCGGCCACTATGTTCTTGATTGGCACTACGTGGACCATTCTGTCCTCAACGGCGACACAGAGACCGCACGGTTCTCTCGTTGACCAACAGGGGCTCTGTTGGTTACCTTATGCGACTGAGATGGTGAAGTATGATGCCGATCGATTGACAAGATGGCGACGATTAGTATCAATCTTATTTATTTAAAACATAATGAAAATATAATAGTTAACTAAAAACTATGACATGAATAAGTGAAATGCCTTTGAGTCTATTTCACGAACAAAAAAAGCATCATTGACGAGTGAGGTTGACACACACTACCTAAACGTTGGGAAACAATTGAACAAAACTGAAAAATAAACTAAGATAAAAGAACAAATTAACAAATGAATTCAAATTTTGTTCCAAATTTGAATCTTCTTTTATTATTTTTTAAAAATGTATTCACCACAAATACAATCCTTTATGACACTTGTTTCATTAATAAATCACTAATAAATTTCAAATGAAAAATAAACAGGAGAAGCAAGGATTCAAACCACAGTAAACGAATTTTATAAACAAACATGTAATTGACATAATTATTACTTTACTAATAGTTCAACATAAAATGACAAACAAATAAAACTTCTATAAAATGCTTATTTAATATTTTTTTTTTTTTTTTTTAAATGTATGTGTATAATATAAATACAAGACCAAAGTAAATAGAAAGTCTAGTATGTATTAGAATAGATGTAATGGTTTGAAGGAACTTGTTGATACATGTGCTCAAAATCTATGAAACAAACAATCCAATAAAGAAGAGAGCATTTGAAAATTCAGAAACATATCTTTTTTGCATGAAACTCAAAGTGTGGATAGAACTATTGTTCTAGAACAATCCATTAATGTAACTACAAAAGGAGCTAGTTCCTCTTCCGAGCAGATTAAGAAATATGAGAGTCCTTATAACAGACAAAATCTAACATAAATCATTTAAAAATTTCGAATAAACTGTAAAAAATGAAACCCAAACCACACCAAAAAATCAGAGAACAAAACGGTACTAAACGATAACCACAAGCAATAAAAAAACACCCAATAATACCCGAGAAAGTATAGCATGATCACCGTGACAGTTGATAATAAACAATTAATTAATATAGCTATGTATTTTCTAGTAAACAAATATATCCATTGAAATATATTGTTTTTGATTAAAATCCGATACATATTTTTTTTTATGTAATCGTATGCAGGAGAGCACAGCCGGTCAAGACGAGTGCACTCTACGACACTCAGCCAGGAAGGCTGGACGCTGCATGCGGGAAAAGTGTGTTGTGATCGTGTTTGTGTGTGGGTTGCGGAAATTGCAAGTGTATATTTATCTGTTTCTTGAAGAGATCCAGATTGTAGGAAGGAGGAAACACAGACGCTGGAAGAGCATTCCAAAGTTTACCGGTGGCATTAAGGAAGGAACTTTGGAATCTGCCAGTTCTTGGTCGACACACATTAACCGTGTATGGATATTCGGCAAGTGTAAGACGAGTTTGTTTGTCGGTTGTGGGTGGGTGAATTCAGGAATATATTCAGCTAATTTTGTAAAATAAAAAAAGCTCATGACCGCTATAGATGTCATCTGCAACGAATGAGTTAGAATGAGTGAGAAAAAAATTGAGGTACTTAGCACGAGGACTAACACCAGTCAGGTCCCAGAACCCAGCACGTCAGGACATGCTACAGTCCTCGACACCTAAAGGCTCCACGAACTGAAAACGTATCTCGACGTTACATCGACGACTAGTTAGCAGAACTAACAAATTACTAAACGTCCTTACAAGATTATATTTAGAGAAAAATTTCAACTGTCATAGTTATCATGTTATAATTTTTCAAGTATATGAAAATATTTATTTTTAATTTGGAAAAGAAATATCTAAAAATTTTATGCATTCACTTGAAGACTAACTATATATTTCTATTAACAACTCCTAAGAAAAAAAATGCAGTTTTATTTATAATATTCTTTTGTTATAGAAATCATAACCTCAATTCATAGGAGTTGAAATAAAAATACATATAAATGATAATGATGATACTGCATTCCTATTGAAGGTTAGGTTGGAATAAAAGAGCAAACGGTAAAAGAAAGAACCCACAATTCAATTTTGCTACCCACTTTTGGAATGTCCGGGAAAAACACCTAGAAACAGTTGAAGAGAAAATAAATTTTTGAAAAGTTCCATTTTATTTGAATTTGTGCCTAAATGTATTCAAAAAAATATCTTATTAAGAACAGTTTATTTGATGATGGCGGAGCTTGTTTTCTAGTTAAGTGCGTATTTAAATATCTGTGATGTTTTTAGGTCATTTTAGAAACAGTGGTTTATTTTTACTCGCCTCTTTCATGGGCATCCGAAGTTTGAGAATCTCGCTGTATCTCTTCAAAACAGTGTGCGGCGCATGAATCTGAAATGTAAATAGTTTCCTTAACAGGTGATACAAAAAAATCATCATTCTAATATGGTGAAGCATTGTGTAACCTTTAAACGCCCAGTGGTCCCATACGGGACCGCAAATTTGCTTCGTTCAATGCCCTAGCAGGCCAATGTTTGTAATGTTTTATTGCACAATAGATTCTTCCATGAACTTACTTTAATACTATTATTACAAATTAATGTAATCAAATTTGTGAAATGAACCATAAGCACTCCTGTATGGGACCGTAGGACATTGAACAACGCAAAACTGCAGTTCCGTATGGGACCACTGGGCGTTCAAAGGTTAACAAATATTACAAACATATGAATTCACAGCAAACACTACATATACTATACACATTGTCAGCGGGTATAGCTTAGTGGTGAAAATGTTTGCTTATCAAACCCAAAGTTGTGGGTTCGATCCCCGATGGTAATATCCATCAGGGGTTCGAACCCATATAAAAAAAAGGTTTTTTATTCAAAAGCCATTGTTGGATAGAAGGGGAATTTGATCCTTCATCCGTAAAATGCTAGTCATAGTCAATTAATTTAAATTGACTATAGACAAAGTCATCTCATGAACAACACCGAATGAATGACGAGCTGTGGCCTATGACGTTGGCGGATCAACACTTCACAAGTAGCGTTAGTTATATGTAACATGGCAAGTGTCATAGAATCCACAGATGAGATTAATGCATATAAATCATCATCTATCAATATTCTCTTGTATATCATCATCAGTCTGTGTCCGTCCACTGTTGAACTAGGCAACCCGCATGAGTCTCCATCCTCTTTAGACCTCCGCCCTCCACATCCAGGCTACTTTCGCTTTTCTTCTGATCTTGTCAGTCCATCTTGTGGGGATCGGCGAACTTTCCGTTTACCTTGCTCCTGTATGTGTTTACATTGAATGAGTGACCTAACCTAACCTTGACAAAGTTAATTAATGCATGATTCGCTAACTGCCTGGAACACAACATAACAAGAATCAACTTCTGGAGAAATAACCAAGTCTTTCATTCCATCTATCGAACACTTATTGACGTGGAAAAAGACGAACTCCGTGGACTTTCATCTCACTTAAGCGTTTACCGGACACGGAATTTTCAGAGAACTCCAAAAAAGATTTGTCCTCTCTTCTTGCGACGCATGTCCATGTGATCCAGGCATGCAACAGACGGTGAGACACTCTCTCGTGGAGTGCATCATCCATGAGAACAGGAGACGCATTCTGTGTTGTCGGCTGGGAGTCTACCATTTCTTGGGAGGATTTTCCTGAATTGCTACTTAGTTCTGACGGTCCCTTGCTGTTAAATTTCATCAGAGTAGGGGCTACACGAGCGGTTAACGAAGCTGACATGCAATAGGCTCCTACGTTCTACCAACTATTTCTCAGACGTATATTCTAACCTTGTGTGTAACTTGCAGGGTACAACATGCGACTATATATTATTTTCTACATTTTTAATGAAAAAAAATGGAATCAAAAAAAAAAAAACCTTGACAAAGTTGAGGCCCCCGTGAGGCGCCTCTCGCTCTATCTGCAACCCCTCCTGTCGCAGTCCGCGCTCAAACACGTCTCTGCGGATACCGTCGGCGCGCAGACAAGAGTTACCGGCCTCCCAGACCAACACAAAGTCCACGGTGCGAATACCATCGCGGAAGAACAGAGACGGGTTCCGGATAGTTCCCTGAAGCGGGACCCTAAAACATACAACAACAACATAATTTACCTTTAAACGCACAGTAGTCCCAAACGGGACTGCAAATTTACATCGTTCAATGCCCTAGCAGGCCAATGTTTGTAATGTTTCGTCACACAATAGATTCTTCCATGAACTTACTTTAATACTATTATTACAAATTAATGTAATCCGATTGTGAAATGAACCATAAGCACTCCTGTATGGGACCGTAGGGCATTAAACGACGCAAATCTGCGGTCCCGTAAGGAAACCACTGGGCGTTTAAAGGTTGAACAATTGAATGAGTTAATATTTGTAATGCAAAACGATCCCTGCACGCAAACAACCACTATGCACACAGTGTCTTGCTGGCTACTGAACCCTTCAATGCCTTTAGATTACTATATAGTTGATATAAATTGATTGGTTTCGAATGAGAATTTCGATTTTAGCCAAATTGTTTCTTTACACAATCAATATTAGGCTTCAGAATACATTCCCAGCATCTGCGTTTCCTCACTCGCACAATCCAAATATATTAAACAATCAGTTAATTCCTCGTGCGCCCTCCCACAACCGACAAACTCGTCTTACACTTGCCGAACATCCTTACACGATTAATGTGTCGATCAAGAACTGGCAGTTTCCGAAGTTTCTTCCTAAATACCACAGGTGAGCTGTGGAATGGATAAATATTTCATCCTTTATTTTGACATTCAACTTTGGTTTATGGTTACCTTTGTGGCGAGAGAGGCATAGACTCCATATCCCTGGAGAAGACCGGTGTCATCTCTGGTTCCGCCAGAAGAGTTGCGATGGGGATGTCATCTGCCAGCCTAGTGGATGCCACGCTTTCATTGTCTCTGGAATAGAAGACATTATTTTTTCGTAAAATCTGTCACGAATAATGTTATTGAAAATCAAAATAAAACAAATGATTATTTAGAAATTATTCCACAATTATGTAACTTTTCAAGTTTTTACGGCCACATTTGGTATTGTGGCTTTTGGGTTTAGCCGTGTGTGGTAAATTCTCTAGTACCAATATTTCGAACGCCATTGCAGGAGTCTTATACATTGACCACTTTATCAACTCTAAAAGTCGTCAACTCTAAAGAAGACCGGTCGAAATATTGGTACTAGAGAATTTGCCACACACGGCTAAACCTAAAAGCTACAATATTCCATAATTTTATATTAGAGGACAACACGTTTACGCTACGTTGGTTAGCTCAACGATGGCTACTCAACGTAGCCGAAATATGCCATCCTCTAATAAAAAAATATGGAATAAGTTTTAAATAATATTTTATTTTTATATTATGGAATTCCACGAAGAATTATCGATCGAAAAAAAAAACGAAAAAATATTTAAAACAATTTGTTATTACATTCATGTACCTTAATTCTTTGTGAACATCACTAATAACAAACATCTTATTTATTAACTTAAGTTTTAAGCTTTCACAAATACACTAAAAATAATTTTAGTTTAGGGCTAATTAGACGAGCAATACAAATTGCATCAATAATTGTAATGCATAATTGTCTGACATTATTAGGATCACATCTGGCATAGTTTTTTTATTGCATTTGTGAGCTTTTAGGAGCGTAAAGCAACAAACGGCTACAGATTAACAAATATATGATAGATCACAACCAATGATAGCAGCACATAGTTAGCAAGGTTCTTGCTTTATCACATTGGATATGAACCAAAACATGACCATAGCACCATATGCAAATATTTATGTGATTTTTTAATTAATTTTTAGTACTAAATGAAGTTAGAGAAGTAACCGAACTGAAATGTATCCACTGGTAGAAAAAAATGGCACAACTAGAAACAGTGCATTCAGAAAGAATTTTACATTTGATGAAAAAAGGATAATATTTTTAAAAAATGTATTATTTAATTCTTTTATTAGGGCACGGTGGAATACAAATTATACTCTCAATTATAAAATTAGTATTTGAAGCATAAATGTACTTATCTGGTCAATTTTCATATATCACATTGGTTATTGTATCTTTTAGCTATCAGATGAAGCATAAAAAGCTATTCTAAGAAAGTAGCAAAAGATATATCACGGCTACCGATGTCAACGGTAGGGAAATCTTACACGGCATATATCGGCTACCGATGCCAACAGGTTAAAATACTATCAAATTAAGATACTGTCATTTTTTATGCAATACAATTTACTTTATTTTTACCATCCAAAACTAGGTTTAAAATAGTGATAATATAATTTTCGGTCACGTCATGCGCCACGATGGTCTTCTTCACGACATTGTGGAAGGAATGGTTGAGGGTAGAAACTGCAGAGAGCGCCCTAGACGGAAGTATTTGCAGCAAGTGTTCGAGGACATGATTTGCAACAGTAAAGTAGTTATTAGATGAACCTAAGATTTAATAACAAATATGTTTTTTTATAAATTAAAGACATTTGAAATAAATAAAAATTAGGGTTTTTAAAAAAAAAAACCTTCAAAAAGGGTTTTTTCATAAAAAAAATATATTTTAAATTAAATATAACAAGAAATTCTATGCTTGTATAAATTGGTAATTGTTTTACAAACCACCCTGTACATAAGCTAATTTTAAACATCCCAAAGTACATTAGGACCAACCCTAAGCTATAGCCCAACCCTAACTAATGAAATAGGATTCAAGCAAAAGTAGCTTCAATTTTCTCAGTCTATTAATTAAGGTATTGATTGAATTTTTTACAAGCACTTACTACCTTATTGATGTGATTTAGTCAATGCTTTTAACCTAATTAAGAAAGTCTGTAAGTCATAGTATTTAATTTTTTGTGAAAAATAGTTTCCTAATTAAAATTTAATTCGCATTTCTATGTGTGATTTCGATGCAATAATTCTATGGTTTAAATCCATGTAAACTTAAAAAAAAAATGTTGCTATATTTGTTTCACATTCAATATACGAGTAGTATATGGTTGGCACAAATTGACGCCATTTAGTTATGTAAGTTGCCATTGTCTATGCCTTGTCTTAAGACATCTCCGCATCCAAAAGTCGATGATGAAGAGACGGCAACTGTAGTATCAATAGCATATTTTGGGTCATTAACCTGATGCTTGTGAGACCTAGATATTTGGTCTTATGGAACCGCGCAACCCAACTAATGACACGCGGTAAGCACCATGCGGTAACCCATTCAAGTTTTGGTATGCATCAAATGTTGCTTAACTTAGGTGATCTAACGAGAACCGCACTTAGAATGTGCTATTGTCGTCGGTGAAAAACTTAGATAGAATTATCGTGATCCACCATTTTATGTAATTTATTGATGGTACACGAAAGTCATTATTTGAAAGCCACCCTTTCATAGTGAATTCCTCTAATAAATGGATGATGCGTGAATGTCAGACTGCAGTCTATAACAGTGACGGAATAACACTCCACATGTAGTACCAAGCTATATGTAACACGGATAGTATTATAGTATCCATAGATTAGTTTTCTTCATCACTATCACTATCTGTCAGTATTCTTCTCTGTATATTTTGATATCAGCTTCATATAGCTGTTTAGCGACAGTTGCTCCATTTCATGTCTGTGCAACTGTCATCTTTAATTTTCTTTTTTGCCGCGATCATTGGCGGCGCTGCATGTCACAGTGATTCCGGCAGTTGTCAGTTCATCGGTCGGATAAGGAAATCAAGTCTTTGTTAAAAATAAATGAGTACTGTTCTTTAAAAACGTTATTTGTGTTGTCAATCTGCTTCTGCATCCTTCCTCCAAGCGGCCACATGACGAACCCACGACTTGTCGTTTTTTTTAAAGACGGGGCATATCAGTTTACATAAAAAAACTAATTTATAAAATTAATATTTAAAAATAATTATTAAAAATACATATATTTACATTAAGAGTTTCAGATTGAGGCAATTCTTTTTGTGATGACAACGTACAGCAAAAAGGTACAAACGGCCATCTTCGGTAGTGGAGTCAACTTCACAATCGGAAATGTCGGCGCCGTAAAAAGATTCACTATCACTGCTTTGGTAGAACTCACACATCATGATATTTAAATTTACATAAAAATATTTTTTTAACCAAAATAGGGTCACTCTAAGCATAAGTAGCATCAGCAGCTAATTCAACTTGATTCTGTTGAACAATGTTCATTTTGAACCCTTCAACGCCTTTACATCACATCATAACTACATAGTTGATATAAGGCATTGAGTTAGAACGAGCAGTTTAATCCTTGCATTCCGATGATATATATTTACTACAACTGGACTCTAATATTGAGAATATCCATATAAAAATAGTGAAGGGAAAGCGTGACGCGCGGTTCGTGTGCAACCGGCCGATCCACAAAGCCGATTGCTCGTATCTCAAATTTTGCTCGTATTTCAAAGCAAAAAATCGCTCGCTCAACAGCTCCTATCTCAAAAAGCTCAAATGTTGGGGCACTCTTATGTCAAGGTATAACTGTATTTAAAAATTATATATTTTTGAGGCTAGAATAGCAGTATTCACTAGTACCGTATATAAATATATATTTGCGATTAGGTAATGACGAAATATGAAAAATTCACTATTATTGGCTTTAACATGTGGGATTAAGAAAATAAATAGTTTAACTGTGTTTAACCCATTATGTCTGGACATTTTAATTATTAAATTGATAACTAAAAATGATTGATTAAACTCCATTATTAAAAAAAAAAAAAAATCTTCTCATATTCATTCCTTATCTGGAATATATGGTCACCACAAATTGCCGCTACTTAGTTCTGTCAGCTGTGACTCTTCATTCCTCGTTTTAGGACATATCAGCTTCTGAAAGTCCACTTGAGAACATGTATAGTTCCCGACAGCCTTTGGAGCCACAAGTCCGAGTACTTAAAGAGGGTGTAACTGTAGTATTCGAAGCATATTTTTGGTTGATTTAACAAATCAAATCTCATTTTTTAAGGAATTTGGATGATTAGCCTGACGCTTCAACAGCCTGGACCATTTTGTCCTAAGGGGCAGTTCAATCCTACACAGTTTTTGTACTTCCAATTTCCATATCGGTTTACTTAGTTTTACTAGTTGCCACTATCCATGTGTTGTCCCAAGACATTTCTGCACCTGAAGATGCATCTTAGAACATAAATGGTTGCTAGCGACCCCCAGAGTAGGAGCCTGGAAACAGCATCTGTAGTGATATTGTGGCTTTTGGGTTTAGCTGTGTGTGGCGAATTACTTCTTTCCAATATTTCATATATTATATTTTTACACTAAGTCATCGACCCTGAAGATGACCCCTGCAATGGCGGGCGAAATATTGGAAAGAAGTAATTCGCCACACACGGCTAAACCCATAAGCCAAAATATCAAATCTGGCCGTAAAAACCTAAAAAGTTATTTAGCATCTGTAGTATCCGATGCATTTTTTGAGTAATTTGTTTATCGGAATTTTTAAGAAGATTGGATGATGAGCATGACGCTTCCTAGGACTATAATATTAGGTACCAAGGAGTGACTTAACATAACTAATAACACGCAAACGAGTGTTTAACCATGCCTATAATGACAAGCATCATAGAATTCCTAGTTGAAATCTCTTAATCACCATCTGGCTGTGTTTTAATGTGTTTACAAAAAAAAAATGTTTTTTAAGTGAACGGGTTAATTTATGACATAGAGGAGATAAAATAACAAACAGGGTTTTTCACCAGTCATGTTTACATCAATGTTTCTGAAAAAATAAAAATACAAACAACACTGCCATCTATGCTAGGATCTAAAAATTACCTTTTAATTATATCGAAGTAACAAACCATTTAATCTATTGTAGATTTCTGCTTTGTTTATTTCAACAGCATTTATTTTAGAACTAAATATATGCAAATCTAAAGTGTTGATTTTGCATTCAAGCCAAAATACTTTGAGTTATATTTATATAACCCAATTGTATAATTATAAATGTTTAGTTTATCTTTTGCCGCAGGAAATCATAAATTAAATGTCTCCCTTATAACTTATTTCGTTTATTTAACATTATTAACAACATGATATATCCATTGTAAGGTCTTAAAAAACTTCTGCCAAAATATTTTGTCAGCAGTTATGTTCCTCGCCAGATCCAGTGTCAGCTCTACCTATCGGAGCTTCGCAGAGTACATTCTATATATAGTTTCTGACAGCCTTCCTGAAGGACAAGAACCTAAAAGCCAAATGAAAAGGCAGCTGCAGTTTATGCTTTCCAGAGGCATCTGAATAAGATGTTCTGGCCTTATCCACCTTTGTCTCTTGTCCGACTGTAGGAAATTTCGGTCGGGAACGGAACACACAACTCTCCATTTGGCAAGCAAACGCTTTAACCGCATGGCCATATCAACCGGCTATGCTGTGTATAAAATAATTGGGACAATACAGGTTCTATACAGTCATGATTTTATTTTTATCGAGTATACTGCGGGTGCAGGCCTCAGGAACGTTAGGCTAATCACTTGATTTCGTTAAAAAAACTGATTAATATATCATCCAAAAATATACCTCGGATACTACAGCTACCCTATCGTTAAGTACTCGGACTTTGGAGGTTGTCAGGAATCATAAATGTTCCCAAGTGGACTTCAGGTGCAGATAAGGCACAGAATGAGAAATGGACAGTGGCAGCTGACAAAACTAAGTGGTGGCAATTTTGGTGACCATATGTTCCATATATGGAACAGATATGGAAAGAAGATACTGTGGGTCCCAGATATGATGTATACATTTAAAAGACATCAGGATACAATGGCAACTAAACAAAATGATAGATTTGATTGGTTATGGCTTACCTTTCCGTGTTCATGTCCATGGACATGTTGTCTCCGTACATGCTGAGCACGGACATGGCCTGCAGGTCCTCAGAACGACTGCGAATGTCGCCATTTGTCTGAAAACAAACGACAAAAAAATTGGATAAATCAGAAATAATTTTACATCTAAATTCTTTAAAGGCATAAATCTTTCTAATCTATATATATAAAAATCAATGTCTGTCTGTCTGTCTGTCTATCTGTGTGTCTTTGATGCATTCCGTTACCATTAACCCGATTGCGATAATACTTTGTCGAATTATTGCTGATACTAAAAAGAAAAAGATAGGATACTCAAAATTTGATTTAATTACAAAAATTAATTGAATATTTACGTAAAACATGTTTTCATACAAGACTTTTGTAATACAGAACGGCCAATTTAGAACATTGTGTTTCCTTAGCAACGCCGTAAACAAAAATTCATTGACCTGAAGTTATTTTAAGTAGGTAATTTTAGTAGGTATTTTAAGTAGGTATTAACGTAAGGTACTGAATATTTTGAAACAAAATTCGATTTTCGAATAAACTATTTCAATATTTGAATTTTTGACGACTTTTTTGTTTATCGAATTAAAATAAATATAACGTATTAATTGTGTGTGATATACAGCAAAAGAGTTAATTTTGGAATTCTAATTGCTGGTCGGCTTCGGATAGTATTATTTCATAATTTAATAATTAATTTTAAGTAAAAAATTAATAAATTTAAAATATTTAGTTTTGATTCACAATTTATTTTAATGTTTACATGTTTCGGCCTTCCTGAAGACCATCTTCAATAGTGAAAAAATAAAAACAAGCCGTGGCTTATGTAGGTATGGACAAGATCCTATATTAATACACACATATTTACAGGTTGTATATGTGTGCGGGTACAACAATTGAAAAAGGTTATTTTAAAAATTAATTGGTATGTGATTAGTCTTAATGTATTGAGATTTTTTTTTTTTATGTAAACACATACAGGAGAATACCGACAGATGGTGATAGTAATTTTTTGTCTCATCTGTGGAATTCTATGACGCTTACCATGGTGCATATGGCTAAACGCTGCGTGTGGAGTGTTGATCCGCCAACGTCATAGACTACAGCCCGAGATTCACGCATCATCCTTTATTATTACAGGATTCTATGAATGGGTGGTCTTCACGAGATGACTTTTGTCTACCACCAATTTTAATTGATAGGCTTTGACTGACATTTTACGGGTGATGGATCAAATTCACACCAACCGGGGTATTTTAGAGCTCAGAAATCGATTAAAAATCCTTTTTTTTTTTAATCTCCATCGGGGATCGAACCCACGACCTTTGGCTTGCAAATCAAACGCTTTACCATTGAGCTATGACAGCCAGCATTATACAATAATATATTTTTTTTGCTTTCAATTTAAAAAGATATTATGAAATACTAGGTATTATATTTTTTAAATTATAATTAATTCTAAAATTATAATTATTTCACCAAGTATTGTCAGTTGATAACCTTAATGTTAGTATTATATCAATCAATTTATTTTTATTTTTCAAAAGTGAATTTCAAAACGTAACATCCACTGTGATATCAATTATGCCACCCAAACGAAAAGCAATAGGTCAAGACTAGAACTCAAGCACGAATGAAAAGGGCATCTCGAGCTTCAGAAACAGTCGAGCAAAGGAGAGCAAGATTGGAAACAGATCGAGTACACGCTTCGCAAACCCGTTCATCTGGACAGATGAGCAACGGGAAGCAAGATTGGAGAGATTGGAAACAGTTAGAGTACACACTGCTCAAACCCGTTCATCTGAAACAGATGAGCAGCGGGAAGCAAGATTGGAAACAGATCGAGTACGCGTAGATCGTACCAGACGTACTCTGCATGCTGATTTAAATCATAGTGCTTTCCATTACGATCCTAATTATGATTACACTCTGCACCCAAGTATTGTTATTGGAAAAAATGATAAATTATGCGTGTATTGTAGTGCCTGTAAATTTAAAAATGAAACACTAGGAATGTGTTGCACGAGTGGAAAATTGAAATTGCAAGAATTACATTCACCACTCGAACCTTTATTAACGTTGGTATCGGCTGAGACAAGTGAATCAAAACATTTCTTGACAAACATACGAAAGTACAATTCTTCTTACTACCACTGCCGAACGCAAATCATTCTTCATCATACAAATGGTCATGTTCAGCAATTCTCAGAAACGCATCGATCGTACGATGGATTGCAATATCTGATTTTATTTTGGCAAGGAGAAGACGGATACCATTTCAACATCCCGTTGAGAAATCCACAAACAGATGAGGAAACGACTAAGAAAGTCAGTGCCATGAATTACTATTCATATCGATTGATGATTCGTGAAAACGCTGAAAATCATAACCTAAAAGGTCGACATTTGTTCCATCTATACATGTACGCGAAAATGGAAACTGAACGACTCCTCTACATTTGATTAAATCAAACCAAGTTGCGTTCCGAAGGGTATATTCATTTACGCGATGCAGCTGTAAATGATGGCTGAAAAACAAAAAAAACATTGTGTATCCAAAAGCACTCCAATAAATAAAAACACATACGGGCGCCACTGTCAAATTTAGGTTAGAACAACATAATCTAAGTTTATTGTTTCTAATTAGCTCCGGTCACGCCTCATGTCCGACTTATCCAATCGGAAGACGAGAGGCTCCCGACGAGGCGCTTCCATAAACACTCATTCATTTTCAGTCTATGTCTGTCCACTGTTGAACGAAGTCAAAACTGCTTTGCATAATTACGATCTGGAAATTTTGACGTTGAAGATGCACTCCGGTCTGTAAGGCCATTTGAAGTTGATCAAGTCACAATAATGGAAATAATTGATACAAACTGCTGAATAATTACTAGTTAGATCGCATGAGTGTTAGTAATCACTGTTCAAAACATCGCCTCGTATGTTGATATATTCCACGTGAGAGAAGCCCAGTTCAGACATGAGCTCAACGAATTTGTTTGCAGAAATAATTTAGTGGAGTCGTCTGTGCGAGCATTGGGATTTTCTAGTAAATTTCTATAAATCTTTTTTTTTTCATTCTTTAATGGTTATTTTTTTAGTTATAAATTAATATTTTCTTAACTGATTGTTTAAATACGAAGTAAGTAAAATTGTATTGTTTTTAAAATTAAAAATAATGAATTATATCAAATTAAACCATAATAAATAATAAAACGAAAAAAAAACTAGACGAAAATACTGTAAAAAAAGTCGACTAACTATTTTCTTTTAGACATTTTAACTAAGTTTACATAGTGCAAAGATACTATAATATGGTTATAAAGATGAGTAAAGAATGGAATTATATACAAAAGGAATATTAAATGCACAGTTAAATGTCATAAGAATAACATAAACTTAACAAATTGCAATGAATCAAAGCATAATTCTAATAATACATGTCATGTTTCTTGCATCTAATTGGCATGTCATAACATTTTATGTAAGAGCTTCCCCAGCACTGTTGCGCTATCTATTTAACATAAAAACACATGTATATATAGAGAAATAAGTAATATAGACGCCATTTAACAATTTCTATAAGAATTGTAACCCTTCGCCATCGGTTGTTGGCATATGCCGTCAAAGATGCTATTGGTTGACGTGATATATCATTTTGCTACTTTCAGTACTCATTGTGACGTCTACGGTAGGAAATTGTATGTGCAGTCATTCCCTTTACCAACCTACATGTATTTTTTACAGGAATCTATAAAGCATGTAAATAAATATCGTTAGGTTTCGTCACAGGAGCGATTTTTCTGTAAGCCATATGTGTCAATGCCACCACATGTATGGAGTTACATAATGAACGTTTGTTAAATATAATAGTTATTTATGCATCATCTGATAGCTAAAAGATACAAGAGCCAATGTGATATATGAAAATAGGTCTGATAAGTACATTTATGCTTCAAATACAAGTTTTAAGCAAAAAAAATGTTTGAAAAATTCTCACCGTATTGACAGTACAATTTGTATTCCACCGAGCCGTAACGAAAGGGTTTATAAATTAGAAAGCCAAAACATTTGTGTTAAGATTGCTATTGAGATAACACTCCTGATCTTGCTGGCAACACCACATACATAGTATATCCTGTCAACTGTCTGTATTCACTGAAATAAAGACGTTCCTTTTATCAACACGCGTATTATTATTATTTATATTATCCGCAAAACCCAACATAATCCTAACAATTACGAATCAAGTTATACATGTATTTTTGTAATTTTTTGATATTTTATTATTATTAAAAATATATTGTTTTACAATATTGTAGATTTTCACGCCCAGATTTAGTATTGTAGGTTTTGGGTTAAGCCGTGTGTTGCGACTTTCTATGTACCGATATTTGGACAGCCATTGCAGGGGTCATCTTCAGGGTTGACAATTTTGTGATATAAAATGTGGGATTATGAAATATAAATTTGTGATATTAAGAAAAAATATACAATAAATATGTATTTATAGTGAGACCCCGCTTAACGCTGTTTCATTTAGCACTGTATTGGTTTAGCGCTCTTTTATTTCAACCCGAGGATTCCCCGAAATTGTGTGCAGCGCCAGATTTAAGTAAGAGCGAAGACATTGGACACTGTCGATATGGATGAAATAATGGAAGAAATAGTGGAATTAGCAAAACAAACCGGTTTTAATGAGGTAAAAAAGACAACTGAGCTGCATAATACTCCGTAAGTGGTCGAAGCCACTGTGAAGCAAAACGCAGCTGAGTTGTCTCTTGACAGTCATAAATTGAAGAAGGCTACGAGTTAGTCGATACTTCAGTCTCCTAAACAGAGGCCATATCTAACATGACCCATTTAAAAACAAGGTAAATAAATAAATATTTATTATTTATAATGGATCTCAAAGTGAATGCTGAAAAAATAGAAAAAATGGGCATATATATATATGATAATGCTTACAGAAAGAGTTGTCTATTCTAAGTTAAATCGTATGAAAACTAATAAATATTTCAATGCTGTCATGTAAACAATATGACTGTCCTGTACACTGTATCAGTGTTAGTCATTTTCTTTAAGTTTTGCACTTTTTAAGTCATTAATTCATTATGTAATTAATAGAATTGTGTCAAGAACAAACAATTAAAAATAACGCAGTTAAAAAAAACAAGCATTTAGTTTTATTAATTTGAAATGAAATAAACAAAAATGTATTATAACTGTTTCGAATATAATATTCATTCCGAATATATTCTTTCAGACAGATTTCACACCTTTAATATCTGGCATGAACCAAGCTATGTTAATTGGAATATAATTACTTCTTTAAACATAATGTTAAACATTGAACACAGTGTATTCATTGCAGTCGAAAAATGGCTAGTTTTACAGTTATTTTAAAATTCTAGGACATTCTCAATTGATCCCCCTGTACATTACAGGGTTAGGTTATTGGTCAAAGTATTTGCTTACCAAACCGATGGTGGTGGGTTCTATTTAAAATTAAAAAATATATTTTTTAATTGATTTCTAAGCTCTACAAATACTCCCGGTTGATGTGAATTTGATCCCTCATCCGTAAAATGCCAGTCATAGCCTATCTACCCATTCATAGTAAATTCCTGTAATAATTAGATGATGCGAGAATGTCGGGCTGTAGTCTATGACGTTGGCAGATCACCACTCCACATGCAGTTCTTAACCATATGCAACATGGTAAGCATCATACAATCCATAGATGTGATTTCTACACCACTATCATCATCTATCGGTATTCTCCTGTAAGTGTTTAGGTAAAGAAAAATCAAGTAGTGATCCATCAAGTTTTAGACTGCATCCAATCATGCATTTGTTAATGTATGTATTGCCAATTCGTGGAGTTCGTGCTTGAACTGGGCCTCCCTTATGTAAAATATATCAACATCCGAAGCGATGTGGTTGAACAGTCTGATTCCTCTCCCAAAAGGCATAGTCTCTGTGGCAGGTTAGTGTTACTCTTTGGGAGATCGAACAATCTGCACCTCCTCATTCTCAGATATTTGTCATGGACATATAAACCCATTTCCAACAAAATTTCAGGATTCGAGAACACGCCACGCAGTAGATGGAAAAAATGCATATCTAAGTACACATCCCTTTTTGTCTTCAACTTAATGTACTCCAACATACCCTTTATGACATTAGATGGAAAACGCCACAAGGATGCCGTGCCAGCCACCGGTGGCCTACGCGCCATACCTAACTAGGACTATATTTTGAGACATGGCAGCTTCTGCCATATGGGTAGTAGTGAAGTATGTAAGTGTTTACCTGACTGGTGGGGCTGGTGACAGTTGTGATGCCCCTAGCCTCGTTGATGAAAAGCGTACTGGCATCGGGGGCGCGCTGCAGCCTGAGCGGGCTGCCCAGCAGCGCCGGCGAGAAGCTGCCGATGGGCGGGAAGCCTGGGGCCGCGGGGGCTGCTACGCTCGCCTGCCCCGGCAGCTCCGCCGGGCTGCTCTCCTCCAGCGAGGGGTCCCCCTCCGACATTATGCGCCCATCCAATCAGACATACGACCTAAACAACATCACAACATTGCAGCAATTGACATTTACAGACCTTACCACATCAAAGAAATACATTAATTGACATTTATTGAAAACTTTAAACACTTAGGTGAAATGTTAAAATAAAATGTATTCACAAGACCTTCGGGTTGCAGAGCTAACATATGATGAGGTGAGGACCAAGGAAGCTGACATAACTTTAAGTCAACAATAAGTGGAGACCATATGCTCCATAGAAGCGGATTTAAAAGAAAAAGAAGAAAAAACATTTAATTCTTTTGTTTTATAACAATAACTAAAAACGTGAACTATATAAAATATGTAAAAAAAATACAGATGTACCTTCGATTCAAAGTTATTTTGTAAGGAAAAGAATATTATTCTCATTCATTGATAAGAGTAGTGTAATTATCTGTATAAATGAATATTAATTATAATGGGAAAACAAAGTGATTCATATTAATAAATATTACATACAAACAAAGAGTAATCTTACTGTCATGTACCAAAAATAAAACTTTGATCCCAATGCTAAATAAACCAAAAACAAACCCGAAATAAATGGTTTATTTTTTAAAATTAAAACAATTAAATGACAAAGAAATATTTAACAGTTTATCTGCCGTAATGTGAGTTTAATATGGACACAGGAAGTGATATTTTTTGTATGAGTGCTGAATAGGTTATACTTGGCGTAGCGAGATACTTTCGCGGAAATGTATGAGATTTGTGATAAATCCCGCATGTTGGGCTTGAGGTCGCCTCGGATTGAGATAGTCATTAATGTTTTCATTGGAAATTGCAGCTGACAGATGCTTTTTCTGCATTTTTATAAATAAAATATTATCTGGCAGGACAACTCACCCCCTCCCACGGAAAATACTGCCGAGCAGTGTTGTCAGGTGAGATTTTTGTATGAAAATCTTCACACTATTTGACATTTGATTGGAGCCGTTAAAAATAATAGCAAGGGAAAGTATTTAATACCTTTCCCTATTGACGTAATATACACAATATACCTAAATACTTATATTTGAGATTTATTATATTGCTTACCTGTAATTAAGGCAACGGTTATTTGACGAGGTATTTAAACATCATTTAATAATATAAACCTGGGTCCTAAATTGTTTTTAGGTAATTTTTATAATGGTATGTATATAAATATTTACGTTCTGATTTTTTTCCATAAATAACAAGTAGTAATAATATTTACCTTATTTTTAGGATCAAATTATTAACTGCTTAATTTAAGCCGTTTAGTTTGGCTTTTATAAGAACTTTTGTAGATGATGATAAAATCGCAAATTTTTAATACGAATCATGACAAAATAAGAGATAAACAATATTGAATTTGAGGTCACATTAAAATAACAAGTTAAATAAAACTGAATTTAGTTTTGATATTGTGATTTTTGGCTTTAGCTGCGTGTGGCAAATTTATTTGCACCAAATTGTTGATTTTTATCAACCCTGAAGATAATCCCTGCAATGGCGGTGAAAAATATTAGTTCGAAGAATTTTGCTACACACGACTATCCTCAATACCAAATCTGGCCGTGAAAATGTACGAAATTATTTAAATACTTTTTGTTTGTTAAGTTTTATGTGAATATTTATATGAAAATCAACTATTAATTGTAAAAAATATTTTATTATATTCTTTGTAAATAATAAAACATGCATGAAATTTAATAATGGATCTATCAAAAATATTTACGTAAAGCAGTTCTTACAAAAACCAAAATCAACGGCTCCAATTATAATTACGTAGTTTCAAATTGATACACACATACAAATCGACATCAAATATCATATTTAATGACGTTTCTCCCGTCAATATCGATGTCAATATCAATATGTTCTGGCTTCGAATCCCAGTGTCTTCCCTTTATTTTATTCGATATTGTAGAGAGAAATGTCATAAGATATAATATTTGATGTAGATTTATATGATTATACATTTTTTTTAAATAATATTTCTTGTAGAAATTTTAAATTGTTGTCTATGGTAGTCTGCTGTCAGTCGGCCGTATCGCCGCGGGCTGTCGATACATTGCGCGAGGTGCTCCGCTAAAAAATAAAAATAAAATCAAACACTCAATAAAACCATTCAAATCGTTTTGTCACTGCGAACCACGTCATCCACCTACCTCGTGAAACATCCACATTACCACTTAGCACCGCTCGCGCCTCGTGGGACCCATATAACCAACACAGTAAGGTGTCACTCGCCTTCATATATTTTTTTTACTCTTACAAAATGTCATGCCTTACCGGTGTACGTAATTTAACACATTTTTTAAATTGATCCATCGTGCGATTGTTTTGTTGATTAATTGTGTTATTTTGATATCTTAATTAGGAATAACTGATGGCGTAATTATTGAATTATAAATTAATGAGATATTGATGAGGTTTTAATGAGCAAAAAATAGTAATCACCTTGACGAAATATCTTTAGCATTAAAAAACGTATAAGTTAATTTGAAAGTTTTTTTTAAGAGCTGAAGATTAATCATATCCCAGCACAGTCCACCAAGGACCTGCATAATGCCGACAGATATAGCTTAGTGGTTAAAGCGTTTGCTTACCAAAGGTCGTTGGTTCGATACCAGACGGAGATTAAAAAAAAAAGATTTTGAATTTTTTCAATTTTCAATTTTCAATTTTATTTATTTTTTCCTTGCAGAAACATTACAAATTTTATCAATTCAATGCATTTCTGAAGTACAATAATATAAATACAATAATATACTATAAAATATAAATACAATAGGTACCATAAATGTGGTGATGTAAATTTATAGACACATTTAGTATCACTGACCTCACACTCAGAACTAGCGTCAGGAGACTCAAGATAAACAGTTTGACTTGTAACAACAAAAACCCTGTCATAAGTATATCATGATTGACTCACAAATAACAAGGCATTATTGTCACAAAATAAAACGTGTAACATTTCGCCTCCATAAACACCAGTACTGAATTTAAAGCAATATAACACTAAATATGTCAATATCTTCACTCAAGTTGGTTTCAACCACTGTTCACTGCGATTCTTTCGTCTTATGCGTATCCAGGGTTGAACGATGGTCCTTTCAGGCCACACTTGAGGCTCCATGAGAGACTCCAGCGAAGTCGCGATGACCCCGACTTTGAAAGAAGTTGACAGCGTCCGCCTGCTGATAATCCTCCTGATGGTCATCCAAGAAGGATTGAATGCAGCGGTCGCTGCCAAGAAGCTCTGCAAGTCCTCAGCCGATGTATCTGGGTGAAGGCCCTTGGCGTGAAGATACGCCATCTTCACTCCAGTAACGTTTTTTGAAGGAGCTGCAGAACCACGGATCATCAGACGTGTTGAATGTTGTTGCCTTTCCGCATGCGGAGAGGCGCGACTCAACTTAGAACGTTGAACTTCTCCGGAAAGATTGCTCGGGGAGGGAGAGGACATCCACGGAGAAAGCACTCAGGTCCTCCAGTTCCTCGAACGATGATTCGTCCCGGCTGAGAACGGGAGTCCTTGGGAGCCTTGCTCGAAACAGCAGGGGCTCCTTCGATAGTATCTTCCGAGGAGTCCTCTTCGGTGGCCTCACTCGAAGCGGATTCTTTGACGGCAGGTTCGGAGTCTCTGCTGTCACAGTTAAGCGACATCGACACAGGAATGTTGACAGCTTCAGCGTAGGTAGCCGGAATTGATTTGCACGCTCGAGGTAAGCGCCTTCTGCGGGAAGTCGGCAGACTTGTCGGGTTGGGTGGAGGGTCCACACCAACGGATGTCAGAGCATCATCCATCCCGCATCCAACAGCCTTTAAGAGCCTCTCCAGCAGCAAACGGTGATCGTCTAAGCGACAATTTATTTGCGCGATATCACAATCGCAACAGTTCGCCATCCTGTAGGTAGGATGACTAGACACGTCCGACCGGTTTGAGTGTCGAGCGACGAATCAATCTCTTTTAGCTTTAAAATACCCCCGATTGGTCTGAATTTGATCCCTCACCCGTAAAACGCCAGTCATAGCCTATTAATCAAAGTTGGTGGTAGACGAAAGTCGTCCCGTGAAAACCACCCATTCTTAATTAATTTATGTAATAATTATATGTTGCGTAAATGCCGTGCTGTAGTCTGTGACATTGGCGGATCAACACTTCGGATGCAGTGTTTGACCATATGCAATATGAAAAGTATCATAGAATCCACAGATGAGACTTCAGCATCACTATCACCATCTATTGGTTATCTCGTGTATGTGTTTACATAAAAAAAAATATATTTTGTTTCTTCTTTTTTATGTAAACATGCCAGGACAATACAAATAGACAGTGATGTAAAAATGGCATTTGTATGCTACGATGCTTGCCATTTTAAAGATGATAAATCCCTAAATTTGAGTGTTAATCCGACAATGTTGTAAGACTAGTAATACATAAACTAAACAAATTTGTGGTTCTGTATTATTTTTTAAAAACTGAATAAGTGTTGAATGGAGTGAAAAAAGCTGGAGAACCACTCCAGAAAAGCATTATAATTTATGATAAAACATTTAACATAAAAAAATATTCATTTTGAATTATTATCACATCATAATTATAACCTAATTAATCTGTTGGCATCGGTAGCCGATATATGCCGTCTAAGATTCCCCGACCGTTGACATCGGTAGCCGTGATATATTGATTTGCTACTTTCTTAGAATAGTTTTTTATGCATCATCTGATAGCTAAAGGATACAAGAACCAATGTGATATATGAAAATAGACCAGATAAGTACATTTATGCTTCAAATACTAGTTTTATAATTGACAGTATAATTTGTATTCAACCGAGCCGTAATGAAAGCGTTAAAAATACATACATGTAAAAGCAACTTTTGATTTTAACTATTTTTATTTTCACCATTGGATTTTTGTGGCTAAAAAACGATTAAAATCACCTTCTAATTAGTGGTTTGAAGCTGTCTAACGAGCTTATTCATAATTACTATCTATATTTTTTCATCATGTTTTTGTACCTTTATTTTAAGTTAGATTATATTGCTATGTTGGTTAAAATATATAATGACAATAATCATTTGTTTATAAACAAAAACATCTTGAAACAAAATTGTTTTTGAATTTTTTTACAATATATTTAAATATTTTAATTCTTTCATAGATATCATAGATAATTGAAGATTTATACCAACATTTTTAACAAATTGATACGCACATACAAAGCTACTGCAAATAAGATCTTTTATTACATTCCTCTTTTTAATATCGGAGAAATGTCATAAATGATATTTGCTGTAGATTAATATGTGTGTAACAATTTGTTAAAATCTGGATATAAGTCTTTTTAAAAGTAAGTATGATTAGTGAAAAGAATTAAATTCAATTTGAAAAATTATTTTTGAAAGGTTATTATTATTGTGTATAAAATAACTCTGCCAGGGGCTAAATTACCCCCTCTGCTTTCTTCTAGGCCCCTTGAGAGTCCGGTTAACCCATTTTGGGGACCTATGCTATGAAAAATGCCAGTGAAAAGAAACTTCTTGGTAAAAAAACACTTTCTGAACAACCATTTTTTTTTACGTAAACTCATACAGGAGAATACCGACAGATGATGGATAGTGATTCTGTGGACTGAAGTCTCATCTGTGGATTCAATGACGTTTACCATGCTGCATTTGGCTATGCGCTGCATGTGGAGTGTTGATCCGCCAAGGTCATAGACTGAGATTCACGCGTCATCTTTATTATTACAGGAATTTACTATGAATGGGTGGTCTTCACGGGACGACTTTCGACTATCACCAATTTTTGATTAATATACCATGACTGACATTTTACGGGTGAGGAATTAAATTCACATGAACTTGGGGTGTTTAGAGAGTCAGAAAACATTTTTTTTTATCTCCGTAAGGGATTGATCCCACGACCTTCGGTTTGGAAATTAAACACCTTAACCACTGAGCTATACATGCAATATAATGATAATGCAAGTTAATTGTTTATCGTAAACTTAATTAATTAACATTATCTCATGTAATATTTTGATAAGTTGTGCAATATTGTCTTATCAATGAAAGAATATTCTCGATTTAGTGGTAAGAAAAAAATTAATTCTTATTTGATTTTTAACTAGGAAGCATGACTTGTACCATTTTTTATTTTTTTTGTAAACACATGCAGGAAAATACCGACAGATAATGATAGTGATGCTGAAGTCTCATCTGAGCACTTTCATCTAGCACCAATTTTGATTAATAGGCTATGACTGGAATTTTACGAGTGAGAATCAAATTCACGCTGACCTTTCTGGGGGTATTTTTAGAGCTTAGAAATCGATTAAAAACCTTTTTTTGTAATCTCCAGCGGGAATCAAACCCATGGCTGAGACACATTCTTCAGATGCTGCAAGAGAATATAAATTATAGCTGCCCTTTCTTCATAACCTCAACTGTCCTTAAAAGGTATTGGGAATTATAGTTAGAATGTACTTATAAGGGTATAGAATGAAGTAGGAAATTTGGCGGCTGACAGAGCTTTGTGGCGGCAGTTTGTGTGGACCATATGCATATAAATATGGAATGATGATAGTGATGATTAAAAATGATGACAAGAATAAACATGTTGAGTGGTACTTTTTTAACCCTCGCCTTACCATGTTAAAAACTTCCGCGCGTTCCGATGGTGTGTACTCGTTACACATTCTGATTTAAAGTGAATAAAATGAGTATAAATTCGAAAAAATGAAAATATTCAAAGATATCGCTTAATTTTATAATAGTTGATGTCAAGAAGCAGTAATAATTGACATTTAATAGCTAAAAACATGAAAAACATCAGACGAAGACCTCAAACGGCCAGACGCACCTTGGCGCGTGAACTTCCGAGAGCTACTAACATTAGTTAGCCTGTCGACATATCGATGAGCCGACGCGCATCGATATCATTTCGAACTAGCCGACCAACTGAGGTTTCCCGTCTCGCTCACTCATATTAGTACGTCAGCGAGAATGAGGAGTATAGATGCCGACGCATCTGGGTATTTTTTAATTTTATTTTTGCACACGCTTCCGACAGGTCGAATGAATTCATGACAGTTGACGCGTCTTGATTGTAGTGGTGAATTTATTCCGGATTGTAGAAAAATATTTCCTGCTCCCGATGAGTGCCTATTATTATAATTATTTTTTTTCAATATGTAAATGTATTAAGGAGGAATACCTAAAATCTGAACCCTGTGTGTATTATATTTACAGAGATATTTAAGTTATTACAAGCAATGTGTAGTCGATGGACATCACCTGGGAGGAGAGGTTAAACTGACATCCTTTGTAATAATATTATCTATGGTGACTTAGATTTTTTTTTTATCTTATCCTACTATATAATGTAGGCAGCTTATCTTTATAGGTGCTTCAATGAAAAGTGCCTCTTATCATATGAAGAGACTATAGCTCTTAGGATATTGTGGTTTTCAGGGACATGTTACATGTTTGCACATCAGATTCACAGTGTTTTAAGTCCATAAATAATAAATATGCACATTTAAAAAAAAAAAATTTTTTTGTTAAATTCTTATATATTTTTTTATCTAAACACATATATTTGAATACCGACTGACGTGTGATAGTGATTTTGAAGTCTCAGCTGTGGAACTGTATGACGCTTACCATGCTGCATATGACTAAGCGCTGTTTGTGTAGTGTTGATACACCAATGTCATAGACAATTTTGATTAATAGGCTATGACTGGCATTTTACGGCTAAGGGATCAAATTCACACTTACCTAAACTCAGAAATCGAATAAAAATCTTTTAAAACCCATTCATAGTGAATTCCAATAATAATAAGAACGATGGGTGAATGTCGGGCTGTAGTCTATGAAGTTGGCGGATCAAGAACTTAAACTAGGTTTGTGGCAGTTATATGCTTCAATAATAAGATGGATATTGTAAAAAAATATAGAAAATCACTATGTCTATTGGAGTTGTTTGCATGGAACCTTCTAGACCTCAGTCCAATTCACAAATTATCTCATAGATAATTTATTTGAGTACCTACCTATATTGTGTCATGGTATCGTGAGAAATCGGTCAGTCCATCACAGGTGGTTAAAAACGAAACAACTCATATGCCTTATTTATTATTCAGAGGAACTATTCAAATTGTTGCCACTCATCATTTTTAATGTCTGTGTATGGCTGTTGGTTGTTAGTTGTTTTTAATCGTATTGGTTGCCCTACGTAGGTGAGTTATATTAAATTATTGATTGAATATTTTAAAAGATGTGCCAAATAGTCGAAAATTTGATTGAATTTCGGTGATATATTTCAGTTCCACTTCAGTGTCTGTAAGGTTAAGTTATGTTTATGTTACAATTAGGTTAGGTTACATTTATATCACAATTAGGTTAGGTTACAATTATATCACAATTAGGTTAGGTAACAATTATATTACAACTATATTACAATTTTATTACAATTAGGTAAGGTTATGTTTATATTACAATTAGATTAGGTTATGTTTATATTACAATTAGGTTAGGTTATCTTTGTATTACAAATAGGTTAGGTTACATTTATATTACAATTAGGTTAGGTTATATTGGTATTCCAATTAAATTAGGTTATGGTATTGTGGCTTTTGGATTTAGCCATGTGTGGCGAATTGTTTCAATCGCAATATTTCGACCGCCATTGCAGGGGTCTCCTTCAGGGTTGACGACTTTGTGTAAGTTATTAAGGTTAGGTTATGTTTTTATTACATTTAAGTTAGGTTATGTTTGTATTACAATTAGGTTAAGTTATGTTTATAATACAATTAGGTTAGGTTAATTTTTATATTTACACTTAATTTAAAGGCAAATTTCAGTTACAATTAGGTTAGGTTAGGTTTCATTTACAATTATGTTTCGATAAATTAAAGATAATTTTGTTAGGTTACGTTAAATTTTAGTTACAATTAGGTAAGTATAAATTTAGGTTACATTTAGTTTACGTTGTTTAATGTTTTATATCGAATATTCGAAATTTTTTATTGAAAAGCATTGTGACAGCAAAAAACCTAACCTGACCTAACCTAACCTAACCTGAAGCAGAAATGTAATATTATACTTTTATGAATTTATTATTAACTATATTATCTATTTATCATAATTTTAACTAATTTAGGTGGGTTTTGGATTCCTAAAGACGTATAATTCTATGCGATTTATCTTTTTTTCAGTTTGTTTTACTAATGTTTTTTTGGTTTTTTATGTTTCAGAATGCGCAGAGTCATGAGATGACAGTTTCCAAAATTAATAATCATTTATTAACAGTTTATTCTTCAAATAACTATTTTGTAAATAAATATAAAAAATAACCTAAATTAATGTGATCAGTTTAATTTAAAAAATATATATGTTTTCACATAAAAAATAATAAAAAATAGATAAGCGTAATAGTGCCTATATAATCAACATATAATAATTATAATCGATAAGTATCCTTAAAAATAATACTTAATTTTCTACTGTTACTATAAAATGAAAGTGATATTTTTTACACAAAAATAAACTTAATTATGTGCTGCAATTTATTTTTTATTCTGTGATTAAAAATATTAATAATACATAACAAATGTGTATAAATAATAATAATAAATAATTAAAAACATTTATTTTTTAATAATATTCATTTAAATAATCAAAGTATAAGTTTGTTTTTGTAATAATTTATTTAGTTGATCAATTTACATTTAATTTTTTTTTTTTTGAATTTGTTCTAATCATGGGTTTGTTGACGGAAGGCAGTCCCCTCTCTTGGGAAGAGACCAAAGCTCTGGCGCAGCACGTTCGCGATCACGGCGTTCTTCAGTTCATCAATCTGTACAAGAAGCTACGTGAACGTCAGGGAGATGTTCTTAAATGGGGCGATGAAGTCGAGTACGTGATCGTGAAATTCGACGACGTAAACAAAAGAGCCACTGTTTCACTGCGGGCGCAAGACATCTTAGCTAGACTCAACGAAAAAGAATTGGCCGATCCTCAGGGTAAGAAATTTTTTGCTTCCCATATTCAAATTTTATAATTAATTCAATATAATATAATTTAAGATATGCTTATTTAGTTTTAATAACATTAAGGTTATCAACTGACAATACTTGGTGGAACTGCATAATTATAATTTTAGAATTAATTTTAATTAAAAAATTAATAAATTAAAAATATTTAGTTTTGATTCACAATTTATTTTAATGATTACATGTTTCCGCCTTCCTGAAGACCATCTTCAATAATTTCCATTATTGCCTCCATCCAACATCCATATAAAATCCATTATTGATGATGGTCTTCAGGAAGGCCGAAACATGTAATCATTAAAATAAATTGTGAATCAAAACTAAATATTTATAATTTAATAATTTTTTAATTAAAATTTATTCTAAAATTATATTTAGCTTTAAATATTTGAAATATTTTTAATTAAACCTTACAGTAATTCTTTAGTAACTAAATACTTGTACATTTCCGGCGGGTATAGGTCAGTGGTTAAAGGGTTTGCTTAGCAAGCCGATGGTCGTGGGTTCTATAGCTGACGGAGATTAAAAATATTTAGATTAGAGTGACTACGGGTTTTATGTAAACACATAAGAAGTAACAAAGAAGAATACTGACAGATGGTGATATTTATGCAGAAGTCTCATTTGTGTATTCTACGACGCTTACCATGCTACTTGTGGCTAAGTGCTGCATGTGGAGTGTTGATCCGCCAACGTCATATACAACTATATAAATATTGATGTTATAATATACGGTTACTACAAATTGCCGTCATATAGTTCTGTCAGTTGCCATTGTGCTTCATCCTAAGACATCTATGCACCTGAAAGTCCATCTGGGAACATATATACGGTTCCCGACCACCTCTAGGACTGGAAGAGCTGGCAGGTGTAATATGCGACGCATACTTTTTAGATAAAATTCTAATCGGGTTTTTGTAATTTAATCGGTCTGAAGCTCCGAAGGCATCGAACAATTAGTACTAAGGAGCGGCCCAACTTGATCAGTGACACGTGATTAGTAACAGATGGCAACCAATCCAAGTTTTGGACTGCACCCAATGTTGCTTACCTTCGGCGATCTAACGGTCGATGGGAAAGAAAAGTGTTGGAGAGGAATGACACATGGAATAATGACGGTAATAAAGGTTAAGGTGATTAACCATACCACTACCGAATAAATGTTATGAAATAGATAATTAGACACATTCATGCTTGATTAACCCTTTCGTATCGGTAGCCGATATATGCTGTGTAAGATTCCCGGACCGTTGACATCGGTTGAAGTTATATATCGTTTTGCTACTTTCTTAGAATAGTTTTTTATGCATCATCTGATAGCTAAAGAATACAAGAACCAATGTAATATATGAAAATAGACCAGATAAGTACATTTATGCTTCAAATACTAGTTTTATAAATCACAGTTTAATTTGTATTCCACCGGGTTAAAAAATCTATTTGCTGGTACTAAAAATGTTAAAAATGTCTATTTGAAAAATTTAATGCTGAATCATTGTACAGTTATTATGATAGCATATTATTACTTGTGTGTACTCAGTGAATTAGCATGTACTGTGTTGTTTACATGGAATCGGATTTATTGATTTAAATACTCACTTGCATTAATTACTTGCAGTACAGTGACTTCATTATGACATACATAAACACTGTATGGCCTTCAAAATAAATGCCATAGTAAGAAAACAAATATTATCTATTATATAACCAAAGATTAATAAAAAAATTGTCTATTTATTTTACGCAGTCTTAGATCCAATATTTAGGTTAGTCAACAAAATTGTTCAGGTCTCGGTAGCGTCTGGCTGATCAACCGATCTCCTTAACCCTTTCCTTACGGCTCGGAATACAAATTATGGTGTCAATACGGCGTGAATTTTCAAACCATTTTTTTTATTAAAACTAGTATTTGAAGCATAAATGTACTTTTCTGACCTATTTTCATCACATTGGTTCTTCTATCCTTTGGCTATTATTGACACATATGGCTTACAGAAAAATCGCTCCTGTGAAACCTAACGATATTTATTTACATGCTTTATAGATTCCTGTAAAGAATACATGTAGGTTGATAAAGGGAATGACTGCACTTCCAATTTCCTACCGTAGATGTCACAATGAGTACTGAAAGTAGCAAAACGATATATCACGTCAACCGATGTCAACGGTCTTTGACAGCATATGCCGACAACCGATGCGAAAGGGTTAAAAACGCTGATTATTGAAAATACCTTAATATTTCTCTGGTACTATAGCCGCAGTCTATGCAATTTTGCGTGCTCTTGCCCTGGAGGCTTCTGGGAACCATTTATGTTCCCATGTGAACCTCGAGTATCCAGGTGCTTAGGACAAGGCATTCATCATCATCAGCCTGTATCCGTCCACTGCTGAACGTAAGCCTCCCGCATGAGCTTCCATCGTCTTTTATCCTCTGCCTTCCGCATCCAGGCCACTCCTGCTATTCTTATGTCATCATCCATCTTGCAGGGGATCGGCTAATGCTTCGTTTGCCAGTTCTTTCTTTTCTTTATCAATGAAATTAAATTTTTACGCAAAATAATATAATACAAATGATAACACTGTTGTAAAATATGGATTCAGATAATAATTGTATCATTACTCAAAGATACTATTAACACATTCACTTCGGGAAAGGTATTAATACCCGTCACCTCGGCTGACGATTAATTACGGGAAGGGTATTTTTACGTTTTACGCACTTTGATCTTTAATGTCAAGTAGGGTATTTATACTTGTTTTTTTCTACAACCATTTGACTTTTTCTTACTTACAAGGTTCGACATTATCAGTTTTACACAAGTTAACGCATATTTAAGACACAGGGTCACTAATTTGTTTAAATTTTTAGAATAAATAATGTTTGTTTATTTTGTAAAATCAACATATATTTTAAATTTTATTGCATAATCGCTAGTATTTTATGTATATGTTTTGTGATACAATACCCTTTATAAGTTTAATTATTAGCATGAATATCATACTCTAAATCACGGGTCGTCAACCTGGTCCGTACCGCCCACTAGTGGGCGATACGGGCTTCCGTGGTGGGCGGTAGACGATTTTCGTCTCTCTACAATCTCCTACATTCCTTCTAGAATTTTTTCCACCCATATACTGAATTGAAATATAGCGAGGTTGGTGGACGGTTGGGAAATTTTACTATGAAAAATAGGCAAAAGTGGGCGCTAGGCATAAAAAGGTTGACGACCCCTGCTCTAAATCTTAAAAAATATTTATAACTATAAAAAATGTACCCTTAAATGTTTTAATGTGTATTTTCAAGTTGTGGACATAATTTAAAATTATTGTTAGATGTTCTACAACTTTTCGATAATTTTGCTGGTGGTGCTATAATAGGTGAGTATCATATTGAAAAAAATATGTAGTTATGTGGGATATTTTAAAAGCTATGGCAGTTTACATAGAAACATATTTTTACGCGCGACATGGATTTATCGCCCGTACTAGAGTATCAGCCGAGCGCGAATGTCACCCGATGCGAATGTGTTAATATTGAATTTAATTTGGCGGCGGGTATGGCTTAGTGGTGAAGTGTTTGATTACCATAACAAATGTTGAGGGTTTGATCCCCGATGAAGATTAAAATAAAAATTTCTAGGCACTATAAATACTCCAGGTTGGTGTGAATTTGATCCTTCACTCGTAAAATGCTAGTCATAACCTAATAATATAATTGGTGGTGGACAAAAATCGTCCCGTAAACGCCACCCATTCATAGTGAATTCTTGTTGAAAATGGATGATTCGTGAATGCCGGGTTGTAGTTTATGACGTTGGCGAATCAACAAAAAAAAAACTACATGCAGCGTACAGCTATGTTTAAAATGGTAAGCGTCATTAAATGCACAGATGAGATTCTCTACCACCATCTGTCGGTATTCTCCTGTATGTGTTTACGCATAAGAATAATTATTTTATTTATTCAATATTACTAATTTTATAAAAAAAATGTTTTGTCTACACATTATAATTTAAATATGTGTATATTTTACCAAATAATAATTTAAACAGATAACTAACATTTTTAAATAACCTTTTATTTGCGATTATTCGTTTTCTTGCATTGTTTTAATTTTATGTTTAATATTCAATAAAACTTGCCATTCTTAAGTAGCTAAACATTGCAATTGCTTAAATAACTTCTTAGGTTTTCACGGCCAGATTTGATATTGTGGCTTTTGGGTTTAGCCGTGTGTGGCGAATTACTCCTTTCCAATATTTCGACCGCCATTGCAGGGGTAAGTGAAGTAAGGGCAGTGACTAAGTCATTAACCCTGAAGAAGACCCCTGCAATGGCGGTTGAAATATTGAAAAGGAGTAATTCGCCACACACGGCTGAACCCAAAAGCCACAATATCATTTGCTTATTATTTTATTTGAAAAGTAATTTCGTTTTTATTTTCCCAACAATAATATTCCCAAATAATATTCTATACAATGTATATCTGTATTGCAGAAATTGATTCAATAACTTTTGAGTTACGAGTCGATTAACATGGTTACATAACAACTATCACCTTCCTATTCCGTTATCTATAATGTCAAGAGTTTGTAATGATACTTGGGGCCGCCTTGCATGCTTGTTATCTGGCGCTATCTCTCTGACTTGACCCAGAAAACCACAAAATAATAATCACTCGATAAAACAGTAAATGTAAAAAATATATATTTAATTCATGAGCTTTTACTGCAATAAATAAAAAAATGTGATAAAGCCATCATTATCATCAGCCTGTATCCGTCCACTATTGAATGTAAGCCTCCCGCATGACTCTCCATCCGCTTCGATCCTCCGCCTTCCTCATCCAGGATTACTCCCGCTATTCTTCTTATGTCGTCAGTCTTCGTTTGCCAGTTCTTGGGCGCCATTCCAATACTTTTCTTCCCCATCGAGTGTCGTCTCTTCGACAGATGCTATCGTTTGAGAGTAATTACCTCATAAATACAGGCGGCGCATATAGCTCAGTGGTTAAAGCATTTTCTCAACAAGGCTAAGATAGTCTGAGCTTTACAGATCTGTGAAATAGCAATTTGTAGTGTCCACATGTTCCAAATATGGAGCTTCTTCTTCGTAGTATCAATCCGGTGGATTGGTTTGCAGCAACAGAATCTTGCATCTCGATCTCCATTCCTCTCGGTCCTCCGCAACCCTTTTCAGCTCAGCATAAGCGCTACAATTCATGTCCTCGAATACTTGCTGTAAATACTCCCGTCTAGGGCGCCCTCTACAGTTTCTACCCTCAACCATCCCCTCCACAATATCGTGAAGAAGACCATCGTGGCGCATGATGTGACCAATCCATCGGGCTCGCCTCTCTGAGATGGTTCTTATTAGGTGCCTATCTTCCTTGATTATCCTGAGAACCTCATTGTTCGTGACGTGGTCTCTCCAGGAAATTCCGAGAATTCTTCTGTATGACCACATCTCAAAGGCCTCTAGTCTTTTTTTATCGCTTTCAGATAAGCACCATCTCTCACAGCCGTACATTAAGATGCTCCAAACAAGTGTTTTGGCAAGTTGCTTGCGGAGCCTTAAAGTAATATTCTTTGACTCAAGAATTTTGGCTTTTTTATTGAAAGCTAGCCTTGCTTGATGTATTCGACTGTTGACTTCTCTTTTTGTTCTGCCATCCCAGGTGATCGTACTTCCAAGGTATACAAATTCTTTTGCATCTTTTAGGGGTACTCCTAGCATTGATATGTTAATTTTCTGCTGCTCATTGTGGCTTACTCTCATGACTTTGGTTTTTGTGCTGTTTATCTTCATATTGTAGTTGGAATTAAATATGTTTTCCATGGATGTGTCAGCGCTTCAGTGAGTTCATCTTCAGTTTCAGCAATCAGAGCAATGTCGTCAGCAAACCTTATCATATCAATCTTTTGGCCATGTATTTTAACCCCCTCTCTATGGCCCATTTTTTCCCTGATGTTATTAATTGCATTTTGTATGTATACGTTGAAGAGTACAGGCGACAGAGAGCATCCTTGTCCCATATGGAGCAGATATCGTAAAAAAATGTGTGCTTATAAAAAAATATTATCATAGAAAAATTTCTACACTGAAAATGTTTTCACTGTATTTAAACATGTATTTTGTGTTTTTTAGGAGTCAAGTCATTATGGAGACCCGAATACGGAGCCTACATGATCGAAGGGACTCCCGGGCATCCTTACGGGGGTCTCCTCGCTCACTTCAACATTGTGGAGGCCAATATGAGGTACAGGAGAGCTGAGGCAGCACAACTACTGGCTCCGGGAGAAGTCCTCATGACAGTTACTAACTTTCCCAGGTAACTGCTTGCTTATTTATTATACAAAAGAGCTTGTCTTGCAAACTTTCTAGTGGATGCTCTCAAGAGTCTATTCATGGTCCATTACCTTGGAACATTGTGTAGTTCAACATGAGGTATAGGAGAGCCGACGCAGCACAACTGGCTAGCTCTGAGAGAGGTGCTGATGACTGTCACTTACTTTCCAAGGAAACTCCTTGCATATCTATCATACGAAAGATGAATGAGCTTGTCTTGCAAAGTTTCTAGTGGATGCTCTCAAGGTTCTATTCATGGTCCAATACTTTAGAATATCTGATGAAATGTTTTCATAATCATGCACTTATTATGTGACAATGTATGTCTTTGATATTTCAATACTGTGAAGGTTTAAGTGCACTGTAGGAGGGTAGAAGCAGCTTAAATGCTAGCCCTGGAAGAGATCTTCATGACAGGCAATAATGATAGGAAAAAGCTTTTCTTAATAGTTTCTAGTGCACACTCTCAAGGCTCTATTCTTGGTCCTTTTCACTCAAACCTTCAGTCAATTAGTGACCTTTTGCATAAGCTTACATCAAAAAAATAAGTTGTTTTTATCAATCAAAGGACTTTCTTCTTCCTATTCATATACTTATATATTAATTCAATTCAATCACAATTAAATGTTCCCGTGTTCCAGGTTGGGATGCCCCGGGTTCACGAGTCCCCCGGCCGACCCTCAGCCGGGCTCCAGCGTGAGTCGCTCTCACTTCTTCCCGGACGAAGCCATCTTTCCCGGCCATCCTCGATTCCGCACTCTCACCGGCAACATCCGGCAACGACGCACCGAAAAGGTCGCCATCAACCTGCCTGGTGCGTGATATTCCTGACTTTATGGCAGTATCTTAGGTGTAATCATTGGTTAGAACTGCATCTTTTGTAATCGCATACAAGAAAGCATAACCGGTGGAGACTAGTGTAAAGTTCTTTGTTTTTTGAAGAGATCCAGATTGTATAAATGAGGTAACGCAGACTCTGGATGGGCATTCAGGAAGGAACTTTGGACACTGCCAGTTCTTGGTCAACACACATTAACCCTGTATGTTTAGCAAGCGAAACATGAGTTTGTCGATTGTGGGTGGGTGCAGGAGGAATTAATTCTTCAAGTTTAGAAGAGCAAAAGCCGTGGTTATAACGGTAGAAAAGACTAATTGAACCAATCTTACGTCTGTATTGCACGTTAGTATATGTAAAATGCAATTTCACAAATTCAGCATTAACACATATACTGACGTTTTTTTAAATTCGAAAATGAATATTATATTATCAATACACGAAGTTTACTTAAAAACTATGTCATTAGTTAGTGAAATGCTCTCAAGGCTATTCCACAGTCAAGAAGAGCATTCTTGACATGAATCTATTCAATCTCGACCACTTTCAAGTGAGGTTGCCGGAACACTGTCTGCTTCAATGGCAGTAATGCAGCTTGTAAACAGAGAAGCCTGGGGGATTTTAATTCCTCTCTCGAGCGACGTATGCTCATTGGCCTTCATATATTACAAAGTTTACCGATTTATGTTTTGACGTTCTGTTGTATTTTTAGTGTTCAAAGATGTCAACACGCCTTCTCCACTGGATGAGTGGAGCACTAAAGCCCCCGGAGCAGCTCTACCTGACCACGTGTACATGGACGCCATGGGGTTCGGCATGGGCTGCTGCTGCCTGCAGCTGACCTTCCAGGCCTGCAACATCGAGGAGGCCAGAACCCTGTACGATCAACTGACTCCGCTGTGCCCTATCATGGTAATTAGTTTAGAATATTTTCAAATCTTATATCTATATATATATTTAAATGAATGTCTGCATATCTGTTATCCTATCTCACAATGAAACTATAAATATTTATATTTTTAGCGTTAACTTTGAGATGCATATCAATATTAAATAAATTAATATCTCATACCTTGTTTTAACATGGATCAAACTGAGCACTGTTGGAATTGATAAATCAACGATGGCGAAACTGCAGTCTTCCAGCAAGTGGAGCAGTGGCCAGTGTGATTCATGTTAAAACAAAGTATGAAATATTTATCTATTTAAAATACAACATATCTAAAAAAAAATGCTAAGGCATCAAGGAAGCTTCTGTCGTATCTTTATAGCATAGTAATTTATTTGGATTGTTAGGGATTCCAATCCAGGCTGCCATATTCCAGAACAAACATACAATATTTTAATATAACAAGGTGTTTGCTTTAATGGTTTTGATGATCTTTAGTTGGCGCTCTCGGCGGCTTCTCCAATCTTCCGCGGGATGCTGACGGACGTGGACTGTCGCTGGAGCGTCATCTCGGGCTCCGTGGACTGTCGCACGCCTGGGGAGCGCGGCCTGCAGCCCCCCGGCCCGACAGATCGCTTCAGAATCCGCAAGTCAAGATACGACTCTATCGACTCATATCTATCGCCTCAGAATGACAAGTAAATAAGCTTGTGTTGGGTCATCATCACGACAACGCGCGACCACATGTGGCATGATGACCCAACACATGCTAAATGAGTTGAATTGGGATATTATCAAGCATCTACCATATATTACATAAGACATATATTTTATTTATATTACGTTTACATTTTTTTTGGATCTTTTTGCTTAAAAACTAATAAATATAAAAATAACATGAATATAAATTAATAACAATTAATTTAATGCATAGTGTCTTTTATTTTAACACTATTTATGATTCGAAAAAACAGTAAGAGACTTGCTACACGTAATACCTTTGTGGATTTTTAGCATTTGGATCAACGAGTTCTCCTTTAACTGGACATTTTTTTGTTCTTAAGGGGTGGCTCAACCCTATCGGGGGCATGTATAGAGCTTATATTTGATTAAATAAATTTCAGAAAATTAAGCTTCGTCATGTTTTTAACTGTCGGCGAATGAATGACAAAGAAACGCTTTACCACTGGACTATTTTTTATTCATTCCATATCTGTTCCATATATGGAACATATGGTAAATTGCCGCCACTTATGTCAGCTGCCAATGTAGATTTCTCTATCTAGGACATATCTACACCTGAAGTTACACTTACAACATATGTGATTCCCGAGACAACCTCCACAGTAGAATTCCAAAACTTAAAGAAACTGTAACTATAATATTTGGGGTAAATTTTTTGGGTGATTTTTTAATTGTTTTTTAAAAAGAAATCGGGATTATTTGCCCGACTTTTGCGTGGTATGGACTATTTTGTCATAAGGGGCGGCTCAAGCCATAGCTTGAACTATGCCGCCCGGTAAAGGACGAGCATGGGTATACAATACTGTGGCTTAGAAGAAATTCGCCACACACGGCTAAACCCAAAAGCCACAATATCAAATCTGGCCGTGAAAACCTAAGAAGTTATTTAAGGGTATACAATTTTGAAATTTAAGCAAGCTAATTTATGACCATTCTTCCAGGTACAATGACATTCCTCTGACCCTGGACAAGGACGTCTACAAGCAGCTCCGCGAGGCCGGCATTGACCACCCGCTGGCCCAGCACATTGCTCATCTCTTCATCAGGGACACTGTCTCACTCTTCTCGGAGAAGGTCAATCAGAACGACGAGGAAGACACAGATCACTTCGAAGTAAGAACATTTCAATATTCAACAATTGATCATTATCATCATTAGTTCAATGTCCGCTCAATTTTTCTTACGTAAATACAGGACGTTAAAGAGACCGTGGTCAATGGGGATGAAAAGTGTTGGAGTGGTGCCCAATAACTGGCAAACAAAGTGTTGGCCGACCCCCTGCAAGAATGATGACATCAGAAGAGTAGCGGGAGTGGCCTGGATTCGGAAGGCGGAGAATCGAAGGATGGAGACTCATGTCAAAGGCCTACGCTTCACAGTGATGATGATGATGAAATACAGGAGAATACCAACAGATAATAGTGATGTCGAGATCTCATCTATGGATTCTACGACGCTAATTATGTAACATATGGCTAAGCACTGCATGTGGAGTGTTGATCCGTCAAAGTCATAGACTACAGCCCGATATTCACGTATCATCAATTATTACAGGAGTTCACTATAAATATGTGGTTCTCACGGAATGACTTTCATCTACTACCAATTTTAATTAATATGCTATGACTAGTATTGTTCGAGTGAGGGATCAAAGTCAAGCCAACCGGGTACATTTATAGAGCTTAGAAATCAATGAGAAAATATTTTTTTTTACGTCCATCGGAGATAGAACCCACGATCTTTTGTGTGGTAAACAAACGCTTTTATCACTAAGCTATACCCGGCGAAAATGAAAATATGGACATTACTAGTAGCCACTACAAATGGTTACCATAATAGAATCCACAGACTTCAGCATCACTATCACTATCTGTCGGTATTCTCCTGAATGTTTTCACACTAAAAAAATCCATTGACCATCTGCCAGACCTTGGAAGCATCAGGCTAATTATCCTCCGATCTTATGAATACATTATAGAAGAGTTGATTGTACTTTTAAAAAAATTAACTACATAATGACAAATAAACAACACAGTCCATGCATCCGGCTTGCAGAGCCATGCTCTAGCCGACTCACTCTTGTAGTGTCTCAATCTTATATTTATTACTTTCCAGAACATTCAGTCGACCAACTGGCAGACGATGCGCTTCAAGCCCCCGCCGCCACACACCTCCATCGGCTGGCGCGTAGAGTTCCGCCCGTGCGAGGCGCAGCTCACGGACCTGGAGAACGCGGCCTTCGTGTGCTTCGTGGTGCTCCTCACGAGGGTCATCCTCAGCTATCGACTCAACTTTGTCATGCCCATAAGCAAGGTAACTAGTGTGCGCCAGCTGGCGTTCTGTAAGAATGGTTTCAGTGCTTTGGAATCATCAGGTTACATATACCATAGAAACCGACCGAAACGAAGAAAGAATTAAAGGTTTTTACGGCCAGATTTGGTATTGTGGGGGGTTTGGGTTTAGCTAATTCGTCACAGCTGTGTGACGAATTATGTCGTACTAATATTATGACCGCCATAGCAGGGGCTCCTGAAGAAAACCCTTGCAATGACAGTCGAAATATTGGTATGAGAGAATTTGCCACACAACAAGGCTGAACCTAAAAGCCACAAAGCAAGGAATTGAACGATATACTGAAAGTATATCCTCGTTTTGGATTCTATCTTTTAGTGACACTCCGAGCATGGATCTCTCCATAGCACGCTGGGTGACCTATATTTTATGGGTAAGACTTGCTGTTAGATTCCACGTCTCTGCGCCAAGTAAATACAGTTATTTCAAGTGGCAATGGGCAGGACATATCTGTTGAAGAGACGATGCTCGATGGGGAAAAAAGTATTGGAGTTAGACGCCCAAGAACCGGCAAACGAAGCATTGGCCGACACCCTGCAAGATGGACTGACGACATAAAAAGAATAACGAGAGTGACCTGGATGCGGAAGGCAGAGGATGGAAGAGAATGGAGACTCATGCGGAAGTCTTACGATCAACAGTTGACGGATACGGGCTGATGATGATTATTTTTAATTCAAAAAAAAAAAATGTATTTATAGGTTGACGAAAACATGCAAGAAGCCCAGAAGCGAAACGCCTGTCGCGAGACCAAGTTCTGGTGGAGATGCGACGTTGCGACTCCGGGAGACACGCCGGCCTGCTGCCCCCGGGCCAAGCAGCCCGCAGCTGAAGACGGGCTGCAGAAGATGACCATCAATGAGATCATCAACGGGAAGGTTAGAGTATTATTTATTAAAGAAATATCGTATAAAGGTTATAAGTTAATAGTTTGTAGCTATTTTACTTCAATATCTTGGTTGTTAAATTTTCACCTTGAAGTTTTCTCAGCTACCATGTTATTCGCCTCCTAGAGCTTCCCCAATTATTATTTTATCAGTATTTATTGACATCCCCTGTCTTTAAAATGAACGACAAGTCGCGGGTTTGTCACGTGGCCGCGTGGAGGAAGGATGGAGGAGCAGATTAACAACACAAAAAACTTGTTTTTGAAGCACAATTCGCATTTATTTTTAATAGACTTGATTTCCTTGTCTGACCGGTATGGCATTCGCCGGCCAGATGAGAGTTAACTGACAACTGCCAGAACACCGTATCGTGCAGCGCTGCCAAGCAATCGCGGCAAAAAATCAAATTAAAGATGACAGTGGCACCAACTTGAAATGGAGCAACTGTCATAACAAATAAAATAGCGTATGCAAACGCCGTGTAATATACATAATTAAAACTAGCATTATTAGATGTGCATGTCAGGTGACATTGTTTTTCAAGGCTTTACGGCATCAGCCTGAAAGTGCCATATCAAGCTGATATCATTATGTATCTATTTTTTATTACCAAATGGTCATTCCAAAAGCTCTTATTTGCCTCACTAGGTAAAAATCTGGGTCTTGAGTTTGCTTCTGAAAGATCTCCGTTATCAGCTCTCTTATACTTTTCGGCACCGGATTCCAGGACATTGGTATCACAAAACTTAAAGCACGATTATCAAAGGCCGTGCTAGGATTACCTCTTTAGCTGCAGGGTATTCTAAAAGAATTCCCCGGATAAAACGGTTTTATATGCACGAACTCAGCCATGTTTAAAATTTCGGATAAAAAATTCTTTTCACTCCAGCAGTTGAAATTGGACTAATGTTTTTGCAGCCTAAGCTTTTATCTTTCAAGTAAAATTTATTTCAGCCCGATCGTATATATACCTGTCGAATTATGAGTCTCAATACTAAACGCTCATTTTATATGCATACTCCTTATCCTTGGACTTGTTCTGGCTGATCCGAGTCTCTCTCTACGCACAGTTATCTCCGATGGCTTGATAAGCTCTGCAAAATAGCTCAATGCAGTTCCATTGAGTACCTTATAAGCTAAAAGGCTTAGCTTGTACTGGATAACAGCCGGAACTCTCAACCTATATTCTAGTGTACACAATTTATTTATTTAAATAGACAGGAATCATCATAAATACTCATTAGTATGTTATTTAGCATTCACTTTGAGATCCATTTTAAATATCAAATGGATAAACACTACCTAATTTGTTCTTTACACGAATCACACTGACTACTGTTAACCCTTTCGTTACGGCTCGTTGGAATACAAATTATACTGTCAATACGGCGTGAATTTTTCAAACCATTTTTACTGCTTAAAACTAGTATTTGAAGCATAAATTGTACTTATTTGACCTATTTTCATATATCACATTGGTTCTTCTATCATTTAGCTATCATATGATGCATAAAAACTATTATATTTAACAAACGTTCATTATATAACTCCATACATGTGGTGGCATTGACACATGTGGTATACAGGAAAATCGCTCCTGTGATGAAACCTAAAGATACTTATTTACATGCTTTACAGATTCCTGTAAAGAATACATGTAGGTTGATAAAGGGAATGATTGCACTTCCAATTTCTTACCGTAAATGTCACAGTAAGTACTAAAAGTAGCAAAACGATATATCATGTCAACAGATGTCAACGGTCGGGGAATCTTTGATGGCATATGGCGACAACCAACCGATGCGAAGGGGTTAACTTTGATGATGAAACAAGAACTGATATTGCAGTTAATATTTTCATTTTGATTGGTTTACATTTTTTTATTTTAGGAAGGAGCATTCCCAGGCCTAATAGCCCTGATAGAGTCCTACCTCGGTGGCATGGACGTAGATGCCGACACTCACTGCTCCATCCAGCAATATCTTAAACTCATACAGCGACGAGCGTCTGGAGAACTCCAGACAACAGCGTCTTACATCAGATCCTTTGTGACATCGCATCCTTCATACAAGTGAGTAGAAATACCAGATATATTTATAATCATAATATAACAATACCATATAGAAAATATTATAATCTTTGCGACAATGTAGTGGAAGAGCTTATTATTTTTTTATGTAAACACATACAGGAGAATACCGACAGATGGCGATAGTAATTTTGAAGTCTCATCTGTGGAATTCTATGACGCTTACCATGGTGCATATGGCTAAGCGCTGCATGTGGAGTGTTGATCCGCCAACGTCATAGACTAACTACAGCCCGAGATTCACGCATCATTCTTATTATTACAGGAATTTACTTTGAATGGGTTGTGTTCACAGGACGACTATCGTCTACCACGATTTTAATTAATAGGCTACGACTGGCATTTTAGGGGTAAGGGATCAAATTCACACCAACCGGGGGTATTTTAAAGCTTAGAAAACGATTAAAAATCTTTTATTTTTTTAATCTCCATCGGGGATCAAACCCACGGCCTTTGGCTTGCTTAAGCAAACGCTTTGACCATTGAGTTATACCCGCCGGCAGATAATGATATTTTACAATTATCAAAAGTATGTTTTATTGTTCTAGGCAAGATTCCATGGTCACTGAAGAGATCAACTACGATCTCCTTAAAACGGCTCACTCCATACAGTCGGGTGAGTTGGCGTGCCCACAGCTGCTGGGTAATCTGGTGTCCACCAAGACTAAGGAGAATATTCCAGAAGCCTTGAGGAAGGTTCTCACGAGGGAGTGTCCTTAGCGCCGCTGAGGGACCCCCAACAGACACCCGAGGCCCCGTGGTGAGAGAAGACTACCTCGGGGATCCCTTAAGATCTTCAGGGTCTTAGAAACACCATCGAGTTATCAATTTAGACTACTTAACGGGTACTAAAAGTTCAACGGTGCTAGAATAGACCCTGGAGAAACTCCTAACAGACTCATGAAGCCCCGGAGTTAGAGAATGCAACCTTGAGGATCTTATAAAATCTTCAGAGACTGAAGAATACCTCGAGTTATCTATTTAGACTCCTTTATCAGCTGTTTAATGTTAAAAGGTGCTAGAATAGACCCTTGATAAACCCCAACAGACATCCGAGGCCCCGTGGTGAGAGAAGTTAACCGTGGGATTTCATAAGATCATCAGGGAGTGAAGAACACCATTGAGTTATCTATTTAGACTTCTGTAACCGGTATTTAAAGTTCATAAGTGCTAGAATAGGCCCTTTGGGACGCCTTTAGGGACCAGAGAACATAATTATACATATAATCGTCAGAAAATTAACTATTGGGTTATTATTTATGGTGTTTGAATGTATACCTAGTGCGGCTTCTAACTATTCAACATGCAACTCAACATCCTGGGTTCTTGAATTCAATTTAAGGTAACACTAAAAGATCTTTGAGGATCTGAGACTATTACTTGATTTTTAGGGATCGCAGTAGTTATATATTTCACATAAATGATCCATATCATAGATACGTGTATTGTCTTCTGGTGTCAGTTGTAAAAGGTGAAAATCACCATAGAAGAGTCGTCCTTAATGTTTCTACCAGGAATGCCTTTAATGTTGTTAAAACGCAACATCTACTAATATGTTTCTTAATAAGTGTTGTTGTTTTTAATAGATTGTAATATAGTAGAACTTTAATTACATTTACTTGACGGGTCCATTGCCTACATGGACGCACTGGGTGCTTTGATTGTTGATTTCAAATAATTGATTTTTACCATTTTTTCAATAAAAAGAACTCTTTTGTACTTGTACTACTTTTACCGTATATTTTACATTTGGATTTTTTCTGTTTTATGCGTAATGCGGCTTTTTGGCCGTCCATTTTGAAATGTTTTTACAGTTTTTTGTGATAGTTTGATCAAACAGCAGGTCTGTTTGCATGATGCACTACTTAAATATTACTTAACATTACTTTACATTTGTTTTATTCATATTTTATAAGTTTACACAATTGTTATATAAATTTAATTGCACCCCCACTATAGCAGCCTCCGACACTTGTGAATTGTATTACATTCTCATTATTGTGGCGACATATGCTCCAGATAAGAAATGTTTGTTGTTGCAGTAAAATACACATGTCCAAAGCTGCCTTTTTTTAAATCCAATACATCTGTCCTATCAACTACAGAATATATTAGGTGGAACTTTAACACTATCCAGTCCGCGCGTTATGCGATTAAACTTACGCTGGAGCCCGACTGGTTTTTTAAAGAATTACTAAATCTATAGTCATGTGTTCAAATAAAATTAAATATGACCCTCACTGAAAAGGTTTGAAATCTTTGAATTATGGTCGAAAGTAAAAACAACACATGTTGTGTGATCGACCACTAACGTTTGAAAAAACATCACAAGCTGTGTGTAGTCCGCCACTTAGCGTTGGCGGAACGATCGCACACATGTTGTGTAACCCGTAACGTTCGGCCTGGGGATTACACACATATTGTATAATCGGACTGGATAGTGTTAATATGAAGAGTTGTTCTCAGGACGTGATAAAGGATCTTGCGGTGCACAGAAAGGCTTGACCATGTACTCCAAACCGAGAGTGGACATTGCGTGCAAATATAATAGGGCAAACACGGCAGTAGCTGACCATCTACACTTTTATTTTTTAACAATAAATGCTTCTTAAAGCTACCAAAACAAAAAAACATATTACGTAAAAAATATTACAAAAATTTGCATGTTTAATCCTTTTAATTGACTTTTAGGCATAAATAAGACAATCGAAATGTTTGAATTGAATACTATAGTTATATGTTCAGCCAATTTCAAACATTACAAACTAATAGTTATTAATTTAACTAATTCCTCATATAGCCATTTAAAAGGTTAAACGCCAAATTTGACATCTTTTATGGTCAGTTACTTACTTTTTTTTTGTGTTGCGTAGAACATTCTGAACAATATATTGTAATAGTTAAATATTACGCCTTCGAATAATAATATTTTCTATATAAGGCAAATTAACAGAAGTATAATAATTTTTAATTTACTTTAAAGCGAGGTTTAAAGGGTTTATTTTAGTACAGTTTTATTTTAGGTTTATAGACATCCTAGTGATCTTTGTTTTAAAACTTTTAATGTATGTTTCTATACACAAATAGGCAATCTGTATAGTTATATAAGCATTATAATGTTTCCCATAATTATGAAAGTGGAGTAATTCAAGAAATTTACAAAAAAAACTTTTTTTTTTCAATGTTTTCAGCATTCACTTTGAGATCCATTATAAATATGAAATACTTATTTATTTACCTTGTTTTTACATAGATCACATTATGTACGGCCTCTATTTAGGAGACTTTCGACTAACTCGTAGCCTTCATCAATCCATTACTGTAAAGAGACAACTGAACTCCATAATACTTTGTAAGTGGTCGAACCCATTTATGTAGGAGAGGGGGTAGGGGTGTATCTATCAGGGAATTGTTGTCAATTAACCTTTAAACGCCCAGTGGTTTCCTTACGGGACTGCAGATTTGCGTCGTTCAATTCCCTACGGTCCCATACAGGAAGTGCTTATGATTCATTTCACAATCAGATTACATTAATTTGTAATAATAGTATTAAAGTAAGTTCATGGAAGAATCTATTGTGCGACGAAACATTACAAACATTGGCCTGCTAGGGCATTGAACGACGCAAATTTGCGGTCCCGTATGGGACCACTGGGCCTTTAAAGGTTAATATAATCTTCATCCAACATAAATTTGAAAAATCTAAATATAGCATTTTATGCAACATGAAGTTCTCACTTTCATTGGTTTTCAACCAACATCAAAACACAAACCTTTAAATATCTCGGAACGAACGAAACATGACTTGCACCACTTTCATAATCATGGGCACATATAAAATGGGTTCTAGAAATTACAGAATGGAAGAAGATTTTTTCTTCATCTTCCTGCCATAACGTCTGGAGTTCAACAGGGTTCTATGCTGTAACCTCATTTTATTTTCGTTGATAAATATATTGCTCGAGCAAAATACTAGTAAACGGTTGCTAATTCGTGATTTACACTACGTTAATTACGCACTTGAGTGATTAAAATGCACCTAGAAAAACTGTTTGTAGCACATTTTATTATAATAACGCTTACATAGAAATTATCTACTATATATTCATATTATATTGTAAAATTCATTGATTATGTTGTAGCAAAAAATGATTTTTTTTAAATCAATAATCATGTTATAGTTTCTTAGTCTTTTACGGCCAGATTTGGTATTATGACTTTTGGGTTTAGCCGTGTGTGGAGAATTGCAAAGGTCTTCATCAGGGTTGCAAAAAGACGTCAACCCTGAAGAAGACTCCTGCAATGGCGGTCTAGATATTGGTGCGAGAGAATTCGCCACACAAATCTAAACCCAATACCATGTTATAGTTGTTAAAAATCAAGATTTGCGAGTAATGTTTGTATGTTCTGATCGTATTATATTTTTTTATAAACCGGTATACTTAACACGTTCATAGCCAACACCGTTTTTTGTAAAGTGACGGAAAATGTTTTTGTGGTGATAGGGCCCGTCGGACATTCTGAATAGCAGTTTGTATGAAGCGCGTGGCTGACAGCGCAAAACGAAAAGTCAAATTTATGTTTCGCCTTGTCGGCCAACGGTAGCCCACGCGGCGTGATTGTAATGAATCAGTGTCGGCCACCGGTGACTGACATGGCGATAAACGTGTTAAACATAAAAGAACCACTATAATTTGATGAATTCATATAAATAAAAGTTGCACAACTTCTTAGGTTTTCACGGCCAGACTTGGTATTGTGGTTTTTGCCACCATAAAATAGCAAGCATGTACTTTTAGTTACTACTTAACCTAAGCCAAGGTGACTATTATTTATGCTTTCCTGTGGCAAATGTCCATAATTGGTGCATATGGCGTCTGTTTCCATATTACCTGAGGCTGCTGTGGAAGAAATGTAATCTGAAAGTTTTTTTATTTGACTTACAAAATGGAATATCAGCATTTTTATATTTTATTTCTTTTTTATTTAAATGCATATAATATTTATATGAATTGATGTAATGGTAGGTACTTACGATTGTTTTTTATATACATAGAGAAACGAAAATGTTAGAATTTATATATAATTGAAAAATAAATAATGTAGAATGGTTATTGGGTATCCATTAAAAATTATGTAATTCCAAAAGAATTAAAAAAAAAGGTTATTGTTATCAAATTAATTTGTAATTTGTTTTTATTTTTTACTTGAATAATCCATTGATATTTATATTCTTGTATGAATATTATGAAATCATGTATAATATTGAAGTTGTCAACAGAAGAAACTTTAACTTTTTTTGTGAATATGTGAAACACGCGCTAGATTTATCCATTAAAAGTTTAAGTAAAGAGGAAGTCTCGTATATGGATTCTATGGAGTGCTTGCCATTTCAGGGTTGACTAAACACTGAAAGTCGAGTGTATTTTTTGTTAACATCTTTATAATATATCTCAGAAATCATCCATTAAACGCAGCAATCTGTTCTTAAAGATTTATAACAGGCATTTAAAAAAAATCCAGGTCGAGCCGCACTTTAAAACCAATTAGTCTAGTCTATTGTGCGCTAATGATACAATCTCCTTAAAAAAGATTCTATAACTAAATCACCTAAAAATATGCCTCAGATACTACAATTGCCTTTTTTTTAAGCCCTCAAATTTCTGCCCTGGAGGCCGTCGAGAACTATATATGTTTCTAGATGGACTTTCGAGTGCAGGGATGTCTTGTGACGAGGCAATATGTGTTGACATATATTTTTAAGATTTGGAAAGTAGAATCCATACCTGTATCTGAAATATGAAAAAATGTATTAAAAGAATTCTAAAAGTATAAATAATTTCAATGTCTCCATCCCATTTGGTCCTAGACTACATTGATTTTGCATAAGAGGTCTACGTAGTCACTCATTTATTGTTTATTTTAATGTATAAGGTTTTTTTTTTAAATTTGAAATGGGAATCGAACCCAGATTGAAAGTTGAGCGTTTTTACCAATCTGGCAAAGAAGGGCTCTGTTGATAACATCAATGTTTCATGTAATTTCATATTTATGTCATCAAATGGAGACTCAGATGAATGTATATAAGTGTACAACATTTATAGGTGGATGTTGAAGAGAATTAATTTTATAAATGAAGATATATGATTTTATTTTATATAATGTTACTTGTACATAAATGATTATAACATCTAAATAAACTATATTGCTATATTATCAAAGTGTTTTATTTTACATCAAAAAACTCTCGATCTGAGGTGGTATTTTGCTTCCTTCAAAAACTATCTATTCGTAAATAGTGTATTGCTTCCTGTTATGTGTTAACATAACCAAGAAGACTGCAATGGATCCTGTATCTTTCAATGGTTGTTTTCATCGGAAAGTAAGTTCCATCAATATCCTTGGAGTGTCAATCTCGAATAAATTTAAATATGAGTCAAATAAATCTAAAGCCAGTCTCTCATCCAAAAAACTTGGTGTGTTATATAATAGATCACTTATGTATAAAGGACAAATTCGCCCTATCCTTAACCTTTTTCCCGCGGCACAAAAATTAGCGAACATGCCCTGTACGCGGCTGGTTTTTCCGGGATTTTGTTGTCGCGTTTTCATCTATAAATATAGGTTGTGATATTTTTTTAACTAATCAAATATGTTAATTGGCACTCAAAGTAATATGTTCAATAATAAAATACAATATATTTATTGTATTTTCGGTTTAATTTAACAATAATAATTCTTCATACAACTGACGTGAAGTCGCCATTTTGCTAAACAAGGTCACGCTAAAGCGAGAATACTGCGCCAACATCATGCAATGCTTATAATATTCAATTCTCGAAACCTTTTCAATTTCACCCGCACTCGATGGTTTTTTTACATTATCCCAAATTGTTAATTGATGATTATCATTAGTAACACGATTAACAAATAAAATATGTATATTGACAAACAAGCTTTATTTCATTTTCTACGAGGAGATAATTGCTTCTTTCAGTCAGTATTGATGTTTCGGCCATTCGACGTGGTCGAAACATGTCGTCCACAAATATATTGTGGGATAAATTCTAAAAATTATTTTATTTATATCTGATGTTCCTGATGACGAATCCAACTACTGACAAATTATCCTAATCCTTCGGATTACATTTTCAATAACAAAATAATAATATAATGATATATGCATAATATGCATACATGTATATAATTATATTATTATTTTGTTGTCGGCGCACGGTTCTGACGTAAGAGACTAGCGTGAACCTCGTACGATTTCTGACACCCGTGCGTTGTTCACGCCGCTTGATACATGTTCCAGAAATAAATTATTTTAGTCTATATTGAATTTTTTGTGACGAATGCCATCTATTACATTTGGTAAAATATACATTCAGTAATATTTTCAGCCAAGTTTTAAAATTATTACTCACTAGATGGCTCTTATATAGGGCTTGAAACTTCCATGACCGCTATGTGTGTCATACGCGCTGGTGGCATGTTCGTTTGAACACACATAGCGGTCATACGCGGTGAATAGATTAAATACCTTTGGTTTGAAAGCCCCTAAACTAGGGCATCCAAAAACCCGGCCAAATTCATAACCCGAAACTATGTTTGGAAAGATCTGTTTTATGACCTGGTTCTCGTCAATTAGTGATTTTTAAAGTAAGCCACTAAGAAGTGTTCAAATAATTATAAAACACCGACACGACTATTTCGTACAGTTTGAAATAATTTCATAAATCCAAAAAACACGGAACCCGTCGAAAATAACCCGGGTTTCAGTTCTATTAAAAACATGCCGTGTTCCCGGGAACCCGGGTTCGGTTCGCCCGGTCCCTAAACATTCTATATTTAATTGACTCAATTCAAAGAAAAGCAATTCATTTGAGAAATAATGACGCTCTTACCTCTACATGCAATCAATGGAACACAGGTGTAAGATTGGTTCACTTAGTCTTTTCTACTGTTATTACATGGTCGTTGCTCTTCAGAACTTGAATAATTAATTTCTATTAAACCACAATCTATAAACTCGTCTTACACTTGCCGAACATCCACACACTGCTTATGTGTGTCAACCAAGAACTGGCAGTTTTTAAACTTCCTTCCTAAATACCATCGGTAAGCTTGGGAATTCTGTTTCCAGCGTCTCTGTTTCCTCCTTTATACAATCTGGAACTCTTCAAGAAACACATAAACATAAACTAGTAATCTCCTCAAACCATACAAAAACACCACACGTTTCCCATATGCAGTATTCAGTTAAATTAGCTGAACGTCATAGAGTGCACTGGTCTCAACCGGTGGTGAGCACAACCTTCATGCGATTGCATAAAAAAAAATGACATGGATCTTTTTCATGTCAGCGACATTAAATTATTTCTGTCCAGTATGTGGCAACATCGATAGCCCGTGTGTTGTCCAGCTTTAGGTCTTGAAATATGCAGCTTGTTGGGCACATGGGGATCACACACTGATCACTGTTTATTCACTTGCTGGAATACTAAGGTTTCACCTTCAATGAATGAACCTACCAGAGACTATGCCTCTTTGGAGAGGGATCAGACTGTTTAACCAAATCGCCTCGGATGTTGATGTTTTTCACGTAAGAGAGGCCCAATTCAGACATGAACTCCATGAGTTTCGTTGGAAGAATAATTTGTTGGCGTCGTCTATTTGATGAGCATTGGGACCTTCTCTTGCTTGTCTTTATTGCTTTGTTCTTAGTACTTAATCATGAGTACCTATATTTGTATATATTGCATTTTTTTTATTATTTGATTAATTCTTATTGTACTTCAGAAACGAATTGAATTGTTTTTTTTAATGTTTCTGTAAGGGAAAAAATAATTGAATAAAATTGAAATAAATTGAAAAGCTTCATCAGTTCCTAACATGTATAAACATGCTGATGGATAAATAATTAACAAAGTATGGTGACAATATATGTAGGGTAGTAAAGAGGGTGGCATGGGTGGGTCTTAAGGAAGTGGAGACCAACCCAGTGGAGCTGATATGGGATGAGGCGAGGACCATGGCGGCTAACAGAGCTTTGTGGCGGGAGCTCACTATGATCAAATGCTTCAGTTAGGGAAGCGGAAATGGTGATGATGACAGTAAAACACATTTACTATGATTTCACAATTTATTTTTTGACATTTAACAATGGTGTTCCTTGTGCAAGTCTTACAATTACTATTTGTACACAACGAATAAATATTTAAAATATTCACACAATTGTAATAGTTGATTCTGCTTAATTGGGACACATCGGGACTTGTCATTTTGTCCCAATTAAGCGGCTGTCCCAATTAAGCGAATTTCACATTTTTTTAAATTCATTTTTTTGGTTTTGGCAACTAAAGCCATTAACCAGTAATACACACATAAAATTAAACAATGGATATTTTTTCAATAATTTTGTTTTATAAACTCTTGGAAAATGTAAATTACATATACCTGTAGGTAATATAAATTATCGTATAAATTACAAATATGTAATATGAACTTTTAAGAAAAAAAAATCGCAATTAAAATAATAAATGGGTAGGTACACACAATTTAATTCAATGCAAAAATGAGTCAAGTGTAGTCTGTCTTTTGTTTTTGTAACATTTCACTTCTACAAAATCTTATTCAGTTACCAATACATTATACAGTTACCAATCAGCTGTGAGACAACACATTTATCAAATTCTTTGTACATATTTTTTCTTGAGAATATGTATAACATAATATGTGATCTTAAATTTACTGTCCCAATTAAGCGGAATGTTGTCCAAATTAAACATATAAATTTACTATTAGTTTCTTGGTTTGGTTTCTGTTCTTTGAGATTTGACCCAAATAAGCGGCTGTCCCAATTAAACGGTGTCCCTATTACGCGGAATCTACTGTACATCATAATAAATTATTATTAAAAATACATTTAAAAAAATATTATATTCAAGTAATGTTTTAATACACTCCTATACATTAAAAAAGTGGTACATTTTACATATAGAATATTATAAATTGAAATTGAATACAGGCGGACCTTGACTTTCGTACATTCGACTTTCGTAAAATTCGCTATTTCGTACATTTTCGAAAAATAATATTTATTTATTTTTGGCGAAAATTCAAAAATGTTTTGTTTTCTTGCATTTGTTTCCCTGTCGCACTATGTAATGTTTTTGTTGTCGCTGGGTTGAAAAGATTGGCCGGAAGAGGAAGTACGAGATTCCGTTCCCAACCCACCCCTAAAGACACAAAGTCTTTCATATATGCGGATGACTTAGGTTTGGCAGCACAAGCAGTAACGTTTGAAGAAGTTGAGGACATCCTAAGCCAGGGACTCAACGAGATGTCCCATTACTACGAAACCAACCATCTCAAACCTAACCCATCAAAGACACAAGTCTGCTGTTTCCACCTTAGGAACAGGGAAGCTAACAGAAAGCTTCGTGTCACGTGGGAAGGTAGAGTACTGGAACATAGCGACCATCCAAAATACCTCGGAGTCACTCTAGATCGCACCCTCACCTTCAGGCGTCATTGCAGCAACACCAAACAGAAAGTTGCAACAAGGAACAACCTCATCCGCAAACTGACCAACACTCACTGGGGAGCCCAACCATTCCTTCTTCGTACCTCAGCTTTAGCACTTTGTTTCTCAGCCGGAGAATATGCGGCACCAGTGTGGGGTCGATCAGCCCACTGTAATCAAGTGGATACTGCCCTGAATGATGCATGCAGAGTCGTCACAGGCTGCCTCAAACCAACACCCATTTCTAAACTATACCCCTTGGCTGGTATCGCACCACCGAACATAAGACGCAAAGTCATATGCGCCGAAGAAATGCGTAAGGCAATCAACCAACCGTCCCACTGCTTGTATAATCAGATACCCCCAACACCAAGATTGAAGTCTCGAAGCAGCTTTCTGAAATCCACACAACCTCTCACATCCGGCCCTGAAAATGAGAGACTCCAACTCTGGCAACAAATCGCACCAGAGGATTTCATTACTCCAAAGGAAGGCCTCCCAACTGGCAAGAGCCTTGACTGGCCGACCTGGAAATCCCTAAACAGATTAAGAACCGGAGTTGGTAGAACAAAGGACAACCTCGAGCGGTGGGGAATGCTTCGGCAGGGAGAGACACTATTGTGCGACTGTGGAGACCTGCAGACCGCCTCACACCTACGATGCTGCTCCATGTGCCCGAACAAGTTGCACATCTCAGGACCTAATGCTGGGCAACACACGAGCTATCGATGTTGCCAGATATTGGGAAAAAATAATTTGACGTCGCTGACACGAAGAAGAAGAAGACTATGTAATGAATATGAATGAGGTCCGTACTGTGAAAAATGTTACGTACTGTTCGCACATATGCATTAACATACGAGCTCGAGCGAGTCCGAACGTGCGTTTGTATGTAATAATTTGTACACTCCCGTCTGACCTCGATACGTTTAGTCTTGCGTATCGAGGTCAGACCAGCGCACGTACGGGCACATTGTTATGCGAGTTTTGTTTTAAATATTTCCTACCCCATATAACATGAGTGAGAAACGAAGAAACTGCGAGGTAGATATTGCTAAAAAAAATCAAGAACCCATAAACTTCATACAATAGAAACGAAGATGGATATAATAAAACGGTCTGAAAATGGAGAGTCTTATGCTTCAATCGGCCGTTCGTATGATATAAGAAGGTCTACGATATGTTCGATATTAAAGAATAAAGATAAAATTAAAGAATATTTTTTATAAAATGGAAATATAACATCAAAAATTATTTTCAAAAGACACGGCATAGTGATGGATGAAATGGAGAAATCTTTGTCTTATTGGATAAGTAATCAAAATCAAGAAAACATCCCTATGAGTACTTCAATGGTTTAAGGTTTAAGCTAAGGCACTTGGTTTGTATAAAGATTGGAAGGCTAGACTAAACGATGATTCTAACACGGTGTTTCATGCAAGTAACGGCTGGTTTTCAAAATTTAAAACAAGGTATTCTTTAACACAATATTAAATTCACTGGAGAATCAGCTGATGTGGATGAAGATGCTGCAAAAGACTTTATTTCGTCATTGTCCAAAATTATTGAAGATGGAGAATATACCTCTAGTCAAATATTCAATGCAGATGAGACTGGTTTATTTTGGAAGAAGATGCCTAATCGTACATTCTTATCAGAGGACGAATCAGTTGCTCCGGGTCATAAACCGCAGTAAAAACCGATTGAGATTGCTTCTTAGTGGAAATTTAGCTGGTGATTTAAAATTTAAGTCAATGTTAGTTTATCAAGCAGAAAATCCTAGAGCATTGAAAGGGAAAGATAAAAAATTGCTTCCAGTCATTTGGAAATCCAATAAAAAAGCCTGGGATACTGCTTTAATATTTAAAGATTGGTTCACTTCACATTTTGCACCAGCAGTAAAACATTATTGTGAAGTCAATAATTTATCACTTAAAGCATTATTAATCTTAGATAATGCTCCAGGACACCCAAAATCTCTACAAAATTTATACCCAAAAATCAATGTTGTTTTTCTTCCCCCCAATACTATGTGTATCATACAACCCATGGACCAAACGGTGATAGTTACGCTTAAGCGATATTATATGCGGTCGATAGTGAATCAGGCCATCAAGGCAACTGACATGGAAGGTGGGCTCACATTCAAACATTTCTGGAAGAATTATAACATATGGAACGCAATAAACAATATTGGAGATGCATGGGGTTCAACAGTGGACGGACACAGGCTGATGATGATGATGATCCCTCTACTTTCGGACATTTAACTTTCGTACACATTTTCAGGAACCAATCATGACGAAAGTCGAGGTCCGCCTGTATTACAAAAGTTATCTTAGGTAGGTAAATTTTATCCCCAGAATAATATTATTTATTCAGTAATTCAGAAAAAAAATTATAAGACATGTCATAATTATATTAGATAGGTATATAAAATAAATATATTGTTTTATGGCTTCCCGTGTTTATCCCATACCTATTCCTAGAGATACGTGTTTTTAGCATCTATTTTTGAAAAAAAATAGCATTTTGATGTTACAATTTAGCGTTTTGGAGCAAATAAAGTAACAAAATTTAGCATCTATTTATTATTATTTTAATTAAAATATTTATTTTAAATAACATTTTTATTTTTATTTTTATAAATCTTTATTTAAACTTGAGATACATGCACATAAAATTATAAATTGAGTATATAAATATATTAAGTTAACAGACAGAGTTATCTTTTACTTAAGCTACATTAATTTGATTGGTTAATATTACATGAAGTTCCCTAAAAACACTAAGATATATATTATATAGAATCCTTGAATAGGATTATTTTTTACATGAGTAAAAAACTTAAACCTAGTTAACATACTTAACACTAGACAATTTAAAAAACACAGAAAATTAAATACACAGTGAGAAGAAAAAATAAAAAGTATCATAATAAGTTCAGCCGCTTAGAGCTGATGATGGTGAGAACTGCGCAAAGACATTGATTCCCCTAACCGTCTGATCAGGGGATTAGTTTGTGTTTTGGTGTTTTAGTGAAATTTCCTGTGTTACTGATGGATAATTTTAGCTTCTTGATATTGTCTCAAGGAGACATTATTATATGATTTTTTATATTTTTTATTGGTTTGGTTATAAAGTCCGAGTCGGAACTATAAGTAGTCGTTTCTCATCCATTCAGTCTATAGTTTGGTTCGAGACCCGAGTGGTACTTACTAAAATAAATAGACTGTCGGAAAGTAATAATATTAAGCTTGTGAATAAATGATGACTGATTGAATAATAATAAAAATATACATACTTTGAATATATACTATAGCGACATCTACCGTACGATGATAACAATGATATAAATACTAGTTTCAACGCGAGTCGGTCTAGGCATAGCAATGGCTCAGTTCGCCGAGCGGTATGAATACCTTGGTTTCCAAGGTCCGCGGTTCGCATCCTGCTTCTGCCGTTATTTTTGTGCTTGGATTGACGCGTTGAAAAAAGAATTTTATGTATAGTATATGTATATTTAAGTAATAATAATATTGTAATAAAGTCAATGATCTATAAAAGTAGATTAGAATATTGAAATAATAAAATAATATTCTAATAAAAAATTAAAAAAATTCATATAATTTTATATTTATAGGCGTTTTATTAAAAATATTTGTATTAATATTTGAAGGTGAAGGAAATCTAGAAAGGGGGTCATTTTCCTCCCGCCTCTTATCCACCCAAAATGACGTCCTTGCTTAATTAAATGTAATTTATATTATCATTCAAATATCAATCAATGGGATACCTGAGCTTGTTGGTTTTCGCAGATATCAGAAATATTCGGTCGAATATTTGATATAGCTACCCTCAAGTCTTTCTCATTTTTTAGTTTTCATATTAGTTTTTGTTGAGTAACCAAGCACACATAAATATGTTTTTTTTTTCATTATTTACAAACATATTATGTTTAAGATTTGTATAGAGCTAATAGCCATTCGTGCCAATATATGAGCAGTCTGGAAAAACGATCCGTGGAATCGGTGAGCTAAGTTGGAGCTGCATTTGTTGCCTACAGAGCCCAAGAAGAAATATGCCGTAAGAAATTCAAGCTCGAAGACTGCGGCTCCGTCTTCCAGGCAGAACTTGTAGGAATCAGGGAAAAAAAAGACACGCAAGAATTATTTGCGTCAAGATTGCTCTGGAGGATACACCATCCTTAAATATTGTTTCAGCCTACGCTCCACAGACTGGGTGCGACTCTGCTGAAAAGGAACAGTTTTGGAATGACATGGATCAGCTATTGCGCTCGATACCCGTAGATGAAGATAAAATAAATTGGAGGGGATTTTAATGGCCACGTGGGAGAAGGCAGCAGTAATTATAGTTGTAATCATGGGGGATATGGATTTAGAAATCAAAACAGTCAGGGAAGGGAAATTCATGGGGACTCAAATGTCGAGCTCTTAAAACAGTGTATGATGCGATCTTTCTCAGCACCGTGACATATGCGGCGCGGTGCTGGGTTGAGCGCACTCGACTACTCTTCATTAGACGCATTTTCTTGAGCGGTCAAAGAACCCCACTTCTCTCACTTACTAAAGCCTATCGATCCTCTGCCACCGAGTCATTGATTATCCTTGCGGGGGTGCTGCCGTTAGATCTGCAAGTGCAGGTGAGCGCCGCTATGTCGTTGCTTAGACGTGGTTTCTCTGCGGAGGCCGGGGGCACTTGTCCCAATCCTCCGCAGGGTAGGATTACGAAAGAAACCGGAAAAGAAGTAAGACTGGCGGCGCTCGCAGCATGGCAGAGCAGATGGTCGACCCGCTCAAGGGTAGACACACATATTCCTTCTTTCCTTCTGGAAATTTTAAGGCTAAACTCTTCAAGTTTAGCCTCGTTGATAGTCCAGACTGCCCATGCGGCAGCCCCTTGCAGGACGCTGAACACGTTCTGTGGCATTGTCCAATATTCGATTTAGGTAGGCAAAGGCTCCTAAGCGTAATCCAACAGAAGTCTGGACCGGTTGGATATATCGATCTCATATCTACGGATCCCAACTATCATGCATTTTCTGTATTCACGGCGACCTTCGGCGAAGAAGTCAAAAAGTCCAAATTTTAACATCTGAACTACTAACTTTTACACCCATGTGTGGTGTTGCTCACCAAAACCCGTTACTTGTATAACGAGAATGTACTCTGAAAACAATGCCTTGGTAAGTGCTCCCAAGGAGCGCAGGTACAAGGCAACCGGCCAGGGGCCTAAGGCCCCAAAAAAAAAAAAAAAAGGCTAGGCTAAAGAAGACTGTGAATATTGCTCACAATTACTGCGGAGAGGCGGTTAAGGAGATTTAATATCTACCTACGAGATGGAAAAGGAACGCACATGAAAATCAAGACAGAGATCATAGATTCTATGGAAAACAAAGAAGTTGAAATGGAGGAGATGGACGTGAAGAAAGAAAGAAATGATGGAGAATGATTCACGGGAAAACAGCGATGTGGGTAGGTACAGATTTACTAACTCGACTTTAATATTGTTTTAGCTGGCATGATTATCATCTGAAGTTTATGCTCTATCCAGGACCACTTTCTTTTCTAAGGCTTCTAACACAGCTAAATACTAAACTTATTATATTTCTTTATTACAGGTGCCCCATTAGCTGACAATACCAAAATATCTAAAGACCAAAATCAACAGCTTCAAAACACGGATATTCATTCTAGATTAAAAAAATAAAAATAAAGTTCATTCCAAACAGTTCATACTTCAGATTAAGCAAATAAAAATTTAATAAATAATATTTTCCAATAAAAAATATTAACATCGAAAAATACAAAATCAAAACTCAAATTTTGATTTTGAGATCATTTAAGATGTAATTAATAAACCCTTATTACTGTCAACTTGATGAAAATTGTTCATCAAGTTCAATTGAAAATCATATACATACTATATAAATATAGAAAAAAACTCAAAACACTCAAAAAATCAAATTTAAAAAATGAAATACAATAAAGTTGTTGAGGAGTATATTTATGTAACCCCTTTTAAAAGCTTGAATTATAAATACGTATGATATGTTTCATACTAATATTATTCAATTATCAAAGGTCCAAACCTTTTTTTATGGAATACTAAAAAAAATCTATAGTTGATTGATATATAAACATTTAAAAAAATGATTACATGAGCGTCAAAGGGTTAAACGCCATGATTTGACGCACACATTGGTCAAAGTATTCCCGTGTGATCAGCGCAGCCACCACGGAGCGACAATACGCGCCCTTAACAGTCACGCGAATGTTCACTCCAAGGAGAAACTGTTTGTTGAAAGGTGCACCAAATGCAATTTTGCTACATCATGCTTAGTGGCATACAGGGTGCACTTCTGTAAACAGGAGGTAGACTCTCAGTTTTAATGTTCACCGTGCTAGTATAAGGAGATCACGTCTACCATGATAAAAACTCATACGAGAAAGCACAGTTTCGAACATCGAGCTCTAGAAAAGTTGTATGCTTGCAGCGAGGGCATGCTTGTTTACGGCTTTCAGGCGATCAAAGCTCACTAAAAGACTCACGCAGGCAAGAAGTCGTTATCTTATCAGCAGTAGTTTGAGCTTAGAGCAGTGGCTTACCTAATATCCGATTTATTGCATTCATTTTGTTTTTATTTTCATATAATATTTTTTCGATATGTTTTGAGCTTTCATTTCGTATAACGTTTCCACATAAATTATGCAAGTCTGACTTGTACTCTCTGGAATCAGCAGCCAGCAAGGGTGCAGTGTGCAAGTTACTTGTCTTTACTAAGCTAAGATACCAATGTACTGTTCATTAGTTACATATATGCCATTTATGAGTGTATGTCTAGTAATATTTGTATCAAATTAAAATAAGGTCATCCCATTGCGGATTTTTAACCATAAATAATATTCATATTGAATTTTTTAGTGGACAATAAAGAAATTTAGGGGCTCTTCAATTCCACTCCCACCTGTACGTGGTGAGCCCTACATAGTCATGTCACATCAAGATTGCGGTAACCAATCCCTTTGGCGATGTGACGTGATGAACTGACGGAGAAAGGAGGGCTGAGAGAGTTGCTAAAAGAACTCTCCCAGTTTCAACTAGGCACGGTGTAAACCAGCCATAAACTCGCCAAGCCGCCTGGCAAGCGTGGCGTTTTAAGCCAACTACTCCACATGAAAACACAAACAAAAGATCCGGCCCCTAGTTCCCAGCAGCTTCGCTATTCCTGGCCACAGCAGCGGCCATGGTAACGGCGGGGCGGGGGTGCTAAGAATCACTGGATTACTGCAGGCTGCCACAGATGACTATTTATCGCTACTTACAACACAAGGACACAAACTCAACTCAGGACATCTTTTATACTATTGAGAAGGGGATCAAACCTCTCAAGATGGAGTTGGTTTCCTTATTAACAAGTAAATTGCCAACAACGTCACTGAAGTTAATAGTTTATCCTCCGAGTATCATATCTGACACTTAAATTATCAAACCGATACTCCTTAAGAGTGGTACAAACTTATACCCATTATATTCATGTCTAGCCATACCGATGAAGAAGTAGAAGCTCTGTATGAAGACATCGAAAAAGCCCTGCAATACAATAAGACACATTACTGCATAGTTATGGGAGACTTTAATGCTAAGATTGGAAAGTGCTGTGGAAACGAGAAATTTATGGGACAATATGGAACCGGACTCTGAGATAACAGAGGACAGATGCTGGTAAACTTTCTACATGCTATCAAAATGTTTTGCATGAACACATTTTTCAAGAAAATGCCAATACGCAAACGGACCTGGAGAAGCTCGGATGGTAACATAAAGAACGAAATTGATTTTATTATAGATAATAAGAAGAACATAGTCACTGATGTCTCAGCGATGCAATGTTTTAGTACCGGAAGTGACCACCGTCTCGTTCGAAGTACTGTGCACCTAGACATCAAACTGGAAAGGAAAAAGCTGATAAAACAAAGAGTTATACGTCCGTTAAATGTTCAGAGCAAGCTTGAGGAAACTTTTCAGCTTGAACTACAAAATCGATTCGCAGCACTGGAAGAGATTGATGACACCGACAACGTCAATAAACTTACTGACAGAATCATTAATAGCATTAAAGAAACTGCCAAAACATTCATAAATTTGATTTTATGGTTGGCATTCGACATTGTATTGTTTTAGGTCAAATTGTTGCTGGAATCCTGACGAAACCTTATTAATAAGTAATCATTTAAAACCTTGTGTACTTGTTGCAGGATGTACGATAGTCGTGCACATCTGCGTGCTTGGGCTCCGGGCGCGGTCTGCTGCAGCAGGGGGACCTGCGCCTCGCCCGGCCCGGCTGCTCCGACAGGGGGGCTCTAGGAGCCGTGTCCGGAGCGTACCTGGACCACGATAATATGATCTCCGCCAGGGGAAATCAACTGAACATCCAAAATGTGAAGAAAAAACATTTGGTGGCTCTGGTAATATCGATGACCAAATACAGTTAATTATATCTTAATCGGTGCGTAATAACATAATGTAGTTTGCAATCTAAATTTAAATGCGGATCTACGTTTGAATGGCGAGCACCAAGTTATCTTTGAGCGCGGCAGACATGTTCTACAGATTATTACTGTGCAAGCAGGAACCGTGCCAAAGATATGTTTGCTGATACATATCCGAGAATGTCAATTCTGGAATATCTTCAATTGTTAACTCTCAGCTTTGATGCTGTAAAGTGATGATGTTAGAATGCCAAATTTTAGCATAATTATTATTGAAAGTCCAAAAAAGAAATTTAACATAAAAACCTTGTCATTTCAGATGGTGAAAATGTTCACAGCAATCATATAAAATGTGTAATTCGTTATTTTTGTAAATGCGAGTTTTTAAGATTTAATTAGTAATTAATAATTGATTAATAATAAATAAATGAAAAATCACATTAAATACAGATACGTAATATATAATAGATAAACTGGTAGGCATTACAAGTGATTTGAAATAAAGTAATCATTATTTTATATGTAAGGATATTAATTGTTGTCATAACTTTTTTTTGTCACTATGAACTTTATTTGCTATTTGACAATCTCTTGTGTCGAGGATTTTAACCTCAATTCTGCCCCTCGGTCTGTCTTTCATGATTACAGTAATATTCTGAATCTCAAGAGGCGTTCCAAGGCCAATAACTCAAATCTGGAACCTTCAACCAGTGTGCAACACATGTTAATGAAACACAGCGTACGAAGCTTTGTCAAGAGGGCTGAGTAACGTGAGCATCGCAGACACATTCCAAGATTACTCGAAGACAATTACAAAGAAAATAAATGATTTGCTTTCATCATCACATTTTCTCAGACTATATAAAGTGATTACTTAATTAGCATGTGTATGCAATATTTTTCCTAAGAGGCGGCTCAACCAAAAAATAAAAGTTATATACTTATATGAATTATAAAATTTCTCTCTCTGGTTCTAAACTATCTCTTCAACTCTTCCGGTTTCAGAGCTGGCCGCTCAGTTGAAACTAACTTAATGGTATTCACTAACTGTGTATCGAGAGCCTTAGACAAGGGTAGACAAGTTGACTGTTCCTATAATGACTGAACAAAAGCATTTGACAAAGTTTATTATGATATTTTGCTTGAAAAATTAAACAAAATGGGATTATCTCATGGTCTACTAAGTCTGCTTTTTAATTATTTAATTAAATTTTGCTCATCAGTTGGTATTTTTACAGCCGATATGAAGCCTCTTCTCATTAATGAATACACATTTGACGACTTGAACGAAGATGAGGAGGATGTATCATCACCTCTCCCTTCAACGTCTGAGAACACAAGCCGAGGGTGTAAGAATCCAAGACCACCGCCACCTCCGATTCCGTGCCAGAAAACAATCAATAATAGAACTATAAAGCTGCATGGGTGGAAGTGAGGCCCGAAAGGGCGAAAACAACTATCTGGAGTACATTAGATTCAACGCCTATCGATGGAAAATATCTGGATAATGTATTCCAGGTAAAAACACGCCAACACTGCAGGTATGAATTTAGTTTTGTGTTGCCGTTCATGTCATCTATCTGTGAATTGTTTTTTTAAATTTAGCTTTCTTTATGTTTTTAATCATGTTTTCTCTGTTTGGAAAGAACATTTATAGTATTTTTTCTCTTTAGCACTTCTTTGCAGTGACTTCAATTGTTCAGAGGGGACGCTCACTGGACTTGTCAGTTGATAACCGAAGAACGCTCAATTGTCTTCTGGTGTGATGCAGGTGTGAGTGGGGTAAAGACTAGTCCACTTGCAGGTGTTTAAATGGCATGATTCACATATGGGTCCTGGCCCATATGTGGGCAGAGCAGTAATGTTTTATAATATAATGATGTTTGAATGCTCTGTTAATGGTTTTTCAGAGGCCAAAGAACAAGGAGCTGGGAGTTCTTCCAACTCAAAGGGCAACCAATATACAAATTTTATTGCGTGGGTTGCCCTCTATCGAGTTGCTGAAGACTCAGATCCTAAACATGGATGACAGCCAAGTCACCAGAGATCAAGTCGGGCGGATAAGGACTCTGATACCGACGAAGAAGGAAGTTCAGACGATTAAAGACGCTAAGGTATAATGGAATGTTGTAGAGAATTTACTATCACATGATTTAATGAACTTTTGGTGGGCTAGTACAGTCGACCCCCTGTAACAGAGATTTCTCAGATATAACAGTCCCTTCTGTGTTTTTGTTTTGGGCTGAGCTACACCTAGTAAACAGTCCAGTCCGCGGGATCATCGTGATTTAGCAATGGAGTGGTTGTACATTTTATTTTATTGCATTCTTTATTTTCAGTTAGCGAATCCTTTGGTCCCTCTTGGTAAAGCAGAGTCCTTCCTGCTAATGCTCACATCGATTAGATGAATAGAGCAACGACTGGACTTCTGGATATTTGAGATGGACTATGAATCTACAGAGGTAAATTGTAATTCCGAGAATAATTTCATAAAGATTACACCAACTCCTATTTTTCATTCCGAAAACGATATTACTGTTTTTTAATAGCATGTCCTTTACAGGTTCAACCTGGTCATTGATAGTCTCGAACTTGGGCCAGGTCCAATAAGTGAATCACATGTGTATATAGCGTAAGTAATTGACTTTATTTTTATCATCTCTACATTAATTGTTAGCAGTGTTTTTTTTTAATAATAATAAATATAATAGAAAAATATAATAATCTATATATATATATACATTTATATTGTAATTGTCAATAACTTAATCAATCAAGTTGTTTTAATTTTCTTTATTTTAGAACGGACATTGCACAAAAACACAAATGCTTGGTAAGGACCTTAGGTGAGGAGTTTACTCCATCTTAATTAATTTTAGACCAGGGTAAACGGGCCAATGCTGACGAAGACACCTAAACAGGGAAATGCATAAACTATCAATATGTTCTCTTTGCAGGAAACATATGTTGATGAATGTTTTTTTTTTACAGTAGACACAAACAGACTAGACAAAACGCATCCTTAAGGGAATAGATAAGATGCCGGAGGAAAATAACACCAAACCGGAAGGCCGCTATGAGCCGGCCACCCCGTCTGAGTTTACCGAGATTCCTCAGACGTAAGGCGTATGCCGGGGTGGTTCCACAGAAAGTCGTGCACGGATGTTCCTTCCCTTCCTGAGAAAACACCAGCAGATCACACATACCAGGAAGCACACGAAGAAAGATAACTGTCGGACCGTTCCGCCAGTTTCCAGGTCTTCATTGCGAAAGAGAAGTAGCTCATAATAATATCACAAAGATGACGATATAAGGCATCTCTGTCTCCCATGAGAAGGCGACTTCCTGGATGATTCACTTTTTATAATGCTTTTATGTGAACAGAATCACACTTTATTTACAGGAGGTGTTGCATCTGCCATTACATGTAACTTATTGTTTAAATAATGTTATATTTCTTGTCAGTAAGACATATGTCGAAGGTTGTTCGAAGATTAATGTTTTTATTCACATTGTATTTACTCCAAAGTTATTATTATTTTATCTGTAAAGATATATATTATCTTTCAATGCAAGATTTCTATGAAAAAATATGTTTACAACGGCAATAATCAACAATATTGCAGAAAGGAAAATTTGCAGCTTCTCCTGTGTATTTTACTTAAGACATTGCACAATTAATGAAAAATTATATTCCTTCAAATAAATTGTACAAAGCATGTTTCTTTGAACGAAGATGATTGTATTGTGATCTGAGGTCGACTTTCTAGCGCTAGATGTCAGAGCGCGCCGTCATATGGAGCTCGCTCGTTACCGTTATGAGAACGCCTAATGGCGTTGGCCATAACGGGTGGACAAAAAAGCAAGTGTTTGACAAATAAACGCGAATTGTGAAACAAAAACAAATTCATTGTATTATACAAGCGTTTTTCAGCTGGCCCTCCGCTGAACATTCATTATAATAATGTCGCAAAGAGGAAATTACCGGGGATTCCCCAGAGGTGGGTTTAGACCACCGTCTAACTATCGAGGATATGAAGAGCCGTCGAATGATTATCAACAATCATATCAACCTGCTGCAAGCTCGCAGGGATACCAACCGCGCGGACGCGGTCGTGGTGTAAAATCACAAGCAAATAAGACTAGAGATGCCACACGTCGGGATAACCATCGTGAAAAAATGAATAAAATAGAAATGGACGCAGTCGCTGAAGACATCAACAAAACCATATTTCAAGGATTCGGAAGCCTGCAAGAAGCCGTGGACAAAATGTCGCTTAAGACAACTAACGCAAGTCCCTTCCCCATTTCGACCCAATCCGTTGGCCCGCTCGTTCAACGATCTGTGGTGTCGCTATTAAATCTGCTCCTGCATCCTGTCACACAGTAATTCGATATCGAACTTAGAGAGAAGGATATCAATATATATCCGGATTACTTGGATTATGTTGATGACTGACAGTGGGCCTGGGACGAGAGAATCATTGAATTGAGGAATTCTAAGTGTAAAGAAGATTCTTCTGTGAAACATTTGTGATTGTGGAATGGTCCTCGGCTTGTTTTGTGCCCCGATATGTCAAAGGCGACACTGTAAAATGAGTGATTAAAAACAAAGTTATTATTATTTTATCTGTAAGGATACTAATTGTTGTTATAACAGTTTTTTGTCATTATGAACTTTATTAGCTGTTTGACAATCCCTTGTGTCGAAGATTTTAACCTCAATTCTGCCCCTCGGTCTGTCTCTCATGATTACAGTAATATTCTGAATCTCAAGAGGCGTTCCAAGACCAATAACTCAAATCTGGAACCTTCACCAGTGTGCAACACATGCTAATAAGGCATCGTGTAGGAACCTTTGTCAAGAGGGCTGAGTAACGTGAGCATCGCAGACACATTTGAAGATTACTTGAATAAACTTAACTGAACAAATAAAATGGCAAATACAAAAAAATATTTAATTCGACTATATGAAGTAATTTGTTGTATAGAGATGACGATCTGGTTCTTAGAACAGCATGGCATCCATATTATACCAAGTTACAAGTTGTAAGCTTGCGTGTTCGGCTTCTTAAAGGGAGTTACAATTTGTTTTATGCTCTGTGGTGACTGAACACACTTGACTTCAGTGGATAAAAACACTAAGGACACAAGATATATGTTTAGGGAGTGACTTGATTTCTTGAAGCCAATTGACTTTTGGGAGTACCTTGACTCCTTGGAGTGATTTGAGTCCCTTGGAGTCATTTGACTCTTTGGAGTTACATGACTCCTTGGAATCGACTCCTAGGAGTAATTGCATTTTTATAAATAATCTTTAGACGTTTCATGATTTAATTAAACCATTACTTTTAGCGATGGCAGAATTTAGTTTTTCGTTATTTAAATATTGATTTGGTCATCATCTTTGCTTATGACTTGTTCTCCCTCGGTCTCGTTTTTCTTAGGTAAGTCTTTCATGTATTTAATCATGATTTCCATTTCTTCGAGGCAATCGTTGAACTTCAACGACTCATCCATAGATGATTCCTCTAACCTGAACTTGTGTGCATCCACATCGAAGCTAAGTCTATCCTTATCGTGACTGAACAATTGTTTACCTGAATTGATATTATTTATTATAAAACATTTAAATAGTTGTCCTTCATATGGTTTTGATTCTCTTATTTCATAATTATCTTTTTCAATACTTCTAACATTTTTAGAATTTGATGTTTCAAAATCTGATTAATTTTCTAAATCAGCAGAAAGTTTCTTAGGCACTGCAAATCCAAAATTGTTCATTTCTTTTTTTGTTCCGATGCCTAATACATTAAAACCCTCGAGAAATTCCTTCTCTAAGTTCAAATCGCATTCACTATTTAGTTCAATGCCACATTTAACATTTCCCATTCCAATTTCACACTCTTTATTTGTGTCGAGTCATTGTCATGTAAAAAATGAAATAAAATAAAGTTGTTGAGGAGTATATTTATGTAACCTGTTTTAAAAGCTTGAATTATGAATACGTATGATATGTTTCATACTAATATTATTCAATTATCAAAGGTCCAAACCTTTTTTTATGGAATACTAAAAAAAATCTATAGTTGATTGATATATAAACATTTAAAAAAATGATTACATGAGCGTCAAGGGGTTAAACGCCATGATTTGACGCACACATTGGTCAAAGTATTCCCGTGTGATCAGCGCAGCCACCACGGAGCGACAATACGCGCCCTTAACAGTCACGCGAATGTTCACTCCAAGGAGAAACTGTTTGTTGAAAGGTGCACCAAATGCAATTTTGCTACATCATGCTTAGTGGCATACAGGGTGCACTTGTGTAAACAGGAGGTAGACTCTCAGTTCTAATGTTCACCGTGCTAGAATAAGGAGATCACGTCTACCATGATAAAAACTCATACAGAGAAAGCACAGTTTCGAACATCGAGCTCTAGAAAAGTTGTATGCTTGCAGCGAGGGCATGCTTGTTTACGGCTTTCAGGCGATCAAAGCTCACTAGAAGACTCACGCAGGCAAGAAGTTGTTATCTTATCAGCAGTAGTTTGAGCTTAGAGCAGTGGCTTACCTAATATCCGATTTATTGCATTCATTTTGTTTTTATTTTCATATATTATTTTTTCGATATGTTTTGAGCTTTCATTTCGTATAACGTTTCCACATAAATTATGCAAGTCTGACTTGTACTCTCTGGAATCAGCAGCCAGCAAGGGTGCAGTGTGCAAGTTACTTGTCTTTACTAAGCTAAGATACCAATGTACTGTTCATTAGTTACATATATGCCATTTATGAGTGTATGTCTAGTAATATTTGTATCAAATTAAAATAAGGTCATCCCATTGCGGATTTTTAACCATAAATAATATTCATATTGAATTTTTTAGTGGACAATAAAGAAATTTAGGGGCTCTTCAATTCCACTCCCACCTGTACGTGGTGAGCCCTACATAGTCATGTCACATCAAGATTGCGGTAACCAATCCCTTTGGCGATGTGACGTGATGAACTGACGGGAGAAAGGAGGGCTGAGAGAGTTGCTAAAAGAACTCTCCCAGTTTCAACTAGGCACGGTGTAAACCAGCCATAAACTCGCCAAGCCGCCTGGCAAGCGTGGCGTTTTAAGCCAACTACTCCACATGAAAACACAAACAAAAGATCCGGCCCCTAGTTCCCAGCAGCTTCGCTATTCCTGGCCACAGCAACGGCCATGGTAACGGCGGAGCGGGGGTGCTAAGAATCACTGGATTACTGCAGGCTGCCACAGACGACTATTTATCGCTACTTACAACACAAGGACACAAACTCAACTCAGGACATCTTTTATACTATTGAGAAGGGGATCAAACCTCACAAGATGGAGTTGGTTTCCTTATTAACAAGTAAATTGCCAACAACGTCACTGAAGTTAATAGTTTATCCTCCGAGTATCATATCTGACACTTAAATTATCAAACCGATACTCCTTAAGAGTGGTACAAACTTATACCCATTATATTCATGTCTAGCCATACCGATGAAGAAGTAGAAGCTCTGTATGAAGACATCGAAAAAGCCCTGCAATACAATAAGACACATTACTGCATAGTTATGGGAGACTTTAATGCTAAGATTGGAAAGTGCTGTGGAAACGAGAAATTTATGGGACAATATGGAACCGGACTCTGAGATAACAGAGGACAGATGCTGGTAAACTTTCTACGACTTCTGGATATTTGAGATGGACTATGAATCTACAGAGGTAAATTGTAATTCCGAGAATAATTTCATTGAATTATTGTAAAATAATTATCGCTGAGCTCCGTTTTCATAATTTTGTTAGCGGGTATGATTAAGAGCAGTGTTTCTTATCCTGGGGTGAAGGTATTTAAGAATCAAAAGAATAAAAGATATTGACTCAAGCGAAGAGCAAATGAAGGTTGAATCAATTCTAATTGACAATGGCGTATTTTCAACTTCAAACACAATATTATTTCATGATGATTACTTGACTTGATGGTGTCATCTATTAATATGGTACTTGTTGCAGTATGTACGATATTCGTGCACAGCGCCGACTGGTGAGAAAATGTTCACCACAATCATATAAAATGTGTAATTCGTTATCTTTGTAAATGCGAGTTTTTAACATTTAATAAGTAATGTATAATTGAATTATAATAAATAAATAAAAATTCACATTAAATACAGATACATAATATATAACAGATAAACTGGTAGGCATTACAAGTGATTTAAAATAAAGTTATTATTATTTTATCTGTAAGGATACTAATTGTTGTCATAAAATTTTTTTTCGTCATTATAAACTTTATTAGCTGTTTGACAATCTCTTGTGTCGAGGATCTTAACCTCAATTCTGCCCCTCGGTCTGTCTCTCATGATTACAGTAACATTCTGAATCTGAAGAGGCGTTCCAAGGCCAATAACTCAAATATGGAACCCTCAACCAGTGTGCAACACATGCTAATTAAACACAGCGTAGGAAGCTTTGTCAAGAGGGCTGAGTAACGTGAGCATCGCAGACACATTCCAAGATTACTCGGAGAAACTTAATTGCAAAGAAAATAAATAATTTACTTTCATCATCACATTTTGATAGACTATGTAATAATAATAGATAAATCTCACACGACATTCGAGGTAAGCTCAGCTGATAGCTCAGCTACCTGAAGACAACAGCTCATCATTCACCTCACACTCTACCATGACTTCCCGTTGATCCATTTTACCTAATAGGTTTTTATTTATTTTATATAACCTACCACTTACACCCTTTACAGTTTGAGTTAACTGACACTAGAATTCGCACACATATCGATAACAAAATTCACAAAATCTTTATCACACAGTCTAAGAAAATTCATAACTTAACACGTAAAATCAAACCCATCACACCCCCTCTTACCACATCTGATCAACCGAACTTTTATGATAAAGTGAAAAACTTAACTTCAGTAATATTTGACAAAGATGAAACATCTATGTTAGAAAAAGGGCTCAAATTTTGCCCCAACCTTAAATTAAATAATAACGATTTCGAAAACTTGTCTGTAGATGTAGAAGCAATTTTGGGTACCGATATGACAAGTAAATAAATTTGCTCTAAAATAATAAAATCAGACGCCCAGTTTATTAAAAATAGTTCACCTCACTCAGACGATAGGATCGTCAAATCTTTAAAAAATAAAATAATATCTAATGATCTCATCATATCCAAGGCTGATAAAGGTAATACTACGGTTATTATGGATAAAATAATGTATTCTGATAAAATATCAAACTTTTTAAATAACAAGAACATCCTATTACAAAAAAAGGACCCAACACCACGTTGTAAAAAAGAAGTAAACTCAATACTTACGGATTGTAAAACCATTTTTGGTGATAACTCTAAATTTAGATATACTCAAATGAACAGTAGATGTCCTCTTCTATACGGAATGCCTAAAATTCATAAAAAAGATATACCGATTCGACCGGTTGTGTCTTATTATTCTGCCCCAGCATATTAACTTGCCAAGAAGGGAAATCACCTCAAACTCTGCACTACACTTTCAACAAAGACTTTATAGAGCAAAAAAATGACATAAACCCAATCGAAAAACAGAAATTGCACGTTTCATTGATACTTGTATTGATCAAAACAATTTCCAGTTTGATGGTAAATATTACATGCAAACTGAGGGACTGGCCATGGGCAGTCCTATATCCCCCGTCTTAGCAGACTTTTTTATGGACTTAATAGAAAAGAATATAGAAAAATTAAATTCCTTCAAAAATAACGTTAAGTACTGGTATAGATATGTCGATGACATTCTATGCTTATGGACAGGTTACGGAACGACAATTGCAGTCGTTTTTTAAATAGATAAATTCAATTAGTACTTCAATTAAATTTACAATGGAATTGGGTATTAGTACAATTAACTTCCTAGACCTAACTATTAATATTGAAGATAATAAACATGAATTCAACATTTTCGAAAACCCACATACAGTGATAATATAATCCATGCTTCATCAAGAGACCACATATCACACAAAATGTCTGTTTTCCACAGCCTGGTACATAGACTTACTCATGTTCCTTTATCCCAAGAAAACTCCAACAATGAACTGGAAGTTATTAAGAATATAGCTATGAATAATGGTTATGATAGTAAAGTCATCGATAGTATACTAAAAAATAAAAAACGTTCAAACGCATTAAAATATGCTAGCCAAGGCTTAACATCCCAAAGGGAGAAGTCCGAATTTAAATGGGGTAAAATAAATTATTTGGGGAAGACTAGTGAAAAAATTAGTAAGGTTCTTACTAAAACACAAGTCAGCTATTATACTTGTAAATCTCTAGGATCCATGCTGGTAAATAATAAAGATAAAATTAGTAAATTTTCTAAAAATGGGGTCTATTCTATACAATGTAACGATTGTAATGCTACATACATTGGACAATCTGGGAGAGCTTTTGATACAAGACTCAAGGAAAATATGAGAAGCTGGAGACTTTCAGACGACAAATCTACTTTTGGGAAACATTTATGGGAGAATTCACATCATTTCAATCCCGAGGATAATTTTAAAATCTTACACGCAGAGAATAAAGGCAGTAAACTCACAAATGTAGAAATCCTCGAGATCAACAGAGCAAAATCGGACACAACTATAAATCTCATTAGTGACCAAATTATATTTGCTTCTTCCCCTCTTTTGTATCCCATACATCGTTGATACTGCCTAAACTTTTTTGTTTCAGCTCAAATTTAACCGGACTTCGTAACGCCTTCATCAGTATCATCAATTAATTATAATTTTACCTAGAATTCTACACACAAGATCTTATCTTTAAGTGGTGTGGTAAGCGAATGTAAAAAAAAAAAGAAAAAAAAAAAGAAAAAAAAAGATTGGAATGTAAATTACTATGTAAAAAATGTATCTTTTTATATTTGATTAAATAAAAAAAAAAAAAAAAAATGTATAGCTTCCCTATCTACCTTTGGATTATCCAACAAAATAATTTTTGTTAAAATTATCTAGAATTCGTACGTAAAGTGCATTTTGATGTAAATGTTGATTGTTTTTTAATGGCCTTTGTAATCTATATATATAAAAATCAATTGCTGTTCGTTAGTCTGGCTAAAACTCCAGAACGGCTGAACGGATTTATCTTATCTTGGTCTTGAAATGTTCGTGGAGGTCTAAGGAAGGTTTAAAAGGTGAGAAATTTTTTAATAATTGCCGGGAAAACCCTAAAAACAGCCCTTTTCTTTTTCCCGTATAAACAAGATCTATACACAATATCATCTTTCATATGCTTTATTCATTTCACGCACCGCGTGTTATTATGAGAACGTGAAGTGTGTACATAGTATTTACCGCGCAGTTGACATGACGCGCGGTTGACATGACACGCGTTTAAATATCTCTATTTACGATCCGCACACAAAATGAACTTTGATACACACAATTCAATTTGTGCGGCGCGCTTTTTGAACGAATAACGTTGTGTACGCAAAGTGCTTACCGCGCACTTGACACATTTTCTCTGTACGTATTATCTATATATCTATCTATATCTATATATCTATATTATTGCTATTCAATAAAGTTCATATTAAATTATAATCACTCACTGTTGTCTAAGAAATGTAGGTGTGTTCCTAATTTCGAAGTCAATTTGAAATTTATTACCGCTGTACAAAGTTCAAATTCAATCATATCTATCAAAATAGTCTTCGCGTGCGCGTTGGAGGATCTAATGTCGTGTTCCGGAACTCAAAAAAGTGATAATATCGCGAATGCGACCAAATTGTGTAGTCACAAAATGTAATAGATCATTAGTAGTACTGATTTTCACTTTGGTCGGCTTCATGAAACTTAGTTTAAGCTAACTTCAGTTGTTAATCTATCAGATTATTTTGTTTCATAAATATTAAGTTTTGTCACAAATTAAATTTCTGAACGCAACAATAATATTTGACATTAGATTTGACAACCAACTAATATGTCAATCCATCCTGTCGCACACGGAAAAAAGTATTACGATATTGTGTTACGATATCTATGACTGCGCGAGAACTTTCTTTACTTTGGTGATCTGTAGTATATGGCAACACCATCGGTTGGTACCTCTGCGAAATGGACGCGCAAAGCGAACGAGTGAACTGTCAACAGTGACGCGGTTCTTTTTGTTGTTGTTGATATTTTGTGATAGTGACACTTTACTGTTAAGTGAGCGAGAATTTTTCTCACTTTGATTAATTACAATTTACGATGCCGAGGAGAAGACGACCTGACTTAGGTCCTCGCAGTCAATCAAATGTGCGAAGAGCTACCTCACGTGCTAACCGCACTGACCAGAGAGAGACAGATCAAGAAAATAGTCGATAAAGTACATATGTAAATATGTTAACAAAGGTAGCGTTATGGCTGTCTTCGCTGTAACCAATCCAAATGATGAAATATCACAGTACCAGATGGGTCGCTATGTAAGTAGCAACGAAGCAATTTGGCGTATCTTTTCATTTGCGATCCATGAAAGACAACCTACTGTAGTCCATTTGGCAGTCCATTTAGAAAATGGTCAACGAGTTTATTTTAATGAATCGAACGCAGCAGACAGAGCGGCACGTCCACCGTCAACAACATTAACAAGTTTCTTCATAGTCTGTCAAACTGATGATTTTGATCGCACTTTGCTGTATGCTGACATGCCTCGCTATTACACATGGAATGCATCATCGAAGTCATTTCAGCGTCGAAAACAAGGAACGCCAGTTGAAGGATATCCAAATGTATTTGCTTCAGATGCTCTGGGTCGCATCTACACAGTACATTCAAATAACGATGAATGTTATTATTTGCGGTTGTTGTTGGTGACTGTTCGTGGTCCGACATCGTTAAACAACTGAGAACAATTAATGGACAGCTGTGTGCGACTTACCGTGAGGCATGTCAACTATTACATTTACTTGAGAACGATTCGCACTGGGATGATACGTTCAAGGATTCCGTAATATCTTCATCACCACATCAAATTCGTACATTGTTTGCGATTATCATATCGACATGTTTCCCCTCGAATCCAAAAGATTTGTGGGTTAAATATAGAGATGACATGTCTGAGGATGTTTTGTCGTGTTTGGGAATGACAGCACCAAATGGTCATATGCACGATGCATTAAACCACGAGTTGCAAAGAGAACAACAGTACGACATTGAAGCATTGGCCGAAACAGTTCGTACAAATGTTCCACAATTAAACCAACAACAAAGAATTGCGTACAACACTTTGATAGAAGCTGTGAACAGTGGATCTGGTGGAATTTATTTCCTTGATGCTCACGGAGGAACCGGAAAAACGTTCTTAATTTCATTGCTTTTGGCGAGGATTAGATCGCGAAATGATGTTGCTCTAGCGTTAGCTTTGTCTGGAATAGCTGCGACTCTGCTAGAAGCCGGGCGAACTGCACATTCTGCCATAAAATTACCATTAAATGTTTAATAAGAAAATCACCGAAACAGCAATTTGCAACATCGCCAAAAATAGCGCAATCCTACAGGTATGCAAATTGATTGGTTGGGATGAATGTACAATGGCCCATAAGAGATCACTGGAGGCACTGGACAGGACGTTGAAAGATCTTCATGACAGCCAAAATATTTTTGGTGGGGCCATGATTCTGTTGTCAGGTGATTTTCGTCAGACTCTTCCAGTTATTCCCCGATCAACTGTTGCTGATGAACTAAATGCATGCCTAAAATCATCGAATTTGTGGCAGTATGTAAAAACACTCCAATTAACAACTAACATGCGGGGATTTTTGCAACAAGATGAAACTGCAAATGTGTTTGAGAAGCAATTGTTAGACATTGGAAACAATGAAGTTGTAGTGGACACCTTGACCGGATTCATCACATTACCCACAGATTTCTGTCACATCACAGACTCAAAAGAGGAGCTTATTCAGCGTGTTTTCCCAGATATAGCGCAAAAGTTCAATAACCATAATTGGCTGGGTGAACGAGCAATATTGGCGGCGAAAAATAAAGATGTCAAGGATCTCAATGCGACCATTCAGAATTTTCTTCCAGGACAGTTGGTTTCCTGCATATCAGTCGACACCGTTATGAACCAGGATGACGTAGTCCACGGAGTTTTTAAATTCACTGGAATTGTCTGGATTACCACCTCACAATTTGCAGTTAAAAGTAGGATCAGTTGTCATCATGCTGCGTAACATTAATCAACCTCGACTGTGCAATGGAACAAGACTGGCTGTGAAAAAGCTGATGAATAACGTCATTGAGGCAACAATCATAAAAGGAAAATACAAAGGAGAGGATGTCTTGATCCCGCGGATACCGATGATTCCAACGGATTTACCATTCGATTTTGAACACTTACAATTTCCAGTACGTCTGGCCTTTGCGATGACCATAAATAAATCGCAAGGACAGTCGTTAGAAGTTTGCGGAATCAACTTGGAGTTTCCCTGTTTCACGCATGGAAAATTATACGTCGCGTGTTTGCGCGTCGGAAAACCGTCTTCTTTGTTTATTCACGCACCACAAAACAAAACAAAAAGTTTATGAGAAAGCTTTAAATTGATTAACAGACTGTATCAACTTCATGCTTCATTAAAAAAATGATTTTTTATTAAATACGGATTCGTTTTGTTTGTTTTAAGATTATTTTATACAAAAGATTAGGTCTTTTATTTATCGATTGAGGCAGTACGAAGTCTGCCGGGTTAGCTAGTTATAAATATTATTTTGTTGTGACATAAATGAATTCCCTTATACATTAATGATTTCCTAAAACCACATATACCCATCACATAATTTATATACACCTTTTCGTTCACTCTTTTGCTTTATATAGAGCCAACAAAAATTTAACTAATTGACTTGAAAATGGCCATCCGACCTGGCTGAAACATGTAGTCAAAAAAAAAATATATGTGGAATAAATTCTAAAGAATCTTTTATTTTATATCTGATATAACTTAGGGCTTTATTTTTTGTAAATAATTTTATATTAATGTAATTCTTGTTTATTTTTACATTCCTGGAACCAAGACCGAAAATTTTCCATTACCGCCTGAAAAAAGTGTTATGGTGTAATAACTATTATGGTCATTTGGTTACAATGCCAGTGCGTCTTGAATTTTGTAAGGTTGTAATTGTAAATCTTTGTGTAGAATGCGATTAATAGTTGTCTTGGGCACATTTAAGACTCTAGACTCGAGTGGACAGGCCAGATTGATCTCCAACAGGCTCACGTACACGCTCTATGTTTTAAGGATTTCTCGACTTCTTGGGTCCACTGCGTCTTGGTTGAGTTACGATTAAACCCGTCGACTCGAACTTCCGCACTTAATTTTGAATCGCTTGGATTGTTGGATCTTGATTTGTCTTCCGAAAATTCTAATGAAAACAAAATTTCTGTTTAGCTGCGGTCGCAGAATCTTTGTTTCGATAGTAATCGCAAAAGCAGAGCGCACATTATGCTTCGTTTATGTTGCCATTGCACTAAATTCCTGAAATCAGCCGTTCTCGAGTTTGGTACCCTTCCCGCACCGATATTTATATTTGCGCGGAAGTATCCGGCTTCCTAAATGTGTAGAAGTTATTGGTCCATCCCGTATTTTACTTATTTTTGTCATAGAATAGGATATTTATTCTATGCACTTCACAATATTCACATATTTAATTTATATATTACTAGCGTGTACCCGGCATGCGTTGCAATGCCATTAAAAAAAAAGAAACCGCGAGTGTTTATGGAAGCGCCTCGTCGGGAGCATCTCGTCTTCCGATTGGATAAGTCGGACATGAGGCGTGACCGGAGCTAATTAGAAACAATAAACTTAGATTATGTTGTTCTTACCTAAATTTGACAGTGGCGCCCGTATGTGTTTTTATTTATTGGAGTGCTTTTGAATACACAATGTTTTTTTTTTTTCAGCCATCATTTACAGCTGCATCGCGTAAATGAATATACCCTTCGGAACGCAACTTGGTTTGATTTAATCAAATGTAGAGGAGTCGTTCAGTTTCCATTTTCGCGTACATGTATTGATGGAATAAATGTCGACCTTTTAGGTTATGATTTTCAGCGTTTTCACGAATCATCAATCGATATGAATAGTAATTCATGGCACTGACTTTCTTAGTCGTTTCCTCATCTGTTTGTGGATTTCTCAACGGGATGTTGAAATGGTATCCGTCTTCTCCTTGCCAAAATAAAATCAGATATTGCAATCCATCGTACGATCGATGCGTTTCTGAGAATTGCTGAACATGCCTATTTGTATGATGAAGAATGATTTGCGTTCGGCAGTGGTAGTAAGAAGAATTGTACTTTCGTATGTTTGTCAAGAAATGTTTTGATTCACTTGTATCACCCGATACCAACGTTAATAAAGGTTCGAGTGGTGAATGTAATACTGGCAATTTCAATTTTCCACTCGTGCAACCCATTCCTAGTGTTTCATTTTTAAATTTACAGGCACTACAATACACGCATAATTTATCATTTTTTCCAATAACAATACTTGGGTGCAGAGTGTAATCATAATTAGGATCGTAATGGAAAGCACTATGATTTAAATCAGCATGCAGAGTACGTCTGGTACGATCTACGCGTACTCGATCTGTTTCCAATCTTGCTTCCCGCTGCTCATCTGTTTCAGATGAACGGGTTTGAGCAGTGTGTACTCTAACTGTTTCCAATCTCTCCAATCTTGCTTCCCGTTGCTCATCTGTCCAGATGAACAGGTTTGCGAAGCGTGTACTCGATCTATTTCCAATCTTGCTCTCCTTTGCTCGACTGTTTCTGAAGCTCAAGATGCCCTTTTCATTCGTGCTTGAGTTCTAGTCTTGACCTATTGCTTTTCGTTTGGGTGGCATAATTGATATCACAGTGGATGTTACGTTTTGAAATTCACTTTTGAAAAATAAAAATAAATTGATTGATGTAATACTAACATTAAGGTTATCAACTGACAATACTTGGTGAAATAATTATAATTTTAGAATTAATTATAATTAAAAAAATATAATACCTAGTATTTCATAATATCTTTTTAAATTGAAAGCAAAAAATATATATTATTGTATAATGCTGGCTGTCATAGCTCAATGGTAAAGCGTTTGCTTTGCAAGCCAAAGGTCGTGGGTTCGATCCCCGATGGAGATTAAAAAAAAGGATTTTTAATCGATTTCTGAGCTCTAAAATACCCCGGTTGGTGTGAATTTGATCCATCACCCGTAAAATGTCAGTCAAAGCCTATCAATTAAAATTGGTGGTAGACAAAAGTCATTCCGTGAAGACCACCCATTCATAGTAGAATCCTGTAATAATAAAGGATGATGCGTGAATCTCGGGCTGTAGTCTATGACGTTGGCGGATCAACACTCTACACGCAGCGTTTAGCCATATGCACCATGGTAAGCGTCATAGAATTCCACAGATGAGACAAAAAATTACTATCACCATCTGTCGGTATTCTCCTGTATGTGTTACATAAAAAAAAAAAAAAATCTTAATACATTAAGACTAATCACATACCAATTAAGTTTTGTAATAACCTTTTTCAATTGTTGTACCCGCACACATATACAACCTGTAAATATGTGTGTATTAATATAGGATCTTGTCCATACCTACATAAGCCACGGCCTGTTTTTATTTTTTCACTATTGAAGATGGTCTTCAGGAAGGCCGAAACATGTAAACATTAAAATAAATTGTGAATCAAAACTAAATATTTTTAATTTATTATTTTTTTACTTAAAATTAATTATTAAATTATGATATAATAAGTTTAATAAACTTATTAATCAGGTATTTTCCCAAAAGAATGCAAGATGTCTGAGATGACTCCTGCTTATAAGAGTGGTGGAAAGTCGTCAGTAGAAAACTACAGAGCGGTAGCTGTACTCTCAGCGCCGGCCAAAGTTTTTGAAATGATGATCCATAAGACCATCGCTTCAGGAACTGAGTCATTTTTGATTGATCAACAGCACGGTTTCAGAGCTGGCCGCTCAGTTGAAACTAACTTAATGGTATTCACTAACTGTGTATCGAGAGCCTTAGACAAGGGTAGACAAGTTGACTGTTCCTATGATGACTTTTCAAAAGCATTTGACAAAGTTGATCATGATATTTTGCTTGAAAAATTAAACAAAATGGGATTATCTCATGGTCTACTGAGTCTGCTTGGAAGTTATTTTAGAGACAGACAGCACTTTGTATCCTATGGCTTTTATCGATCACGCAGCTTTTTTATACGTATTCGGGAATTCTGCAGGGCTCTAACCTGGGACCGTTGCTGTTCTCGTTGTTCATAAATGACATATCTGATGTTATAAATCATGCTATGTTTTTGTTGTTCGCTGACGACTTAAAGCTTTTCTTGGATCAAGTTACCCTGGACGACTGCAGACTTCTCCAGTCGGATATTGATAATATATCTGACTGGGGTGCACATAAAAAACTGATATTTAATGTTGCTAAGTGTAGCGTCTTATCGTATACTCGTAATTATAATATGGTATACCATAGGTACAGTATGGGTGGTATTGGCATCCCGCGAGTATCATCCATCAGAGACCTTTGCATATTCTTTGAAAGCAAGCTAACGTGTTATGCTCACATTGAAACTGTGTGTGGAAAGGCACTGAAGATTTTAGGATTTGTTTTGTGTAGTGCCAGGACTTTCTCGAGCACTAACATACTGGTCGTACTGTACAATTCATTGGTTTGTAGCATACTAGAGAGCGGATCTATTATTTGGGCTCCCCACGAGTATAAATATGACCTCATGTTGGAGAGAGTTCAGAAGAAATTTTTGAGATTTTTTTACATGAGGATGTATGGATATTATCCGTGGCTGTACCCATCTAACTTTATACGGGGTATGTTGGGATACAATGAGTTGAGAACTAGAAGAGATGTGTGCTTGAGTATGCATTTCTTTTGCCTAGTGCGCGGCGTGTTCAGAAATCCTGATATTTTGTTTGAAATTGGTTTGTTTGTCCCTGACAATTATTTAAGGATAAGGAGGCACAGATTGTTTGTTCTTCCTAGAGGTAATACTAACCTGCCAGGGACTATGCCTCTTGGGAGAGTGATCAGACTGTTCGACGATATCTCCTCGAATATTGATATATTCCACTTGAGAGAAGCCCAGTTTCGACATGAGCTCCACGAATTTATTTATCAAAGTAATTTCGTGGCGTCTTCTGTTTAGCGAGCTCCAGGACTTTTTAAATTAGTGACATAGAATAAACTCATTTGTTTTTTAGTTTGTCTTTTCAAATGATCTAACCTTGTATATAATTTGCAGGGTACCATTCGTAGCATTTTTTTTTGTTAAAAAAAATACTAAAGGAAGCATTGCGGCTTCAATTTTAGGCGTAATTTACAGATTTGTTCGTTGTCTATTTTGATTTGCACAATTTCATTTTAAAATAAGTGTTTATCATTTTTGATTCCTATATAAAGTGATTCATTGTAATTTCTTACTTAACTGAAAAATTTACGTTGCTAAGGAATTATTATATCTAAGTTTTGATTTTTTAGTGTGATGTTCAAAGCTGTAGTAATGTTTTGAATTTTTTTTTTTTAATATTCTTTTCTATTTTTAATAATTAAATATATATTTTAACATTATTTAATTTGGTTATGTGGACATTATTTAATTTTAAAATATATATTTCTTAAATTATTAGTGAGTGATATTTTTCCTTTAGATAACAATTCAGGCCTTTTCGCACATACCACCCAAAAATGTCTGGTCCTAAAACGATTAACTCTATCTATCTCCAATATTTACATCCAATACGAATTCTAGGATCCAATGTTTGCCAAATGAATAGTTTAAAGGCGGAAAATTTGATAGTTGTGATGGTTTACTTGGTTGAATCATTATGTCCTCTGGTGGCTGGAACTAGAGTTGATGTCATCTTTTTCTTTCCATATTCTTCTTCTCCAGATTCTTCTTTTCCAGATTCTTCTTTTCCAGATTCTTCCTCTCCAGATTCTTCCTCGTCACTGTCCTGCTACTCGTTTAAACACCAACGGCGCTGTGATATTCTTCTCAGGCTTCCATCTCGTTGAAGGTCTAAAATGATAACAAAGAAAATGACTTACAATAATGCCAAGCTTCTTTACTCTTAATGGTAGATATATATCAGGGGCGTATATTCAGAAAGTACTAGGTAAGTGGCACCTACAAAATCATGTAAAATATATATTTATAACTTTAGAGAATTTGTAAATATTTATTTATTTATTTACCTTGTTTTCCCATGGATCACGTAACAAAAGTTCTCTATTAGGAGACTGCAGTTTCGACTAACTCGTAGTCTTTCTCAATCCTTCTCTAGTTAAGAGATAACTGAGCTGCGTTGTACTTATAAGTTTGATTGAGAAAGACTACGAGTTAGTCGAAACTGCAGTCTCCTAATAGAGAACTTTTGTTACGTGATCCATGGGAAAACAAGGTAAATAAATAAATAAATATTTATAATTTATTATGGATCTCAAAGTGAATGCTCAAAACATTGAAAATATTAGAAAATTTGTATAATGTTGAGGTTATTAACTGACAATACTTGGTGAAACTGCAAAATTACAATTTTCAGTTAATCTCAATTATTTCCAATTACTTTTTATGTAACTAAATAAAACTATTTATAAACTAGCATTAGATAACCTAAAAAAAAATGGCAGTGTGATACTGATAAGGTATAATAAAGTGAAATAAAACTAAATATTGTTGTAAATTTGTAGAATTAAAAAAAAAAAAAGATGCATTAAGTCAGGAATAATATTTTTAGGACAAATTATTTATTTACAACGCTCATTGTAACAAGTATAACAATTGTAACAATAGTAACAATTGCAACAATTGCAACAATTGCAACAATTGCAACAATTGCAACAATTGTAACAATAATTATTTAGGCTTAGAATTTGATTATAACCCAATGATTATTGTCGCAGTCGTAAGTATATGTTCAAGCTAACATTGTGTGAAATTTGCTGGGTAACCTTATGAAACAATTTTATATTAGAAAAATGTTGGAATATATATTGAATATAATAAGACTAGTAAGATATAAGATGATATTTCGGAAAAATATCTATGATAGATCATATACATGAAGATAATAATTTAAAGATTAACTACCTAAAAATACCAATGGTTAATGATTTTATAAAACGTTTTTAAATAGTAATACAGCACTTCTCCTATTTTTTAAATCATTCAATGTTTTACACAACCCAAAGTTATATTTACAAGAATCCAGGCAAATAAATGTTTAAATAATATTCATTACTTTAAGTAAATATGTTCAATGCATTAATTATTCGGGGCTAAAATTTGATGAAACTTTACAAATTATAATAATTATCAATTATTAAGGTGAATACTCAGGGATCGAGCTATATTTTATAGAGTATAAGATATAACTGACGGATAACGAACGAGATTAAAATTTCTTTGCAAAATATATAATGGAATACTTTTGTTATAGATGGATGATTCTCGAATGATCTATAAATATTCAACCTACCCACTTCTTACATTTAACTTATTTTACAATATTTAACTAATTTTCATACAAATAACAATTAAATGTGAGAAAAGATTCCAAACAATTGTTAATGAAAAAATGGACACAGAAAGAATTAATGCCTAAAATACAAACAAGGCAAGCCAGCGTATTAAACAACTTTATAAAAGCACGAAAAGACTAATAACGATCAAATAAAATCTTGAAATGAATAAATAATTAATAAATCTAACCTTTCTGATGATTGTGAAGCTTCTTTCTCAGTTTGGCATCGACATTTTTTTCAGTTTTCGCAGTGGTCTTCACGGCTCCGATGACTGTCTTCTTGTCTGGCTTTTACTCATCTCGAAAACAAAATAACCAACCAATATAATATATTGTTAATGGATTGATCACTAAACTATCATTTACGAGCATTGTGATGAGCTGTTATTAATTTATTTTCAAGTTAAAAGTTTTTGCCAACGGTCCGTTTTCTAACCTCTAAATAACCGTCACTCAAACACACTCGGATAGCATTAGTGGATCTTGGGATTCTTCTTCGTAGTATCAATCCGGTGGATTGGTTTGCAGCAACAGAATCTTGCATCTCGATCTCCATTCCTCTCGGTCCTCCGCAACCCTTTTCAGCTCAGCATAAGCGCTACAATTCATGTCCTCGAATACTTGCTGTAAATGGGATTCTAAACTTTATATATAAGCAGTTTGCATCAGTGTTGCTAGACGATAATTTCGACTATTAGAAAAAAAAAAAAATTCCACCAAATGTATCCGTTATTTTTCAAAATACTTTTATTCCTAAAAATAATTATCTTAGCAAAAAAAAATTATCAAGAATAAATAAATTTTTAAATAAATAAAGACTCCGGAAAATACAACGAACTAAAATAATCTTTGAAATATACTAATGCTTTGTAATTATTATTGTGAAAAGTAAAATAAAAATCCACCTATTTTTTAAGTGAAAAATTCTGGCTAACTTCTTTTCATACATATTGTTTTAAAAACATTTTATTTTTTATTTATTTTTATTTAATCAAATATAAAAAGATACATTTTTTACATAGTACATATTTGAAGAACTAATATTTTCCCTGATTAAAAAAACCGATTAATTTACATTACACTTTAAAGTCGTATTTTATATTGAATTTAGATTTTTGGAACGCTTTTATTATTTTTTAAATTTGTTTACAAAATATGTATTGTGAAAACAATCTTGTTACTTATTGCTATAGGCACATTACACTATGGACCAGAAATAAGCCCAGTTTGTATGAGATGTGTGATTTAAATATATGGGTATATTGCTAATGTTTTTTTTTTTTAAATATACGTATATTAAAAATTATGATAGTATGATAAGCTACGAATTTGCCATACTAATAATTAAGTGTTTTTAAGGGTAACTTTAAGTTCACTAACTTCTAGTGTTATTATTCTTAAAACTGCAGGTTACAAAGCAATTTATTAATATACATTTACTTTATTCGATCGTTGCAACTTATTTTGTGAACAAATTTGATTTCATTTTAAGTGATTTTTCCTAATTTATTACCTACTAGCAAAACTGATGTCACTTACTACAACACTCAGATTGTCATTTATCATTTCATATTAACCAATCAAAACTTTGGAACAGATTAAAAATACTTCTGCGAAATTTTCTCTATGAAAGTTTTTTTTTTTGTATTCGAAGGTGAAAACCCAGGTAAGTTTACAAACTTATTTAGAAAGACCATCAATGCCACGATTAATATGGGAATTTATTTTTTTTGAGCTCTAATAGTCAATTTCATTGATAGTTGAATCTATTAAAAGATTCTTATTGGTAAAAAAAAGAGAATAATTAAAAAAAAACTTCCTTATATCCGTCCCATATCTGGAACATATGGTGACCACAAATTTCCGCCTTTTAGTTTTGTCAGCTGCCAATGCCCTTCCTCGTTCTAGGCAATTTTTACATATATGGGGGGTTGTTGCAATATCCGAGGCATGTTTTGGGTGATTTGTGATAATCGGATTTTTTAAGGAAATCGGACGGTCAGGTTAGGTAGGCAATAAAAACTTTTTGCAAAAAAATATTTTATTAAAAAACTTCATTTTATTAATATTTTTTTATCAAGATGTTACATAATAGACTGAAGAAATCACAGACAGACAAACAAAACTTATTTATCTTGAATGTAAAATCAAAATTTACGTCATTCATTACCAAAAAATATATACTTAAAACGCAGTAACTTTGTGGGTTGTCATATCTAGAGAATACAAGTAAAACTTTGTATGAAACCACTGAGAACTCAATGCTTTCATACAAACTTATATTTGTTTTTTTTTTTAAAAAAATACATTCAAGTGCATTTTTAAATTGTTTCAAAATATCATTTTTTTTTGTTTTAAAAAAGATTATAATAATGTTCCAAAATTGTGCAATAAAATGAAATAATATAAATATTACGCATGCTCTGAACATCTTGAGTGATAGCGATGTCATACCAAATATCCATAAACAAGTACACATATTATCTGATAGTGTCATATCTGTGGTCAGTGATAAAACAGGGTAAAATAACATTATCTATTATTGCAGATAGATCTCAAAGAGAGCGAAGATATAAACATTACAGTAATTATTGCAGTAGTTTGTTGAACGTATTGAACAAATATGTTTACAAAGATTTAATAGATTTTGGGTTGAGCCGTGTGAGCCGTGTTCGATCGCCAATGGATAGGTCTTCAGTTGGTGTATTTTACATGATTATGAGAGTGGTGTAAGACATGTTTCATTCGTTCTGAGATATTTAAACGTTTGTGTTTTGATGTTGGTTGAAAACCAATGAAAGTGACAACTTCATGTTGCATAAAATGCTATATTTAGATTTTTAAAATTCATGTTGGATGAAGATAATATTAATTCACAACAATGGAACTGAAAAAAATTAACTTTTTTTTTTCTATTTTTTTACTTACACAATTTTCATAATTATGGGCACAACTATTAGTATAACTATCTAGTGGCATAATTTCATCAGCAAAAAATACTGTGATGTTGAATCCTGTACTATACTCAAGAAAATTTAGCATGATCCTGACTATATAACTAAATACATTATGTTTACTAGAATAAGGACTTGTATAATTTTTAAAAGTCTTGATTCACTGAAAGTACAAACTTTTACATATCTTGGGCAAACATGTGAAACATCACAAATTATAATACAGTGAGACCCCGCTTAACGCTGTTTCGTTTAGCGCTGTTTTGGTTTAGCGCTCTTTTATTTCAACCCGGGGATTCCCCGAAATTGTTCGCAGCGCCAGATTTGAGTAAGAGCGAAGACATTGGACACTCTGTCGATATGGATGAAACAGTGGAAGAAATAGTGGAATTATCGAAACAAACCAGTTTAGATGAGGTAAATGTGGAAGACGTTGAAGAAATAGTTCAAGAAACAGCAGCTGGTCTTTCTAATGATCAAGAAATGAACTGAGCAAGAAGAAAACAAAAATATTGATAGTAGTGATTTCGAAGAAGAGCAAAAAGAACTTTCGATGGCTTTTTGTAAAAGGAGTTTGACCACTATAACTGAAATTATGGACCAATTTGTTGAAAATGATCCAAATTTTGACAGGACTTCAAAAGCAAGATGGCGTGTTATATATGCTTTATCCACTTATCAACAACTTCTAACAGAACGCAAAAAGAAAACGCTAACTACATTAGATGCCTTCTTGACAAAAAGGCAGAAAATTGGAAACACAGAATAGACTGATTGATCTGACTAACATGGAATTTTATTTGTATTTATAAGTACATTTTTTTTTTTTTTTTTTTTTTTAGGCCCCGGGCCGTCGCCTTGTACCTGCGCTCCTTGGGAGCACTTACCAAGGCATTGTTTTCAGAGTACATTCTCGTTATACAAGTAACTGGTTTTGGTGAGCAACACCACACATGGGTGTAAAAGTTAGTAGTTGAGACGTTAAAATTTGCACTTTTAGACTTCTTCGCCGAAGGTCGCCGCGAATACAGAAAATGCATGGTAGTTGGGCTCCGTAGATATGAGATCGATATATCCAACCGGTCCAGACTTCTGTTGGATTACGCTAAGGAGCCTTTGCCTCGCTAAATCTAATATTGGACAATGCCACAGAACGTGTTCAGCGTCCTGCAAGGGGCTGCCGCATGGGCAGTCTGGACTATCAACGAGGCTAAACTTGAAGAGTTTAGCCTTAAAATTCGCCGTGCCCAGTCATGAATTGACTAGTCCAGTGGTTTGGAATAAGCCACGGCATCTCCATTCTATCGAGGACAGAAGGAAAGAAGGAATATGTGTGTCTACCCTTGAGCGAGGTCGACCATCTGCTCTGCCATGCTGCGAGCGCCGCCAGTCTTACTTCTTTTTCGGTTTCTTTCGTGATCTTACCCTGCGGAGGATTGAGACAAGTGCCCCGACCTCCGCAGAGAAGCCACGTCTAAGCAACGACATAGCAGCGCTCACCTGCACTTGCAGATCCAACGGCAGCACCCCCGCAAGGATAATCAATGACTCGGTGGCAGAGGATCGATAGGCTTTAGTAAGTGAGAGAAGTGGGGTTCTTTGACCGCTCAAGAGAATGCGTCTAATGAAGAGTAGTCGAGTGCGCTCAACCCAGCACCGCGCCGCATATGTCACCGTGCTGAGAAAGATCGCGTCATACACTGTTTTAAGGGCTCGAAATTTGAGTCCCCATGAATTCCCCGTAAGGCGAGAAATACAGAAGAAAGCCTTCTGCGCCTTATCTACAACATGGCGAGCGTGAGCGGCGAAACTTCTTTTACCATCTATGATTACGCCAAGGTATGTAACTTCTGTAGAAATTTTTACTTTAGCACCTTGGAAGTAAATAGCTGGTGGACGTAGTGGAGATAATTTTCCCTTTAAAAGAATAGCTTCTGTTTTATGTGGCGCAAAACATAGTTTGTTTCGTAATAAGTACATTAGTTTATATTGTTTTTATTTTTGTAAGAAATAAATGTTTGGTTTTATTTTTATTATAAAGACATCATTATTAAATTTAATACCTAACCAATTTTCTATCCATCTTCCCCTAACCCCGTTATTTACATGTTGTGATAGCCTCGTTTAGCGCTGTTTGGCATTACGCTCTACTTTGATGGAGCGTATCCCCGCGTTAAGCGGGGTCTTACTATACATACTAATTATTAAGGTAAATACACAGGAATTATGCTATATTTTCTTGAGCATATGTTTCAGCATCTAATGAAAAAACTAATTGTTGCACACGTATCATCCAAAAAGGAATATTTCAAATTTGGTAGTAAAAACCAAGGTTTTTTTTATCATGTTTCTTTATTGTATTAAGTTTGTCTTAGTTCTAGATTGCTTAGAATTTGTCCACCATTTGCAGGATGTGTTGCTGCTCTTGTTGGCGCCACTCGAGGTTCCCCGCGTCGCCGAGGTTCCCAGCGTATTCTGAAGGAAAAAAAAAACAAGTTATTAATAATTCAAAATGAAATAATAATAAAAGCTTTTCTTCCAGCAGGATTGAGTGGGTTGTGCAATACCCAATCTTCCATATTTTTAGATACATATATATATATATAGTACATACAAAATAATAATTATATATAAACATAATAATTCATGGTGGTCGCTGCTTCATCTCCATCCAGCGATGGCTCAAGGAGTAGTTGAGCCATTCCGAAGCAACCAGGATGATGGTGTTGTTGGACTTCCTTATCCTGCTCCTGAAGCTGGCAACACGGTGACGCAATGATGCTGGGAATGAATGGTCTCTGCCCTCCGCAAATATGTCAGATGCGCTACAAAATCTAGGGAGTTTCATAAGTTGTCGATATGAATTATTATATGCAACTTTGAGCTTCTCCCACTCTCGTTTAGGATAGCTAGACCAGAGTTCTGAGGTATATAATGCCATACATTGTGCTTTGAATAGCACTTTCCTGACAGCATTACTACAATGGTAGAAAGAGAAAGCATAAGGCTTATTGCTCTTCTTTGAAATTAATGTCTTCTTGGAGGAGATGTAGCGTCGTAGTTTATGAGAGCTTCATTGAGTGTTCGGTGGCATGGCGTCTCAGAGTCTGGAGTGTGATTGGCCTGTTGGTAGAGCCCTGCGTTGGCACGTTGTCAGCATGGTGTTGCCACAAAAGTATAATAAAATAAAAAATTAGCTTAAGAAAACCATATTGTTCACGTTAAGTAATGTCATCTTTTAAAATCTCACATAATAATTTTGAAACTGCACCTATGATTTCACATAACAAACTATATAAATAAATTCTTAGGTTTTCACGGCCAGATTTGATATTGTGGCTTTTGGGTTTAGCCGTGTGTGGCGAATTGCTTCTTTCCAATATTTTGACCGCCATTGCAGTGGTCTTTTTCAGGGTTGATGACTTAGTGTAAGTAACCACTAATTCATCAACCCTGAAGAAGATCTCTGCAATGGCAGTCGAAATATTGGAAAGAAGCACACGGGGGAAGTTATTTTGTTTGTTCTTCTTTATGGCAAATTTCCTAAATTTCATGTAAGTTTACTCCTTCATGCAATCTGAATCTCTTCAAGAAACTGATAAATATACACTCACAATCTCTTCAACTCGCACACAACCACAAGAACAGCGCACATCTATTGCATGCAGCAGGCGGTAGAAGCTCCCGTGGTGGGGCGTTGGCGATTTTCGCTTTTACCCAAAAATCTTTAAAACAAAAATGCTTCACAGAATTCCTTACAAACCAAAAATGACAAAATAAAAAGGCTGTTTTGTATCCAAAAAAGAAGGAAACAGTGAAAGATATTTTAATACCCTTTCCAACATCCTCCCTTGTTGAATCAGGTTTCAGTGGTGATTAACATTGTTACAAAACAAATAAATCGTCTGAAGAACACTGAAAGAGGATCATTTGTTTTTAACGAAAATTAAACAAGACAATTTTTATATTAATTTATACAATATTTAGTTAACAGCATTAGTCTCAAAATTCTTTTTACTTATTGAATTAATTTTTAAATTCACTTGATTTTTTTAAATCTCCTAAATTTCTTCTTGATTTTCTTTCATGGATATTCCAGATAAAAATATAACTATTTTAGTAGGTGGCAAGAATATTTTTAACATGAAAAATAAGCATAAGTGAGCTGTAGGCATAAAAAGGTTGACGACCCGTGATCTAACCTCTCATGACGTGTCGGACAGTCTTCAGTGAGCCCCCTCGCAAGGCGAGCACCCTCTACACCAGCTGCTTAACCGAGGGGGCGCCGGCTACGCACACTTCCAGCATCACGTGGTCCACCAGCTGCAGCGTGAAGAGCCCGACAGACAGGCGGCGCATGTACAGCGCCTCCTCGGCCATGTCTGAAGATTCTTCATCAGTCTAGAATAAGGAAATAAAGGCATATAGCATCCACACTAGCACTGAATCTGAAGCAACCCGGGCCAGAACGGGCTTACTTGTTGATCTTACAATACAATTTATATTTCTTTTCCTTCAATGACATTACAAAATATACAATTTAATTTGTTATTGAAGTACTAACATAAGTGTGATGATGTAAATGTATTGACACATTTAGTGTCAATGACCTCACACTCAGAACAAGTGTCGGAATACATATGAAAATAGTTAGGATTTGTGACAACAAAACCATGTCATAAGTATATCATGGTTGACACACAAATAGCATGGCATTATTGTCACAAAATCAAATGTCCAACATTTCGTATCCGTCCACACCAGGACTGAATCTGAAGCAATATTACACTAAATATGTCAATATCTTCACTCAAGTTGGTTTCAACCACTGTTCACTGCGATTCTTTCGTCTTACACGTATCCAGGGTTGAACGATGGTCCTTTCAGGCCACACTTCAGGCTCCATGAGAGACTTCAGCGAAGTCGCGATGACCCCGACTTTGAAAGATGTTGACAGCGTCCGTCTGCTGACAGTCCTCTAGACGGTCATCCAAGAGGGTACAATGATGAATGATACAAAGATAGGGGAAAAGTTAGAACCCTGTGTCACTCATTTACCTTCCTTTCCTTCTAGATCTCTTATTCCACCTTGTCCACCTTTTCCAGATCGTTGAATTAAACATGCTTACTTGTGAATCTTACAATGATTGACAATACAAAGATTGGAGAATAATTAAAAACCTGCATTACTCCTTTAACTTCCTCTACTTCTCAATCTCTTGCTCCGCCTTGTCCATCTTCTCCAGATAGTTTCGGTATACATGCTTTCTAATGAATCTTACAATAATGAATAAGATATAAATGGAAGAATTATTAGAATGCTGTCATACTCCTTTACCTTCCATTCCTTTTCAACCTCTTGCACCACCTTGTCCACCTTTTCTAGATCGTTTCATCAAACTAGCTTACTTGTGTACCTTATAATAACAAATAATAAAAACATAGGGAAAAGTTAGATCCTCGAGGCACTCTTTTACCTTCAATTCCTTTTCAACCTCTTGCACCACCTTGTCCACCTTTTCTAGATCGTTTCATCAAACTAGCTTACTTGTGTAACTTATAATTACAAACAATAAAAACATAGGGAAAAGTTAGATCCCTGAGGCACTCCTTTACCTTCCTATCCTTCTCGATCTCTTGCTCCACCTTGTCCACCTTATCCAGGTACTTGAAGTGCAGCTCCAGCAGGCGGTCCACCTTCTCGAGATCGTTCTCGGTGAACTTGGCCAGCAGCCTCTGTCTCTGCGGCCCTCGGCACGCGCACAGCAACATGGCCGACACTATAGACAGCACGTGCTCCTCGTGCGCGTCCCTGCTCGGCACTTTCTTCCTGCGCGGCGTCTTCATGAACAGCGGGAAGATCGTCCGCAGACCCAGGATGTCCACAAACTTGTTGCAGTTGTCGCGGCCGTCGGGGCCGGACATGGCGTGATCCAAAACCTTCAAAGATCCGTTCCGTGACAATTTTTTCTCCCTTAAAGTGAAAAAAAATTATTATTATTATTAAAAAAAAAACTTTTTATTATTATCTAAAGCATTTATTTTGTTTAAATTGCTTTTGATGATATGCATTTACTACAACTTGACTCTAATAATGAGAATATCCATATAGTGACAACTAATAGAACTAATTGGCAGAGATTTGTAATGACCATATGTCCAAGATATGTAACTATAATAAGAACTTTAATATGTAACTATAATAATAACTTTTTTTAACTATAATAAGAACACTACAGGAGAGAATAAACTTAAGCTGCCTTTTTCTCAAGTCCCCGGGCTTGCGCAATTCTGGAGGGGCCTTTGGGAACTGTACATAAAATGTACTCAGCAGAGCTGTGAGACGCAGAGCTGACATGGTATGAGGTCTACAATACGACAGCTGATAGAGCTTTGTGGCGGCAGTTCGCTAATACCATACACTCCAATTACGAGAGCGGATATGATGATAATGATGAGGTTATGTAGTTCAACAGTTCACGCACGTGCCGTTAACGACGACACACATCCTCGTCCCGAGCACTTCATGCGCTACTGATGTATATTTGCATGCCAAACCTCACACGATTATTCATATCGCGAATGGCTACCAACAGATGGTATTGCCACCACAGATGATGTGTTCGGTATTACCTTTTTGATGAATTGTTTGGTATGTTTGGTTACCTAAGCATGAGGTTCATAAGTTGCAGCCCCTCTCCTCTGAGGAAGCGGTCCCTGTTGGAGGTCTGCATCAGAGCAGAACACAAGCAGTTGAACAAGTTTTCCATCATCTCTTGTTCTTCAGTGCTGCTGGGATCGTGGCGTTTGTAGAACTGCAACCCAAAATTGACAAATAGATTACTTAGTATTAAATATTATGTATTAATTATATTTCAAGCAGTCATTTTGAGATCCATTATAAATATTAAACAGGTTTTTTTTTGGGCGAAAAATGCATAATTTTTACCCAATTCTTATTTTTTAAGAACCCGCAAAAGATTTATATACTTCAACCACTGATATACACACAGAGCCAAAGCAAACAACCATCTTTTATGATATTTCCCTCATTTTGATTTACATACAAGTTAAGTGAGTCAATTAAATATAATTTAAGATATTTAAATTGATATAAATTCAATATATTTGCAAGCCATTAGATAGATTATAAGCACAGTTTAAATTTTTTCAAATAATTTGGATAAAAAGGTAATACATGTAAATTATGGGACATTAAAACAGAATAATTTAGAATTTCTTGAAATTCATAAGGCGATAAATAATTTATTTGATATAATTAAAAGTACTTCATACTTTCTTTTTAATCAATTAATATTTAAATTTATTCCATTACATAAATAAAAGTATTAATGAATTAATTAGTTATTAATAAATAAATAATGAAGGTTTTTGCAAAATTTGAAATTGGGCGATAGTTAGCCTTTATAAGATGAGGGTGTACATATCAAACTGATCCAGGCCATTGTTTCCTCTAATTAATAGGTAACTTTGCGTGCAAAAAATATTGGCTGTGCAACTTTGGAAGGAGTCACATGCAGAAGAGCGCAGCCGGTGGAGACCAGTGCATTCTATGATGTTCAGCCAGGGTATTTTTGTTCAAGGTTTTTTAATTTTTTTTATGTAAACGCATGTAGGAGAGCACAGCTGGTCAAGACCAATTGTCTCAATCCTCCGCAGGGTAAGATCACGAAAGAAACCGAAAAAGAAGTAAGACTGGCGGCGCTCGCAGCATGGCAGAGCAGATGGTCGACCTCGCTCAAGGGTAGACACACATATTCCTTCTTTCCTTCTGTCCTCGATAGAATGGAGATGCCGTGGCTTATTCCAAACCACTGGACTAGTCAATTCATGACTGGGCACGGCAATTTTAAGGCTAAACTCTTCAAGTTTAGCCTCGTTGATAGTCCAGACTGCCCATGCGGCAGCCCCTTGCAGGACGCTGAACACGTTCTGTGGCATTGTCCAAGATTAGATTTAGCGAGGCAAAGGCTCCTTAGCGTAATCCAACAGAAGTCTGGACCGGTTGGATATATCGATCTCATATCTACGGAGCCCAACTACCATGCATTTTCTGTATTCGCGGCGACCTTCGGCGAAGAAGTCTAAAATTGCAAATTTTAACGTCTCAACTACTAACTTTTACACCCATGTGTGGTGTTGCTCACCAAAACCAGTTACTTGTATAACGAGAATGTACTCTGAAAACAATGCCTTGGTAAGTGCTCCCAAGGAGCGCAGGTACAAGGCGACCGGCCCGGGGGCCTAAGGCCCCAAAAATATCTGTTTTGTTTTATCTTTTATCCCTTTTATTTATGTTTCTTAAAGAGATCCAGATTGTAGGAAGGAGGAAACACAAACGCTGGAAGAGCATTCCAAAGCTTACCGGTGGTATTAATGAAGGAACCTTGGAAACTGCCAGTTCTTGGTCGACACACATTAACCGTTTGTGCGCAATGTTGTAATACATGTGCGATTTTCGAGCAACTTAGAGGAAACACTGGTTCAAACTTTCATGTTTGAATAGCTCTTCACTTTTTGAAATGAATCTTAGGCAATGCCACTGAACTGATAAATAAATAGATAATTGTGAGGTACCGCCAATTGCTGCAGCAGAACGTCAATGCCATCCAAATCTCCTAGGAGTTGTCTGTTCTCCGTTGACTCCTGTACCAAGATGGACAGAATCTCACTGACGTACAGCTTGTTGCCATCAAACGGAGCTTTCATCTGGAAATTTAACAATCAACAGTAAAAAAGAAAGTTTTATCGGGTATGTAATAATAAAAAGTAATGATAATTACTAATTATTGTGTGTACCTTCAGTCTCTTTAACAGCCATTGCATGAAGCCAAGCTTTGCCACCTCTATGCACAGTTCTGGTCTGAATTCTGTTATGTTCTCCAATATGCCTTTAAAAAATACAATAATGCTTAAAAAAAACAAGTTATAATTGTAAATTTAAGTAGGTGTATCATTTATAGGTGACGGCAATAGCACATCATTAGCGTGTTCTCGTTAGATCACCACACATTTAGTAACATTGGGAATTTTGATGCAATAAAAAGAGGATCGAATAGCAGAAATATTAGGTAATTTGGAAAGAATTTTTTTTTTAAATATTTTTGCCGCTGTAGAAAAATGCAGTAGTCTGAAATTGAAGAAACTCATTTTTTTTTTGTTTGATAAGGGACTGAAATCATTTGCGATGTTTATGGGGACATCATGAAGCTTCGAAAGTTCTCTAAATATATTGTAATCGATTTCTGAGCTCTAAAATACCCCCGGTTGGTGTGAATTTGATCCCTCACCCGTAAAATGCCAATCATAGCCTATTAATTAAAATTAGTGGTAGACGAAAGTCATCCCGTAAAGACCACCCTTTCATAGTAAATTCCAGTAATAATAAGAATGATGCGTGAATCTCAGGCTATAGTCTATAACGTTGGCGGATCAAAATTCCACATGCAGCGCTTAGCTATATATACACCATGGATAAGCATCATAGAATTCCACAGATGAGACATCAGAATTACTATCACCATCTGTCGGTGGTCTCCTGTATGTGTTTACATAAAAAAAGGTGCTAGAAGGTTAAAATGCGGCTCCAACTTACCTAATGTGTTGTGTACTCCGTCCCGTTCTTCCGCGACCTGCTCATCTAGCCTTGACAGGTTGTGCAACAGCAGGGGCAGAGCTTGCCCCGCGTGCAGAGCGTCTAGCAGAGCCCTCGCTCCCTCGTCGCTCTCGTGGAGGATGTCCACATCCGTGAGCTCCTGCAGCAGCTGCACGGCCTGGGTGGAGATGTCCGTGTTGTCGTGGGACAGAAGCTCTAGCAAGGAAGGGATGCAGCGGAGGGACACGAGAAGGGGGTATAGATCGGGCGCTGTGGCAACAGCACTCAACTCCTTTAAAACAAATTAAAATAAAAAAATTGTGATGGAAGAATTATTAACGACAACGTTTGTTGGACACACGCTGATACCAGACATTGCGTGAATAAACGAAAAACCCTGAAAAATACTTAACGTAATATGGAGTAAATGATGTTATCATGGCCTTTCAAAAATACATTGCTGTAAATAAGCATTTATCTACTGAATCCATTTTGTGAAAGGTAAACACATTTTAAAAATATATTGAAATAATAATCAAATGTGGTACCAAATTTAAATTCACTTGTTTAAGAGTATCTTTGTTTTATTTTCAGTTGAGTTCAATTGTTCTCTAATGTTTGGAGAATGTGTCGTTAACCTCACTCGACAATGATCGGGACCAAGCGTGATGGTACAAATACTTATTTCTATGCTATTTTCATTTAATATAGTATTTTATTACTAATATATTGTATGTAATTATAACTATATTTTTTTCTTTTCTTTGATATCTATGCATTATAATCAGATTAAGTTGCTGATTATGATAATTGTATTATCTTCTAATGAATGCCAAAATACTTGAGAATATATAAATTAAAATAAAAAACACATCAGATTGAGATATTTAGAATGCTGCATATAGGTAATGAGCATACCGATGGAATAGAGACTGTTTTACCTGTAGAGCTTGATGAAGGTCCACTTCACTGTCCATAAATTTGTCCGGCTGTTCAGGAAACTTGATCCTCATCTCTCTGTTTCTTAGGGACTTCTTTTCAAAAGCCAAAACTAACTTCTTGACTGCCGTTTCATCGATCACATCACCCTGTACATAAAAATTACATTTTACATTTAGTACACTAGTTCACATGAGACAATAATTAAACTGTGCTAAAAATACATATCGTTCATAAACAACAATAGTACATTGGGCCCACAGTTCTTGTTTGATCGCCAAAATGAGATAAGTCACTGCCTGTTGATAGCCACTAACATGCCCTTTATTTAAGGAAGAACGACTTCATGTCACCAGGATAATTATCGGGTCGCGTGGAGACCGATTGAGGAGCAGATTAACAACACAAATACTTTTTCAAAAGCACATTGACAAATAAATTTCGATATCTTGACAACTTTTTGTTTTGGGGCCGAGCGTTGCTTTCAGACCTTTAGACGAATCATATGCGTTACCAGTCGCGGTCCACGTACTACTGACTGGGCACCGGGCGCTGTGGTCGGTGACACCCAGCGCCGCAAGTGGCGATCTATATAACTAGTCTTCCTAACGGAATTACAAAAGACAACACATGCGTGTCCGATGAGCAAATGAAAATAAGAGACGAAATATCACATATCGAGGTTTTCGGCAACAGCCTGCAAGGGCTATATTACGCTGATATCACAACGTATCGTTGGTTGGGTTGAACCGTTCGTTAGGAAGGTCTAAGTCTCAGGAGCGTCTGACTAATCATCCAGTCTCGTTAAAAATGTTGTTTACCGTTTTGATCACTGGGTGTTTATAGACTTATTTTACTAATAATATATATTGTAATATGTGCATTTTTTTTATCAAATCCACTCCATATTGCAAGCATATGAACACCACGAATTGGCCTTTCACAGTTCTATAAGCTCAGATTGTCTACGTCTCGTCCCAGAACACCTGTATACCAGGAGATCCTCATGTATCAATAGGCAGTGACGCATCCAAGATTCAGTCCGCGCCTAATGCTGTTTACCTTCAGTGATTTAACGATAACCGCGCTAGCAATGTGCTATTGACACTTAAAACGCATCTGGAGGGTCATCTATATTTCAATCTGCTGCAAACGCAATAGGAAAAATCTTTATGGAAGCGTACACTATAGGAGGGTTGACTCGTATGATCGCAAAGCTCCTTGTGTTACTGAAGAGTAAGTATTTATAATACTTGTGAAAAAAAATATTGAAAGACTATGCCGCACTGCAAAGTATGACAGAACTGTGTGGTGATAATTTGTTGAAACAATATATAATGGAAATGGATTAAAATGAAAGAGATGTCATTATTTGACCTGTGTCTCTTGATTTTCCACAAACTGCAGGATGGTCTCCCGCTGCAGCTGTGAGATTGCGGGTTCAGGCAGATGCAGTTGTGCAAGTTCCTGCTCCTGCACCATGACAGCAGCTCTGCTCCTTGCCACGCGCTGCATCTTGCGAGCGCTCGGCTCTTCATCCGAATCGTCCGAGTCATCTTCATCGGGCCTCTTCGGCGTCTGGGACGGCTGAAAAAAGAACATTATTTATTTTAGAGATTAACTGTAATATTACTGTAATTCATTTAATTTATTTTTTACTTTTAAAAACATTACAATAAGATTCTTTCGTTTTTAACCCTTTATTCCCTTTATTATATAAGTCCCATACCACAAAATTCAATATTAATAGTGCATTTTGATGCAGTCGTACCCTGACGGGACTAATAAGTCGGATTTATAAAACTATGAAATTAATGCTTATTTTAGAAAAAAAAAAGTTTTTCTTAATTTTTCTCGATATCCTATGAACTCTTATTCGTATAAAAATAATCAGTAAAGTAAATACATTATTTCATAATTCAGTAAATAAAGGGTTAAACAATGAAAAATTAAAAAATATATACAAAAAAATAACTTTTCAAATTAACCACTTAATGGTTTTAGACACCAATAGGTAAGAATAAAACCATGCATTTCTGAAATTACACACTACGTGTGTGCAAATACATACAAGAGTAAAAAAAATTAAAGGGTTAAAAATATATATTTATTATTTTTTGATAAAGAAATTTGTAAAAAAGACCTTTTTTAATGATTTTTTCAACAACAAAAAAGGGGTTAAAAAAAGAAGAAATATACTACAAAGTTTGAAAGTTTACTAAACAGAAAACCACGAAACGATTTAAACAAAATGTAAACCTAATCGCCATGCTGGTATAATTGTACCTAACTATACACAAACGACCGATTTTGGATTAGAAAAAACATATTTTTTAACTAAATTCAGTTCGTCAATTTTTCGTATTTTTGCTGTCAAAGTCTTTCAAAGTGTGATATAAACAGTATTTTCAACTGTCAAATGGTAAATTATAGAAAGATTAATTGTATTACAATTTTATCCTCAGTTATTCATAAGATAACAGATAATATTGTTTTGTAAAGCATGATACACCAAAATGAAGAGTTCCATTTATTTTAAAATAAAATCAAAGACGTTTTTATTTGGTAAGCAGTAATGGTAATAGAAATATACGTTGAAGATATTTAGGATTAACCCAAAAAATAATTACAGTTGATCATACCATTCATGTTTAATTTACGAAATAATATAACCTAAAAATGACAACATAATAATTTAAATGTGTAAGTCTATTTTTAGTAGTGAAGTTAAAACTGTATTAATAAATATTTGTGTGTTACCTTAAAGGCAAGCAACTCCCCGATATCCATCGTTTTTTTTACTTCATTTAATTACGTACATTTAAAAAACAATACAAATCGCATTCTTTACAAACGTCAGTTGGTTCATAGACTATAACGACACTCTGTGTAATAGACTAATATAATTTCAATTATATGTATGTATAAGTATTTTTAAATAAATAAAAACACACATATAAATATAATATGTATGTATAAACAAATAAGAACAAAAACAAAAAATTTAAATGGAATGGTGGCGCATTCGTCACTCTTAAGGCATTTAAAAAAGAAAAAACTTAATACCAACGCCTTTGGAAATAAAATATTATAATTATACAACACATTTTTCAGCACAAACTTATAGAAACCTGCTTGAAAGTTTATTTTCTTAAAACATTTATGTGTAAAAATATTTACCCATAAATGAACTTTTATACAGTCTACTAAATATTTTCAGAAAAAAACATACCAAATACAATGAGGTAAATTATAACTAATTATTTTTGCTGGTGGTCATAGCTCAGTGGACACAGCGTTTGCTTTGCAAGCCAAAGATCGTGGGTTCGATCCCTGATGGAGATTAAAAAAAAAGGATTTGTAATCGATTTCTGAATTCTAAAATACCCCGCTGTGTGTGAACTTGATCCATCACCCGTAAAATGTCAGTAATAGCCTATTAATTAAAATTGGCGGTAGACGAAAGTCGTCCCGTGAAGACCACCCATTCATAGTATATTCCTGTTAAAATAAAGGATGATGCGTAAATCTCAGGCTGTAGTCTATGACGTTAGCGGATCAACACTCCACATACAGAGTTTATCCATATACACCATGGTAAGAGTCATAGAATTCCACAGATGAGACTTCTCAATTACTATCACCATCTGTCAGTATTCTCCTGTATGTGTTTACATAAAAATATAACGATACATTTTTCGAATTGTATTTCAATAATCTGAAACGTTTTCAGAGTCCATAAAACATGATTGCTTTGATTAAACTAGTACGGCGACTAGTTTTCCAAAACATTCGTTTTTTTTTTTGCCAGTAGATATCATTGTTGTCAAATCTGGCAGCGGAGTATGCAAAGTGCCACTATAGCTAATAATAATTAACAATAAGATATACTAAATGGTATTAAGGATTATTATGCGTCAATTATACCGTAGTTGAGTATTGAGTGTACAAATTTTAAGTTTATTCAACAAAACTTGATTCATTATAGTGAAGCGTTACTCAAAATAAATATTATAATTAAATTTTAAGGCCCCAATATTTATTGTAGTTTGTATTATTAAACTGGAAATGGTTTTTTATTGTCTCATACAAGACATTAAATTTACTATCAAGAAACAAATTTATTATGGCGAATACCGAATTTGCAAGAATGACTTTTTTAAAATGACTTATTAAAATTACGGTAACAATAAGATTAATTTGATAAAATTGTTACAGAGATAATAAATTCTATAACGAGTTGGGAGTTATATATGTCAGCAAATGTCTTAGCGTGTTTATTTAATAAAATAGTAAGCAATAATAAGATTCTTAACCGTAAAGTTACTAGCCACAACTTTTAGTAAATATATTTGGTTACCCCAATAATATTATTGGAGAAAATTTATCTGAAATAAATCATATTAATGTCATAAATAACTTCCTCAGGTATTCTTAAGGTTCTCACGGCCAGATATGATATTGTGATTTTTGGGTTTAGCCGTGTGTTGGAAGGACAATTCTTAAAATGAGAACAATTTTGTACATATGGGAGATTCTTTATGATTTTGGTGTACATATACGATGATCGTTATTATGAGATTTTATCATATAAATATATTGTGATACATTCCGCAATGTTCTCAAGGAAATATATATTTTGCAATATATAATGCAATAGTTAATAAAATAATAAATAAATAAACACAGCGGCACGACTAGTCTACAACGCGCCCAAATTCTGTCACATTACTCCAATACTACACCGACTGCACTGGTTGAGAGTTTCGGCTAGAATCCAGTATAAATTATGCCTCTTAGCTTACAAGGCACTCAACGGAACTGCACCGGGCTATCTGACAGAACTTATCAAGCCTTCAGAAATAAGCGCGCGTGGAGAGACACTCAGATCGGCTAGAGCAAATAGAAGCACCCTGCAGCTGACGGGAGGTAGTCTTAGCACGGTCTTTGGCAATCGGGCTTTCAGCTACGCTGCACCAATGGCCTGGAACTCACTACCGGAAAGCATAAGAGAGCTTAAAGCGGAGGCATCCTTCAGAAGCAGACTCAAGACCCACCTTTTTACTCAGAGAGGCAAAGAAGCGCCTTTGGAATGATCATTCGGTCATAAAAGAGCGCTATACAAATACTAATATAATAATAATAATAGTGTGACATACATCTCAAGGAAAGAGACAAACCTACACAATTATTATATCAATGTTTCTTTCACTACATTCACAACTGCAACAAACTATATTATATATTGTATATTTAACACTAAGTTTATCATCAGTATACACATCCCTTCTAAAACGTCACAATATTTTTTTTTTTGTTAAATTGAGCGGTCGCTCCTATTAATTCTGTTATTCTGACAACCAGTTGTCAAACAAAATAATAAACAATACGCACTTTATATTACCTAAAATATTAAATGTAGTCATTTTTATACAAAGTTATATGCAATAAGCACATAACAAACAATATTCGAATGTATTTATAGCTTTTGTAATGTTTGGGAAACACAAATATTATTTTACTTCAAAAGTTGATTGGCCTTCGAACTTTACGCACGAAAAAAGTCTCTAAATCATTTCAGGGTTAGATAAATATTGTAATATTCTTGTGACGTTATCAAGCATGTAACATGTTATCGTGGATTTTTTTCATATCATGCAATACGGTGCTTTAGTATTCTGCCTCTGATAAAACAGACTACGCAAACAATCGGCGAGGCAAAGTTTGCCGAATTAGTTATGTGATCTCATGACAGAAAGAAGAGTGTTCCGTGTAGTGTAAAACATCTAGAAAGGTTTGAAAAGTGTTTTAATTCGTTGATTTTGTAAAGTTTTCTGTAAAAAAATATGCATATTATTATTTTCAACATAACCTAGCCGGTACCAAAGTTCAGACTTCAATGTTGTCAGTGTATAAAATTGATTAATCATTTTGACGTATCGATCGCGAAAGTAGATCATTCTTCTTCTTTTTTAATTGTTTGTTTTTAATATAAATTTAGTAAAACCTATGCGCTATTATATACGAATGAAGATTATTAAAATTAATAATGTACCTGCTTGGTCGTACTCATGGATCTGTTACGTACCGGACTAGACCAAGCCCCCTTTTGTTACATAGTTTTTGTTTTGTTCTATAAAATATGAATAATGTTTGATATTTTGTACTTATAATGACCGAAGACGCATGTTCATCATTGTTTTTAATCTAATTCAATCCAATTTTACATACTTTGAAATGAATTTTACAACTATGTTTATTTGCAGATGGTGTATTTATGGGTATTAAACAACATCGGGAGACGGTAAGAATTATAAAATTATACTTTATCTAATACAATATCTATTTATATAAATAAGTAAAAACATATATCTTTACTATCTATTGAGCAAAAAATCTATATTATTCCAAATCAAAAAACTTCCCTTAATTTTTTATTAATGTTTATTGGATATTTCCTGAATTTTTTTGTCATTGATTTATTTTTGTATTCCAATAATATTAAGTCTTTGGATTAAAAAGAATAATTATTGTATTTGCTGTGAAATATTTAAATTTTATGTGACAGTAAAATAAACATGATAGTATTCATTTGTTTATTGTTTTAATTTTGTATAAAATTTATTTTAAATATTTTTTGAGACAGCAAAATCTGTATAATTCTAACATTCGTAATTCAAAATAATCTCTAATTTGAATTTCTTTTGCTTTTTCAAGTACAAATTTTCCATCCTTCCATTTTTGCTTGAACTTTTGTTTTACTTCTTCACAAAGATATTAAATATTTTTTACATATTTTTAGTACAACGTCTCTTCGATCCAGCGCCTTCAAAGCTTTTCCATCAAGATGGCAGTCCACAGAAGCACATCAGCTGAAGGCCGACATTCCCTTGAGGCCAATAGGCAAAGTACTGATTGCCAACCGCGGAGAGATCGCCTGCCGCGTTATCAAGACTGCCAGGAAACTTGGAGTTCAAACAGTGGCCGTCTACTCGGATGCTGACAAGAACTCAATGCACGTGCAGATGGTGAGAATAGAATCTTTTCCATTAAAAATGGTCTCTGAAAATTTACTGTAGAAGAGTAAATGCTGTAAGAGAGCATAAAACATTTTTTCCATTTCTTCAATCTGCGCAATTCCATCTCATCCTGATGAAAGATTGTTAGGGAACGACATATTTGGATATTTTGTATCATATATATAATCAGTTGTTGAGTTTTTAAAGAAAATAACTCCAGAAATCTTTATAATGGAAACATTGCTTATGAAGGATGCATAAATGCCTATAGTATATGACATTGGGAGATCCGAAATATTAATGCAGCTCTTAGCCATACTCAAAAATGGTATGTATGAAAGAATCAACAGATTTTTATTTTTTTATTTACTATCTTTCGGTATTTTCCTGTATGTGTATATATAAAAAAAACAAAAAAACATACTCTTAGAAATTTAAACTGCTTAAAGGCATAAGCTTTGAACACTCAAAAGTAATAATATACTATAAAAGAAGTTTGGTGGGATTACATAAATTGAATGGTAAATGCCGGAAAATGTATTATATGAGAATGATTTACTACGGTTCCACTGTATATATATTTTTGCAAATTTTAGGCTGATGAAGCCTACCGCATAGGGCCACCACCGTCGCAGCAGAGCTACCTTCTTGGCGATGCCGTGTTGCAGGCAGCAATCAAGTCTGGAGCTCAAGCCGTTCATCCGGGGTACGGGTTCTTATCAGAGAGCCTGGAGTTTGCCGACAAGTGTCACAAGTCGGGGGTCATCTTCATTGGACCTCCGGCTGATGCCATCAGGGACATGGGCATCAAAAGGTATGTGAAAAATGCAGCATTTAATTATGAACAATCTAAGTCAACATTGAGAAAATGTAGTAATATAATCTATGGTACATTGAAACCTCTTTATTTCGTTTTTCGAGGGACTCTAAAATCAATTGTACTGTGATTATATATACACTGGAACCACAAACATTACCTAAATTGTGGTTTAATGGTGATTTCAGCACATCAAAAGCCATAATGTCAGCAGCCGGTGTTCCCATCATCGAGGGTTACCATGGAGAGGAGCAGAAAGTGGAATATCTTCAGGAGCAAGCACAAAAAATTGGCTTTCCATTGATGGTCAAGGCTGTCAGAGGTGGAGGTGGTAAGGTAAGAGTAATCCCTAACAAGAAACATTGCAATTATTGGTAATATGAACATATATAGGTTATGATCTGCTCGATTTGAAGGGATCAGCTTAATTTATACATATATATATATATATATATATATATATATATATATATATATATATATATAAAAGAAAGTTTTGTTAGTTACACCATTTATAACTGTAGAACGGCTGGACCGATTTTCATGATTTTTGATTTGTAAGATTCGTCTTGATCCTTTATAGAAGAATAACTGTTAAATTCCAAATAGAAAAATAACCCTTAAACCATCGAAAAAAAAACGTTTCGTAGAAGTAGAATATTGATTTTTTCATACTTTTGTATGGAACAGCTATTTAGATTCATGCTGGTTCCAAAAAATGGCGTTTTATGCATTCTTTAATTACCAAATTAGGTTTTCACACAACGTCATGTCAGCTTAAATATTAAAAAAATCTAAATTTATAAAGTTGCTAAAATAAACACAAAAGTGAACACAGCATTTACTGATGAGGCGGTATAAAGTTTAACCAGTCAGCTAGTCATTAAATAAAGGTAAAAATCCATTCTCAATAAACAATTTTAACTCCCTAACAGCATCATGTCTTTTTAATATCTTTTTATGATGATATTTACTGCACGTTTGTTATTGCAAATTTGTGAACTGGCCATACAAGTGGGGAATGTGTTTTGTAAATTGATTCATATCACAATATTATTATTTTTTAAATTTATTTTAGGGCATGAGAATAGCCGAGACTCCCGCAGACTTTTTGGCTGCTTTGGATTCCGCCAAAAGAGAGTCTTTGAAGGCTTTTGGAGATGACAACGTTTTACTAGAAAGATATGTCACAGACCCAAGACACGTGGAAGTCCAGGTATTACCTATAATATAAAATTTCTTTTATTATATGGCAACACTAACTTGCAATTTGTTATCAAGTGTATCAAGTTGTATGCAAATATTTTATTTTCTGTGTCGTATTTAAACTATTGATTGTAAATGAAATGATTATGAAATTCTAATTAATGCACTGATAAATTAATAGAATAAATTAAGATATTTGACCTCATTGACACTAAAAAGAGGATAAATAAAGCATTGTTTTTAAATGATACATTTTGAAATAATATACACTTCATAATGTACTTATAAAATAGGTTATAGGAACCATCTCAGAGAGGCAAGCAAAATTACTTTTAACAGTAATTGAGTAAGATTTGATATACATTTGTATTGATTCCAGGTGTTTGCAGACATGCACGGAAATGCTGTCCACTTGTTTGAAAGAGATTGTTCTGTACAAAGAAGGCATCAGAAGATCATTGAAGAAGCCCCAGCTGTAAGATCTTATATCAAATATATACATATTTGTATTCTTGGTAATTCTTGGTGTGATTTGCTGCGTGAAATAGCTAATCTTACCCCACTACACCACTGCATTCTTTAAAAACTATTATGTCAGCATTAAAATTGTGTTTTTTGTTTTGACCAAATGACCATTTCAAAAGCGCTTATTTTCCTATCTATGTAAAAAGGTGTATCTTGAGTCTATCTCTGAGGAATTCCTTCGCTTTGAGCTCTCTTATACTTTCTGGCAGCCAGTTCCATTTTTGATTTGCAGTGTTATTATTCTTATTGTTAATTAATTAATTAACAATAATAATAATAACACTGTAGTATTTTGCAGTATTTTGCAATTTAATTAAATTGCAAAATACTACCAAATTTTGATTGTAGTTATTGAATATAATGATATATATATGTTTTAGCCGGGTTTATCATCTGAGACGCGGCAAGCTCTGGGTAGTGCCGCAGTGAGAGCAGCTAAAGCAGTGGGATACGTCGGTGCCGGGACTGTTGAGTTCATCCTGGATAGAAAGACTCACTCCTTCCACTTCATGGAGATGAACACCAGACTGCAGGTGGAGCATCCCATCACAGAGATGATCACAGGTGAACATGGGCTTGACACGTGTTAAAAGAGACCTGTTGAAGGCTTAACACGTGTTATGGCTTGAACGAGAATAAAAAGTAACATGTTCTTTACATAAAATAACATGTGTTATGATTGTAGCTTCAAAGTCTGCACCACATTAATTTACTCCAAAGAAGGACAGTTCATCTGATAAATAATGACTCCCTAATGTCTCACCTCTAACTGGGCGGCATAGTCCATTGGTTAAGGCATTTTTTTGTCATTCAGATGCTGTCGGTTCTAACCCCGACTAAGTTTGATTTAAAAAAAAAAAAACAAATCTAAGCTCTAAACATGCCCCCGGTATAGTTGAGATATCCCTTAAGGACTAAGGAGCGTCGTGCTGATCATCCGATCTCCTTAAAAACACTGATTATTGAACACTCAAATATTTTCTGGTCGTACAGCCACAGTCTATGCGAATTCGCGGGTTCTTGCCCTTGAGGATCCCGGGAACCATCTTTGATCCCATGTGAACCTCCAGGTATATTTATATATATATATTCTGGGACAAAGCATACTCAACCTGAGCTTACAGAACTGTGAAACGATAATTTTTGGTGTCCATATGCTCCAAATTATTAAGCGGATATGGTAAAAAAAGTCCTAAAAACACTTAAACATACGTTAGGTGTAACTTGTAATCTATCATTTTTAGGTACCGATCTTGTCGAGTGGCAGTTGCGTGTCGCGTCCGGCGAACCTCTCCCGTTGACTCAATCGGAGATCATCATGAACGGTCACGCGTTCGAATCCCGAATCTACGCCGAGGATCCTCGCGGCGGGTTCCTGCCCGGGGCCGGGCCCCTGCTGCACGTGGACACTCCGCAGCCCTCTTCTGACGTCCGCGTGGAGACCGGAGTCAGGCAGGGGGACGCCGTGTCCGTCCACTATGACCCCATGATTGCCAAATTGGTTACATGGGGCAGAGACAGAGGCGAGGCGCTTACCAAGATGAAAGACAAACTCTCAGATTACCAGGTATACAACTCATTACCAGCCTATATCTGTCCACTATCATTAATTTAGATACGTCAACCGATGTCAACGGTCGGGGAATCTTATGACGGCATATGCCGACAGCCCATGCGAAAGGGTTAATGTACATTTATGTTCCAGATTGTTGGTTTGGAGACCAATGTAAACTTTCTCATCACTCTGAGCGGACATCCACAGTTCCAGAAAGGTGATGTTCACACGGCCTTTATACCGGAACACGAGGCATCTCTGTTCCCAGAACTTGTTGTTCCAGACCAGGCAGTTGTTCAGGCGGCTCTAGCAGAGGTTAGAAAACATAACTAGCTATCAACCTTTAGTAATATATATTAACATCCTCCTCTCACTTAAAAAGGTTGTTATTCCGTCGCGTGATGGGAGGAGGTTTTCGGTACCAGTCAACAAGGGCTCTTTGGTGCTGATGTCAATATTTGTAATTGTTGATTTATGGCTTACATCGCTTTCATAATCATGGGCACATATATTTAAATATTTAAGGTTAATTACTGTTAATAATTAAAATTAAATTAGTTATATTTATAAAATAACCACGTTAAAAATATTCAGTTTTTATTTCACATTTTTATTTTATAACTTTAAGATTATCAACTGACAATGCTTGGTGAAACTGCATAATTAAACATTATTTTTTTAATGAAAAATATTTTGATTTTATTTCACTTTATTTTTCAGAGATTTAACATGTTATACATGCTATAATATAATGAATAAATTAAATTAACAAAACCGGTTGTTAACAAAGTTTTTAAATGTATGGTTTGTTTCAGATCCTCAACGATCAGTTGGAGAGCGCCTCTAGCATGCAGGATTGTGGGATCCGCATACCGCCAGTTGGATGGAGACCAAACTATCAGCTGACTAGGGATTTCAAATTCCACTGCAACGGAAAAGGTAACGAAATGGAAACAACAACACAACTATGTGGCGGAATTTTTTAATGAAAATATGTTCCAACTAGAGAGCGGATACGGAAAATAATAACTTGACACTATTGGGTTAATTAGAAAGAAACTATGGAACTCGGGTAAATCTTATTTATTTGGAAATATAAGTGAATACAGGAATTAAATTAAAATTACGACATGCGTTAGTGAAATGCTTTTAAGGTTATATCATGGACAGGAAGAGGTCTCGACTATATACTGTAGAGTGAAGTTGGCGTCACACTAGGAAATATTCCAAAGAACAAACGTTAGAAAACAATTGAAAATAACTGAAAAAGAATACTCGTAAAACGAAATAATTCAAATTTTATTCGAAATTCGAATTACTTATCAATTCTTTTTAAAAAACCTATTTATCTCTTAAGTCTCTCGTCTCTTACGAAGTTTGATGCTAGTTTCAAACACACTACACATTTGGGACTATTGTATCAAAAAATTTGTCTATTGTATGAAAATGTTATAATAAACTAATAATACAAAAAATATATATATACTGTAGAATAAACCTTTAAAAAGAGGCTACAAATTCCATGTAAAGTTCATGACCACTATACACATCATATGCAGCTAATGGGTAAAGCTCAAGCCTTGAATAGTCTCAAATGGAAATTAGGTTAGGTTTGTTAGGTAGTCTAAAATGGAGGTTAGTTTAGGAGTTAGGTTAGGTTATAGTTAAAATAAAGGTTAGGTTAGGTTAGTAACGTAGTCTAAAATAGAGTTATGTTATTAATAATAGTTTAAATGCTATTTTTAAAAATAATTATTTTATTTTTCGCAGATGTGTCAGCCAATGTGACCTACCTCGAGAAGCCCAACAGTTACACTGTTCAGACATCCAGCGGGCAAACATTCTCAGTAAGCGGGAAACTGACGAAAAAAGACAACAGTCTCGTTCTGGACGTCACCATAGATGATGCCAGTTGTCGGTGCAATGTCGTCTTCTCCGAAGGCAGCATCTATCTGTTTGATAAGGTTAGTCTAATTCAAATTTAAAAACTAAGAAACTACGGAAATGATGAAAACAAAAGAAATCAGTATCATCTGAAGATCCTTCCGGAAATAACAATAACTGAAACATAAATTCAAATTTTCTTATATTCAGTAAAGAACTGAATTTCATATGTTTTATTTTATTATTTAGTATATAACAAATAAAATACATTCCAGTCGACCCTTCTATTACGTTTTCATTGGATCAAATGATTAGCCCGATGCTCCTGAAGCCAGGACCAATTAGTCCTAAAAGGCGATTCAGCCCACAGTAACAATATAGAAGGGATTGTTATGAAGTATATAAAAATCGTGCATTATAGAAGGGTTAAATGTATTCTCTTTAGATTTTGAATTAATGGAAAATAAGGAATATTCATTTGTTTCATTCAATCGATTATAACTTTTTTTGTACTGAAATAATAAACTATTAAAAAATGCAATCAGAGCAATGCAGGTGCGTGCATTTGATAAATAATAGCATTCTAACATCTAATCTCCAATACATGTCATTCATTCGGTTTATTATGCGTTTTTTCTCATTACTACCTAGATATTGCTCCTCCGGATTTTGTAATTTGATTCCTCGCTGTTCTAACAAAACATATATGAATTCATCAATGTCAGACCTGTCGAATTTTCTTTTACAATATGTTAATTTAGGCAAAGCAGCATCTCTAGCTCTTTTTTTTAACGCCATGGGCAAGTTTTGGATTGATTTTTCAGCATTTTTATTTCATACCCAGTTGTACGCCATAGATTCATTGGAAAATTAATGTATTTTGACACTCTCACTAGTGTTTATATAAGCTTTTTGTATGTAATTTAATATTAAAATGAACTGTTTTTAGTATCTAAGATTTTTCATTTTAACGAGCAACTGTTATATATATATTTATTTATTTTTTAGAGCGGCAAAACAGTCTTGGAGAAAGAGAAACCGAAATTCTTATCAAAACTCAACAGCGGTGACACTGCCAACAACAGTGGCAGTGCCAGGTCGCCGATGCCCGGCGTGCTGGAGCGCCTCCTGGTTGTCGAGGGTCAGCACGTGGACAAGGGGCAGCCCCTGTTTGTGGTTATAGCCATGAAGATGGAGTACGTGGTGAAGGCTGCTAGGGCCGGAACTGTGGCAAAGGTGGCCAAGTACAACGCGGGAGATAGCGTCGCCAAAGGAACTGAACTCGTCACGTTTGTGGAAGAAGAAGAAAAGAAGACTCAAAGTTGAATTGTTATCGAGGTGTGTAAATAAAGAATGAAATAATAAACTTTGTACAATCACTGAGTTTTAATGATTTATTCGTCTAACCAATTCGGTGACTTAACACCTTCTTCAGGATAAACTTAAAACTAAGCATAAATACTGACATCAGCATGATGTAGCCCTTGCTGACTGGTACCGAAAACCTCGATGTACAATCTTTTGTCTCATATTTCTGATCGCTTGTCAGACATGGATGTGTCGCCATATTGGCATTTTGGACAAGTCTGGTCACAGGTGTGACGTTAGTTATAAAGATCACCACTGGTGGCGCCCTTAGTAGTGGGCCAACGTCGGCGAGATCGTATTGTTTTTGGTCCGACCTGTTGAATGCTGTGACTAGGTCCATGCCATAAGTTCGTAAAATTATCGAAATATATATGCCAATGCGCTTCAGAAAAAGTCTTTGTGTTGTTAATCTGCTCCTCATCCTGCCACCACGCGACTGATTAACTACCTTTTTAAGAGAGAAGGATGTTAATACATAATATTTAATCAATACTAAAGAGAGAAGTGTAGGGAAGATGAGACATGTCAGAGTCTGTGGATGGAACGGTTTAACAGAGCGAATTTATTGGAAACATATCAAGTATCGGGTTATATGTTTAAATCGATTTATTTTTATTGCTTTACCTATTATTATTATTGATGGCAATTATCCAGTCTCTTGCGTTTATTACCGTTATAGGAATGAAACACTCAGTGGTTGAGCAATGTTTATTATTACTTTCTTCAAATATGACAAACCTCAATGTTACTGCTTTCTATGAATATGTGTTAATAAATGTTTATTTTAATTGTTTTTCTGTGTTGTTTATTTGCATTTTCTATGGATGCATTCAGACCAAACGAGCATTCATACTTTCTATCCCAGCTCCTTTTAATTTACTTGGCATGATAAATAAATCCTTATTCTAATGTTGTATTTTCATGCTCCATCAACTTTTGCTGCAAATTTCTTACTAGAGAACACTGTATGATAGATAACTCACAACATAACCGTTTAAACCATAGGTTCCCAAACTTATTTCTCTCGTAGACCCCTTGCCATGATTTTCTGTTTTCGGTAGACCCCCTCCTACTCACTGTGAAACTTTTATTTTTCAAAAAAAAAAAACATTAGTTCAGTGGTGTCAAACTCAAAAGGCACCAAGGGCCGCATGAGGTATTTTGAGTACGCCGGTGGGCCGCATCAAAAATACTTACGAATCACTGTGACATTTTTAAGGGGTGGACCAATAACCTCTTTAATATTTAAAATGGCTATAAAAAGTAAACACGCTGTATGAATCTACAACTTCATATTGTATTTTTAAAGTACAATAACTAGGGTTTTATTTTTTGAAGATAAAATTTGTAAAATATGAAACATGCCTCGTCTTCAACGCTTTTTCCAAACCCTCTTTGAACATTTTGTACAATTCATAAACTCTTGTTTTCGATAAAGCTTTGCTCACCGAAGGCTTTCTACAACATTTCAACGTTTCGACATCAAAAATTTCATTCCACACACAAAACTTAATTTAACTGCGTTGTTGAATAATTTCAGACATTGGGACAGAGCTCGTGATGCAATTCTCTTTTACCTTTATATACCCCCATTTTTTTCCTGTTGTCATAGACCCCTTGCAGGTCCTCATAGACCCCCGGGGGTCCACATAGACCACTTTGGGAATCACTGGCTTAAACTAACAATTTTGGAATTTCTCTATATACATATACAAGTATTTTTGTTGTTGTTAAAATCGAATAATTAAATCCCTTCATCTTTATAAAACAAAACAATGCAACTGTTATATGGAATCACGCTACAATATTGTTCCAAGTATAATTCTTGCCTAAAATGGATTTTACGTATTTTAAAACGTAAATATTATTACTCTAGAACAAAATAAGCAATATTTTTTGAACGCCTATTTCAGAAAACATTTAAAAAGCCATTTTCTGACATTTCTTTTCCTTTATTTTATCCGACTGGCAATCTCACTTATTTATTTTTCTTTCTGGCCAATTCCACCCCCAATTAAATGGCAATTTAGTCTGAGGAAAACGAAAGTTTTTTTTCGTTTTTTTTCTTTCAAATAAGTTATTATTATTAATGACTGGTGTACTTTACTAATGATCGAGTTTAATATATACCTACCAATGGTTATAGCCATCAGTTAAAGTACTTATATATCACGCTAGTAGTTCGCGTTCGATCTCCGCCACAGCCGAGGTTTTTTTATAACCACCAAGCTATGCCCTCTAGCATTGCTAAGTGGTTAAAGCGCTTACTTGCCAAAGCGAAGGTCCTGGATTCAATCCCCGACAAAGATTAAAAAAAAGATCTGTCCCAGATTATGAGATCTAAGGTCTGGAAGAAGACGCCATAAGGGTTCAAAGGAGGATTCGAAACTAAATAAAATGAATTTAATCTTTTGGTAAAAGCGCTGTGATCTGTTATTAGCTGGGTAGACCAATTATCACTAATAAAAACACGCATTTACCAATTTCGCACGTATTTTTGGCGAGAGAACCTTCCATCTCATTCGGACCCGTGACTGTGATTCTAATCTCTTTCACGGTTTTTTTTAACCCTTTCGTTCCGGCTCGGTGGAATACAAATTATACTGTCAATACGGCGGGAATTTTTAAATCATTTTTTTTTGCTTTAAACTAGTATTTGAAGCATAAATGTACTTATCTGAACTATTTTCATATATCACATTGGTTCTTCTTTCCTTTAGCCATCAGATGATGCATACAAAACCATTATATTTAAAAAACGTTCATTATGTAACTCCATACATGTGGTGGCATTGACACATGCGGTTCACAGAAAAAGCGCTCCTGTGACGAAACCTAACGATATTTATTTACATGCTTTACAGATTCCTTGAAAGAATACATCTAGGTTGATAAAGGGAATGACTGCACTTCCAATTTCCTACCGTAGATGTCGATAGAAAACGATGTATCACGTCAACCGATGTCAACGGTCGGGGAATCTTTGACGTCATATTCCGACAGCCGATGCGAAAGGGTAATGTACTTAAAATTATAAGTGCCTATATTTATATGTTGTTTCTTTTTGTATTATCTTTTTTCAGGAAAGTATTTTTTTAATCTTTTCTGAAAGAAATAAATAAAATATTTTTTTTGACATTTTACGTTAAAGTTTTATAGTTTTGGAAAGCCATTATATTTTAGAGGTAAGACATTCAGGTTAACTTGCCTTTCGTGACCAGTCCAAGGTCGATCGATTCATCACCGTGCAGAACTTCTCACACCACACCACACTACAATACAACCACACAATACGTGGCTCTCAAGCAATTTCAACACCTTGGCTATAAATACGCAAAGTTATATATATTTTAGTAATTATGCAGCCTGTCACATCATTATCATCATTTCTATGTCAGCTCCTACAACTGGAGCACATGTTCGTCGCAAAGCAACTAGGCTAGCGGGTACAGCTCAGTGGTTAAAGCATTTGCTTGACAAACCGAATGTTGTGGGTTCAATCCCCGACGCTGTCATCATCATCATCATTTCTATGTCAGCTCCTATAACTGGAGTATATGTTCATCACTAAACAACTAGGCTATCGGGTACAACTTATTGGTTAAAGCAGTTGCTTGACAAACCGAATGATGTGGGTTCAATCCCCGACGAAGCTTACAAAAAAAAAACATTTTCAATCGATTTCTGAGTGTTAAATACTTGGTTGGTGTGAATTTGATCCCTCACCCGTAAAATGCAGTCATAGCATATTAATTTAAATTGGTGGTAGACGGAAGTCGTCCCGTGAAGACCACCCATTCATAGTAAATTCACTGTAATAATAAGGATGATGCGTGAATATAGGGCTGTAGTCTATAACGTTGGCGGATCAGCACTCCACATGCAGCGCTTAGCCCCATATGCAGCATAGTAAGCGTCATAGAATCCTCAGATGAGAGTTCTATCCCTGTAGGTAATTTTTTGTAAGTGTGAGATATAGGGATGCTGTTTTATTTAAGGATAATAATAAGATTACTAAAAGTAAACTAAATAAGCTAATGGTTAAAGCAGTGCCGGTTTTAGAGGGTGGCGTAGTGCGTCGGTGCCCAGGGCGCTGAATGAACTAAGGGCGCTAAAGATGGCCTTAGCTCCTACAGGGGGTGTTTTCTGAAGATTTCTCCTCCCACCCAAAAAAAACCAGGAGCGCCAATTTTTTTGCCCATGGTGCCGCGATGTGTTAAAGCCAGCACTGGGTTAAAGATAGACATTATGCTCCGGTTTGAGGCGAAAAAAATCAATTCCTTTACGTCATAATATTTTATTACCTGATTTCTCATAATTTTAAAAATGCATGTTTCCCAGCCGCAAGAAAGTCATAAATCCAACGAAAATTTCGTTACTTTTTACTGCAGTAATCGAAAAGCAATAAAACTGAAAAAAAATACGAAACAGTATTAAAATACCATTGGAAGGGTGTTGCTTAGAGAATGAAGGGGTTTTGCACCAGTGGTAGTAGTTTATTGAATACTTAAAACCACACGGTTCAAATCAAGAAGAAGTTTCCTACAGTCGACTACGGAACTGGTGATACCTGCGGCTACCCTGCGGTTGAACATGTGGAGAAGCGCAACTGAGGGGAATACTTGGATTGCCCTGAAAGATGACCTAGCCCCTGGACACAACCAGGGGTGGAATATATGGAGGTCCCTTAACAGACTTCAGACTGGAGCATGCAAGACGAGGACACAAATGAAAGCCTGGCAGTTTTACAGCGGACCGACTGAATGTGACTGCGGCGCGGAGCAGACCCTGTCACACATTCTGGAGTGTACGCTGTGGAAGACATGTTGATGGCCGGGAGTAACGCCATCGACGTCGTCCACTTCTGGGCAGACAGGATCTGACCCTGTTGTTTCCGACACGATTATATACATATAATACACGAATGAGTGAAATGAATATGTTACAAAGCAAAATTCTTACCAGTTCTGTCATTCCTCCATGCTTCGGATCAAACTCAATCTTCCACATCTCCCTCTCGTGGAATCCTCGGACAGTCTCTGTTATTGCACCATTATATATATATTGAACACTTCTGATGGTCTATCAAACAATGTATCGATGCGTAATAACTGGGACCCGCAGCTGTACTCGATCAAAAATAGTGCTATTCGATACAGGCCTTCTATTTGTATTTCCATTTATTGTGAATTAAATAATAAAATGTAGTTTATTATCATTACAATGTCCGCTCCTCTAAATGGGGCATATAGCATTCACGAACTGCCGCCACGAAGCTCTGTCATGTCAGTTTCGCCTCCCGCAGTTGCGTCGAGTACATTATATGTTTAGTTCCAGACAGCCTTTCAGGCTAAGGGTAGATAGCTAAATGGCCCAATAAATGATGGCTATAGTTTATGCTCTCCTTCGGCATTCGCAGAACGTGTTAGAACCAGGTCCACCCTCGCCTCTTACTTGACTGTAGTATTGAAGGCTGGCTTGTTCGCTCTCACACCTCGTCATTCTTCATAAAATTGAGCCATCATACCCACAGTATTCTACGCAGACATCTGCTCTCATTATACGGCTGCATTGGCTCTTGGTGAGATGCCAAGATTCACAGCAGTTAAATAATAATAGGGACGATACAGGCGTTGTATATACGACACTTTGTTTTGATCGACAGTATCACACACCCCGAAGGAATTTATAGATATTTGTGTGATATGTCAAGATATATAAAAGGTTGCTGGAACTGACGCCCCCCTTTTATGGTTTTCTGAGTTCAGTCGCTTTGATTAATGTTCCCGTCACATCGAAGTAGCGCGGTGAGTCAACGGACCAAAGAAAATTAATGTGAGATCATAAAAAGAAAGTATTTTTATCATTTAATTTTGTTACTTGAAAAATGTATATTTTCAGAATATGTTTTAATTTTTTTTTTAATATTGTTTTATACGTTTCAAAGGTATTAACATCCTCCTCTCTTATTTAATGTAGTTATTCAGTCGCGTGGTGGCAGGATGAAGAGCAGATTGATATACACAAACTTTTTCTAAAGCAGATTGACATATATATTTCGATAAACTTTACAAACTTCCGGCCCACGCGGGAGAACATGCCGGGCCGGCCATAATGCGACCTTCTTGACCGTCGACACACGACTCACACCGTGGGGCGCCGTGGTCTGTTACACAGCACCCCAGTGGCGATCTACGTAACTAGTCCTAAATACCAATATGGCGACACATACATGTACGACAAGCGAACAAAAATAAGAGATGAAAGATTGTATATCGAGGTTTTCGGTACCAGTCAGCAAGGGCTATATAATGCTGATGTCAATATAAATAAATTTATAATTCATAAATGATCCAATACCAGTATTTAATGATCTTTTATAAAATCTCTCTCATCAATAAATCGGAAAAAATGTTATATTAGATGATGTTTTCTGTGAATTAGTTTGTGTGTATAAATGTAATCATAATTCATAGTAAATAACTTATTATTTGCCATCTGGCTTACACGGGACATAAGTTTGCATTTGAATGTGTGGTTCAGCCATTTAACATCCTCCTCTCTTTAAAAAGGTAGTTATTCAGTCGCGTGGTGGCAGGATGAGAAGCAGATTAATAACACACTGACTTTTTCAGAAGCACATATATATTCACGATAAAGACTTGGTTTCCCAGATCGATCGTAACGTGGCGTTACTTTCGCCTCGATCGATCGGGACTTTAACAATGCGATCTCGCCGACGTCGGCACACGATTCAGACAGTGTCTCCAACGCAAGGGAAACTTGCGCGCTTAGTAAGAGAAGCCATTGAAATCAATAGACGTCCCATCAACATCAACAGGGATGACGGTTTGATTCTCAAAACAGCATGGCTTCCACCTCTAGCACATACTCTAAAACCTGCACATACAAGCAAGGACAACCACAGTCCGACATGACGTTCGTGAAGGTATGCTCCTTAAAACATACACATCATGATGTTCGTGGAGAAATACTCTTTAGAACATACCCACCGTACACGACTCTCTGACATGACAATGTGGAGGTACGTCTGGCTGATGGATAAACTACCTCAAGACACTAACTCACCATAAAGCCGTCAACCCAGAAGAAGACCCCTGCAATGGCGATCGAAATATTGGAACGTAATAATTCACCACACACGGCTTAAGCCAAAAGCCACAATACCCGTATTTCATAATAGTAGACAAAAGATACATAATATAAAATGTTATTTATATTCCTACCATTCACTTTAAGATCAATTTTAAAATGAGACATCTGTTATAATACGTGTAAATTTATCAACTCAGTACTCGGAAGCAATTGGCTGCGGGGCAGCGCTGTGTAAAGAATTGAACTGTGGTTGCAAGAGTTCGCGGTTTGAATTCCGGCGTCTGTCGTTTATTTTTCTCCAATATTGATGAGAGAAATGTCATGTATGCCAGGATGATGATAATGATTGCATAAATAATAACTAAATTTTCATCGAGAAACGTTTCATATTCAATTTTTCATATTCCTTATAATCGACTTGGTACATTCAAAACAAATAATTATTATTGTATAGACAAACTTTGAAATGGAATTAAATATTATCGTTTAAATTTGAAATAGAATGGAATTTAATATGAAAATAAATTTAAACACAATCCCTTTGGATAATATAATGTGAATAGTTAATCAAAGTGGTCTTGTATGAAATAGTTCAGTTTTCACTTTTATATTTTACAAATAATAAAATTGGCTCGAAAAAGTATAAACGGTACATTTCACGTAGCCAAGAAAGCTTTACTTCGCAAGTATGAAGTTTGCGCCTAAAAGTCGTGAGATATGCAATCCGTTTAACATCCTGCGCAACGTTTTGCTTAAGCTATACAAGTTGGGCGAAATCTATTACAATGGAGGACAATTCGTAGTTTCTTTTTAAATTATTTACACATACTTATTATATAGTACTTGCACGATGAAATTGATGCAAATTGTTACGTGGGAAAGCAACAATATTCGCTTCATCTGAATTAACACTGGCGGGCATAGCTTAGGGGTTAAAGCGTTTGCTTGCCAAACCGAAGGCCGTGGGTCGATCTCGAACGGAGATTAAAAAAATAATTGTGGCGGCAGTGTTTGACGCATAATGCCCGAGTTAAGGGAGCAGAGATTTTGATAATAAAATTCATTCCAAAATAATTCAAATTGTAAGTTTAGTCAACAATTGAACCCAAAATCTCTCGATTTGAAGTCTAGCGTGTAACCCTTACGTCATACGTCCTCTGTTTATAATAATAATAAAGGAAATAAAATGTTAGAGATTTAATCTTATTCTTTACGGTTTCGCGGTCTGCGTTTTATTTATAATGCCGCTTGTCTTTGATTATTTTTATCGGTCGAGAGAAATTCAAATTTGGAATGCGGAAACCGGAAGCGCCGCCATTCGGCCGGAAGTCGGGCCGATTCGTTTTTCAAAAAGTCCGAGCTGTCAAAAAATGGCTGCTCCATAGTTGGGCTGTGCCATAGGCGCAACAATACCCTTCATAACACACTAGTATGTGCAATACAATAAAACAACATAATACTATACATAAGAAAATCGCACGATTTTAAACCTTTTGTAAAACTTAAGGTGCGATTTAAAATCGCTGAAGATAGTTACACGTTATTTGTTATTTACGGCAAACGTGTACAACATTCAAAATTCAAGGCCATTTATTCCTACTTACCTTGCGGTACTTTCTACTTAATCATCTTCGTAGTATCAATCCGGTGGATTGGTTTGCAGCAACAGAATCTTGCATCTCGATCTCCACTCCTCCGCAACCCTCTTCAGCTCAGCATAAGAGCTACAACTCATGCCTTCTACAGTTTCTCCCCTCAACCATCCCCTCCACAATGTCGAGAAGAAGACCATCGTGGCGCATGATGCGACGGATCCATCGGGCTCGCCTCTTTGAGATGGTTCTTACTAGGTGCCTACGGAGAGCTGCGAGCATTGTCGATGTTTTCTCGTTGATACCTAGCTTTTAAAAAATAGAAAACTTGGCGTCTAGTTGTCTATGGAATACGCAACATCCTTTTCAAGCAGCATACATTGAATACATCTATTTTCTTCATTTTCTGCTCTTCCATTATCTATGTTTTTCTACACTATGTAAAGCAATGGGACACGTTATATAAGAGTTACTGCTTTATTTTAGTATACTCGTATATATACATATACATATATATTTGTACTCTTTAAGGGCGGAGGAAATAAATCGAAATGTCAGAAAATGGGCCAAAGAAGGAGGGGGTAATGGAAGGGATAACAATAATGTGCAATAAGACATAAATAGATGTGTTGTTTCGGAATGAAATATTGTCTAGCCTGCATATTTTGAATCAGAAATGATGTATAGATGTTTCCTATTTATCGCGATCTAAATAAAAATAACAATGATTGTTTTATTTTACATTATTTATTTTTATCAGACGCCATTCACACTTCGATACAGGATCATCAACAGAGTAATTGTTCAAAACGTTATTTAAAATATAACTATTGTATTTGTAATAAACCTCCAAAGTAATTGTTAGAATCAAACTCTTTATCTTAGATTCATACAGTCAGGTATGATCAAGGTCCAAAACAACAAGTATCGAGAAATTTGCTGTGTAAGAAATTCTATGTATTAGTAATATTAATAAGGAATGCTTACGCATCTATACGGAGCATGGACCATCCCAATAATCTGCCACTCTATGTGGATTGAAGGGATCAGGGTCCAAAAACGGTATCGAGGAATGTGCAGTGTATGAAAATCACTGTATTAATATTACTTTTATAACTGATTACTCATGTTGTAAATTAGGGTATAAAAAGAAGTCTCGTGTTAAATAAACTAGTATCAACTCATTTACGGTCTTTGGTCTTATCCGCATTGCAGGATACTTGGTATTCCGGCATCACCATATAAGCTGATGCCGTAATTTCAGGACCCCGACCTCGGTTCCGGAACAGTAAGTTATGATAAATAACACTAAATATACGAGTATTTAATATCATTATTTTCTGTATCCATCCACTGTTGATTGCATATCCATCCTTCTTGATCCTCCGCCCACCGCATCCAGGCTACTCTCACTACTCTTCTGATGTAGTCAGTCATCTTGTCGGCCAATGCTCCGTTTACCAGTTATTGGGTGAAACTTAAGCACTTTTCTTCCCCATCGACGGTCGTCTCTTCTACAGATATGTCACATTGCCACTTGAGTGTGCCTATTCGTTGGGTAGCCTCAACTACTTGAGTTCTTCTTCAGATATCCTCGTTTCGGATTTTATCTTTTAGAGACACACCTCTCATGGATTTCTCTATTGTCGTTGGGTATATTTAATATAATATTTTGAATTATAATTAGAATTATATATTAAAGAGTATTCTTTATGTTAATAACACTTCTGTTTGATAACGTAATGTGACAAAAATATCAAGATGCACGAGCAAAGTCGAATTTTAGCGATCTGATGATAATATAAGTAGGAATATTTTTATCAATATTTTTTATTAACTATTAAAGTAATTAAGGTTTAAATATATATTCAGAAATTCACACACATAAATATTTTTTATTTACGTAAACACATACAGGAGAATACCAACTGATGTTGATAGTAATTCTGAAGTCTCATCTGTGGAATTCTATGACGCTTACCATCCGCCAACGTCATAGACTACAGCCCGAGATTTAAGTATCATCCTTATTATTACAGATATTTACTATGAATGGGTGGTCTTCACGGGACGACTTTCGTCTACCACCAATTTTAATGAATAGGCTATGACTGGCATTTTGCGGGCGAGGGATCAAATCCACACCATCCGGGGATATTTTAGAGCTCAGAAAAAGATTAAAAAATCTTTTTTTTTCAATCTCCATCGGGGATCGAAACCACGACCTTTGGCTTGCAAGCTGAACGCTTTGACCATTGAGCTATACCCGCTGGCTATACCGAATATCACCTTGTATGATATTACTTTTCACGTTCCATATTTAAAAGCGTAGCGATCAATAACTAATGCGAAGAATTAACCGAAAAATTAAAAATTCAAGCCTTGATATATTGTTTGTCAAAATATAAAATTGTTTGCAGTTTCTATCTAAAGTTTTCTGCGAAAAAAATACAATTTATTTCCTCCATTGGGAAAAAAATCAAACAACCTAAAACATCGTTTCTCTCATGGTTAAGACGCGTCGTGTTAAAAATCTTATTTAAAAAGTAAAATAAAAATAAGTAATTTATTTAATGTAAGAATCGTATATTTTTTTCTGAATCACGCAAAATGATCAGCAGATATTAATTAAAAATAAAATCATTAACAACGTATAGGAACGGCAGTTAAAATGGCCGTCCTGAAATTTCATAGAACCACGGTTCAAGTCCCAAGTACCCAATTAAACTGAACTTTATCGCGACAAGTTTGTAGAATTAATGAAGTTATTAGCGGACTGAATATGTGATACACGGAGATCGTTATTTACTACACTTGGGACACATACCTTTCAGGACACATGTCCCATGTGGTTATACATGAATAGTGTTGTCATTTGGGAATATATTTAATAGTAATTAAATATACAGATACAATTATACAACAAATTTTTATACGCATCAATTTATTCAGAAAAATATCGGCAGACGCGGGATTTAGAACCACGAGTCTTGGAACCAACCTTTGCTCCTGTTGCTCCGGTATAAAAAGAGAAATCCTAATTAAAGTGTAATTAAAGCGACTTCAGATCGCAGGATTTTAATTTGGGATGCGTGGTGGATGGATGAGGAGCAGGTCGCCAAAGCAAAGAACTCGTCGAGAAGCAGATTTGACATTTATTTAACGATAAAAAAAAGTCTGACAAAATTCGGTCTTTCGTCTGGAATACAGACGATGCTGTTTACCTCACAGCGCCCGAACGGAGACTGACTGTGCCCGTAAACTACATAGCGGCCATATATGGAACTGGTCGCCCCAGCATGACATGGAGCGACTGTCAAAACTAAATCAACAAAACAGCGCATGCAAGCTCTGCGTCTTATGACTAATTAAATCTAAAACTTTGACTAACATTATTAACATTATTATTATCCGTTCAATTCCGTCAAGTCCGGACATTACCCAACTCTCTTTCTTCAAGGGATGCTTCTTTTCCATTCGTTAGAGTCGCGGAGGTAAATTGCTGCTCTCAAACATTCATTCATTCCTTCTTCTTCGCGGCGCAATTCACAACCCTGGGATTCTTGAATGTTTTAACTTCTATGTTCCAGATAAGTGCACCCGGGCTCGTAGGCATCCATTGTTTTTGATCCGAGTTGATGCTTGTGGAGCTTCAAGCACTCAATTTGGTACAACGGCAATGGCGCTCCTAAATGGCCTACCAGCACACCTCGATCTTTTTCTTACGTCCTTGTCCTCTTTTGTCGATGGTATTGTTCTCCTAGATCTCTATGATCTTTGACACGTGTCATCTTCTTCTTCTTTTATGTTATTTTCGTACTTTATTATCCTTTGTATGTATTGTATATTTATATATGCTCTGTTTCTCATTTTGTATCTTGGAATAAATAAATTATATGAAACGGATATGGAAAAAAAATATAAAAGTGAAATAATTAAAGGGACTTAAGCAGCATTACAAGACTCAAACACCGCTCGATTATCGGGATGTTTTAGCTACGCAACATGCATACCAAGTTATCTGATTAATAGTGTATTTTTTGATGCGTTGCAACGCGCGCTGGGTATCGCTAGCTTATCATAAAATTTTGCTTATTTTCCGTATTTTTTTTAGCGATATTAATATTTTTTAGTACAACGGGTTAAGCGTTAACGTCACATAGTAAGACGACCCCGATTTGGAAGTAATTCTCACGTAATTAATAGATAAGGATTTCATATCTTATTTTAACATGGATCACACAGAACACTGCTTCACTTGATGGAAGACTGCAGTTTCGTGATCTATGAAAGCTCCAAAACAGTTCCAACGTTGAAGCTTTCATAGATCGCTAAGCTTCAGTTTTCCATTAACTGAAAAAATGCCTCAGTGTAATTCAAGGCATGAAATTCTTATGTATTTTATATTAAGATGGATCTCAAAGCGAATGCTAAAAATAAAAATAAACAAATAACTCTCACGTGTTTATTTAAAAATAAACTTTAAGATTTAAATAAGAGAAAGAGGGATAAAATGTTGACCCATAAATGGACTTGGCAACGCCATTATGAAAACTTGAACAAAGGGAAGCATTCTAAAATTATGTACAAAGAATATAACAATGCAATTCCAGAAACTTTTATTTTAAAGCTGATATATATAGTCGCAATATATAACGAGATAAAAGTTAGCTTAGTTGTGTGTATAACTATTTATTTATTTTTTATAGTAAAAGCATTGATATCAGCTTGATATAGCTCCTTTAGGCTGATGACGTAAAGCCTCGAAAAACGATCTTTTGTCTCTTATTTATGTTCGCTCGCCTGACATGCACATCTTATAATGTTTGTTTTAATTATAGAATATTACGCAGGCGTTTGCATACGCCATTTTATTTGTTATGACAGTTGCTCGATTTCATGTTGGTGCGACTGTCATCTTTAATTTGCTTTTTTGCCGCGATCGTAAACGGCGCTGCATGTCACAGTGATTCCGGCAGTTGAAAGTTAACCTCTCGTCTGGCCGGCGAAATGCCATACCGGTCAGACGAGGAAATCAAGTCGTTAATATAAAAGTAAACGCAAACTGTGCTTCAAAAACAAGTTCTTTGTGTTGTTAATCTGCTCCTGCATCCTTCCTCCGCGCGGCCACGTGACGAACCCGTGACTTGTCGTTCTTTTTAAAGTTGGGGGATGTCAGTTCTTTGATTCATCCCTATCATCACAATTATCAAAAGAGATAAGCAAGTAGAATAATAATCTCTTTTACGGGATTATTCATCACGGCGAATGGGATCGTTATCATAGAAACATTTACGACGTCTATGATAGAAACAAATCGTAACCCGAAGTGTCGAAAGCGCAAATATTTCCCACTGCACTTTGGGTTATAACAGCACGTTGGATAAACTTTATTTTATGTGTAAGACCTGATGTTAGATTCCACGTCTCTGCGCCATAAGTTAACACTGGGAGGATGCATTGGATGTAGCGTTTTACTTGAGTGTATCTATTCGTTGGTAGCCTCAACACAATATATATATAATCGTGTCGGAAACAACAAGGTCAGATCCTGTCTGCCCAGAAGTGGGTGACGTCGATGGCGTTACTTTCGGCCGTCATCAGGTCTTTCTGGGTGCAGCACAGCGCACACTTCAGAAGGTGTGACAGGGTTTACTCCACGCCGCAGTAACATTCAGTCGGTCCGCTGTAAAACTGCCAGGATTTCATTTGTGTCCTCGTCTTGCATGCTCCGGTCCGAAGTCTGTTAAGGGACCTCCATATATTCCACACCTGGTCATGTCCTCTTTCGGGGCAATCCAAGTATTCCCCTCAGTTGCGCTTCTCCACATGTTCAGCTGCAGAGTGGCCTCAAGTATTATCAGTTCCGTTGTCGACTGTAGGAAACTTTTTCTCGATTTGAGCCTTGTAGTTACCTTTTTATACCTTATGGAGTGCGTCGTGGGTTGCTTTGGTGAGCTTCTTCTTGGTGGTGATGTAGGCCGTATGTTTGGTGGGGCGATGCCCGAGAGTTGATAAAGCTTTGATATTGAGGGTAGGTTTTAGGAGTTTTAAGTAATATAACGTACGTGATATGTTAAAATTGTATGTTTCAGAGTGAAGAAAAGTTACGTTTGTTGTAAAAAAAAAATGCAGTGAAGTTTTGTGAAGAGTTTTCATATGGCGTTTTTGTATTCGCGGAATTATCGTGTAAATGCGACTGCAGAGGGGAGGGGAGAGGTGGGAGGGGCTATGCGGCATACCAATACAGACGAGAGCTTAGCAATGCGTATATAGGAGGGCTGCGAGTGTATTGTGGGGTAGTGGGAGGTATATACTCGTAGTACCTACGGCGAGCTTTCTTAGGCCTTCCGCATACAAAGCAATTCAAAAGTAAAAAATGAATATATTCTTCTCCAATAGATATTCCATTTTATTTTGGAGCATCTCGATGTACGGCGAGACATGGTGCCTATCTGAAAGTGATAAAAAAAAGACTAGAGGCCTTTGAGATGTGGTCATACAGAAGAATTCTGAAGAACGATGAGGTTCTCAGCATAATCAAGGAAGATAGGCACCTAGTAAGAACCATCTCAGAGAGGCAAGCCCGATGGATCGGTCACATCATGCGCCACAATGGTCTTCTTCACGACATTGTGGAAGGGATGGTTGAGGGTAAAAACTGTAGAGGGCGCCCTAGGCGGGAATATTTGCAGCAAGTGTTCGAGGACATGAGTTATAGCTCTTATGCTGGGCTAAAGAGGATTGCAGATGATCGAGAAGAGTGGTGATCGAGATGCAAGATTTTGTTGCTGCAAACCAATCCACCGGATTGATACTACGAAGAAGAAGATATTCCATGAGCTATCTATATTTGTGGGAATTGCAGTTTTACTCGATTAAGACAAAGTGCATACTTATACACAGTGCTTGTATGGTGCCTATACTTATTTACGGCTGTGAATCTTGGCGTCTCATTAATAGCCAATGCAGCCGTGTGATGAGTTTTTGAATCGTAACGATTATTTTATGATATGGTTCTTACTAGGTGCTTATCTTCCTTGATTATGCTGAGAACCTCATTGTTCGTGACGTGGTCTCTCCAGGAAATTCCGAGAATTCTTCTGTATGACCACTTCTCAAAGGCCTCTAGTCTTTTTTTATCACTTTCAGATAAGCACCATGTCTCACAGCCGTACATCAAGATGCTCCAAGCAAATGATTAAGCAAGTTGCTTGCGGAGCTTTAAATCATTTTTTTTGACTCATAATTTTTTGTTTTTTTATTGAACACTAGTTTTGCTTGATGTATGCGACTGTTGACTTCTCTTTTTGTTCTGCCATCCAAGGTGATCGTACTTCCCGTAATCCCTGACTAAATAAATTAAATTGACTAGAATCCAGGCTTATATACATATAAAAATACTTGAAATTATTGACAGCAAGGTTTGATTTGACACATTAAAAATTGTAATATTAATTATTTAGGTAAACACACATGTCATGTTGCATTTTCTGTAATATAAATGAATAAACTGAGAGCAATATATAGTTAAATGTGATCTTATTAAATTGAAATAATTATTAATACGATATTATACTAGAGGTACGTCGTGAATGAGTATCTTATACTAAATAATATAGACACAGATAGTAGTTTTTTATGAGTAGTTTAGTGTGGGGTGCGCTTTATCCTTATGTTGGGAACTTCTCGTAGTAGTACGGTTCTCATGGGCTCAGTACTACCCTTGTGTCGGCCGAGCGCGGTTGCGCTTACAGGCAACCCACGTCAGTCCTCGACCCAGGCCGACGAGCCACTGGCCACGAGGTCCGAGATCAAACCTTTTATAATAAAACTAAAGCTCACATTAGCCATGACATTTAAAAATAAGAATAATAACGAGAGCATCAAAATACCATAAATAATACGCGAGAAACTTTTTAGTTTATGCGATTCGAATTATAGAATTTTAAATGACAGCGCGGGATTTCAAATTGAGAAGAATTCGAACTGCTTTTTTCGATTGTTTGGAATGTATTTAAAATGGCACATAAAACATAATTTTTTCCCAAATAATAATTAAGCATTTTAATAATCGTTTTGTAATTAAAAAATGATCAAAATATATACATTAAATGTATATATTTTTATTTGTTCATAATATTAATAACTGCTGACTTGAAAAGGGCGGGCATGCCTGAATTATCGTTTTTTAGAAATTATAAATAAATAAAATAATGAATTCATTTATACATTAAATTGACCAAATAATTTTCGTCATTCGATTCAACATAAAAGTCCCTTGAAAAAAAATGTTTATTTCAATAATTAAAATAAAGGTTATTGTAATATTATTTTGTTAAATTAAATGAAAAATAAATTATAAAATTAATAATGAATTAAAATCATATTGTTGTATGAAATATTTTAAATAAAGAAATATGTGTTTGAAGGAAAGCGCGCGGAATAGTTTTGTATTTGAAAGTAAATTGATAAATTATATATTTTTTCTTTTAAGGCAATATTAATTTGAAAAATATATTGTCAATATTATAATCAACAGATGGCGCATTATAAATTAAAGCAATTTTTAATATATATTTCATTTCTGAAAAACTGTAATTTTTTATTTTGTAGTCGGGATTTTTACAAACTTTTGGAACATTTTAAACAAAAAAATAAGGCTAGTGAAGATATATTTTAAATCGCATTTATAACAAAAGTAATTGAACATTGATAATGAACTAATTTTAATACTGAACCAAAAAAGAATTGTGTAAATAATACTTTAAATTTATGTTTTGATTTATGGACAGAAAATATAAATACGCTTCTTAAGAAGAAGTCTAATAATTAATGATTTCTTCTGTTTTTTTTTTGTAAATCCGTACAAGATATAGATTAAAGATATTTGAAAATAATTTATTGGTATTAACAAAATGTTTGAATTAGTTTAGATTTTGATTTGAATTATTTGTCCATAAAAAACACCAAACTAGAACACAAAGAATGTGACCATTAAAAAGATAACTTATTATTAATATTGCTAGTAATGTATTTGTCGTTTTAGATTTCTTGTGGAAAAATATTGGAAATGAAAATTAAAACACTTCCTATCATCCAATCAAACTGAAATATTGCATATTGTCTTGATGTCAATAATGTCAATGCATTTTTAGGCATTTTTTTATCTTTGATTTACCGATTTACGTCGTAGGAGCCATTATCAAGGTACGATGTGTGTATTGACGTTTAATTTGTAAGCCGAAACTTCCCAAATATATATTTTTAAATAAAAACTAGCTTTGGACGTGTTATTCTTTTTAAAACTACGATTTTTATGTTTTAAAATTATTGTAATAATATGTGAGTATGTAATTAAAACACGAAGTTTTAAACTGCATTCCTGAAAGAAGGTAAACGTTTAAAAATCTTAATCGAGCAGTGGATACTTGATGTCTGGTATTTTTAAATACTCCTATAGATAGATTGTATTTAACATCAAACACGTATGCATTTTTTGCATTTGTAACTGAAAATCCTTCTTTGGTTTTTGGAACTTATAATTTTATTTAAAAAGTCCTAACATTGATGTCATTAAATAATTGAACACCGTCATATGTATTTTTTTGAGAAATAAAAATTAAAAGTAGTTCCATAAGAGCATTGACATGAGTAATAAAATTCAATTATCAAATGCATAATCTATATTAAAATAATGATCGATTTAAAAGCAACCTAAATGACCGTTCAAAGACAAACGTTCGAATATTCGAAATTTTAAATTTAAAAATAAGAATAATAAATCATTCCTCTCTCATACTCACAACAGTTAGTGATGTTTATTCATTGGTTGCTTTAAGGATGATAGGTTAACAGTTGGTAAAAATAAACTATTATTTATTAAAATAAATATATTTTATTTCCTACTTTTATTCTTAGAATTATTGAAATTAGATTTATTAATAAAAATGCGCATTTCAATACCTATTATAAGAAATTTATTTTATAGACTTGTAGAAATGACAAACCTATCGTGATTTTAGCGTATTATAATAATATGAACTGTCTTTTATTTAAAACAAATTTAGTCAAAGAGATTAATACTTTAAAAAATAAATACTACAAATTAAAAAAAATATATATAAATACAGAATATGTAAATAATGGGTGTTATTGCGTATTGATAATAAACCAATAATAATAATCATTGTGTGAAAATCGTAAAAACAAAAAAGTACATTCCTTTCTTTGGCACTTACGACCTTTTTATTTCTGGTATTCATATTGGCGTGTTAAGGTTAGCGTGTTCATAACAGACTGTTTATTATTGATCATAAATAAAAAATATTATAATAAATTAGAATATCATTCAATTCATGAAGAGTATTATTTAAAATTAAGCTATTTATGCTAATATGAAAAATTATCGATCAATTTAATGAATATTATAAATGAAATGTAAAGGAAAATTTAAATAAAGCTGCGTGATGATGGCACAGAATAGATGCATGTTTTTTATAATAAATTATGGCTGTTAAATTGCACTACCGCTGACATTTATGGTTAAAACAGAACAGACAATTTATGGTAAATATATTTGTGAATATATACATTTATTAATTAATTGAGAATATTTTCAAAAGTGGATTAAATAACAGTGAAATTGTAAAATTGTTAATTGAAAATATAATAAATAAAAAGAGGTATGACGCAACAGAACATCGATTAAAAAAATCTAAATCGGGTGAAGGTGAAAAAATAATGATTAAATGTCATTTTTGTCTATTATAAGATGGAGCACGAAATCTGACAGCTTTTGAAAAAATACAACGAAAATTGTGATTTTGTACAATCGATAAAAGAAAAACGGAGCCGCATTTCGCGATTGCGAAAACATAAAAACATTCGCGAATGATTCAGCATAAATATGATAAACATTTTGACACGACAAACGCCATTGATTATGCGCGATTAATGAAATAATCGAAGCATAAAAAGTGTAGTTTGCGTCGAAATTTTGTTCGTGTTACGAATTATACGCGGAGTTTAAATGCAAAATTAAGTTTTTACTGGACGAGTGGCAATGCAGATATGCAGATTAAAATAAACAGCATTGCAGTAAAATATTGCGGTAAAGTTATCAAGTAAAAACATCCAGAAACGTCAGCTTTAAAAATATTAATCTTAGAGTATTTAAACGACATCATTAACCAGGGTATTATGCAGATAAATTAGTATTGAAAAATGCATTGAACATTGAAGCAACTTACTGATTTTCGACGTGACTTTGAAGTGATGTTTTCAAATTGTTTTCTGCGATTTGCGTCGGTTAAATAATTGTGTTCATCTCGTAAATTCAATGTGATAATGTTGATTAATTCTTCTGTATAAAGTGAACAAGAGTCTCATGACATTCATCATGGAAACCAGTGCCTTAAAACATGGAAACAACAACAATAATGTGGATACGGCCAGCGAGAAAGAAGTAAGAAATATTTAAATTTTCAAATAATTCCATTTTTCAGAATTCCTATTTTGACAACATTGTATTTTGTTTCGAAATTTTTATACTATGTTTTTTTCGATGTATTATTAAATATTGTATTATATTTTTCCTTGCAGGCTTTTTAAATATCATTTTTTATTATACAATATTATTTACAGATACGATTTATAAGACATTATTTATTTTTTGTAACGTCATTTACATGATTATCTACTATATTTTATATTACATATATTGGTATTGCTGTTTTTTGGCTCGCAAATTAAAGATGAAATTCTTCTTATTTAAGATATTTCGACCACCATTGCAGGAGATATAGAAATGAAATGATAAAGAAATGACAAATAGTATCAGACTAAAATAATAAATGAATTCATCAACAATTATTAAAAAAAGTATATGTTTTGACTTCGGCAAAAAAAGCTTTTCGTCGATTGAAAAACACGGCTGCCAATACAATCGTAGGGTAAATTTGAAATATTTATTTGATGTGACAAAATTATATTTAAATTTATTCTAATTTACGTCCTTAAGATTTAAACAATATTACGGAAACCACAAATGACATTTCGAAAGCCTTGCATGACTTCAACCACAAGCAAACCATATTTTTTGATAAATGGCGTTAGTGAGGTGTATGGTCAAAATAAGTATTTAATTAAGATTTGATATGATTTGTATTATATTTGTATTTTTAAATGAATAACAATCTGATAATTATTTTATTTCCTTATCTGTTCATAACCTGGATCATATAGTCACCACAAATTGCCGACACTCAGTTCTGTCAGTGTCAGCTGTCTCGCCATCTTTCAGGTGCTCTACCTGGAATCGGCTAGTAAATTGGCCACTTTTTTCAGAGCACGCTCTTTCCACGTAATTGCTATTTGTATCTAAATCAAAGTTTTTTTATTCGAACTGATTTTCTTGATATTCGTGGTATTGGAAACGTTTTTAAAAGTTCTCGGAAACTTAGTTTCATTTCAAGTAACGTATGTATTTACATTAATCAGTAAACCGCAAATGCAAGTAGCCATATCAAAATCGTAACTGTTAATAATTTAATGCATAATTACTTCTTACTAATGAAATTAATTAGTCTAATTTCAGTATATTTCCACCTTTCAGAAATTGTTGGATCGTTTTCTTAGTTGACCTATTTTTCCTATCATGAAGGAATACCTAAAGCGTCGCTGAAGGCTTCTGAAAACGAATCTTTCGGTTAACCAAGAGTCGTTTCACCTATTCAGGATTTCCTCTTTCTTCCAGGATAGGTCTTAGAACTCGAAAGATAAACGTAACGTCCTTCTTTGTATGGATCTAGAACTTTCCAGTAGCTTTGTAGAAACGCTTAACTTAAAATACTTTACTTAGAAAAGTGTCAACAAGCTCTAGATGAAATGCATTTTGTGAAACACAATCATCTATATTGAGTGTTATTCACTGAATTAAGATGACTAAGTGAGAAATTTAATTTATTTATTCGAGTCTTAACAATGTATTTACTGGAAAATTACGTTAAAAATAAACCACAATAAATTTCATGTTATTTTTTATGTAACACATGGAAAACCAACAGATGGTGATAGTGATGCTGAAGTCTCATCTGTGGATTCTATGATGCTTACCATGTTACATATGGTTAAGCACTGCATGTGGAGTGTTGATCCGTCAACTTCATAGACTACAGCCCGAAATTCACGCATCATCCTTATTATTACAGGAATTTACTATGAATGGGTGGTCTTTACGGGCCGGATTTCGTCTACCACGAATTTTAATTAATAGGCTATGACAGGAATTTTACGGGTGAGGGATCAAATTCACACCAACTGGGGGTATTTTAGAGCTCAGAAAGTGATTGAAAATATTTTTTTTAATCTCCTTCGGGGGTGAATCCACGATCTTTGGCTTGCAAAGCAAACGCTTTGACCATTGAGCTATACCCGCCGGCTAAGTTGGTTACCTTAAGGCAGCGGTCGGGGAACTTTTTTAACCATTACCCCAAAATATTTTTGCGTGAGACGATATTACCCCAAAATATTTTTGCGTAAGTCGATATTACCCCCAAATATTATTGCGTAAGTCGATATTACCCCTTCCCCTCATTTTGAAAAGAAGGCAATCAATGTATACTTAAATAAACATTATTTATTGAAATTATTTACACGGAAAATAAAAAAAGTTACATGAAAATAGTAATTTTTATAAAATAGCAAACTAGAAAAATTTCCTTATTACCCCAAGAAACACATTTTTACCCCATTTGGGGTAATTTACCCCAGTTCCCCGACCACTGCCTTAAGGAATACCCAATGAATGTCTCTGCATACGAAATTCTCACGTTTCGTCTCTGAATTAAGCTCCACTGTCTGTTTTAAGTGTTTTAGTGTAGTGACCCCAGAGCTTTGCTCACAAGTTCATGCGGTGGAAAATTTCTGACAAATCGGTTTCCATTTGTCCGGCCAGCAATAATGTAGGGCGAGAGCATTGGGAATGCAGAGACGAACTCGGTACATCTGCTGCCCATTTGTCTACCCAGAGAATCTCTTTACTATTTTTACTATTCCATGCAGATAACATACTAACATCCTCCTCTCTTTCATGAAAAATGTTGTTTATCCGTCGCGTGATGGCAGGATTAGGAGCGCATATTAATTATACAGACTTTTTCAGAAGCACATTGACATACACTTACGATAAACTTTACAAACTTCCAGCCCAGGCGGAATGACATGCTGGGCCAACCATAAATTTTTCATACCATTTTTTTTGCTTAAAACTAGTATTTGAAGCATAAATGTAGTTAAATGTCCTATTTTAATATATCACATTGTTTCTTCTATCCTTTAGCTATCAGATGATGTTCGTTATGTAACTCCATACATGTGGTGGCATTCAAACATGTGGTTTACAGAAAAATCGCTCCTGTGACGAAACCTAACGATATTTATTTACATGCTTTACAGATTCCTGTAAATAATACATGTAGGTTGATAAAGGTATGACTGTACTTCCAATTTCCTACCGTGTCGGCATTTGCCGACAGCTGATGCAAAAGGGTAAGAGTCTATTAATTGGCTGTATTATTATTTCTGGCACAGGATACGGATATCCAACAACACGATAAGTCTGGCTGAAGAGAAATGTGCAACTTTTTCATAAGTAATTATTTAAATGCCTGATGCGGCCCTGCAGCCGCTCAGCCAAGTATCCAGCTAATGGGCAACACATTAATGTAAAGCCGCATTGAAAGCGCTCCAAACAATCGCTCATTACCGCCGACAATTGGGCCAAAGTGACGATTCGCAGCCAGAGTGGGCTGTGAAACGACCTTTACAATCATACACTTGTACAGTTGACACTCCTATAGCTTACGCTTCTATAGAGGTTTTTTTATTGAAGTTAAGCAACCTTAGGTGCGGACCGAAACTTGGATGTGCACCGCATGTTGCTAATCGCGTATCAAAATGGATGCAATCATTGTTTTTTGCCATCTCTGTGCCGGCGTGTATAGCTCAATGGTCAACGCGTTTGCTTCACTAGCCGAAGGTCGTGGCTTCAATCCCTGACGGAGATAAAAACAAAAAATATTTTTGATCCATTTCTGAGCTGTAAAACTCCCCATTTTGGAGTGAATTTGGTACCTCGCACGTAAAATGCCAGTCATAGCCTATTAATTAAAATTGGTTGAAGACGACATTTGTAGTATACAGTCATTTATATTGTCGTCCTGTGAAAGCCACCCATTCATAAAAAAATCCTGTAATAATAAGGATGATGCGTGAATGTCGGGCTGTAGTCTATTAAGTTGGCGGATCAACACTCCACATGCAGCGCTAAGCCATATGCAACATGCTCCATTGAATCCATAGATGAGACTTTAGCATTACTATCACCATCTGTCGGTATTCTCCTGTATATGCTAACATAAAAAATAATACATGATTGTATTTTTTTAATAGCTTCGTGCAATTATCAAAGCTGTTTGAAAACTCTCACGTGATTGCAAGTAAAATCACTTAATAGATTTGCAGGAACTTATCAACGCATCTGTCTGTAAAGAATTCCTGAAAAACTGTTCAACGTAAAGCAAACCGCGTTCGAGTGAACAACAAAAGCGGAATGTCAGAAAATCGATGCAAGAGACTGAATTATTCCCGCCTTTGCTCATTTAAAATTTAAATTAACAAAAGGGTTGTTGTCGTGCATGCGAAAAGATTTATTCGTACGAACTATTTGGACTATGTACTACACGGTGGTGTATTACGTGGCGTGTACAATAATTCAAACTAGGTTAGACCGTTAAAGATTTGTAAAAAAAAATGTTCGCACGAAGAAAATACTGTGCTAGAGTCCATTTTTTGAATTGATTGAATGAGGATGGATTGACGTCGATGGGGAATATGATAATGGAACAGATATGGGAAGAAGACTAGAGGCCTTTGAGATGTGGTCATACAGAAGAATTCTCGGAATTTCCTGGAGAGACCACGTCACGAACAATAAAGGTTCTCGGCATAATCAAGTAGGATAGGCACCTAGTAAGAACCATCTCAGTGAGGCGAACCCGATAGATCGGTCACATCATAATTCACAATTCTTTATTTTTTATTAAATGACATTACACAATATATTTATTTTTAAATTTGTCATTAAAGTACATACTAACATAAGTAACATAAGCGTGGCATTGTAAATGTATTGACATACTTAGTGTCAATGACCTCACACTCAGAACTAGTGTCGGGACACTCACGCAAATAGTTGGACTTGCAACAACAAAACCATGTCATAAGGATATCATGTTTGACACACAAATAACACGGTTTTATTGTTACAAAATCAAACATCTGAAAATATTTCGTATCAGTCAACACCAGTACTGATTCTGAAGCAATATTACACTAAATATGTCAATATCTTCACTCAAGTTGGTTTCAACCACTGTTCACTGCGATTCTTTCGTCTTACACGTATCCAGGGTTGAACGGTGGTCCATCATGCGCCTCGATGGTCTTCTTCGCGACATTGTGGAAGGGATGGTTGAGGGAAGAAACTGTAGAGGGCGCCCTAGACGGGAGTATTTGCAGCAAGCGTTCGAGGACATGAGTTGTAGCTCTTATGCTGAGGTGAAGAGGACTGCAGAGGATCGAGATGAGTGGAGATCGAGATGCAAGATTTTTTTGCTGCAAACCAATCGACCGGATTGATACTACTACGAAGAAGATGGAAAGAAAAAAAACGATTGACACAGATCGATGCAACGGTTCTTCATTCGAACTTAAATTTTGATACAAATCGTTCTTCGTTAGTGTGAAGGCGCCTTTACACGATACGACGCTTAACCTAACCTAACCTCTCTTTGCATGACGTTATAGGTTATTTTCCATACTCTTTTATTCGATTTATATTCGAGAATCCACACAAATAGATGTTGTAAATGAATATATTTATCTGGGACAAGTAATACAACTAGGACAAAATAGCTTCTTCAAAAGAAATCGACAGGAATTTAATTAACAACTGGGATGGGAAGCATTTGATAAACTTGCGAAAATTCCGTTATCTTCTTAAAATTAAGGCGTTCAACCAAAGCATCCTCCCAGTGTTAACTTATGGCGCAGAGACGTGGAATCTAAAAGTAAGTCTTACACATAAGAGAAAGGTCACCAGACGTGTCATGGAGAGATTCATAAAAGGAGTTTCTAAAAGATAAAATCCGAAACGAGGATATCCGAAGAAGCATTCAAGTAGTGAAGGCTGCTCAGCGAATAGGCACACTTAAATGGCAATGTGACATTTGTGAATGAGACGACGGTCGATGCGGAAGAAAAGTGTGTGAGTAGTGTCCTAGAATTTACAAATGGAACTTTGGTCAACCTCCTACAAGATGGAGTCACGATATTAGGATAGCGGAATTCTGTCGAACAATGAAGTTCTCAGCATAATCAAGGAAGATAGGCACCTAGTAAGAACCATCTCAGAGATGCGAGTCCGAAGGATCGGTCACATCATGCGCCACGATGGTCTTCTTCGCGACATTGTGAAAGGGATGCTCGAGGGGAGAAACTGCAGAGGGCGCTCTAGACAGGAGTATTTGCAGCAAGTGTTCGACGACATGGACTAGGATTCTTGAATGTTTTAACTTCTACGTTCCAGATTGCTTTTGATCCCAGTTGATACTTGTGGAGCATCGAGCACTCAATTTAGTACAATGGCAATGGCGCTCCTAAATGGCCTACCAGCACACCTCGATCCTTTTCTTACATCCTCTTCCTCCTTTGTCGATGGTATTGATCTCGTAGATCTCTGTGATCTTTGACTACGTGTCATCTTCTTCTTTTTTTTGTTTTTTCTCTTTTGTATGTATTGTATGTTTATGTATACTCTATGTTTCTTATTCTTTTTACTTTGGCACTGCGGTTCTGTTTAAATAAATAAATAAATGAGTTGTAGCTCTTATGCTGAGCTAAAGAGGATTGCAGAGTATCGAGAAGAGTAGAGATCGAGATGCTGAAGATTTTGTTGCTGCAAATCAATCCACCGGATTGATACTACTACGAAGAAGAGTAGTCTGGATGCGGAAGGCAGAGGATTTAAGGTGATCGAGATGTGATGTATGCAGAATGATGTAACGTATCTTCATTCGAAATTAGCTTTTGGCACAGAATATTTTCGTCAGTGCGGACGCGCCTTACACGCCACGTCGCTTAACCTAACCTAACCTCACTCTTTATAGGGCGTCATAGATTATTTCCACTTATTTGGCGTAATAATGCCGAAGTACAAAAGTGCTCAGTCATGGCCCGCGGGTTATGGCGGCTTATTTATTCGCTACAAAGTGTCAGGGTGTTCGCCAGTACAACAATGGAGTGATTGATTCTTCGTTCGTGGCCAAAGCCAGAGCTATTTATATCGCGCTTATTATACAAGTAGTGCGAAACCTTGCAACGCGACGTTTCACGTTCTTATAATCCATATCTGGAACGTATGGCCACCACAAATTGTCACGATTCACTTTTGTAAATTGCCATTCTTAATGGCTCGTACCAAGACATATCTGCACCAGAAGCTTAACCTAACCTAACCTTACTTAACTTAACTTAACCTAACCTAAACTAACCTAAACTAACCTTGTCTGTAATTTGGAAGCAACCATTAGTTGGTTGTGCATTTGATCACTCACCCGTAAAATGCCTGTCATAGCCTATTAATCAGTGTGATCCATGTTAAAACAAGGCATGAAAACATATATATTTAAAGTTTTTATACTCACATGTGTTTCTTGTGATTCTCCATGATTCTTCTCTCCATGTCCGAGTCCTGCAGCGGGAAGAACTTGTAGCTGCTCAGGTACGTGTGATCGGGCAAGTCTTCAGAACCAAAGTCTCCGCATTCGGCTGAAAACAACAACGCAACAAATATTAGTTTTGATCTAATCCGGCAGGTATAGCTCAACGGTCAAAGCGTTTGCTTTGCAAGCCAAAGGTCGTGGGTTCAATCCCCGACCTAGATAAAAAAATAGATTTTTAATCGATTTCTGAGTTCTAAAATACCCCCGGTTGGTTTAAATTTGATCACTCGCCCGTAAAATGCCTGTCAAAGTCTATAAATCAAAAATAGTAGTAGACGAAAAGTCCTCTCGTGAATACCACCCATTCATTGTGAATTTCAGTAATAATTACGGTACGGTTTTTCCACTACAAACCGGACGACTAGATCCAGTAAAAAACGGTATCCAGTTTAGTTACGTACATAGTTTAATGGAAGTGTTCCCATTAGCATCCTGCATACCTTTCTCAAATCACCCATGAGATTACGAAATGTGCCTAATCTCGATCGTAGTTTTAGGATCGGGTGAGCCCAAAATCTTATTTTTTTGCATTGCTTTCGGCGGCGAAAGTACCAGTATAATATCAGAAGAGTATTCACGTCCATTGCGTCTGAATTTTCTTCTCCGACTGCCAATGCTATCCCGTAAACTAGAGGATGCAAACTTCTGTGTGTGAACACAGGTATGATTTTTACGGTATCCAGTAAATAACCGATCCTGCAAAACTGGACGTCCGTGGGAAAGAGCGGTAAAGTTTAATATACAAAAGTTGACAACTTCTGCATTATACTACTGCTGCGTTATGTGTCTGCTACTTTTATACTGCAGAAAATTATACTCCATCGAAATACACTTTTTTTAACTACTCTGTACCGTAGCAACAAAATAGGCTCTTAATCGATATTTTCAAACACTAAGACTCTGAAGAACTGACATAAATACAATTTCATAGCTAAAAACCATCTTCTACGACATTTATTTCAACAATTAATTGAAGAAAACTAATCGGTAGAGTTGGGGAGATTGCAAGTGTATATTTATCTGTATCTTAAAGGCATGCAGATTGTAGGAAAGAGGAAACATAGACGCTGGAAGAGCATTCCAAAGCTTACCGGTGGCATTAAGGAAGGAGCTTTGAAAACGGCCAATTCTTGGTCGACACACATTAACCATGTATGGATGTTCGGCAAGTGTAAGACGAGTTTGTCGGTTGAGGGTGGGTGCAGGAGAAATTACTTCTTTAAATTCCGAGGAGCAGCGACCGTGGTAATAATGGTAAAAAATACTAAGTGAACCAATCTTACGCCTTTGTTCCATTGATTGCAGGTTAGACGTAAGAGTGTATTTTGGGGCTCCAATCCAAAGGTGACTGCCGTATTCAAGTATTGGTCGGATTTGTCCTTTATATAGAAGAAGAAGTTGTTTATCGTTGAAATACCGACGTGATCTATATAATACATCTAGTTTTTTGGAAGCGAGACCGACTTTATACTAAATTGACTCGTAATATTTGACATTATTCGAGATTGATACTCCAAGGATGTTGATGGAGCTTGCTTTTGTGTGTAGCTCGTTATCTCCGTATGCTCCAGTTAGGGGATTGTGCATGGAAATGATGATAATGATGATGTGAAATTTGTTTTATATTCTGCAAAATTAATAAAACAATGAAGTGTTGTGCTTCAACAAAACCAAGTTCATTATCTTGCTTCTTAAAAAGCTTGTTACTTGTAGCTTATAGTTTTACTAACAGTTCGACAAGGAACCTGGGAAAGAAGAAGCAAGTTGCTGCTTCCGGGATGGGAAATTATTTATTAGACGAGGGAAAAGCAAAGCAAAAAAAAACTGAGTGTTTCCAGCCGCGAAAGAGTTTCCAGCTATTTTCCCGTGAAATGCGATATTGGGATGCGCCGTCATAAACATATTGCAGACAGCAAGGTCTTAACTTGTCCAAGGGTAGTTCTAAAACAATAAACGTTACTTATAATATTAGTTTATTTAGAATTATTGTTATTTATTGATAGCCTCCTCTCTTATTTCGAACAACGATTTACTTGATGAAGGATGCAGGATCAGGCTCACAATACAAACACTTGTTTCTGTTTCACATATTACGCGTTTATTTGTCACAAACGTCGCCCGCCATAGCGAACGCCCAAGGCGCGCGCACTATGACGGCCGCGAGTCAAGCTCCCGCGCGTTTTTACTGACAGCGCGCTCTGACATCTGGCGGCAGACATACGAAGTAACTATGACAGTGGCCAACATGAAATGGACCAACTGTCATAACAAACAAGATGGCGGATGCACTTGCCGTGCAACATTATACAATTAAAACTAACATTAGAGGTGCTTGTCAGGCGATCGAACAAAAATAAGAGACAAAAGATCGTTTTTCGAGGCTTTACGGCATCAGCCTAAAGGAGCTATATCAAGCTGATATCACTATTTAATATACAATAATAACCGTCATATAGTATTGACATCAGCATGATAGAGCCCTTCCTGACTGGTACCGAAAACCTCGATATACAGTCTTTCGTCTCTTAGTTCTATTTGCTTATGGCATTTTAGACTATTTATATAGACCATCGCTTGTGGTGTCGATGCGACAGCCCATCACGGGCGCTCCAGTCATGTTCCGCCCTTCGGCGAGTACATATTGTATTGTGGCTCGGCCTAATGCTGTGACTAGGTCGAGCCATACGTCTGTAAAGTTTATCGTAAATATATGTCAATGTGCTTCAGAAAAAGTCTGTGTTATTAATCTGCTTCTTATCCTGCCATCACGCGACGGAATAACACCTTTTGAGAGAGGAGGATGTTATTATTAACGTTATAACCAATACATGTATGACTTGTCTATATGATCGATTATTTCTATAGAGTTTTTTCATTGTTGCAAATAGACCAGGACTTGTCAGAAAGATGTAAAATCACTTAAAAATAAATTGATATCAGCTCGGTGTAGTTTTTGCAGGATGGCGCCGAAAAGCCTTCAAAAGGATCATTCATTGTGTGGGCCCGGGCAGAATACTGAAGTTTGTCATAATTTTATTCAAAAGAAACGCCAATACGCTTCTCGTAAATTCTGTCTGTTGGTGATTTGCTCATCATCCCTTCTCCACGTGTCCCGATGACGAACCCGGCGACATGGAGTCGCCATTGATTAACGGGGAATGTTAAAATGTGAAATAAAACTAAATATTTTTAACACATTTATATACACATACAAATCCACAGCAGATATCCTCTTCAAAGACATGTCTCTCGTCAATATCGGAAGAAAAAGAAACGACAGACCCTGGGACTCGAACCGTGAACCTTATACATTTGTTCTATTATATATACAGCGCTTGTTCATTTATTGATTGTAAATAAAAACAATATTGCACTTTGATAAAAAGTAAAAACCGAGTGCAAGTTGTGACTGATAGAACCGCCCTCTAGTTACACCATTATTTATGAATTACTTCGTATATGGTGACGTACGTATATGCCGGGATACTTGTAGAAGTAGGAGTCAAGGAAGTAGAAGATGGAAGTTCGGAGCAGGCTGATGCAGCGTCACTGTTAAGCCCTTGAGACCCGAAGACGTTCACTCAGAGTGCGGTTGAAAGTTATAAGACCTGCAACTATGTTTGACGTTACACTCGAAGTACGTTTTTGATGTAAATCTTGAATTACGTGATGGATAAAATTCATTTTATACGTATATTAAAATAGTAATTCAATATTAAATTATAAATATAAGAATCACAGTGACAATGGCAGCATAAGGCGTTTAACTAATGCATCCTTCCTTTATTAACTTATGGCACAGAGACGTGGAATCTAACCATACACATAAAATAAAGGTCACACAACGAGTCATGGAGAGATCTATGAGAGGAGTGTCTCTGAAAGATAAAATCCGATAGGAGGATATCTGGAGAAGAACTAAAGTAGTGGAGGCTGCTTAATGAATAGGCTAATAATTTGGATTTATGTGAATTAAATAATAATCAGAAGTAATGCCTAATGTTTCAGCGAATTTCGTACTAAACACTGCTACTAAACTATTATTTAGCAATTACAATTAACAAGTGATACAAGCCACCGGGCTTACAGTAATGGTTGCAGAGCTGGCAAGATGCCAAGAGCCTCGACATCTAGAAGCCATCAGCGCACTGCAGGTCATACTCATTATTTTGCCATATTCAGAAAGGTACAAGTGAGGTAAAAACGAACGATTTTCGTGCTTATGTGACATTATTTTTAAATATCCTCTTCATATTTGGAGCACGTCGAAACCTTAAATTGTCGTTTCGCAGTTCTGTAAGCACAGGTTGTCTATGCCTTGTCCCAGAACACCTGTATAACCAGACCGTTACCCAAACTGAGCTAACCTAAGCTAGCCTAACCTAACGTTATCTATCTTAACTAATATGTTTGCTTGTCATATCTCATATATTTTTTTGGCTAGTTTTAACGTGTTTGAACAACCTAGTAATAATTAGCACATTAATAATTAGCATAATGAGCACGTGGAAACCGTAAATTATCGTTTCGCAGTTCTGTAAGCTCAGGTTGTCTATGCCTTGTCCCAGAACACCTGTATAACCAGACCCTTACCCAACCTGAGCTAACCTAAGCTAGCCTAACCTAACGGTACCTATCTAAACTAATATATCTGCTTGTCATATAATTTTTTTGGTTAGTTTTTCACGTGTTTGAACAACCTAGTAATAAATAATTTAAAAACGGCTTACCCTAGTAATCTGTTTCAAAAAATTCCAATTACGAATTGTTCTTTTATCACAGCATTTGTGGAACTAATTTGTAGGTTAGGTTTTCACGTGTTTGAAAAAAAATCTAAATTTTACAATTTTCCAAGCCTCGTTGCGTGATTAACGTAGATTGAATTATCAACCGTAGTTTATGTACTATCATTTTTATGTATTCAGAAAAGTCGCGTGTGTTATATATTATACACATGATATATTTCCTCGCGTGTGCAAAATAGGTTGGTTTCTAAATCTCTGACTTAGGGTCTATAAAAATAAGTAAAAAATACTAAAAAATAAAGTTATAAAACGTTTCATGAGAGTCATAGTTATTTTATTTGTTTTTGAACGCAGATATATATATTTTTTAAATTTAGATATACATATGTTTATTATTTTTTGTGCAAACGCATGTAGGAGAGCTAAACCAATAATAATTAGAGTAGCTTAATACTAACATGCTTAAAGTAATATTAAATAGATAATTACTTACTACCATTATTAAAGAGAATAATTCGTACCTTGTTTTAAAATATGAATTTGAATAAGAACCATCTCAGAGAGAGGCAAACCCTATGGATCGGTCACATCATGACGATGGTCTTCTACACGACATTGTGAAATAGATGGTTGATAGTAGAAACTGCAGAGAGCGGCCTATACGTGAGTATTTGCAGCAAGTGTTCGTGGACATGAGTTGCAGCTCTTACGCTGCGCTAAAGAGGATTGAAGAAGATCGAGAAGAGTGAAGATCGAGATGCAGGATTTTATTGCTGCAAACCATTCCACCGGATTGAAACTACGAAGAAGAGTCAGGGTTCAAGCTTTATTATCTTCAGTATAATCATCAAATAAATAGTTAAATTCGATAAATTTAATTTCTTAGCAATGGACGAAATAGTTTCTCAAAAGAAATAGACAGGCGTATATAAAATTCCGTAATATCTTAAAACTAAGTCGTTTAACCAATGCATCCTCTCTGTATTAATTTATGGCGCACAGACGAGAATCTAGCAAGTCTACATAAAATAAACGTTCCATGGAGAGATCCATGAGAGGAGTGTCTCTTAAAGATAGAATGCGAAACGATGATATCCGAAGAAGAACTCAAGTAGTGGAGGCTTCCAACAAATAGGCACATAAATCTAATCCCCTTCATCGACTACTTTAAGCTCCAAATATCCCCCTTCCTACTTACCTATATACCGCTTTAATATTTTCTAAGCTATTTTTACATTAGTATGTTTATACACTTTGGGTACTGATGAAGCTTTCATTGAAGGCAAAACCACTGTTATAAATACACAGTGCTCAGTGTGATCCATGTTAAATCAATATAGGAAGTATTTATCTGTTAAATAATGTTTTTTGTATGTATTTGCAAAGCAAAAAATCTGTTGTTTTTACCGTGTCACTCAGTCCATTATGTGGACTTATCGATTTAGTTTATGACCTCTTTAAAATGTTCTGCTTTCCCTGACCGAGTTATGAAAGACTGCCGCTCCCAAAGAAATGCACAAATATACGAGTGCATACATACATTGACAGCTGACACTGTATATATACAGGTTTAATACGAGTATATTTGAGGTGTTGACATCCCCCGTCTTTAAAAAGACGACAAGTCGCGGGTTCGTCACGTGGCTGCGTGGAGAAAGGACGCAGGAGCAGGTTACCAAGCAAAAGACTTTCGAAGCACAATTCGCGTTTATTTTTAATAACTTGATTTCTTTATCCGACTGGTATGGCGTTTCAACTGACAACTGCGAAACACTGTGACATGCAGCTCCACCAATGATAGCGACAAAAAATCAAATTAAAGATGACAGTTGCACCAACATGAAATGGAGCAACTGTCGTAACAAATAAAATGGCGTATGCTAACACCGTGTAATATTATTTAATTAAAACAATCATTATTAGATGTGCATGTCAGGCGAGCGAACATAAATAAGAGACAAAAGATCGTTTTTCGAGACTTTACGGCAGGGATCGTCAACCTTTTTATGCCTAGCGCCCACTTTTGCCTAAAATTTCCCTACCGCCCACCAACCTCGCTATATTTCAATTCAGTATATGGGTGGAAAAAAATCTAGAAGGAATGTAGGAGATATGACCAACGGCCACCGCCCACCACGGAAGCCCGTATCGCCCACTAGTGGGCGGTACGGACCAGGTTGACTTTGACCCTTGCTTTACGGCATCAACCTGAAAGAGCTATATCAACCTGATATCAATATGATCTTTGACTAGCATTTGTTATATATTTTTCATTATTTTATTAGTGAGTGGTCTTTGTCCTGTGAAGACCACCCATTCATAGTAAATTCTTGTAGTAATTAGGAGGATCAACACTCCACATACAGTACTTATCCATATGCAGAATGGTAAGCGTCATAGAATTCACAAATGAAACTCCAGAATCACTATCATCATCTGTCGGTATTTTTCTGTATGTGCTTACATAAAAAAATTAAAAATATATTTCCACTCCTCAATTTCTAAGCTCTAAAAATTTACGCTGTTAGTAAGAGTTTGATCTCTGTCATAATCTTCGCCTCACTCCATGTCAGTAACGCCTCCCGCTGAATAGATTATTTATATAGTTCCCGACGGCCTTTCAGGATGGCGCGAACCCGAGGGCTTGGAGGAAAAGCAGCTGTAGTTTATGCTCTCTTGCGGCATTTTTAAAACATGTACCAATCAGGTCCACTATCGCCTCTTGATCGAATGCAGTATTGAAGGCTGCCTTGTCTGCTCTCTTGTCTCGTCATTCTTCACAAAGTTAAACCATAGAATACACAGATTAAGTTATTCCATTACCGTCTGTCGGTATTCTCCTGTATGTATTTATTGAAAAATTACCTGTGTCAAGGTTTTGACAGTAATTTAAAAGAAATTAGCAGTAAAAATAAATAAACTGGCAGTATCCACCGTATCAGCAAGAAAGTCGTCAGTTATAAAAATAAAATGTCATTAATATATTTAATATTCCCAGTAATTAATGTAAAATGTCGATATTTAATCTAATGACAAGTTTTTAAAAATAAATGGCTTGTTTAAGCTTGACAGATAGTGAGTAGATCATAGTGACATGCCTAATCTAACCTTACCTATTATTCATTACCATTCATTACATTTTTACTGCCAATTTATTAATCATCATATCAATAACAGATGTATTAAGAGTTGAGAGTTCCGGCTAGAATCCAGTACAAATTATGCTTCTAGCTTACAAGGCACTCAACGGAACTGCACCGGGTTATTTGACAGAACTGTTCAAGCCTTCGGAGATAAGCGCGCGTGGAAAGACACTCAGATCAGCCAGAGCAAATAGTTGCATCCTGATGCTTCCGGGAGGTAGTCCTAGCACGCTCTTTGGTAATTGCGCTTTCAGCTACGCGGCACCAATGGCCTGAATTCGCTACCGGAAGGCATAAGAGAACTTAAAGCGGAGGCATCCTTCAGAAGCAGACTCAAGACCCACATTTTTACTCAGAGAAGCAAAGAAGCGCTTTGGAATGAGCATTCGGTCATAAAAAAGTGCTATACAAATACTAATCTTCTTCGTAGTATCAATCCGGTGGATTGGTTTGCAGCAACAGAATCTTGCATCTCGATCTCCATTCCTCTCGGTCCTCCGCAACCCTTTTCAGCTCAGCATAAGCACTACAATTCATGTCCTCGAATACTTGCTGCAAATACTCCCGTCTAGGGCGCCCTCTACAGTTTCTACCCTCAACCATCCCCTCCACAATATCGTGAAGGAGACCATCGTGGCGCATGATGTGACCAATCCATCGGGCTCGCCTCTCTGAGATGGTTCTTATTAGTTGCCTATCTTCCTTGATTATTCTGAGAACCTCATTGTTCGTGACGTGGTCTCTCCAGGAAATTCCAAGAATTCTTCTGAAATACTAATATAATAATAATAAAATGTGTTCTTTACACTTATATTTCTCTATATACCTATTCTATAAAATGAAGAATGTCCTTTTTTACTTTAAATGTACATACTATAAGTACATAATATTTTGCAATCCCTAAATGCGTGCGCATGCCCTTACAATCACTACTGGTAAACATACCTACAAGTGTCTGTTAAAACGAGCCGCTTGCTGTCATCTAATTTGTGTAAAAATCCCGTTATCCGTCAACAAGTAAACGGTAAAAAAACAGTAAAAACATCACACGAAATCTACAGAAAAATGTCTCGAAAAAGATCGACGCCCGAGTGACGAAAAACGCCTTCATTTGCAGCGCTTGTATGTAAGTACAAAACATACACATTTCATATTTGTTTTGATTGTATTTATACACATAAATACGCGTAAAATACATTAATATTTATTATGAAAACATGTGTAAGATTGTGTTTTTAATAGTAAATACAAAAACAAACTCATTTATAAAGCGATAATGAACGATTTCGTTTGTTGTTTATGTATTGTTTTGAACGCACGTTTTGAGGTTATGTTTTTGTAAGATGCATTGTATTTTAATACATTTAAAGCTTGTAATACATCATTTATAGCATTTAAACTGTAAATATACAAGATAAATACATTATTATCAAGATAATATAGCATGTTCATTGTGTATTTATCTTAATAATTGATATTTATATGAATTTCAAATGTCATACACGTTTATTTGTCTCAAATAATAAACAGCTTGCCCATATTTATAATGATTTTAATTTAAATATAAGCCTAAATTCTAGTAAATATAATTTATTGAGCTAAACAATCAAGGATCATGCCAAATTTTCTTGAATTAATAAAACAATATTATTATCAAAATTTGAAAAATAGAATATTTTAAAAATGTTCCATTTTTTTCATTCAAATTGTTGATGCCTACATATAAACGTACGTATTTTTTTATGCCACCGTTTTGTTTGGTGTTATTTTTTAATGTGGTGTTATTACTATTGTTGATAAGTGTAGTAATGCCGTTTATTTGGGTTGTTCGTGTGATTGTGTATCAGGAATGTAGGAGATGCGCGCGCAAGGTTTCGATCGGTTTCTAAGGTTTTGCTTTCGAGCGCGGTTTTAAACCACTCTGGTTTATTATTTTTATTTGTTTTTGAACGAAGAATCGAACATTGAAAGTCTGCCGGGTAAGCGGAAAGCTTCTGTGAGCGATTTTTGATGGAAACATACAATTATTGGAAAGTGATTTTATAATAAGAAAATGCTTAAGAAAATGTACGAAGGAAAATAATTTACCAAGAATAAATGCATAACGTATTTTATGCTTATTCGTTAAAATATATTTTTACGTTTTATATTATTTGTAGAATAATACATAAATATTATATATAAAAAGAAAAAAGAAACCATTAAGCGTGATATAAAACTTACACGGATTCTATGACGCTTACCGAGTCGGTTGGACGAATCGTGAGGTTACATTTGATTTCTCAATGTTCGCTCTCTCAACTGGAGCATACGGCATTCATTAGCTGCTGCCTCAAAGCTCTGTCAGCCGCCATAGTTTTCGCCTCATACCATGTCAGATCTGCCGAGTATATTCGGAACTTAAAGAACTAATTCCTCCTGCACCCACCCACAACTGACAAACTCATCTTACACTTGCCGAACATCCATACATGGTTAATGTGTGTCAAACAACAACTGGCAGTTTCCAAAGTTCTTTATTTAATGCCACCGGTAAGCTTTGTAATGCTCTTCCAGCGTCTGTGTTTCCTCCTTCCTACAATCAGGATCTCTTCAAGAGACAGATAAATAAACACTTGCAATCTCTCCAACCCACACACAAACACGAACATAACATACGTTTCCCTGGATGCAGTGTCCAGCCTTCCTGGCTGAGCGTCATAGAGTGCACTGGTCTTGACCAGATGTGCTCTCCTGCATGCGTTTACATTAAAAAAAATGTATGGGAATGCCTTACAGGACAGCGCGAGCCTGAAGGCTTGATGAAAATGCAGCTATAGTTGATGTTCTATAGTGGCATTCTTAAAACATGTCCCAACAAGGTCCACCTTCGCCTCTTAAAGGACTGTAGTATGATTACAATAAGGAAAAAATAATGGTCAGAATTAAAGTTAATTTTTGGTCAGAATTTAAGCAAATTTTTAGTCTTAATCAAAAAATATATATATTTTAAATTCAGGATTACGTTAATTTACTCTGAGTTGGATTAATACACCTATGTAGAACACGTTAAATGATGCAAGAAATAATAATTTTATTTTATTTCGTCTTCCCATTTCCATTCCGCGACTTCGCTGAAGTCTCTCATGGAGCCTGAATTGTGGCCTGAAAGAACCATCGTTCAACCCTGGATACGTGTAAGACGAAAGAATCGCAGTGAACAGTGGTTGAAACCAACTTGAGTGAAGATATTGACATATTTAGTGTAATATTGCTTCAGAATCACTGCTGGTGTTGACGGATACGAAATGTTGGACGTTTGATTTTGTGACAATGATGCCGTGTTTCTAGAGGCCTTTGAGATGTGGTCGTACAGAAGAATTCTCGGAATTTCCTGGAGAGACCACGTCACGAACAATGAGGTTCTCAGGATAATCAAGGAAGATAGGCACCTAATAAGAACCATTTCAGAGAGGCGAGCCCGATGGATTGGTCACATCATGCGCCACGATGGTCTTCTTCACGATATTGTGGAGGGGATGGTTGAGGGTAGAAACTGTAGAGGGCGCCCTAGACGGGAGTATTTACAGCAAGTATTCGAGGACATGAATTGTAGCGCTTATGCTGAGCTGAAAAGGGTTGCGGAGGACCGAGAGGAATGGAGATCGAGATGCAAGATTCTGTTGCTGCAAACCAATCCACCGGATTGATACTACGAAGAAGAAGATGCCGTGTTATTTGTGTGTCAACCATGATATACTTATGACATGGTTTTTGTTGTCAAAAATCCTAACTATTTGCGCTGCATATTCCGTAACTTGTTCTGAGTGTGAGGTCATTGACACTAAATGTGTCAATACATTTACATCGTCACACTTACGTTAGTACTTCAGTAACTATTTAAAATAGTTTCTTTTGTAATGTCATTGAAGGAAAAGAAAAAAAATAATTAAATTTCTTATCTGGAGCATATGGTCACCGCAAATTGCCGCCACTAAGTGCTATCAGTTACCATTATCCACGGCTTGTTCAAAGACATCTCTACATCCGAAGGTCCACCTGGGAACATATTACCGAAGAACTCTGAGGCGATTTCTGAGCTCTAAAATATCCTTGACTGGTGTGAATTTGATCCCTCACCCGTAATATGCCAGTCATAGCCTATCAAAATTTGTGGTAGACGAAAGTCTTCTCGTGAAGACCACCCATTCAGAGTAAATTCTTTTAATAATTAAGGATTATGCGTGAATCTCGGGCTGTAGTCTATGACGTTCGTGAATCAACACTCAACATGCAGCGCTTAGCCATATGGTGAGCGTCATTGAATTCCACAGATGAGACTTCAGAATTACTATCACTATCTGTCAGTATTCTCCTGTATGCGTTTACATAAAAAAACATATTAGAAAATAAAAAGAAAAACGAGTTAAATATTTGCAAAAAAGCGTGGTTTAGATGTGCGCTCGTCGTTACGCTGGATGTTGCCATATTCGAAACACTTTCCCTGAATTAGCGGTAATTGCCCCGAGGCACGCGAGTCGTGATTTCGGTAGGTATTGTAAATGTACGTTTCGGTAGGTACTGTACATGCATACCTTTATGGGATCTACTGTGGCATGTGGGCTGACCCATCGCCTAGCCTTCGTTATCTACATTAACTGCTCCACTATTATGACGACTGCCAAGATTTAAAACACTAGTCCACGAAATTTAACGTTTAGTTTTTTTTTTAATTTTTTTTGGCATCGGAACGTTATTTTTTACCACTTTTTGAAAATGGCGTTAAGTAGCTAAGGTATCAACTATACTTATACTAAATATAGCACGATTCCTGACTTTAAATTTTATAAAAGAAAGTCGTGTTAGTTCCACCATTTTTAACTCGAGAACGGCTGGATCGCTTTTAATAATCTTTGATTTGTTCTCCTCCTTCTTCGTAGTAGTATCAATTCGGTGGATTGGTTTGCAGCAACAAAATCTTGCATCTCTACGTTCACTCTTTCCGATCCTCTGCAACTCTCTATAGCTAAACATAAGAGCTACAATTCATGTCCTTGAACATTTGCTGCAAATACTCCTGTATTGGGGACCTTGCTGCAAATACTTGTACCTAAATTCAATGGTTTTAAATTTTAAGATTTTTTACATAAAGTTAGGTTAGGTTAGGTAAGCGAGACATCCAGTGCACCAGTTGTCCCGTGCACCAAATATCACGTGCACCAGACGTCTAGTGCACTCCTCGTCGTAAACGATGAACGAATTGTCGAAAAAAATGCGGCGCAACCATTCATTTTATTACAGTATTCAATAAAAAAAAGAAATATATATATATTATATTATTTTATGACTAAAATTAAATTATATACTAACATCGTCCTATTTCTCAAAAGGTGGTTATTCAGTCACGTGATGGCACGATGAGCAGCAGATTGATAACACAGACTTTTTCAGAAGCACATTGACATATATTTACGATTAAACCTTACAAATTTAGGGCTCGACCTAGTCACAGCATTAGGCCGAGCCACAATACGATATGCTCTTGCCGACGGGCGGGGCACAACTGACGCGCTCGTGATGGCTCTCGCCCAGCGCTACTAGCGGCGGTCTATTTAAGTAGTCCCAAAAATGGCGGACACACACGTATGACAAGCGAACAGAAATAAGAGACGAAATATTGTATATCGAGGTTTTCGGTACCAGCAAGGGCTACATCATGCTGATGTCACAGGATTCAATAAAAAAATCAATAATGAAATATTTTTCATTATTCTACTGTAGCGAATAGTACTGTAGCATGTTTTTCGATCGTAATGTCGATGATTTATGAGTGTATTAACCCTTTCGCATCGATTATCAGCACATGCCGTCATAAGACTCTCTGACGTTGACATCGTTTGACGTGATATATCGTTTTGCTACCTTCTTAGAATAGTTTTTTATGCATCATCTGATAGCTAAAGGATAAAAGAACCAATGTGATATATGAAAATAGACCAGATAAGTATAGGGTCCGCTATCTAACGTTTTTTTTGTGCTTATTTCGTGAATGGTAACACTTAGCTCATGTCTGATTTGACAGATAATTAGTATTATCCTTCCGCTAAACGAATATGGTTGTGTATACGCTTGAACAACGCTGAGAAATATTGCGACATTACTTTGAAAATCAGGCCATTTTTCTTCGAAAATGAGCAAGGAGTGGCCGTTACAGTCAATGGCGATCGTTATCGGGCCATTTTTGTTCACAAAAATTGAAGAGGAGGATATTGGCAACATTTAGCTTCAACAGGACGGCGCTACGTGCCACACAGCCGAAGCTACACTCGATGTTTTGAGCCCCATTTTCAAAAAAAAAAGTTATTTGGCGGACCCGTTACATTTATGCTTCAAATGCTAGTTTTATAATTAACCGTATAATTTGTATTCAAACCGAACCGTAATGAAAGGGTTAATAATATTATGTTCAAACGAATTGTAATTTAGCATGTTTTTAGTTTGTAATTTCGATAATTACTGAGTGTATTTATAAAAAAAATACAGGTAAGGTGAAAATAGTCGACACAGTAAAAATAATTGCGCCTTTTAACCATCTAGGTTTAATTACCCATTTCCCCGAGGTAATTATTGAAACTTGTTTTCATTCTGCAGTTCTAGAATGAAATGAATTACACAGTTGGAATAATTGTTTGATTGTACTCCGTTTCGACGTTATTTAATTTTGACGGGCATTTTTGGCTTCGGCTTTTGAATTACCTTTTTTGATTTACCTTTACGGTCTAGTTTTATTTATGTGACAACACCACGCCACTGGGTTAGCGTATTAAGTTATTACTCATCACGTAGGCAATAATCACTTTTGTGACTAGCCCATTTTAAAAAGACATTTGTAGACAACATTTCTGTTAAAATAATGTTTTCTTTATCATTTTTTTAAAAACACAATTCCATTTTTTCAAATTAGTTTACTTTAAGAATATTTTTTTCATTTTACAAATAATTCACATCGATATTTCAACGGTAAACAACTTTTTTTTTTCTATATAAAGCACAAATCCACTCTATCCTTGAATACGGCGTTCGATAGAGTTTGGCATCGCGGTTTGGTGAATAAATTACGGTATTATGGACTAACCCTCTCCCTGCTCTCCTGGATTGAAAACTTCTGGAGTGATCGAAGCATTATCACTATCGTAGATGGCTTTTCTTCTTCCTGCCATAAAATCAACTCGGGAGTTCCACAGGGCTCCGTGCTGTTGCCCACTCTTTTCCTTCTGCATGTGAATGATTTGCTTCAATGCGCAAATATTCATTGCTATGCCGACGACATCACTGTCCATGAGAATATAATCTTCCATAAACCTCCGAAACATTGGGAACTATCTGCTGCTAGGGAATCTCTGGTGGAGAAGATGAACATGTCTCTTGAATGGGTTTCACGATGGGGCGACCTTAACCTCGTCAGTTTCAACATTTCCAAAACCCAATCATGTACTTTCTCCACCAGGAAGACTGCTATGGATCCTGTATCTTTCAACGGTTGTTCTCTTCCGAAAGCAAGCTCCATCAACATGTTTGGATTATCAATCTCGAATAATGTCAAATATTACGAGTCAATTAAGTATAAAGCCGGTCTCGATTCCAAAATACTAGGTGTATTATATAGATCACGTCGGTATTTCAACGATAAACAACTTCTTCTTCTATATAGAGGACAAATCCGACCTATTCTAGAATACGGCAGTCACCTTTGGATTGGAGCCCAAAAATACCTTCTAAGCTAAATTGACTCAGTTCAAAGAAGAGCAATTAGTTTGATAAACAATGACGCTCTTACGTCTAACCTGCAATCAATGGAACAGAGGCGTAAGATTGGTTCACTTAGTCTTTTCTACCGTTATTACCCCAGTCGCTGCTCTTCAGAACTTAAATAACTAATTCCTTTTACACCCACTCACAATCAATAAACTTGTCTTACACTTGCCGAACATCCATACACGGTTAATTTGTGTCAACCCTGGGATTCTTGAATGTTTTAACTTCTACGTTCCAGATAAGTACACCCGTGCTCGTGGCCATCCATTGTTTTTGATCCCAGTTGATACTCGTGGAGCTTCGAGCACTCAATTTAGTACAACGGCAATGGCGCTCCTAAATGACCTACCAGCACACTTCGATCCTTTTCCTCTTTTGTCAATGGAATTGCTCTCCTAGATCTCTTCGATCTTTGACACGTGTCATCTTATTCTACTTTTATGTTTTTTTCTCTATATTTCTTATTATTTGTTCCTTAGAACTGCGGTTCTGTTGAGAAAATAAATATTTATAGCAATTTATTAATTAAAAATGTTGCTTTATCAATCAAATAAAAATATACTTTACATAGAAAAGCCTCAACATGCTCTAGATGAAATTAGTTTTGTGAAAGACAATCATCTTTATTAAGTGTTATTCACTGAATTCAGTGGACTTAGTGAGGAATTCAATTAATTGAATGTTGTCTTAGCAATGTGGAAAATTACGATAAAAATAAACCATAATAAATTTATTGTCATTATTTTTATTTTTTATTAAAAAACATACAGGAGAATACTAACAGACGGTGATAGTGATGCTGAAGTCTCATCTGTAGATTCTGTGACGCTTAACATGTCACATGTGGTTAAGCGCTGCATGTGGAGTGTTGATCCGCCAACGTCATAGACTACAGCCCGAGATTCACGCATCATCCTTATTATTACAGGAATTTACTATGAATGGTTGGTCTTAACGGGACGACTTTAGTCTACCACCAATTTTGATAAATAGGCTATGACTGGTATTTTAAGGGTGAGGGATCAAATTCACACCAACCGGGGATATTTTAGAGCTCATTTTTTAATCTCCGTCGGGGATAGAACCCATGACCTTTGGCTTGCCAAGCAAACGCTTTGACCATTGAGCTATACCCGCCATTATAATAGGCTCTCGTTAAATCACCAAGTTAAGCAACATATGATTTGGACTTGGCCTTGATAGGTTACTGTCTGTTGTTTACCACCTATCTATGGCTAGGTATAGTCACCCTTTACGACCAAATGGTCCTGTGCTTGGGAGATCATTTCAACGGTAGGGTGCTTTTACTCTCCAATACAGTCAGTCGGTATTCTCTTGTACGAGTATCTTCTTCGTAGTATCAATTCGGTGGATTGGTTTGCACCAACAAAATCTTGCATCTCGATCTCCACTCCTCTCGATCCTTTGCAGTCCTCTTCAGCTCAGCATAAGAGCTACAACTCATGTCCTCGAACACTTGCTGCAAATACTCGCGTCGACGCCCTCTACAGTTTCTACCCTCAACCATCCCTTCCACAATGTCGTGAAGAAGACCATCGTGGCGCATGATGTGACCGATCCATCGGGCTCGTCTCTCTGACATGGCTTTGACTAGGTGCCTATCTTTCTTGATTATGCTGAGAACCTCATTGTTCGTGACGTGGTCTCTCCAGGAAACTCCGAGAATTCTTCTGTATGACTACATCTCAAAGGCCTCTAGTCTGTTTTTATCACTTTCAGATAAGCACCATGTATCACAACCGTACATTAAGATGCTTTAAAAAAATGTTGTGGCATGTTGCTTGCGGAGCTTTAAATTCATATTTTTTGACTCAAGAATTAATGTCAACGTAAAAAATCATGTACAGTAAAAGTGTAAGTAGTAAAACTATAGCTATACTTTTACATAAATTATAAAGTGTGCTGCAATATATTTGTTTGGCGTAATATTTTCATATTTTTGACCAATTTTGAATGCCACATACAATCGCCGGCGATAAAATTTAATACATTTTTATCAGCGTGAAATCGGAATGTGTCCCGTTTGCGATAGCGGAGCAAACAATAAAGGAAAATTGGGCAATGGAAATAATAATTAACCTAACGATTTTCTCACTCCACGCCTGGCAACACTGTGGCGGAAGGAGCAAAGTTCAGAGCTGCGCAGGAAACTCGCTTTCGAGTTGTGCGCATGCTGCGCGCGCATAGTGACACTCGAATCTAGTGATGCCAACCATTGCTGCAAATAGTTATTTGGAGTTCCACTAGACTTTACCCGCTTTACACCCGCATCATATCAAATAAAAAAATTAGGATCCTTGATGATGGTAAGTGATAAGTTCAGTGAGAGTGCCTCCTGAACAATTGTGGCTACTGCAACGAAGTACTAAAGATAAATAACTCCTGAAAGAGAGACCAGCGGGTATAGTTCAATGGTGAAAGCGTTTGCTTTGCAAGCCAAAGGTCGTGAGTTCAATCTCCGAAGGAAATTAAAAAAACACAATTTCTGAGCTCTAAGACGCCTTCGGTTGGTGTGAATTTGATCCCTTACTCGTAAAATTCCAGTCATAGCCTATTAATTAAAATTGGTCGTAGACGAAAGTCGTACCGTGAAGACCACCCATTCATAGTTAATTCCTGTAATAATAAGGATGATCATCTCGGCGGTACCAACCGCCAAGATGACAGTCGTACCAACTGGCAATGGGCCAACTGTCATTACAATTATTTTGGCGTATGCAAACACCGCTAACATTATAAAATTAAACTAACATTCTATGTAGATGTTAGGCAAGCGAACCAAAATAAGAGACAAAAGATCGTTTGTCGAGGTTTTACGGCATCAGCCTTAAGGAGCTCTATCAAACTGATATCAATTTTTATTGCTCTATCGTACTGAAGTTCATGGGTTCGATTCAAAACGGAGATTAGAATAGAAATTATTTTTTTATTGATCTCTAAGCTCTATAAATTCCGTCGGCTTGTGTGAATTTGTCCCTTCTCCCCTTAAAATGAGAGTCAAAGCTTAATAAAAATTTGTGACGAAAATCGTCACATGAATACCACCAACTCATAGTGAGTTCTCATATAAATGGATGATGCGCGGATACCGAGCTATTGATACTGGCACAAATGATCACCACACATTGCTGCCATTTAGTTCTGCCAGATACCACTGTCCATTCCTCGTTCTAGGTCATATATGTACACCTGAAAGTCTACTTGGGAACATACAATATATCGTTCTTACCAACCTCTGTTAACAAAAGACTGAGTGCTTCAAAAGGAAGTAGCTATAGTATCCAAGGCATTTGGTGGTTTTTGGTAATTTCTTAATCGTATTTTTTTTAGGAAATCGGATTGTTAGCTCGACGCTCCCGTGGCCTGGACCATTTTGTTCTTAGAGGCAGCTTAACCCAACGTAAAACCTACGTAAATAATTTTACAATTTAATTTTGCTAAGGATGGCAGCACACTAACAAAAGTGGAAGGGGTACACACGTACACACGTCACAAACTCACACATGCAAAGTGACGTCACTCACCTACACTAACACAGATCAACACTATCCGTAAGATGTTGCTTAGATTTCCAGTAAAAGAAAAATGAATGCAATATATTTTTTAAATTTCAAATAAAATTCTTTTTACTGTATTGTGGAGACAAAAAATGATGTCCTCATTTGACTAAAAGTAAAAGTGCGTTTCGAATTTACTTACCTTATAAACTTAACGAATTATAATGTTTGTTTCTTGCTTATACCTTCAGCGCTTCTCCAATCACGATAAAATTTTGAAAATATTGACATCCTCCTCTCTAAGTTAGTTACTGAATTGCTTGGTGGCGGGATGAGGAGCAGATTAACAATAAATTTACAAACTTCTGGCCCGGACCTAGTCACAGCATTCAAGCCAGGCCAACCACAATACGACCTCGCCGCCGTCGGCACACAACTGACTGGGCACCGGGCGCCGTGGTCGGTGATACCCAGCGCCGCAAGTGGCGATCTATATAACTAGTCCGACTATTGGCATTACAAAATGACAACACATGAAAATAAGAGACGAAAGATTGTATATCGAGGTTTTCGGTACCAGTCAGCAAGGGCTACATCATGCTGATGTCGACATGTTAATTACGTATCCGGGAATGTTTCTATATCATTAAAACCATTTTAAAATTCAATCTAAGTCTGTTTAAAGTTGAAATAAAAAAAAAAAACAGTACTAAGGGGTCGAAAATATGTCGTTTTTGATTTTGGTCGCCTTAGTTTCGCAAGCAATTCATGGAATCATACTCGATGTATATAATGAGTTTAATCGTAAGGGATTTAATGAATTTAAATTGATAGTAATTTTAATTATCTACTTCTTCTTCGTGTCATTAACGTCAAATTATTTCTGCCCAGTATCTGGCAACATCGATAGCCCGTGTGTTGCCCAGAATTAGGTCCTGAGATGTGGACCTTGTTGGGCACATGGGAGGTCTGCAGGTCTCCACAGTCGCGCAATAGTGACTCTTCATGCCGAAGCATTCCCTACCGCTTGAGGTTGTCCTTTATTCTACCAACTCCGGTTCTTAATCTGTTCACGGATTTCTAGGTCCGCCTGTCAAGGTTTTTGCCAGTTGGGAGGCCTTTCTTTGTAGTAATTAAATCCTCTGATGCGACTTGTTGCCAGAGCTGGAGAGTCTCATTTTCAGGGACGGATGTGAGAGGTTGTATTATTATTATTATATTAGTATTTGTATAGCGCTCTTTTATGACCGAATGATCATTCCAAAAGCGCTTCTTTGCCTCTCTGAGTAAAAAGGTGGGTCTTGAGTCTGCTTCTGAAGGATGCCTGCGCTTTAAGCTCTCTTATGCTTTCCGGTAGCGAGTTCCAGGCCATTGGTGCAGCGTAACTGAAAGCCTGATTGCCAAAGACCGTGCTAAGACTACCTCCTGTCAGCTGCAGGGTGCTTCTATTTGCTCTAGCCGATCTGAGTGTCTCACCACGCGCGCTTATGGATCTCAGAAAGCTGTTGTACGGATCTCAGAAAGCTGCTTCGCGACTTCAGACTGCGTGTTGGGGGTATCTGATTATACAAGCAGTGAGACGGTTGGTTGACACGACATTGTGGAAAGGATGGTTAAGGGTGGAAGCTGCAGTATTTGCAGCAAGTGTTCGAGGACATGAGTTGTAGCTCTTATGCTGAGCTAAAGAGGATTGCAGAGGATCGAGAAGCGTGGAGATCGAGATGCAAGATTTTGTTGCCGCAAACCAATCCACCGGATTGATACTACGAAGAAGACTCATGGATATATATGTAATAATTTATTAGTACTAACACAAATAATTTATATTTTTAATACTTTTGTATTTTTCATATTTTTCCAAAAATAACTAACAGCTTGTACCTACTTTCAGTGATTTCAAGTATTTTAACATTTATATAAGCCTTGTTTGTAGTGAATGTAATTTATTTACTTAAATCCTTAGAATCGTTCTAATTTTCTTGAGTATAGTCTAAGTCACTTTTTAATAATCATTAGTGCTAGTTGGGCTTTTTAATTTATTTCTTGTGTTAGTATCGCGAAAATTTCTTGAATTAATTAACTGAATTTTTTTTTTCTTTCGATAACCATTCCACATTTTGAACATATTCTATGACTATATGAAATGTCCCTCCGCATGACTCCAAGACATCTCTGCTCTCGGAGGTTCACTTAGAAATTCAATTTTTAAATTTTATTTATTTTATTTATTTCAGAAACATTACAAATTTTATTTAATACTATCCTGAAATAATATATAATGCAAAAGAAACAATTTATAAATATAGGTATTTATGATTATTAACAACAATTATTAAAAAAATTTTAAAGCTCGCTTAACAGAAGACTCCACGAAATTACTTTGATAAATAAATTCGTGGAGCTCATGTCGAAACTGGGCTTCTCTCAAGTGGAATATATTAATATTCGAGGCGATATGATTGAACAGTCCGATCACTCTCCCAAGAGGCATAGTCTTTGGCAGGTTCATATTTAGTATCCGAAAATCTCCGGAACAAGGTCCCAGTGACTTGATGCGACGGCAGATGCACTATCTACTAATAGGTGTATATTGACATCAGAATGATATAGCGCTTGCTGACTGGTACCGAAAGCCTCAATATATACAATCTTTTGTCTCTTATTTTCGTTCGCTGATCGGACACGCATGTGTTGTTATTTTGTATTGCCGTTAGGTGGACTAGTATACTATATAGATCGCCGTGGCGCTGGGTGTCACCGACCACGGCGCCGCGTCAGTTGTGTGCAGACCGCGACAAGGTCGTATTACGGCCGGCTCGGCATGTTATTCCGCTAGGGCCGGAAGTTTGTAAAGTTTATCATGAAAATATATGTGCCTATGGAAAAGTCTGTGTGTTGTTCTTCTGCTCCTCATACCACCACCACGCAATTCAATAACGAACTTAGAGAGGAGGATGTCAATATGTATACATAGGCTATGACATCCCCGTTACTCATTGTCATGTCACATGTCATTTTTACTGGTGAAGAATTAACCCTTTACGTGCGACATAAGATTTCATAAAAAGTCATGAAATGAGTCAATTAGTCAATGAAAAATCAAGATTTTTTTATGTGTTTTGATTGGTCAGTGCTGCATTTATATTCACCTTCAAAACTAAATTAAATAAATCCTATGATTTAAAAAAAATGTCAAATTTGAAACATGTGTATAATGACCCAAAACTCAATACATATCGTATAAAAAAAAATTGACGAAGGAATGTCTGATTACGATACAAAATTATATCCAATAAAGTATTCGGACAAATCCGCATCTCGCACTTAAAGCGACGTGTTTTTTTCAGGGCGTGGGATAAATCCGCACCTCGCACATAAGAGCAGTGCACGTTGGTGCGGATATATCCGCACCTCGCATCTAAAGGGTTAAAATAGAAACGTGGATGTCGAAAGGACAAAGTATGTTGCCTTGCTACATGCAGATAGTCACTAGTGGTATGTGGTTCATGCATGTGACGTCATTGTACTACGTGTTGTGGGAGGGGCGGTGACCATGTGCGCAGCCGCCTGTTCACACCAATACTACAGTGCTGCCATCCCAAAACAAATCAAACCAAATCTAATGAATTGAAAATATATTTATTTCATTTACTTTACGTAAGCACATATAGGAGAATGATATTGTGGCTTTTGGGTGTAGCCATGTGTGGCGAGTTTCTTCTTACCAATATTTCGACCGCCATTGCAAGGGTCTTCTATATATCTAAGTCATCAATCATGAAGAAGACCCCTACAATGGTGGTCGAAATATTGGTAAGAAGAAATTCGCCACACACGGCTAAACCCAAAAGCCACAATATCAAATCTGGCCGTGAAAACCTTACAAGTTATTTACATATAAGAGAATATTAACAGATATTGATAGTGATTCTAAAGTTTTTCATATGTGGATCCTGTGACGCTATGCGCTGCATGTAGAGTGTTGATCCGACAACGACATAGACTACAGCTCGACGTTCACGCATCATCCTTATTATTACATGAATTCACTGTGAATGGTTGGTCTCGACTGGACTACTTTCGTCTACCACCAATTTTGATGAATAGGCTATGACTGGAGTTTTACGGGTGAGGGATCAAATTCCCACTAACCAGGAATATTTTAGAGTTCAGAAATCGATTAGGAATATTGTTTTGTAATCTCCGTCGGGGATCGAACCCACAACCTTCGGCTTGCTAAGCAAATGCTTAAACTTAAGCATTATGTTAAAACAAAGATTATTTTACATCAATCTTGATATTCAAGTAAGCTTAAGATACAGAATGGTTATAAAAGTACGGCATACAATGTTATGTGAGATTCATATTTTGTCGGAGAATTGTGTACGGTGGGTATGTTCCAAAAAGCGTACCTCCACGAACGTCATGTCGGGCTGTGGTTGTCGTTGCTTGTCTGTACAGGTTTTTGAGTGTGTGCTAGATGTGGAAGCCGTGCTGTTTTGAGAATAATACAAGTTGAACTAAGTCATCAACCCTGAAGAAGACCGCTCTAATGGCGGTCGAAATATTGGAAAGGAGTAATTCGCCACACACGGATTAACCCAAAAGTCACAATATCAAATCTGGCCATAAAAACCTAAGAATTTATTTATATAATACATAATTTATTTATTTCAAGGATCATGTCAATTTTTCAATACCAAATTGTGCAAAGTGCTCTCTTTAGTTTCTGCATACTTTTCTTCATCTGTACTTTAATTTTCTAAAAAAATGATTTGTTTGATAGTAGATTTAGGTCTTCTTCGTAGTGTCAATCCGGTGGATTGGTTCGCAGCAACAGAATCTTGCATCTCGATCTCCAATCCTCTAGGTCCTCCGCAACCCTCTTCAGCTCAGCATAAGAGCTACAACTCATGTCCTCGAACACTTGCTGCAAATACTCCCATCTAGGGCGCCCTCTACAGTTTCTACCCTCAACCATCCCCTCCACAATGTCGTGAAGAAGACCATCGTGGCGTATGATTTGACCGATCCATCGGGCTCGCCTTTCTGAGATGGTTCTTACTAGGTGCCTATCTTCCTTGATTATGCTGAGAATCTCATTATTCGTGACGTGGTCACTCCAAAAAATTCCGAGAATTCTTCTGTATGACCACATCTCAAAGGCCTCTTGTGTTTTGTTATCACTTTCAGATCAGCACCATGTCTCACACATACATCACGATGCTCCAAACAAACGTTTCGGCATGTTGCTTGCGGAGCTTTAAATTCATATTTTTTTGACTCAAGAATTTAGGTATAATATTATTATTTGATATGTAAGCATCAGAGTTGGCAACACCGACGTCTACGGAGCGTGCAAAGCGTCGCGGCGCCAGGAGCTCAGTCCCGGTCCGACCGCGCCACGGAGCGGACCAGAGCGTCGGGACCTCTAAAGGATCCAACGATCACTCTTGTTACCCACCAAACATGCATCAACTGAAACCCAGACAGACGTGCCGCGTAACCCTAAACGCCGCCGAGTGCAAAAACCAGAAAAAAACCGCATCCGACAGCAAAAAAGTGAACAAAAATGCAGCGGAACGACGACGTGGTATATAAAAAAAAAACACTCAGATTTTAAAACACGATTTTCGCACACTTTACAAAAATTAAAAAAATAATATAATAAAAACATAAAAAATAATATTTTTAAATGCCACTTTATAGGTTAATAAATTATCTACATTTCTGCATTTAAAATAATTATTTATTTATTATTTTTCGTTGTGTTTTTGTACGCTGAAAATTGCTGAAATTCGCATTTTCGCCGTGGATTTTTCCTTTGTCAGTAGTTGGTCAGTGTTTTTTACAGTATCTCAGCGTGCTCTGTGAGAACGAAGCATCTGTGATGTTTGGTATTTTTTCTGCGATAGAAACGTTACTTTTCTCGTGAATTCTCGGCACATTTTTTTGTAGAAGTAAAATGTGAGATCCTAATAGGAATTTCTTATAATACGTGAATATTTGTTCATCGCTGTTAGACGCTTCAAGACAATATCCATTATTATTTAAGAAAATAAAATAGAACCGGGTTTTCTTATAAGAGCATATTTTACGGTAAATCAAAACACAATTTTAACGGCCAGAGAAAACAGAGTATTTTCTTCAAAAAATCATATTTCTTACTTTTTTAAATATTATTGTTTTTAACATGAAATATCATTCAAAAACACTAATTTTTTATCCTTTCTATATACGCTCTATCATTGAGTATATGGTCGTCAAAAAATTGGCACAAAAAACTCTGTCAGACTCCATGGTCTTCGCCTCATTACATGCCAGCATGTAAAGCTGCATGAACCAGGCATGGTATACAAGTCTGTCGTGCGATTCCCCGCGTTCACAGTTTATTTTTCTCTTATAGTAATTGATGAGAGAAAGATCATATAGAAACGTATGTGCTATGATTTTTTATGTTTATAAATTGTTTAATATTTACATGAATGCGACATGCGACGAGTATAATGAAATGAACACGGCTTGCGAAGGTTCGTGTTTCGCGTCTGCCGTTTATTTTTCTTCAATTTTTCGATGAGAGCAATGTCATATAAGCTGATGTTTGCTGGGAATTTTTATGTGTGTTTCAGTTTTGAATAATCTCATAAATATTCAGTGGCCTCTAAATATATTAGAATATTAAAAATATATTCTAAAAGAAAAAATAAAAATATGTTTTAAAAATAAATATTGAATAATATTTATTTATTTACCTTGTTTTTATATGGATCACGTTATATATGGCCTCTGCTTAGGAGACTGCAGTTTCGACTAACTAATAGCCTTCCTCAATCCCTCACTGTCGAGAGACAAAAAAAGGTTTTATAAAGTATGTACATTAAAAGAATATAACAAATTTACGAATATTCTTAACCCTTTCGCATCGGTTGTCGGCATATGCCGTCATAAGATTCCCCGACTGTTGACATCGTTTGACGCGATTATCGTTTTGCTACTTTCTTAGAATAGTTTTTTATGCAACAAGAACCAATGTGATATTTGAAAATAGACCAGATTACTAAATTTATGCTTCGAATACTAGTTTTATAATTGACAGTATAATTTGTATTCAAGCCGAGCCGTAATGAAAGGGTTAATAATTAAATTTTATTATTAGTAACATCATCATCATCAGTCGTCGTCTATCAACACGTCTATCTTTAAAAGAAGCATTCATAAACACTTGTCAGTCTGGAAACGTTATACAATCAGAGTGTGTAAACAGTGCTACCGTAAACAGTTTTCATCAGTTCTAGTTCAACGTCATTGAATCGTCAAAACATTCGAATCGCTCTGTCAGTTGTTGCGATATAATATAACTTTGATAATAAGCAGCATTTGACGCGGAATATATTTGGATGGTGACCACTGTGCTCTGCTAACGCCTGTTGAGTTGTTTTTTTTATGTAAACACATACAATACAAATAGATTGTAATGAAGAAATTTCATATAAAGATTATAAGACGATTGCCATTCTTGAGCATGACTAAGCGCTACATGTGGATTGTCAATCCGCCAACGTCATAAACTTCAGCTCGACATTAATGAATTCACAATTTTTGTGGGTATTGTTCACGGGCCTTTTTTTATCTACAAGCAATTTTGATAAATATGCTACGACTGGTGGTTTTACAGCAAATAATCGAATTCACACCAATTATTTTTAGGTGTATTTATAGAGCTTTAAAATCGATGATATATTTTTTAATTTTATTCTCCGTCGTGCGTGAAATGTGCCTCGGATACTAGAGCTACCTTATTTTAAAGCATCCGGGATCTCAACGCGGAAACTGTACACAATCATATATGTATTATAACTTTTTAGATTTTCATGACGAGATTTGGCATTGTCGCTTTTGGGTTTAGCCGTGTGCGACAACTTCTCCAGGATCAATATTTCGATCGCCTTCTTCGGGGTTAATACAAAGTCGTCACACTTCTTTGTTCAGTAACTAATTAAAGATTTTGCCAGTAAGTTAAATCAATTAGCAGTAAATATAATTAAGCGGCTGTAGACTAAATAAATTGGTAGTATCCACTGTGTCAGTATGAATGTGGTCAGTTATAAAATTAAAATGGCAGAATTATATTCAATATTGGTAAAAATTAATGAATCAACTAAATGAATAATTAAACCATAAAATAGAAACCTCACCTAATTTCACCTATTATTATTATTTACCATTCATTAATTATTTTCTGCCAATTTATTATTTTTCTGCTGCCAAATGATTATTTTTTACTTACTTTTTTAGCTATGTATTACTGACCGTTTGCTAAATAAATAACTGTCTATTAATTGAATACTGCTTAAAAAATTAGTTACCAAAAGCATTCAAAAAGTATTTAGATATTAAAGTAATTAGTTCTTCTTCTTCGTAGTATCAATAAGGTGGATTGGTTTGCAGCAACAAAATCTTGCATCTAGATCTCCACTCATTTCGATCCTCTGCAATCCTCTTTAGCTTAGCGTAAAAGCTACAACTCATGTCCTCGAACACTTGCTGCAAATATTCCCGTCTAGGGCGCCCTATGCAGTTTCTACCCTCAACCATCCCTTCCACAATGTCATGAAGAAGACACTATCGTGGCGCATGATGTGACCGATCGCCTCTCTGAGATGGTTCTTACTAGGTGCCTATCTTCCTTGATTAAACTGAGAACCTAATTGTTCGTGACGTGGTCTCTCCAGGAAGTTCCGAGAATTCTTCTGTATGACCATATCTCACAGGATGATTTACTTAGTATGAATTATTGCAAGTTTGTGGCGAAAATTCGTGGCTACTATATGCGTATAGTGAAAAAATATAAGCTTCGTCGGCGAATTAACACGCAAGCATTAGAATAGCAATCGATCGAGTTAACATTTTTTAATAAGTGATTTGTAAATCTGTTCAGAAAAAGTGATTTTCAAAATTTAAAAATGTGAAAAAAAAATAATGTTGCAAGACGAATGCAAAATTAGTGTTGCTGTGTTTTGGATTATTCAACCGAAGGACACTGCGCGTGGAAAGGATGTATAATGAATTTGTAAGTTTTAAAAACGGTTTGGTAGCTGGCATGTAGTAATGATATCTGTAGGTTTTTTAACTACATAATAAAAAATATGAATTAATTTCTTTTGGGTTCAGCCGTGTGTGACGAATCATTTTTATGCTATACTTGTAGAAGTTATCACACACACTTGTGATGAACCCTGCAACGTTGTTTGAAATAATGAAAAATTGCACGTTCACGGTTCAACCCAAAAGTCTTGAATTCTATAGTGAGAGGCGTGTCTCTACTAATCTATTAAATTTTTTTTTTTTTTAATATTTTATGATTCAATAACTAACGCTATGCTTTTCGTAATTGTTATGAAAGATTTTAATGTAATTTTTACGCCAACAGTTGGTGTAGTTTATTAAAAAACAACTTTAGGAAAAGAAAGACCGAAAAAAAATTGTAACTTTTCATTTCCGAGTATATTAAAAAAAAAAATCAGGCAATCAGACTTTGTGGCTGCTAAAAAGGTTCACCCTCTATTTTTTGTAGCTTTAGTATTTACAGGAGGTTGAGTTGAGCCACCTTTTAGGACCTAATGGTCCGGATTTTGAGAATATCGTACTAATTATTCGACCTCTTAAAAAAATACGATTTAAAAATCACTCAAAAATATGCATCAGTTACTAAAGCTGACGTATTTTAATCCATGCTGTTCTAAAGTTTATTGGGTACTATATATGTTTCTAGATGTATCTTTGTGGACGAGGCATTGATAGTGGCATCTGACAGGACTGAGTGGAATTTGTGGTGAACTTATGTTTGGTATATAAAACAAATCACTCAAAAATATACCTCTCTGCCTGGAGAGCTGCCGTCTTATTATGTTGCCGGGCTCTTGCCTTGGGGGTCGTTGGGAACCATATATGTTCCCAGGTGGACCTTGGCGTGAAAAGGTATCTCGGGACTAGGCATGGACAGCGACAACTGAGTGTAAATTTGTAGCGATCGTATCTTCTAGTTATGAAATGTACTCGGATACGAGAAGATTTTTTTTTAAAACGTTAGTTTCGCTTTTTATTTTTACCCATATCCGTTCAATTTCTGGATCATGTGGTCATCGCGAATCACAAATATTCATTTATGATAGTTACCACTGTCCATGCTTTATCTCTAGACGTTTTTACACCTAAATTTCACCTGAGAACTTAACCCTTAGTATTTGAAGTATTTGAAAAAGAAATGTACTTATCTGGTCTATTTTCATATATCACATTGGTTCTTGTATACTTTAGCTATCAGATGATGCATAAAAAACTATTCTAAGAAAGTAGCCAAGCGATATATCACGTCAGCTGATGTCGACGGTCGGGGAATCGTATGACGACATATTCCGACAACAATGCGAAAGGGTTAAAGAGACGACAGCTATCTGAGGCATCTTTTTTGGGTGATTTATTTATCAGGTTTTTAAAGGAGGTTGGATAATCAATCCGATGCTCTCTAGGCCTGGACTATTTGGTCCTAATGTACGTCTCAACATGACCAGCGACACGCGTTTAGCAACAGGCGGGGAACCATCTAAATTACGGTCTGCGTACTATGTTGCTTATCTTTAATAATCTAACAAGAATCGCGTTAATTTTGTGTCATTGTTACTGGTTTGAATATGTGCCATTGATTATAAAAGTGGTGTAATTCATGTTTCATTCTTTCTGAGATATTTAAAGGGTTTGTGTTTTGATGTTGGTTGAAAACCTATGAAAGTGACAACATCATGTTGCTAATATGCTAAATTTAGTTTTTTTTATGTAAACACATACAGGAGAATACCGACAGATGGTGATATTATTATTATTATTTTTGGGGCCTTAGGCCCCGTCGCCTTGTACCTGCGCTCCTTGGGAGCACTTACCAAGGCATTGTTTTCAGAGTACATTCTCGTTATACAAGTAACTGGTTTTGTGAGCAACACCACACATGGGTGTAAAAGTTAGTAGTTGAGACGTTAAAATTTGGACTTTTAGACTTCTTCGCCGAAAGTCGCCGCGAATACAGAAAATGCATGGTAGTTGGGCTCCGTAGATATGAGATCGATATATCCAACCGGTCCAGACTTCTGTTGGATTACGCTAAGGAGCCTTTGCCTCGCTAAATCTAATATTGGACAATGCCACAGAACGTGTTCAGCGTCCTGTCTTGAAGAGTTTAGCCTTAAAATTGCCGTGCCCTGTCATGAATTGACTACTCCAGATGGTGATAGTAATTTTGAAGTCTCATGTAGAATTCTTTGACGCTTACCATGGCGCATGCATATGGCTATGCGCTGCATGTGGAGTGTTGAACCGCCAACGTCATAGACTACAGCACGAGATTCACGCATCATCCTTATTGTTACAGGAATTTACTATGAATGGGTGGTCTTCACGGAACGACTTTCGTCTACCACTAATTTTAATTAATAGGCTATGACTAGCATTTTGCGGGTGAGGGATCAAATTCACACCAACCGGGGGTATTTTAGAGCTCAGAAATCGATTAAAAATCTTTATTTTTTTAATCTTCGTCGGGGATCGAACCCACGACCTTTGGCTTGCTAAAACAAACGCTTTGACCATTGAACTATACCCTCCGGCAGATGAAGGTTACATTCATTTACAACAATGTGAACTGATATAAATGAAAAACTATTACATGGATTTTTAAATATTTATTAGAATTTTATTTTTTCAATATTCTAATCTACTTTTATAGATCATTGAATATATTACAACATTTTTCCGCGCAACAGTTCGGGCAGGAAATGGTCGAGTGGTCTAGGGCAATGAACACTAGCAACGGTTGGTTCCAAGGCTCGCAGGTTCGCATCCCGCTTCTGCCGATATTTTTTCTGAACGAATCGATGCGTATAAAGAATTTGATGTATAGTATGTGTATATTTAATTACGAAAACACTATTACTTTAAAATTTCTTGACTTTCATAATTATTGGCACATAAATCGATTTATGTATGACATATTTTTTATGCTCCTTGGGGATCGAAACCGCGATTTCTCGTTTGGTAGGGTAATGTTTTGTTTTTGTAAAGAACGAACATCGATCGCGTTTCCCTTGCTAATCAATGTTAATTATTTCCGCCGTCGTTGCGGGGGCCACTCCAAGGATCACTTTAATCCGACCTTAATTAAAGATAACTCAGCCGCATAATTAAAAGTTGGCTCCGCAAGCCGGCGTTGCGGGGAATAATTATCGCACCGAGAAACATTAAAAGAATTAGTCATTTTGACAGCAAGAAACTATATGTAACTTTGTTTTGCGTAAACACAGAAGATAATACCGATGTTTACTATTTTACACATGACTAAACGCTGCATTTGAATATCAATCTTCCAACGTCATAGATTACACAGCTAGGCGTATTCACGCATCATCAATTTTTAACAGGAATCGCTATAAATGGGTGGTCTTTGCGGGAAGACTTTCGTCTTTGTTTTCGTAAATGTATACAAGAGAATACTAACAGATGGTGATGAAGAAATATCATTCGTGGATTCTATGATGCTTACCATTTTACATATAGCTAAACGCTCCATGTGGAATATGTATCCATCAAGGTCATATACTACAAAATACATTAACGCATCATTAATTTGTAACAATAATTCACTATTCACGGGACGATATTCGTCTACCAATATTTTTAATTAACAAGGCATGACTAGCACTTTACAGGTGAGGGATTAAATTCACACCGACCGGGGGTATTTATAGAGCTTAAAAATGTATTGGAAACATTTTTAGATTAATCTTCGTCAGGGATAGAACACACTACCTTTGGTATGGTAAGCAATCGCTTTATAGTAAGCCAAATACTACAGGCAATTGATGCAGGGAGGAATACTGAGTATGCTCAGTTGAGATGCCATCGGGCTGGCCTCTCTGAGATGGTTCTTACTAGGTGCCTATCTTCTTTGATTATCCTGAGAACCTCATTGTTGTGACGTGGTCTCTCCAGGAAATTCCGAGAATTCTTCTGTGTGTCCACATCTCAAAGGCCTCTAGTCTTTTTTTATCACTTGCAGATAAGCACCATGTCTCACAGCCGTACATCAAGATGCTCCAAACAAATGTTTTGGCAAGTCGCTTGCGGAGCCTTTAATTAATATTCTTTGAGTGAAGAATTTTCGCTTTATTATTGAACGCTATCGTTGCTTGATGTATGCGACTGTTGACTTCTCTTTTCGTTCTGTTATCCATATTCTATGTCCACATCTCAAAGGCTTCTAGGATTTTTGTATCACTTTCAGATAAGCACCATGTCTCACGGTCTCAATTTATAGTCACCATAATCCAAAAAACATATAGCTTTATTCTTGGCGCTTGAAGCAGTTGTGCTAGCTTCTTAAACACCGCATTGTTTCAAATTGAAGTTGCTGCAAGACCATAAAAACAAAGGTCCATCGTTCGCCCTATCGGCTGGGGTCCTTTGTCGATTCACGTCTTTCCCGGCGTTCCGTATTCAAGATGGCCGGCCGGCTGCACTATTTAGTTGAAAGAATGCCGGGATGCCGGGATTAGAACTGAATATTTCATTGGGGAAGTCCCGTCCCAAGCAACCCACATACGAGTATGTGCAGAGTGGAGCGAAGCCCTCATGTATAGGCAATGCCTGCCACGACAATCAAAAGTGTGAAGTCTTAAGAAGGACTTATACCTTTTCTTCGATATTCATATATCTGTATATATAGTATAAATATATAAAAGAAAGTCGTGTTGCTTACACCATTTATACATATATACCTGTAACTCGAGAACGGCTGGATCGCTTTTCATAATCTTTGATTTGTTATTTTTCGTAGTAGTAGTAGTAGTAGTATTAATCCGGTGGATTGGTTTTCAGCAACAAAATCTTGCAACTCGATCTCCACTCCTTTCGATAGTCTGCAATCCTCTCCAGCTCAGCATAAGAGCCACAACTCATGTCCTCGAAAACTTGCTGCAAATACTCCCGTCTAAGGCACTCCCTGCAGTTTCTACCCTCAACCATCCCTTCCACAATGTCGTGAAGAAGACCATCGGGCTCGCCTCTCTGAGATGGTTCTTATTGGTGGCTTAACACAAATGACAAAATATCGTCTTGTTGAGATGATGCACCTCACCACAAAGCCAATGCAGCCGTATAGTGGGTTTCTAAATAATATGTCTGCGTAGAATAATGAGAGAACGATAGTTTGACTTTGTGAGGAATGACGCGGTGAGAGAGCAGGCAAGGCAGTCTTACATACTACATTCGGTCAAGAGACGAATGTGGACCTGATTAGGACATGTATTAGGGATACCGCAAGAGATCATAGACCACAGCTGCCTTTTCTTCAAGTCTTCGAATTCTCGCCGTCCCGTAAGACCGTCGGGAACTATATATATATTTTTTTATGTAAAAACATACAGCAGAATACCAATAGATGGTGATAGTAATTCTGAAGTCTCATTTGTGGAATTCTATGACGTTTAAAATGGTGCATATGGATAAGCGCTGCATGTGGATTGTTGATCCGCCAACGTCATAGACTACAGCCCGAGATTCACGCATCATCCTTGTTATTACAGAAATTTACTATGAATGGGTGGTCTTCACGGGACGACTTTCGTCTTCCGCTAATTTTGATTACAAGACTATGACTGGCATTTTACGGGCGAGCGATCAAATTGACACCAACCGGGGTATTGGAATGCTCAGAAATCGATTATTTTTATAGAATTCCACAGATGAGACTTCAGAATTACTATCGCCATCTATCGGTATTCTCCTGTGTACTTTACATAAAAAAAAACAAATTCGTCGAGCTCGTGTCTGAATTTGGCCTCCCTTGCGTGGAATATATCAAAATCCGAGGCGATGTGGTTAAGCAGTCTGTTTCCTCTCCCAAGAGTCTCTTGTAGATTGACGATGATGATGACGACGTGATGGCACGTCATTCGTTGAAGACTCTTGCTTTCTTCATGCCGATAGCATTGGCATTGCGAGGCGTGACGAAGGTGGACCTGGTTGGGACATATCGCTGTCTTCCTAACATTGGCATTGCACGACGGCTATTTGCGTCCAGGCGCCGGAGACGGTAGTCTGCGAGGAAATTGGGTCAAGTCGCATAGTGTACATGCTCACGAGCATTCAAACCAGAAACCTTGCTCTTAGACAACAGGCAAATGGAAAAATCACATTTGTGAAAAAAATAATTATGAAAAATTATATATTGTGCATCTATCGTTATAACATGCGATATAAACTCAGCCATAACATTCACGCATTATCCAATTGTTGCAGAAGTTCTTTGTGAATGGGTGGTCTTCACGGGACGACTTTCGTCTACCATCAATTTTGATTGATAGGCTATGACTGACATTTTACGGGTCAGGGATCAAATTCGAACCAACCAGGGGTATTTTAGAGCTTAGAAATCGTCGGCGATCGAACCCACGATCTTTGGCTTGTCAAGCAAATGCTTTGCAACCACCCGTTCATAGTAAATTCCTGTAAATAGTAAGGATGACGCGTCAATCTCGGGCTGTAGTCTATGACTTTGGCGGATTAACATTCCAGATGCAGCGCTTAGCCATATGCACCATGGTAAAGCGACATAGAATTCCACAGATTAGTATTAATTAAATATACATAAAATTCTTTTTTCAACGCGTCAATCCAAGCACAAAAATAACGGCAGAAGCGGGATGCGAACCGCGGACCTTGAATAAATGATGACTGATTGAATAATAAAAAATAAAAATGTACGTACTTTGAATATATACTACAGCGACATCTATCGTACGATGATAACAATGATATAAATACTAGTTTCAACGCGAGTCGGTCTAGGCATAGCAATAGCCCAGTTGGTTGAGCGGTATGAATACCTGGGCATAGTTGGTTTCCAAGGTCCGCGGTTCGCATCCCGCTTCTGCCGTTATTTTTGTGCTTGGATTGACGCGTTGAAAAAAGAATTTTATGTATAGTATATGTATATTTAATTAATAATAATATTGTAATATAGTCAATGATCTATAAAAGTAGATTAGAATATTGAAATAATAAAATAATATTCTAATAAAAATTTAAAAAATTCATATCCACAGATTAGACTTCGGAATCACTATCTCTCCGTATTCTCCTGTATGTGTTGACATAAAAAAAAAGAGATTTCTCACCATAAATGTATCGAGACAATTCGTTCAGCGACTCATCGGTGACGACGTGTGGCGCAAAATAAAAGTCCAGTTTTGTGGACTTATTTAATGTTTTAAAAATGTAGACATCTACTTCCGATACTTGAAAATTATTCGTCTTTTTATACCGGATATGAGCGATTTGTTAACATCTAGAGATTATTTCATCTTCAGAAAATTTACATTTCACTAAAATTATGAATCATAACATTATTTTATTTGAATTTTTATGAAACATGGAATTCCTATTCGTTCAGTCATTTAGCATTGAAATAAAAAACGATCAAAAACATATACTCATAAGTCTACGTTAATCTGCTATATAAATGCTCTCAGTATGCCGATATATGTGAAACTTTCGACCTTCTCAATGGTTTGACCCGCGCTGCATTTGAAACCTAATATATGGCTGCATTGGTTTTTACGGCAGCTAGATATGCCAAGATTGACGGCCGTAAAGAAAAATGGGGACTTTATAGGCGCTGTTTAGTATTATATTTAATATAGATGTTTTTATATAGTTTAACATCCTCCTCTCTTTCAAAAGATGTTATTCAGTCGCGTGATGGCAGGATTCTTCTTCGTAGTATCAATCCGGAGGATTGGTTTGCAGCAACAGAATCTTGCATCTCGATCTCCATTCCTCTCGGTCCTCCGCAACCCTTTTCAGCTCAGCATAAGCGCTACAGTTCATGTCCTCGAATACTTGCTGCAAATACCCCCGTCTAGGGCCCCGTTCTGCAGTAATGTTCGAACATTCCAGGTGGCATATCTTGTTGGCTGAAGGTTTTTCTTATTTGTCTTGGTTGTTTTGTCTCGAGCAGTCCCCACCCGGAGATCCGATTGGGGGACTATTTTATCTCCGGAAAATTTTACTTGAGATGCAATCATTTTTTTGCTGATACGTGGGATGTCTTTGAGACCTTTAATGTGGTATTTTCCCCTTTATTTCCACATACTAATGCCGTTGACCATAAAGGTTCATCCGCCTTAGGAGGGCATTTACTACCTCCAGGACAATAGAGTGCCCCAACCAGCTTGACCTGATGAGGTTAGCTGGGATGATGGCAGGATTAGGAGCAGATTAATAACATTCAGACTTTTTCAGAAGCGCATTGACATATATTTACGATAAACTTTAGAAACTTATATAATACAATATGCTCTCGCCGACGGGCGGCACACGACTGGCGCGCCCGTGATATGCTGTCGCACAGCGACACCATTTACGATCTATGTAACTAGTCCAAAATGCCAATATGGCGGACACATTCATGTACGATAAGCTAACAGAAATAAGAAACGAATGATTGTATATCGAGGATTTCGGTACCAGTCAGCAAGGGCTACATCGTGCTGATGTCAAGTTATTTCTTCCTTCTATTTTCTTAGTTATAACTCTATCTTGCTCGCGTCTAAGTTCCATACAATGAAAATGTACAAAATAATGCTGCCTGTAAAAAAATATTGGCAAAGTATTTACAGAATTCCCTCGTCGTGTTTCATTTATGAAAACAAAAAAAAAAACTAAAACAAATAACGAACGAAAAAAAAACGTGGCCGAAATTTTGAAATTTTGGCAAAATTCCAATCGGCATTATTTTTGAATTTTTTCCACCGGATTCTTGAAATCATGAAGTGAATCACCGAATTTTGATTGTCGTTAAATTTTAGAATGATATGTGTGCAGTGGGAGAAGTCCTTGCTTGTAAGCCGAGATATCACGGGTTATAAACCATGTAAATACTTTATTTTTCTCAAGTGTACCTCAATTAATCTCGGATAAACTCGAGTACTATGAGTCAATTAACCTGTTCGTATCAGTACCTGATATATGCCGTGTAAGATTCCCCTACCATTGACATCGGTAGCCGTGATATACCGTTTTGCTACCTTTTTAGAATAGTTTTTTATGCATCATCTGATAGCTAAAGGATACAAGAACAAATGTAATATATGTAAATAGACCATATGAGTACATTTATTCTTCAAATACTAGTTTTATAATTGACAGTATAATTTGTAATGAAAGGGTTAAGTCTAAAGCTGGTCTCGCATTTAAAAAACTAGGTGTGTTATGATCACGTCGGTATTTCAACGATATACTACTTATTTTTCTATATAAAGGACAGATCCGTCCTATCCTTGGATACGGCAGTCACCTTTGGATTGGAGCCCCAAAATACCTTCTAAACTTAATTGACTCAGTTCAAATATGTGTTGAGACATAAAATTCCTTCTAGATTTGATTGACTTAGTTCTTTGACAGATATATCCTGCCCATTTCCACTTGAGTGTGTCTATTTGTTGGGTAGCATCCACTACTTGAGTTCTTCTGCGGATATCCTCGTTTCAGATTCTATCTTTTGGCGACACTCCTCTCATGGATCTCTCCATGGCACACTGGGTGACCTTTACTTCATGGGTAAGACTTGCTGTTAGATTACACGACGTAAGTTAATACAGGCAGGATGCATTGGTTAACCGTCTTAGTTTTCCAGAATTTTCGCATTAAAAATGTACTTTAGTTTTCCCGCATTTAGCCATGTGTAATATGGTAATTTTTTTTAATGTTTTCAGCATTCACTTTGAGTTTGTTTTTACATTGATCACGTAAGATAAGTTAGATAAGTAAGAGATAACAAGTTATAGATTAAGAAAGGCTAAGAGTTAGTCGTAACTGCAGTCTCCTAAATAGAGAACTTATCTTACGTGATCCATGTAAAAACAAACTAAATTTAATAAAAATATATAAAATGGTAAACGTTATAAAATCCACATATAATACTTCCCTTCCATTATACACGTGTATAAGTATTCTTCTCAGTACATAAGTAAAAAGTATGTATTTATTGACATTTTCCCGTATTTTTCGTTCACCTCGTTGCTTATACATCTTTTCATATCGCGATCTTTAGAAAATATTGAAAACACGCATCCTCTTTCAACGTTTTTTTCTCTATATTCTTTTCTCCATTCCACGCTTTTCTTCGTGTTCCACAAAAAAAAAACATTTTGTCGCTGAAATTGTGAGGAATTCAACGAAAAACGAAACATTTTTACGTGTATTCGTATCTCAATTTTGTGGATACGTTTAGTAAAATATAAACGTACACGTGAACTAATATAATATTTCCCGGCAGATGATTTGATTGTATTTTTCCACAACCAATTCCACATCTTATCCAAATAATTAATAAATATTTTTACAACGGATATGGCAAGGCATACTTTTAAAAAAGTTATATTGCTTGTAATCTTAAATTATTTTTAATAAAACAATTAACAAATTAAAAATATTTAGTTTTGATTCACATTTATTTTAAGCGATTACATGTTTCGGCCTCCCTGGAGACCATCTTCAATAATGATTAAATTAAAAACTGGCAGTGGCTTATATAGGTATGAGTATTAGTTTCTACGTTACTACTTATACATACCTATATAAGCCACTGCCACTTTTTAATTTAATCATTATTAAATATGTTCTCCAGGGAGGCCGAAACATGTAATCGTTTAAAATAAATCGAAACTAAATATTTTAATTTTCTTTCAAGTAGCTTTTTGGGTGCGTCCAGTAACGGATCCCCATCTGAGTCTCCAAAAACAGGACGGGACAGGAAGGGTTTTCACAAGGCGAGACTATTGATTATGATAAGCTACATAAAGGGATGGAGTAGTAAGAAAAAAAGATGGTACGAGTACTTTATCATTTTTTTCTCCCTGTTTGTCTACATACTTGTTTACCAAGCTTGCTTCATTGCTTATTCAGAACCTTGCGTGTTCATACTTCCACTGATAACAACTAGCATATCATTAACTGTTAGTTTAACCCTAAACAAAAACCATAACTGTGTCTTTAACCGCACCTTATGAATACTCGTATGTCCTGTGACTATGGCACATCGTCTGGTATAGCTCAATGGTCAAAGCGTTTGCTTTGCAAGCCAAAGGTCGTGGGTTCGATCTCCGACAGAGATAACAAAATAAATTAAAAAATAATCGATTTCTGAGCTCTAAAATAGTTGTAGTAATCGGTTGGTGTGAATTTGATCCCTCACCCGTAAAATACCAGTCATAGGCAATTTCGACTTCAATGAAAGCTTCTTCAGTTTTCCATGTATATAAACATGTGTGATTCATTTCAATTATTAAATAGATAATTACATTCTACTAAGTCATGTTTGCGGAGGGCGGAGTCCATTCATTCGCAGCATTATTGCGACACCGTGTTGCCGGCTTCTGGAGCAGGATAAGGAGGTCCAACAACACCATCATCCTGGCTGCTTCTGAATGGCTCAACTCCTCTCTGAGCCATCGCTGGATGGAGATGTTGCAAATATAATTATTATTTTGTATCTAAAATGTATCTATGTATCTAAAAATATGGCAGATTGGGTATTGCACAACCCACCCAATCCTGCTGGAATAAAAAGCTTATTATTATTATTACTATTAAGTTATTTCGTTAACGAGACATATAGATCTCTGGACTCTACGATCACTGCACAAATCCTTTAGTTAGGTTAGGTTAGGTTAGATTGATTTGAAGAGTGTCTTATGAAGATTCTCTGCTTCAGAAAAAAAAAAAAGTTTAGGTTAGGTTAGCGAGACATCCAGTGCACCAGTTGTTCCGTGCGCCAAATGTCCCATGCACCAGACGTCCAGCGCTCCACGTCGTTGCCGATGATTCGCTGAACGAATTGTCTGTAAACGATAGGTCGTGACACCGTTAACGTTATATTGCTTAACCAGGCATAAGACAGTTGCTTAGCACTGAATCGATTTTTAGACGTTAGACATGCCATTGACGTACGTTCTTACTCCTTCGTCTATTGTTCTGGAAAATATTTATAGGCTATTATAAGGCTTTCGCGATATTTTCATGGCTGTTATTATATAATTTATACATTTATTACATCATATATATATATGATGTAATAAAAAAAATCTCCGAAGTCTCTATTTTTATATTTACGGTAACCATCCAATCAATTCAATCAATTTCGAACATTACCCAACTCTTTTTCTTCTAGGGATGCTTTCTTTGCATCCATTTTTTTTTTATGTAAACACATACAGGAGAATACCGACAGATGGTGATAGTAATTTTTTTGAAGTCTCATCTGTGGAATTCTATGACGCTTACCATGGTGTATATGGCTAAACGCTGCATGTGGAGTGTTGATCCACCAACGTCATAGACTACAGCCCGAGATTCACGCATCATCCTTTATTATTACAGGAATCTACTATGAATGGGTGGTCTTCACGGGACGACTTTCGTCTACCACCAATTTTAATTGATAGGCTATGACTGACATTTTACGGGTGATGGATCAAATTCACACCAACCGGGGTATTTTAGAGCTCAGAAATCAATTAAAAGTCCATTTATTTTTTAATCCCCGTCGGGGATCGAACCCGCGACCTTTGGCTTGCAAAGCAAACGCTTTACCATTGAGCTATGACCGCCGGCAAAGAGTCCCGGCGGAAAATTGCTGCTCTCAAACATTCATTCCTTCTTCCTCGCGGTTCAATTCACAACCCTGGCATTCTTGAATGTTTTAACTTCTATGTTCCAGATAAGTACACCCGTGCTCGTGGCCATCCATTGTTTTTGATCCCAGTTGATGCTTGTGGACCTTCAAACAGTCAATTCGGTACAACGGCAATGGCGCTCCTAAATGGCCTACCAGCACACCTCGATCCTTTTCTCACATCCATTTCCTCTCTTGTCGATGGTATTGTTCTCCTAGATCTTTAGATCTTTGACATGTATCATCTTCTTCTTATTTAATGCTATTTTTATTTGTTATTATCTTTTGTATGTATTGTATATTCTATGCTCTGTTTCTTATTATTTTGTAAACTTTTTTCTTGAAACTTCTGTTCTGTGTGTAATAAATAAACAACATAATATACAGATTTTTCGCAAAGGTCCGAAATAAGTCTTCATCTTGCAGGTGTATGATAAAATCGGATATTAGATGGAGGGAAACGTTTTTTTTCAAGAAATACGCTTAAAGAATAACTCTTTGAAGTAATTTTACTTGATAAAGTACCTGATTTGTTAAACATAACCTTATCTAAGTTAACCTAACGTAACTTAAACTAACTTTAAAAACCTAACTTAAACTAACTAAGACTAGAAGCGCGAGATTCACGCATCTTCCTTATTATACAGGAATTTACTATGAATGGATGGTCTTCACGGGACGAATTTCGTCTATCACCAATTTTAATTATAATGCTATGACTGTCATTTTACGTGTGACAGATCAAATTCACACTGACTGAGGGTATTTTAGAGCTCAGAAATGTATTTTTTTTTTATCTCCGTCGGGGATTGAACCCACGTTCTTTCATTTGCAAAGCAAACAATTTGACCATTGAGCTATACCCGCCGGAAAAGATGTGTCCAAGAACGAGGTGTGGACATTGGTAATTGATAGAACTTATTTCTGGCGACCACAAGATATGGAACGGATATGTGAAGAAGAACAGGATTGGATTAAAAAAATATTTATGAGAACTTAAAACATGTTTTTCTTGTCTATGAATCGACTAAAAAAATACCCAAAAGGCGTTTGAAATGAGAGATTTGATGATTGGTCCGATGCTATCGATGCTTAGAGCGTCTGGTAATAAAGGGGCGTCTCAACGCAGTCATAATAATATGCAAAACACCCATCATAAAGTGAAAAAGCGTAGGTTTTGTATGACGTAGTAGCCGCCGTTGTTCTCAGCTGGCGGCGTCCTATTATAAGCCTTCTGAAATGTCACTCGTCGGGCTTGTTCGCTCCAGTGCATCCGAGCGCGACGTCACCAAACTGACGCGAACTATAAACGAGAAAAACGGAGACTACTGTATTTTACTAACAGGACCGTAACTGAAGAAAACCCATTTTTTTAAACATTTTCTTTTACATAATTAGTAACACAGTTAAGCCAAATATTATTTTTTATTGTTTTAACTAATATAGTAAGCCTTGCTTGTGACAAAGTTCAATTGATTATACGCAGTAGTTTTATGTTGGTACTCTTTCAAATATGGAAAGTGAAAAGCAGCATTTTCATACTTTTTTACTGTCAAAAAAAGAAAAATGCTTGCAAGAAAAAAAATATCTTGTCTGTATCTTCTTCGTAGTATCAATCCGGTGGATTGGTTTGCAGCAACAGAATCTTGCATCTCGATCTCCAATCATTTTTTTGCTGATACATGGGATGTCTTTTAGACCTTTAGTGTGGTATTTTCCCTTTGATTTCCACATCCTAATGCCGTTGACCATAAAGCTTCATCCGCCTTAGGAGGGCATTTACTCCCTCCAGGACAATAGAGTGCCCTAACCATCTTGACCTGATGAGGTTAGCTGGGTGTTAGCTTATTCCGGCCAACATTCGGTCCCTGTCTATATTGGCCGACTGATGTCGCTCACCCCCCACCACGAGAAGGAGACAGATCAGGATTTTCCTTTCATCGAACCTGTGACCTTAAGGGCATTTCGCTGAGTCCTCCAGTACTTTTAGGGGGCCTATATATAAAACATGTATTGACAGTATTAATGTGCCAAAAGTGATTGATTAATGTATGTCGACTAAGAATTGTCAGTTTCTAATGTTTCTCACTAAATGCCACTGGCAAGATTTTAAATCTCTTAATTGTCTGTGTTACCTTTTTCACACAGTCAGTGTCTCTTCAATAAACATATCAATATAAATTTGTAATATTTCCAATCCACACACAAAAACAGCACGAGTTTCCCGCATGCAGCGTCCAGTCGTCCTTACGTCATAGAGCTTCAAACGGTCTCAAGCGATTATACTTAAATATTTATTTATTTACCTTTACAACCCATCCAAGTTTTGATCAGCACCCAATGTTCCTTAACTTGATTATCTAACGCAATCCGCACTAATGAGATGGCATTACATATAAAGGGTCCGCAAAATAACTTTTTTTTTTTAAAACAGGGCGCAAAACATCGAGTGTAGCTTCGGCTGTGTGGCACGTAGCGCCGTCTTGTTGAAACCAAATGTTGCCAATATTCTCCTCTTCAATTTTTGTGAACAAAAATTCATTCAACATGGCCGCGCCGCATGGAAGCGCCATTAATAGCGCTTCACGCACACTTTCTGCCACAGCAGCAATATTCTCGGGTGTACGCACTGTTTTTGGCTTTTCACGCTTTGGTTTATCGATGAGGATGCCAGTTTCTTTCACTTTTTTCACAAGATAACGAACATACGGAGCTGACGGTGATTCTCTTCTTCCAAAATCCGTACGCAATTTTCGCACACATTCTGCAACATTGCCATGATTTTCAAAGTAATGTCGCAATATTTATGAGCGTTGTTCAACCGTATACACAACCATATTCGTATAGCGGAAGGATAAAACTAATTATCTGTCAAATCAGACATGAGCAAAGTGTTACCATTCATGAAATAAGTACTAGTTGAAAAAAAAAACGTTAGATGGCGGACCCTATAGATTGTATGCATATAAATATATTTATTGATATCAGCTTGATATAGCTCTTTTAGGCTAATGCCGCAAAGCCTCGAAAAACGATCTTTTGTCTCTTATTTTTGTTCGCTCGCCTGACATGCACATCTAATAATGTTAATTTTAATATATTATTTTACACGGCGTTTGCATACGCCATTTCATTTGTTATGACAGTTGCTCCATTTCATGTTGGTGCAACTGTCATCTTTAATTTACTTTTTTGCCGCGACTGCCTTGGGGCGCTATATGTCAGTGTCCCGCATTCGTCATTATACTGGCGCCCGGCAATACCGGTCGAGCGTTTCTGTGATTCGAAAACAAGTTCTTTGTATTGTCAATCTGCTCCTGCATCCTGCCTCCCAGTTATTCGATATCCAATTCAGAGAGGAGGATATCAATGTATATTTATATTCATTTTGATTTTATATTCTCTAACTGCGGTTCTGTATACAATCATGTAATCAGTATCTATCGCGTAGGAGGACAAGAGGCCGTTGACAGATTGATCGGAGAGTCGAAGTCTCGTAAATAGTTTCTACAGTGAATGGATTTCCAATATGATTTTCCAGTTTACACAATTGCTAAGCTCCACCGTAAACAAGCGGCATATTCTTTTGATATGACTCGATCTAATTCCATTTTTTGTTTATATCATTATTTTATGTAAACACGTGCGAGAGAATACCGACAGACGGTGATGGAGAAACATCATCTGTGCATACTACGACTTTGAATATTTTTCATAATATCCGCTCCATATTCGGAGCGTATATACACTATAAGCTGTCGTTTCACAATCAGGTTTTTTTTATGTAAACAGATAAGGATAATACCGACATATAGGGATTCTGATGTCTCATCTGTGGATTCTATGTTACATATGGTTAAGCGCTGCATGTGGAGTGTTGATCCGCCAACGTCATAGACTACAGCCCGAGATTCACGCATTATCCTTATTATTCTAGGAATTTACTATGAATGGGTGGTCTTCACGGGATGACTTTTTGTTTACATTTTAATTTTGATTAATAGGCTATGACTGGTATTTTACGAGTGAGGGATCTGATTCACACCAATCGGGGGTATTTTAGAGCTCAGAAATCGATTAACGAACTATTTTTTTAATCACCGTCGGGGATCGAACCCAAGAGTTCTGGCTTGCAAAGTAAACGCTTTGACCATTGAACTATACCCATCGGTAATCTATACCTTGTCCCAGAACAACTGTATACCCAGAGGTTCACACGAAAACATACATGGTTCCCGGGAGCCTCCAGGGCAAGAGCCTGTAAACTTATCAGAGAAATATTTGGTTGTTCAATGATCAGGGTTTTTTTTAAATTAAATCTAATGATTAGCCTGACCCTCCCGAGGCCTTTTGTCCTTAAGGGGAGGGTCAACCTTACCGGGGGCATGTATAGAGTGGCCTGCAAGGACCATCGTTCAACCCTGTATACGTACACGTACACTTACAGACGAAAGAATCGCAGTGAACAGTGGTTGAAACCAACTTGAGTGAAGATATTGACATATTTAGTGTAATATTGCTTCAGATTCAGTGCTGGTGTGGATGGATACGAAATGTTGGACGTTTGATTTTGTGACAATAATGCCGTGCTATTTGTGTGTCAACCATGATATACTTATGACATGTTTTTTGCTGTCACAAATCCTAACTATTTGCGCTGCGTATCCCGACAATTGTTCTGAGTGTGACGTCATTGACACTAAATGTGTCAATACATTTACATCGTCACACTTACGTTAGTACTTTAACAACGAATTAAAATTGTGTATGTCATTGAAGGAAAAGAAATAAAAAAATGTATAGAGCTTTGATTTCATTTAATCAATTTTAAAAAATAAATCTCGATCGTGTTTTGAACCGACAGCGTCTGAATGATAAGCAAACGCTCTTACCAATGGACTATACTGCTTGAATTAGTTAATCGTTTAACCCTTTCGCATCGGTTGTCGTCATATGCCGTCAAAGATTCCCCGACCGTTGACATCGGTTGACGTATTTATCGTTTTGCTACTTTCAGTACTCATTGTGACATCTACGGTAGGAGATTGGAAGTGCAGTCATTCCCTTTATCAACCTACATGTATTCTTTACAGGAATCTGTACAGCATGTAAATAAATATTGTTAGGTTTCGTTACAGGAGCGATTTCTCTGTAAACCACCTTTGTCAATGCCACCACATGTATGGAGTTACATAATGAACGTTTGTTAAATATAATAGTTTTTTATGCATCATCTGACAGTCGAAGGATAGAAGAACCAATGTGATATATGAAAATAGGTCAGATAAGTACATTTATGCTTCAAATAATAGTTTTAAGCAAGACAGTGCAATTTTTATTCCACCGAGCCGTAACGAAAGGGTTAACCATGACTTATTTTTTAAGTACATTAATTACGACTTTTCTTTGTCTCATGACTTGTAATAGATGTGTTCTGTGCCAGGTCATAATTTGTGCATTCCCTTTCAGTTTATGACTTGGAAACAGGTGCAATAAGTTGGTCATGAGCGTCTCAGATACTCATGACTCTTAAGTCTGTTGCGACATGGCATTAGATTCTTGTCTAAGATATCGTGGTACACAGTGTCATGTCTGAAAGTTAGAGGCAAAATGATATAACTGAAAAAAAATGTTTTTTAATCTCCGTTGGGTATCGAACCCACGAGTCTCCATTCTTCTTGATCCTCTGACCATTGAGATTGAAATCGCTTTTTGGTGTTTTAATGTTTGTTGGGTATCAAACTCATTACTTTCGGTATGACCAACGCAAATTAGTTGGTTTTACTAAGCAAAACCCTATGGTAAATGATTATGTAATATGTTGCCGCTTCTTTGGAGTGCATATATACGTTATAAAGTACGCAATAATTAATATATTATGTAATGATGTGTCCAATGGAGTAGCCATTGCTATTCGAATGGGTGGTAACCAGATGTTATTGCGGCTTCATCAAAAGGAACAAGAAACATATCCACATTTTACGGCTGAGGGATCAAATTCACGTTAACCGGGAGTATTTTAGAATATTTCAAAATCGATTAAAATAAATATAAATACGTAATAATATGTCTTAAAACTTAGGCGTTGAACCAATGCATCCACGCAGTATTAAGCCATTTCGCATCGGTTGTCGGCAAACACTTTACCACTAAGAAAACCCGCCGGTAAATGATTGACATGTTGCCGCTTGAAGTGATATATCGTTTTGCAAAGTTCGCAAGAATAGTTTTTATGCATGATTTGATAGCTAATGGATACAGGAACCAATTTGAAATTCATGAAAAACAGACCAGATACTAACGGCTAAATGTATGCGTTAAATACTATGTGCATTTTAAGCAAAAAAATAAAATTGATATAAATAAAAATACGTAATAATATTCTTAAAACTAAATCCGGCGTTGAACCAATGCATCCTCGCAGCATTAAGCCATTTCGCATCGGTTGTCGGCATATGTCGTCCGCAAGATTCCCCGCTCAGACATCGTTTGACGTGATTCATATCGTCTTGCTACTTTCTTAGAATATTTTTTTACGCATCATCTGATAGCTAAAAGATACAAGATCAATGTCCCCTCATGAAAATAGACCAGATAAGTACATTTATGCTTCAAATACTAGTTTTAAGCAAAAAAAATGGTTTGAAAAATTCACGCAGTATTGACAGTATAATTTGTATTCCACCGAGCCGTAACAAAAGGGTGAAAACTAAATAAATCTTCTTCTTCTTCTTTGTGTCAGAGACGTCAAATTATTTTTGTCCAGTATCTGGCAACATCGATAACCTGTGTGTTGCCCAGTATTAAGAACTTAATAAATACTTTAAAATATTTACAAAATACACATTAAATTTTTGTAATACATTTGTAATGTATTGTAATGCGTCTGTCAATGTATTTGCTTAACAAACAACATAAGAGTATAAGCCAATATCCAGTTTGCCAGTAACTGAATACGATGCCAAATAAATAAATATAAAAAGGCGTATTGGCGGAAGGGCTGATAGGGATGGACGTAAATAGAATCCGAGGAGCACAAGGTCCAATTACACTCCAGAAGCACTAAAGCAACGTAAACCCTTCTTGGTTCCAAATCCCCGAAGAAAGGTTTAGTAAAAGGGAATACGTCAATAGGCTTATAAACTTATCGACGCGGTTCAAGAGTCTACGATAAAACATGTTTTACGGTATAGATTATTGACTATTGAACACGCTATTGAACGAATACTTTTTTTACTGTGTTTTATACATAGTTTCAACATGAATTACACAGAACACTGTTTCACTTGCTAGAAGACTGCAGTTCAGAAGACGATTTGCAGTCTAATAAGCATATATTTAATATTGAAATGTATCTCGAAGTGAAAGTATATATAATCGTGTCGGAAACAACAGGGTAAGATCCTGTCTGCCCAGAAGTGGGCGACGTAGATGGCGTTTCTCTCATCATCAGGTCTTCCTGGGTGCAGATATTCGGTCACAGTGCACACTGCAGAAGGTGTGACGCTACGCCGCAGTCACATTCAGTCGGTCCGCTGTAAAACTGTGCTTTTATTTGTGTCCTCGTCTTGCATACTTCGGTCCGAAGTCTGTTATATATTCTTCCATATATTCCACCCCTGGTCCTCTTTCGGGGCAATCCAAGCATTCCCCTGAGTTGCGCCTCTCCAGTGAGCAGCAAAACACGGTTATAAACAGGCGGTTTGCGTCTAACGTTTTTTCCTGTGGTGATTTAATGAGAACCACGTTTCAAGATATACCACTGTCGCTTGTTTTGCATACACACGGCATAATCGATGGTAAGTGGACGGTTCGACCCCTCCCACAACTTATACCCACTTGTACCCCCGCGTAGATTGTATGTGGTGTGTGGTGTTCAACCTCCATGGGTTCACCAGCTTTGAGTAAACACGGGCAGTTTATTTTTCCAACCGCTTACCGGCTACCATCAATAATAACGTTATTCGCCCAGACTGTGAGTAACCGACTGTTAAGGTAACTAGTACAGTTGTTTAAATACTTGTTTTTTGGTGTGTATTACGAGTACTTTGTAAATCACTGAAGATTTATACTGATTTAGCATGATAGAGCCCTTGCTGACTGGTACCGAAAACCTCGATATACAGAGACTTTCGACTCTTATTTCTGTTCTCATGTCATACGTGTATGTGTTGCCATATTGGCATTTTAGACTAGTTACATAGATTGCCACTTGGTATAGCATTGATTGTATTGTGGCTCGGCCTGAAAGCTGTGCCTAGGTTGGGCCATAAGTTTGTAAAGTTTATCGTAAATATATGTCGATGTGCTTCAGAAAAAGTCTGTGTTATTAATCTACTCCTAATCATGCCCTCACGCGACTGAATAACAACCATTTTGAAAGAGAGGAGGATGTTAATATTCAACAAATGATACACAAATACAAATTTTCAGCAAACATCATCTCTCATATGTTGTTTATTTCGAACAAAAAATCATAAAAAAGTAAACGTTTAAAAACTAGATATTTGAAGACAGAAATGTGGCATACTCGTTAGATCAGTTATTACATACACACATACAATTCAACATCAAATTCTACGCATCAATTTATTCAGAAAAAATATCGACAGCCGCGGGATTCGAACCTCGAGCGTTGCACCTTTGCTCCGTCCTATACACCAAGTCCACACGACCATTCTCCGTCAAAAATCCAAAGAAATTAATCCAAATCGTAAGACGATGTTTGCTGTGAATTTATTTGTGTATGAATTGTTTTTTAACTATTTTTAAATTATTTTATTAGATTCAATTTAGAAGGGTATTATTGAATTAGGTTTTAGGACTTAGTAGTAGAGTTACACCCCTAGACATTCCTTAATCTAACCACCTTAAGATATATATTTTTTTGATATATGTTATTTTTTAACCATATCCGCTCCATATTTAGATCATATGGACACCCTAAATGGCCGTTTCACAGTTCTGTAAGCCGAAATTGTCTACGCCTTGTCCTTGAACACCTGTATACCTGGAGGTTCACATGTAAACGTAGATGGTTTTCAGGAGCCTCCAAGACAAAAACTCGCTATATATATAATCGTGTCGGAAACAATAGGATTAGATCCTGCCTGCCCAGAAGTGGGCGACATCGATGGCGTTACTCCTGGTTATCATCAGGTCTTCCTGAAGGTGTGACAGGGTGTGCTCCTCGCCGCAGTCACATTCAGTCGGTCCACTGTAAAACTGAAATGCTTTCATTCAAAAGCTCGCTAACTTGCATAGACTGCGGCTGTAGTAGCAGAGAAATATTGGGAATTTTAATAATCAATTGTGTTCAAATAACGTTTTGTAACTTATCAAAAGAAATCGACAGGCATATACAACTGGGATGTGCACATTTTTAAAGCGAAAATTCCGCAATGTCTTAAAACTAAGGCGTTTAACCAATGCATCCTCCCTGTATTAACTATGGCGCAAAGACGTGGAATCTGACATCAAGTCATAATAGAAAATAAAGGTCACCCAGCGTGCTATGGAGAGATCCATGCTTGGAGTTTCGCTAAAAGATAGAATCCAAAACGAGGAAATACGCAGAAGAACTCAAGTAGTGGATGCTACCCAACGAATAGGCACACTCATGTGGCAATGGGCAGGACATATCTGTCGATGAGACGACATTCGATGGAGAAGAAAAGTATTGGAATGGCGCCCAAGAACTGGCAAACGAAGCATTGGTCGACCCCCTGCAAGATGGACCGACGGCATAAGAAGAATAGCGGGAGTGACCTGGATGCGGAAGGCGGAGGATCGAAGAGGATGGAGACTCATGCGGGAGGCTTTCGTTCAACAGTGGACGAATACAGGCTGATGATGAATGTATGAATGATCAATGTAATCAATGACTATGCTTATGACCACAGCATTTGGTCATGCTACTAGTGTTGCCAGTTGGCTAGTGTTGGTTCGCCCTTCCATGTAAGATCGTATCGTCCGTTCTAAAGCGATTTCTCTCTCACGCTATGCCGGCAGAACCTCGCATCGCCATATCAGGCCGTTAAAAGGCTTTTTTATTATTAATTTCGGCCCTCGGGATACAGGGTGGTGTGTAAATCACACGCTTCTAAGCTCCCTAGAGGTTTCTTTGCAATTCTTAATTCAGTTATATGAGGATTGCTTCGACGCTTTGGGTAAAACACTAGAAAATGTATTAAAAATTAATATTTTTAGCCCTTTCATTACGGCTCGGTTTGAATACAAATTATACTGTCAATTATAAAACTAGTATTTGATGCATAAATTAACTTTTCTGGTCTATTTTCATATATCACATTGGATTTTGTATCCTTAGCTATCAGATGATGCATAAAAAACTATTCTAAGAAAGTAGCAATATGATATATCAAGTCAACCGATGTCAACGGTCGGGGAATATTATGACGGCATATGCCGACAACCGATGCGAAAGGGCTAAAGATTAAATTCCTAAATAATTTCGTAGGTTCTTGGCCAAATTTGTAATTGTGGTTTTGTGTTAGGCCGTATATGACAAATTTCTTCTTCTCTTTGATATTTCGGCCGCCATTAGAGGAGGTCATCATAATAATTGATAATTTTAAATGATATGGTATTTGTTCCGGAGCCGAGGTCACAGTCCCGAAATTCATCAAGCGTCAGCTAAATGGTGATGCTGGAATACTAAGGTTCCGGCACTGAGGATTAGACCAAAGATCGGAGTTGAGTTGGTACTAATCTATTTAATACGAGACCCATTTTTACACCCTAATTTACAGCATGAGTAAGCAGTTATAAAAGTAATATTAATACATTATATAATCGTGTCGGAAACAACAATGTCAGATCCTGTCTGCCCAGAAGTGGGCGACGACGATAGCGTTACTTCTGGCCATCATCAGGTCTTCCTGGGTGCAGCTATTCGGGCACAGCACACACTCCAGAAGGTGTGACAGGGTCTGCTCCACGCCGCAGTCACATTCAGTCTGCTGTAAAACTGCCAGGCCCTCATTTGTGTCCTCATCTTGCATACTCCGGTCCGAAGTCTGTTAAGGGACCTCCATATATTCCACCCTTGGTCATGTCCAGGGGCTAGGTCCTCTTTCGGGGCAATCCAAGTATTCCCCTCAGTTGCGCTTCTCCAAATGTTCAGCCGCATTAATACATTGAATGTCATACACTGCACATTCCTCGATACCGTTTTTGAACCTTGATCCCTTCAATCCATATAGAGTGGCAGATCCGTATCGATGCGTAAGCATTCCTTATTAATATTACTAATACATAGATTTAGTACACCGCAAATTCCTCGATACTTGTTGTTTAGGACCTTGATCCCCTCAATTTACATAGAGTGGAAAAATGCCCTGTGTCGTACCTGACTGTATTAATCTAAGATAAAGAGTTGATTATAACAATTACTTTAAAAACATTAGGATGCTTAATACAACACAGTTATGTTAAAAATAACGTTTTAAACAGTATTTTCAGATAGTAACAAATTGAAGGTCCACCTAGGAACACATTTGGTTCTTGTTGACCTCAAGGGCAGAAGCCCGAAGACTTGTAGAGACGGCAACTGTTGTATCTTAGGCATATTTTTGGGTGATTTATTAATCGGATATTTTTAAGAATATCGGGTGATTAGATCAACGCTTCCGAGGCCGGGACCATTTGATCCAAAGAAGCTGTTCAACTTTACTAAAGACACGTGGTTAGCTCAATGTGGCTTAACTTCGGTGACCTAACGAACACACGCTCATGATGTGCTATTGCCGCTAGACTTAGTAGTAGTACTAATTAAGTAATTTAGAAGATTTTGAAGGTTTATGTATATAATCTTACTGACTGCGTTGTCGTCTGCACAACGATAAATGTAAGATTATTGGAGAAAATCATTAATTGGTATAATAAGTAAGAGAGTGGGTGCTAGCATTGAACCCTGAGGAATACCAAACTTGATATTACGTCAGTTTGTAGAGTGCACATCTACTACAGTAATGATGCATCGATTACTCAGAAAGTTTAGTATAATAATTGGTAATATGGAATCCGTATTATGAAATCGTACTTTTCGAAATAGTATACTCTTTTGGACTATGTTGACAATGAACCTTAGCACATTGGAGTAAATCATTAATGCGTGTAGTAAGAAAGAGAGTGGGTGATAGCATTGAACCTTTTGGAATGTCCACAGTTGGTATTGTTGTAGACAGAAGAGTATACAGTTAAAGATGTTACGATTACTCTGATGGACTGTATTGGAGTCTAAATGACTATAAATGTTTGCACATTGGAGTAAATAATTAATTTGTATAATGAGAAAGAGAGTGGGTGATAGAATTGTACCTTGTGGAACGCCACAGTTAATATTATTATAGAGAGAGAGTGGGTGATAGAATTGAACCTTGTGAAATGCCACAGTTGATATTATTATAGAAAAAAGAGTGGGTGATATAATTGAACCTTGTGGAACGCCGGAGTTGATATTATTATAGAAAGTGAGTGGGTGATAGAATTGAACTTTGTGAAACGCCGCAGTTGATATTATTTTAGAAAGAGAGTGGGTGATAGAATTGAACCTTGTAGAACGCCACAGTTGATATTATTATAGAAAGAAAAGTACAAATTTATTACAGTAGTATTGCTCCGATTACTCTGAAAATTCTCAATTTAAACGAAAGAAAATGTAGAAGAATAATTGCAAATATAGTTTTGAAATGCTGAAATTGTTTCGCGATGTTCCTGTAGTGTAAATGTGTGCTTTTTAACACGTAATACACATGGTAATGATTGACCTCGTATTATGAAAGCTGCCCCACCATGTATGGTATCGATTTTTGGGGTATTTCTGGCCTTATCTGAAACTTGGCATGCCAAACTGGAACACAACTAGGGTGGGTCCATGCCTCTTATATACATATGCAAGTATATGAAGAAAAATCGAGGTAATTTCGTGTTATTTCTAATATCCCACATCCCGCTTGGTGAGAATCCTGTCCCGTCCTCTTTTTGGAGACCCAGATGGGGATTAGTTACTGGATGCACGCAAAAAGCTACTTGTTAGAGAGTGACTGAAGGCTTTCCCGTGATTCTAGGTGTCAAATACACCTCAGTCTAAGGCTGTGAAGTAAGTATGCTTCCAATTTGAGACATAGCCACTACAAGATTCATCAAATATTCTTTCCATATGAGTTCCATATCTGGTCACCACAAATTGCTGCCACTTTGTTCTGTCACCCGCCATGGTGCTCGCCTCATCCCATATCAGCTCTGCCTTCTGTGGTTTGGTCGAGTATATTGTATGTGTAGTTCCCAACGACCTTTCAGGAAGGCACGAACCCAGGATCTTGAAGAGAAGACAGCTGTATTTTAAGCTCTCCTGCGGCATCCTTAGTACATGTATCAGTTCAAGTCCACCAGTGCTTCTTGACACAAGTAAGGACTCCTAACTGATGTGTGCCATTTGCAGAATCCATTTCCCAACCACACCATTTCCTTATCTATTCTCACGTATTTCGTGGTTAGCAACATGTTGCCAAAAAAGGCAATTCGAGACACGCTATATTTTACTTACTTCGCAGCCTTAGACTAAAGTCTATTTGACATCTAACTGATGCACCTAGAATCACGGGAAGGCCTTCAGCCACTCTCTAACAAGTAGCTTTTTGTGTGCGTCCAGTAACGAGTCTCCATCTGGGTCTCCAAAAACAGGACGAGATAGGGAGGGTTATCACCAAGCGAGTCCTTCTTGACCGAATGTAGTATCGAAATCTTGTCATTCGTAAAAAAATTAAGCCATCATATTCCCAGTATTCTACGCAGGCATATGCTGTCGAAACCGATTAAACGGCTTTATTGGCTCTTGGTGTTATGTCGATATTCACAGTCGTAAAAAAATGTAGACAACATAAGATGGATGCTGTATGGATGGGATTTTGTTTTGAAAGCTGGTTTGTGGTCTTGGATAATGCGCGTATTGAAAGACACTCCAGCATCCTCAAGACGGAGAGCGAGCTCCTTCTGCAGGCCACCGTTCTCAGTGACCTGTACGCCTAAATATCTGAAACTTATACTCGCTAGGGAAGGGATTTGGAGTGGGGGAACCAAGGTACACGACAGAATCGTGGGATCCACCATAACAGCGCTTTTCAGGACTGTAGCGCCATGGGAACCTTATTTTACGAATAACCCTCGTATATATTACGTAGATATAATATTTTATTTATACATTTAAAACAACTCTTTATCAATCAGCGCAATTTTCGCGGGCGTAACACTAGTTAATTATGACTTACACCAGTGAAAGACGTGTAAAACATCAAGAAGCCGTGTAAAAGACTCGATGAGCAAACTCGGGAAGAATTTATCGTTCTTTCCGCTAAATTGATAGGCGATGAAGAAAACAGGGGTCGGCAAACATTAAATATAAAATGTCGTTTTTATAGTTAAACTCAAACTTGGACATTTTTCTTCTTCTTCTTCTTTTTCTTATTTAGCCTCGCCAATTCCCATCATCTGGGATCGGCTCTCCTTGCGCACAATCATCGTGTCTGTCTGTCCTGCGTTGCATTCTCGGTCAAGCCCAGAGTTTTCAGATCCTTGTCTTCAGTTGTAGTCCAGGTTGCCTGTGGTCTTCCAGGTCTTCTTTAACCTTTTCGTTACGGCTCGGTGGAATACAAATTATACTGTCAATACGGCGTGAATTTTTCAAACCATTTTTTTGCTTAAAACTAGTATTTGAAGCATAAATGTACTTATCCGACCTATTTTCATTTATCACATTGGTTCTTCTACCCTTTAGCTATCACACGATGCATAAAAAACTATTATATTTAACAAACGTTTATTATGTAACTCCATACATGTGGTGGCATTGACACATGTGGTTTACAGAAAAATGGCTCCTGTGACGAACCCTAACGATATTTATTAACATGCTTTACAGATTTCTGTAAAGAATACATGTAGGTTGATAAAGGGAATGACTGCACTTCCAAGTTCCTACCGTAGATGTCACATTGAGTACTGAAAGTAGCAAAACGATATATCACGGATATTGACATCAACGTAAACGGAATCTTAGACGGCATATATCGACAACCGATGCGTTAAAAGCTAAATGACAGAGCTTTTACTAGATTATTAATTTGAAACGCCTTAGTTAAAAAAATACTTTGAAGAAATGAAAGTTAGTTAGTCAATGTGGTATTTATTTAGTAATTAAATATACACATACCATATATCAAATTCTTTATACGCATCTATTCATTCAGAAAAATATCGGCAGAAGCGGGATGCGAACCACGAGCCTTGGAACCACCTTTGCTCAGGTCTTTATATACCGCCTAGCCCTGTCGACCATTTCTCTGCCTGAAGAGCCCGCTAGAAGATGTATTTATACCATTGTTACTATCGTTTAACGATAGATGTCTCTATAGTATATATTCTCATGTATATATATATTTTTTATTATTCAATCAGTCAACATTTATTCAGAAGTTTTTTAATATTATTACTTTTCAACAGTCTAGGTATTTATTTATTTCCTCGTAGCAAAATTATATTACGGTGGAGAACCTCTGGTTTGACTGTGCGTTATGTTTCTCCAAATCGCGAACGAGAGCCTCGAGCCTAATTCAATATACATCCCAAGCAAACTTTCTTCTTTTCTCCCAATCGAATCGTTTTAGAGAACAGTCTTTCAGTCTCGAGCGCCCATTAAGAGAATGGGCCTGAAAGAATAAAAGCCGGTGAGAAAATGAACTGATCTTTTTTTGAACGACGAATGAACGACGTAGGGATGCGATTTTTTTATTGCGATTAGGTTTTTTTGAAAGAAATCGTGGAAATATAACACCATCAAAAGACCATTTGACGATTTTTATTATTGTATACACATAGGGGAATACCGACAGATGGTAAAGGCGATGTTGAAGTCTCATCTGTGATTCTATGACGTTTTCCATGCTACGTATGGATAAGCTTTTTTTTATTTTTTAATCGATTTCTGAGCTCTAAAATACCCCGGTTAGTGTGAATTTGATCCCTCACCAGTAAAATTCCAGTCATAACCTATTCATGTAAATTGGTGGTAGACGAAAGTCATCCCGTGAAGTTCACCCATTCATAGTAAATTCCTGTAATAATAAGGATGATGCGTGAATCTCGGGCTGTAGTCTATGACGTTGGCGGATCAACACTTCACGTGCAGCGCTTAGCCATATGCACCATGGTAAGCGTCATAGAATTGCACAGATGATACTTCAGAACTACTATCACCATCTGTCGGTATTTTCCTGTATGTGTTTACATAAAAAAAAGCGCTGCATGTCGAGTATTGATCAGCGTCATAGATTACAGTCCTACATTCAAGCATTATCTAATTATTACAGGAACTTTATGAATGACTTTCGTCTACCATCTATTTTGATTAATATGCTATGTGTGCTAATATGGTTGGCATTTTACGTGTGAGAGATCAAATTCGCACCAATCGGGGGCATTTATAGATATTTTAAATGGATTAAAAAAAAATAACCTTTTCCTTACGGCGCTAAAGTAAAAACGCGCATATATGTGAAAATTGTTAAATATAATCTTAATTTTTGTTTTGTGCTATAAACGCAGATGGTGCGTTATTGTTATAGTTATTTCGTATTGTACTAAAAAACTTAATAAGCCATGAATTAGGTATTCAAAAAAAAGACTGAAAAAAATGTGTAAAAGAAGGTGTTACGTGAGTGATGTTGCTCTTGCTCATGGTCTATCATCGTCGCTATGAGTGAGCTAGCCATTGATATTTTTACATTGGCTGACGACTAAAAAAAACGTGTAAAAGCATGTGTTACGTAAAACATGATGCTCTTGCTCATGGTCTATCGTGATAAGTGAGTAAGCCAGTTATTGTCAGACTGAAAAAAGCGTGTAAAAGAAGGTTTTACGTAAGTGATGATGCTTTTGCTCATGGTCTATCGCGATGAGTGAGTTTTTCAGTAATATTCCTCTGATAGTAGACTTGTAAAAGCAGGTGTTGTTTAAGTGATGATGCTCTTGCTCATGGTCTATCAACGTCACGATGAGTGAGCGAGCCGGGGATATCCCGCTGCTGGCCTCTTCGGGATGCGTCGGCGGGCAGGTCGGTGCAGGCGGCGGGACTGCGGGGCCCGGAGCTGGGTCAGCGGCCCGCTGGTCCAGTGTGCGGGTTAGGGGCTCCGCAAGGTCCCTAGTGAGGTTGGAACCCTGCAACGGTCTGGGGGCGCAACTGCCTCTCAACGGACTACTGGCGCCGGGAGCTCCTGCAAACACCATCGGCAAGGAGGTAAAGAAACACGCTTTGAGGTTATGTGACGAGAATACGCGAAAGTTGTGTGATTAAAGAAGGTTTCATACTTGTTCCTTTTCTTTTCACCCTTTGATACTCAGATTTGAAGATATTTTATTAGCTAGAACAAGACACCTACTTATGCAAACCCTCAAGGAAAACCAGGCGGTATTTCCTTCAGGTGGCGTGCGACAAGGCTGCATACTTGCTCCGTTTCTTTTCACCCTCAATACTTATCAAATAGACTTTGAGGTTATGTGAAGATGATATTTAAATTATTCTTTATTTTTCCAGTATAAAGATTCCAAAAATAATTATCTCCGCTCCTTCCTATACACCGCGTTTCCACGACCATTCTCCACCTGGACAGATATGCGAAACTTGATGTTTGTGAGCGTTTCATATCTGTTCAGGTGGAGAATGGTCGTGTGGACACGCGGTGTATAGGACGGAGCTAAGGTGCAACGCTCGAGGTTCGAATCCCGCGTCTGCCGATATTCTTTCTAAATTTGATGTAGAATTGTATGTGTGTATTTAATTATTGATACTTAATATTGAGTATTTTTGTTTTTATGACGTTGGCGAACAGTCCTTCAGCGCCCTTCTCGCCGTTAATGACGTTGGATCGTCAACGTCGAGTTTTGGCCAAACCTAATTAGTGGCAGGCGCCTGACACATGGGAAGACGTCCACTAGTGACGAGAGGAAACAATAATCCAGTTCAACGCCTCACGGGAAAACTCCATCACGTACATTAGGCACTTTTACGGCGCGCTCCGGTGCAGATGTACGGAAAATCACAACCTACGTCATTGCAAGTTTGGTGACTTTGATTTTTTTAAATCTAAACATACAGATATAATATGTTAAATATAGGGAAACGTTGATTCTTTTTCTTAGTATCAATCCGGTGGATTGGCTTGCAGCAACAAAATCTTGCATCTCGATCTGCACTATTCTTGATCCTAACTTGAGATGCAATCATTTTTGCTGATACATGGTCCGACCTATTTGAATACGGCAGTATTTTGGAGCCCCAAAATTTAAACTTTCCAAAGAAGAGCAATGCTTTAATGCACCCTTACGTTGACCTACCCACAGCCGACAAACTTCCAGGACAATAATGTGACCTCTAACCAGCTTGACCTTCCAGTGAGGTAAGTTGGGTGTTAGCTCTTTCCTCCCTGGCCAACTATATTTTTGGCATGACTGATGTCGCTTCATCCGCCTTTGGACAGCATTTACTACTTCCAGGACAATAATGTGCTCTAACCAGCTTGACCTAGTGAGGTAAGTTGGGTGTTAGCTCTTTCCGGCCAACATTCGGTCCCTGTCTATATTGGCTGACTGATGTCGCTCACCCCCCACCACGAGAAGGATTTTCCTTTCATCGAACCTGTGACCATAAGGCATTTCACAGAGTCCTCCAGTTCTTTTCAGGCGCAACGTTGATTATAACTGTATATTTTTTTTTTTTAAACATTTATTTGAATACAAGCTGTCCTAATAGTCGATTTTTTCAACCCTTAGGTGAAACAGGTGATAGCCGTTATAGTTAAGAAAAATAAAACTCTAAGTTCATCATTATTCTTAGCTTCTGTTCGTCCACTGTTGACCGAGATCTCACGCGTGAGTCTCCATACTTATAGATCTTTTGCCCTCCGCATTCAGGTTACCTTCACTATTCTTCTATGTCGTCAGGTGGTCTTGATTGATCAATGCTCCGTTTGCCGTTTCCGATTTTGCGAGATTATTTGGTAGAGTAATCTTTACAGGAATACATGCAATAATTCCTGAAAATATCATAACGGGTCCGCCAAATAACTTTTTTTTTTTTGAAAATGGGGCGCAAAACATCGAGTGTAGCTTCGGCTGTGTGGCATGTAGCGCCGTCTTGTTGAAACTAAATGTTGCCAATATCCTCCTCTTCAATTTTTGTGAACTAAATTGGCCCCAAAAACGATCGCCATTGACTGTAACGGCCACTCCTTGCTCATTTTTAAAGAAAAATGGCCTGATTTTCAAAGTAATGTCGCAATATTTCCCAGCGTTGTTCGAGCGTATACACAACCATATTCGTTTAGCGGAAAAATAAAACTAATTATCTGTCAAATCAGACATGAGCTTAAGTGTTTCCGTTCACGAAATAAGCACTAGGTTAAATAAAAAACGTTAGATGGCGGACAATAGCATGATTTTCAAAGTAATGTCGCAATATTTTTTAGCATTGTTTAAGCATATACACAACCATATTCGTTTAGCGGAAGGATAAAACTAATTATCTGTGAAATCAGACATGAGTTAAATGTTACCATTCACGAAATAAGCACGAGTTAAAAAAAAAACGTTAGATGGCGGACCCTATATATATTGAATGAATGGTGTAGTAATGCATAAAGTGCAAAAAAACATTCATTCAATTAGTTATTTTACAACCTTGAGTTATCTATTGGTACCAATGCTTTCTAAAAGATGGCACTTCTTTTTGTAAACGATATTTTACTACGTATTTTTTTTACAAGAAGCCTTGCATAAAACTTGAGATTGTTCTTCTCTCTTAATTAAATAATTTCCCCTTCAGGAGGCGTTGTTTGCTGAAGTAAACTTTCAGAAGATCGATCATTTTTCTCCCAAGCTTCAGTGCTTACTGGAAATGAATCAATGATGTTATAATACGGAGTTCTGCAAGCAATTCGGAGTGTTTTCCTTCGTTTTCTTATCTTTTTTCCTCCATATCGACTATCCAGTTAGAGCGTATTTTTTTCTTTTATACCCATATTCTATAACTGGATTTTTTTTTAGTTTTTATAAGAGTCATCATCACTTCCATGCCGGTTTCTTAACTTGAACTTTTGGACATCGAGTACATTCTAAGTATAATTCCCGACGGCATTTGATGACAGTTTTTCATGATTATTTTCTTAAATAAAAACGTAAAAAAGAGTGGCCAGCTTTAGTCTTCTTCGCAGTATCAAACCGGTGGATTAATTGCAGCAACAAAATCTTGCATCTCGATCCTCTGCAGTCCTCTTCAGCTCAGCATAAGAGCTGCAACTCATGTCCTCTCCAACGCTTGCTGCAAATACTCCCGTCTAGGGCGCCCTCTACAGTTTTTACCCTTAACCATCCCTTCCACAATGTCGTGAAAAGACCATCGTGGCGTATGATGTGACCGATCCATCGGGCTCACCTCTCTGAGATGGTTTTTACTAGATACCTATCTTCCTTGATTAAGCTAAGAACCTCATTGTTCGTGACGTGGTCTCTCCAGGAAATTCCGAGAATTATTCTGTAAGACCACATCTCAAGGGCTTCTAATCTTTTTTTATAATTTTCAGATAAGCACCATGTCTCACAGCCGCACATCAAGACGCTCCAAGCAAATGTTTTGACAAAATGCTGCGTAGCTTTAAATTAATATTTTTTGACTCAAGATTTTTTGGTTTTTCCATCGAACGCTAGCCTTGCTTAATGCATGCGTCTGTTGACTTCTCTTTATGTTCTTCCGTCCCAGGAGATCGTACTCCCAAGGCATAAAAACTCTTTTGCATCTAGCTTTAGTAGCACCTAGTAATTGTCATAGCGGCTACCGTCACGCTAGAAATCAATTATAATGGTAAATTGGTGCATGTTAATGGGCTGCACGTGGTAGCCAAGGGTGAGGGCGCTGGTAATCAGTACACGAGAACAAAGCTATAGGGAGTTGTTAGTACAATATACTATATAGTAGGTGGCGGCTCGCAACGTGTAAAGTGGTCGCCGTTATAGCGTAAGCTTCTATAGTACACAGAAGATAGCAACATCCTCCTCTCTTTCGAAAAGGTGTTATTCCGTCGCGCGATGGCAGTATTAGGAGCAAGTCAGCAAAACAAAGACTTATTTAGAAGCACATTGATGTATATTTATGATAAAATTTACAAGCTTCCGGCCTGGCGGAATAACATGCCGGCCGGCCGTACTGCGACCTTTTTAGCCGTCAGTACACACTGACTCATGCGGCCCGTGGTCGGTCACCCGCGCCATAAGTTTCAATTTATATAAGCAACGCCCAATATGGCGGACACATAAATGTCTATTTATTTATTTATATACAGAATCGAAATTCCATTTTTTTTAAATATTTAGAAACATAGAGAAACATACATAAATATGCAATAAATAGAGAAAATAATAAAAAATAAAAATAACACAAAAGAATAAGAAGACGACACGTGTCAAAGATCACAGAGATCAAGGAGAACAATACCATCGACAAAAGAGGAAAAGGATGTAAGAAAAGGACCGAGGTGTACTGGTAGGCCATTTAGGAGCGACATTGCCGTTGTACCAAATTGAGTGCTTGAAGCTCCACAAGCATCGACTGGGATCAAAAACAATGGATGGCTACGAGCACGGGTGTACCTTTTTGGAACATAGAAGTTAAAACATTCAAGAATCCCAGGGTTGTGAATTAAACCGCGAAGAAGAAGGAATGAATGTTTGAGTGCAGCAATTTTCCTCCGGGACTCTAGCGAATGGAAAGAAAGCATCCCTAGAAGAAAAAGAGTTATAGAAATGTATGACAAGCAAACGGAAATAAGAGACGAAAGATTGTATATATATCGAGGTTTTCGGTACCAGTCAGCAAGGACTATATCATGCTGATGTCAATAAATACAAGAAACAAGGTAAAGAACCATAAGGTAAGCCGTTACGTGGGAGGACAGTTTAAAGTAAAGGACTTGAAACTAAATGTATTTCAGTTAACTGTGTTTTTCCATGTTCCGTACTCTTGGTATAATTTTCCATGTTCTACAGGAATCACGCAATACAAAAAAGTATTCCACCAATACGTGTCATATTCGAATCTCAAAAGGGTAATTAATTAAACTAATCATAATTAACACAAATTTTGAACACTCAGATTTGTCAGTTGCCATTGTTCATGATCCAAGAACACCGTTGAACCAGAAGATCCATATAGGAACAAATATGGTTCCCGGACATCTCCAGGTTAAGGTACTCAGAGATAATATTTACAGTATCAGAGCCATATTTTGGGCAATTTGTTTATAATATTTTTTAAGATATTAAAGAACCAGAACCGATGTACTATATATACAAAATAAAAATTGTCGTAAAACTATTACTTTTTAACGTATAGCCCGGTTCATTAAATGTTTCCTATAAATTCGCTCTATCAAACTGTTCCGTCAACAGGTGACTCTAACGCTTCTCCTCTCCTATCTACTTCTCTTTGTAAGCTTTTTAAAAGTGCTATGTATTAAGGTTAAATGTTTAGTAAGTAGCTTCTGAGGAAGGTGCTGTGGCACCGAAACCGGTGAAGTGATTATTAATCAAAACTCAGGGCTCTGGAACCGAGGTCGCGGTCCCGAAATTACAGCATTAGCTTATATGGTGATGCCGGAATACCAAAGATCCAGCACCGACGATAAATTCAAAGACCGGAGTTGAGTTGATACTAATTTATTTGACACGAGACCCCTTTTTATATCCTATTTTACAACGTGAGTAAGCATTTATAAAAGTAATATTAAAACATTAAATTTCATACACCGCACATTGCTCAATACCGTTTTTGGACCTTGATCCCTTCAATCCACATAGAGTGGCAGATTATTGGGATGGTCAATGCTCCGTATCGATGCGTAATCATTATTTATTGATATTAATAATACATAGAATTTCGTACACCGCAAATTCCTCGACACTTGTTGTTTTGGACGTTGATCCCCTCAATTAACATAGAGTGGGAAAAATACCCTGTGTCGTACCTGACTGTATGAATCTAAGATAAAGAGTTTGATTATAACAATTACTTCAAAGACTTTTGGATGTTTAATGCAACACAGTTAAGCTCTAAATAACGTTTTGAACATTTGTTGTTTAATACAATGTTTTACATGTTTTATTCTTTAAATACGACAAAGAGAGTGTTTGCTAAAAGAGAGTTGACTTTACATTAACTAAAGATTCTCATCAAGATCGATAGAATATGGAAATAAAAATAAAAACAAAAAGTAATTGATTATAAAATAAATTCATTGGAAATTAAATTCCTTGCTAACTTTAACTGAAGTTGTAAAGTTTTTTAATTACATTACAAGCTAATTAACTTGCTAGTTTGTTAGAGCATCGCTACACCTAGGTGTTCTTAAATTTATATGTTACAAGAAGTGTATAGAACTTTACATACTGGATTATTAAATTAAGAAATAAACAACAGCTAGTAAACCAAACTGTATACATCTGGGATGGGCAGCATTTGGAAAACTAAATTACATTTTTAAAGCGAAAATTCCGCAATGTCTTGATACTAAGGCGTATAACCAATGCATTCTCCCTGTATTAACTTATGGCGCAGAGACGTGGTATCTGACAGCAAGTCTTACACATCAAATAAAGGCACCCAGCGTGCTGTGGAGAGATCCATGAGAGGAGCGTCGCTAGAAGATAAAATCCGAAACGAGGAAAAACGCAGAAGGAGTCAACTAGTGGAGGCTACTCAATAAATAGGCACACTCAAGTGGCAGCGGGCAGGACATATTTGTCGAAGAGATGACGGTCGATGGGGAAGAAAAGTATTGGAATGGCGCCCAAGAATGTGCAAGCGAAGCATTGGCTGACCCCTGCAAAATGGACTGACAACATAAGATGAATAGGGGGAGTGACCTGGAAGCAGAAGGCAGAGGTTCGAAGAGGATGGAGACTCATGCGGGAGGCTTACGTTCAACAGTGGACAGATACAAGCTGATGATGATGATATACAACTAAGGTATTGCTATCATCCTCTATAAGTTGAGTATCGAATTACTGGAAGGCAGGATGCAGGAGCAGGTTGACAATACAAAGAACTTGCTTTCGTTTCACGATTCGCGTTTATTTCTCAAGCACTTGATTTTTCTTCCACCCGTTATAGCGGACGCCATTAGGCGTCCGCCATAACGGTCGCGATCGAGCTGTCAACTGACTGCGAACTCTGACATCTAGCGCTGCCAGACAGTCGCGGCAAAAAAGCGAATTAAAGATGACAATTGCACCGGCATCAAATGAGACAACTGTCATAACAAATAAAATGGCGCATGCAAACGCCGTGCAATATTTTACAATTCAAACTAACAATTAGATGTGCATGTCAGGCGTGCGAACAAAAATAAGAGACAATAGATCGTTTTTCGAGGCTTTACAGCTGATATCAGCATACATAGGTCGCGGTTCGAATACCAGCGCCTGTCGTTAAATGTTATCAAATATGATATTTGATGTAGATTTGTATGTGTGAATCAATTTCGTAATAAAATAAAGAATCATATTGTTTCTTCAGTGGTTTCAGGTGTTTACTAAAAACGTATCTATGAACACCTGCAACTTTATTATAGAATATTACAGACAATATTGGAAAGGTTTCCAACGTGATTTTGATAGAAAAATATGTTTTCCAGATAGAAGTCTTTCAGAAATCTCATATGCCGACAGATGGCTGAAGATTATTATTTATACATCGAAAAAACATGTTTATTAAAGAAGATATTGTAAAAATATCTACTTAAACATATTTTATATGTAAACACACACAGGAGAATACCAGCAGACAATGATGAAGTAATCTTGTCCATGGATTCTACTCGTATAAGTCTATACTTTATTTTATTGTATTTGTTTTTGTCATCAGCATGATAGAACCATTGCTGACTGGTACCGAAAACCTCGATATACAATCATTCGTCTCTTATTTCTGTTCGCTTGTCGTACATGAATGTGTCCGCCATATTGGCATTTGGCACTAGTTCTATGGACCGCCGCTTGGGGCGCCGGTGCAACAGCGCTGACGAGCGCGATCAGTCGTGCCCCGCCCGTTGGCGAGAGCATATTGTATTGTGGCTCGGCCTATGCTGTGACTAGGTCGAGCCAGAGGTTTGTCAATTTTTAACGTAAATAAATGTCAATGCGCTTCTGAAAAAGTCTTTGTTTTGCTGACCTGTTCCCCAACCATGCCCTACACGACTGTATAACAACCTTTTTGAAAGAAAGGAGGATGTTAATATATCTATATATATATAAATGAATGTCTGTCTGTCTGTCCTTTATGCATTCCTATACCATTAATTCGACTGCAATAAAACTTTGTCGAATTATTGCTTAGACTAGCGGGAAGAAGATAGGTTACTCAAAATTTGATTTGATTACAAAAATTAATTAAATATTTACGTAAAACATGTTTTCATTCAAGACTATTGTGGTACAGAATGGCCATTTTAAAACATTGTATCCATAGCAACGCTGGAAACAAAAATGACACAAATCTGTCCTGTAGGTATTTTAGGTAGGTATTTTAAATAGGTACTTACGTAAGGTTTTTTTGAGTGGCATTGCAACGCATGCCGGATACACGCTAGTACTAAATATATTAGAGTATTTATATATTTTAAAAGCAACTAAAAACTATGTCATAAAAATGATGTCATAAAGGTAATAATATAATAATGCTGTGTCAAATCTGTAACAAAGAAACGTTCGCATTGTTTGTTGTGTAACATTTGTATCGCGAACATTGTTTGTCATCCGTTTCATTTCATGTTATTACGACTGTTGTGTACTTTTTATTACTCGCGTTATTCGAAACTTTGACAAACTCTACGTCCTTTCCCGCGCTTTATTTGAATTTTTTTTCGTTACTTTTTCTCTTGTTTTACGTGACATGTTGTATCAAAAAAGTTTTACAAACAGAACTCAGTGTACGATACGTAAACACTACAATCAAATTTATTTTCTTCCCAACTTTCAAGTTGTCAAATTGACGTATAACACCCAACTCTTTTTCTTCTAGGGATACTTTCTTTCCATTCGTTAGAGTCCCGGAGGAAAATTGCTGCTCTCAAACATTCATTAGCGGTGCAATTCACAACCCTGGGATTCTTGAATGTTTTAACTTCTACGTTCCAGATAAGTACACCGGTGCTCGTAGCCTTTCATTGTTTTTGATCCCAGTTGATACTTGTGGAGCTTCGAGCACTCAATTTAGTACAACGGCAGTGGCGCCTACCAGCACACCTCGATCCTTTTCTTACATTATTTTCCTCTTTTGTCGATGGTATTGTTCTCCTAGATCTCTGTGATTATTGACACTTGTCATCTTCTTCTTCTTTTATGTTTTTTTTTCTCATTTGTGTGTATTGTATGTTTATGTATCCTCTAACTTTCGCATTATTTGTTTGGAACTGCGGTGCTGTGAAAATGAATGAATAAATATAATACTGAAGAATAGGCAGAACTCTGTTTTTTGGCAAATTTTTTTGACAGTTTTTAATTAAATTAATGGGCAGTAATTATTTTGCAAGTGGTCTATCCATCCTATAATTAACGTTAAAGATCGGCTTCATAGGACCGAATGGTCCAGCTCTTGGGCGCATTGGCTAAATCGCTCGATCTCGTTAAATACTTCGATTATAAACAGTAATTACCTTTCTTGACTGATTCTGAGGTGCTACGAAGTTTGTTGGTTCACATAGTTCAATTATTAAATTATGTCGTTAGCTAATTCATTATTAACCAGCGTAAATTTCCAGAACGTCGGCCTAAGCGTCCGATATTCTTAAAAATCCAATAAATAAATCACCCAAAAAATAAGCCTCGGAATACTCTGCTACCGCCTCCGGTACTTAAGTCCCCGAGCTGCTACCTTGGGGTGTTCGGGAACCATATATGTTTTCAAGTGTACTTTCGGGTGCAGAGATGTCTAGGGATGAGGAAGTCTTCTTCTTCTTCGTGTCAGCGACGTCAAATTATTTTTTCCCAGTATCTGGCAGCATCGATAGCTCGTGCGTTGCCCAGCATTAGGTCCTGAGATGTGCAGTTTGTTGGGCACATGGAGCAGCATCTTAGGTGTGAGGCGGTCTGCAGGTCTCCACAGTCGCACAATAGTGTCTCTCCCTGCCGAAGCATTCCCCACCGCTCGAGGTTGTCCTTTGTTCTACCAACTCCGGTTCTTAATCTGTTCAGGGATTTCCAGGTCCGCCAGTCAAGGTTCTTGCCAGTTGGGAGGCCTTCTTTTGGAGTAATGAAATCCTCTGGTGCGATTTGTTGCCAGAGCTAGAGTCTCTCATTTTCGGGGCTGGATGTGAGAGGTTGTGTGGATCTCAGAAAGCTGTTTCGCGATTTCAGTCTAGATGTTGCGGGTATCTGATTATACAAGCAGTGGGACGGTTGGTTGATTGCCTAACGCATTTCTTCGGCGCATATGGTTTTACGTCTTGTTTTTGGTGGTGAGATACCAGCCAAGGGGTATAGTTTTGAAATGGGTGATGGTTTCAGGCAGCCTGTGATGACTCTGCATTCATCATTCAGGGCATTATCCACTACATTACAATGGGCTGATCAACCCCACACTGGTGCCGCATATTCTCTGGCTGGAAATATGTTACTATGTAAGTACATATGTAAGTACGTATATATTTATTTTAAGCCGGTTCAAGATGCAGTGCGAAACCGTAACCGGAATATGGAAACAAATAAAAAAGGTCCATTAAAAAGCAATTGACGGGTATTTCTGCCCTTTTCCGGTCGCGTGAGGGAGGCTTTAATTTCCCACGGGACCGGAAGTTCCGGTCTAAGAAAGGACCTTAATATACTGTAGAGTATATGAGTTTGTACTGCCTTCAGGAAAATACTATTTTTATTGCCTTTTGTGCAGCTTTTCGACACATAATATTATTGAAAAATAAGTGTATACACGACCATTTTTATTTATTGCTTATATCTATTTACTAACGGGCATTTTACGTCCTATAACCTATTTCTATTCTATATAAAGTACAAATCCTCCCTATCCTTGAATACTGCAATCACCTTCGAGATGGATGCCAAAAATACCTTCGAAATTTAATTGACTCAGTTCAAAGAAGAGCAATTCGTTTGATAAACAATAACAATCTTACGTCTAACCTGCAATCAACGAAACACAGGCGTAAGATTGGCTCACTTAGTCTTTTTTACCGTTATTATCACGGTCACTGCTCTTCGGAACTTGAAGATGTTATTCCTCCTGTACCCACCAACAAGCAACAAAGTTTTCTTACACTTGCCGAATATCTATATACGGTTAATGTGTGTCGACAAAGAACTGTCAGTTTCCAAATGTCGTTCCTAAATGACACCGATAAGCTCTAAAATACTCTTCCAGCGTCTGTGTATCCTCCTTCATACAAGATGTATGTCTTCAAGAAATAAATAAATATTCTCGTACACTTACGCAATATCCCCAGCTCACACAAAAACACAAACACAACACACGTTTATCGCATGCAGCGTCCAGTCATCCTGATTGGACATCATAGAGTGCATTGTTGTCGACTGATTGGGCTCTCTTGCATGCGATTACACCGGCGGGAATAGCTCAGTGGTCAAAGCGTTTGCTTTGCAAGCCAAAGGTCGTGGGTTGAATCCCTGACGAAGATTAAAAACAAAAAAAAATTTAATCGATTTCTGAGCTTTAAAATACCCCCTTGTTTGTTGGTGTGAATTTGATCTCTCACCCGTAAAATGCCAGTCATAGCCTATTTATTAAAATTGGTGGTAGACGAAAGTCGTCCCGTGAAGACCACGCATTCATAGTAAATTCTTGGAATAATAAGGGTGATGCGTGAATATCGGGCTGTATTCTATGGCGCTGGAGGATCAACACTCCACATGCAGCGTTTAACCATATGTATCATGATAAGCGTCATGGAATCCACAGATGAGACTTCAGCATTACTATCACCATCTGTCGGTATTCTCCTGTATGTGTTTACATAAAAAAACTTTAAAAAATACAGCTGACAAACAGTTCTGTGAGTTACAGTTTTATTAGGCTGCGTAGCGGCCAGACACGAAGCCCTTAGTTGATATCGTCTTAGTAGTATTTTGAGAAATTGCAATATAACTTAATGTCACCTTCTTCAGAATTGTTATTTGGAAAAGCGACGTGTATTATATTTGATTCGAAGAAATAGGGTAAACTCGATAGTAAATGGACTATTAGAGTCATTTTTTACCATCTAAATAATTGTATTATGCCGTCATTTAGGACCAAATGGTCGGAACGTTGGCTTAATTAACCGATCGACTTAAAAAGAAAACGATTTATATATTACCAAAAGTGTGATCGGTCTGACAGTGGTGTTAATCATGAAGTTTAGAAAAGCTGAGTGCGGGTACTTAATAAAACGTCGTCCCCCGGGATCGACATCTGGACGCGTGGTGAATGGATGAGGAGCAAGTCACAAATTAAAGAACTTGTCGAGAAGCACATTGAAGTTTATTTTAAATACAAGACTGACAATCTTTGATATTCTACGCAGGCCACAAACAACGATGTGTACCTGACAGTGTCCGGGCTGAAACTCGTTGGTACTGACGGTCGTTGCGTAGAACACTCCTAGCGAGCTATGGCTCTATATGGCAGGATACAAAATGGCTCATGTAGGCGATATAGTGGCTTTTTGGCACTAGCCTGCAAGGGCTATATCGAGCTGCTATCAATATGAATAAGTTATGTTCACACGACATCTTTCGTCTTCCACCAACTTGGATTAATAGGCTATGACAGGTATTTTACGGATGAAGGATCAAATTTACTTAAATCAGAGGCATCATGTGTAAAGTTTAACAAACTATCAAAAAATCATTTTCACTGCCATTTGATTTAACTCACTACCAAAACCTTGAATTACTTACTGAATAAAGAAATACAGACCATTTTATAAGCTCCTATTTAACTAAGCAGTATTTGAATCCCCATTTGTATAATGCATTGACATATGAAGAATCAGGATTATATTTCAACGGTTAGTATGTTCAGTATACATGCAAAATCTCCATTAACACGAATGTTGAAACCGCGTTGTTCGAGGAAGGAATCCAATACAAAATAATGATAATCTTTATATTTTCTTTTGCGGAAAACTCTCCGTTTTTTTCCCAGTCTTTCTTTCAACATACAATCTGAATCTCTTTAAGAAACAGTTAATAAACACAAGCATAAGAAATAGTGCAGTATTAAAGTAATCTGACATAAAATAAATATTTAAAATTATGTTTTCATACAAAAACTTTGCCTTAAGTCATGTCAGGAATTAATTTCTGATCAAATAATACAGGTATATTTTAAGTGGATTGTTACTGTAGTGTTTACTCTATATTGTGTATCAAATATAATACACGAAATGTTCAGGAAATAATACAAATGAGGTTTCATATAAACGTTAAGCCTTCTCGTATGAAAGGAATGCATTTCTGCGTACACCTTATGTGTAACACTGAAATGAATGCAGTTCTGCGTAAAGCTTACGTGTTACGTGTAATACTGAAACGTACTTTGTCACTGAAATATTGCTTTCTGAGAAAATATAATAAGGAGCATCAACAATAAACGACAACTTTTAGCAAAATTTTGAATCAGCCTTGTATAGAGAAATGCATAACAAAAGATAATGAACTGACACCCTCCTGTCTTTAAGTTTGTTATTGAATTGCGTAGTGGCAGGATGAGGAGCAGATTAACAACACAAAGACTTTTTCTGAAGCACATTGACGTATATATATTTCGATATCTTTACAAACTTCTGGGCCGGACCTACTCACAGCATTCAGGCCGGGCCGACCACAATACGACCTCGCCGCCGTCGGCAAACAACTGAACTGCGTACCGGGCGCCGTGGTCGGTGACACCCAGCGCCGCAAGTGGCGATCTATAAACTAGTCCTCCTAACGGAATTACAAAATGACAACACGTGCGTGTCCGATGAGCGAACGAAAATAAGAGACGAAAGATTGTAAATCGAGGTTTTCGGTACAACGATCCCCTCCAAAATGTCGTGAAGAAGACCATCGTAGCGCATGATGTGACTGATCTCCTCTCTGAGATGGTTCTTATTAGGTGCCTATCTTCCTTGATTATCCTGAGAACCTCATTGCTTGTGACGTGGTCTCTCCAGGAAATTCCGAGAATTCTTCTGTATGACCACATCTCAAAGGCCTCTGCCTTTGAGGTGAAATTTACGCAAACTTAAAAGAGTTACATTTGACAACTTCAAAAGTACATTCGGTGAGTAATTCCATAGACACTATACCCTCCAGCAGACGGTTTGCTATAAGTTTGTATTTATCAGTTTTTTAATATAAGATTAGTGTGTTCGCAATGAATTTACATGTTGTGTATCTCGTTTTGCAAGAAAATAAATTGCTTTTTAAAAAGGCGCATTCAAAATTCACGTGTTGCGTACAAGAGATACAGCGTGTCGCTCACGTCACGTGAAAGCTAATCAGTTACGTGTGTCCCGAGAGTTACTTTTCCATTATCTCGATGCGAGGAGATGAACTACGTGACGCGGTCCATGCTCATTTATTCCTCGTCACGACAAGGGCTTAAGTTAAACTTATAACGCAAATAAAATAAATTCCATGGATTTAAATTTTTAAAAGAATATTTTTTCAATAATATATTTTTATAGCTCGTACAGACTGATCGAATAATAAAAAATATATATAAATAAACACACTGAATATATACTATAGAGACATCTATCGTTATACGGTGGTAACATTGGTAACAATGGTATAAATGCAACATATTCGACGCATCGGTTCGGGCAGGAGATGGCCGAGTGGTATAGGCCATAGGGTACTGAACATAAGGCAACGGTTGGTTCCAAAGCTCGCTGGTTCGAATCCCGCTTCTGTCGATTTTTTTTCTGAACGAATTGATGCGTATTAAGAATTTTGATGTGTAGTATGTGTATATTTAATTACTAATAAATTTCATATTTTAGAAAAAAGTAGATAACTAATCATATACGAGAGTTATCCGTAATATAAGATTCCCAGTGATTTTTCACAGTGTAAAACATGTTTATATCCATGAATGCGTACATTTTTGGAAAGTTCCGACTCTAACCTATTTTTCTACGTAGTAGCCACTAAGATCAATGCAATTTTGCATGTGGTGTACGAGCTTTTGAATGCCCGAGTAAAATAGCCGAAATTCATCCCTTCATAGTAAATTACTGATAAATTACTGAATGATATATGTAGTGAAAATATATATTTATTTCGACACCTATTCATATGTGGAAAATATGGTAACCACGAATTACCGTCTCTTTTCTTTTGTCGTTTGCCTTTGTACATTTATCGGCTCATATGACAGGTTTAAAGAATAGTATGGTATATGAAACAAACTAATAATATGCTAGTATAAGAAATACCAGTTTGTCGCCTTTTAGAGAATATATATATTTTTAATCGAATTGATATGTGCATTTTCAAAGAAATCGCGTGCAGAGTTGCAGAATTTCTCATGTTCAGGAATTCGACATCAAAGTATTGCATATTTGAGTTGCAGCATTCCACACGAACTGAGTTTTTCAGCAGATTTGCAGCATCGGGATGCGCCACTTTGAAGTGAGCACTTGCTTATCTGTGCAGGTGTGAATTTCGTTTGTGTCGATTAAATTGAATTCTACGTTAACTATGTAAAATTCCTTTACATCAAATAAAATAGAATTCTACGTTTACCAAGTTAAATTCATTTTTTTTTTATTCAATTTCAATTTATTTTTTTCTTTTAGAAACATTACAAATAACTTTTATGTTTAATTCATTTCTAAAACAGGATACAGGATAAATAACAATTTATAAATAACACAATAATAATACAATCATTTAAAAAGTCCCGGAGCCCGCTAAACAGAAGACTCCATGAAATTACTTTGATAAATAAATTCGTGGAGCTCATGTCGAAACTGGGCTTCTCTCAAGTGGAATATATCAATATTCGAGGCGATATCGTTGAACAGTCTGATCACTCTCCCAAGAGGCATAGTCCCTGGCAGGTTAGTATTACCTCTAGGAAAAACAAACAATCTGTGCCTCCTAATCCTTAAATAATTGTCAGGGACAAACAGACCAATTTCAAACAAAATATCAGGATTTCTGATCACGCCGCGCACTAGGCGAAAGAAATGCAAACTCAAGCACACATCTCTTCTAGTTCTCAACTCATTGTATCCCAACATACCCCCGTATAAAGTTAGATGGGTACAGCCACGGATAATATCCATACATCCTCATGTAAAGAAACCTCAAAAAATTCTTCTGAACTCTTTCTAACATGAGGCCATATTTATACTCGTGGGGAGCCCAAATAATAGATCCGCTCTCAAGTATGCTACGAACCAATGAATTGTACAGTACGACCAGTACGTTAGTGCTCGAGAAAGTCCTGACACTACGCAGAACAAATCCTAACATCTTCAGTGCCCTTTCACACACAGCTTCAATGTGAGCATGAAACGTTAGCTTGCTTTCAAAGAATATGCCAAGGTCTCTGATGGATGATACTCGCGGGATGCCAATACCATTCATACTGTACCTATGGTATACCATCTTATAATTACGAGTATACGATAAGACGCTACACTTAGCAATATTAAATATCATTTGCGTCAAGTAAAATAGAATTCTACGTTTACTAGGTATGATTCATGTGTGTCAAGTAAAATAGAGTTCTACGTTTACTAAGTTTTATTCATGTTTGTTAAGTAAAATTGAATTCTACGTTTACTAGGTATGATTCATGTGTGTCGAGTAAAATAGAGTTCTACGTTTACTAAGTTTGATTCATGTTTGTTAAGTAAAATTGAATTCTACGTTTACTAATTAAAATTCATTTGCGTCAAGTAAAATAGAATTCTACGTTTACTAAGTGACATATTTAGTGTAATATTGCTTTAGATTCAGTGCTGGTGTTGATTGATGCTAAATTTTTTCAGATGTTTGATTTTGTAACAATAGTGCCGTGTTATTTGTGGGTCAAACATGATGTACTTATGGCATGGTTTTTGTTGCTGCAAATAATTGCAACTGTTTGCGTGAGTATCCCGAAACTAGTTCTGAGTGTGAGGTCATTGACACTAAATATGTCAATACATTTACAATGCCACACTTGTAATTACTTTAACAATGAATTAAAATATAAATGTTTTGTAATGTTATTAAAGGAAATGAATTGAATACATCCGTTTGTATCGAGTACAATCTTAGTCTACGTAGAGTATACTAAGGTTCCTTTCCCACGGACGTCCAGTTTTGCAGGATCACGTTTAGTAGTATGATAATAACATGATGCTCATGTGAATGTTACCATAGTAGCTGTGTGGATAGCGCGCAGTGTAGAATAGAGCAAAGGTTGAAAAGCTCGTGGTTCGAATCCCGCGTCTGCCGATATTTTTTCCGAATGAATTGATGCGTATAAAATTTTCATGTATTATCGTACTAATAAATAATTTATATAAATTCAGTGTAACATATGTATCATATACAAGTAAATACATATAATATACAATGCACTGCAGTGATACACCCAGACTCGCTGGAGCCGGTATTCCGGTTTATAGGTCAGTTCGTATGAGAACTGAAACTGCTGAAAAATTTGTTCGAAGCAAGTAGACTTAAGCGGAATCGATTGAACTGAAAAATATTCAGGAGTTTCTTACATTTGTTCAACATTTAAATCATTAATACACCTAATAACCTAATCTAACCTAACATTACCTAAGCTAACACGACCTAACCTAACAAAAACTAAAACAACCTAACCTAATAAATAATAAATAAGGAACACAAAAAGCAGAATTTGCGATATGTATGTACATTTTTTACTATATCCATTTCAAGTTTGGAACATATAGTCACCGTAAATTGCCGTTTCACAGCTCTGTTAGATCAGATTGTACAGAGAGCGGCCAAAAAAGGTGACAGTTTTCGTCGTTGTTTTGATTTAAAACCGCCAGCTTTTTTGGCGCTCCCTGTGTATGCCTTGTCTCAGAACACCTGTATCCCGAGGGTCGACATGGAAACTTAGATTACCGCCGGCTATAGCTCAATGGCCAAAGCGTTGGCTTTGCAAGCCAAAGGTTGTGAGTTAGATCCCCGACGGAGATTTAAAAAAAAAAGAATTTTTAATCGATTTCTGAGCTCTAAAATACCCTGGTTGGTGTGAATTTGATCCCTCACCCGCAAATTCCGTTCATAGTCTATTAATCAAAATTGGTGGTAGACGAAAGTCATCCTGTGAAGACCACCCATTCATAGTAAATTCCTGTAATGATAAGGATGATGCGTGAATATTGGGCTGTAGTCTATGACGTTGGCGGATCAACACTCCACATGCAGCGCTTAGCCATATGCATCATGGTGAGCGTCATAGAATTCCACAGATGAGACTTCAGAATCACTATCACCATCTGTCGGTATTCTCCTGTATGTGTTTACATTAAAAAAAAGATCTTTTTAACGTTCGATGACTGCGCTATTTGCCGACGTTAATTGGCTATGATGACGTCGCAGCGGTCAAAAAACTCTACTCGAGTATTTCCGGCGGCATTCAGTATTTTGTAGCGCGGACGATATACATGACACAATGCCATCTGTTTATTTGCGTCGAAACTAAAAATAAATTTAAATATATATACATGAATAAGAGCTTAGATGTTAAAGCGCTCGATTTTAATGCGGAAGCTTACAGGTTCTATCCCTGGCGATGGTTTATATAATATACTAACACTATACAGTCCGCGCGTTACGCGATTAAACTTGCGCTAGAGGCCGACTGTTTTTTTAAAGAATTGCTAAAGCTATCGTCATGTGTTCAAATAAAATTAAATATGACCTTCACTAAAAAGGCTTGAGATCTTTGAATTATGGTCGAAAGTAAAAACAACACACATGTTGTGTGATCGGCCACTAACGTTTGAAAAAACATCACAAGCTGTGTGTATATAGTCTCTAAGCGTTGGCGAAACGATCACACACATGTTGTGTGACCGGCCTTTAACGTTCGACCTGGCGATCACACACATATTGTGTAATCGGATTGGATAGTGTTAATCCAGTCGGTGTTGTGTAATTGTACGACTTTGGAGACCTGCAGACCGCCTCACACCTAAGATCCTGCTCCATGTGCCCAAGAAGCTGCACATCTCAAGACCTTAATGCTGGGCAACACACGGGCTATCGATGTTGCCAGATACTGGGCAAAAATAATTTGAAGTCGCTGACACGAAGAAGAAGAAGATCGAATCGGTAAAAAAATGGTGATTCGTAATAAATAATGGTACACTTACGTTTGACTTCCAATTCTTGGAACACAGACGTAAGATCGGTTCATTTATTATTTTCTACCGTTATTACCTCGGCTGATACGTCTGAACTATAACCATTATTTCTTTTTACACCTAAGAACAACCGAAAGACTCGTCTTACACTTTTTGAACGTCAGCTTAAAAAAGTCGTTCCCAAATGCTTGTATATATAATCGTGTCGGAAACAACAGGGTCAGATCCTGTTTGCCCAGAAGTGGGCGACGTCGATGGGGTTACTCCTGGCCACCATCAGGTCTTCCTGGGTGCAGCTACTCGGACACAGCGCATACTTCAAAAGGTGTGACAGGGTCTGCTCCACGCCGCAGTCACATTCAGTCGGTCCGCTGTAAAACTGTCAGCCTTTCATTCGTGTCCTCGTCTTGAGTACTCTAGTCCGAAGTATGTTAAGAGACCTAATTAAACCTACCTTAAATGCTAGTGATAAGCTATGGAATGCTCTACTAACATCTTTATTTCCTCATACATACAATCTCAATCTCTGCAAGAAATAGATGCAATGTGAGAGTCACTGCCCCCGAAAACTACAAGCGGCCACCTGATGAACTATGCTACTCCCACGTGACGCGGAGCAGCTGTCAAAATCAAGTAAACAAAATGAAACCTGTATTTTATGACGCTTACCATGATGCATATAACTAAGCGCTGCATGTGGAGTGTGTATCCGCCAACGTCGTAGATTTCAGCCCGATATTCACGCATCGTCCTTAATTATTACGGAATTTACTATGAATAGGTGGTCTTCACGGGACGACTTTCGTCTACCACAAACTTTAATTAATAGGCTGTGACTGGCATTTTACGGGTGAGGGATCAAATTAACACCAACCGGGGTATTTTAGAGCTCAGAAATCGATTAAAAATCCTTTTTTTTTTAATCTCCGTCGGGAATCGTACCCACGACCTTTGGCTTGCAAAGCAAACGCTTTGACCATTGAGCTATACCCACCAGCCTGAAAGGACTATATCAAAATTTTAACATTATATAACGGACCACCGTTTGTTACCCCTGATTTACAGTAATACCCCGATTTACGTCACTGCTGGATTAACATAATGTTCTCTGGGAACTTTGTCGCGATTCTAAAGTTGCATTTTAATGGAATTAGGTTCAAAGTGTATTACAAAGTTGGTTAAAAAAATGAACCTTTATATCAGGCATGGGCAACCTTTCCTAGGTCTGGGGCCACATTATCATTCTGTCTCCGTGTCAAGGGCCGGACCAAATTATTAACTATATTAAGGTAATATTAAATTAAATAAAACACATTGCTGCTTCTTGCATATTTTATTTATTTATATAATGAACGACATTAATTGCTTATAAAATTTAATGTGACGATTGACTTTGTACTTGAATTACGAGACTATCAATATTGGCGTTGATATTGCTTAATGATAATCTCATCGAATTTTCGAGATTTTCATCTGTTATCCTCGTTCGAATTTTCGATTTGGTGTACTTCATCCTCGAAAAAAATTGTTCGCATGTATACGTGCTGCCAAAAGACAAATGATGTTTCTTGCAAATCTACGTAAGTTTGTATAATTTTCTTCCACCAAATATAATTTATAAAAATCCGTCAAAGTAACTTTGTCAAATTGTGATTTTAGCGCTAAATCCCCCTGAAGCTCAATAAGTTCCATCTGTAAATTTGCTGGCACATTATTTACATCAGCATCCATCGGACGAGCAAATATAGCGAATGTTGAGTCTTTGTTTTGGAAGTCAGCAAACCTCGTATCAAATTGCTCTATTAGTGCCTTCAGTTCATCTCCATAAGAATTATATGTGATGTTTGTATGCCTTGATAGATTAGGAAAATGGTAACAATTTTTACCTCTTATCTGATTTTTCAAAAATCTAAGCTTATTACAAAAAACTTTGACATGGCTATGCAGTTCATGAACCAATTGTCCCTGTTTTTGTAGTTTTAAATTAAGATCATTTAGGTATCCTGTGACATCTACAAGGAATGCTAAATCACACACCCATTGATTATCTTTTATTTGGTTGATTGTGTTTCCTTTTATGTCCATAAAATCTGCAATGTCTTGTCTCAAATCATAGAATCGTTTCAACATGTTTCCTTTACTCAACCACCTTACTTCACAGTAATAAGACACATCTTCATAGTCTGAAAATAGGTCTTCCAAAAACACCTTAAACTGGCGGTGATTAAGTGCACGTGACTTAATAAAATTAATGCTTGCTACTACTACATCCATAACATTCTTGAATTTCATCGATTTTGCGCACAAATTTTGCTGGTGGATAATACAATGAAAATTTGTTAAATTTTCCGGCTGGATCTGTAATTCTATTGCTCTTTCATTAACAACTCCAATAAATCCTTTCCGTAAGCCAACCATTGCAGGGGCACCATCAGTACATATGCCAGATAGTGCACTCCATTTAATCCCAAAGCTTTCGAAGACTATGTTGACTGCTTCAAATATATCTTCACCGGTAGTCGTTCCTTTTAACGGCTGAAGAGCTAATAATTCTTCTGTGATTTTGAAGTCCACGTCAACTCCTCTGATAAATATTGCTAATTGTGCTGTATCAGAGGCATCTGTGCTCTCATCCAAAGCAATTGAAAATGCTTCGAATCCAGTAATCACCTCTTGCAAACTTTTTTGATATCATCAGCAATCATTTCTATACGTCGGACAGCAGTACGTCTCGACAAAGATATTCTCTCAAAGTCTTTTTTCTTTTCAGGACAGATTATACTTGAAACGTCGAGCAGACACTCTTTAATAAATTCTCCTTCACCAAATGACTTAGAATGCTTTGCAATTTTTTCGCTTACAACAAAGCTGGCTTTAACAACGCTATCGTGCTGCGTTATTTGCTTTTTGAACATTTGTTGCTGGGTATCCAAGTTCTTCTTCAACTTCTGTATCATATCTTTTCGAATTTGTTCATTTATTTGTTGGTGATCCGCATGCCTCGAAGTAAAATGTCTCTTTAAGTTGAATTCTTTGTTGACGGATACGGACTCCTTACACAGCAAACATACGGGCATTCCTTTATTCAGGATAAAGAAATAATCCTCCGTCCACTTGCCTTGAAATTTTCGACACTCTGCATCAACTTTTCTTTTTTTTCGACATAACCCCTGACATTGTCACAAATTTAAAAACAATATTCAGAACTGACAAACAAAACTGTCTTCTACGCCAGAACGCACCAGTAAACAGAACAAACCAGACCAGAAGTCGCGTGAACACTAAATAAGGGGAATGCGGCGCGGAGGGGGACGGAATTAGTGTGCTGCACTCGGGATATTTCGTGCCTACGAACTTTGCCGAAACACAAACCATCGGATGCATTGCGATAATAATATATATTATTATATTATGTAGCGCGGAGGGGGTGGGCCCCGCTCGTAATCCTTCGGTGCGTATACGAGCTTCCCCGAATCACTGCAAGCGCCCGTGTCATCTGCATTATTTTAACTAATGTATTTCTCAATTACTTCGCCGAGATGAATCAGGGCCGGACAAAATAGCTCCGCGGGCCGGATCCGGCCCGCGGGCCGGCGGTTGCCCATCTATGCTTTATATACTGGTATGTTGAGTTGTTCCACTCTGTTAAAAATATACGTTATCTTCATAAATAGTGGCGCACTAACGTCTTACCTCCAATCTTTGGAACGTGTGTAACATTCGGTGACGCATAATATGTAATTTCAGTCTTGTCATTCAAGGATTGCCGAATGCAGAAAAAAAAACTATTTAAAAAATGTCAAAATAAAAAAAAACTGAGTCAAAAAAACAGTATCGAAGAGTTCTAATCTGTGGATTCAATTTTATTTCTTTCAGAAACATTACAAATTTTATTTAATACAGAGTTTTTTTATTAATATTGGTATTTATGATTATTAACAACACTTATTTCAAAGTCCCGAAGCTCGCTAAACAGAAGACTCCACTAAATTACTTTGATAAATAAATTCGTGGAGCTCATGTCGAAACTGGGATTATCTCAAGTGGAATATATCTTACGACGCCTATGTCAGTTATAATATTGAAACTTCAATAATTTAATCAATAATGCCAGTAATTAATGTACAATGGTCGATATTTAAATGAAATGATCTCTTCTTCTTTTTCTCTCTCTAGCCATTTCCCATCATCTAGGGTCAGCTCTCCTTGTGAATATTCGCCATGTGTGTCTGTCCTACGTTGCATTCTCGGTCAAACCCAGAGTTTTCAGATCCTTGTTTACAGTTGCAGTCCAGGTTGCCTGTGGTCTTCTAGGTCTTGTTCTCAGCGTGGGTATGTTGAGGGCTTTCTTCACCATGTGGTCCTCATCTCTCGTTGTCACATACCCATACCATCGTAGGCGGTTTTCCCTTATCTTTTCAGGTATGGGGGTCACCCGAAATGAACCCCGAATATGCTCATTTAGAACTCTGTCCGCTAGTCACACCGCCCGCCCACCTCAGCAGAACTCTGTCCACTAGTCACACCGCCCGCCCACCTAAGCATCTTCATCTCTGCCACATGAATCCTATCCAAGTCACGTTTCAGCGGGGTCCAACACTCCGATCCGTAGTGTTGGACCAGTATCGGAGAGTTCTCATCTGTTGATTTTATAACGCCTATGTCAGTTATAAAATTCAAACGTCAGTAATATAATCAAAACTGCCAGTAATTAATGTTAAATGGTCGATATTTAAATTGAATGATAAGTTTTTTTTAATAAATGGTTAGTTTTAGCTTGACAGATAGTGAGTAGATGGTCGTGGCATGCAAAATTTATGAATTTATGACTATTAATAATAATCCATTAAAACCTAACCTAACCTAAAAAAAAACATTTAATTAATCATTTACTGTCAATTTATTAGTTTTTTACTGCCTATTTATTATTATTATCGTTTTTTTTTTTATTACATCATCAGCCTGTATCCGTCCACTCTTGAACGTAAGCCTCCCGCATGAGTCTCCATCCTCTTCGATCTTCAGCCTTCCGCATGCAGGTCACACCCGATATTCTTTTTATGTCGTCAGTCCGTCTTGCAGGGGGTCGGCCAATGCTTCGTTTGCCAGTTCTTGGGCGCCATTCCAATACTTTTCTTCCCCATCGACCGTCGTCTCTTCGACAGATATGTCCTGCCCATTGCCACTTGAGTGTGCCTATTTGTTGGGTAGCATCCACTATTTGAGTTCTTCTGCGTATTTCCTCGTTTCGGATTCTATCTTTTAGCGCCACTCCGAGCATGGATCTCTCCATAGCACGCTGGATGACCTTTATTCTATGGGTAAAACTTGCTGTTAGATTTCACGTCTCTGCGCCATAAGTTAATACAGGGAGGACGCATTGGTTAAACGCCTTAGTTTTGAGACATTGCGGAATTTTCGCTTTAAAAATGTACTTTAGTTTCCAAAAGCTGCCCACCCCAGTTGTATACCCCTGTCGATTTCTTTTGAGAAGTTACTTCGTTCTGGTTGTATTACTTGTCCCAGATAGGTATAGTCGTTTTTGTATTTATCAGTGTCAATTTCTTAAATAGTTACTGGCCATTATTTGAATTAAAAACTGAAAAAAATAATAATTGACTAAACACATTTCCTCAGATAAATGAACTCTTAAATTTTAACATAACAAGCGTTCGAGTATCCCGTTAAATCAAAATGGCGCGAAAATTTGCATTTCAAAAAATACATTTTCATTGTATCCACGGATCAATCATTTTTCCATTTCAATAATAATACTCGTACATCATATTTACAGCAAAAGGGGCAATATTTTAAAATTGAACTCTCTATATAATACAAAGGGGTAGGACGTGTGTATACCTACCCCGTCTACTCAGCCGCTGTGTTGCCACTTTATTCTTGAATAAATGAATCCAATTTGAATATTAAATAACATTTTTTTCCATACGGCAATACACAGAACAAATGCGTCAAATCCCCCCTGTTGTTGCAATGTTGCAACATCAAAAAATACTTTACTTAGCGGCTTACTTTTTTTTTCTTTGTCGGCAACACACAATAAAATGTACTATAAGTAGGTAAAGTTTTTTCTTATATGTACATACTTGTATATTTTTAGCTCATTTTGTAATCTCGTGATAAATATTAAGAATATTGGTAGCATTTGGTGAAAACCCTCACTGTCTCTTCCTGTTTTTGGAGACATAGATGGGGACTCGTTGCTGGACGCACGCAAAAAGCTACTTGTAAGAGAGTGTGTTCCGGAACCGAGGTCGCGGTCCCAAAATTACAGCATCAGCTTAATGATGATGCTGGAATACCAAGGTTCCAGCACTGAGGATAAGTCCAGAGACCGGAGTTGAGTTGATACTAATTTATTTTCGCTTATCCATATGTACAAACGGTAAGCGTCATAGGTTACACAGATGAAATTATTCAAAATCACTATCTGTCGGTATTCTCCTGTATGTGTTTACATAAAAAAATATGCTCCAGTCTACAAGCGTATTTAAAAGAAGAGCAATATATATATATAAATAATAAAAATTAATCCAATGCTTCTGTTTTCTATATTATTTATTGTTATTGACTACTTTTCTTTTACATCGTATCGCAGTAGGTACTGTTAATTTACTATGACAGCTCGAGCTTTTATTGGTAGCGGCGTGCAGTGGTTAATAAAGCCCACGTCCGCATCCATAAAACATAATTAGTCGATATACGGCTTGGAAGCTTAAATATAGTAACTTGCAGGGACTTGCTTCAAGGAACATCAATTTTATACTTCCAATCGTGTTGTATGTATATTTATAGAAGCCTTTGAGATGTGGTCACACAGAAGAATTCTCTGAATTTGCTGAAGAGACCACGTCACGAACAATGAGGTTCTCAGGATAATCAAGGAAGATAGGCACCTAGTAAGAATCGTTTCAGAGAGGCGATCGGTCACATTATGCGCCACGACGATCTTCTTCGTGACATTGTGAAAGGTATGGTTGAAGGTAGAAACTTTAGAGGGTGCCCTAGACGGAAGTATTTGCAGCAAGTGTTCGAGGACATGAGTTGTAGCTCTTATGTTGAGCTGAAGAGGACTGCAGAGGATCAACAGGAGTGGAGATCGAGATGCAAGATTTTGTTGCTGCAAACCAATCCACCAGATTGATACTACGAAGAAGAAAAATCGTATTATATTCATTTTGTTGTTTTTTTTTATCTAAACACATACAGGAGAATACCGACCGATGGTAATAGTGCTTCTGAAGATTCTGTGAATCCACACTCAGTCGGGTTTTTGAATTGACAACGCCTGAATGAGAAACTAACGCTCTTACTACTGGACTATGCCTCCACGCATAGTCCATTAGAAAAATGGCAAGCGTCATATATTCCACATCCACATCACCGTGTCGGCAGGTATAGCTTAGTGCTTAAAGCGTTTGCTCATCAAACCGAAGGTCGTGGGTTCAATGCCCGACGGAGATAAAAAAATAAGATTTTCAATCGATTTCTAAGCTTTATAAATCGGTTGGTGTGAAAATGATCCCGCAATGTAAAATGCCAGTGATAGCATATTAATAAAAACTGGTGGTAGTCGAAATTCATCCCGTGAACACTGCTCGTTCATTATGAATTCCTGGAATAATTGTATTTTTATGTAATTATGTAAACACGTACAGGAGAATACCTACAGATAATAATAGTAATTCTGAAGTATCGTCTGTGGAGTGTTGATCCGCCTACGTCATAGACTACAGCCCGAGATTCACGCATCATCCTTATTATTGCAGGAATTTACTATGATGCGTGAATGCCGGGCTGTAGTCTATGACGTTGATGGATTTACACTCCACATGCAGTGTTTAGCCATATGTAGCGTGGTAAGCGCTTAGAATCCACAGATGAATTTTCAGCATCAGTATCACCATCTCTCGGTATTCTCTTGTATCTTTTTATATAAAAACTAAGTGCCAAACTGCGTTTGACAATTTTTTTAAATTATTGAATTACACATTTAAGCTGTTCGCATCGGTACCCGATATATGCCGTGTAAGATTCCCCTACCGTTGACATTGGTAGCCGTGATATATCGTGTTGCTACTTTTTAGAATTGTTTTTATGCATTATCTGATAGCTAAAGGAAACAAGAACCAACGTGATATATGAAAATAGACCAGATAAGTATATTTATGCTTCAAATAATAGTTTTATAATTGACAGTATAATTTGTATTCCACCGAGCCGTAATGAAAGGGTTAAATCATTTTATAAGTTTGTTTATTTATTTACTTATAGCAATAATAAAGTTTTTTTTCTAATTTCGAATAATTCAAATGAAATACAATTGCGCTCGAATATTCCTTCTTTGATTCTGAAAACTTTGAAACGGTAAAATTAATTTGCCAAGTATTTTAATACTCTTCACGATCGTAAAGGTTAAACCAGGGAATGAGAAACATTTCTACAAAACGATACACCTTGCGAAATTTAATACGATTTTTTCGGTAGCTATAGCCCACTTCACAAATACATTTTGAGCATAGTCCACCACAAATTATCACCGGTAACATTGTCTGCTGTCAAGATCCATAGCTTGTTCCTAAAAAGGCTTCCTTTGCTGAAAAATCATTGAATTTCTTATATATGACAACAATATTTTTATAAGTCTTTGATATGTTGTACAATTCTTATATAGACAGAGTATTTTGAGGCTCATGTGAGCCCCTTGTTAAATTTATATATAAATTAATACAGACTGATATCAGCTTGATATAGCTCTTTTACGCTGATGCCGAAAAGCTTCGAAAAACGATCTTTTGTATCTTATTTTTGTTCGCCCGCCTGACATGCACATCTTATAATGTTAGTGTTAATTATATATAAAATTACACGGCGTTTGTATACGCCATTTTACTTGTTATGACAGTTGCTCCATTTCATGTTGGTGCAACTGTCATTTTTTTTGCCGTGATTGTCTTGGCGACGCTGGATGTCGAAGTGTTCCGGCAGTTGTCAGTTAACTTTTGTCCGGCCGGCGAACGCCATACCGGTCGGACAAACAAATCAAACCTTTAATAAAAATAAATGCGAATTTTGCTTCGAAAACAATTTCTTTGTGTTGTTAATTTGCTCCTGCATCCTTCCTCCACGCGGCCACGTGATAAACCCGTGACATGTCGTATTTTTAAAGACGGGGGATGTCAAGACTTTGTGGCTACAAAACAATTTGAATAAATCTACCGTCTTTCAACTCGTGACCGTGTTCTTTGTCTCTTTCACGTGTTATTTCTTTTTAGCACTTCTGTGTTAACTGTCAATAATATGAATGACCGCTTCGTCGAGGAGACTTCGTTGCGTTCCAGTTTATTTATCAGCCGATAATAATACATACACGATTTATATTAGATCACAAAAATTAAGCAATATTGAACGCGGAACAAAGCATTAATAGCTTGTTGCTAACCGCGTGTCCTTGGTCGAGTTGAGGCGTCTAGTTATACATCTAATCTTAAAACCTTATTGAAAAATCACCTAAAAATAATATATCTTCGATACTAAAGCTGCAGTATATTTATTTAAGTCCTCGAGATTCTCGTGAACCATTTATGTTTCCTTTTTTTATGGACAATGGCACCTGATAGAACTGAATAGCGTTTATTTGTGGCGATTGTTCCGGAACCGAGGTCGCGGTGCCGAAATGACGGCATCAGCTTAAATGGTGATGCCGGAATACAAAGGTTCCAGCACTGAGCATAAATCCAAAGACGGAGTTGAGTTGGCACTAATTTATTTGATAATATACCCCTGTTTATATTAAATTATACAACATGAGTAAGGATTTATAAAATTAATATTAATAAATTTAATTCTATACACCGCAAATTCCTCGATACCTGTTGTTATTGACCTTGATTCCCTCAATTTACATTGAGTGGCAAAATATTGTTATGATTAAGGTCCTGTGTCGTACCCGACTGTATGAATCGACAGATTCCATCTAAGATAGAGAGTTTTATTGTAATAATTTCTTTAAAGACTTTTGGATGTTAATTACTGATATCCTCCTCTTCCATTTAAGGACATCGATTTACTTGAGGAAGGACGCAGGATCAGGTTCACATTATAAACAACTTGTTTCTGTTTCACGATACATGTTTATTTGTCAATAACGTCGCCCGTTAAGGGACCGCCCTTAGGGACGGTCCTACCACGAGGACGGGCGAGTTGCGACTACTTGCCCGCTCTCACATTTCGGCGGTACCACCCGTCAAGAGGACAGTTGTACCAACTGTCAATGGACCAACTGTCATACAATTATTTTGGCGTATGCAAACACCGCTTAACATTCGATGTAGATGTCACGCAAGCGAACCAAAATAATAGACAAAAGATCGCTTGTTGAGGCTTTACGGCATCGGCCTTAAGGAGCTATATCAAGCTGATATCATTACAAAGTTATTATGTTCAAAATAACTTTTTTGAACAGTAATTAAAAGGTGTGAATTTAGTTCTTCGCTTTTCACGTAACGTATTATATTTCGGGAATCTCTGGTCGCAAAGGTATGAATGGAAAGGTAGTTAATAATATATAACTTTAGCTCTCGACGATAAAACCTCGGTTCGAGTAGCAAGGGTACCTGCTACTTTGTAAAGTTTCGCTGGAACGAGGCCTTAACCCTTAAACGAGATCTTAAGACCAAAATATATCATATACAAAGTTAAATATATACTAACATCAGACAACCCTTGCTGACTGGTACCAAAAACCTCGATTTACAATCTCTCATCTCTTATTTCTGTTAACTTGTCATACATGTATGTGTCGCCAAATTGGCATTTTGGACTAGTTACGGAGATCGTAGGGTCATGGGTGTGACGTAAGTTATATATATTGCCACTTGCGGCGCTGGGCGACAGCCAATCACGAGCGTGCCCTGTCGTGTGCCGATTGCTAAAAAGTTCGTATTGTGGCCCGGCGTGAATGCTGTGGTCCGGGCCAGAAGTTTGTAAAGTTATCGAAATATATATGTCAATTTGCTCAAGAAAAAGTCATTGTGTTGTTGATCTGCTCCTGATCCTGCCACCACGCGACTGAATAACTACCTTTTAAAGAGAGGTGGATGTTAATACAAAGGACAATAAAATATTGCAAGCGGAGTTCTCCTGCGATCGTTGAAGCTAAACGTGTCTAACGAATTTGATACTCTTTAACCAAAAATGACTTCATATCACCGGGATCGTCATCGGAACGCGTGGTTAATGTATGGGGAGCAGGTCACAAAACAAAGATTTTTTCGAGAAATACATTGTAACATAGTGTCCGTCTACTGTTGAACGTAGGCCTCCCGCATGAATCTCCATCCTCTTTGAAACTCTGCCTTCCGCATCCACGCCACTCCCTCTATTCATCTTATGTTGTCAGTGCATTTTGCAGGGGTAGGCCAACACTTCGTTTGCCAATTCATGGACTCCACTCCAACACTTATCTTCCCCATCGACCGTCGTCTCTTCGACAGATATGTCACATTGCCACTTGAGTGTGCCTATTCGTTGCGTAACCTACACTACTTGAGTTCTTCTTCGGATATCCTAATTTCAGATTCGACCATGTCATCGTCATAATCACCATCAACCTGTGCCCATCCACTGTTGAACGTAAGCCTCTTGCATTAGTCTCCATTCTTCTCGATAATCCCTACTCACACTATTATTCTGATGTCGTCAGTACATCTTGCCAACATTCCGTTTGACATTTATCGGACACTACTCCAACACTTATCTTCCCCATCGACCGTCGTCTATTCGACAAATATGTCACATTGCCACTTGAGTGTGCCTATTCATTTGACAGCCTCCACTACTTGAGTTCTTGAGATATCTTCCTATCAGATTTTATCTTTTAGAGACACTCCTCACATGGATCTCTACCTGACACGTTGTATGACCTTTATTTTACGGGTAAGACTTGCTGTTAGATTCCACGTCTCTGCGCCATAAGTTAATACAGTTCCATAATATATAGGGTCCGCCATCTAACGTTTTTTATTTCAACTAGAGTTTATTTCGTGAATGGTAACACTTAGCTCATGTCTGATTTGAGAGATAATTAGTTTTATCCTTCCGCTGAACGAATATGGTTGTGTATACGCTTGAAAAACGCTGGGAAATATTGCGACATTACTTTGATTTTATATTCTAAAACTAAATTTTCGTTATAAATTTTCCCATTATTTACACAGAATTTTCATTATGACAACCCTATACTAAATATGCATATTTTAAAAAGTATTTACTTAAAACGATTATATAATATTATCACTTACATTTAAGGTTTCCTTTTCTTGCATAATGTGTCAGTGAATTGCATTATTCAATGTATTTATGTAAGAAACGAAGCCAAGAAATCTCGTTGCATACAAAATGACATAAATCTGTCTTTTTCTGTAAGGGTTAAGCCGATTCTGTAACGTTTACGACTGTTCTGCTAACTTCTGTACTGCGCATACTCTTATTACGACAAATAAAATATAACGTTATGTAAGCAGCGAATATTTTACAGAGTAGCATTTGATAGAATAAAATAATGTATAATCATTTTATTTATTCATTTAGAAAACAAAGCAATAAGCACATTTTTATCAAAGTTATATGTAAAAACAAATTGGATGTTGAGTAATACATGAATTGGTTGCTGCTTATTGCTTGCAGTTTGTCGTTTTGTCACTCATCGATCAAAAACAATGTTTTTTCTTTTTTAGATACTTGAACACCAGAAGGCTTAGAAACAATACTTGTCATAGACACGTTACATTCTGGCATTAGTCGATCATAAGTTATGGTTTTACTTATATTTTCGTGATGCTCAGAGGGTTTTGAGATCGAAGTTTGGTTATAGGCATGTTACATTCTTCCACGTCTTGTTCTAAAACAATGGTTTTTCTTTTAGATACTGGAACATAAGAAGGTTTAGAAAAAATACTTCATCATCATCATCATCAGACTGTGCCCGTCCACTGTTGAACGTAGGCCTCCCGCATAAGTCTCCATTCTCTTCGATCCTCCGCCTTCCGCATCCAGATCACTCCCGCTTTTCTTCTTATATCATCAGTCCATCTTGTAGGGGGTCGGCCAATGCTTCTTTTGCCAGTTCTTGGGTGCCATTCCATTACTTTTCTTCCTCATCGATCGTCGTCTCTTCGACAGATATGTCCTGCCCATTGCCACTTGAGTGTGCCTATTCGTTGGGTAGCATCCACTACTTGAGTTCTGCGTATTTCCTCGTTTCGGATTCTATCTTTCAGCGACACTCCAAGCATGGATCTCTCCATATCACGTTGGGCGACCTTTATTTTGTCGGTAAGACCTGCTGTCACATTCCACGTCTCTGCGCCATAAGTTAATACAGGGAGAAACAATAATATATAAATAAATAAACAATATACAATACTTGCCATCGACAATGTATGTTACATCGACTTGTTAATGTAGCTTACATTGGTCAACCAGGATTTATTGAATGATTAAAAAAAAACTTGGAAAAAAGACATTGCACCAACCACTTTTAGAGCGGTATTAGAAAATTTTAGTCCAGGTTGCAGGAGTGTAAAAACAATTAAGTTATATGCTTACACGATTTTGTTTTCGAAAAATATGACCCTCGTTTATTTACTTTAAAATACAATAAAAAATTATAAATTTGAAAAGCTTGTTTATTTTTGATAGCTATTTTAAATGTTAAGAGGTTATTGGTTCACCTTGTACAAAATATTACAGTGATTCTTAAGTTTTTTTAATGTGGCCCGCCGGTGTACTCAAAATAGTTTATGCTTCCCTTGGTGCCTTTTGAGTTGTACACCCCTGTCCTAGAGAATTTTTCAGTAGGAGGAAACTGAGTTTATTATTTCCTAGTTGGGGTAAGGTCAGATGATCTTGGCGCCAGCTGTCTACTTGGTGATGTAACTAAAATGACGTCATCACAAGGCTTGCTACCCCAAACACAGTTGCTGGGCGATTTGCCAAAAATGCACAAAACACTTGGCACTACTTCTAATAATGTAAATATTCCACATATAGGTCTATGAAATTAAGGAAATGCTTAAAAATAAGTCTTTAAACTTGTGAACATAAATAAATAATTCCTTTTACACCCACAACTGACGAACTCGTCTTATATTTACCCAAAATCCATAAACGTTTTTGTATTTCTTCGTGTCAGCGACGTCAAATTGTTTCAGCCCAATATATGGCTACATTGATGGCCTGTGTGTTGTCCAGCATTAGATGTGCTGCTAGTTGGGCACATGGTGCAGGATCTTAGGTGTGAGGCGGTATGCAGGTCTTCACAGTCGTACACCAGTGACTCTCGAGCTTGTCCTTTGTTCTTTCAACTCCAGAAAGGTACTCCTTTGGAGCAATGAAATCTTCTGATGCGATTTGTTGCCATAACTGGAGTCTACCATTTTCAAGTCTGGATGTGAGATGTTTTTTGGATCTCAGGAAGCGTTACACGGTTAATATGATTTGACTAGCCCAACTTTTCTAATACGTACATAATTTGTCCCCATAAAGCAGCGCCATCTTTTTACAAAAATATATTTTTAAAAATCTTTTTTTTTCTTTTCAATTTGATTTTATTTATTTCAGAAACATTACAAATTTTATTTGATACGATCCGGAACTAAGATATAATACAAACAATTTATAAATATAGGTTTAAATGATTATGAACAACATTTATTATAAAGTTACGAAGGTTGCTTAACAGAAGACTTCACGAAATTACTTTGATAAATAAATTCGTGGAGCTCATGTCGAAACTGGGCTTCTCTCAAGTGGAATAAATCAATATTCGAGGCGATTTGGTTGATCAGTCTGATCACTCTCTCAAGAGGCATATTCTTTGGCAGGTTAGTATTACCTCTCAACAAAGCAATCTGTGCCTCCTTATCCTTAAATATTTTTCAGGGACAAACAAATCGATTTCCAACAAAATATCAAGATTTCTGAACACGCCGCGCACTAGTCGAAAGAAATGCATATTCAAGCACACATCTCTTCTAGTTGTTAACTCATTGTCTCCCAATTTACCCCGTATAAAGTTAGATGGGTAATATCGCATTTAAAATTTCATAAAAATAAATACTCTAAATAGGAAAACTTTGCGACTTAAGGTGTAGTGTTAGGCTGTGTTCCACGCTAGCAAACATGTCTTCTTTAGGCCCTAAGTGGGATTAGGACAGGGCTATTCAATTTGGGGCAGCAAATTTGTCAAAGGCACCGCATTTAACCCAATGATTATGTACAAGGTGGCTTACCAGTGTCCTATGACGTGCTGAAAGTCTAAAGTTTATCCAGATTTTAAAGAATCCTAAAAAGAGTTTTTTTACACATTTTCATATATTTTTCACGTTTCCTAATCTTTTTCACGTTTTAACGCGTACTTGGAATACTTTTCTTCCCCCAATTACGCGGCCCTAGTCCGGAAATAGTCATTGGCTCCTATTCGAGCACTTCGCGCTATTTCGCACGATGGGCAGTGGAATTTCAGCGAAGGGGAAGATATTTCATTATTAAATTGGTGTAGGATTTTTTCAGGCATTTTTTCAGTTTTTTACGCCCAACTATAGTGCATACCTCTAACCAAGATTTCTATATTAAATTAAGTCCAATTGGGAATACGTATCATATATAGGTATGATATAAAGGAGCTATAGTCATCATCAGTCGGTGAGTATAGCTCAATAGACAAAGCGTATGCTTTGCAAGCCAATGGTCGTGGGTTCGATCCCCGACGGATATTAAAAAAAAGGATTTTCAATCTAGCTATTTATCGATAGCTCTAAAATACCCCCGATTGGTGTGAATTTTGAGTCAGCCTAGTAATAAAAATTGGTGGTAGACGAAAGTCGTCCCGTGAAGACCACCCATTCATAGTAAGCTCCTGTAATAATAAAGATGATGCGTGAATCTCGGGCTGTAGTCAATGACGTTAGCGAATCTACACTCCACATGCAGAGCTTTACCAATATGAATCATGTTAAGCGTCATAGAATTCCATAGATGAGGCTTCAGAATTATTATCACCATCTCTTGGTATTCTCTTGTATGTGTTTACATAAAAAAATAAAAACATAAATCATCATATCCACTCTCCTAACTAGAGGGCTGTCACGAACTGCCGTCACAAAGCTGTCAGCCGCCATAGTCTCCGCCTCATCCCGTGTCATCTGTGCCTCCCACAGTTCTGCCAAGTTCTATGTTCAGTTCCCGATGGCCTATTAGGACGGCACAAGCTCGGGGGCTTGAAAAAAATGCAGCTTTAGTTTATGCTATCCTGAGGCATCATTATTATATGTCAAATCTAGGTTAAACTTTGCCTCTTGACCCATTATATGGCTGCATTAGATTTTTGTGAGATGCCAATATTTGATTTTGTTTAAGAAGGCATCTGATACTGTGTATATGGGTCAATATAGTGAGACTTTACCTAAATATATTATTTGGAATATTCCCATAGCGGAGAGTGAGACAGGGGATCTTTGGAATCACCCCTCACGGAATTATCTCCATAAATTTGTAGGGGGATTCTCCGCAGGTGACCCGGGAGGGGGTCGCCGAGCCCGAGAGGGTATTTCAGGGCAAGAACCTCTATCAGTTTGAGAAGGCGTAGTTTAACAGAGTACACGAACAAAAACATAGCCATTACATACGCTTCTTCAAATGTATTATATTCATTTAATATACACGTTTATAAGGTTTGCTGACGACATTGCTCTGATTGCTGAAACTGAAGATGAACTCACTGAAGCGCTGACATCCATGGAAAACATATTTAATTCCAACTACAATATGAAGATAAACAGCACAAAAACCAAAGTCATGAGAGTAAGCCGCAATGAGCAGCAGAAAATTAACATATCAATGCTAGGAGTACCCCTAAAAGATGCAAAAGAGTATGTATACCTTGGAAGTACGATTACCTAGGATGGCAGAACAAAAAGAGAAGTCAACAGTCGCATACATCAAGCAAGGCTAGCTTTTAATAAAAAAGCAAAAGTTCTTGAGTCAAAGAATATTACTTTAAGGCTCCGCAAGCAACTTGCCAAAATACTCGTTTGGAGCATCTTAATGTACGGCTGTGAGACATGGTGCTTATCTGAAAGTGATAAAAAAAGACTAGAGGTCTTTGAGATGTGGTCGTACAGAAGAATTCTTGGAATTTCCTGGAGAGACCACTTCGCGAACAATGAGGTTCTAAGGATAATCAAGGAAGATAGGCACCTAATAAGAACCATCTCAGAGAGGCGAGCCCGTTGGATTGGTCACATCATGCGCCACGATGGTCTTCTTCACGATATTGTGGAGGGGATGGTTGAGAGTAGAAACTGTAGAGGGTGCCCTAGACGGGAGTATTTGCAGCAAATATTCGAGGACATGAATTGCAGCGCTTATGCTGACCTGAAAAGGGTTGCGCAGGACCGAGAGGAATGGAGATCGAGATGCAAGATTCTGTTGCTGCAAACCAATCCACCGGATTGATACTACGAAGAAGAACACGTTTATATGATGCAGTTTCAAAAGTAATTTTTAATTAATAATCTTCGAGTTGAGCCACCTTTCAGTACAAAATGGCTTAAGGAGCATTTGGTTAATCGTCCTATTTCCTTCAAAGATAAATAATAAATTATTTTAAAAATATCTCAGACACTACAGTATAGTACTTCATTAATTATTCTGCTTTCTGCTCTCGAGGTTGTTGGGAACCATATATACAGGTAATTCTAAGTGACCTTAAGATGCAGATATGTATTAAAAGAAGGAAAGGATAACGGCAGTTGACAGAAGTGGCGCCAATTTGTGGTGGCTATATGTTCCAAATATGGAAAGGATATGAGAAGAAGATTCTTCCTTTTAACCTCTAAAACATTTTGATAAGATCAGATAATAACACAAATTCTCGAGTCCAGGACCATTTAGTCTTAAAAGGCGGTTCTACCAAAAATATCAACGAAATCATCGCATACATGAAATGATGAATCACTGATATCAGGTTGATATGGCACTTTTAGGCTGATGCCGTAAAGCCTCTAAAAACGATATTTTGTCTCTTATTTATGTTCGCTCGCCCGATATGCATATCTAATAATGTTAGTTTTAGTTGTATAATAACACACGGTGTTTGCATACGCCATTTTATTTGTTATGACAGCTGCTCCATTTCATGATGGTGCAACTGTCATATTTTATTCGCTTTTTTGCCGCAACTATCTTGGCAGCGCTAGATGTCAGAGCGCGCTGTCAGTTGGCAGCTCGCTCGCGACCGGCATGGCGAACGCCTAATGACGTTCGCCATACTGGGTGGACGAAAACACTAGTATCTAATAAAATAAATGCTAATTGTGAACCAAAAACAAGTTCTTTGTGTTGTCAATTTGCTCCTGCATCCTGCCTCCCAGTAATTCGATATCAAATTCAGAAAGGAGGATATCATCACCTTTAAACAAGCGTGTAATATAGAAGTGTGAACTGTATTTGTTTCTTATTTGGAGCATATGTTTACAAAAAATTGCTGATACTACAAATTGATTCAATCCAATTTCTGGCAACATCAATGGCCTGCTTACTGCCCAAAATAAAGTCCTAGAAAGAGCTGCTAATCAGAAACATGATAGATTTTAGATATGATGTGGTCTCAAAGTTTCCGCAGTCACCAAACAGTGGCTATTTTCCAGCACTCTATAGGCTTAAGTTTTCCCACGCTCTTTTTATTAAGTTATTTTTATTATTACTACATACGAGTATGTTTCGAGCGTATGGACACCGTAAATTGCCGTCTCACAGTTCTGTAAGCTCATATTATGCGAGTATATGCTTTGCCTCAGAACACCTGTTTACTCGAAGGTCCACACGGAAACATGATGGTTTCCAGGAGCCTCCAGAGCAAGTGTTCACGAACTTGCATAAACTGCGGCCGTAGTACGTGAGAAATATTGTAGTAAGACCAGATGATGAACCCAAAGCGCCCGAAGTCTGAATATTTTTTTGTCCTGAAGAGCTGGCTTAACCCTACCGGGGGCATGCACTATATAAATCTTAGATTTGATTAAATCGATTTAAAAAAAAACAATTTGGTTGAGTTTTGAACCGACGACGTTTTAGTGACAAACAAACGCTTTTACCACTGGACTTTGCCACCCAGCTTTATAAAGTTAGCAATATCTGTTAATATTATGTATATTTTTATCCGTTTTCACCGATTGTGACGTTTACGTGCATCTTTCTATAGTCGTTGCCATTTCTTCTTTCTTATCGTGAGTAAAGTCAAGTGTTTAGATTTTAAAGTCACTTTCTTTGTCGTTCGAGGAGATCCTCAACGCCTCTGAGGACATCCTCAATTAAGACTCCTCCTCCCTTGCGAAAGAAGAGGGAAAAAACGCGAAAAGAAAGAGGGGAAAAGAAAGGTCTTTCGAGACACAAATCCTTTGTATTTAGTGTCAATGTTAAGCGATGAAAGAATTAACCTTAGACAGTCAAAGCCTTATTTTTTAAAACTGAATACTTTCTTACAAGTGCTGCGTTAACATTGTTATTATTTGATTGTGAATGAGTTTGATGCGTAACGCTTCAAAGTGAAACACTTTAATTTATTTAAACAAGAGCATTGTAACATATACAAGAGTGCTTAAGTATTGTGGATTTTGTATTTAGTCATGTGTGGCGAATTTTTCTGTACCAATATTTCGACCCCCATTGCAGAGGTCACCTTCTGTAAGGCATACCTCCTTAAACGTCGTGTTAGAGAGTCTGCAACTGTAGATACATTTGCTTCAAGTCCCTGGGCTCGGGCCTACATCGGGAACTATATATAGAATGTATTCGCAAGAGACAGAACTGACATGGAATGAAACGAGGACCATGTCAACTGACGTGGCAGCAACTCGACGACCATGTGCTGCAGTTAGGGTACGAATAATGATGATGCATATTTATCATCATCGTCAGCCTTTGTTCTTCCACTTTTAATCGTAGGCCTCCCTCATAAGTCTCCACCCTCTTTGATCATCTGCCTTCTGCATCCAGGCTTCTCCCGTTATTTTTCTGATATCGTCAATCCATCTTGCATAGGGTCGGCGCTCCGTTTGCCAGTTCTTGGATGCCACTGCAACACTATTCTTCCCAATCGCACATCATCTCTTCGACAGATATGTGCTGCCCATTGCCACTCAAATATTGATGTATGCAAATTGGCTGTGGCTCTTTTTAATTTGTGTGATTGATTTATAATCTATGTGCGTAGAAATATGTATATATATATATATAAATATATGTATATACATATATATCAATTAATTAATTTAATGACGTATATAAGTCAAAACCGCTAATTACGTTCCGATCTCATTATTACTAATTGGATATTTGATTTGATCTCTTTGTGATCTCTGATACGGAAACGGTGGCTTTGTCTCGTTTAACTAATTAATGTGAACGTAGAACGTAGAACGTAGCGTACCTGTTAGGATTATTATCACAGAATATTTGGTATAATACCCTTGGGGCAGTTTCTATGCACCAGAACAGAGGATTGTGTGCAAGTTCAGAAAAATTCACGCTTATTTTACAAAAAAAAAACTTTAGTTATTCTTTTTTTTTCTTCATCCTTGCAACCCTATCTGTCTCCCTCTCTTATCATTCCCTGATGGACACACCTCTATCCCCTGTCCTACATAAAATGGCGTCATGATTTGACGTACTAATGGCTGTAATTGGCTACATCATTAGCTGCAGCTGGATGCACTATTGGCTTTGATTGACTTTGTCACAAGCTGTAACTGGGAATGTTACTAGCTGTGATTGGACACGTCATTAAAAGCATGACCGCGTCATTTTCTGTGATTGAACATGTCATTGACTGTAATTGGTTATGTCATTAGCTGTGGTTAGCTGCACCATTGGCTTTGTTTGACTGTGTCACAAGCTGTGATTGGTAAAGTCATTGAGCACGTCATTAAATGTGATTGACTGCGACATTTTCTGTGATTGAACTTGTCATTATCTGTGATTGACTGCACTATTGTCTTTGATTGACTACGCCGTTAGCTGTAATTGACAACCATCTAAAAAACTAACTTAATTTAAAATAACTCAACTTATAATAATATTCTTTATTTTCTTTAGTTAATATTGCAATGTCATCTAAACTTAATATACGTTAAAAGTTTCTAACTCATCGACAATTTAGTCTAAAATTAATACACAAAATTGTATCGATAAGTTAGACAGATCGTGCCATAGAGAGATCCATGCACGCTAAAAGATAGAATCCGAAACGAGGAAATACGCAGAAGAACTCAAGTAGTGGATGCTACCCAACGAATAGGCACACTCAAGTGGCAATGTGATATATTTGTTGAAGAGACGACGGTGCCCAAGAGCTGGCAAACGAAGCACTGGCCGACCCCCTGCAAGATGGCGGGAGTGACCTGGATGCGGAAGGCGGAGGATCGAAGAGGATTGAGACTCATGCGGGAGGCTTACGTTCAACAGTGGACGGATACAGGCTGATGATGATGAAGACAGACGACAAATCGAGTCACTCGTAATAAAAACATTAAAAGAAAACCACTCAAAATCAAAAACAAAAATTAATTAAAAGTGTTTAATTTATTTAAATCTTAATTCATATTTTAAGCATTCACTTTGAGATCCATTTCCTTTAGTTCTGAGTTCTTCTTAATTTTAAATCCCTTCCTTAACTCCCTTAAGCTTTACCCATCCCTCTTTCCTATTATACTTCCCTGCATACATTTCTATAGTTTGTATACTATTTATCCATTCTTCTTCGTAGTATCAATCCGGTGGATTGGTTTGCAGCAACGGAATCTTGCATCTCGATCTTCATTCCTCTCGTTCCTCCGCAACCCTCTTCAGCTCAGCATTAGAGCTACAATTCATGTCCTCGAACACTTGCTGCAAATACTCCCGTCTAGGGCGCCCTCTACAATTTCTACCCTCAACCATCCCCTTCACAAGGTCGGGAAGAAGACCATCGTGGGCATGATGTGACCGATCCATCGGGCTAGCCTCTCTCTAAGATGGTTCTTATTTATCCATTATTATGTTTGAAAACATTGGAAATGCAGCTTTGGTGCAACTTTCACTTAAAGCTAACCAGCGGTATGGCAGCAAGTGTTTTTATTATGTAATCGCATGCAGGAGAGCACAGCCGGTCAAGCCCAGTGCACTCTATGACGCTCTGCCAGGGAGGCTGGACGCTGCATGCGGGAAACGTGTGTTGTGTTCGTATTTGTGTGTGGGTTGGGGAGATTGCAAGTGTATATTTATCTCTTTCTTGATGAGATCCAGATTGTAGGAAGGAGGAAACACAGAATAAGAGCATTCCAAAGCTTACCAGTGGCGCTAATTAAGGAACTTTGGAAACTGCCAGTTCTTGGTCGACACACATTAACCGTGTATTCGGCAAGTGTAATACGAGTTTGTTGGTTGCGGGTGGGTGCCGGAGGAATTAGTTCTTTAAGTTACGAAGAGCAGAGACCATGGTAATAACGTTAGAAAAGACTAAGTGAACCAATCTTACGCCTGTGTTCCATTGATTGCAGGTTAGACGTAAGAGTGTCATTGTTTATCAAACGAATTGCTTTTCTTTGAACTGAGTCAATTTAGTTTAGAAGGTATTTTGGGACTCCAATCCAAAGGTGACTGCCGTATTCAAGGATAGGTCAGATTTGTCCGTTATATAGAAAAATAAGTTGTTTATCGTTGAAATACCGACGTGATCTATATAATACACCTAGTTTTTTGGAAGCGAGACCGGCTTTATACTTAATTGACTCGTAATATTCGACGTTATTCGATATTGATAATCCAAGCATGTTGATGGAGCTTGCTTTTGGAAGAGAACAACCGTTGAAAGATACAGGATCCATAGCAGTCTTCTTGGTGGAGAAAGTACATGATTGGGTTTTTGAAATGTTGAAACTGACGAGGTTGAGGTGACCCCATCGTGAGACCTTTTCAAGAGACATGTTCATCTTCTCCACCAGAGATTCCCTAGCAGCAGATAGTTCTGAATGTTTCGGAGGTTTATGTAAGATTATACTCTCATGGACAGTGCTATCGTCGGCATAACAGCGAATGTTTACGCATTGAATCAAATCATTCACTTGCAGAAGGAAAAGAGTGGGCGACAGCACAGAGCCCTGTGGAACTCCTGAGTTGATTTTATGGCATGAAGAAGAAAAGCCATCTACGACAGTGATAATGCTTCGATCGTATTCAAGATAGGTCAGATTTGTCCTTTATATAGAAGAATAAGTTGTTTATCGTTGAATTACCTCAGTGATCTTTATAATACACCTTATTTTTTTTTAAGCGAGACCGGCTTTATACTTAATTGATTCGTTATATTTGATATTATTCGAGATTGACATTCCAAGGATGTTGATGGAGCTTGCTTTTAGAATGTGTGAATCATGTATAAACAGTACTTAGAGTCATCCATTTTACAACATAATAGAATGTATTAATCTATTTAATAATGGATTCAATTTTGGTTAATGATATTATTTTATATGATCAAATTAAATTTCAGTGGAACTTCTCATAACTTCTCATAATGCGTTTCAGAATCTTGCTCGTTATGTGAAACACTCGTTAAGCGAAACTAATTTTCCCATATAAATCAATGTTATACACGATAATGCGTTCCATGCGAAAAATTTTTTTTAACGTTTATTATAATAAAATTACACGCTTATAAATTGTAAAAGATCCTTAAAACTTGGATAAAACATTTTTAAAAATCTAAACTAGCTTATTATTTATTAAATTATGACAAACAATGAATTATTTTTTACTAGAAAGCTGTCTAGAGATATTTGTTTTAGCCGACTCTTTAAGATTTGGTGTAAATGCGACACCTCCAAACTCTCAAAAAAATATACAAACTATGTCTGCACATAAGTTAAAAAAAAAGTGTGTTCACATGCAACACGTGTTAACGGTACGATTGCTAAACACAGACTGACGCAAGGACGCAGAATTCCCGGCTCACAAGTGCGTCATACGTTATGCGAAATGTCGCTCGTTAAGGGAGATTTTTTTTGCTCGTTATGCGAATTACTCGTTATGAGAGGTGCTCGTTATGAGAGGTTCCACTGTATTTGGAAACTTATTATTCGGAAAATGATTATAGGGATGATGGTTACTCGGAAGTCTGTTAAAGTAACTCCCACCTGAGCTTGCGTTTCACAAAGACGTGTAAATATCCTTTGTGGGACCAAATCCCTTGACACAATTACTTCAACAAGCTCAGAGCATCCACACACAGCATCACTGTAGCTATACGTCGGTAGCCATAACTTTGTAGCCATAAGCTTTGTAGCTATAAGCTGGAATAGTCTCCATTGATGATATGTGGTAGCTAGTCTCTTTGTGAGTATGGCAGCTTTAGTCGATATTGCAGGTGTCGTGAAAATCAATCGGAAACTATAAAAAATACATTTATTAACGACGAATTGCTTTTAATATACGCATTGACGAAGCGTCAGTAAAAGTGGACTTGTCCTTTAAAAAAACTCTGCATACTAAACGTCCAAATATTTATCCGGTACTAAAGCCGCTATCTGGGACAAGTAATACAACTAGGGCGAAATAACTTCTCAAAAGAAATCGACAGGCGCATACAACTGGGATGGGCAGCATTTGGAAAACTAAAGTACATTTTTAAAGCGAAAATTCCGCAATGCCTTAAAACTAAGGCGTTTAACCAATGCGTCCTCCCTGTATTAACTTATGGCGCAGAAACGTGGAATCTGACAGCAAGTCTTACCCATAAAATAAAAGTCACCCAGCGTGCTATGGAGAGATCCATGCTCGGAGTGTCGCTAAAAGATAGAATCCGAAACGAGGAAATACGCAGAAGAACTCAAGTAGTGGATGCTACCCAACGAATAGGCACACTCAAGTGGCAATGGGCAGGTCATATCTGTCGAAGAGACGACGGTCGATGGGGAAGAAAAGTATTGGAATGGCGCCCAAGAACTGGCAAACGAAGCATTGGCCGACCCCCTACAAGATGGACTGACGATATAAGAAGAATAGCGGGAGTGACCTGGATGCGGAAGGCGGAGGATCGAAGAGGATGGAGACTCATGCGGGAGGCCTACGTTCAACAGTGGACGGACACAGGCTGATGATGAAAGCCGCAGTCTAAGGGCCCTTTCCCACGGCAACGTCCCGTTTATTGCGGGTTCGGTTTTTTGCAGGATCACGTTTAGTAGTAGTCGTATGTCGTATTGTATTTGTATTTTATTGTATCATATTTTTGTTCGGTCGCCCGGCATGCACTCTAATAATGTTAGTTTTAATTATAGAATTTTACGCAGGAGTTTGCATACGCCATTTTATTTGTTATGACAGTTGCTCCATTTCATGCTGGTGCAACTGTCATCATTAATTTACTTTTTTGCCGTGACTGTTGGGGCGCTACATGTCAGTGATCCGCAGTCGTCAATCAACTGGCGTTCGGCCATACCGGTCGGGCGTAGAAGTCAAGTCTTTCAAATAAACGCGATTGTGCTTCGAAAACAAGTTCTTTGTATTGTCAATCTGCTTCTGCATCCCCAGTACTTTGTATATCCAATTCAGAGAGGAGGATATCATTATTAATGCCTGAAAATGTACATCTCTTTGATTCGGAGTTATTTCGCAAGTCAAAGCATCGAAACATTAATTAAAATCATGCAGTTATCGCAGGTACTCGTGTCATAGTTTGTAACTGTAAGTTGACACACACTACAATTGTAGCTATAACATTGTTGCACCTCTGCGCGGCCGTCCTTTGAGAATAATCGCAACTGTAGCCAAACACCTAATAGCTACGAGTGCTGCAGATACTTGTGTGCAGATATAGTGGGATGCAGACGTACTTAAACTACATTCAAATACAGGAATGGAATAATCTTATTGACAGCATTTACAGAAAATGTTAAATTGTTAAAAAAAATGATAAAAATATATAAATATTGACATCAGCATGATATAGCCCTTGCTGACTGGTACCGAAAACCTCGATTTACAATCTTTCGTCTCTTATTTCTGTTCGCTTGTCGTACATGATGTGTCTGTCACGGGTTTGACGTTAGTTATATAGACCACCGCTTGTGGCGCTGGGCGACAGCCCATCACGAGCGCGGGAATAGTGTGCCCACCGTCGGCGAGAGCATATTGTATTTTGGCCCGGCCTGAATGCTGTGACTAGGTCCGGGCCATAAGTTTGTAAAGTTTATCGTAAATATATGTGCTTCAGAAAAGGTCTGTGTATAATTAATCTGCTCCTAATCCTGCCACCACGCGACAGAGTAACACCTTTTAAAGAGAGGTATTTTGTATATAATAAACCGATGTCAACGGTCGGGGAATCTTTGACGGCATATGCCGACAACCGATGCGAAAGGGTTAAATAAATAAGACTTATGTCAAACTCGTGGCTATAGTCAATTTACTCCTTGGTATCAAGACAACATTTTTTGATCGATTTAATCAAAGTTTTAATCGATTATACTCCTTAGGTGATCTTCGTCAGTTCCGTTTACTTCATATAAGGTCCGCCAAATAACTTTTTATTTTGAAAATGGGGCGCAAAACATTGAGTGTAGCTTCGGCTGTGTGGCACGTAGCGCCGTCCTGTTGAAACCAAATTTTGTCAATATCCTCCTCTTCAATTTTTGTGAAAAAAAAATGGCCCGATAACAATCGCCATTGACATTAACGGCCACTCCTTGCTCATTTTCGAAGAAAAATGGCCTGATTTTCAAAGTAATGTCGCAATATTTTCCAGCGTTGTTCAAGCGTAATCACAACCATATTCGTTTAGCGGAAAAATAAAACTAATTATCTGTCAAATCAGACATGAGCTAAGTGTTACCATTCATGAAATAAGTACTAGTTAAAAAAAACGTTAGAAGGCGGACCCGTTATTTTGATGGATATAGTCAGGGTGTGAATACTTGCCTTATCATACATGAGAAACTTCAATGATGAGGTCATATTGATGAGTCTTATTTGCATCAAGAAACTTCATTCAATATGCATTAATTGACGTGTTCTACTAGCAACGTCTTCACCCAGTATAATTGGAATTCCCAATAGAGACGAATTAACATAGGATAGAATAGCTCATAGCGGCTATATTTGAAAACTATTAACTGCTTGCTATATATAATATATAAATAAAAAATTAAATATTCTTCTTATTGAAGCATAAAAATATATTTATGGTTTACTCATAATCATCAGCCTGTGTCCGTCCACTGTTGAACGTAAGCCTCCCGCATGAGTCTCCATCCTCTTCGATCCTCTGCCTTCCGCATCCAGGCCACTCCAGCTATTCTTCTTATGCCGTCAGTCCATCTTGCAGGGAGTCGGTCAATGTTTCATTTGCCAGTTCTTAGGCGTAACTCTAATACTTTTCATCCCCATAGACCATAGTCTCTTCGACAGATATGTCACATTGACACTTGAGTGTGCCTATTCGTTGGGTAACATCCACTACTTGAGTTCTTCTGCAGATATCCTCGTTTCGGATTCTATCTTTTAAGGACACTCCGAGCATGAATCTCTCCATAAGCATGCTGGGTGACCTTTACTTTATGAGTAAGACTTGCTGTTTGATTCTACGTGTCTGCGCCATAAGTTAATACAGGGAGAATGCATTGGTTGAACGCCTTAGTTTTAAGACACTGTGGAATCTTCGCTTTAAAAATGTATTTTAGTTTTCAAAATGCTGCCCACCCCAGTTGTATAGGGTTCGGTTTACTAGCTGTTGTTTATTTCTTAATTTAATAATTCAGAATGTGATATTCTAAACACTTTTTTATCATATAAAGTTAAGAACAAGTAGATGTAACGATGCTCTAACAAACTAGCAAGTTAATTAGCTTGCAATGTAATTAAAAAACTTTATAACTTCAGTTAAAGTTAGCAAGGAACTTAATTTCTAATGAGTTTATTTCATAATTAATTAGTATTTTGTTTTATTTTCATATTCTATCGATCTTGATGAGAATCTTTAGTTAATGTTCAGTCGGAACAGTTGAACAGAGCGAATTTATAGGAAACATGTAATATATAATCGTGTCGGAAACAACAGGGTCAGATCCTGTCTGCCCAAAAGTGGGCGACGTTGATGGCGTTACTCCCGGCCATCATCAGGTCTTTCTGGGTGCAGCTACTCGGACACAGCGCACACTCCAGAAGTTGTGACAGTACAATTGCAATCTTTCAAATCTACTCACAAACAACCCACGTTTCCCGCATGCAGCGTCCAGCCTCCCTGGCTAAGCGACATAGAGTGCACTGATCTTGACCGGCTGTGTTCTCCTGCATGCGATTACATAAATATTTATATATATTCTATATAGTATGCTTATGCTAGAGAATCGGCGACCGCTGTACACGTTGCGAGCCACCACCTCTACTTGTATATTGTACTCAACAACTCCCTATAGCTTTGTTCTCGTGTACTGATTACGAGCGCCCTCACCATGGGTTACCACGTGCTGCCCATTAACATGCACCAATTTACCATTATAATTGATTTCTAGCGTGATGGTGACCGCTATGACGATACTAGGTGCTACTAAGGCTGACCACTCTAGAAACAGCTTACTTGGTGGTTCTGAACAACTCTGTATGCTTAGTTATTTTCTTAAAGTATTTTATAATATTATATTCCCAGCAGAGAGAGGAGAAAAGGTTGCTTTGTAACCTCGGAGATATATTAAAAAACCATTCCCTTGGAATATTTTATACGCTGACGATATTTCTCTTATCAGTGAAAATGCGTTCAGGAAATGCTGGAGGAATGGAGACTGGCTCTGGAGAGTAGTGGACTGCGAATAAGTAGAAGTAAAACAGAGTCGATGTACTTCAATTTCAATTCTGGTTGCACCGCGGTTAACACACCACTCCTCCTACAGAATACACCCGTAAAAGAAGTTGATACTGTTAAATGTGACGGCTATTGTATTATCATAAATGTATTCATCATATCCAATAAGTAACCTAAAAGATCCTGCAAATCAGCTTAGCCAGTGGCTCCGGATTCTCTTCATTATTACCAGCTAACATCCTCTTCTCTCAATGAATGAAAAAAAAATCGAATTCACGCCGCCAGTGTAGTTATCGAATCTTGTGGTGGCAGGATGAGTAGCAGATGAACAACACACATATTTAATAAGTTTTTTGTTGTTGTTGTAGGTGCTGACGTTGGGCGCCCCCGCCCCGCAGTACCCGGCGCAGCCCGTGCGGCTGCACCGCCTCACCATCCTCCACCACTCGCCCTACAAGGCGGCCTGGGACTGGCTGATCCTGCTGCTGGTCATGTACACCGCCATAGTCACCCCCTACGTGGCCGCCTTCCAGCTCAACGAGCCCGACTTCGACAAGCGCAAGAACCGCAAGTTCGGCGAGGACCCCATCGTCGTCGTCGACATGATCGGTGAGTTCCAATCCAGCCTTAAGAAGATAATATTGTGGCAAAACCACGCTAATGGAACTCGCCAACGCAACACCACAAACGGACAGAGAGTCGTCATCCAGCCCTTGAGGCGCAAAGTCCTTGACGAACTGCTCATGATCGGTCAGTAATCCAGCCCCATTCCAAAATCATTTAATTTCTTTAAGCATCTCCTTCTTCGTAGTAGTATCAATCCGATGGATTGGTTTGCAGCAACAAAATCTAGGATCTCGATCTCCACTCCTCTCGATCCTCTACAATCCTCTTCAGCTCAGCATTAGAGCTACAACTCATGTCCTCGAACACTTGCTGCAAATACTCCCATCTAGGGCGCCCTCTACAGTTTCTACCCTCAACCTTCCCCTCCACAATGTCGTGAAGAAGACCATCGAGGCGCATAATTTGACCGATCCATCGGGCTCGCCTCTCTGAGATGGTTCTTATTAGGTGCCTTCTTCTTCGTAGTATCAATCCGGTGGATTGATTTGCAGCAACAGAATCTTGCATCTCGATCTCCATTCCTCTCGGTCCTCCGCAACCCTTTTCAGCTTAGCATTAGCGCTACAATTCATGTCCTCGAATACTTGCTGCAAATACTCCCGTCTAGGGCACCCTCTACAGTTTCTACCCTTAACCATCCCCTTCACAATATCGCGAAAAAGAAACATTATTAGGTGCCTATCTTCCGTGATTATCTTGAGAACCTCATTGTTCGTGACGTTGTCTCTCCAGGAAATTCCGAGAATTCTTCTGTATGACCACATCTCAAAGGCCTCTAGTTCATTTTTTATCACTTTCAGATAATCACCATGTCTCACAGCCGTACACATCAAGATGCTCCAAACTTGCCTTAGTTAACTATCTAACAAAAATGTTCTGATAGATTATATTTAAGACCTTGCCTTATGTTTCGGACTACATGCTTCTTCCAGAATATTCAATCAGGCAACATGCAGGCCATCGATATTGTAAGATAGAAGTTGAACATTTTTTTCGCCGTTGGTACAACAAAAAACAGCCGCAGATTTTATTGTCTACTATAACGATTGTGTATGTACGGTTGTGAGACATGGTGCTTATCTGAAAGTGATAAAAAAAGACTAGAGGCCTCTGAGATGTGGTCATACAGAAGAATTCTCGGAATTTCCTGGAGAAACCACGTCACGAACAATGAGGTTCCCAGGATAATCAAGGAAGATAGGCACCTATTAAGAACCATCTCAGAGAGGCGATCGGTCACATCATGCGCCACGATGGTCTTCTTCACGACATTGTGGAGGAGATGGTTCAGAGTAGAAACTGTATAAGGCGCCCTAGACGAGAGTATTTGTAGCAAGTGTTCGAGGACATGAATTTTAGCTCTTTTGCTGAGCTGAATAGGGTTGCTGAGGACCGAGAAGAATGGAGATCGAGATGCAAGATTCTGTTGCTGCAAACCAATCCCGGTGATTGATAATACGAATAAAAAATAACGAATATCGTTTGTTGTTTGATGTGCTTCCAGTGGACGTGACGTTCATCGTCGACATCCTAATCAACTTCCGCACGACGTACGTCAACGGCTGCGACGAGATCGTCTCCCATCCATACCGCATCGCCATGCACTACCTGCGCGGCTGGTTCCTGATCGACCTGGTGGCGGCCATCCCCTTCGACCTGCTGCTCTTCGGGACGGACACGGACGAGGTGAGTCGCCACTGGATGTACTCCTTATCTTAGAGACGCCATCATCCCATCACCTTAGAGGTGCCACTTCGTCCTAGAGATGCCATCATCCCGACATCTTAGAAATGCCACTTCGTCCTAGAGATCCCGACATCTTAGACATACCACCTTTTCCTGAAGAATTTACCTTTCCTCGATCTTCCCGGATACGCTCATTTTTCCTAGAGATGCCACTTCATCCTAGAGATTCCATCATCCCGACATCTTAGAAATACCACCTTATCCTGAAGAATTTACCTTTCCTGGATCCTCTTGGATACGCTCATTTTTCCTAGATATGCCACTTCATCCAAGACATGCCATCATCCCGATATCTTAGAAATACCACCTTATCCTGAAAATTTTACCTTTCGTGGATCATCCTAGATAGGCTTATTTTTCCTAGAGATGCCACTTAATCCTAAAAATGGCCATCATCCCGACATCTTAGAGATACCACCTTATCCTGAAGAATTTACCTATCCTGGATCATCTTAGATAGGCTTATTTTTCCTAGAGATCCCATTTTGTCCTAGAGTTGCCGTCATTCCGACATCTTAGAGATACCACCTAATCCTGAAGAATTTATCTCACCTGAATCATCTTGGATACGCTCATTTTTCCTAGAGATGCCACTTCGTCCTAGAGATACTATCATCCCGACATCTTAAACACACCATCTTATCCTAAAGAACTAACCTTTCCGTTACATGAAACTCCTATAGATATTATCCTGAAGATGCCACCTTGTCCTAAAGATGTTGAAATTTCGATACCTTAAAGATACCACCTCATCTTAAATATCTTAGAGATGACATTGTTCCGTCGCCCTGAAGATACCAATTCGTTAAAGATATGCTTTCTTCCCGACATCTTAAAGGTTCTTCTATATCCTAGAGAACCCACCTTTCTGCTACATGAAAATCCTATAAAATAAATCGTTCCATTCAATTTAAATGCCACATTGTCCAAGGTCTCATCTTCCTATCATCTTAAATAGCCCAGAAAATGAACCTTAAGAGAATCCAATTCGTCTAAGATGCCATTTTCCTAACAACTTGATGCTAATTATACCCAAGAGTTCATTTCCCCTTAAAAATGACATCTTAACGATGCCACTTTGACCCACAGATGAAACAATAATCGTCCATAACACTATCCAGTCCGATTACACAACATGTGTGTGATCGTTCCGCCAACGCTTAGTGGCCAACTACACACAGCTTGTGATGTTTTTTCAAACGTTAGTGGCCTATCACACAACACATGTGTTGTTTTTACTTTCAAGCATAATTCAAAGATCTCAAACCTTTTCAGTGAGGGTCATATTTAATTTTATTTGAACACATGACGATAGATTTAGCAATTCTTTAAAAAAAAGTCGGCCTCCAGCGTAAGTTTAATCGCGTAACGCGCGGACTGGATAGTGTTAAGATTCAATCATCTTAAAAAGACCATAAATACCCTATTTCTTCTATTTATACATTATTTATCGTTCCTATAGAGACCTCGTCCTATAACCTTACGATACTTGTACCAAAAATCCTGCAGATACCATTTTAAAGATGTTGCCATATCTTCAAAAAAAAAAATATTTTGTCTTCCTAAATTATCACCTTACTATAGAGATGACATCGTCCCTTCACTTGTGAAGTGTATTCGTAAAAAACACGCTTTCATCGAGATTTAACATCGCCTCAAAGACGGCACTTTAGCTTAGAGATGCCATTATTTCGCCCTCGTTAAGATGCCATCGCACATCATGTTATATCATCATCCTTGATGGCAGTTCACATTCTCCTCTTCGGCACTTGTTCAGACACGAGGTAAGCCAAGTCCATCTTACCTCTAGCGCATATAACTTAAGCTTAACACCCTAAATACATGCCTAAATATATTCTGACCTAATCCTGTCTTGATAAACTTTCCTCAGCATAACATTATCTTCATTTTTAACAATAATATTCAACGATTGTCCTCAAACAACAATTTTAACTTGCTTTGTCAATTTAAATTAACATACCAAGCAACATTGTAATCTAACAATTTTTTAACATATTTTATAAACATGATGTAACAGCATATAAAAATAAATCTAACAAAACCATTCGTGATCCATGTTATAATAAGGTAAAATAGCATTATTTTTTCAAACTCACATATTCAATTGAATGCTGCTATCACTAACAAAGCCTAACATCTCAAAAAGGTAATAAATTCATATCTTGTTTTAATATGGAACATATATAACACTGTTTCACTTGGTGAAAGACTGCAGTTTCGCTATCTATGAAAGCTTCTCCAGTTCCGATTTGCACAAAAATTTGAAAAAGTACGTTTCTGCACATTGGAACTGAATAAGCTTTCATTGATATCGGAACTGCAGTCTTCCATGAGGTGAAACAGTGCTAAATATGATTCATATTAAAACAAGTTATAAAATTCTTATCTTTTTGTTATTAAAATGTGACTTTTTATTATCAAAATGAATGCTTAAAATATAAATAACAAGCGTTACATCCATATGCATAGATATTCCTTAAGTAACCAGCCTGAGAATTCGTATTCAAAGACGCTACTTTTATCTTACCTTACGAAGTAACTAAGGAAAATACCTTTGAGTTGCTAAAAATTTGGTTTCTCAACTTCATAAATGCTTAAGGTACTCGTAGCACCTCTGCATTAGTAAGATTAAAGGAAGGAACCTCAGCACTGACAACTTACCTCAAATCTTAAGAAACGTCATTGCATATGGGTGGTAATCTTATCAATTACTTATAGCATTATCATAGCCAAAAATAAAATAACTATTAGAAGTATTCAATTTAATTTGAGATTTTAATCAAAATTATGTTTTTTTTTTACCTTGTTTTTATTAGAATAACATTGAGTATTGCTTTTATTGCAGATACCATAAGTTTGAGTACATACACACTAAATTTTTCCAATATTTCACGATGAACTGATGAAGTATTCAGTGTATGCGAAAGCATAAAAAATATCTCAACGTTGTTTAGAATATAAAAAAAAACGAGTTACTTCACTTTATACTTCATTTAAAATCACAATTCATCTACATTTAAAAAACAACTTTTTTAAATTCCTTCCTTTTTTCCCACATCCTTTTAAACTCTTCAAATTCCTTCACCATTCGAAAACAACGAGGACATCTGGTAAGGCATCTTCCCTAGAAGTATGACATCATGTTTTAAGATTTCGGCATGACTTAGGCATGTAGTCTACTTCTTTTTCAACCATCACTTCCTAAACCGCATTCATATCTTTGTCTTTCCCGGATCGCATTTCTAAATCACACTTTAGAACTTCTTATTCCCAAAAATAATACCACTTTACAACTTTCAATTCCCAAATAGAATCTTTATTTATAACCTACTTCTTATTTTTTAACCATCACGTCCTGGACCGCATTAATGTCTATCTCATTCCAAATTTTCATTTCTCAATCCATTTTTAGAACTCTTGATTCCCAAAAATAATGCAACATTGCAACTTCCGATTTTAGAACAAAATCTCAATTTCTTACATCCAATTCCCAAACATAATCCCATTTTGCAATATACAGATTCCAATTTCCAAATTCCAATTCCCAAGTTCTCGCATAATCCCACATTGTCACTTCTAATTTCCTAAAATATTAAATAATCCCTACATCCATAAATCCAGTTGCTAGATATCTTACAAACTAGACAATTTAAACGTTTCTAAGTGTTAGATAACATTATAAATAACACAAAGTAATCAATAACATCTTAGTACTTAGAAATATATATTTTATTTCTATACAAATTAGTTTATTTTAGTGACTTAACACAATAGTTGGTTTTCAAATAGAAATTATTGTGAAAATTGATTCCGAAAACATTAAAATTAATAAAATTGTAAATGAATTAAATAACGAAACATTCGCACAAAAAACATTGTGTTTTTAAATTGAAAATAACAAGAAATATTTAAGTAATAGTGACTTGACGCAATTTTCGATTATTAAATTTAATTTTGCGTTAAGAATGGATCAATGGTTCTTCTTAAATGCAATATTTTGGGATAATTCTTAAAGAACCATGTTGTACATCAAATTATTTTGTATCAAAAATGTTGTTAAATCGACGTAATCTGGTACGTGAGTCATCTCAAATAAATCAATATTATACCGGATTGAAAGATCATGTGAAAACAGTTTTGGAGATATGCTCGTGGATTGAAATTTTGTGATATACTCATCTGAAACATTTTTGATCCATGCGCATGCAGGAGAACGTAAGTAAAAAGGGATTCTATGTTAAAAGTCGTTTGGCCGAATCTGCCGAGCGCTGCATGCGATAATATTGAGTAGTCGTTGTTTGTTTGTAAAACGGTTGAACAGATTTCAAGTGTACGAGTCGTGTGAATCTTTTTTCCAAATAATCTTGGATTGGAAAGCTTTTGTCTTTCCAAGAGCGATCATTTAAACACAAATGGCGGAATTTCAACTGGCTTCCCGCTACCAGTCGACCTAGTGGTTCCATACTCTCTGAATTTGCTTCTTAAAGAGATTTGAATTTAGTTGAGTAAGTGATGCTAAAGATAGCATGGATTTTTTTTTTGAAGAATTGAATTTAAATGCGAAATCGGCAAATCCGATTTTCGTACACTTATAAGTAGTGTTCAGTTGATTGGTTGTTTTTGAAATTTCTTGGGAAATTCTTAATAAATTGCTATTGCTCGATAAATGCTAATAAGATAAATTTAAAATACACGAATAATAAAATAAGTAAAACTCTGTATGAAACCACTGAAAAATAACTCGGTGGTTCCATACAAAGTCTTACTTGTTTTATTCTTTTAAATATGATAAACGATAAAGTAACTGCGTTCTACGAGTATGTTAAAATACATGTTTATTTTACAGTGAAAACTGGGCGATTGAAGTCAACTTAAATTAAGTATTAAGAAACGTATTTATATTTAAGAAAATTAAGCTTGATTCCTGATTATTTGACTGAATTAATTATATTTATTAAAATCTAGGCTTATAAAAAAGATAGAATACTTAAAACCACTGAAAATAAATTAAAAGCTATTAGTTATTTGAGGTAGTCAAGTGAAATATTTAATATTCTAATCAATTTCAATTACCTAAGTCCATATTAATGAATTTTTCTACATTTTCTTCAGTATATTATTGCTTATTTGGAACAAAGGATCGATCTTTTGTGTGTAAAAAAACGCAGGAGAATACCAACTGTCTGCTTTAGAGAAATCTCATCTTTAGATTCTATGACGCCTGTCATGTATTTTTTATTTTATTTTTCTTCATTTTTTTATCTTCAAAAAATTAAGAAAGGGCTCTTACCTATAAAACGTTAACTGCTAGCAAGGTTTGTTATAAATTATGTAGAATTAAGATCTTAAAAAGCCAGTTAGTACGCAAATATATTATTCATGCGTTTGGTAAATATTGCATCTTTTGGGAAACGATTCCCATAGGAAAACTTTACACATATTCTAGGGCCATTCTTCTTCGTAGTATCAATCCGGTGGATTGATTTGCAGCGATAAAATTTTGCAATCTCGATCTCAACTCTTCTCGATATCATTTTTGCTCATACATGGGATATCTTTTAGACCGTTAATGTGGTATTTTTCCCTTTACTTCCACATCCTAATGTCGTTAACCATAAAGGTTCATCCGCCTTAGGAGAGCATTTACTACATCCAGGACAATAGAGTGCCCTAACCAGCTTGACCTGATGAGGTTAGCTGGGTGTTAGCTTTTTCCGGCCAACATTCGGTCCCTGTCTATATTGGCCGACTGATGTCGCTCACCCCCCACCACGAGAAGGAGATAGATCAGGATTTTCCTTTCATCGAACCTATGACTATAAGCCATTTCACAGAGTCCTCCAGTACTTTAAAGGCTATTACGGAATGTATTAAGTAGAACATTGAGTTAGTCTTTGGTAAGAGCCTTTTGACGATAATAGCACATTTTTAATGCGGTTCTCGTTAAATCACCGATGTTAAGCAACATTTCCAAATGGGACGTTAACCAAATACTAACATAGGTTACGCCCTGTTGTTGGGTTGAGCCACCCTTTAGGTTTAGACCAAATGATCCAGAGCAAGGGAGTGTCGAACTAATCATCCGATCTAATGTGAAATTCTTATAAATAAACCACTCAAAAATATGAGTATGCCTAGGATACTATAGCTATATAACTGTTTTATCAAAACGTTGGGTCTTGGAGGTTGTCAGGAACCATTTATAATTTGTGTTACCTTCTGGTGTAGAAATATTTTGGGACAAGGCATAGACAGTGGCAACTAACAGAACTGAGTAGCACCAACTTGTTTTGACCATATGTTCCATAAATATAATCGTGTCGGAAACAACAACAGGGTCAGATTCTGTCTGCCCAGAAGTGGGCGACGTCGATGGCGTTACTCCCATCATCAGGTCTTCCTGGGTGCAGCTACTTGGACACAGCGCACACTCCAGAAGGTGTGACAGAGTCTGCTCCGCGCCGCAGTCACATTCAGTTGGTCCGCTGTAGGACTGCCAGGCTTTCATTTGTGTCCTTGTCTTGCATACTCCGGTCCGAAGTATGTTAAGGGACCTCCATATATTCCACCCCTGGTCGTGTCCATGGGCTAGGTCCTCTTTAGGGGCAATCCAAGTATTCCCCTCAGTTGCGCTTCTCCACATGTTCAGCCGCTTGATTTGAGCCGTGTGGTTAATATCATTAATTTAATATGAAGAGACAAATTTTAAGAAAGCTTATAATAAATTCACTTTGAATGATTTTTAAAAATTAGAATACGACTTTTTAAGAAAAAATCGGTTAAATTTAAAAAATTCTAAAGTTCTTTATTTCTAATACAATTTAAAGAAAAGTTAATTCCACGAAAAGCAAACCAAAAATACTGAAAGCTCTGCATAGACGTTTTAACCGTTAAAAAGTGGAAATATACACAAAACTATGGATATCTTACATAAGGCATTTTTGTTTTAACTGTAAAAAATTTACATTATTTAATATTTAACCCTTTCGCATCGTTGTCGGCATATGCTGTCAAAGATTCCCCGACCGTTGACATCGGTTGACGTGATATATCGTTTTCCTACTTTCAGTACTCATTGTGACATCTACAGTAAGAAATTGGAAGTGCAGTCGTTTCCTTTATCAACCTACATGTAGTCTTTACAGGAATCTGTAAAGCATCTAAATAAATATCGTTAGGTTTCGTTACAGGAGCGATTTTTCTGTAAGCCCCATGTGTTAATACCACCACATGTATGGGTTAAATAATGAACGTTTGTTAAATATAACAGTTTTCTATGCATCATCTGATAGATATAGGATACAAGAACCAATGTTTTATACGAAAATTGGTCAGATAAGTACATGTTTGCTTCAAATACTAGTTTTAAGCAAAAAAAAAATGGTTTTAAAAACCCACGCCGTATTAACAGTATAATTTGTATTCCACCAAACCGTAACGAAAGGGTTTAAAAGAAAAAGCATTTGGATTTGCCCCATATTACGAGGGAATCATTGAGTGTTTTACTATTCTTTTTGCTTTATTATTTGCTAAGAAAGCACTAAAGGGAATTCCGCTAATAGAAAATGATTGCAATCTTACAAATGCACCAACGTAATCCAACCAGAAACTGCTAAGTCGTGAGTTTGTAGCAAAAGAAATTATTTTTTAGCATTTACCTTAGCATTAAAAACGTTCCAAATACTCTCTCCCATTTTCTAGCTTTACCATTTTCGTCTCAACATTATTTTCAGCTTTTAAATCTTAACGTAACATGTTCCAAGCATTTTGTTTTTTTTTATGTAAATACATACAGGAGAATACCGACTCATCTGTGGAATTCTATGATGCTTACCATGATGCATATGGCTAAATGCTGCATGTGGAGTGTTGATACGCCAAAGTCATAGACTACAGCCCGAGATTCACATCATCCTTTATTATTACAGGAATTTACTATGAATGGGTGGTCTACCACCAATTTTAATTAAATATGCTATGACTGACATTTTACGGGTGTGGGATCAAATTCACACCAACCGGGGTACTTTAGAGCTCAGAAATCGATTAAAAATCTTTTTTTTTAATTTCAGTCGGGGATCGAACCCACGACCTTTGACTTGCAAAGCAAACGCTTTGACCATTGAGCTATACCCGCCGGCAAGTAGTAGGGCGTCTTTAACATAACAATTGCTGGATTTTCATTTTGCGAAACAGTTTTGTCACTGACGTTCTGCCAATACATGTTTTCTGAACACATTTTTCTCGCGTGAAAAACGTTTTTACCTTTTTGGTAGGAAAAATTGAAATATTCCGAAAATCTTGCTTTTCAATTTCCGTATTTGAAAGGAATGCAATCAAAAATCACTTTTTTATACTACTCTTTATATAAGCTGTTAAATATACGTATATTATTTGGCTTAAATGTATAAAAGTGGTTTTGGAAAAATGCAATCAATTCCTCGATTGGGAAAAAACAACATTACTTTCCAAAAATTTCCAGACATTTGCCATAGATTATATAACGTATGTGTGGATGTAATACTCCACATTGAAGGGATATTACTCTGGCAAATATACCAAGGTTAATGGATCTGATGTGCTGAATTTCTACTTCACTCATCTCGCTCAGTAGAATTATAGAGTGTGGAATGGTTCCAGAGAAATCCTGAATTTCAAAAGACCGGAAGACATTAACTTTGAATGATTTTTTTTCTGAATTAATATCGAATCACTGGAGAGAAGCTATGCTGGATTTTGAAATCAGGATACTTAGCTGTAAAAATCAAAATGTGGAACGAAAAATAAAAGATTTAATATTTTTATTTTTTTTATTTACTACTTTTGTATCAATTACTTTTTACCTTATTTTTATCTACATATATTTAATATTATTATAAATTAATATTTTAATAAATTTATTGTTTTAATGAAAAAATTATCATTTCTCTCCGAACAACCTACTTATAAATAACAACAACCTATATATTAACCAAAAAGATGAATCCCACGCCACACACAAGATCTACCTTTAAGTGGCGTGGAAAGCGAATTTCCAAAAATAAAAAAAAAAAAAATAAAAAAAAAAATGAATGTAATTCTATCAAAAAAATCTTAAATGTATCCTATTATATTTGATTAAATTAAAAAAAAAAAATTTAATACTTGCAAAAAAAAAAAAAAAGTTTTATTCAGAATTTATATTTAAATATTCGTATATGATTAATAAATATATCATAATACGATATATATCTGATTATAATTATAATAAAAATAGTTAAAAACGAAAATTAAAAAAAAAACGCCCGAATATACATCCTTGTGGTAGCCCGCCCATTTTTTTCCAACGCTTACAAAACATCGGAAAAAATTCACAACTTCAAAGCGATAATTGATAAAGTATTCTAATAAGAATACAACACGTTTAACCATTACAATGCGGGTCGTATCTATGAGCCAGGTCGAGGCTTAATACATTTTTATTTCTTTTTTTTTCGGCCTCGAATTTCTCTGTCCGCTGCCAGATCCCCAATATTCCAGTTGGCGCGAGCTTTTCGATGCAGTGCCAGGATTTTCAACTCAACCCGCAGTGCTTGGGGTAATATTAAATGGGTCAAAACTATACAACAGCGGTTCTCAAACTTGGAGGTGAGAAATATTCAAAAATACAAAAAAATATTCAAATGGTATTTAAACTGCCGGAAGCTTGGGACTTCGGATCATCTGATTTCCTTACAAAATATGATTAACAAATCACCCAAAAGTAAACGCCTTAGATACTCTCTTCAAGCACTCGAACTTCTGTTCTGGAGATGGTCGGGAGACATATATTCCCAAGTGTATACTATAGTAAGAAATCTGGTAAGAACCATCTCAGAGAGGCGAGCCCGATGGATCGGTCACATCATGCTCCACGGCGGTCTTCTTCACGACATTGTGGAAGGGATGGTTGAGGGTGGAAACTGCAGAGGGCGTAATTAGTATTTGCAACAAGTGTTCGAGGACATGAGTTGTAGCTCTTATGCTCAGCTAAATAGGATCGAAAAGAGTTGAGATCGAGATGCAAGATTTTGTTGCTGCAAACCAATCCACTGGATTGATACTACGAAGAAGAATAGATATGGTCTCGAACGAATAATGGACAGTGGCAGCTGACAGGACTGTGTGTCGGCCATTTGTAGTGACAAATGTTTCCGATATGAACTGGATATGGCAAGATGTTTGGTACTCTAATGTTTGGGAGCCGCTGCTATTATAGAGGGTGAGGCAGCAATATCCCATGTGATGTCATTTTATTTCTATCACATAAGACTTACTTATATATCATATAGTATTATTATTATAATAAGTAGAATGCAGTGTTTTTGTAAATACAGGGTGGCCAAAAAACATTAAAACTTATTACGAAAAAAAACAATAAAAACCTATTTTTCGAAACTTGTATTAACTCAGTTTCCGTTTTCCAATCGAGCTGAATTTTTCCACATTGACTTGATCGTGGGGGACAAAGGGTCGTGGGTTCAATCCCCGACGGAGATTTAAAAATAAAAAAGATTTTTAATCGTTTTCTTAGCTCTAAAATAGGCTTATGTGAATTTGATTCCTCCCTCGTAAAATTGCAGTCGTAGCCTATTAATTAAAATTGGTGGTAGATGAAAGTCATCCCGTGAAGACAATCCATTCATAGTAAATTCTTGTAATTTTTTTAAGTAATCGCATGCAGAAGAACATACCTGTATGTGAATGCCCTCTAAATGTATGGAGTTACATAATGAACGTTTGTTAAATATAATAGTTTTTTATGCATCATGTGATAGGTAAAGGATATAAGAACCTCACTTGGTGAAAACCCTCCCTGTCCCGTCCTGTTTTTGGAGATCTAGATAGAGACTCGTCACTGAACGCACGCAAAAAGCTACTTGTTAGAGAGTGGCTGAAGGCCCTTTCGTGATTCTAGGTGCATCAGTTAGATGTCAAATAGACCTCAGTCTTAGGCTGCGAAATTAGTATACTACAGCGAGTCTCGAATTGCCTTCTTTGGTAACACGTTGCTAACCACGAAATATGTGGGAATGGATAAGGAAATGGTGAGGTTGGGAAATGGATTCTGCAGATAGCAGACATCAGTTAGGAGTCATTACTTGCGTCTGCACTCTTGCAGACGGACGCGCAGAAGTGCTTTAAAGCAGCGTAATTTCGTTTCGATACAAGAATCAATGTAAAAATGAAAATAGGTCAAATAAGTACATTAATACTTCAAATACTAGTTGTATGCAAAAAAAAATTTTTGAAAAATTTACGCCGTGTTGACAGTATAATTTGTATTCCACCGAGCCGTAACGAAAGGGTTAAAATAAAGTAAGCAACTCTCTTTATCTTTGGATTCATTTTGACAATGATGTATTGGAACATTAACACTTTATTTCTGAATTTCCCGCATCTGTGATAATGCATTTTTCATTAACTGCAATAAAAGGACATGCCTTTTAAATCATTGTCCATTGCTGCATTCTTAATGGATCGTTCCATCATCGATCAAAGAGTAATATGTCATTTGTGAAACATGCCTTTGTATAGAAGCTTCTGCGAGTTAAATACAGATAAATTTGATGGAAAAACTGGACAAAAATTGGACGTAAAAGCTTTTTTTTAATTGATTAATGGAGCAATGACAATTTTCAACAGTTATTTGTGTGTCAATCACTGATGAAAGAGGAAATTTGTTTAAATTCTTAATGTGGATGACAAATTCACGGAAGATGTCCAAATTACAATGACGAGAGGGTTTTACCTAAAAAAAAATAAGTGATTCGTTCAAAATTAGCCTAACTTAATCTTTTGTGAATGTATTAACATCCTCCACTCTCTCAAAAGGTTGATACTCCGTCGCGTGGTGGCTGGATAAGAAGCAGATTAATAACACAACAATATTGAAATATATTTACGATACACTTTACAAATCTATGGCCCGACCTAGTCGCAGCATTAGGCCGAGCCACAATGCAATTTGCTGGCTCCGCGCGCTCGTCGGCGCTGAGGCTGTCGCCCAGCGCCCAGTTGCGGTCTATGCAACTAACGTCGCACCCGTGACCGGACTTCTCCAAAATGACAATATGGCGGCACATATGTTTGACAAGCGAACAGAAATAAGAGACGAAAGATTGACATGGGTTAAGACGAGACCGTGGCGGCTGTAGCGGCAGCTTGTGATGACAATATGCTCCAGTTAGGAGAACGAACATGATGATGATGATGATTTTAATAAAGTGCAGATATATATTATTTTATTATTCTTTTTTGCAGTGCAAAATATTTTTTTAACATTATTTATATGAACAGTGAGTAAAACGTTGCCACGCATTCTATTGTGTTCTGAAATATCGCAAACTACCCCGGTTCTATTGCTTCCTGAAAAAACCATTGTTTTGACTATTGTTTAAATTTTCATTTATTACAGCATAAACAATAAAAATCGGATATTCGACGAAACAACAAAAAAAACTCTAATATACGAACGATTTTCGGAATATTTCAAATCCATTGGGACAAAAGTACGAGTCTTACCCAATTGAAAACAATGCTCTGAATTGATATGCACCATTTATAGTTTTATTTTCCATATCTGGATCAAATGTTCATTACAAATTACCGCCACACATTTCTGTCAATTGCCATTATCCATGCCTTGTCCCAATACAATTCTATACCCGAAAGTTCAGCTTAACGTACCGCCAGGCGGCTTCTTCTTTAACATCGATAGCCCGTGTGCTGCCTAGCATTAGCATTAGGTCTTGAGGTGTGCAGCTTGTTGGGCACATGGAGCAGGATCTTAGGTGTGAGGTGGTCTGCAGGTCTCCGCAGTCACACAATAATGACTCTCCCTTCTGAATCATTCTCCACCGCTCGAGGTTGTTCTTTGTTCTACCAACTCTGGTTCTTAATCTGTTCAGGGATTTCCAGGTCCGCCAGTCAAGGTTTGTCAGGCTGCATAGTCCAGTGATAAAAGCGTTTGCTTGGCACTCTGACGCCGTCGGTTCAAAAACCCGTTAATGCTTGATTTTTATTAATCGATTTAATCAAATCTGAACAAACATGCCTCCGGTAAGGTTGAGTCACCGCTTAACCCTTTCGCATCGGTTGTCGGCATATGCCGTCAAAGATTCCTTGACCATTGACATCGGTTGACGTGATATATCGTTTTAAGTACTCATTGTGACATCTACGGTAGGAAATTGTAAGTGCAGTAATTCCCTTTATCAACCTACATGTATTATTTACAGGAATCTGTAAAGCATGTAAATAAATATCGTGAGGTTTCGTCACAGGAGCGATTTTTCTGTAAACCACGCGTGTCAACGCCACCACATGTATGAAGTTACATAATGAACGTTTTGTAAATACAATAGTTTTTTATGCATCATGTGATAGCTAAAGGGTAGAAAGAACCAATGTGTTATATGAAAATAGGTTGCATAAGTACATTTATGTTTCAAGTACTAGTTTTAAGCAAAAAAAATGGTTTAAAAAAAAATAACCTGGGAACATATAGTGTTCCCGACGGCCTACAGATCAAGCTCGAGGACTAAAAAATAGTAGCTGTAGTATCCGAGGCATATGTGATTTGACAATCAGATTTTTTTTAAGGAGATCTGATTATTAATTTGGACTTGTCATGAAGAGCGGCATAATCCGACAAACGACACACGGTCAGCAACAGGCGGTGTTCCATCCAAGTTGTGTTTCGTATCAAATTTCGCTTAACTTTGGTGATCTAACGAGAACTTTGCTAATGTTGTACTTTTATCATAGAGCTATACGAGAATATATTGTAAAGTACAATAAGCTTGATATAGCTTTATATAGCTTGATATAGCTCGATATAGCTTGATATAGCCCAAGCGAAAAGGTCAAACCCACGGTGACAACGGCCCAAAAACATGATTATTATCCCAAATTCGTGCCGCGAATTTATTCCGTGTAAGTTTGTATGGAAACTGTTACGGGGTCAACAATACAGCAATTGGACACAAGAGATAGATCTTAAAAATATATATTAGGTTTTATACTGTTGTGGAATTTTTATAACATGGAGTACATATACGAATATAATTAAAGAGGCAAGCTGGACCTGGCTGGGACATATATTATGGATGCCGCGGGAAAACATAAACTATAGCTGCCTTTTTTTAAGCCTTCAGGCATGCGCCGTCCTGATAGGCTGTCGGGAACTATACATATAATGTACTCAGTGGAGCTGCAGGAGGCGGAGCTGCAGGAGGCGAAGCTAACTTGGGATGATTCTATGGCGGCTGACGGAGCTTTGTAGCAGCGTTTCGTTATGTAAACACAAACAGGAGAATACCGACAGATGGTGATAGTAATTCTGAAGTCTCATCTATGGAATTCCATGACGCTTACCATAGTGCATATGTCTAAAGGCTGCATATGGAGTGTTCATTCGCCAACGTCATAGACTACAGCTCGAGATACACGCATCATCCTTAATTATTATAAATGGATGGTCTTCACGGGGTGACTTTCGTCTACCACCAATTTTGATTAATAGGCTATTACTGTAATTTTACGGGTGAGGGATCAAATTTACACCAACTAGGGATATTTTAGAGCTCAGAAATCGATTAAGAATCCTTTTTTTTAATCTCCACCTCCTTTGGCTTGCAAAGCAAACGCTTTCACCATTGAACTATACCCGCCGGCTAATGTATGCGGGATAACACACACATTGTGAACGCAGCCCTGCAGCTGGAGGCGGGAGGGCTGGGACCGGGTCGGCCTCCTGCAACATGGTTCAAGACAGTCAAGAAGGACATGGAACATCTTGGAGTCGACAGCGAGCTTATCTTCGATCGAGCATCTCGAAAAAATGTTATTAGGAGAGCCGACCCAAGTAAATAATATAGGGCTAGGAAAAATAAGAAGGTCAATATGATGAAAAATCGCAATAATAACATAGAAACTACTGTGCGTGTTACCTCGCGCCAGAAAATGAGATATAAAAATAAAACTCGCAACATACTGCCTGACATTCTCTATGTTGGGGAGCGCCATTGCGTGGAAATAACGAAACGTAAAACAAGGTTTTTCTTTTGAATGGGAAACCGTACACGGCAACCACCGCCTCGACAGCGCGGCAAAGTGGATGATCATCCATGGCAATGGATCATTATTTGAAATTTACACGCATGACGTCATCACCGTGTCCGCACCTCTAATTGGAGCACACGGTCTACACAAACTGCTGCTACAAAGCTCTGTAGGCTGCTATGGTGTCTTATTTATTTATTTTATAACATCCTACTCTATCAAAAAGGCGAGTTATTAGGTCACGTGATGGCAGAATGAGGAGCAAGTCACAAAACACTTTCTTTTTGAAGCACATGGATTATATTTACGTTAAAAACATTACAAGCTTTCTACCACGCGGCATGACATGCCGCGCGGCCGCAGGGTGGGGACCGACTGCCGATCTCCGCGCTATCTCGGCTTTCGTTCGCGCCACGAGCGGTGGTATTTTTAACTAACACACCCGCTAGTGGAACCGTCCAAAATGACAACATGGTGCACCTAAATGCACGACAAGCTACCAGAAATAAGAGACGAAAGATCGTATATCGAGGTTTTCGGTAACAGTAAGCAAGGACTACATCATGCTGATGTCAAGATATTTATGATTATTAAGAACAATTATTAAAAAGTCCCGAAGCTCGCTAAACAGAAGACTCCACGAAATTACTTTGATAAATAAATTCGTGGAGCTCATGTCGAAACTGGGCTTCTCTCCATTCCTCTCGGCCCTCCGCAACCCTCTTCAGCTCAACATAAGAGTTACAACTCACGTCCTCGAACACTTGCTGCAAATACTCCCGTCTAGGGCGCCCTCTACAGTTTCCACCCTCAACCATCCCCTCCACAATGTCGTGAAGAAGACCATCGTGGCGCATGATGTGACCGATCGCCTCTCTGAGATGGTTCTTACTAGGTGCCTATCCTCCTTGATTATCCTGAGAACCTCATTGTTCGTGACGTGGCCTCTCCAGGAAATTCCGAGAATTCTTCTGTATGACCACATCTATCGAATATGTGGTCCAAATTAATTTTAATAAACAAGACATGGTTTTCACATCAAGCAAACCATTCACTGTACAATGTCGATCGGTAAATATCTAGAAACATTTTGTATAACATTACTAATTTTTAGTAGAAATCGATGTTTAGTTTAAAAATATTGTCAAACACTTCATTTTTCATACTCTTCCACATTTAACATGTCTTCATGAAGAATGTCATGTAGAAACATATACAAAAATTGTATTTTTTTTTTCATTTTTTTTTTATATCTCATCTGTAACAAGCATTTTGTAGTAAACGTAGTAGAACTTCTTAAAAATACTCTTGGTGTCTAGAAATTTGTATAATCCGTTATATATATATATTTAGTATAAATAAATAGTTGTTTTTTTTTGTAGAATCGGTGTTAGATTTTTAAATTACACTAGAATTGTTATTTCATCACTTATTTGCATTGTTTTGATCAATGTGAGTAATATTTGTTTGAAAAAAATAGCATTTGAAATTTCAAATCGAGATTTGTAAAATTTATTAATTATATTGAGAATATTTTTTTTTCAAATTTTTTAAAACTTAATGAACCGCTGAAGAGTTACATAACTGACACAAAAAACAAATTTAATGCAAACAACGTCTTATATGATATTATAAAGCAAGGTTCGTGGTTCGAATCCCCGCGTGTGCTGTTTATTTATTTTTTCATTTATTTTTATTTTTGTGTTTACACACACAGGAGAATACCGACATACCACACTGGAGATTGCAATTCTGAAGTCTCATCTGTGGAATTCTATGACGCTTACCATGCTGCATATGGCTAAACGCTGCATGTGGAGTGTGGATCCGCCAACGTTGTACACTACAGCCCGAGATTCACGCATCATCCTTATTATTACAGGAATTTTACTATGAATTGGGTGGTCTTCACGGGATGACTTTCGTCTACCACCAATCTTGATTAATAGGCTATGACTGTCATTTTACGGGTGAGGGATCAAACTCACACCAACCGAGAGTATTTTAAAGCTCAGAAGTCGATTAAAAATATTTTTTTAATCTCCGTCGGGGATCGAACCTACGACCTTTGGCTTGCAAAGCAAACGCTTTGACCATTGAGCTATACCCGCCGGCAAACTATGAATAACAAATATACCATAATGATATATATATAATGCCAGTCATAGCCTTTTAATCGAAATTGGTGGTAGACGAAAGTTGCACCATGAACACCATCCATTCATAATTAATTCCTGTTATTATAAGGATGATGCGTGAATGTCGGGCAGTATTTTATGACGTTGGCGGATCAACACTTTAAATGCAGCGCTTATCCATCTGTAGAATGATAAGCGTCATAGAATCCGCAGATGAAAACTTTAGAATTACTATCACAATCTGTCGGTATTTTCATGTATGTGCTTACATAAAAAAAATAACGAATCGTCGATTAGTCGCCCAGTACTGTGTATAGGTCAACACATATATTTTTAAACGAATGAAACTTTTTTTCATCTTTTTTCTTGAATCTAAACAAAGTTTTGACTTACTGAAGAAGTGATGTTTATTTCTTTTGCTGTTAAATTAAATAAACATTTAAATGTACACTTACATCCGAGTATAAACCATTTTATTGACTTAACTGAAATAACTCATGTGTAAAAATAAACCATTCGGATCTTCAGAAAGTTATTTCGTAATTAAATTTTTTGACAGCCAAATTCACACCTAACCCACAAAAATATAAAATACTTTGACAGCCGATATAGCAATGCGTGCTTGTAAAAAATCTCAATTGTTTCTGAGCGGTAGTTTTTGGTTAGCACTCTTTCAAATATGGAAAGTAAAAAGCAGCTTTTTCGCCATAGAGAAGTAACTTTGCCGGCGGTCATAGTTCAATGGTCAAAGCATTTGCTTTGCAAGCCGAAGGTAGTGGGTTCGATCGCCGACAGAGATCAAAAAAAAAGGATTTTTAATCGATTTATGAGCTCTAAAATACTCACAGTTGGTATGAATTTGATCCCTCACCCGTAAAATGCCAGTCAAAGCCTATTAATTAAAATTGGTGATATACGAAAGTGGTCCTGTGAAGACCACCCATTCATTGTAATTTCCTGTAATAATAAAGCATGATGCGTGAATCTCGGGCTGTAGTCTATGACGTTGGCGGATCAACACTCCACATGCAGCGCTTAGCCATATGCACCATGGTAAGCGTCATAGAATTCCACAGATGAGACCTCAGAATTACTATCACCATCTGTCGGTATTCTCCTGTATGTGCTTACAAAAAAAACTCATAAGTCAAAATAAAGTATTTGGTTATTCAATGCTCCGTATCGATGCGTAAGCATTCATTATTTTATAAAATTTATATAAATATATAGAATTTCGTACACCGCAAATTCCTCGATACTTGTTGTTTTGGACCTTGATCCCCTCAATTAACATAGATTGGCAAAATGCCCTGTATCGTACCTGACTGAATGAATCTAAGATAAAGAGTTGATTATAACAATTACTTTAAAAACTTTTGGATGTTTAATACAACACAGTTATGTTCAAAATAAACGTTTTGAACAAATCGTTATCATTTGAAACGCCGTGATTTAAAAAGTGCCTTTTTTCATTGATAAGGAAATTACTTTCTGAACAACTTATTACTTTTAGCCTTAAGCGTATACAGGTTGTTATACTTTTCAACAAATATCTAAGTTTTTCCATGTAATTAAATTCAAAAGAGTAGTATTTGCCGTCGGGTATAGCTCAATGATCAGAGCGCTTGCTTTGCAAGCCAAAGGTCGTGGGTTCGATCCCCGACGGAGATTAAAAAAAAAAGAACACTTAGTAATTTATTTTAAATACAAGACTGACAAACTTCGGTCATCTGCCCGGAACGGAAAATCCAACTTCCTCACAGATCCTGGACAGACTCCGACTGACACTCCTGACAGTAGTAACAGCACAGCGCCGAAATTAACAGAGCGGTCTTTTGGAAAATTATGACGCTCTACATGACTTGTCGAAACAAACAAAATGGCGCTTGTAACGCCGCGCCTTATAGTTAGTTAAATCTAAAACGTGACGTTACATTTTTATATATGCGTGTCAGACGAGCTTAGTGAAAAACCCTCCCTGTCCTGTACTGTTTTTGGAGACCCAAATGGGGACCCGTTACTGAACGCACGCAAAAAGCTACTTGGTAGAGAGTGGCTGAAAGCTTCCCGTGATTCTAGGTGCATCAGTTAGATGTCAAATATACCTCAGTCTAAGGCTGCGAAATTAGTATACTACAGCGAGTCTCGAATTGCCTTCTTTTTTTAGGTAACACGTTGCTCACCACGTGAGTACGTGGGAATGGGTAAGGAAATGGTGACGTTGGGAAATGGATTCTGCAGAATGTCAGACATCAGTTAGGAGTCATTACTTGCGTCTGCATTCTTGGAGATGCAAGTAACGACTGTGCGTGTCAGACGAGCGACAAAAAATCGAATATCGAGGCTTTTCGGTACCAGTCTGAAACGGCTGTATCGCATTATGAAAATCGATATTTAATCGCGAAATTCGAATCATGCTGTATGTAAGGCGGCTTTATTGGATGACGCAATCTTAAGGGGAGTACTTAAATATTTAATATCTTAAGAGTGTGCTTTTTTAACGTCTTCTTTCGAGTGTCGAAAACATTAATTAAAAAGTCTTTTCGACATTGCGTAATTCGACATGACGCTAAGTACCAGCTACGAATCGGAGCAGAGTAATACTTAGATTACTACAGAGTAATACTTCGAATAGAATAATAATTTGAATTTGTAACTGATAGTCAATAAATCAAAATGCAGGGCCGTCTAAAGAGAATCTGGTGCCGTTTACAATTATATTTCTGCTGCCCCTTTCCCAAATTTAATTAGCATAAGTGTTTATTTTCTATTAAAAAAAACCCGGTGGTCATAGCTCAATGGTCAAAGCGTTTGCTTTGCAAGCCAAAGGTCGTTGGTTTGATCCCGACGGCGATTAAAAAAAATATATTTAAAAAAAAGGATTTCTAATCAATTTATGAGCTCTAAAATACATGCGCTTGGTGTGAATTTGATCCATCACCCGTAAAATACCAGTCATAGCCTATTAATTAAAATTGGTGGTAGACGAAAGTCGTCCCGTGAAGACCACCCATTCATAGTAAATTCCTGTAATAATAAAGGATGATGCGTGAATCTCGTGCTGTAGTCTATGACGTTGGCGGATCAACACTCCACATGCAGCGTTTAGCCATATACACCATGGTAAGCGTTATAGAATTCCACGGATGAGACTTCAGAATTAATATCACCATCTGTCGGTTTTCTATTGTATCTGTTTACATAAAAAAAACAGCTCGTTCGACGCCATTTTTTTATGCCAACTGTAATTGTGCATTACGAGAGCGATTCTCGTTAGAACACTTAAGTTAAGCACCATTGAACGTAGACCATAATTTGGATGCGTTTTTGGATGCTTACTGCGCGTCCAAATGCTTTATACCACAGGATCATCGGGCTAATCCTCTGATATACTTAAGATTCTTATTAAAAATCACCCAAAAAATTGTACCTGCTTCGACAGTTCATAAAATCACCCAAAAATATGTTTATATTGTTAAACTGTTTTCCATCTCGTTATGTTATTGAATTCAATATAACATATTCTCCGTCTTGGCACACAGCATGTTTAATGGCAGCCAACAGAACTTTGTGTCGGTAATTTATGGTGACCATATGTTCAAGATAGAGAACGCATATTTATATATAGATATATCTTTCAAAGTAAAATAGAAAACAAATGTACGTTTTCTTAACTCGAGACCAGCTTAATTAAAATATAATTAAAATTTATTTATTCAGCCACTAGTGCCATATTATGGCATGGAAGCCATCCACTCGCGCCTCCGTCAACATGTCCGAGGCACTGCAGTATCGCGGCAGACCCAACAACATTCGGAAGGCGTTGTCATACTGGACCTACTTAATACTTGGTCGACTAAATTAGCTTAGATCGACACCACAAGGATGCTTTATGGAGCATACATTCTGAAGTGAAAGAGTACGATCGTTGATATAGCATGCATTGCAGTGCTTTCTGGAGAAAATGTACATTATTTGTTCTTCCTAGAAGTAACAATAACCTTTCAGAGACTATGCCTCTTGGTAGAGTGATCAGACTGTTCAACCGTATCGCCTCGAATATTGATATATTCAACTTGAGGGAAGCCCAGTTTCGACATGAGATCCACGAATTTATTTATCAAAGTAATTTCGTGGAATTTCCTGCTTAGCGAGCTTCGGGACTTTTGTTGTTAATAATCATAAATAACTATATTTATAAATTGTTTCTCTTATTGTGTTACATCTCATTTGTATTAGATATTATTTCAGGATCGTATTAAATAAAATTTGTAATGTTTTTGAGAGAAATAAAGTAAATAAATATGATTTTTAGGTTTTGAAAACGTTAAACTAGATTTATAGAATACTCATGATTTTTTATTCAATATATTTTGATTAAAAAAATATTTGAAAAAGCATCTAATTTATATTATAGAAGATCTTCTTTCTGTCAGCAAACTGTCTGTCAGCTATCCGTCAGCTTTCTGTCGGTGATTTCGCGCTCGTTGTCAAAAGATGTTGTGTTGTAAGCGTCAAAAGATGTCAACTTCCTTGTTCGGCTTGTTCTCCCTTCATTCCTTCACTGAATCTGTCTCCCACACGCTTGAAATCTATCTTTCTCAATCTATCTAATATCTGTGTCTCTAAATTGATCTATGTGTGTCTATTTTTGAATCTCCATTGTGTGTTATATTATAATTATATATATTATTATTACCATATACATTTATTGTCATGTTATGTTGTCTATTAAATCTGGATGTATTTTTTTTGTATGTATTTTTTTGTATGTATTTTTTATTGAGTATGCAAAAAAAGAAGATGACATGTTTCACTGTAATACTTTTTTATTTTAGATTTTATTTATTAATTAATTATGTTCTAAAAATAAATATAATAATTTCTAAAATACTTTAATGTTCTAAAAGTCCATCATTCAAAAATGACTAGCGGCAGTAGCATTTTGTAAGCGCGGTTTTTGTAAGATCACCGAAGAAAATCACCACTGAATCCAAACCTAAATATGCATTGGTTACCGTCTTTTGCTTTACGCGTGTTTTTTGGGTTTGAGCCGCAGGATAAAATTATTTAACCCTTTCGCATCGGTTGTCGGCATATGCCGTCAAAGATTCCCCGACCGTTGACGTCGGCTTACGAGATATATCGTTTTGCTACTTTCAGTACTCATTGTGACATCTACGGTAAGAAATTGGAAGTGCAGCTATTCCCTTTATCAACCAACATGTATTCTTTACAGGAATCTGTAAAGCATGTAAATAAATATCGTGAGGTTTCGTCACAGGAGCGATTTTTCTGTAAGCCACATGTGTCAATGCCACCACATGTATGGAGTTACATAATGAACGTTTGCTAAATATAATAGTTTTTTATGCATCATCTGATAGGTAAAGAATAGAAGAACCAATGTGATATATGAAAATAGCCCAGATAAGTACATTTAAGCTTCAAATACTAGCGCCGTATTGACAGGTATATTTTATATTCTACCGAGCCGTAACGGAAAGGGTTAAGCTTTTGGAGCATCGAACTAATCACTCGATATTGTTAATAAATATAATAAATAACTTACAATATGCCTCAAACACTAAGCTACCATCTCTCTTTTAGTTCGAAGGCTTCTGCTTTGGAAATTTATCGAGAAGCAGAGATGCAGAGATGTCTTGAAACAATGCGTGGACAATGGCTATTGTCAAAAAAGAATGGTGGCAATTTGCGGTGACCATATGTTCCAGATATGGAACGGATATGGAGAAAGGTGATTAAATTTGAACATACAAATATTTGAGTAAATTTTCAGAAAAATTCCACAATCTGTAAAAACTATGGCGCTTAACCAATGCATCTTTCCAATATTGACTTGTGGCGCCTGAGACGTTGAATGTAACAGCTTGTTTTACACATAAAATAAATGTCACCCAACGTGCCATGGAGAGATCCATGAGAGGAGTGTCTCTAAAAGATGCAATCCTAAATAAAGATATTCGAAAGACAACTCTAGTAGTGGACGCTACTGAAAGAATAGGCACACTCAAGTGGCAATGTGATATATCTGTGGAAGAAACGATAGTCGATGGGGAAGAAAAAAAGGGGAGTAGCGTTCAAGAACTGGTAAACACAGTGTTGGTTAATCTCCTGCAGGATGGATTGGTAATAGTAATAAAGAGAAAACTGGATGAAGAGAGCGAAAGATAGCGAGGCCTATGTTCAACAGTGAACATACGTGTACACAAGTTCATGATGAAAATAATGATATCCATGTTATACTTGTTCCAAAATGTGTTAAAATACTTTCGAATCACTTTTAAACTGATTAATGTAGGTTAACACCTGCGTTTAATTACACAAAATATTCCTTGAATGTAAATAAACATGTCAGATTAACGAGGATGTGGGAAAAATGCTGTCTCTATACTCGAAATTTTTACACCCCGCTTGGGAATTTCGTAACGTTTTCTCTTTGGTCCTTAGCAAACGCAGAAATATTTTACACCTCTCGTAAAACGCTGCATTTTATATTAGGTGGGTACAACGTCTTGTAAAGATTCGACCCATTTTCGTTTTAACCCTTTCGTTACAGCTCGGTGGTATACAAATTATACTGTCAATATGGCGTGAATTTTTCAAACCATTTTTTTTGCTTAAAACTAGTATTTGAAGCATAAATGTACTTATCTGGTCTATTTTTATATATCACATTGGTTCTTTTATCCTTTAGCTATCAAATGATGCATAAAAAACTATTATATTTAACAAACGTTCATTTTGTAACTCCTTACATGTGGTGGCATTGACACATGTGGTTTACAGAAAAATCGCTCCTGTGACGAAACCTAACGATATTTATTTACATGTTTTACTACATTGTAAAGAATACATGTTGGTTGATAAAGGGAATAATTGCACTTCCCATTTCTTACCGTAGATTTCACAATGAGTACTAAAAGTAGCAAAACGATATATCACGTCAACCGATGTCAACGGTTGAGGAATCTTTGACGACATATGTCAACAACCGATGCAAAAGGGTTAATGAAATTTGTCTATGAAAATATTTAAAAATACGTTTAATTCATAAATTATTTTCCTGTTATTTTAGAACAACAAATTATTTAAATATTTTTACTAAAAATTAGAATAATTATTTTACATGTCATCTTCTTCGTTTACAAATTCTCATATTTATTTGTATTTTCAGATAACGTTCCAGCACAAAAAAAAACAATTAATATTTATATTTTTTATTTAAATTTATTTAGTATATTATTATTTATGTATTACCAACGCCATCTAGCGTCAGGTCCATGAATGTTTATCTCGATTGCAGATTTCACCAAATTATTCAAATAACCGATCGATAAAAATCACATAAAAAGCTTTCGATGTAATATTTAACTGGCGGTTATTTAAGACTTGGTGAAATGCGCACTTTTTGGTGTTATCATCTTTTCCTTCTAGTGTGCCTTTAAAACACTGTATTCGTATGAAATTTCAAATATCAGTATATATAATCGTGTCGGAAACAAGAGGGTCAGATCCTGTCTGCCCAGAAGTGGGCGACGTCGATGACGTAACTCCCGGCCATCGTCAATTCTTCCTGGGTGCAGCTGATCGGACACAGCGCACACTCCAGAAGGTGCGACAGGGTCTGCTCCGCGCCGCAGTCACATTCAGTCGGTCCGCTGTAAAACTGCAAGGCTTTCATTTGTGTCCTCATCTTGCATATTCCGGTGCGAAGTCTGTTAAGGGACCTCCAAAATATCAGTGTATAAATGTAACTCCTAAACGTATAAAGAATATTTAGAAATTATTACTATATCAATTCTCCGTTGTCTTTGAGGAAAAAATTTGCATGCGAAAAAAAACACACTTTGATGTACATTTTTCGTCCATCGGTTATTTTGATTAATAGTCTATGACAGGCATGTTACGCGGAAGTAATCAGATTCATTTTGACAAGTATTTTTAAATATTCCTTAACCCTTTCATTACGGCTCGGTTTGCATACAAATTATACTGTCAATTTTAAAACTAGTATTTGAAGCATAAATGCACTTATCTGGTCTATTTTCATATATCACATTGGTTCTTGCATCCTTTAGTTATCAGATGATGCGTAAAAAACTATTCTAAGAAAGTAGCAAAACGATATATCACGTCAACCAATGTCAACGATCGTGGAATCTTATGACGGCATATGCCGACAACCGATGCGAAAGGGTCTAGAAAAAAATTGGATGTGAAAAAAAACACTTTGATGCACATTTTGTTGTCTACGCTTATTTTGATTAATATGCTATGACAGCCATGCTACGTCGAAGCATTCAGATTAATTTTAACGAGAGATATTTTTAAATATTTCTTATCAATGCATCGCTTATAAAATGATTAAAAAAATGTTTTACTCAAGAAAATTAGCATTATTCTTGAGTATCTAAAGAAATAAATTATATTTATTAGAATATAGGCGTATATAAAAAGTAATAAAATAAAAATTAAAATCAATGAAAGTAGCTCCAAGATAAGAATTGTTTGCAGTGCCGGTTTTAGGAGGTGGCGAAGTGGGTCGGTGCCCCAGGGCGTCGAATAATCTAGGGGCGCCGAGGGCAAACAATATTTCTTAAATTTTTTAAATTAAAAACAATATGAGGCGCTTGAAAAAATTGCCTCAGGGCGCTGCAGGGACTAAAACCGGTACTGGTTGCTTGAAACAAACATGTGAAACGTTAGAATTTTCAATTATTTAGGTAAATATTTAGGCAACATGCTTACATATTTTATTTTCCTTAACGAATATAATCAATCGAATTTTTTGTGTTAAACTTCTTCAGTGGCTTTTATTAAATTTTTTTTTTTTTTATTCAAACAGTTTTCCTTAACAAATATAAAATTATATAAAAAAATGTTTAATAGATAGTAGATCGTTAAAAATATATATTTAATTACCTCATAATTATGTAAGAAATAAATATATACCTATATTATAACGGTATACCTATTATAGTGTTTTTTTAAGTTTATCATTTTCGTGTTTATTCTCAATGGATTTAAATAGCCATTACTCTAATGTATGTTTCAGTAATAACACGTAACATTTATATTAAAACTAAAACCAAGTAACGAGTATTTCGTGGGAATCCCTAGACGCTCATATATTTTAGGAAACATCATTTACTTGACAATTACAAAAGAGCAATAAACTTTAATTATTTTATGTAGTAATTACATTTTATATGATGTTATAAACACGTCATCGACAGTGATGAAATGTACGCGGGTTGTCCGTAAAATAAGGTTCCCATGGCGATGCTCTTAGATCGAAAAGTTACGGTTCGTAAGCTCTCCAAAATAATCCGTGATGTCAGCAAAACCTCTATTGACAAGATTTTGACACAGCTCATCGCAAAATTAGTCCCAAGTGACTACCATCTCTTTCCTGACATGAAGAAACACCTGAGTGGAACGCATTTCGGCGACAGAGAAGAGCTGGAAGAAGCGGTTCTCAGGTGATCTGCGTGGCTTGGCGGCAGATTTTTTGACCGGGCATTCAAAGCTCGTATACCGCATGCGAAAATTTGGATGGTGTATTAGGTCAAAGTCACTGCGGAAAAAATGTAGTTAATAGTAGGACCAGATATGTTAAAGACAAGAAAGTCAAATGGGTAGTTAATGTAGGCATTGTTAAATTTAAATAATCAGAACTGTTTTTAGACCCTGCGGCGCCCTAGGCCATTTTTTTTTCTGGCGCCCCATATTGTTTACATTTATAAAAATCTAAGCAAGATTGGTTGCACTCGGCGCCCTAGCTTATTCGACGCCCTGGGGCACTGACCCACTTCGCCACCCCCTTAAACCGGCACTGGTCATAGCGTGCGCTATCTTGTACAGAGGTCTCTATTATTTGATTTGTTAAGCAATTACGAAAATAAAAATTACACTGTTAACCCTATCAATGGATGTCTTCTTATAATATTTATTTGCAGAAATGCAAGCCTGTGATACGTTTCCATTAGCGCACGCTTATGCGTATTAGTTCTATACCAAGTTTTAGTTAGAACAGACGAATTCGGACACAAATTAGTATTTATATTTTTTAATAAATACGTTTTTTAATATCATATTTTATGTATATTTAATTAATAATATAATGACATTATATATACTGATATGTACTTGTAATAAATAATGAAATGGTGGCTCATACGAATGCAGTGTTTAAGGGCATTTCCTATCGATGTTTGTATGTTTGTATTTTTATTTTTGTATTACGTGTCCAGTAACTCTGTTTCAGCTTACTTCATGCTGTTGTCGATAGCTTCCGGAACGAATACCATCTATATGCTGACGGTCTTCCGCCTTGAAACCAACCAACTCTTCCCTGGACCAAATGAAACTACAGAAGTTTCATACGACGCTGTCAAAAAAGAACCTAAAAATGTCATTAACATAAGAAAAATCATTTTTATCAAAGAGTTGTTAATACATTCATAATCCAATTGAATACATGTTACATAAAATACAAACAAAAGATGGCTTTCAAATTTAATTGTGATTCAAATAGTTTCAAGCAATATATTTAATATAAAAAAAAACTATTTATACGAGTGTTTTATGACTATATATAACGCAACAGTGTTGCCAAATTATGCGATAATGCAATATTGCGTAGCATTATCGTATTGCTAATATTATACTATTGATATATTAACGTTTAAATGCCTAGTGGTCCCATACGGGATCGCAAATTTGCGTCGTTCAATGCCCTAGCAGACCAATGTTTGTAACGTTTCGTCGCACAATAGATTCTTCCATGAACTTACTTTAATACTATTATTACAAATTAATGTAATCCGATTGTGAAATGAACCATAAGCACTCCTGTATGGGACCGTAGGGCATTGAACATAGCAAATCTGCGGTCCTGTAAGGAAACCACTGGGCGTTTAAAGGATGATACATTAATTGTCACAAGAAATTGCAATATTGCAATTCGTATTGCTCATTGGATGGCTCTTCAATTGAATAAGAAAGATATGTTTTATAAATTTAAAAATAACGTATTTCTTGCTATTAATGTTTATAAAAATGTTATTCAAATAGATTAACATAGAAACGTTCTTTAAGTTTATTTATTTTTGAAATAGCTTTTTAAATCAGCATAAAATTCGCTTAAGCTCAGCTTAAATTGCAACTTTGAATATCATTTTTAAATTCATTTTATATGAAAAACGCAAAGTTGGCTTGATTGGCTTGAAACTAGGCTAACCGCACATTAAATTCGCTTTATAATGAAAGCTTACATTCAACCTATTAGTGGTTTTTTGGTTTATAAGCCGAATATAATTATACACACTTCATTGTGGACTTAAACCACAAACCACTAATTTCAAACATGGTTTTATAACAAACACTAAATCAAATGTAAATAAAAAAAATAAAAAACAGTAAATTTTTTTTTTAATCATTTTTTACAATCACTACTCCCTCTCTGCACACAAAGTGTTTCTATGGAAATGTAATAACAACTCTTTGATGGTCTGAAATTATTGCATATATTTTATAATGAATTTGACAGGGCCGCACTAAGGGAAGGGTTGGTTAACTGTCAATCTTCTTCCTCTTCTAAATGTTCTACCGGTAGTGAATTGAGATTTTCTTCATATTTCACAGTTGGGCATGGAGAGCGACGAGGTATATAGGATTGGATTTAATATTTACCTACCTAATATAAAATATATATATCATATCTATATACATAACAATTTTTTAATTAAGAAATTTTTGTTTGATTTGTCCCGCACTTACGCCACTGGAAAGAATATATATTTTTAAATAACATCATAAAAAAATGTTACTAAATAATTAATGGGCATTAATTATTTAGTAAGCGGTCACTAATAAATAACTCAAAAATAAATAAAAAATAAACATTTGGCAGAAGAAAATAAATAAATTTGCAGAAAATAATTAATGAATAGTAATTAATAATAGTTTAGTTTAGATTTCCATTTTATGGGTTAATTATTCATTAATTTTGCTTAATTTTTTACAAATATCGTATATATTAGTGCCATCATAATTTTATAACTGACCGAATTCACACTAGCACACTGGACACTGCCAATTTATTTAGTCTACTGCCGATTAATTTTACTCACTGCAAATCGATTTGACTAACTGCGAAAACCTTGAATTGGCTTGTATTTCTTTGCGCAGTTACTAATTCAAGATTTCGGCAGTAAGTTAAATCGATTGGCAGTTAATAAAATTAATCGGCGGTACACTGAATAAATTGGCAATATCCACTTTGTCAGTTTGAATGTGGTCAGTTATGAAATTAAAATTGCTGTAATATATTCGATATTGGTAAAAAATAATGTAAAATAAATGAATAATTAACGCATAAAATCGAAACCTAACCTATTATTAATTACTATTCATTAATTATTTCCTACCAATTTATTATTTTTCAATTGCATATTTTATTTTTATACTTACAAAAGATTATTTTTTACTTATCTTTTAAGGTATTTTTTGCTGACCGTTTACTTAATGATTAATGCCCATTAATTGAAATAAATACTGACACAAAGTGGTTAAATTCTTAATAAGGATCAAGCTTTATTATTTTGAGTATATTATTGATTCGGTAGCATTTTTAACCCATTAAAGAACGATAGTTAAAATCATCGTATTTTCTCTAAATTTGGTTTGCTTTGTAACAATTTTCCAGTGGTGTCCGTGGCGGACTTGGTTATCTTGATTTGCATTCTCTAACACTATAAGCTCACACGCAACATTTTCTAGTTTTGTGTATTGCTGTTGAGTGGTTGTGTGCGTGTGGTGTAAGCTTGCAGCCGACACGGCAAGCGACAAAAATCACTAGACGAGCGCTTGGGGTTCGAATTGAGTACATGAAAAAATACTTATAAGTATATCTACAATAGACTGGTATATAATATATAAACTATATCTTAATACAGATAATCATAAAATTATATACTTAAATTATGTTCAAACTAGTTGATTGCATCGAAAATTTTCTTCAATAATGTCACAACTCAAGAAAAGCCAATTTAATTAATTATTTTCAGTTTTAATTTGATTCAATTTTAACACATTAAAATTTTACTAAGCTTGTTAAAAAAAATGAGATCTATTATAAATAATAAATACTTATTTATTTACTTTGTTTTTACATGCATCACGTTAGATGTGACATATATTTAAGAGACTGTAGTTTCGACTTACTCGTAGCCTTCTCAATCCATCACTGTCAAGAGACAATTAAGCTGCATAATACTACGTAAGTGATCGAACACATTTATGTAAGAGAGGGCGTAGGGGGTGTGTCTATCAGGGAATGATAAGAGAGATAGATAATAACCATATCTGTCTCCCTATCATATCATTCCCTGATAGACACACACCCTTCCCTTCTCTTACATAAATGTGTTCGACCACTCACAAAAGTGTCATGCGGCTAAGTTGTCTCTTGACAGTGATGGATTGAGAAGGCTACGAGTTAGTCGAAACTGCAGTCTCCTAAATAGAGGCCATAACTAACGCGATCCATGTAAAAATAAAGATAAATAAATAAATATTTATTAAAGTATTTTTAATTGAATTCAATATTAAAACAATTTTGAGTTATGCCATTGTTGTAGAAAACACGTGATACAATAATCAAATGAACATTAAAAATCTAATATAGTTTTTTTTACTTATCTTTTTTTAATTATATTTATTTTTAAACTTATAAACTTGTTTTTAAGAACACTTAAACTAGTTTATTTTATTATAAGTAAACTAATTTAACTTTATTGAAAACTAGATTATTTGCTTAAAATCCTATTTAAGTTTTTTAAATATATTTTACAAATTTATTAAAGTTTTTTTTAATTAGTTAATAAAGCTTTTAAACTAGTTTATGATATGTATTCGCTAGTTTATTTATTTTTTGAGAATTAGTTTATATATATAAAAAAGTTGTTTATCACAAATTTATAAATTTGGTAATATAAATCATATATATAAATAATTTTATAGGTTTTCACTACTAGATTTGTAATTGTGGCTTTTGGGTTGAGCCGTGTGTGGCAAATTTCTTCTTTTCGCTGACATTTTGACCGCCATTGCATCTTCTTCAAGTCATCAATCTTAAAAGAGTTCCGCCGCATTTCGTCCCCAGACAATTCAATCAACGACACATCGGTAATGACGTGGGGTGCACTGGACGTCTGGTGCACGAGACATTTGGTGCACTTAACAAGTGGTGCACTAGATGTCTCGTTAACCTAACCTAATCGATGAGTCGTTGAACGAATTGTCTGGGGACGATAGGTCGCGACGCCGCCTTAAAAAGATGCCCAATGGCGGGCGAAATATCAGAGAGAAGAAGAAAATTGCCACACACGGCTCAACTCAAAAACCACACTCTTACGTCATACATATAAACTAGTTTTTTTTTATTGTAAATTAGTGAATTATTTCAAAACTAGTTTCATGTACATTAACTTGTTAAAAAAAAGTACTTTTCGTTATTTGATTAAATTAGTTTTATTTAATATTTATTTATTTTTAATTTAATGATTATTTAATATATTTATTATTTTCGTGTATTTTAATTATTTTTTAATTAATTATCATACAAATGTAAGCTAGTATATTACATTTTTTAACTAGTTTCATTAATTTTACGACTAGATTAATCAATTTAATTCACTAGTTTATTTTGTTAAACCAGTTTTCGCATACTCAAAACTATTTATGTTAATTTTGTGTATATGAAAACTGTTTTAAGTATGTGATATTTTAAATAAATAATTAGCGCTATATACTGAAACTAGAAAAACTTATAATATAGCAGATTATTTACATCATAGAAAACAATATACCATTGCTTAATGTAGTTTACCATGGTATTAAGGTATTTAATTATATTTATATAATTATGAAAAACGTATTTTAAAATGTCGACTAGTTTAAACTAGTTTAAACTGGTTTAACTTGTCTTTAATCTACTTTTATTATTTTGGATTAACTTCGCATAACCCCTGAGATTTTCAATATGAAAGAATGTAAGTTACAAACAATGTAAGGACTCAAAAATCTAAACTAGTTTATTTCTCACATAAATAGTTTTTAAACCAGTTAAATAATACTAACACTGGTTAAACAATACCGCTTCAACTAGTTTATTAGGCTTTATGATTATTTTTTTATACTACCAACACATTTATTGGAAAAATCTATAGCAAACCTACACTAGAAACTAGAACTTAATTATTTTATATCAAAACATCTTAATCATGACAGAAAAAATGTAGTTTAATTTAAAAAAATGAATATTTTGGTAAGATTAACTTGTTTTTACTTGCTGCAATTTACACTTCACCTCTTTAAAAGACAACAGAAAGCAATACATGACTTGGAAAAAAATCAATCTTGAAAATCAAACAAAAAACGTTGCAAATCAAAAATAAATGCAAAATTTAAGTAAATATTGATTAAATGTATTTAATATCGTATTTATATTTTGATTTGCTACTTGTCATGTCTTTTAAAAATACACTAACAAGAAATATACAACTTAACATTCAAAAATTAGTTTGTAAGACGAAGAACGTAGCAAATAAAAAATAAAATCAAACGTAAAATTACTCATATAGATTTTGATGACATGTTTCTATTTTAAACTTGCTTGTATTCTAGTATGAAAACATCGAGCAATACACTTATTATCACTAAAAAATAACTTTGATAAGCAACTAACGTGGCAAGTCAAAAAAATGTGCGATAAAACATAATATTTGTAATAATTATTTGGAAAACATATTTATATTTTGACTTATTTTAACATCTGACAAGGCAGTAGCAAGCAATATCCTTCTTGAAAAAACAATTTTACACAAAGAACGTGGCAACTCAAAAAAATGTATAATACAAATTTAAAAAAACATTATCTTTAAAATACATTTTAATAACATTTTTATATTTTGAATTGCTACCTCTTTAATAACGTGAACTTACTGCTTGATAGTACGTTACAAGACAAAAAAAAACGCTAGCAATATTCTTCTTGATCAAACATTTTTACACAAAGAACGTAGCAAGTCGAAAAGATATATAATTAAAACCAAAAATAACGTTTATATATAATACATTTTAATAACATTTTCATATATTGAATTGCTACTTCTTTAATAACGTGAAAAGGCAACTTATTGCTCGATAGTACGTTACAAGACAAAAAAAACGTAGCAAATCAAAACGTAAACGTAGTCAAATGTTGTGCTTTTCTTAGTATATGTTTGCTATAGACGGTTGCAAATTTATAAATCTCTATTGATTTTCTAGGTTTTGAACGAACAATTCACAATTATAAATTTTTCTATGGCTGGTTTACAAAGTGCTTCAATTTCTCATATGTTTTATACATTTTCTATCTCATTAAACCTTTATCATCACAATTGCTTAGTGATTATTAGAATGAAGTCATCATCGACAAGCATTAAAGCTTATATCAATCATGATGAACAACATGTGTTATTCATAATTCACAATGATCGACAAATTAATAATCTATAATTATTTCGATTTTTTCGTTCGATAGTTCTTGGTGGAATTCCATAATATCTCAGATATAAATAAAACGGTATTTAGAATTTATTCCACAATATATTTGTAGACGACATGTTTAGGCTATGTCGAGGGCCATTTTCAAGTCACTTAGTAAAGTGAGTGTTGGCTCTCTATATGTAAAGCAAAGAGTGAATGAAAAGGTGGATATGAATTGTGTGATGGGTGTATGTGTTTTGGAAATCAATAATGTATAAATAGAATTCATTGATGAAAACAACAAAATAATATCTATAATTAATTACAAAGGCCATTAAAAAACAATAAACATTTACATCAATAGATTAATTGCATTTCAGTAAGAATTTGAGGTAATTTTAACAAATTTATCGTATCCACCTTTTCACTCACTGCTTTATATAGAGCCAACACTCACATTACTAATTGACTTGAACATGGCCACTCGACGTGGCCGAAACATGTCGTCTACAAATATACTGTGGTACAAAATCATAATCTATATATATTGATATACACGAATTCAGTGCCGGCTTGAGACCCTGCGGCACCCTAGGGCAAAAAAAACCTGGCGCCCTCTATTATTTATTTATTGCGTAGTATAAAAAACTAAGCAAGTTAGGCCGCCCTCACCGCCCTTGGGTCACTCGGCGCCTTAGACAAACCCCCAAGAACGGTGTCATGACCTATCGTTCCCGGACAATTCGTTCAACGACTCATTGATAACGACCTGGGGCGCACTGGACGTTTGGTGCAAGGAACAACTGGTGCACTGGATATCTCGCTAACCTAACCCAAGCTAAGATTTTGACCCAACCTAACCTAACCTAAGAATTTGTCCAGTGATCGTAGAATCCAGAGATCTTTGGATCTCGTTAACGAAATAACTTAGGTTAGGTTAGCGAGACATCTAGTGCACCAGTTGTCCCGTGCATTGAATGCCCCGTGCACTAGATGTCCAGTGCGCCTCACGTCGTTACTGATGAGTCTTTGAACGAATTGTCTGGGAACTAAATGCGACGGAACCTTCTCTAATGGGTTATTATCGATATTATTATTTTGAATTTAGTTGTAAATTTATGAAAATGTTTATCGTTCTCTAATGTCCAAGTCGCTCATCTAACGACAATACTTTCGAGGATAAATCGTAGATAATTTTTTTTTTCAATAATTTAAGAATTCACTTTGAGATCCATTATAAATAATAGATATTTATTTATTTACCTTGTTTTTACATGGATCACGTTGGGTATGACCTCTGTTTAGAAGGCTGCAGTTTCGACAAACTCCTAGCCTTCTTCAATACGTCACTGTCAAGAGACAAGGTGTCTCTTGACAGTGACGGGTTGAGTAAGGCTATGAGTTAGTCGAAACTGCAGCCTTCTAACTGAGGTCATGCTCAACGTGATCCATGTAAATAAATAAATATTTATTTTTTATAATGGATCTCAAAGTAAATCCTTAAAACATTTAAAATAAATATATAATAAATTATTTACGATGTATGCTTATATACAACGTTTAGTCATCCTCAAAATGGCAAGCGTCATATAATATATAGATAAGATTTATCTATTTACAGTCAATATGTATTCTCATATACAAGTTTTTATATTTAAAAAATACAATTAAGTAAATTAGTAGGAAACACATTTTTTTATATTACACAATTTTGGCTTGATTTTAAATGAATTTAAAAATAACACGTAAGCTTGATAGCTGGTTTTATTTAGCTTGAGATGTATTTTGGCTGTTTTTCATAGCTTTTTTAGCTACGTTGAAAGATAAAAATATTATTATGTTAGCGGCTGGAGCCTAGACAAAGCGGTACGTATAGAAGAATCTTTGTGCATAAACAACAGCTGCCTTTTCTTCAAGCCCCCGGGCTCGCGCCATCCTGGAAGGCCGCCGAGAACTATGCATATAATGTACTCGGCGAAGCTGCGGGAGGCAGAGCTGACATGGGTGAGGCGAAGACAATGGCGACTGAAAGATCTCTGTTGCGGCAGTTCATGATGACCGTAGGGCAGCGGACATGATGATGATGATGATGATTTATTCTAACATGTATTTGATGACTTCTTTCTTAGCAAGCGATTTTTAATTAGTTTTAAGGTAGGCGAACTTAGAATACATTTTTACAAATCAGTTAAAAAAAAAAATTAATCAAATCGTAGAAAAGATATCAAAACCATAAAGGTTATTGTCTAGTCTTCTTCTTTGTAGTATCAATCCGGTGGATTGGTTTGCAGCAACAAAATCTTGCATCTTGATCTTCACTCTTCTCGATCTTTTGGCACCCTTTTAAGGTCAGCATAAGTACTATGTCCAACATAAGTACTATGTACAACATAAGTAACATGTCCCCGAACACTTGCTGCAAATACTCCAGTCTAGGGCGCCCTCTGCAGTTTCTCCCTTCAAGCAACCCTTCCAAAATGCCATGAAGAAGACCATCGACACATATATTTGACTGATACAAATATAAAGAATATATATATCAAACACGTGTGCATTGTGCTTAGAGCAAATACTCTGGCGTGACTCTAATAACATAGCGTGACTTAAACTTCATAGCCGTGTTGCGTGTTCCCATTTTATAATATTTACGAATATGTATTAAGAATTATGCAAAAAAACGGTTCGTCGGGATAATATTTGTGAGGGGACCATAATATTTAGATCGGAAAAACAATAAATCGGAAAACAGTTTATGCGGGATTATTTAACATTGTTCTTATGCGTGATTGCCGGGACAAAATTAACAAATTATGCGGAAAAACGAAACCAGTACCGTCTTTAGACCCTGCGGCGCCCTAGGGCATTTTTTTCTGGCGTCTCATATTGTTTATATTTAAAAAAATCTATGTCAGATTAGTTGCCCTCGGCGCCTTTAGCTAAGTTGATGCCCTGGGGCACCGACCCACTTCACCAACCCCTAAAACTGGCACTGAACGAAACAATGAGGTTCCACTGTAGACGTTAACTCTTACCCTGCCATTTACGCGCATAGACGTACAAGCAATCCGTGCCTTAACTACCATCTACGTGCATAGACGTAAATCGCCAGTATGAATGTTTCGAATACTGAAATAGCTTGGCGTGTCATAGTTGACAGAGTATATTTCTTTGCCAGGAAAAGGGTTAAATATTCCAAATATTAATTCAAATTATCTTAAATACGCAATCCAACTCACAGTTACTTTATCAGATACATTGCTTAGATTTTTTATCAAGTGATGTCCATTAGGTTCGTCGTTCATTCAAAGGATGCGATTGTATTCATCTCTAGAGTTATGTCCTTCTCTATTCTCGACTGCCGGGATGTTTACTGCCTTTGTGGGATCCCGCGTCCCGTTCCCGAGGATCAACGGGACATAAAGGCGGGCCCCGCGTCCCGTAAATTCCCGAAACGCTCTCGCATTGTGAAGCAGCGTTCGGGGAGCGGTCTACTTGTTGACTATGGGACGGTTTTTGCGAGGGATTTCCAAAGTGATTGATGAACTAGGGGCACGTTGTTTTACGGCAACAGATGAAAGTGGGTAAAAAAAGATAATGCTAGTCAAGTAAGATCATTGTAAGATAAACTATAAGTGTTTAGTAGATTAGATTTTTTTCCTTTTAACATCCCATTTACTTAAAGATCACCAAATAGTTATCAGATCGTGTGGTGGCGAAATGAGAAGCAGATGAACAACACACAGACTTTTTCAGAAGCACATATATATTCGATAAACTTGGCAAACTCTCCGGCCCGGGGCAGAGCGTATGCTTTCAGACCCCAGCCGAATCATAACGCTAAGCGCTTGTAGAGGGAGATAACCCAGCGCCGCAAGTAGCGATCTTCAACTAATCGCGCACCAATGACAGACAGCCACGTACAATACTAATGGCACACCTATGAACGGAATTGTCAAAAAACCAATATGGCAACACATACATGCCCGACGAGTGAACAAAAAGAAACGAAAAATTGCATATTGAGGTTTTAGGCATCAGTCTGCAAGCGCTATATCAAGCTGATTTCACATTTTTCGATCAATAATTTGTAATTCTTCTTTCGATATCCGTTCGATATCTGGAACACGGTGTTACGACCTATCGTTCCCAAACAATTTCCCGAACACGTCTGGTGCACTGCACATTTGGTGCACGGGGCAGCTGGTGCACTGGATGTCTCGCTAATCTAACGTAACCTAACCTAAACTTACTAAATCTGCGGCCTGTCAACATATGATATTTAGTTTTATTACTAGTTTGAAGTCGATAACAGTGATTTCTTAAAATTCATCGCAAAAGGAGAATTTCTCATCGGTTCAGAGCCCCTGCTTTAAATATTCGAAATATATAAATTATTTAGTTATTTTTTGTATTATTAAAGACAGTTTATACAAAGTTATAATTCTAAAGCTTCTTGTAAAAGATTAAATAGTATTTTAGTGTAAGGAAAAATTGTTATAATAGGCTTTGATTCAAGTTCTCAAAGAGTTGCATGGCGCTTAAGTCTTTGTGATCGTACACCGCGAGGCTATGAAATACATTTATTTATATAAGTACACGGTGTTTAGAGAGTATTGCTTGAATATGAAATGTATAAAGGTGTGAATTAGCGTAGTTATTTACTGGATGGACGGCAATTACAATAATTTGCTAAGTTTTTATTGTAAATTTAATAGTCCATAGCGTCTTAACATTTAATCTGGTTACAAAACTTAAATTCATAAATTGTAGAAAAATGACAATTTTATTTTTTGTGTTTGGTAAATTTTCGTCAAATTGTTATTTTATGGCGAAAAACAATAAAAATATTTCATTTTTAGAGTAATTTGTTCAACATTTTTTTTTAAATAATAAAATGAACGACAATGAATCAAATAATTTTTGTCTTTTAATTAAATGATTTAATTACCAAAAAAATATTTAGAACGAATAACGATAAAAATAAAGATAACCTATAATTTAAAAAATATATCCATACATTGAATTATTGCAATACATATACGAGTATTTCATAATTTTTGCAATACACTATTTATACCGTATATTTAAAAAAAAAAACATTGTAATCACCAATTTAAAGCTCACTTCTCTTTTTAAAGCTTTTATACCAATCCCAATGTGAAGCATTTGGTCTTCACAATCTTCACCAAATACCCTTTCTCGTCGCAAATTTGCCGCGCATTCCGAATGGCAACTATTTTTTTTTGGCAGCATTTAATTAATTAGTGGGCAGTTATTATTTAGCAAACGGTCAGTAATACTCGTAAATACCTAAAAAGGTAATTAAAAAAAATATTAATTAGCAGCAGAAAAATATCAATCGGCAGTAGAAAAGTAATAAATAAGCAGGTTATAATTAATGAATGTTAATTAATCATAGGAAAGGTTTCCATTTAACGGGTTAATTGTTTATTATTTTTTACCAATATTGAATTTTTACAGCCGTTTTAATTTTATAACTGACGACATTCATACTGACATATTGGATACTGTCAATTTATTTAGTCACTTGCCGATTAATTTCAGTTACCGCCAATTGATTCAACTTACTGCCTAAAACCTTGAATTAGTTACTAAGCAAAGAAATACAGACCATTCCAAATACCTACCTTTATGTTTTTATTTTTTATTTTTTTATTATATATAGAAAAAATAAATAAAATCCTTATGGAAGATGATAATTGGTGTTACAGTGATTACTAATGTTTTAGGATCTTATGAAAAGCATGAATTAAATACGTTAATTAAAAAAGAAGAAGATAATACGTAGGACTTGTATTCAATAGGTATTAATTATATTAATAAACATCACACAAAGCTTCAAAATTGATTTTAGCACATTTGTAATATAATATAACATTGTAAGTACGCTTCATATATATATTTTTAATTTCATACATTTATATTTAATATTTTATTAATCGATTGGTTTTAACTCACCTGTATTAAGTAGAAACAAGCTTTACAAACTAAAAAAATATTTTTGAGTTTGATTTTTATTTTTGGAATTTTTAAATTATTATTAACTAATTAGAGTGATTTTTAAATATTTACTAAATAATATTTATGAATTATAAGTAATTTATTTTGATAACTATTAAATGTTTTTAAATAATAAGTAACCTTTAAAAAAACAGATTTTTCCATAACAAAAAACTGGATTTAAGTAACCGTTTACGTTTTAGTTTAAAAATGGTAAAAATATTACCATAAAGTGTATGTACATTATTTCAAAAATATTCTAAGTGTACTTCATATATAGAATCTATTAATTTAAAAAAATGGTTATTTACTGTTTAAAAAATATATAACTATCACAGAAAAAATTATCTGTTAAAATCCACACATAAATCATTTATAAATAAAAACAAAATATACACATTTTGTAGTTAAGATATTGGTGAAGAAAAAGTGGGGTTATGTCAAATAACATTGGTTTTCTAAATAAAATGTAATGGATAGCTTAAATTAAATTAAACTATCATAAATAAAACAAAAACATAAAAAGAAGTACATTTTATGTATTTAAAACAATTATAAAATGATATTTTATTTGATTGAAAGTGTATTTTCAAATATTTTTGTTCCATTTGTTTCAATTGTTTTAAGAATACATTTTTTTAAATATTTAGTTACTTGAGATTTTTTTTTCGTGAAATATATAATATATTATTCTTTTTTATGTAATTTAGATATTCAACGTGGGATTATATATTAAATTAGAAAAATAGTTAAATTTTCATGAGTTTTACATTCAGAGTTCATAAATTATACGACGAAAAAACATTATAACAACAAATAGTAAATTCAACTAATGGATTAAACAAGTTTTACTTTTCGGTGTTTATATTGCTCACGTTTCATATTGTAAAATAAGCTGTCGTTAAGATATAGCTTTAAGAATGATGGAATTGTGAAATATAAGCTTGAAAATAGAAAACAAAAACTTTTGTTTTTCTCCATTTTTTGAATTTTTGAAAAATTCTATTCTTTCACTATAAATATTACATACAACACGTAATGTTTTTGAATGGTATTTATTAAAGGTAAGCTTATACATAGTGAATTGATGAAATGGCTTTGAAATTTATAATATTTTTTACTATTGGGTATACAAATAAAATGAAAAATATATATAGTGTTGTTTGTTTTTCCTTCACACTAAAAGATCAGTTGTTAATATTTGAGCCCTGTATTATTTTAATTCGAGTATTTTTACATATGATAAATAATTAATTTAATTTTCTTTATGTTTGTATTCTCAAAGTATTAGTTCATTAAGACATGAGAATATGTCATGTCTAATTATATAATGAGTATGTCGTTTATATATAAATTTATAAATTTAAAATACACACGTTTTTATAAATCTGCAACATGCAGTTTGACAAGCTTAATGCGCAATATTATTATTTTTAATTTAAAAGATAACTGGAAACAAATTTGTTACAAAAACAACAAAATGAACAATTAATTGATAATTAAATACTATAAATGCCACATATATTTACGTGGTAAAATGTTACTGGTAGTGTACTATAAAGAATATAGTTTTCACTAACGACAGCAATCCTTAAACTAATTTTAAGTCAATAATATCTGCACAATGTAGCCATATAAAATTTAAAAAAAAACAATGCTACCTAAAAAAGAATATTTTTTTAAAAAGTTCCAAATTTTAAAAATGAGCAGAAATATTTTTCGAGTTTTCAATTACGAATTTGATTCCAATTAACAAAACTGATTCGAATGACATATTATTTTCGTTTGAACTGAATTCAGTTTCGACGAGCGCTACACACAGCTATTTAGATTCCTGCAAAAATGATATTGATTCAAAATTTTATGACGTGATATTGACATGGAAATGTTTAAAATAATTGGTAGTTTTTGTTACAATTTTTTAATTAATATTTTTAATCTACAAAATTGCCAATTTTAAGCATTCCCATGTTAAATAATTTGTGACTCATCCAGGGTTTGTGATATTTTAACAACAAAATATGGGATCTTGGACAATTTTCAAAAATTGACATCTAGAAATTGAAATGTTTCGGCAAATTTATTTTAAAAAATCGGAATTTTGCCACGATCATATGAAATTTACAAACATCTTGGCATATTTTCATTATTTTACGCATAAAGCTTACAAATTCACAACAAACATCATCTTAAATGTCATTTTCGTCACTAATTAATCGGAGAAAAATAAACGGCAGATGCTGGGATTTGATCTTCAACGGTTTATAAATATTAGAATATTGACTCTTATAAAAGTTATGTATAGTAAATTACTTCATTAGTGATTTTCATGATTATTACATTTTTATTATTTTTGATTTTCATATTCATTCCATATTAGGAACATATGGTCACCAAGAGATCTAGAAACAAATAATAAAATTCTCTCATGTATTGGTCAAAGTTTTTCTAAGATTGATTTTTCTACAGAGTTTATTGAAATGTAAATAAAGTCAATTAATTGGTCATAGATTTTGTATCCAAGAATCTACGTAGAGTCAAAATCCAATTGCGCAAATCTTTATCAAGAAGTACGAGGGGATAATAAACAATTACACACAACTGATATTGGAAGTCTTCTTGTAAATAGGGTTATTCATATTAAGAAGTCAATAATTTGTTCATGGATATCATATTCACGGATATAAGTTATGTCAAGATTACATTGCTCAAATTCTGTTTAATACATTATAAAACAAAAATCACATACAAACAAAACGTATATAAAAAATACAGAAGTTTGTTATTCAAACGAAAAATCAATCAGTTGGCCATAGATTTTACAAACTTTGTTGAACTAAGATCTTAATATGTTTCGTATTCAAGGATATAGGTTAAGTCAAGATCCCATGGCACAAACCCTGTTCAAGCTAACATCTCACGAACATATCAGATATTGGTACACACACAACATCTCTTATTACACATGCAACAGATACTTAAACACATATAACAGATATTGGTACATATACAACAGATACTGGTACACACACAACATATACTAATACACATATAACATATATATGTACACACACAACAGATACTGGTACACACACAACAGATCTTATTACACATGCAACAGATACTGGTACACATATAACAGATACTAATATACATATGAAATATATAGATACACACACAACAGATACTATTACACATAAAATATATTGATACACATACAACAGATACTGGTACACACACGACAAATCTTAGAACACACACAACAAATCTTGGAACTCACACATAAAACTAGTATATAATGATGAACAAACAACAGATCTTGGTACAGAATATCAAATACAGGTACACACGCAACAGATCGTGATACATGGACAACTCATTAAAATACGAACACAACAGATTTTGGTAAACAAAAACAGATATTGATACACAACAACACATACTTGTACACACGACAAATCTTGTTGAACTTACAACAGATCTTAGTACACACATTACTGTGTGTTATCTTATTACACACACGACATATCTTAGTACACACATTAGTGTGTGTTATGTTACTACACACACGACAGCTGTCGCCACACACAGCAGACACAGGTCACAGACCGTGGAGTGGCGGCCTGTAGCAGCGTGTTGCTTGCAGACCACCACGCTGATCGGACTGCTGAAGACGGCGCGGCTGCTGCGCCTGGTGAGGGTCGCCCGCAAGATCGACCGCTACTCGGAGTACGGCACCGCGGTGCTGCTGCTGCTCATGGCGACCTTCGTGCTCATCGCGCACTGGCTGGCTTGCATCTGGTGAGCCCACTTGTACCTTAACTTACCGCTTAAATTGCTCGTCGAATATAATCAAGAAGTTGGAGATGTACGCCTTTTAGGTGAGTCGTCATGCTCGTTATTCTAGAACTCATTCACACATCAAGGATAGACAGACATGTTGATATGTATCTTGTATCACTAGTTCTAAACTCACACACACTTCACGAGTAGTCATAAAACCGATAGATGCTACTAATTATCAATGTTTACATGTCCCCAACTTATTTCCACATCATATATCTATTGATATTCTCCTCTCGAAAATAAGCATCGAATTACTGGGTGAAGATGGATGAGCAGATTAATAACGCAAAGAACTTGTTTTCTAAGCACAATTCTCGTTTATTATAAAGACTTGATTTCTACGCCCGACCGGCATGACATTTCGCCAGCTGGAGCGCGAGTCCATTGACAACTGCCGGACACTGTGGCGTGCCGCGCTGTCAATGATCGCGGCAAAAAAGCGAATTAAAGATGACAGTTTCACCAACATGAAATGGAGCAACTGTCATAACAAATAAACTGACGTATGCAAACACAGTGTATTATTATATAACTAAAACTATCATTATTAGATGTGCATGTCAGGCGAGCGAACATAAATAAGAGACAAAAGATCGTTTTTCGAGGCTTTACGGCATCAGCTTAAAAGAGCTATATCTAGCTGATATCAATAGGTATATCATACGTGCGTATTTGTTTATGTTGTTTCAATCAATTTTATTTATCGACATCAATGTTAACTTTACGTGTCACCTTCTGGTATGTTCTTGCAGGTATGCTATAGGCAACATAGAGCGTCCCCAGCTGACGTCTCCTATAGGCTGGTTGGATAGCCTAGCCAAAGAGATGGACACGGAGTACTACTCCAACCAAACTGGAGGACCCACGCTCAGATCCCGATACATCACAGCTCTGTACTTCACGTGCACTTCCCTGACTAGTGTCGGCTTCGGGAACGTTGCTCCAGTCACAGATGCAGAGAAGGGGTTCACCATATTCGTGATGCTTGTCGGATGTAAGTCTTAAGCGGATGTAATCCAGCCCTTACCAGATTAACCTTACCTAGTTTTATCTTACATAACTCTACCTAAAGGGTTCGGGCACGTTCCTCTAGTCACCGATTCAAAACAGGGGTTCACCATATTCGTGATGCTTGTCGGATGTAAGTTCTAATAAGATGTAACCTAACGTAAGTTAACCTAACCTATCCTTACATAACCTAACCTAATGGGCTTGGGAATGTTGCTCCAGTCACTGATGCAGAGAAGGGGTTCACTATATTCGTGATGCTTGTCGTATCTTACTTCAAACCTGATGTAAACTAACTTAACTTGTCTGGAGCCTAACCTTATTTAAGCTAGGAATAAAAACATAAGATAACCTAATCAAAAAGGGAGTCAGCATGGAAACTTAGTGAAAAGAAACAACAATGCCAGCAAAAATATGTTTAGGAAATGTTTGACCAGACATGACTAATAAAGTAATATTACCCCACAGAGATGTAATTTTCAACATTTCTCGAAAATCCATCTTTTTCCTTATAAATTTGACCAAATATTCGTTTATCTCCGCAACGTATTCATATATTTGCCACGAAACCTAACCTTAAAATTATTTGTACATTAGTTCTTCTAATTTGACATATTGTAGCGTTTAATAATTAGCTATATAAGTAATGAAACTAAGTTGATAAATCCAGCTGCGTCATTAACGGTATGTTTTCAATTCTAAACTCAACATTTTGATACGCTTGGTGAAAACCCTTCCTGTCCCGTCCTGTTTTTGGAGACCCAGATGGGGACCCGTTACTAGACGCACGTAAAAAGCTACTTGTAAGAGAGTGGCTGAAGGCCTTCCCGTGATTTTAAATGCATCAGTTAGATATCAAATAGACCTCAGTCTAAGGCTGTGAAATTAGTATACTACTGCGAGTCTCGAATTGCCTTCTTTGGTAACACGTTGCTAACTACGAAATACGTGGGAATGGATAAGGAAATGGAGAAGTTTCGAAATGGATTCTGCAAATGGCAGACATCAGTTAGGAGTCATTACTTGCGTCTGCACTCTTGCAGACGGACGCTCAGAAGCGCTAAAAAGCACCGTAATTTCGTTTATTAGCAACGAAGTCCTGGTATCCTCTGGACCTGATGCCGGCCGGTTTTTTTCAACAACATTTGATTCGAATTCTTTCTGCTTTCAGCACTGATGTACGCGAGTATATTTGGCAACGTTTCCGCCATCATCCAGCGGCTGTACTCAGGCACCGCCAGGTATCACACGCAGATCTTGAGGGTCAGAGAGTTCATCAGATTCCATCAGGTAAACACATTATTTCTTTTAATTTAATGATAATATAATGTATTATACAACTTTGTTTATTAAATATATACTTTTACAAAAGACGCTCGCAAAAAAGCAAACATTTTGAAAGTGGCTGAAAGCCTTCCCACAACTTTAATGCAGCTCATAGCACAACAAAAAATGACCCCAGATTTTCATATTAGTACACTACACGCGTTTCTTAAATTGCCTTCCTTGGTGATTTGTTGCTGGGTTGCGAATAGCTTAATGATTAGTGGTTACCTGTTAGTCCGACATGACCGATGCAAAAAGCGGAATCTCGAGAACGATGGAGAATAAAACGGGAGGCCTACGTTCAACAGTTGACGGATACAGGCTGACGATGATGACTTTACTGACAATATTAGACATTTAACATAATGAAGCTGATACACAATTGGTTTCTTCTTTCAGATCCCCAACCCTTTGAGACAACGTCTGGAAGAGTACTTCCAGCATGCCTGGGCTTACACCAATGGTATTGACACCAGCAGCGTCCTCAAAGGGTTCCCGGAGTGTCTACAAGCTGACATCTGCCTTCACCTCAATAGGAACTTGCTCACCAAGTGTAATGCTTTTGAAGGAGCCAGCCCTGGTTGCCTTAGGTATGGTTGCAATTCCATTAAATCTCTATCAATCACAAAAAATAGAAAAAAACAACATCAATGTAACAAGAATCAACCTCATCCGCACTGGGAAGCCCAAACGCCTGTACTTCTTCGTACTTAGTTTTAGCTCTCTTTTTTCAGCCGGAGAATATGTAGCCCTAATTTGGGGTCGATCAGCCCATTGTAAACAAGTGGATATTGCACTTAATAATGCATGCAGAGTCGTCACAAGCTGTCCCAAATCAACACGCTTCCACTGGATATCTATTTTCGAGCGTTATGCGCGTTGGGTACCAACAGTCAGTGTTCCCATCACAATTTCTTTAAAATTTTCTTTTTCTACATCAATTTTAACCCGTTTTTGCTCCATATCGACCATGATATTCTGTATTTACGCAGTTTTGTTCCACAATGACAACGCTTTACTTAACTTTCACATTGACTTTGTTCTCCTTAACTTCCAGAGCTCTCTCGCTGAGGTTCCGGACAACACACGCACCTCCTGGAGAAACTTTGGTACACAGAGGAGATGCATTATGTTCATTGTACTTCATAGCGAGAGGATCCATAGAGATTGTTAGAGATGACATCGTCATGGCCATATTGGGTAAGTTTGAAGATTCACATAATTATTCCATGTTATGCTTTTCTCCTTGAAAAAGTCTTATACACAGAGGAAAGTCACGCTCTCTATTTCGCATGTGTAAGTCGTTTATGGGGTAAAATGCGAGCAATGCAAGACAAAGATGCAAGATCTACTCTTAACCATAAAACCAGTACTGCCATTGAAGGAAAGTCATTGTACCGGCAACATAACTAAAAAATGATCGGGATTGAGTTGGTTCTTTTCAGAACTGCTCTTTTTGACCGTAAAATGACTTCTTGAAGGCAATTTACTATCATTTTATACATATTTCAACTTTTTTAATTAATCACAGCTATAATCGAATGTATAAATATTGAATTTCGTTCAATATTTTTTGTGTTACGATAGTTATGTGTTATATTCTGTTTGTAAGTTTCAGCCAAACTTAATCCGCAAAATCTGCTCAAGTTGATACTGTTATTTTAAGTAGACTTGTCACAAGAAGATAATCTTATCTTGCATTCGACTAACATTGAATATTTTTTATTATCAAGATTGATTAGGTTCTTTTAAAGATCGCTCTTCCTAACCTATGTTACTATGATACAATGTTCTTTCTGTAAGCATAAGCCAAACTTAATCAACAGATATCTGCTAAAGATTGCTGTTATTTAGAATATACTTGCCACAGAAAGGTCATCTTATCTTGCATTCAGTCGTCACTAAAGAAATTAGTTTGTTTTTTTCAGAACCGCGCACAGAGATCTGCTGTATGTTATTATAATTTTGTATAGACTTGTCAAAGGATGGTCATCTTATGTTGCATTAATTGATATCTAAGATGTTTTGTAGCAGGGCTTGGGTTCTTTTTAAAATCACGCACATAGATCTGCTATAGATGTGTCAAGTTAAGATATGTAATCAAGTTAAGACTTAACACAAAAATATCATCTAATCTTGCATTAAACTAACCCTGAAGCTGCTTAGATGCTATGATGGTTATTTTCAGAACCACGCACGGAGATCTGCTACAGATTACTGTAATTTTGAGTTTACTTCTCACAGAAATTCAATTCTCAAATTGCATTTAATTGACATTTAAAATGTTTAGTTGCCAAGATTGGGTTCTTTTCAGAAACGCGCAAATATAACTACCACAGATTACTGTTATTTTAAGTAAACTTCTTACAGAAAAATATTTTTTTTAGCATTATATTGACGATTGAGATGTTTTGCTGTCGTTTTTCAGGCAAGGACGACATCTTCGGCGAAAACCCCGTGGCGCACACGACGATGGGTAGATCAGCGTGCCGCGTGCGTGCACTGACGTACTGCGACCTGCACCGCGTGCTGAGAGATGACCTCGCTGACGTGCTGGAGCTTTATCCAGAGTTCGCGCACAACTTTGCCAGAAATCTGGAGCTCACCTTCAACCTCAGAGACGTAACTATGACATTGTAGCAACTAGATTACGGAACCTAACCTTTAAACACCCAGTGGTCCAATACGGGACCGCAAATTTGCGTCATTTAATGCCCTAGCAGGCCAATGTTTGTAATGTTTCGTCGCACAATAGATTCTTCCATGAACTTACTTTAATACTATTATTACAAATTAATGTCATCCGATTGTGAAATGAACCATAAGCACTCCTGTATGGGACCGTAGGGCATTGAACGACGCGAATTTGCGGTCCTGTAAGGAAACCACTGGGCGTTTAATTGGCTATTTTTTAAGATGGCTGCGCGTGCTACCTTGCAAGAGTAGCATACAAGGTTAGAATATGAGTGTGACAACCAGTTAAAGAACATAGGATTATATTCCATGTTTCATTAATTACGCCCTTACTTTCAACGATATCTTTGATGTAGTTTAACAGCAAGGGTCCCAAGCAGCAGTTCAAAAAGGTCCTCCCAAAAAATGGCAGAGACTGCCAAGCGACAACACAGAACGCGTCTCGTATTCTCATGGATGATGCACTCCATCAGATCTTGTCTTGCTGTATGTTGTATGCTTGAATCGCATGGATGAGCGTCGCAAGAGGAGAGGCCAAACCTTTTTAGGAATTATCTGAATATTCCGTGTCCAGTAAACACCTGCGTAAGATGAAAGTCTACACAGTTCTTCTTTTTCCACGTCAATAAATGATCGATGGATGAAAAGAAAGACTTGGTTATTCATTTTTAACTTGAGATACGTAGATATATTATTGTCGTCTTCGTAGTATCAATCCCCTCCACAATATCGTGAAGAATACCATCGTGGCGCATGATGTGACCGATCCATCGGGCTCGCCTCTCTGAGATGGTTCTTATTAGGTGCCTATCTTCTTGATTATCCTGATAACCTCGTTGTTCGTGGCGTGGTCTCTCCAGAAAATTCCGAGAATTCTTCTGTATGACCACACCTTATATTATTGTATCAGTTAGCTTAAGTTTTTTTGGCCTACTTCTCTTTGCGCTCTAGGGCTGCAAATTTTTTGTGATACGATTCTGAAACAATTTCGGAAACCTTTTTTTTTTTTTATATTTTTGAATTGTTTATACCTTAAAACCTCGATATAACGGACCTTTTTTTTTTACGAAATTCGGTTATAACGGACAATATCATGTCAAATATAAAAATCGGCCCGTGAATAAATGACCCCTACAATAGTGGGCGAAATATCGGAGGGCATAATAAATTCGACACTTATGGCTTAATCCAATAGACACAATTTCACATACTTAGATTTTTAAAGTAGTTGTATTTGTATTTGTAGGAGCTCCAGCCAGGAGTGCAGGGAAGGCCAAGGAGGGTCCGCGCTCCCAAAGAGGGCCGTCCTGCTGCTAGCCGAGGAGATAGTTTAGCAGACAGACAGGTTCACTTGAAACTCTTCTAACTAAAATTATATAAAATTACAGTCCATGTCTATAAGAGTAACACCCTTATGCAGAAACATTACTTAAGATTTGAAGTGAGTCGAGGTCTTGAAGTTTCTTCACTGTACTCATTTCTACCCGTATGCAGAGTCATATTTGGCTTATTTAGCATTTTTCAGGATAACCAATTGAGATAGCTCAGCCCGCGACTCTCCTCAAATCTTAAGAAATGTTTCTGCATACGGGTGTTATGTTGGTAAGCTTTAAGTCAATGAATATCTCTGCATATGGATATAAAACAGTGTAGCTATTATAGGTTGGTTGCCTTAAGGAATGTTTCTGCGTACAGGAGTAAAAAAACGGGTCCCCTTCCCTGCCAGAGTCAGAATTATCTCTTCAACCCCTTATAAAGCCCCCTAGACAGCCAGGAAGCACACTTTGAGAGCCTTTGACTTAACCCTTTACGTGCGAAATAATATTTCATAAAAATTCACGAAAAAAGTCAATTAGTCAATGAAAAATATAGTTTAATATTTAAGGACGATTTCTTTTAATGTGTTTTGATTGGTCAGTGCTGCATTTATATTCACCTTTCAGAACTAAATTAAATAAATCCATTATTATTTTTAAAAAAGGGCAAATTTGAAACATATGTAGAATGACTAACAACTTAATACATACCGTAAAAAAAATCTGACGAAGAAATGTCTTAATACGAAACAAAATTATATTGAATATAGTATTCGGATAAATCCGCATCTCGCACTGAAGCGACGTGTTTTTTTCAGGGCGTGGGATAAATCCGCTCCTCGCACTTAAGAGCAGTGCAAATTGGTGCGGATATATGCGCACCTCGCATCTAAAGGGTTAAACTAGAGGTTCCCAATCGTTGTCGGTTTGTGGCTCTCTTTATAATAGGTAAAACGCAATTCAATGTCATATATACTGACGCGTCACTTTAAAATCAGTTTATCAAATGTTGTCGTTGAGTTAGCACGTCGTGGTTGGTATCATTTTGAAACTCTATGGTCTAAGATATATATATATCTATATACTTATACAACGGAGTAAAAAAATAAAAAAATATGTTGTCTTTAGTACTGAAATTGTTTAACTTTAGGAACCACTGGTCTAAAGCATGCAAATCAAGTTAGAACAGATTTTTTTAATGTTTGTTTGATCTAAACATAAATGTGTTTTGGTTGGCGGTATTTTTAGGATTCGAACAGCAGCGATGAGTCGGAATCTGGTCGGGGGATTCTAGAATTCTGTCCGGACAAGGCGGGCCAAGATGTGACCCCTCTGAACCTCCAGTTTGGTCAGGAGAAGAGGAGCACCACGCTGCAGTCCATCACCGGTGAGAGAACCAACGACATGTGGTCTACGACACTCACCACACGGCTCACTTGACCACCACAACACTGACACAAAAATACACTGCTGCACAAACACTCTATCCTTTATTCTGCCACATCCTTGACATGTACGTTCCATATATGGTACATATGGTCACCAAAAACTGCCGCCACTTTGTTCTGTCAGCTGCCACTGTCCGTTTCTCGTTCTAGTAGATATGCACTTGAAGGTCTACTTAAGGAACATGTTTTTGACAACCTCTAGAACAGAAGTCCAAGTATTTGAAGAAACAGTAGCTGTAGTATCCGCGAGGTATATTTTTTATGATTTGGTTATCGTTTTTTTTTAAGATAATCTGATAATTACACCGACGTTCACGAAGCTTACACTATTTTTTGCTTAATTGTGTAAACCGATACATTTTTGTGGTACAAAAGCCACTTTTCACCCTTCCAATTTCAGTCGTTTTTTTTTTCGAATTACTTATATAAAGCCAGCTCGACTCCCACCTTAATCGGTGCCATAGTACTTGAAGCGACCTCTGGTGGCGGCGATTCTATCGACATGTATGGAATATACAAGTTAAAATTATTAGACAGGCATAGATATTGAAATTGGTACAATTCATAAGACAGAAGTCCACCAAAATCTTTTTTTTTTAAATTACCTCTGATCATTAACCCGACGCTCTCGAGGCCTATACCATTTGGTTTTAATGAATGGTCTAACGTAAAACGCATTAACGATATGCCATTTGTGCTGAACAAACAGTGCTTAGGGAAGAAATATGTTTTTGTACTCTAATGGTTTTGCCAGTTCCACCTTCCACCAACATAATTAAAAGACATTTAAATATATTTTTGAAAACAATTTTTCGTTAATTTTTTTGAAATCTCTTTTTCGACTTAAGCGCCAAAAATACTGACTCGCAATTTATTGCTTACTTTCAATAATTTTCCAAATTCCATTTTCAAAAATCCAGAATTTCCCAATTTTATAATCTTTCCATTCCTCAAATTACACACAATATACCTAGCGACACTTTAACTATTCTTTGTGTGAACAACTCTAGTTGGAATGTCTTCATCAATGTGGCACACAACGCTTTCAATATCGTAACCTTCTATCGATGTCATTTGTTAACTCTACTGAATTTGTTTATCGATTTAACAATTTTGAAAAAAAAAATATTCCATTTTTTCGAACATTCGATAATTCTCTGTGGAATTCCATAATTATTATTACAAAGTGTAAATTCAATCAAGATTTTTGGTTTAAAATTCCACATTTGCAACGATGTCACGACGTATCGTTCCCAGATAATTCAACAACACATATGTAATGACGTGGGAAGCACTGGACGTCTAATGCACGTGACATTTAGTGCACTGGACAACTGGTGCACTGGATGTCTCTCTAACCTAACCTAACCTTAGTATTTGTCCAGTGATTGAAAAGTCCAAAGATCCATAGGTCTTGTTAAAAAAATAACTTAGGTTATGTTAGGTTAGCAAGACATCCAGTGCACCAGTTGTCCCGTTCACTAAATGTCACGTGCATCAGACTTCAAGTGTGCCCCACGTCGTTACCGATGAGTCGTTGAACGAATTGTCTGGGAGCGAAATGTGACGGAATTATTTGCAGTGCAATAAATGCTAAGAGGAAATAAAAGTTCCATTAAATACAAAATAAATTATAGGTACAAAATACTGTATCGAAACGATTCGCCACACACGACTAAACCCAAAAGCCACATTACCATATCTGGCCGTGAAAAATAGTACTTTAAAAAAAATAGATTTCCTGAATTATTAATTCAGTTCGTTTTAAAATATGAAAAGAAAAAACGAAGTATGTCTTTAAATAAATAAATAATTTAATTTTTTTTTTTTAATATCAAATTCAGTAGAGTAGTAAAGGAATAATTCATAAAAGAGCAACAAATAGTTTCTTAATAAAATGTAAGGTTAATCACCATGTTTTATGATTTTTCTAGAATATTACAATATAAGGTGGAAATTTGAATATTTCTATTCAATTCAAAATCAATAAATATAATTTAAATTTTTTATTGCATTTTCTGTAGTTGTCGCTCTTTTTTGAATTGTTCTAAAAATTGTTTTATGTTATTTAAGTGTTTTAACTTGGTGTCATTATCGATGTCTTAATTACATAGAATAGTAGACTGATGGTCTTTAAAAACTTAATGCGTTTAGTATGAAATTTAACATACCTACCAAACGATCTAATTTTTGGAACACTGCGAGTTAAAAAAATCACAATAAATTCAAAAATTGTAGTTCAACATTTTTATTGTTATTATTCTGAAATGGTTTTTAAATAAAACTTTAAATAATTAGTTTCACAAATTTAAGCTCACTTTAAATAATATTTTCATATAAGTGCTAGTATATTCTGAGCTCTAAAATACCCCCGGTTGGTGTGAATTTGATCCCTCACCTGTAAAATGCCAGTCATACCCTATTAATCAAAATTGGTGGTAGACGAAAGTCGTCCCGTGAAGACCACCCATTCATAGTAAATTCCTGTAATGATAGGAATGATGCGTGAATATCGGGCTGAAGTCTATGACGTTGGCGGATCAACACTCCTCATGCAGCGTTTATCCATATGTAAAATGGTAAGCGTCATAGGATCCGCAGATGAAAAACTTTAGAATCACTATCAACATCTGTCGGCATTCTCCTGTATGTGTTAACATAAAAAAATCGTTCATCAACAATTTTGACTTCAGATTTAAGAAAATTTGCAATTTTCGTTTTCAATTTAATAATTGAAACTTATCCATACTTAATTGATTTTTAAAGCCTTGAAAACATACGTGTTTGATAATTTTTTAAATTTTTAATATTATTGACAGCTATATATATAATTTGAAATATTCCAAAAAAATAGCAAATTTAAAAAACATAATTAGAACGATGTGTCAAAATTTTAATAACGTATCATGTCATGTGTTTTTTTTCTCAAAAAAATTATAGTTTTCGTTTTCTGCAGCAATATAGGTACAGATTGGTGTAACTCTTCAAAATTTAGCTGTGGCTTAGTGTTGTTCGTGTTTGTGTTTGTTTCCCAACAGGTTATTTGTATAAAGAACGTTTTCAAATACTGTGATGTGTAAATGAATGAAAAACCCCTAGATTTGATTTCGCCTAATATATTTAAATTTTGATTCTAATGCATGACAAAACATTATTGGATGTCTTAGATGATTCGGTAACGTTTTACAAACGTGTGTGCGACTTGCCAATAACTGGTATCTGAACGATGCATCATTTTGGAATTGATAAAAAAAATCTTAACAAATTTGAATAATTTTGAAAATGTTCCAAATTCAAATACTATGAGGTGATTGCGTAATGCAATAACTTGTTAATAACTTCAATTTTAAATATGTTTTAACATATATTAATTATAATCATGATAGTTAAATACCTAATTATATAAAATATTACATTTTTTGCATTCACTATGAGATCCATTTGAAATATTACATTGACTAATACTTACAACTTTGTTTTAACATGGAACGCATTGAGCACCGTTCATTCACTTGCCGAAATACAGCGGTTTCGTCATCAATGAAAGCTTTATCAGTTCCCAACCAACGTGTATAAAAATACTATTGAGGTATGTTTATTGTTGATGAAGCTTTACATTGAATACGAAACAACATAATTCAAGCAAAGTGAATGACATTGCTTAGTGTGATCCATGTTAAAAAAATATAAAATGTATGTACGTATTTTAAATACCTTGATCAACATATAATTGGAACATTTGAAATTCTTGAATTCTTTTGTTCTGTAAAAGAATTTTAAATGCATTTGAATTTAATTATTTTCAATTCCAAAACAATCCATCGTACAGATTCGAATTTCGCGGGTCTGGCTTCAATTTTGATACTAATGTGTACTTTTTAAAAAGCATCCTTCTTCTAGAACATTAGTTTTTTTTCCAAATTACTTCGCACGGGACTGTTTCAATACTAATAATTTTACTGTTACATCTTCTACAACTTCTAACTCTCTCTTTTTCCGGTACAGAAACAGAAAATGAACATACAATTTATGTGGACAGTGTAACAATATTTGAAAAAAAACTGCCATTTTGAATTCGAATCGAAATCAAAATGGCGGCAGTTTTTCTCATTCATTTTGATATAATCTATTTTGTGTGGAACAATTTTACACGATCAATTATTTTTTTAATATTATTCAATGTACTCTCTCTTACAAAAGAAACCTTTTCAAAGATTAATATTTGAATTTTTAATTGAGTCAATTGTTTTGATATTCTTATAGTTAACACATTTTTTTTTTACTTTCTCTATTTGTAATTTAACATAACTTTTAATGAAAAAATTAAACAATTAAAAATATTCAGTTTTGATTCACATTTATTTTAACTGATTACATGTTTCGGCCTCCCTGGAGACCATCTTCAATAATTGTAAACATGTAATTAGTTAAAATAAATGTGAATCAAAACTTTTTTTTTTTAATTTTGTTTTTAATTAAAATTAATGTAAAATTATAATTATGCAGTTTCACCAAGTGTTGTCACCTTAATGTTATTGTCTATTTGTGTTTAGTGATTTTTAATAGTAAATATTTTAGAGTACATTTTAGTAAAGAAAATTGATTCTACTTAAATAAACAGATATTTTAAAAATACATAAGAAAAAACATTTTTCTTCATCAATAATTGATTTATTTAAGCTTTTAAAAAAATGGTTTTAAAAAGTATTTGATGGTGTACTATAGTTCTTAATTAAAAATAATTATTTATTTATATTAAATGTCCATTTTAAAATGATTTCATCCGATATTGCAATCTTCTATTAGCTGTTTCGACTCTTAACTATTATTTTAAAACTGTTTTTGTAAATTTATATATTTTTATTTCAGAAGTATCTTTAGCATACAAGCTATAATAAACTCTGGTCAGTTCTAAATTTGATAAGCATTACAATTCCCGTAAATATCATTAAAAAATAAACTTGACATTAAATATTAAATCTTAAAATAAAAACAATTAAACAAAATGTCTCAACTTTCCTATCATTGCACATGAATTAATTTGTAAGTAATAAAGTTGAAACTTAAATTTGTATGAAAATAAAACATAAATCGATGATTTGTCAAAAACAAATTGTGCATACTCGTATCTAATTTATTTTTTTATACTCAAGAAAATTGAATACGATCCTAACTATTTAACGAAAAAAAAATATATAATTTTAATTAATTTTAATTTAAAAAATTAAATTTAGTTTTGATTCACATTTATTTTAAACGAAATGCTTCGGCCTCCCTGGAGACCATCTTCGATAATGAATTGTCAAAGATTATAATTAAAGATTATTGAAGATGGTCTCCAGGGAGGCCGAAACATGTATCGCTTAAAATAGATGTGAATCAAAACTAAATATTTTTAATATTTTAATTAAAATTAATTTAAAATTATAATTATGCAGTTTCACCAAGTATTGTCAGTTGATAACCTTAATGTTATTGAAAAAAAAATATTTACCAGAATTCATAATAACTTTCTAAGAAAAGTTACAGTGAATTACTGTAACATCACTGAACAAAAGCTATAAGTCATTTATAGGAAACGTAAGAAACATTAAAAATTCTAATAAATATCAATTATATAAGTAAATTCTCTGGGATCTTTCTATATTTTCTTTAGATACTAAATATCTCTTATTCAATTGATACATTAAAAATAACTTTCAAATATTGGTTTTGTTATAAAAAAAGATGTCTTAAATTTTAATATTTTTTAATTCATATTTGAACACAAAAAATGACTTGATTGAATTTAAGTAATTGTTTTTTATTGCTTATAGTTATTTTGTATACGTAATAAAATGATAAATGTTGTTTTGAGCTATTTTTGCTTATTGGCTAGTTCCAAATGTTGGTTTTCATAATATGATGACCAAATGTTGAATATTAAAATATATATATATCGTAGCACGATATTTGACGTAGCCAAAAAATATCGTTAAAAAATAAAAAATTCAAAAATTCAAAATAATATTCAATTTTGATTTGATGTGAGAATGTGATGATAAGGGTCAAAGGTTGAGACATTGGCAGTTTTGAGACATTTGTCCGCCCCATTGTTATTGGTTCCCGGGATTGGTTCCCGGGATTGTCCCCGAGATTGGCCAACTGATGTGAGTTGAGCGCGTGTGTCTGTTTGTTTGTTTGCATTCCCGGCCCCAGGCATGCTCGCCCAGTTGAAAAGGAGTTTCCCAGACCTTCACCACAAAACCCATCAGCCGTTGCATAACACCTACTGTGAGTATTGCGAGAAACCCCGTCCCCACCACGCGGACAACCCAATAGCCGCAACAATCCAAACAAATATCCAATTATTGGCACAGATAACAAATAGTTGGCAAGTGACCAATATTAGATAATTCGTCCAATTACTTATTAAAAATTGATAAATTTAGTATGATAAATGCATATTCTTATTAGATAAAAGAAAAAATCTAAATTTTCGTAACTATTAGATAAATTGTCAAAAATTAATGTATTTCGTATGATAAAAGTATACACTAACTGAATTTAAGAAGTAATCCAATCATTGGCATGTGTCCAATAATTCATAATTCGTCTAATAATTGTTAAAAATCATTTTTTATTTTATATGATAAATACATTGAATGACTAGATACAAGAAAAAATATTTTGAGTTATCATTTCTTGTAGTCCAATAACAGTTTTCAAGATAAACATTTTAAAAATTAGCTTAGCAAAAATTATTTAACTTTTGTGTTCAGAAAACAACGAGTTCAAAAAACACGGTATCTTTTTCGTTTGGCATTTTTTTTAAATACACTTCGTAAAACCACTGTTTTAATTTTAATTATTATACCAGTTTCGGGGAAAGCCTCTTTCATCAAGACAAACTTAAAACTCAGTAAATTAAAAAAAGTTTATCCCGATGAAGGAGGGTTTCCCCGAACCTGGTAAAATAATTAAAATTAAAACAGTGGTTTTAATAATATGTATTTATTTGTTTTTTACTTTTACAAATAAAATCCTATGACATGGTAAGAATTTTTATGAAGAGAAAACAAAAAATAATTCTTAGAACTCAACAGTTTTCATGATCCAATAACTGGACTCAAGATATTTTTTCCAAATATTAGTTCATTTAATATGAATATCAAAATCTAATTTTAATCACAAATGTTTGTGCTAACTAATTTAAATACATTAAAAATATTTACATGCGTAAGAAATTATCAAATTTATTATATGTTTTAACAACTGTTCAGCCAATAATTGGGTATACAAAAGAAAACTAAAATAATATACGTTTTTTTTCTTTGTTTTTTTTATTTGAATGTTTCTTATAAAACATTTCCAATTATTGGTAATTAAAAAATTAAATAACAAAACAACCGAAAAATATTTTTTTGCTACAAAAAAAATGGATTTTTGTATGGTTTTTGGGTGTCCCGGTTCATAATGTATATCTGCTTAATTTCTAATATTTAATAATGTTTAATTTTAATAATCATCTATAATTCAAATTCAGCATAGTCTGCTGCTGAATTTTCAATGTGTTTTAATACTTCCACATCAAAAAAAAAACTTCCTTATAAAAGGTCGAGAATTTATTTTATGATGAGTAAAAAAACATTATTATCAATTACGATTATAAATTTTATTTAGTATTTTTTAACATTTTTTTAATGATGTGAATATTATAATTTTATATTATATTATTTAAAAATTTATCGAATTATAAATATTCAGTTTTGATTTCACGTTTATTTTTAAGGCAGTACATGTTTCGGACTCCCTGGAGTCCATTTTCAATAATGGTTATTAAAAATAAATGCGACATCAAAAGTAAATACTTTTAATATGTCACTTTTTTAATAAAAATTAATATAAAATTATAATTATGCTGTTTCACCAAGTATTGTCAGTTGGATAACCTTAACGTTATGAAAATATGAATTTACTTTCCTCTTAATTAACTTATTTCTGTCATTGAGTATTTAAAAACAAATTAAACATTTAAATATTAAATTTATATTTTAGTTTTTTAATGAATACAGAGAATATATATTTATAGGGTGATTAACACATTAAACTAAAATATATTAAGCATTTCACATTTTTTATGTTTTTTTTTTAATATAACCTCAAATTTATGTTTTTTTTTTATGAATTATTTCAGCAATATTAAAAAGCATCAAATATGCTTTCATTTTATTTCTTAAAAATACGTTTTTTTGTAAATAACAAACAATTAATCTTAAAAAGCATGTAATAGTTAATCAATAGAATATAATAAGTGCAAAAAACATGTTTAATCCATGTATTTTTTTTATTATTAATATATTTTATTATTAATATTATATATAAGATTAATTATGTATATATTTTATTAAACATTTATTTATATTTTTAAATTTGTTTTAATCGTTTTAAAAATATCTTAATGATGTGGCAGGATTATTTCACACTACCGAAATATTATTTTCACTATAGAAATTTGAAAGAAATCTAAATTTTTAATTTTTATTTATTTATTCTAATACCTGTAGCGTTTTCAAATATGTAAATAATATTTCAAATAATAAATATTTTTTAATGCAAACCTTTTTTCACATAAAAAAATGCAATTATATAACCACCAATTTTTGGCACAATTTCAAATGTTAAGCTTTCTTTTTTCACATATTTTTAAAACACCAAATTAGTATTTTTCAATATTAAAATATAATTTTTTTAAATATTCTACAACATGTTCTTGACATCATATTATTATATATACTAATTTATTTATTTTTCACATAGAGTTACATAAAATAAAAAAATAAATATTCTTTTTTTATTGGCATATATTAATTGATTTATTAATTCCACTGAAAAAATCAATTAAAACAATATTTGTTTATTTAATAACGTAAAAGGTTTGTGGTAACTGCCGTTTATTCAAGCAAAAGTATGAAATTTGTATTTAGTACTTTAAATATAATGTTTTTATTCTAGCTTAATCAATGGAATATTGGCAAAGCTTTTAATATAATTATTTTATTGATTATTAAATAAATTGTATTTTTTATTTAATTCCAGGGCGTAAAAAATAACATTTCGCTTTACTTACATGTTTTGAAGCTTTCAATGTGTTAAAAAATATGAATAGAATAATAATGTAATACAAAAGTTATTCTAGGTCCTTTTTCAGTTGTTGAATGTTCTAGTAAGTTTTAATACTACTAATGTTGCGGCTGCAAAAATTTCGCGGATGGATCACATATATTTTACATTTAATATTATTAATTATAGTGTGTAAATGAATTCTATTAAATACTCAATTAATTCCACGGTGATTCTGAAAGTCTCTGAACGCCTTTTTGGATTTATGCTGGTTCCAGTTCAACACTGTGTTGTATGCATTATCAGAGGAACAGTTTTTTTTTTCGGTGATTTTTTTACGATGTCTTAATCATGTTTCGGGATGAAGACAAAATCAAAAAATAAAAATATATATAGAAATCGGTCCAGCCGTTCTTGAGTTAAAACTATTTTTATATACCTGTACAGAGATAGAATACCTACACCAATATTTAACGATTGATACGTCCATAAAATTGCAGCAAACGTCATCTTATAAAGCATTTCTCTCATCAATTAATCGGCGAAAAAATTAACAACGTTTGCTAAGATTTGAACCATGAACGTATTCATCGTGAAATCTTTGAATCGTGAAATTCAGTTCAGCCGTTCTTGAGTTATAAATGTTTTAACTAACAAGATTAAATTTTATCTATAGATGTTATATTTTATTTTCAGCACTGGATTTAGACTCATTGGCGCCCTAGGGCATTTTTTTTTCTAGCGCCTCATATTGTTTATATTTAACAAAATTTCAGAAAGATTGTTTTTTTTCGGGGCCCTTACATTATTCGACGCCCTACGGCATCGACTCACTTCACCAACCCTTAAGACCGGCACTGATTATTTCGCTAGTGTCGCTCTCACTGAAGTAATTTGTCGATGTCATTTTTTTTTATTTATTCTTCGCACAGCTCAATCTACACCGCAGGCTGGGGGCGGTAGGCGCGCAGGCGTTCGCAGACAGTCTTCCGTGGGACCACTCAGCGACTGCCCGCCCTCGCCAGGCGCTGTTGGGGGCGCTTCACTGGGACTAAGCCTCGGCATGGGGCTGAGAGCAGACTCCAGAGGGGCAGGGAGAGGACTTAGCCAGTCTAGGTCGCAACCACATTCAGTAGACACGCTGCACAGACCTCACGCAGCAAGGGCGAGGTCTCAAGAAGATGGAGCCCAATTGGGGGCGATGCCGGCGTTCCAACCGAGACCTCTGCACACTAGAAATTATTCTAGGAACCTCAACTGTGAAAGTGACCCTTACAAAGGTACTTAACACTTAACTTACCTTACCTAAACTAGTAAAAAGAGGGGGCAGAGCTGATGTTTTAACACGGATAACACTAAGCACTGTTAATTCACTTACTGTAATATCACGCTTTTGCTTTCACTTAATGTGGTATTCAAATCAACACGTAATTTCAACAATCCACTCACGTGTCAGCAATTGCCGACACGCTCAACACACATCTTCTCCGTGAGACAGGCCAAGCGCTACTGACGCCTTTTTCTGCGCCAAAACATCATTTGACAGATCCTAACGTATCATCTCAGGAAGGGTTACCAACAGATGGTATTGTCACCATAATGAATGCTTCAGGAGCTCCCAACGTGCTTAACCCTTTCGCATTGTTTGTCGATATATGCCATCTAAGATTCTCCTACCGTTGACATCGGGAGCTGTGATATATCGTTTTGCTACTTTCAGTACTCATTGTGACATCTACGGTAGAAAATTGGAAGTGCAGTGATTCCCTTTATCAACCTACACGTATTCTGTACCAGAATCTGTAAAGCATATAAATAAATATCGTTAGGTTTCGTCACAGGAGCGATTTTTCTGTAAACCACATGTGTCAATGCCACCACATGTATGGAGTTACATAATGAACGTTTGTTAAATATAATCGTTTTTTATGCATCATCTGATAGTTAAAGGATAGAAGAACCAATGTAATATATGAAAATAGGTCAGATAAGTACATTTATGCTTTAAATACTAGTTTTAAGCAAAAAAAATGGTTTGAAAAATTCACGCCGTATTGACAGTATAATTTGTATTCCACCGAGCCGTAACGAAATGGTTAAATGCACACCATTCAATCGGGTGATATGTCGTAGCATAGCGCTAGCGGTCTCGTTCAAGAGGTGGTACCGACACAGTTCAGTTGCCATTGCAATAGTGAGGAGCGTGCGTTGTAGTCATGTTAATGCTAAAAATATAAATAACATTAAAACCTTTCTTGTTTTGCTTGTCAGGTGTGAGCCACACAATCCTCGTGCAGGACGTGTCTCCTGCATATCAGAGCGCCCCCATGGGAGGCTGCAGGTGCGGCGCTGATGGGGGCGTCCTGGTGGAGCGTCTAGAAGAGTTGGCCACAAGATTGGGCTCCCTGGAGCGCGGATTAGCCACGGACATCCGCCGCATCCTCACCATCTTGCAGAAGAACAGTCCGGCAGCATCTTCCGACGCAGACTTTGTAACTACATCGAGTTCCATCGCGAATGCTGCGCAAGTCGACCAAGAACTGGTAAGTTAAGGAACATCCTCCAACGTAGCTGTGAATTGGCTTGTACCCAACCACTTTACCAGCTAGCCGGCACCTCAATTTCAGGGCTAAAGTATACAATTCAGGCATCCCATCCATCTCCTTGGCAGAGCGTCTATATGACGACAGCTCCCATTAGGATGTACTCCACGTAATATGGAACTGCTCGCTGCACCAGTCCGCTCGAGTTGCAATCATTAAAGATTTTCGCCCGGGAATAATGACTCCTAACTGATGTCTGCCATTCTTCAGAATCCATTTCCTAACCTTTACATTTCCTTATCTATTCCCACATATTTCGTGGTTAGCAACGTGTTACCAAAGAAGGCAATTCGAGACTCGCTGGTACTAACACTAGTACTAGTACACTAGTATTAACTTTGAAGGCTTAGACTGAGGTCTATTTGACATCTAACTGATGCGCCTATATCACGGGAAGGCCTTCAGCAACTCTCTAAAAAGTAACTTTTTGCTTGCGTCCAGTAACGGGTCCCCATCTGGGTCTCCAAAAACAGGACGGGACAGAGAGAGTTTTCACCAAGCGAGCCCGGGAATAGACCCTGTCGGATATGTCGATTTTTTCGCAACGAAACTCAAGCCTTCAAGGAGTTCAGATCATTCCTCGGTCAAGTCGCACCAGTGACAAACTACTAATCTTTACATTCCTTGCAATCCAACAACGAATCACCAAGGAAAGCAACTCGAGGTGCGCTTGTAGTGTATGTTCCGGAACCGAGGTAGCGGTCCCGAAATGACGGCATCAGCTTAAATGGTGATGCCGGAATACCAAGTATCTGGCACTGAGGATAAGTCCAAAGACCAGAGTTGAGTTGATACTGATTTATTTGATAAGATACCCCTTTTTATACCTTTTTTTACAACACGAGTAAGCAGTTATAAAAGTAATAATAATACATTCAATGCCATACACTGCACATTCCTCGATACCGTTTTTGGACCTTGAGCCCTTCGATTTACATAGAGTGGCAGATTATTGGGATGGTCAATGCTCCGTATCGATTAGCGTAAGTATTCTTTATTTTATAAAATGATTATTCCTACATATAAATTCGTACACCGCAAATTCCTCGATACTCATTGTTTTGGACCTCGATCCTCTCAATTTACATAGAGTGGCAAAATACCCTGTGTCCTACCCGACTGTATGTGTCTACGGATTCCATCTAAGATATAGAGTTTGATTATAACAATTACTTTAAAGACTTAATACAAAATAATTATGTTCAAAATAACGTTTTGAATGGTGTACTTATATCAACGAAAATAGTTTGTTGTTGCCGTACGCTACAATATAGTCACGGGAAGGCCATCAGCTACTTGTTTAAAAAGCATGTTTGAGGAGCATCCAGTGATGGGGCTCAGTTTGAAACCTACACACATCACAGTAAAGGGTGGATTTTCCAGCGTGTCGGTATACTCCTGTATATTTTTACGTCAAAAAAAATATATATACCAAATTATATATTTTCAGAACGTCAGGGGGGCGCGCGCGTGCGTCGTGCAGCGCTCCGCCAGCGAGCCTCCGCCCCCTGCGGCCCCCGCGCTACCGCCTCCGCCACACAGCCGCTCCTTCCAGCGGTAGTCCGTCGCCCACTCTGATCACCAGCTCAAGACTGTTCAACACCCACCCTAGCAGAGCAGCTACTCTTCATCGAGCACACCAAGCGTTGATGAAATAATGTAAAACTAAAGAAAAACTATCGGAAATTCTAGCTGTGTAACAAAAAATCATCATTGTGCCATGAGACGGTTTTTGCCACGCCATTTACGCCACGTAGCCGCTTCTTTCCGTCGACTACACTCGTCACCAACCCAAGACGGTCCAAAATCACCTAAGAAACAACATGGGAGTAAATAAAACTAGAAATACATCGGAAACTATGTCTGTTTTTCAGCAAAAACCATCATCGTGTAATTAGATGGTTTTTGCCACGACATTAACGCATCGTAGCCGCTTCTTTCCGCGTTAGTTTGTCGCCTACATTCGTCACCAACCCATGACGGTCCAAAATCACCTAAGAAACAGCATGGGACTAAAGAAACTAGAAATACGTCGGAAACTATGTCTGTTTTTCACCAAAAATCAACATCGTGTCATGAGATGGTTTTTGCCACGACGTCTATGCTATATAGCTGCTTCTTACCGCAGTAGTCCGCCGTCCACACTCGTCAGGCAGAACAAGCGTTGCAAAAGTTCAAGACACACAACGCTGTGTCTTTTTTAAACATCGTCTACTGAAGTAAACAGAAGCTCTTCATCAAGCAAAGTGGAAGCTAGGAATACATCATCAATTATGTCTGTTCTCAACCAAAAATCATCATATTTCAACGAGATATTTGCTTACTTATCTACATATGACGTATTTGCTGTAAATTTGTATCAAATAACCACTAAAATCAGCCGCCTGCGCCATATAGCCGCTATTTTCTGCGGAAGTACATCACAAACTCTCGACAAGCAGAATAGAGCGACGTGGTTCGTGAGGTTTTGCTGAATGGCGGTGCGTTATGAAGTCTGAAAAGTGACTTCGGTTCGTTGGCAGCGTTGCGTTGGCGCGCTGTCAGCATGGTGTTGCCACACAACCATACAATATACCTAAATGTTTATTGTAGTATGTGGCAATTCCATCGCAAATACATCAAATATATAAGTCTAGGTGCGTGTACAACTAATTAAAAGTTAAATTTAAGAAAACTACGTAACTATATAACGTTCAAACTTACAAAAATGTGAATTATATTAAACTTGGTGAAAACATTGATTTTGTGGATTGCACAAAACTCTGACATTGGCGATGAAGTCTTTATCTTTCACATAACTCAGTTTTTGGAATAATAATGTACATTTGTACTTTGCAAAGCTTGTTTATATATGTACACTTACATGATATTTGACTTACAATTGACTGAAGTCGCGAAGCAGCTTTCTGAGATCCACACAGCCTCTCATATCTGGCCCTGAAAATGAGAGAATCCAGCTCTGGCAGCAAGTCGCATCAGAGGATTTCATTAGTCCAAAGGAAGGCCTCACAACTGGCAAGCACCTTGACTGGCGGACCTGAAAATCCCTGAACAGATTAAGAACCGGAGTTGGTAGAACAAAGGACAGCCTCGAGCGGTGGGGAATGCTTCGGCAGGAAGAGTCACTATTGTGCGACTGTGGAGACCTGCAGACCGCTTCACAACTAAGATCCTGCTCCATTTGCCCAACAAGCTGCACATCTCAGGACCTAATTCTGGGCAACACACAAGCTATCGATGTTGCCAGATACTGAGCAAAAGTAATTTGACGTCGCTGATACGAAGAAGAAGAAGAAGACTTACAATTTATAAGCAAAGTAAATTATTCGCATTGAATATAAAGGAAAGTAAATATTGGAAGACTTATAATAGTTAAATTGCAACTAGCAGAGAACACATCAATCTCATTGATCAATAATATGACTACGATATTAATAACGATACAGAAATATGTCAGAAAATCTTTTAAATGATTCTCTTGTGTCGAGCAAAAACTAAAGTCCTGATAGAGAAAAAAGGCACATTAGAAAAATTTGATACACAATACCAGGAAAGATATCTGAGACTTATTTCAAGTCTAACGCACAAATTTCTTAATCCTGTATGAACCGAAAATCAAAAGCAGAAAGTTTACTTGTTGCTTAACCCGACCATCGCCGTAAGCACACATGTGCGCTTTACGTAGACGATCGCCATAAGTGCAGCTGTGCGCGCTTCGCAATATTTATTTCTATATTAATTACCACTCTCTCACAACGGCATCTATGAATATTTAAAAATATAATAAACCAAAAAGGATCGATATGTTTCGATAGTTTGTGAGATATTCAAGAGACGGTGTCAAGGGCTGGCATTACAAACATGTGGCGATAAGCAGATGGAATAGATTCAGAAGTAAAAAACTTATAGTAGCAATACCGTATTTTGGGAGCCTTTTCTGGAAACACAAAACTTATAGAATTGACTACAATGTACATTGTTTTGGAAGAAATTAAATAATTGGAATGATTTCCAATAAATAAATAGTTACGAACATTTCATGGATCTACAAAGTAATGGAATTGATTAGAATATGCTATGTTTTGGAAGAAATAAGATGGATTGGAAAACTGGATTTAATGTGAATAGTAACTGACATCATTATTGCACAAGTTCTTGATTTAAAACTTAAAATAGAGAATCATTCAATACATCTAGGAAGAAATGTGATCTTCACCTTTTCAAGGGATTGACAATTAAATAAGACATTATATTTTGTGTTGTTTGTAATCGAAAGATTGACGTGACAGCAATAAAACATTGTGATTATAATTAACATTGTGGAAAAACGGTTGTTACGAGAAAAAATGTTGGTATCCCATACTTGTTGTCGCTTTTAATGTAACATTTAAAATGTATCAAAAAATAACTGATATACTTGAGAGAGAGTGTGACATTTCAAAATGGATGCTGAAATAAAACGAATTATATTTAAAAGTGATTAAAAACATTTTGAGATTTTTTCTCGTTCGTTGATTTAAATTAGAATCAAGTTTAAATGTATACAGTGAAACCTCGATATTACGTCGCTTTATAAAAAATACGACAAGTGCGGGAAAACATAATTTACAATGACACAGCTCCAAATAAAAACCAGTATCCGGAGGATCAAAATATTGATGTGTAATTACAAAAAATCACTGAATTCCAGACCATGTGTTTAGGAGCGGGACGACGAACGTCTCATAGTCGATCCAGATAGCGAGCAAATTAACTGCGTCTAGCAGGCACCAAGTGAACGAATCCCGTGTTGTGTATAAGTCTCTTTTCTTATCTCTGTTGGCTGCTAGCAAAAACGACATCTGTACTCGCTGGGCTAGGTATCCGATGTAATGAAGTGTAGATAGCAGAACATTTGTCTCGTCTTTTGGTGTGAGCTTGAAGGAACCATATCGAGTCGATTTAAGCAAGCTTTATCGGGGTTCCACTGTATATCTACTACACTAAACATGAATACGAATTATTGACAATGACGAATGGTAAATAAGAAAGACATTAATGTTTATATTTACTAAGCAAGATTAGAAAACAAAAGATTGTTTTCTTATCTGCTTTGAGAATTTGTAAAACGATTAACTTATGGGATGATTGAGATGCATCCAATTGTAAAAATCCATTCCTCAACAAAGATCATTGCAGAATTTTGTATTGCCTTTTCTAATAATGTCAAATATGTTTATTCTCGAAACAAAAGAATAACCATTTGAAATTGGAATAAATAAAAGATTCAAACACATTTTCTTTTGACTCGACAAGAGAATGTTTGAATAAATTGGATATAAATTTTGCCTTTTAAACAAATATAAATTCGGCTGCTAAGTTTAGTGACTAAAGATAAAACAACGTAATTGTAAGGTTTTGTATTTATTTGTAATACGCGAGTTGTGTAACTGTATGATTTTATTTATTGATGTGTAAATAACGATCGATTGTGTTTCATTTTTGGATGGTGAGATTTATTCTGAGGTTTTAAAGTGAGACTTGACAATTTACATAAAAACAAACATAAAATATCATTTTACAGTCCTTTTTTACGCCATTTTTCTGGAAGAGAATGGCGTATAAAAGGATGGGTTGTGTACGTAAATATTATTTTTATGAAAATAAAAAAAGTACTTCAAAATAATTAAATAATACAAGTTCTAAAATTGTAGTCTACAGTTAACCCTCCGACAACGCATGATTTTTTCATTTAAACCGAAGATTTTTCCTATAATAATTGCGGCGATTTATCATACAACCCCTTCTTTATTGTTATTTTTGGTTGAACTGCCTCTCAAGACTACTATAAAAGGTCTTCGGAAGCATCGGGCTTATCATTTGATTTTATAAAAACGTTTTAGAATGGTTGACTGTACCTATTTTTTTAGGAAATCAGGTTAATAAAAAAAACTAATTAATTATTGTAATTCAAAAGGGTTTTTACATTCAATTACTTTTTAGACGTTAAAATGGCGGTTTAATAAATAGTTATTAATGTGTTAGTTTATTTTAGTATTCATTTAGGTAAAACTGCACAAAAAGAGTAGCCATATTTATTTTTTAAAAGTTTATTTACTTGTTATCTTGTTTTTTGTATTTTTAAGGCGCGTAAAGTTTGGCTATAAAATCACAGAATTGATTTTTAAATGAGTTCGAATTTTCAAATAAAATAAGAATATTTACGTTTAAGTACCTAACTGTTAATATATATATAAATAGTACGGCAAATAAACAAAAAAAATAAGCTTCGTCACTCAGGAACTGATTATAATACTTAATTATATGAGATTTTATGCAATATTTATATCACATCGTTAATATTTAATTATTCAGTAAAATTTTCTATAAAAGGCAATGCTGACATTTTTATTCTGAAATACAAACAAATACTCATAAAATGAAGCAAAACTGACAGTATACAGAAAATCTTCTTCGTAGTATCGATCCGGTGGATTGGTTTGCAGCAACAAAATCTTGCATCTCGATCTCCACTGTTCCCGATCTTTTGCAACCCTCTTTAGCTCAGCATAAGAGCTGCAACTCATGTCCTCAAACACTTGCTGCAAATACTCCCGTCTAGACGCCCTCTGCAAGTTTTACCCTCAACCATACCTTCCACAATGTCGTGAAGAAGATCATCGTGGCGCATGATGTGACCGATCGCCTCTGAGGTGGTTCTTACTAGATGCATATCTTCCTTGATTATGCTGAGAACCTCATTGTTCGCGACGTGATACAGATAATAAAAGCTTGAAAAAGTAAAAAAAACGTCATTTTACAACAAGCATCATTTACAAATAATGCGTATCAATAAACAATACGAGTTAATTTCTCGATTCAATGAGCGGAGAAAATGGCTATGGGCCAGCGCTGAAAAATGAAATGATCATGGTTGTAAAGGTTCTTGGTAGTTAGTGATGTTCCATCAATACCTACTAGTGATAAACTTTGAACATACATACAGACAACATACTGCTATGTTCACATTAACTGAGCAACCGAATTCCCTTTTACTGGTTAGTAAATATAAGGCCGTTCTATTCTCTTACTATTTGTCAATGCTACGTTAACTAATATGAATTTTTCAAGTAAAGGCGTTGAAAAACTTGAAAGTAGACTTAGCTACTAAGCTCGTGTGAACAATGCAAACGGCACTGCGTGTATTCTTGGTATTGAAACTGTGGTTAAACGCTTTTCTACATCCGTGGTTCCCGCGTTACTGAATGACAGTTGACACGGCTTTGCGCGTCCCTCTCCCAGGGGCACCAACCGATGGTGTGGCCATATACTACAGAAACAGATATTATTGTTATTCATTTTAAAATTATTTTTAATTTTGGAATATTAAAGTGGGCATTGCCTTTTTGGATAATATTTACTATATAGCAATTATTTAAATGTATAAAATAATATAAATCGTGGTAAATATGTTTAATCATCTGTTCTTAATATAAAATACCTATTTAAACTATGCGATGTACCTAGTATATTAAATACCATATTTAAAAAACACACTGGCAACATAAAACTTCCTCCAATCACGTGATTAGTGTTAGGAAAAAGCTTTTCGGAACAAAATAATTTTAATATGTATTGTGTATGTTTATAGAATTATTTTATTTAAAAATTGTTTGATTTTTTTTATTATTAAAGCTGAAATTGCATTATTTTTTACGAAAGTTTGTAATTTGAATAAATGTTCGAAAAACGAATTTAAATCAAATGTGAAGCTTTTAGTATAAGAGCCACAAATGCCTGTAAAATAAAAAAAACATGTGGCTCCAGAGCCGCAGTTTGTCGAGTTCTGAGCTACTGCGTTAAAAATTTAATGTGAAAATGATTTTTTGAAGTAATCAGTGGAAGATCAATGAAGTTATTAGTACATATTTAAAATAAATAAATAAAATTACGTTAATTTCTGCCAAAATTCGTTATTTTGGTTGTAGAGAGAGTAAACTATGAAAATGAACAATGTATTTAAAATATTGTGTTTTTAGTTGTGTCAGTGTTGCTATTTAAAAAAAATGGTGTTGTTCCATTGCCTTGTCTATTGTCCTCCTCTTCTTCTTCTTCTTCATGTTGTAATCCCAGCGACTTGGGTAAGCAAACATTGTATCCTAGCATCATATTATAATATATATATTTCCATTGTTGATTCCATGTATAAAACACGTAATTACGGTTGTGACATAATAAGTTTACTATGTTTTTGCTTTTAAAGTAATGATTGTCTGTATATATTACACATATATTTATTTACATAATATATAATATTAGTTAAACACGTCTTTACATTATATTTCGTATCTTTATGCAACATTTTTTAAGTCCACACATTAGCAGACATAGTGCCCTCTAAAATTAGACTGTCTATTGTTATTTATACTTTTAGCCTTCACTTCGAGATCCATTTCAAATATTGAACAGATAAATACATCATACTCGCCTTGTTTTAACATGGATCACACTTAGCACCGTTGAATCACTTGCTGATATACCACGGTTACCTTTTCTACATTTATACACGTTGAAAACTGGTGATGTTTTTATTGAAGGAGTAACCATAATATTCCGGCAGGTGAATAAATAGTGTTCAGTGTGATCCATGTTAAAACAAATTATAAAGTATTTATCTATTTAAGATTGTTTTTTATTGTGTTAAAATTTAGATTAACCCTCCAGATACGAGCGTGACCGTATGGTAACAGTGAACACTATTGTTTATTTATCCCTCCTCCAGTCCCTTTTCTACCTGAACATTGTATCTTTCACTCAGTTTCGGTTAAGAAGTGTCTCCACGACAGTTATTCTGCAGCCGCGGCAACGGAAACAGTTACCAAGTACTCTTGTGAGTTATTTTATTTCGGGTGGAATTTTTTTCTACAAAATGCATATTTCAAATGAGTAAATACAATTTGCAATATTTTTAAAAATGATTTACATAATTTTTACTAATTCATTTTGTATAACAATATGTTGATCTGAGAAGATAATATCCAGTTGTTTTTATCAAAAAAAATGTTTCGTCTCTGGAGGGTTAATGTCATAATTTCTGTACTTATTTTATTCTATTAGTGATAAATAATTCTTCACTAAATAAAATTCATCAAAACCTTTGAAATATAAAAAAATAAATGTCTATTTAGTTAATATCTCATAAATAAAATATATTTTAATGCATTTAATTATATTATAAATTTAAAAAATACATCATAAATGCAGTTTTAATTATTTGAAAAATAAATTAATTTGAAATGTTCCAATTTTTAAAACTGTACAAATACCTAAACGTGAATTGAATTTATTCAATTTGTTTATGGCATTAATACAATATGTTTACAAATAACATATTTATTATTGGATAAGTGAATCTTACTGAAGCGTTTTGTGATAATTTTTAATTTCCTCTTGAAACGCTTGGCCTTGATTTATAAAAAAATGCGATTGCAATCACAATTAATTAAAAACCGCTCCACTATTTTTATGGTACCTACTTACATAATAATTGTAAATTTATTAACAAAATTTCAATGGCACGATTCTCTTAGATATTTAAATGTATCTGTATTTAAAACGAAAGCTAATTTTAGTTTAATTTTCATCTGGCACTGTTAGGTTATTGTGAAATTTTTTTTATTTTAAGTATACTATTTTTTGTGACAAAATACACAAAGGGCTTCTTTTGGACGTTATATGTTATGTTATGTTTGAATTAAGAATATTTCTGGAATAATGACGTAACTCAAAAAAAAAAATTGATCTAACCTACCATCTTGAATAATACATTTGAATATATTTTTCTTTAAATATAATTTCAACTAATAACACTGTATTCTTCTGTAGTTTAATAATCTTCCGGCTGGTATAACTCAATGGTCAAAGCGATTGCTTTGTAAGCCAAAGGTCGTGGGTTCGATCCTCGACGGAGATTAAAAAAAAAATTAATCGATTTCTGAGCTCTAAAATTGATGGTTGGTTGTGAATTTGATCCCTCACACGTAAAATGCCAATCATAGCCTATCAATTTAAATTGGTCGTAGATGAAAGTCGTCCCGTGAAGACCACCTATTCATAGAAAATTCCTAATAAATAATAAGGATGATGCGTGAATCTCGGGCTGTAGTCTATGACGTTGGCGGATCAACACTCCACATGATGGTAAGCAATTAGGTATATGCAGCATGGTAAGCGTCATAGAATTTCACAGATGAGACTTCAGAATTACTATCACCATCTGTCGGTATTCTCCTGTATATGTTTACATAAAAAATAAAAGTACGTTAATTTGAAAAACTTAACATTCGATAACAAAATGCATATATTTCATTTTCAAATTGCGTCCCAATTAAACATTTTCCCATTTTTTTTTAGTTAAATATTAATATTTGGTTTTTGAATTTCGTTAATATTCCAGAAATTGTTCATATTCGCTGTTACTCTTGACTGATTCTCTATAACTTAACAGTATTAAGTGACATATGTATGTTATAGGTAAGTCTCTTTTGTCCTTAAATAAGCTCTTAAGTCCATTGGTGTTGTAACTTTGTCCTGTCTATGTAAAACGCAATATTACCAACCGAACAAAAACGGGGAAAAAGAGTATTCTTGATAGTTCCTTCTATATAAATATTGTTTGTCTTTATATTATATGTTAATGTTACCTGTAACCTATAAGAACTGTTTAATTTTTATATAACTGTAAACACCAAAGAATTATATAAAAATAAACGTATTGTATTATATATGTTTATTTAAAAGGCAATGAAATGATCAATGTTTAGTGAAAACGTCTAATCGATTGGTCAAATCAAAAAATATAATTCTATCAGGTGCTTATCGGAGCTTCACTTATTAATGTACGACCTTACTTTAAATGTTATTATCATATTTCTTTATAACAGAGGATATATTACTGTATGTTAATTTAAGAACTTTTTAAATTTGAATTACAAAATTTTTGTTCCAAATTTAATTCCACACGTTGAATTATATCATTTTTCCAACACATATTCTTACCCCCTTTATTATATAGCCTCATAATCCCTAATAACTTCACACACTTCTCAACAAAGCTGCAATACGTCATAAATAAATTGTAGAATTTTATCTATAAATCATTTTTAATTTACACACTGCCAATAACATTTATTTTTCCTTTTAACCTTCCAGCGGGCGCACTGAGTAGTTTTCTTTGAACGTAATCAAGTTTTCTCCGTGTAAATGGTGTTTTCTTTGTATAGATGTTAAGGAATTGCTGTAAGGTGATGAAAAATAATGAATTACAGTACTTTAAATAACATATATTTGACTTAAACAATAAACGAAACCACACTCAAAATATTTCAAAGGAAAATATTTTATCGACCTGTTAATCAGAATTAATATTCGCCTTTGATTTCATTGTAGTCCAGTATAACCTGAGGTTTTCTGGTGTTGGGATCCATTTCGTCGTTTGCATGTAATGTTTACAGAATTATTATAGATATATTTTTTCGGAGGTACATAGGACAGCATGTTTTGTAGTGGATCCCACAGTTCTGCTTTGGTCCGGCAAGAATTTTTTGGGCTGGTATATTAGAGAGACACTGTCCTTTGATTAGTACGGAGCTCTATTCTTGTGGCTAAGTGATAAAAGTGGAGTATGCGACGAGCTGCATTTGTCGAAAATTTTATGTCAGCGCGCTGGTGGAAGGTTTATTCTTAACCCTTTCGTTACGGCTGGTGGAATACAAATTATACTGTCAATACGGCGTGAATTTTTCAAACCATTTTTTTTACTTAAAACTAGTATTTGAAGCATAAATGTACTTATCTGACTTATTTTCATATATCACATTGGTTCTTCTATCATTTAACTATCAGATGATGCCTAAAAAACTATTTTAATTAACAAACGTTCATTATGTAACTCCATACATGTGGTGGCATTGACACATTCGGTTTACTTACTACGATTTTATTATTTTTAGCCTAAATAAGTGACCATATAAAAGACATTTTATAAGATAGCAGGTACTTATAAGTTATAAAATATTTCTTTAATTTTAAGTGAGGTTTTCCAAAGATATAAAATGTCTTAAATTGAAATGAAATGTTGTAATTTATGTTATTATTATGTATAGATCGCGATGAATTAAAAAAATAATATACTTTAGTTTTTTAAATTGACTCTAAAGTGAAAAGTATGCACAATTTTTTTTTTTAAATGTATTTAGTTTTTGCAATCAATTCACCTTTAATTCACATTTCATCAGTCTTACACTAAATACATAGAATGTAGTTACATCGATAGAGTTTGATTTAAGCTTAGTATAAAGATTAGTCTAGATTTGTTACATTGGTACACGTGTCGATAAGGCTTAAATTTAGAAGTTAATAAAAGTCATAAAAATATTAAGGTACCTAAAAAAAATTTATACCTACAGACCCAAATTTATGTTTTAATTGTTAACACGTGAATATTAAAAAGCAATGTTTTATGGCCTGTATTTCTTTGTTCAGTTACTAATTCAAGATTTTGGGCCGGAAGTTAAATCAATTGGCAATAAATAAAATCAATACTGCCCATTAATTTAATTAAATACTGCCGAAAAAAATAGTTGCTTTGTTATGTTAATTACAACAAATCAATATAATTTTTATATATTGTTTATTTATTATTATTATATTATTACAACTCTTTTGAATGTTCAAACATAAAAATGTTTTTGTTCTTGCCTACTCTGTTATACTCGTAAAGCATTATTATCATTTTTAAATTTTTAATTTTAAAATCAAAGTTTACAAAAAAATCAAATTATTGACAGTTATCATATAATGGATTATACCAAACCAGATTTAAATTGAATAGAAAAACCGATATATTTCGTCACATTTCCTCTTCTGTACTAAATACTTATACATATGTGTTTTAGTTCTTACGTTTTGTTATAACACAAATTTTATTTTTATAATTATGAAGATTATAAAAAGTTTGTAGAAATTTTATTTATTAAATTTTATTTAATTTACCGATGAGTCATATAATGAATTGTCTGGGGACGATAGGTATAGGTTGTGACACCGGCAATATCATAGACATTGTTATTGTTTAAGTACCTATTACTCATTTTTTTTGATAATTTATAAAATAAAAATTAAAGTATAACCTGTCTATTTGTATAATCGATTGTAATATTATTTATAAATCACCTAAACATGAGCAAAATGTTATTTTATTACCAATGTTGTTATTCATTATATACTAAGCATTGATACATATTTATTACCATCAAATGGAAGCTCAAATCTAGTAATTTACTTGTGTATTATATATCATTTATAAATTACAATTATTTTAATGTTAAAAATTATTTGCAGGCGTTAAGGTTATTGTGTTAAAAATAGCAAAATCGTGTACATTTTTTATATGAAAAATCTGCCAGTGAAGCAGTTAGGTATAATACAAATGTTAGGTAGTGAATCTTTATAGCTATTTATTTCGGATGTAGCCCAAAATAGGTGTCTAGAATTATAGCTGCATAACACTATTAAATACTTCATCAGTTTATCAAATTATGTTATGTTTTTTTTTATAATTATTTGACAAATGTAATATTTAAATATTAGTCAATGCTTAATACACGTGATGAAAGTTTTGTTGTCTCTTCTTTGTATGACAGTAAGTCTCACTGGTCATCATTGAAATGGTATTTTCTATCTTTTGACTAATAAAGCGATTCAGTTTACCTTATATAACAATGTATCTTTAAAAAACAGATGACTCCAGTGATATGATGGTATACAAGCATAAAAAAGTATTGGTGGTTACTCCAATAATCTGTTAGTTCTTCTCTGGTTTGTGGGGCCTTTAGGTATCGAGGACTGTAGCGTGTCCTGACGTGCCGGGTTCTGGAGACTGACTTATGTTAGCCCTCGTGCTTAGTGGCGTCTTCATATAGTGTTGCCACAAATCCACCACTAATTTGAATCTCACAAAATCTTCCACAACACAATGTCACCACAAATTGCTGCCATTCATCTCTAAAATCATCCTCTAAAGCCAGAACTGGACTGAATCTGACTAAAACATCATGAATATTGCATTGCAAATATCTTATTGTGAAAAGTGTATATTTTGTAATTCATTAAATTTCTTATATTTCCTATATGAGTGAGCTATGGCATCAGTAGAGGTTGTTTTTTTACTAATAATAAGATCCATCCCTTGTTACTAAATGAATTGTGAAGTCAAATACACAGAAAAAACACATATTTTTTAAGAACAACAAGTGTTGTTACAATCTTAATTACATTTAAAACGAAAAATACCTACTGAGTAATGAAAAAACCTTAAAAAATGTATTAGAGCAATAACGAAAAATGGTGTAGAATACGACGCCTTATTTTGATGAATGAAACATGAAATAATTGAGACGAATTATTTTGAATTTGTAAGCAAAAACAACACTGTAATACCTACCATTTATTGACAATTTAATCACATTTGAAAAAAATGACAAAGTAGGTAAAAGCGTTTTTAATTATTAAAAAAGATTTTTGTAAGCATTGACATTTGTTTAACCGTATGGATCCCATGAGCACAAATATGGGTCCGCTGCGGGAAGCCGTGTGTTATAAAACTGTATATTTTCGGTCAATGTTATAGCTTGGGTCTATAGCGACATCTATCGCCTGCCCAAGAAAAAAAATGGTTAAAATTGGACACCATTTAAGGGTTTAAATCTTCAATAATCCACGAGGCGTTGCATAGATCTATTCAGGGTCATGGCATCCTAAAGGTTAAGCTGCACATTGATTGTTTTCGTTTAAATTATTATTTATGGTGACTTGCAACAATTTACTGCGGCAGCTTTTGTTGTAAAACCGGCTTAGATTTCCTTTCATCAAGGGTACAAACGCAGAATTTTCCATCAAACGGGCTTTTATACATGAAAACGTCTTTAGATATTCGGAAAAGAAATAAATGTCAACATTTTCTTGGAAATACAATACATATATTAATAAAAAATTTAAAAAAAATCGTAGTTGTTGAAGTGACTATTTTTTTCTTATTTTTTTTATCCTTCTTTTATTACTATTAGGTGTACCGGAAAAGAATGTCGTTTTTTCAATACGACAATTTGGTGCATTTAGTAAATATGAATATAATTATACTTAGTAATATCACCTCTGGCATTTACGAACATTCAAAATATCTCCCAGTATATCACAAATATTTTTTGTCGTGTTGCACTTTCTTTCTTCATGAAATGGTATAAAATTTCGAATAAATTCCTCATTTGGTACAAAGCTCTCCATTGTGTAAAGGGTTGTAATTATTTTTGTTTAAAAGTCCTAGTACACTCGAGGTATACGTAGTCAGAGAAACAACACAGAACACATTGTAAAAGTTCGACTGCCGAAGCACAACTGACCACTCAAAAGCGATATTCTTTTCTGGTACACCTATTATAAACAATAAAAATTTCATTTTAATGTGTTTTAAATAAATTTACAAAAAAAAATGGCAAAAGGGATCAAGTGTGCTTGTATGTACTCTTAACACTTTGAAAACGGGCATTTTCCTGCATTTTTGTTCAGTCCCAAATTGACATATAGGGTACATGCTGACGTGCAATAATGCTTAGTCCATCTGGTGCAATTGTTTACAAGTTTCCAGCACCCGACCGCTTAGCAGAACAAAACGAGAAAACTCGTCTTCCGCGCTTTGCTATAAAAGCGATATGACTATAAAAGTTAAGCTATATAAAACTATATAGTTTACTGGTTTCCGAACTCACTTCCCGTTCTAGTGGCGACACAATACCGAACGATGCGAGTCAAAATTGTAACAATAAAAATTACCTCAATTTTGGTACACAAATATGAAATATTTAGAACAATAACATTAGAATTTGTTGATTTTACGTAAATATGATTTAATATTCTTCTTAAGAACACGATCCTTCTAAGATGTTATTTTTATTTGTTGGCTTATTTCTTATTACCCAAATATCTACAGATTTTAAGGTTAGCATGTTATTATTGTTAGGTAACGAAATGCACACAATGGAGATAAACAATATAAATAGAGTTAATTAAAATGCAAAAACTTATTATTACAAGAAAAATGCACCGTTGTTTCTAAATAAACTAATAGAAATATAACAAGAGATGCGCAATCTCACAAGTGACCATTTTAATTATTAAATTAGTCAGTAAACATAGCCTTAAAATAATATATATTTAATTAAATTAATTATGTCAAACGTACCTATAATAAATGACAACACTTTAAAGATAATTTGCATTAATCAATGGAGTATTAAGTCACGGGTCGTCACCTGGTCCGTACCGCCCACTAGCAGGCAATACGGGCTTCCGTGGTGGGCGGTGGGCGATTTTTGTCTCTCTACAATCTCCTACATTCCTTCTACATTATTTTCCATCCATATACTGAATTGAAATATAGCGAGGTTGGTGGGTTTTAGGGAAATTTTACCACGAAAAATAGGCAAAAGTGGGCGGTAGGCATGAAAAGGTTGACGACCCCTGTATTAAGTGATGCACTTTATTCCGTTTTTATAATGCGATTGCACCCTTGATGTAGGATCATGCCTAATCAAAAATATCAATAAAATGACAGAAATACACTCGAAAATGGTTACCCGACGTAGCCTAAACATGTCAACGCCTATTAAAAAATTGTGGAATAATTGTACATACTATTTATTTTTTAATTATGAAATTCCTCTTAAAATTGTCTATCGTTAAAATAATAATAATTGGCTTTAACACGTTCCACGCCATGTAGGTCACCGGTGACCTACGCTGTTGTTGAAAAGGGCGCCCTATAGGTTACCGGTGACCTACGTATTTTTTTTTTCGAATAAACAGTCCCTGTACGCCAGCGGTTACATTTCAATGGAATTTTAACATTGAATGTGACCTATATGGCGTCTCTGAGTCAAATGCATTAAAAACACTACGTTGGCGTTAAATGTGTTAATACTGAAACAAGTTCACTTCTTTAGTGGCGGATTAAGACCTTGCGGCGCCCTAGACAAAAAAAATCTGGCGCCCTTTGTTTTTTTTGGTTGGGAGGGGAAATCTTCAGAAAACACCCCTTGTAGGGAGCTAAGGCCGCTCTTAGCGCTCTTAGTTCTCGTTAGACCTACTTCGCCACCCCCTAATATTTGATGATTTAATCATTTATTTGTCATTGACTTAGGCATCTCTAGCATTGTATCAAGATACATTTTGAAGTAATTTCACAAATTACTGAGGACTAAAAGGGCGTAAAGGCAAAAGAAGCTTTTTTAGTAATCATCTTTATCACTCTTAGTAGAAAGGTGATAATACTGTGATTTTATTTATTTATTCTGGAGGCAAGTAAAACAAATATTAATAAGATTCAAAATGGCTTCGGACATCACTTTATTGTGTAAATTAAAAAACGCTTGCTAAAATAAAAAGTAAAACATTAAAATAAAATATATTTGTGACTGAGAAACTTTTTGCACTGTACTTACTGTTAATTAAATAAAGGTAATAAGTAATTATTTATTTTTTGGGTTTGTTTCTATGATAAATAAAATAAATATTGTATAGGAATAAAATTAATCCTTCTCTCACTCGCTTACTCAAGAACAGAACCAATATTATATGCAAAAGATCTCCTGTTTATGTATTTAACTTGTATTAAAGAAAACTGTTCTTAAAACAGTTTATTTGCGTCGATAAAAAAGAGATTGACGTTGTTTTGACCAACATGTAGCCAAAAATGTAAAATAAAGTTGTCTTAAAAAAACACACTTTTTTAGATAACGTTATTTGACTTTTGAACATATTGTTTATTTACTTTACAGAGCAATGTATAAAGACATTTAAAATGGTGTAATATGTCAATTTAATTTGTTAAATGTAATAAATATTCTCGTTGAGAAAACAGAATAATGTTTAATGTCTATTTAGGAAAAAAAAAAAAAAACACTAAAATGACGTTTACATTGTGAGGTGTTTTGTAAAATTTTGTTTTGAAGCATTGTCCAATAGACATCCAAGCAAGAAATGTTACCGAATTTAATTGTGTCGTGTATACCACAACAATAACATTAAATGTAATTGTTAAGGTATTATTTAACATAAAACAATTTTGTCAAATTTAATTTTTATGTAAAAAATTTGAATGGATTGTTTTGAAATGATAAATCAACATTTTATGAGTTTTAAAATGAATTATTTGCAGATGAAAAATGCTTATTGTAATTATTATTTATTAAAATATTGTTAATGCCTAATGTATGTGAAGTTAGATCATCGAAAGATTCATTGTAAAACGGATTTAATTTCGCAATCAAATATTTTTTTGAAACATCAAAAGTAACAATTCATTCCAATAAGAATGTATTTTTAAAAATATGCATTTTTTCATTGCTTTAATGAAACAAATGATTTAAATTTGTATACTATGAAATATAGGAAAATAAATGTCATTATGATTCATTAAAAAAACAATTCATTCACTCAAATAATTAGAATCAAATTAATTAATAACTGCAATATGCCACGGTAACAATTAAATTGCATATTGTAAGCGCATTGCTTTGACTTATTGTTTATGATTCATTGTTTGACATTTATTGTCTATATAGAATAATTGTCATTTAAAATTATTGTCTTTGCCAATTCATGATAAAGACAATCATTATCTTTGACAATTCGTGACAAACACAATTATTGTCTTTGACAATTGATGACAAAGACAATTATTGTCTTTGACAATTCATGATGAAGACAATTATTGTCTTTGACGATTCATGATGAAGACAATTATTGTCTTTGACGATTCATGATGAAGACAATTATTTTCTTTGACAATTATTGTCTATTAGATTGTTTAAGTTTTCCCCTGTCTGTGGTTTGTGTTGCCCCTCGACTTGTTATAAGTAACTGTGTAATAAGTAATTTTGTAAATTACCAAATGGATCGCCGTACTTGCTTTGTAATTTTTATACAACGTTAAACGTATATTTACTAAATGATGCAATGTTAATACATAATGTGATTTGCTAATTACTAAGAATTTATGATAAACTTTGAGATTTCAATAAAAATAATCACGCATTTACAAGTAAACAGTCTTTTATTTTACAAATCCTTATAATATGTGCACTTCCATTACACACAAATAACATCAATCCTCCCCACGTCCAACATCCCATAATTGCATGCAGGAGAGCACAGCCCATCAAGACCAGTGCACTCTATGACACTCAGACAGGGAGGCCGAACGCTGCATGCAGGAAACGTGTGTTGTGTTCGTGTTTGTGTGTGGGTTGGAGAGATTGCAAGTGTATATTTATCTGTTTCTTGAAGAGATCCAGATTGAACGAAGCAGTAAACACAGACGCTGGAAGAGCATTCCATAGCTTACCGGTGGCATTAAGGAAGGATCTTTGGAAACTGTCAGTTCTTGGTCGACACGCATTAACCGTGTATAGATGTTCGGCAAGTATAAGACTGTCGGTTGTAAGTGGATGCAGGAGGAATTAGTTCTTTAAGTTCTGAAGAGCAGCAACCGTGGTAATAACGGTAGAAAAGATTAAGTGAACCAATCTTAAGCCTGTGTTCCATTGATATCTTGGTTGAAGCCTACTAAATAGTCAAAATCTACTTTTGACACTCTCCTGCAAGGGTATACATAGAAATTTTTTAAATCTGATAAACTTATTTGACTCATTTTAATATCAAATAAGTTTTTAAGCCCTTTATATTGTAATACCCTTGTAAACAATAAAACTGAAATTCACAAAGATACACCATTAGTTTCTTGATGGATTGAAGTAGCGTATGTTGTACACCAAACCACTATCTCCACATAAACATATTAAATTACAAATTGAAGAAATGTAGATTTGCATGTGTATTAATAACTTGACGCTATGTTCATTATAAAATATTTATGTATTTATTTAGGAAAATATTCTTTGAAAAAAATACAAATAATTCAAGTTAAATTTAAAAAGTATTTTAACTTATTAAAAATATAATGTTATTTACCATAAATACAATAATATTAGCGATTACTATGAAAAAATCTATCATTTTAATGCAGCAGCTTAACAGTGAAGAAATAATTTAATGATTTCTTAGAAAATAAACAGGACATCTTTAAATAGTGAAATATAGTCTAATTTAAAAGTACTTGGAATTACATACTTCAATTAGAAAATATTATATTTAGTTTGTAATATTTCCTACAAATCTGTTAAAGAAACAGTATCGTAAATAAAGAACAGACTAATTATTAATAATTATGAACCCAGATAAAAGTGAAAAATATGACATTTTGATACAAATACAACGCATCTTTTATTATGTGATAATTGGTTCCAGAAATTGGCATGTGAAAATAAATTAATTTTCATATAATTCAATAAATCCGTTCCAATAATTAACCCTTTCGCATCGGTTGTCGATATATGCCGTTAAAGATTCCCCGACCGTCGACATCGTTTGACGTGATATATCGTTTTGCTACTTTCAGTACTCATTGTGACATCTACGGTAGGAAATTGGAAGTGCAGTCATTCCCTTTATCAACCTACATGTATTCTTTACAGAAATCTGTAAGGTATGTAAATAAATATCGTTAGGTTTCGTCATAGGAGCCATTTTTCTGTAAACCATATGTGTCAATGCCACCACATGTATGGAGTTATATAATGAACGTTTGTTAAATATAATAGTTATTTATGGATCATCTGATAGCTTAAGGATACAAGTACAAATGTGATATATGAAAATAGGTCAGATAAGTACATTTATGCTTCAAATACTAGCTTTAATCAAATAAATGGTTTGAAAAATTTAAGCCAAATTGACAGTACAATTTGTATTCCACCGAGCCGTAACGAAAGGGTTAAAATATTGTTTAAAAAAGTATTAAGTAAAGCGTGTAAAAAAGTTAAAGGGGACGTCAAAAAAATGCATAAATGTGAAATTGCTTAAAATAAATTCCTGGGTGTATGCATCTAATTTGCTTCAGATTTTAGAGTATAATTTGAAGACAAGAGACTATAATTCTTGCAGTCTCAGATCCAGCATTTTCTTGAGATCAACTTGGCTCTTGATGAAGTGCACAGCGGGCAGGAGTTCCTCTACGGGGCAACCGCAATGGCGGCCGGACACAAAGTCGAAGGAGCCGACCTTGCTGCGACACTGCACACAGTGCAGCTTGCCCTTCATCCAGCCACTTTCCTCCACCTGCAAAATGATCCGTGGCTACATCAATCAACATATATTCCATGTAAGAGAGGCCCAATTCAGACAAGAACTCCAAGAGTTTCTTTGGAGGAATAATTGTTGAGCATTGGGACCTTCTGTTGCTTGTCTTTATTGCATTGTTTTTAGTGCTTAATCATAAGTACCTATGTTTGTATATATTGTATTTTTTATTTAATTATTATTGTACTTCAGAAATGAATTGAGTTGATAAAAGTTGTAATGTTTCTGCAAGGAAAAAAATAATTAAATTGAAAATTGAAAACATTACAGTGAAACTTCGTTATTTAATTTTTCAAGGGACCCTAATAAAACGATAAGTGTGGGAAACAAAAAAAGTGAGAACCATTCAAAGATGGGACAATAATAAAAAAATCTTAATTAAAAAAAAAAAATTATACATCGTACATATATATAAAAAATATATCACAAAAGTTTGTAATGTTAAGTTACTTTTTTGTAGTTTGGCATTTCATTTTAAACAAAGCCCATCACACAAGCATAATACACGTAATATACGGTCGGCGGCAGCTCAATGGTCAAAGCGTTTGCTTTGCAAGCCAAAGGTCGTGGGTTGATCCCCAACAGAGATTTAAAAAAAAAGGATTTTTAATCAAGGATGGAATTAAGGATGATGCCTGAATCTGGGGGTGTAGTCTATGACGTTGGCGGATCAACACTCCACATGCAGCGCTTAGCCATATGAAGCATGGCAAGCTTCATAGAATTCTAGAGATGAGACTTCAAAATTACTACCACCATCTATCAGTATTCTCCTGTAAGTGATTACATAAAAAATACGGTGAATACGGGAATTTTGTAAAAAAAAATATTAATCAGCATAATATTTGTGAGGGAACCATAATATATAGATTGATGGAAATGATAAATTGGGGAACAGTTTATGCGGCATTATTTGAAATTGTTTCTTATGTGTGTTTCTCCTCTGCTTTTTAAAAGTTAAAATGGTGAATTTTATAAAAAACGATATTTATATGGACACCACTCGACACACGTAACATATAATTTTTTTGTAAATTATGATACATTATGATCAAGAAAATTTAGCTTGATTCCTAATTATGACTAAATAAATAATATATTTAACTAGAATATGGACTTATATAAAAGTTTAAATACTTACAATTAGAAAAAACGAAAAAACAAGCTTATTTTTAGTTATTTTGGCAAACGTATTAAACATTCAAAATTATAATATCAATTATTTAGGTAAATAACACAGGAATCGTGACATATTTTCTTGAATATAAGAAACACTACTCGTAACTAATAACATATCGATTTTTAAAACCGTGATACACTATAATGAAGCATTTCCCTCGAAAAATATTGACATATCCAATGATTTGGAATTGATAATAATTCTCACGCGTAATTTTATAATACATACCTTTGACATAATCCATTCGGGGAGCAAATCATGATTCAGATAAAGCAGCATATTGTCTGTTACAGAATCGCAGACATCTCCTTCCGACTGTTCATCACATACAACCTTGCCGTGCGCTGTGAGAACTTCCACCTGTGAAGCTTCCAGCAACACGGAGCGACACTTGAAGCACTTTATAACGCTCATTTTATTGTATCTTCGTTGTCACATTTGGTTTAAAAAATATATAATATTACGCAGCTCTTACGTTGTTTATGTTATTGTCATAACCTCAAAGTAAGCTGTCAGGTCAGCATGGAAAATAATAATCTTCTTCAGTGTTGGCTGCCGTAAGTATCAATAATTGTGGTAGGTAGTTATGTTATATAAAATAATTTTAATTTTTCTTTTGGTTAGTTTTATTTCTCAATTCTTACCCAATTTTGTGACTTGATTATCTGAAATGTTAAATGAACATGAAGGAAAAAATAAATAAAAATTAAAAAATTAAAAAATAAAGTGATTAAGGTTAATAATTATAAAGACTTAAATATTTTTTTTTACATAAATAATAATTCTCTCAATTAATTTATGATATTGATATTTTCAAAAATATTTTTAATTATCAGTAAAGTATTTAAGAACGTATAATTTCGTTTTTAATGGTGTAGTTTAATTGTTTGTAAATACATTTTTGAATGAGCGTTTTGTTTCATATTTGTTTACATAATTTGTATATGTGATTGCTAAAATATTTCAATAAGAGCATTAACATCTATTTGTATAGTTTAAATGAATATTGGCTCAGATTTATTTTAATGTTATCCAATATATATAAATTTGATAAAATTTGTTAAATCTTTTTTAAAATTATGTTTGTAATTAAAGATAATGCACTCTAGGAGTTTGTGTAGTATTGAATAAACCTACAATTATTGTTTCATCAATAAGCTTATATTATATGCACTTGACAATAACATATTGCCGAAATTAAAACACGTCGTACCAAATACTTTTCCGAAAAATATTTAAAAATATATTTCTTAAAGCATTGAAAGTGTGCAACAAGAAAAACATATGGTGGACCAAACAATATAAATTATATTGCACAACATAACTAGCAGCATGTGAGCAATATATAACAATATGAACTAAAATATCGTCTACGAAACGCTTTATAATTACTATCACAAATTAACAATATATTTAAAAATAAAACATTACATGCCCATGTATTTAAAAAAAGATTTTTCTTTACTGTAATTTGTTTTCATTAAAATAAATTTAATGTATGTATTTTCAATATTCACGTTAATGTCTAATTCAAATTTATTCTACAAAGCAATTTATGTTCATAACAACAACATCAAAACGTCAATTAATAACCATATTGAATAAATAATTGACAACTTTGAAAGCTGGACATTCATCTTGGCGAGAATATTACAAAATTATTAGCGTAGGCGGCGATGTCACAATCCAAATCTCGTTCCTAAAAAGTACATACGCTTAATATGTACGTTGCATGTGATGTTTTCTATGTTTTGATTGTAATTAGTGATTACAGTTTTCATCAAGATCATTGCTGTCTTGTTGGAATGCGTCCAAAGATGATAAAAAACGCATCATTCGTGCGACACACTTATCACTAGGTACCGGAATCATGGAACGGGTCTACAGTGAAAACGGCCGGCCATCTATGGACAGAAAAGAGATTTAGCTTCCTCGTATTGCATGCCCTGGAATGTCGCCAACTGAACACTTAAATCATTATTACCTTGTATTAACATGGATCACATTGAGTTCAGTGCGATCCATGTTAAGACAATATGTGAAATATTTATGATTTTGATATTCAAATGGATCTCAAAGTTAATACTCAAAAATAAATAACTTAAATTATAAAAACAATTAAAAGCTTAATTAAAATTGTAAGATTAACCAAAAATTATTAAAATCATTTAATCTTCTCATATTAGTTTTATAAATGTTATATATGGTCACCATGAATTGCCCTCACTTAGTTCTGTCAGTTGCCACTGTCAATTTCTCATTCTTAGATATATATGCATATGAAAGTCCACTTGGGAACATATATTCATATTAACACACGGTATAGCTCAGTGGTTAAATAGTTTGCTTACCGAACTTATGGTTGAGGGTTCGATCTCCGACGGAGATTACAAAAAACTGATTTTCAAACGATTTCTAATCTCTAAAAATACCCCGGTTGGTGTGGATTTTAAGCCTCACCCGTAAAATGCCAGCCAAAGTCTATCAATCAAAACTGGTAGTAGACGAAAGTTTTCCCGTGAAGACCACCCATTCATAGTGAATTCCTTTAATAATAAAGAAGATACGTTAATGTCAACCTGTAGCTTATGACGTTGGCGGATAAACACTCCACATGCAGGGCTTAGCCGTATGTAAAATGATAAAAGCGTCATCGAATCCATAGAAATGTTGGTATTCTCCTGTAGTGTTTACTAAAAAAATTAAAAAACACGGGAAATATGGTTCGAAAAATTGCTGCTTATTGACATTCAAGATATCGAAATTTCATGAAGTAGGAAACAAGATAAGTTGTGGGTTATTGCAAGACGGATTGATATAAATATCCCAAATCTCCAAGTACAGTGAAGTATATAACGATTACCCTCTAGAATGTTTGAAATTCTTCTGATCTGAGAAATTGATCTTCTGATAAGATCAAATTGTGTGATTAGCTGACGAATGTACTAAGAAAAAACAGTACGGATGGCAGCATCACGGTACAGCCGTCAGCGGCTGCCGGAAAAGAGATTTAGTTCCGTCGCATTGGCTGCCCTGCGAGGTTGACCTCAGACATGGCGATCTGAGTCCGTGGGTGTTTGTCAACTAGGCCGCGCCTGCATTGTAAAAACCGAAACACGCGTTAAAAACCGACACAAAACCTAAACCTTCAAACAATCTATCCGTTTAAAATATAAAACTCACCAGTTTCACATAGAAAAACGTTTTTTTCCGCCTTGTTTTACATCAGATCAATGACTCTGAGTGTGTGTGAAACTCTTTTCCTTGTGTGATTTTATACACACTCACACCAGCAAGAGAAACCCAACAACGTATATCTATCTCTTTCTATTGCAATACGTTCATCTCGCTCACGCTCGCAAAACATTCTATCAAGAAAAACTCAACAACGTATATTCATCTCTTTCTGCCGCTATACATTCATCTCTCTCGCGCTTGCAACACATATTGTATGTCAATTCCGACGTCAAGGGAAACGCTATACGTGTGGGTTTACAATATTCACACACAGCGAATCCATAAAGTCGTAAGTCTTGTATATTCCCGATACAAAATGCGACTTTTAAAGATTTGCTTCAGTAATATTTTATTATATACCTCTTCGTGGCTCTGCACTCCTGGTACATTTTCTTTCCTGGTGTTTCCTAAACTAGAAATAAATTGTACAAAATAACATTTAAGACATCTTGCTCTTATCCTTGTTATATCTTTAATCCTTTATTATAACTATAATCATTCATATTTTTGTACAATCCAGTGAGTTTTTTGTAAGTGGCGTTGACCTGCGAGGCACAAACCCGCCCTTACACACCAATTGTGTATTTACGTTTTCTCCGTTTTTTTTTTAAATCCAAATACAGCGAACTATTTATAAATACGTGTGAGTCCTGCAATGAAATAAAACATCCGTTTCCAAACGCCCAACTCGCATTCAATCACCGAATCCATTTAAAACGTTAAACTTAATAAACATTAACAATCTGACACTTCAACAATACAACTAAAGAATAATACGTGATCTTAAAATATAAAATGTCGTAATCTTATTGAGAATCTATACATTTTCTTTGCTCTGCGCTTATGTCAGTCATTTCATAAGTTCGATTAAATATTTACACTTGTTTTTTTTTGTAAGGGGGCGTGTTTTGTATGTGCTGTGAAAAATTTTGATAGAAAAATCAATTCGGTTCAGTTTTTTGTTCATTTTATTTATCTTAGTGTTTTAAGTGAATGTATAACCTTTCTTATTTAAATTTGTTTAAATAATGCAAGTGAATATTAAAAAAATATAACAATCAATATATGACAGTAGTATTGACATCTACTTATATATTAAAATATGGGTCACTAGAGTAGTTCGCTAGTTTTTCATATTTTCACTATATAATGTGCATATAATCATAGTCATATATTAAATAATCATAATAAAAATAGTTTTTTTATAATATAAAACAAATAACAATATTGATAATGTGCATTTAATAGTTTCTAATCAAGTGTATATTATAATTTAAAAAGCTTCTTTCATTATTCTTTAATAAAGAATTTATCAACCTAACCTAACTTGTTATAAATAAATTTGAAACAATTTTCAAAACATTTTATTCCATTTTTAAATACTTCATTTTAGTGTATCAAGCTTTATAAAATCAATAGTATGTTATAAGTGAATGTTTGTGCTTCTTATTAGTGTACCTCATTTTCAAATCTATTATTTTACCATTTAAGATGTTGTTTTTCACACTTTTATAATGATTTTGACAACAAAATTGAAGACTAATACTTACTAATGGGCTTAATTTTTCTTAAAAACATGTTTTTACTGATAAAAAATGAATATTCTAAATTGTGTGAGGTTATGTTACATTTGATTTAACAGGTCATGCTTTTGCTAAACTTTCTTTTACATTGTTTCTTTGGGAAGTATCATTACTGTCAAAATTGCTCAATAAAGTGTGAAAAACGTTTTTACTGTTGAAATTCTAAATTTATTATGAAAAATGATCCTCAGGACTATTATCCATCAGTTATATCATAGGTTTGATGAAATAATCCATTTGTTGATTTTATAATGCTTCTTGTAAGGATTCTAATTAAAGAGTCTTTATTACGAGTATACTTAAGAAAATACAGCATGATTACAATGTATTAACCTAAATAGTTGATATTTATTAGGATTTTTAGTCTTTCATATGTTTGCGCCAAATAACTAATAGCTTATACTAACTTTCAATGAATTCAAGTATTTTATTTTTATAGAAGCTTGGATTCTAGTAGAAGATTCTAGAAATAGTTCTAAACTTAAGTTACAACGTCTGGTTGGTGTGAATTTGATCCCTCATCTGTAAAATGTCAGTCATGGCCAATTAATTAAAATTGGTGCTAGACGAAATTTGTCCCGTGAAGATCACCCATTCGTAGTAAATTCCTGTAATAATAAGGATGATGCGTGAATCTTGTGCTGTAGTTTATGGCGTTGGCGGATCAACACTCCACATACAGCGCTTAGCCTTATGCACCATGGTAAGCGTCATAGAATTCTACAGACGAGACTTCAGAATTACTATCACCATCTGTCGGTATTCAATTGTATTATTGATGGTAAGTTTTTGTTAATTCACCGAAGTTAAATATATTGAATATAATTTTGTTTCATATTCCGACATTCCTTTTTTTACGATATGTATTGAGTTGTGGGTCATTCTACACATGTTTGAAATTTGCCCTTTTTAAAAAATAATAATGGATTTATTTAATTTAGTTCTGAAGGTGAATATAAATGCAGCACTGACCAATCAAAACACATAAAAAATTTGTCTTTAAATATTCAATTTTATTTTTCATTGACTTATTTCGTGATTTTTTATGAAATCTTATTCCGCACCTAAAGGGTTAACCAATCACAATTGGTAAATAGTCCCAATACTTGATTATGTTATGTTAAAATTTATATTCAAAGGTTCCTATGTAACCTTTTAACCACACAACCATGTGATAATGGGTCACCAATGTTGTTGACCAATCATTAAGAATGTCAATAAAACAAGTATTAAGTAAATAACAACATTAAAATATCTACAAGACAAACAGGCTTTGTCGGAATTTAGAATTCAATCAATGCCGGCCGGTATCGCTCAATGGTCAAAGTGTTTGCTTGACAAGCCAAAAGCTGTGGGTTCAATCCCCGACGGGGATAAAAAATAAATTAAAAAATTAAGATCTACAGAAGAATGTACTATGATACTTGTAACTCCGTAAGCCTGCAGATATAGATCAGTGGTTAAATCGTTTGCTTAACAAGCCAAAGGTCGTGGTTTCGATCCCCGACAGAGATTAAAGCACAAATAATTTTTTAATCGATTTCTTAGCTCAAAATACCTCTGATTAGTGTGAATTTGATCGCTCATCTGTAAAATATCTGTCATAGCCTATTAATTGAATTGGTGGTAGACGAAAGTTGTCCCGTGAAGACCACCTATTCATAGTGAATTACTGTAATAATAAGGATGATTCGTGAATCGTTGGGCTGTAGTCTATGACGTTTGTGGATCATTACTCCATATGTAGTGCTTATCCATATGTAAAATGGTAAGCGTAATAGGATCCACAGATGAAAAACTTCAGAATTACTATCACCATCTGTCGGCATTCCAAAGCTTACCGATGGCATTAAGGAAGGAACTTTGGAAACTGTTAGTTCTTGGTCAACACACATTAATCGTGTGTGGATGTTTGGCAAGTGTAAGATGAGTTTGTTGGTTGTGGGTGGGTGCAGGAGGAATTAGTTGTTTAAGTTCGGAATACCAGCGACCATGGTAAAAACGGTAGAAAAGACTAAGTGAACCAATCTTACGCCTGTGTTCCATTGATTGCAGGTTAGAAGTAAGAGTGTCATTGTTTATAAAACGAACTACTCTTCTTCTATAGAATAGAATAATAAGATTCGATTCATAAATGCATCAAAAATATATAAATTGATGCAGTTGTTCGTTTTTTTTCCATGTATAATCCAATACTCTCTTAAAAATGTGTTTGGTTTTTTTTTATAGCATTTAGATAAGGTGTTATCTATCGAGTATAAGATTTTCAAGCCAACTGTAAAAAGCACTAAAGCAAACAGTAACAGTGTATTTGTGTCTGCTATGTAAACATAATATAAATGGGACCATTAAAAACACACTCCTGAGACTTTTATACATAACAAAGTAAAAAAAAAAACGCTTAACGCGGGGGATACGTTCCGTCAAAGTAGAGCGTAATGCGAAACAGCGCTAAACGAGGCTATCTTAACATGTAAATAATGGGGTTAGGGGAAGATGGATTGAAAATTGGTTAGGTATTGAATTTAATAATTATGTTTTTTTTAATAAATATAAAATCTTACAAAACATCTTCTAACGCCTGTCAGCTCAGGCAGAGAAATAGTCGAGAGGGCTAGGCGGTAAAGACCTGAAACAAAGGTGGTTCCAAGGCTCGCGGTTCGCATCCCACTTCATACAGGAGTGCTTATGGTGCATTTCACCATCGGATTACATTAATTTGTAATAATAGTATTAAAGTAAGTTCATGGAAGAATCTATTGTGCGACGAAACATTACAAACATTGGCCTGCTGGGGCATTGTATGGGACTACTGGGCGGATAAAGGTTAATACATATTTAAAAAAATAGAAATTAATCTTTTGATATTCTAGTTTACCAAATAAATATTAAAATTTAAAATGCTGCAGTGGACATTCTGACTTGCTCAAAGTGCAGCGAAGTGCAGTGAAGTAGCCCATAGTCGGTGGCTGCGAGTGTCTATGTTAGTGATGGCGATCTGCTAGCGGGGCGCCATGATGGAGACCGATCTGCCCCTCGGGGGCTCAAGCTCCACGGGCCATTTGGCAAACACCGGAGTGGCGTTCTCCGGAGGCACAGGTGAGATTATTTACCTTATAAATTGTACTAACAATAACTTTATTTTTTTAGGTTTTCACTGCCAGATGGTATTGTTACTTTTGGGCTAAGCCGTGTGTGGCGAATTATTTTCTACCGATATTTCGACCCCCATTGCAAGGGTGTTCTTCAGGGTTGATAACTGCGACACTGTACTACAATATTTATTTTAATATATTCGTTGATCTAATGACACAGAGACTTACACCCGTATGCAGTCATTCCTTGATTTAAGATAACCAACTTAAGACACGTATACAGAGACATTTCTACACAACAACCTATATAGCTACTTTCCTTTAGAATGATTAACCCTTTCGCATCGGTTGTCGGTATATGGCGTCAAAGATTCCCCGACCGTTGACATCGGTTGACGTGATATATCGTTTTGCTACTTCCAGTACTCATTGTGACATCTATGGTAGGAACTTGGAACTGCAGTCATTCCCTTTATCAACCTGCATGTATTCTTTACAGGAATCTGTAAAGCATGTAAATAAATATTGTTAGGTTTCGTCACAGGAGCGATTTTTCTGTAAACCACGTGTGTCAATGCCACCACATGTATGGAGTTACATAATGAACGTTTGTTAAAAATAATAGTTTTTTATGCATCATCTGATGGCTAAAGGATACAAGAACCAATGTGATGTATGAAAATAAGTCAGATCAGTATATTTATGCTTCAAATACTAGTTTTAAGCAAAAAAAAAAAAAGTTTGAAAAATTTATGACGTATTGACATTATATTTTGTATTCCACCAAGCCGTAAGGAAAGGGTTAAAGTGTGGAAGCCGCAGTCCTTGACTCCCTCAATCTTATAATAAGGTGTCCAAGAATTAGCAAACGGAGCCTTGCAAAGTGGACTAATTACTTTTTAAATTTTTAACTAGAGTTCACAAATAACAAGTAAATATAATTTATTTAGTTTTATTTTATTATAACAATATTTTATATTGTGGCTTTACGCCTGGTAAGGGAAGCCATCGAAATCAAAAGTCATCCTATCAACATCAACAGGGATGACGGTTTGATTCTCAAAACAGCATGACTTCCACCTCTAGCTCATGCTCATAAACCTGCACAGACAAGCAAGGACAACCACAGTCCGACATGACGCTTGTGGAGGTACGCTTCTTGGAACATACCCACTGTACACGATTCTCCGACATGACCTCGTGGAGGTACCTTAGACTGACGGCTAAACTACCTCCAGACACCAACTCATCACTAAGTCATCAATCCTGAAGAAGACCCCTGCAATGGCAGTCGAAATATTGGAAATTAGTAATTCGTCACACACGGCTCAACCCAAAAGCCACAATATCAAATCTGGCCGTGAAAACCTAAGAAGTTATCTAACAATATTTTAATTTATTTAGTCAAATAGTCTGGGATCATGCTTGCATATAAACAAAGTTACTTATCATGGACAATGGATTTGCTTATCTATTTGTATAATTTTACATTACAATTGTATGATGAATCATCAATGAATGATACTATATCTTTGTATCACATACAATTGTATTAATAAGTATTAACTTGTATCATATGGAGTGTACTTAATCCATGTGATTCATATCAATACAGAGTTTAACACAACTATTCTTAGATTATTAAATGCTAATGAGGTACATGGATTTTAAATTGTAAAAATAACAATTTGATAATCATGTTATTTCTTTGGGGTAATAATATATCACCAATATTCTGTAAACCCACATTCATAGTTTCTTTTCTCGGATTAATTGCGATTATTATTTGTTAAATAATGGTAATATAATAGTAAAATTATGGTTATTTACATTACATACATACATTTTAGTATTCTTGTTACAGGCGTGATGCATTTTGTCATATATATTGGTATTTTTGTTATAGATATTGACATTATTGTCACAGATATTGGTATTTTTGCCACAGAAATTGACATTATTGTCACAGATATTGGTACTTTTGTCACAGATATTGGTATTTTTGTAACAGATATTGACATTCATGTCACAGATATTGTTATTTTTGTCACACATATTGACATTCTTGTCACAGACATTCTTGTCACAGACATTCTTATCGCAGATATTGGTATTTTTGTCACAGATATTGACATTCATGTCACAGATATTGACATTCATGTCACAGATATTGGTATTCTTGTTACATATATTGGTATTTTTGTCACATATTTTGGTATTACTGTCACATATATTGGTATTATTGTCACATATATTGGTATTTTTGTCACAGATATTGGTATTTTTGTAACAGATATTGACATTCATGTCACAGATATTGGTATTATTGTCACAGGTATTGTTATTTTTGTCACACATATTGACATTCTTGTCACAGATATTGACATTCTTGTCGCAGATATTGGTATTTTTGTCACAGATATTAACATTCATGTCACAGATATTGGTATTCTTGTTACATATATTGATATTTTTGTCACAGATATTGAATTCTTGTCACATATTTTGGTATTATTGTCACATATATTGGTATTATTGTCACAGATATTAGTATTTTTGTCACAGAAATTGACATTATTGTCACAGATATTGGTACTTTTGTCACAGATATTGGTATTTTTGTAACAGATATTGACATTCATATCACAGATATTGGTATTATTGTCACAGATATTGTTATTTTTATCACACATATTGACATTCTTGTCACAGATATTGACATTATTGTCACAGATATTGTTATTTTTGTCACACATATTGACATTCTTGTCACAGATATTGACATTCTTGTCGCAGATATTGGTATTTTTGTCAAAGATATTGACATTCATGTCACATATATTGGTATTTTTGTCACATATATTGGTATTTTTGTTACAGATATTGACAATCTTGTCACAGATATTGGTATTTTCGTGACACATATTGACACAAATCTTGCTGTTACAGATACTGGCAAATTAAGTTGATTTTATCCATGCATTATTGTTACAGGGAGATGCACCAATGAGAGGGGAAGCCTGCAATTATTATGATAAAGATATTGGCATATTTTTCACAGATATTGGCATAGTTGTCACAGGTATTAGCACTCAACAATAGATCTTATATTTGTGTTATTGCTACAGGGAGGATTCATCACTGAGAGGAAGCTTGCAGTTACCATCAACACGGATATTTGCATATTTATCACATATATTGGCATAGTTGTCACAGATATTGGCACACTATAATAGATCTTATATTTGTATTCTTACTACAGGGATGATGCCCCACTGGGAGGAAGCTTGCAGTTACCATCGACACATATATTGACACACTTAACACAGATATTAGCACACTTAACACAGATATTAGCACACTTAACACAGACATTGGCTTTCTTGTCACAAATAATGGCATGCTTGTCACAGATATTGGCATGGTTTTCACAGATATTGGCACACAACAATAGATCTTATCATTGCATCGTTGTTACAGGGAGGATGCATCACTCACTGAGCACCCCGGCGGGTGTGGACTGCGGTGGAGGCAGCTCCTTGTTCAGGACTCCTCCAGCAACGCCCAACAAGGGAGGCAAGATGCTCGCCGTGAGGGTACAGATGCTCGACGACTCCATCACCATGTTCCAAGTGCAGGTCAGAACAAAACATTGATCCTATCCTAAGAAATTTAATAAAAAAAAAAAATCTTACTGTGATTTACTTTAGTGTTTGCGGCAATTTTTCAGATAAATTAATATTTTTCATACTTCTATATTGTTATTTTGAGTTGAACCGTTTCTTATGAATTAAATGGTACAAATTTAGGAGCATCAGGCTAATCATCCGGTGTTATGAAAACGTTATGGATTGACTGTATATTTTTATTTTATGCTTCACTGGGTATCGAACTCATGACCGCTTATGTGACAGTCGATGAGATTAACCTCTCGACAAGGACCGTGATCAAAAAAAGTGTTGAAAAGAAGGTCATAAAATTGTGGGCTCTCAATTGTGAAGTTCTCAATTAAAAATTCATTAATGTTTTAATTCTTATTTTGAAAATCTTTTTATCAAATATGTTCATTCTTTATCCTTAGTCTGTACCAATATAGATGTGGAATTTAGCCGTTAGCAGCAGATCTTACCCATAAAATAAAGGTCACCCAATGTGCCATGGAGAGATCCATGAGAGCAGTGTCTCTAAAAGACAGAATCCTAAATGAGGATATCTAAAGAAGAACTCAAGATGCGGAGGCTACCCAAAGAATAGGCGCTCTCAAGTGGCAATGTGATATATATATGTCGGAGAGACGACGATCGATGGGGAAGAAAATATTGGGGTGGCGTCCAATAACTGGCAAACAGAGTGTCAGTCGATTAAGATGGACTGAAGACATTAATAGAATTGCAGCAGTAGCCTGGATGCGGAAGGCGGCAGATGAAGAAAGATGGAGACTCATGCAGGAGGCTTACGTTTCACAGGAAAATGACACAGGCTGATAATGATGATAAGGATATCAGTTTATTGATGGTATTAGCCTGAATATGTGGTGACCATTTGATCCAGATATGGAACGGACACCTAACAATAATCCCCACCCCTAAATAACACTCATGTACCTAGCCTCTAGTGAAACTCTTTCTTTATTAGTAAATATTCATTTACACGTCAGTACTTTTGCGCACGTTGAAACTGATGAAGCTACATAGATCGTGAAACTGCAGTCTTCCATCAAGTGAAACAGTGCTCAGGGTGATTCATGTAAAAAAGTTTTTTTTTTTATGTATTTAAGTATAATAAAGGCGATGTATATAGGTGTCCGTTTCATATCTGAATCAAAAGGTCACCACAAATTTAGGTCGATACCATCCACAGGCTGATATCATCGTCAGCCTGTGTCAGTTCCCTGTGGAACGTATGCCTCCTGCATAAGTCTCCATCCTTCTCGATCATCCCCCCTCCACGTTTAAGCTACTCCCACTATTCTTTTAATATCGTCAGTCCATCTTCATCGACCGACACTTCATTTGCCAGTTATTGAACGCCACTGCAACATATTTATGCACTTTTTATATTTTTATTTATTATGCACTTTTTATACCCATTGACCGTCGTCTCTTCGACATATATGTTACATTTCCACTTGCACGTGTCTATTCGTTGTTTAGCCTCCACTACTTGAGCTTTTCTTCAGATATCATCGTTTATCCTCATGGATGTCTCCATGGCATGTTCTGTCACCTTTATTTTATGGGTAAGACCTGCTGTTAGATTCCACATCTCCGAGAGGCTGTTTTGGTATACTATGATGTATACATTGTCGAGTCTAAACTCAATTGTCATGCAAATACATTAAATGATTAACAGCTGATTGTTTTCTTTTCAATGACATCATCAGACATATGATGGTCATAAACATTTAATGTGTTTATCAACGTTTACATACAAAAAACATTACAAAATTAGCATAGATTTTGTATTAGTACCCGAGACACACATTGTGAATGATATTACACTAATTTGTTCTGACATCCCCCGTCTTTAGAAAGACGACAAGTCGTGGGTTCGTCACGTGGCCGTGTAGAGGAAGGATGCAGGAGCAGATTAACAACACAAATAACTTGTTTTTGAAGCACGATTCGCAATTTATTTTTAATAAAGACTTGATTTCCTTATCCGACCGGTCAAAAGTCAACTGAAAATTGCCGGAACCTGTGACATCCAGCGCCGCCAAGACAATGGTGGCAAAAAAGCGAATTAAAGGTGACAGTTGCACCAACATGAAATGGAGCTACTGTCATAACAAATAAAATGGCGTATGCAAATGCTGTGTAATATTATATAATTAAAACTAAAATTATTGGTGTGCATGTCAGGCGAGCGAACAAAAATAAGAAACAAAAGATCGTTTTTCGAGGCTTTACAGCATCGGCCTAAAAGAGCTATATCAAGCTGATAACAGTTCCCAATGGCAATAGCAAATCGTTAGCGTGGTTCTCGTTAGATCACTGAAGTTAGACAACATTGGACGCTGACTAAAACTTAGATGGGTCATTGCACGTTGATAACCGCATGACTAAAAGATACAGGCCTCAGGAACGTCAGACGTTTATTAGCTAACATCCGATTTCCTTTAAATAATTTGATTAACAAATCACCTAAAAATATACGGCTCGGATACAAGAGTGCCTTCTTTTTAAGGCCTCAAGTTTCTACCCTGGAGGTCATCTCTAACCCGTTAAATGCCAGTCATGACCTATTTATTAAAAATGGTGGTAGACATAAGTCGTCCAGTGAACACCACCCATTCATAGTGTGTCCCCGTAAAAATAGATGAATGCGTAAACACCGTTAATTTAGTCTATGACGTTGATGGATCAACAATCTACATGCAGTGTGTAGCTATACTCATTAAGCGTCATAGAATCCACAGATGAGGTTTCTGTATTACGGTTTATCGGTATTCTCTTGTATGTGTTTATATAAAAAAATATAATATATATTATAGTGATACCAGTAATATCACTGTTCATGCAATATGCAATGTTCTGTAAAAAATTTAAGTCAATACATTGATTACTTTTCAAGATGGATGGGAGCTTATGGCCACCGCAAATTTCCGTTTCACAGTTCAAAAAAAAAAAAAGTTTTTAATAGATTTCTGAGCTCTAAAATACCCGAGGTTGGTGTGAATTTGATCCCTAACCCGTAAAATGCCAGTCATAGCATATCAATTAAAATCGGTGGTACACGAAAGTTGTCCCGTGAAGACCACCCATTCATTGTAAACTGTAATAATAAGGATGATGCGTGAATCTCGGGATGTAGTCTATGACGCTGGCGGATCAACACTCCACATGCAGCGCTTAGCCATATGCACCATGGTAAGCGTCATAGAATTCCACTGACGAGACTTCAGAATTTCTATCACCATCTGTCGGTATTCTCCTGTATGTGTTTATATAAAAAAAAAATGTTTCTTGACTCTTACGCGGCGTTGTATAAGGAACCGTGATATCATTATCAAGCATGCAGCATTTATACTTCCTTATTGATGATAATGTTGTAATCTTCTATGTTGCACATACTGTTGATAACTACCGTACAATTTCTATATTATGACCGATAATATCTGACAAGGAGCACATTTTTATCTGTTATCTCATGTAGGTATGCACGCTACCACTGTGGTGACTATCCATTATAAGTCGCATGTTTTACATAAAAACATTAAAACCTCGTTATTTCGATTTTCAAATTCGTGGTTCGAATCCCTGCGTCTGCCGTTTATTTTTCGCCGATTTGTTCATGGGAGAAATTTCATATAAGATTTTTATGATCAGAATGACAACTACGCAAGTAATGACTCCCAACTGATGTCTTAGATTCTGCAGAATCCATTTCCCACCCAACCTTGCCATTTCCTCATCCATTCCCACGTACTTCGCGGTTAGCAGCGGGTTACCAGAGAAGGCAATTATCCACACGTTGTAGCGTACTGACTTCGCAGCCTTTAGACTGAGGTCTATTTGACATCTAACTGATGCACATTCTTCGTCGTATTACAAGTATCAATCCTGTGGATTGCAGCAACAAAATCTTGCATCTCGATCTCCACTATTCTCGATCTTCTTCAACCCTCTTTAGCTCAACATAAGAGTTGCAACTCATGTCCTCGAACACTTGCTGCAAATACTCCCGTCTAGGGCGGCCGCTGCAGTTTCTACCCTCAACCATCCATGATGTGATCGATCCATCGGGCTCGCCTCTCTGAGGTAGTTCTTACTAGGTGAATATTTTCCTCGATTATGCTGAAAACCTCATTGCTCTCTCCAGGAAATTCCGAGAATTCTTCTGCAAGACCACATCTCAAAGGGCTGAGGTCTATTTGACATCTAACTGATGCACCTAGAATCACGGGAAGGCCTTCAGGCACTCTCTAACAAGTAGCTTTTTGCGTGCGTCCAGCAACGGGTCCTCATCTGAGTCTCCAAAAACAGGACAAGACGGGATGGTTTCCTCCTCTCTTTCAACAGGTGGTTATTCCGTCGCGTGGTGGCAGGATTAGGAGCAGATTAATAACACACTTATTCTGAAGCTTATTGACATATATTTACGATAAGCTTTACAAACTTCCGGCCCAGGCGGAATGACATGCCACCGGCCGTAATGCGACCTTCTCGGCCGTCAGCACACAACTGTCGCGCTCGTGATGAGCTCTCGCCCAGCGCCACAAGCAGCGGTCTATATAACTAGTCCCAAATGCCAATATGGCGACACATGCATGTCGACAAGCGAACAGAAATAAGAGACGAAAGATTGTTTTGTCGAGATTTTCGGTACCAGTCAGCAAGAGCTCTATCATTCTGATGTCAAAATAAAAGTCTGCTTGCAACATGTCGCTAGGCTCTTATGTCATTATATAGAATACTAATTTTTGAAGAAAATTCCTTACCGATTTTAAATCATTTTAATTTTTAAAATGCACCAGAAACGATGGTCTTGCTGTTGTTAGATTGTCAGTGATGTAAGTGCCCTCTTGCTTAATGCTATACACCGGCAAAGGTCAATTGAGCTCCAGCCAAGGTCAGCCAGATTGCGTCATCAGTTCTTCAAAGCGTGCAATCGAAGGATCCATCATCACATCTCACATTAAATCCAGAAAGAGAGCTCTAAAATACCCTCAGTTGGTGTGAATTTGATCCCTCGCCCGTAAAATGCCAGTCATAGCCTACTAATCAAAATTGGTGATAGACGAAAGTCGTCCCGTGAAGACCATCCATTACCCATTCACAGTAAATTCCTGTAATATCAAATTCACACCAACCGGAGGTATTTTAGAGCTCAGATATCGACGTTTTTTTAAATCTCCGTCGGGGATCGAACCCACGACCTTCGGCTTGCCAAGCAAACGCTCTAACCACTGAGCTATACCCGCCAATCTTACATTATCATGATCTCAGTGAAAAGTCTTAAGTATAAGACGATCCTATGGATACTGATATCAGCTTGTTATACCTCTTTTAGGCTGACCCTCGAAAAACTATGTTTTGTCTCTTATTTATGTTCGCTCGCCTGACATGCACATCTAATAATGTTAGTCTTAATATTATATAAAAAAACGGGCGTTTGCATACGCCAAAATATTTGTTATGACAGTTGCTCCATTTAACGTTTGTTCAACTGTCAACTTTAGTTTCTGACTTAGCCACGATTATCTTTGGGGCGCTACATGTTACAGTGCCCGCTCAGTTCTCGCCCGACCGAGATCGAAGATACAGCATATTACGGTCGAGCGGGGAAACCGAAGCCTTACATTGAAAATAAATGCGAATCGTGCTTTTGAAAAAGTTCTTTGCTTTGCGACCTGCTCCTGCATCCTTCCTCCACGAGGATGCTAACATAACCTGAACTTATCATTTGCTAACTGACGATCTTGTGATGAGCGCATCATTAAGGCGACTTTGTTTTTGATGAAAAATGATATCACAGTCCAGACACACTAATTTGCTGTTTTTTGACCTGATTTGATCGTGTTCCATAGTAAATCTCGTCTAACCATTGTATCGCCGGTCATCCTTTTATGTTTCGGCGGGAACTGTGACACGGCAATGCCATACAAAATTTAAAAAAAAATCACGAAACATTTTTTTTTTCATTTTTCTTTACAATTTGACGGTAACAATGCCTGTCTGGCTTGCCCATTGATAACGAAACCATGTAATTGATACTTTATACTTTAAGTACTTGGTTTAGTGGATATTACGTAATATTTAATTTAAAAAACGTAAAAATATTATCTGACTTTTTTTTATGTAAGCACATACAGGATAATACCGACAGATGGTGAAAGTAATTTTGAAGTGTCATCTGTGGAATTCTATGACGCTCACCATAGTGCATATGGCTAAGCGCTGCATGTGGAGTGTTGATTCGCTAACGTCATAGACTACAGCCTGACATTCACGCTTATTACAGGAATTTACTATGAATGGGTGGTCTTCACGGGACGACTTTCGCCTACCACCAATTTTTATTAATAGGCTATGACGCATTTTACGGGTGAGGGATCAAATTCACACCAAACAAAAAGTATTTTAGAGCTCAGAAATCGTTTTTTTTAATCTTCGTTGGGGATCGAGCCCACAAACTTCGGCTTGCTAATCATACGTTTTAACCATTGAGCTATACCCGCCGGCGAACCGGGCCCACTTAAAATAAATGTAAATAAGAAATATTAAGGTTCATATGAGTTTGAACTCAGAACTGTTTGCATAACAGTCGAGCATTTTTAGCGTTTTCCCCACTGAATTTGCCACTCCCCCATGTGAATTAAATCAACATCTCTTATTAATGAGCTGGCTTGTTATAAATATTAATCGGTAGCCATAATTTGTCTCTAGGTGTCAGCCAGCGAGTTGGCAACAATGGAGAACAGCTTAAATTATTTATCAATGGCGGGAAAACGCAGGCGATTGACACTTTGCAAAGATGGCCGACACCAATGCATTCGCAATTACGTAAACTTGTTTTGAACAATACAAACCACGTTAAGTGGTTTTCTGTGGGTTTTAACCTTTCCTTTACAGTGCTAAAATAAAAACGCGCATTTCGGTGTTGGGTAGTCAGTACACAATAAAAAATTGTGATTTTAAATCGGAAAAATAAGAACATTCTTAGCTAATCCCCTTAATTAATGATAATTGAAGTCAAAAATTATAATAATTGATATTTATTGGCTGAAAACCGTCTGCAAACGCTCACGGAACATAGGTCCACTCTGGTTTCAAGCTTGAGAGCTACTGCCGCTAGTCGTGGAAGTGGCCGGAGTGGCCCACTCCCACTCTCTTCCCTCTTCCTTCACAGTGATGTATGAAAGAGTTAGATGCGAATATAGTGTCGCGCTTTACGAGACCCAAGGTCGAGGCACAGCGCGAATTTGTTTCAGATATTCACAAAATACCTCCGATGTACCCGATAAATTCTGATTATTATTAATATTATTTTTCAAATCAATGCGTAAATATATTAGTAAGGAATACATAAAATCTTAACCTTGTGTTTATTATATTTATAGAGATATTGATGGTTATTAGAAGCAATGTGTAGAAGATACACATCACAGGGAAGAAAAGGTTAAGAATACACTTCGATATTCTAATATTACTGAGTCTAATAACTACTGAATAAAATAAAATGCTCTTTTTTGTCGCCCGAAAATTTTATGCACAAAATACAAATACATATACGAGTATACGAAAAAAACGTCTGTTTTGCCGCCCAAAATTATGAAATAATCGATCGCTCTTTTTCGCTACCTGCAAATTTTATCAACACAAACAAAAACCCATTTTTTTGCCCTACAAAATATTATGAATAAAAAACTCACGCCCTCGTTTGGCCACTTACCAATTTTTCCGCCTGGAAATTTGACGAACAAAATAAAACTACCTATTTTGCCGCGTCGAAAATTTGATGAACAAAAAGCGAACGCACTTTTTTGCCCCCCAAAAATTTAATGAACGGAAATCGAAAGCCCATTTTTGCCTTCGGTTATTTGATGAGAAAAAAAACAACCTATTTTGCCGCCTGGAAATTTAAAAAGAAAAAAAAAATGGAAATTATCATCCTCCATATTTCGCACGGCGGCGATTTATTTATGTTTAGTCATATACGAGCCTAAAACACATCTTAACAAAAAAATTGACTAAGAACCCAAAATGGCCGCCTTTTTCAGCATAAGTGAGGTATATGAGTACCAACATAATGACACAAAAAATAGAAAATCGAATAGACACGTATGTATAGCCCGTGAAAATTTAAAATTCACCTTATTTTTTGAACAACCCTAGTATTTCTTTCATTCCATATCTGTTTAATTTCTGGAACATATGTTCACCATAAATTACCGCCACTTAGTTATATCAGTTACCATTGACCTTTCTTCCTTCCAAAACATCTCTGCAGCTGAAAGTCTACCTGGGAACATATATGGTTCCCGACGGCTCCCAAAGCTAATTTTAAGTGATTTGTTAATCTTTTTTTTTAAACCGAGTCATGGACCATTTTGTTGCAAAGCGCGGTTCACACCAACCGTCGACGCGCGGTTAGTAACAGGCGGTGACCCATCCAAATTTTGGTCTGCGTCCAATGTTGCTTAACTTCGATGATCTAACGAAAACAGCGTTAACGATGTGCCATTGTCGCCGGACAAATTTCTTTTATTCGGCTAATTTAAATCTGCAAACTGTTAGAGTCTTTGAGGTGTCGCTAACAGTGACTATCATCATCAGCCGCCATTATTATTTTGATTAGCTTGACGCTCCCAAGTCATGTACCATTTTGTTGTAACACACACCGACCGTTGACGCGCTGTTAGCAAAAGGCGGTGACCCATCCAAGTTTTGGTCTGCGTCCAATGTTGATTAACTTCGATGATCCAACGAAAACAGCGTTAACGACGTGCTATTTTAAATCGGCAAACCGTTGTAAAGCCTTTGAAGTATCGCTACATCAACAGTGACTATCATCATCGTCATCATCATTATCAGCCGCCATAATTATTTTTTCTGATTCTAATCACTCTCCTTGTTTAAGAATGATCAGTCGTCATTATCGTTTATAGCGCTAGTTATGGCTTCAGACAATGGTCGAACGTTTTCTCAAAATGGCGGCGAGGGAAACAAATGCAAATGAGCTTGGCGACAGGTTCATAGACACTCCGAGCATAGGCTACTACATGTTTGCAGCGTCGAATAATAATAAAAAATATTTTTCCAACGGGGATTTGGTAGATGCAAAGGTGGACCTGGTCGGGACATACATTTCGTATGCCGCAATTGAGCATAAACTACAGCTGCCTTTTCTTCAAAAAAAAATTGCGCAAAATTTCACGACGATCCATCGAGCAATTTGGCAGACAAATCGTTTTTTAATGTATATTCATTGTTTTTCTTTTTTTGTTATAGGCAAAAGCTCTTGGAAGGGTGCTTTTCGATCAAGTCTGCCGGCAGCTACACTTGTTGGAGGCGGACTACTTCGGTTTGGAGTACCAGGAACTTGGGGGAACCAAGGTCAGCATATCTTATAATTAGAACACATGTACATCAAGACAGATTGACCTTGAAAGAGTACTCCTATCTTTGCTGGAGGCGGATTACTTCGGCTTGGAGTACCTTGAAGGAACCAAGGTCAGCATATCTTATTACTAGGTCACATATACATTAAGGCAGATTAAATTTGGAAAAGTACTCCTATCTTTGCTGGAGGCGTATTACTTCGGCTTGGAGTACCAGGAACTTGGAGGAACTAAGGTAAGTAGCTCAGGAGTAGATCGCATGTACAATTAGACAGATTGACCTTGGAAGAATTCTCCTCTCTTTGCTGGATGTGAACTACTTCGGCTTGGAGTACCAGGAGCTTGGAGGAACCAATATCTCATTGCTAGATCACATTCACATTGAGACAGATTGACCTTGGAAGAATGCTCCTCTCTAAAAAGCTGCACTTGTTGGAGGCAAACTACTTCAGCTTGGAGTATCAGTAGCTTGAGGCATCCAAGCTCAGTATTTCTCATTACTTGACCACAATTACACAGATTGACCTCGAAAGTATGCTCTACTTTCTAGTAAGGTGCAATTGTTTCCACTATGAAGAATCAACTCAATCCCGACCACTTTCGAGTGAGGTTGCCGTAACACTGACTGCTTTACTGGGAGTACAGCAGCTTATAAAAAGTGAACCCACGGGAAGCGCAGTGCCTATGTCGACCGTAGCACTGTTGATCGGCATGTCGTTCGCATTGAAGCAGAGGTTGGATGGTGGGCTAGTATCAATACATTGATTGATGTGTTCTATTCTTTTCTATTTCTAGTACTGGCTGGACCTAGAAAAGCCTGTGTGCAGACAGGTGGGCTTGTCTCTGGTGGACCCGCTGCTGCGCTTCTGTGTCAAGTTCTACACGCCCGATCCGGCTCAACTGGAGGAGGAGTTCACACGCTACTTGTTCTGCCTGCAGATCAAGCGCGATCTCAGCAATGGATGCATACAGTGCAACGAAAACACCTCCGCACTCATGGCTAGCTACATAGTCCAAGGTCAGTCAATTAACCTTTAAACGTCCAGTGGTCCCATTCGGGACCGCAAATTTGCATTCAATGCCCTAGCAGGCCGATGTTTGTAATGTTTCACCGCACAATAGATTCTTCCATGAACTTACTTTAATACTATTATTACAAATTAATGTAATACGATTGGGAAATGAATCATAAGCACTCCTGTATGGGACCGTAGGGCATTGAACGACGCAAATCTGCGGTCCCGTAAGGAAACCACTAGGCGTTTAAAGGTTAAATCAGTCTTCTTCTTCTTCGTGTCAGCGACGTCAAATAATTTTTTGTTTTTGCTGTCGCTGGGTTGAAAAGATTGGCCGGAAGAGGAAGTCCGAAATTCCGTTTCCAGGGGGCACCGCGTGGAGGTTCTTTTCATGCTCCCCAAAAGGTTAAATCAGTATTTATCACTTTTTTTTATGACAAAGTGTTCCTTGAAGTTTGTGCCGTGAAGGTGAATGCCCGATCGCCAAAGACTGTGCTAGGACTACCTCTAATCAGCTGCAAGGTATTTTCTCTTGCTCTGGCTGATCTGAGTGTCTCTCCACGCGCACTTATCTCTGGTGGCTTGATAAACTCTGTCAAATAGCTCGGTGCAGTTCCGTGGAGTGCCTTATAAGCTAAGAGTCAGAGCTTGTACTGCATTCTAGCCGGAACTCTGAACCAATGCAGTCGCTGTAGTATCGGTGGATTCTGTAAGGCAGTTCAGAGTATAGCTCAATGGTCAAAGCGTCTGCTTTGCAAGCCAAAGGTCGTGGGTTCGATCCCCGACAGATTAAAAAAAATGGATTTTTAATCGATTTATAAGCTCTAAAATACCCCCGGTTGGTGTGTGAACATCCTCATCTCTGAAGAATGTTTGTCGTTGTCAGTTATATAACTCAATGATAGAATCTGTGAGATAAGTCACCGTCACTCTAGACAGCTGGTATGAGACTTAACAACCGCTACTGCAGCTGTCAAGGTAATGAGGTAATTGCATGAATTACTGCGCGCAGAGCTCAACCGTAAAGATCGCACGTTAGATTATCTAACTCCACAACTGTGACGTTTTTTATTATTTTCCTCCGGACGAGAATTTATAAAATTGTAATGTGTTGAAATAACAAAAAAAATAGTTTTATAAATTTTTTCCATTTTCCGTTTGTTGAATTTTTACGAGTGAGGTTGGAGGTTGTTGTAAATTTGATCCCTCAACCGTAAAATGCCAGTCATAGTCTATCAATTAGTCCCGTGAACACCACCACCCATTCGTAGTGAATTCCTATTATAAATGGATGGTGTGTGGATGTCGGGATGAAGTAGCGCGCTTAGCTATTTGTAACTTTTTATTTTTTATTTAAGCACATACACGATAATACCGACAGATGGTGATAGTAATTATGAAGTCTCATCTGTGGAATTCTATGATGCTTACCATGGAGAATACGGCTATGCGTTGTATGTGGAGTTTTGATCCGCCAACGTCATAGACTACAACCCGAGATTCATGCAACATCCTTATTATTACAGGAATTTACTATAAATGGGTGGTCTTAACGGACAACTTTCATCTACCAACAATTTTAATTAATATACTATGATTGGCATTTTACGGGTGAGGGATCAAATTCACACCAACCAGGGGTATTTTAGAGCTCAGAAATCGTTTTTTTTTTATTTAAATCTCCGTCGGGGATAGAACCCATAACTTTTGGCTTGCGAAGCAAACGCTTTGACCGTTGAGCTATACCTGCCGGCTTAGATCAAAATTAATTTTTGTTGCGTTGCTGTTTACAGCCGAATGCGGAGACTTTGTTCCCGAAGACTATCCCGATCACACGTACCTGAGCAGCTACAAGTTCTTCCCGCTGCAGGACTCGGACCTGGAGAGAAGAATCATGGAGAACCACAAGAAACACATGTGAGTATAAATATATATTAACATCCTCATCTCTACTGGAGAAACGACTTCATGTCGCCGGGATAGTTGTCAGATCGCGTGGTGAAAGTATGAGGAGCAGATTAACAACACACAGACTTTTTCCTAAGCACATTTCCCCGTTTGACCGTAACATGACGTTACTTTCGCCTCGGACGAACGGGACTTAACTCACGTCTAAGCGCGCTCTCAATGGGCCCAGCACCGCAAGTGGCGATCTACAAAATCAATGGCGCACCAATTACAGCAGCCATGTACATAATGAACATCACATCTGTGACCGGACACATGCGTGTACGACAAGCGAACAGAAATAAGAGACGAAAGTTTGTATATCGAGGTTTTCGGTACCAGTTAGCAAAGGCTATTTCATGCTGATGTCAGTATGTGTTTCATCCTTTGTTTTAACATGGATCACACTGAGCAATGTTACACTCGCTGGAAGACTTCATAGATTGCGAAACCACAGTCTTTTAGTAAATGTAACAGTGCTCAGTGCGATCCATGTATGGATCCCACTGAGCACTATTACAAGGTATGAAATACTCTTTTTTTTTTAAATGTTTTAAGCATTCACTTTGAGATGCATTATAAATAATAAATATTTATTTATTTACCTTGTCTTTACATGGATCACGTTGGGTATGGTCTCTGTATACGAGATTGCAGCTTCGACTAACTTGTAGCCTTCCTCAATTCATCACTGTCAAGAGACAAATCTTTGTTGTTCTTGTTGAAATTAAATTACTTTCAGAACAACCTAACCTAGTATTTAAAGGTAATATTTTATGTTTTATTTTAAAAGGGGACAGAGTCCAGCAGAAGCAGATCTGAATCTATTAGAGACGGCCAGAAGATGTGAACTATATGGTGAGTACTAAATATACTTAGTAAAATATGTGGTGACCATAAACGAGGGTTATCTGTAAAAGTGTTTCGTCAGAAACAGATGGCCGTCAACGCTCCTCATCATAGACGTCAGTACGCCCGTTCTTGAACTCTGCACCATTTGCGCACGTGTTGTACGCTCATACACTTGTCTCCATAAATTTCGCATAGCTGGGAATGGATTTGTACCAGCACAATGTTTTATGCAGACAGGAAACGGATCACCGAGCGTAGCTCACACCTGGCGGGCGATGCAAAGGGGAAGATCTATCACGTACGGCTGCCAAGCCAAGACTGAGCTCCGCAGGCAGCTCGCTAGGGAAGGGATTTGGAGTGGGGGAATCAAGGTACACTACAGAATCGCGGGATCCACCATAACAGCGTTTTTCAGGACTGTAGCGCCATGAGAAACTTATTTTACGGATAACCCTTGTATTCTAGATATGAAATGAATACCGGAAGAAAAAAAAAACAATTCATTGAGTAGCTATACTACGGGACTAATTGGTAGTAATGTATAGCTTGGAAGCAACTGGCTAATTATCCAATCTGTTGTAAAAAAAGCTGATAAAGAAATGACCAAATATGCCTGGGTTCTTACCCTAAATTGACATCAAGAGCTACATTGAATGTACTTGATGGTGCTCTGAGTCATTATGAGAAAAAGCGATGTTAAAAAAAGCATCTTTCATCGCTTTCTAAGCTTTGTAAATACCCCCGGTTGGTATGAATTTAATCCCTCACATGTTAAATGCCAGTTATAGCCTATTAATTAAATTGGTGGTAGACGAAAGTCATCCCATGAACACCACCATCCATCCATTGTGAATTCTTGTTAAAAATGGATGGTGCGTGTATGCCGGGCTGTAGCCTATGATGTCGACGGATCACTATTCCACATGCAGCATTTAGCCATATATGAAATGGTAGGCGTCTTAGAATCCAAGATGAGATTTCTTCACTACCATCCATTGGTATTGTCCTATATGTGTTTACATAAAGAAATATAGCTTAACTCTCCAGAGGCGAGTTTTTTTTTATTTTTTAAATGAGTTTTAGTTTTATTCAATCATATAATCTGATATATTTATGTATATATATTTTTTAAATACACCAAGCTTTATTAATAACATGTCTATGTTACCCTTTCGCAATGGTTGTCGGCATATGCCGTCAAAGATTCCCTGACCGTTGACATCGGTTGACGTGATATATCGTTTTGCTACTTTCAGTACTCATTGTGACATCTACGGTAGGAATTTAGAAGTACAGTCATTCCCTTTATTAACCAACATGTATTATTTACATGAATCTGTAAAGCATGTAAATAAATATCGTTAGGTTTCATCACAGGAGCGATTTTTGTATGGAGTTACATAATGAACGTTTGTAAAATTTAATAGTTTTTTATGCATCATCTGATAGCTAAGGGATAGAAGAACCAATGTGATATATGAAAATAGGTCAGATAAGTACATTTATGCTTGAAATACTAGTTTTAAGTGAAAAAAATGGTTTGAAAAACTCACGCTGTATTGACGGTATAATTTGTATTCCACCGAGCCGTAACGAAAGGGGTAAAAGGGTCGCATATAGTAAAATTTGATTATGAAAAACAAGTAAAATGCCCATTTTGATGAAAATAATTTAACTGAAAATAAAATAAATTGTAAGGGTATTTGGTGGTTGTTTCCGTTGCCGTGGCTGTAGGATAACGGTGGTAGAGATTCTGCTTAACCGAAATTGAGTGATAGCTTTAGTGTTCGGGTAGAAAAAGGATCAAAGGAGGGGTTTAAGTATACAAGGGTATAAGTATACAAAAAATGTATATTCTATTCTTTGATCTTCAAAAGGATTTGATTTGTTCCATTGATGATTGGGTCATTAATTTGTATGTTATGTTTCCAGGCATGAAGATGCACCCTGCGAAGGACCACGAGAGCGTCCCGTTGAACATCGCAGTTGCCCACATGGGCATCGTGGTGTTCCAACACCTCACGCGCATCAACACCTTCAGTTGGGCGAAAATCCGCAAGATCTCTTTCAAGAGGAAGCGCTTCCTCATCAAACTGCATCCGGAAGGATACGTAAGCCTCCAAAATACGCAATATAGTCGTACCTCCAAATGCGAGTTCAAGACGTTCCGTAACTTTGCTCTTATGTCAAATTTCTTGTATCTCAAAGTAATTTTTCCCATTGAAATGAATTGAAATACCATTAATCCTTTCTAAATTCCAAAATGTTACGTGTTTTGGACTAAGAAAAATGTATTTTTAATGTATTGATGTACACATACAAATCTACAGTAAATATCATCTTTGATGACATTTCTATCGTCAATATCGGAGAAAAAGAAACAGCAGATACTGAGATTCGAATTGCGAATTTTCCACTTTTGTTCTATTCTATACACAGCGACTATTCGCCGATTGCTTCCACCTATGGACTTGAGAATTAAAATTTGTTTATATTACTTATACATATGTATTATAAAGTTTATTTTTATTTTTATTTTTATGTAAACACATACAGGAGAATACCGACAGATGGTGATAGTAATTTGTGAAGTCTCATCTGTGGAATTCTATGACGCTTATCATTGTGCAAATGGCTAAGCACTGCGTGGGGAGTGTTGATCCGCCAACGTCATAGACTACATCCCGAGATTCACGCATCATCCTATTATTACAGGAATTTACTATGAATGGGTGGTCTCTTCACGGGCGACTTTCGTCTACCACCAATTTTAATTAATAGGCTATGACTGGCATTTTATGGGTGAGGGATCACACCAGCTGGGGGGGTATTTAAGAGCTCAGATATCAATCTAAATATCCTTTTTTTTTTGTAATCTCCATCGGGGATCGAACCCACGACCTTTGGCTTCCAAAGCAAATGCTTTGACTTTTGAGCTATACCCGCCGGCTGGCCAGATGGCGCTTTGTTGTAAATTACATGTATATATTTTATATTGTTAGGATTCAATCTTTTTTTTTTATTTACAATTCGTTTCTTTTTCTCAGATATTGATGAAAGAAGATATTTTATTTAGATTTGTATGTGTGTATCCATTTATTAAAAATATTGTTATAATTTAACATTTAAACGCCCAGTGGTCCAATACGGGACCGCAAATTTGTATCGTTCAATGCCCCAGCAGGCCAATGTATGTAATGTTTCGTCGCACAATAGATTCTTCCATGAACTTACTTTAATACTATTATTACAAATTAATGTAATCCGATTGTAAAATGAACCATAAGCACTCCTGTATGGGACCGTAGGGCATTGAACGACGCAAAACTGCGGTCCCGTAAGGAAACCACTGGGCGTTTAAAGGTTAATTATCTGTAAAGTGTTAATATAAACAATTATTAAATTCGTTTTTCGAAATGTTATTTGCAGGGCTATTACAAAGATCTGGTGGAGTTTTTCTTCGAGGGCCGCAACGAGTGCAAGAACTTTTGGAAAAAGTGCGTGGAGAACCACGGCTTCTTCAGATGCACCACGGTCAAGAGGGTAGCTCGCCATCGGACCAGAGTACTATCGAGAGGATCCTCCTTTAGGTTAGTAATTATTTTTGTCTAATTTGGTGTCGCCAACCTTTTTACACAAGTGAAAAAAGGAATAAAAAACGGGGACCACTTATATTGATACCAGGATCTTACGTCAGTGGCGCTTTATGTTTGTCTGTGATAGACGAAAGCAACATTGTTCCCTGGTAGCGCCATTAGCATACACAGCGGCAAAAGGAAGGAACTACTCCACGCGGCCTGTCAGTTAGTCGGGTACCTACCACCGCATGATTTGCAGAGCTTATTGGCAGCGACCGCTGCATTCGATTCCTCTTGGATGACCATCAGGAGGATTGTCAGCAGACGGACGCTGTCAACATCTTTCAAATTCGGGGTCATCGCGACTTCGCTGGAGTCTCTCATGGAGCCTGAAAGGACCATCGTTCAACCCTGGATACGTGTAAGACGAAAGAATCGCAGTGAACAGTGGTTGAAACCAACTCGAGTGAAGATATTGACATATTTAGTGTAATATTGCTTCAGATTCAGTGCTGGTGTGGACGGATACGAAATGTTGGACATTTGATTTTGCGACAATAATGCCGTGTTATTTGTGTGTCAACCATGATATACTTATGACATGGTTTTTGTTGTCACAAATCCTAACTATTTGCGCTGCGTATTCGGTTCACTTGTTCTGAGTGTGAGGTCATTGACACTAAATATGTCAATACATTTACATCATCACATTTACGTTAGTACTTCAATAACGAATTAAAATTGTACATTTTGTAATGTCATTGAAAAGAAAGATATAAAAAATTGAAAATTGAAATGGGGCGCGTCATGCTTGCGTCAGTCTTGCTGTTAGATCGCTCTCCTGACATAGGGCTGACCTCACGGCATTTGCATTAACGCGTGCCATAGTCTTAAGTCAGATTATGTATTTTTTAAAATTTAATTTCTAAGCAAGTCGTGGCGTTTAGTCAATTCTCCCATCCATGGTATCAATGTATATAAAAAAAAGTTGTGTTGGTTACACCATTTATAACTCAAGAACAGCTCAACAGATTTTCATGATTCTTGAAGAAAAAATTAGATACAAAATTAGGATAAAATTATACGTTGTTAATTTGAATAAACACCTTGCAGGTATAGCGGCAGAACACAAAAGCAAATTGTTGAATTTGTGCGAGACAACTACGTCAAGAGGCAGACCTTCCAGAGGTGAGTCCTTCATCCTATTCTTCTTGGCTTCTGTCGATGGCTTACAACGCTTGACCGTACGATCTCTAAACTGCATGCTCGAGACTCTGAGATGATACCAAAGCAAATCTATTAAGGGTACTTCACATGAAACGCCATCAGCCTTTGATGGCAGTGATCTCTCTTGTGATTGGCTGTGGTGCTGCGTGCGATTGGTGGTTATTCGGTCAAAGTCAATCTGAGGAATATCGCTGAGTTACACGATCTTAGTAATTTTTAAACAATATTTAAACCCTTTCGTTACGGCTCGGTGGAATACAAATTATAATGTCAATAAAAACCCCACCTAAGAAATGTAAATTTCTACATCTGGCGAAATTATGTTAAATATCCAAACAGAACAATAATTATAAAAAATGAATTTAATTAAAGAAAAAAATGGTGTTCTTAATTGTAAAAATATTATTATATTGAGGGATTTAGCAATATAATAAAATGTAATACGCAAACTACCGAAAATGTCACCGCAAGCTACCATTTGGCAAACACTGCTATAAACTTTGTAAATATTATCTGTGATGTTATTAGAAAACCTTTTTTGCATAATTTAGAGACGCATTTATTTATTTTTAAGCTTTTATTCATACAAATAATAAGTCGCTATATATAAAACTGATTTCCATCTGTACATAAGTTGTAATTTAAATTTTTTAACATATTTTTTTTTTTTTCTGCGTAAAAATGTATATTTAATTGCCAATAAGAATTGTTCAAGCTGCTCCTTGGAACCAAATGCCAGTGGGTATAGCTCAATGCGTTTGCATTGCAAGCCAAAGGTCGTGGGCTCGATCCCCGACGGAGATTAAAAAAAATGATTTTTAATCAATTTCTGAGCTCCAAAAAACCGGGGGGGGGTTGGTGTGAATTTGATCCCTCACACGTAAAATGCCTGTCATAGCCTATTAATTAAAATTGGTGGTAGGCAAAAATCCTCCCATGGAGATCACCCATTCATAGTAAATTCCTGTAATAATAAGGATGATGCGTGAATCTCGGGCTATAGTCTTATGACGTTGGCGGACCAACACTCCATATGCAGCCATATGCCATACCATATGCACTATGGTAAGCGTCATAGAATTTCATAGATGAGACTTCAGAATTACTATCACCATCTGACAGCATTCTTCTGTATGTGTTTACATAAAAAAAAACATCGCCGCCAGTGAATTACGTCATATAAGATGATGTTTGCTATAAATTTGTATGTCTAATCAGTTGTTGAATATTGATATACATCTGCAGTGGTTTTAAAAGTAAAATTTTAAAAAATTTAAAAATTAGAAATTTGAAATGCACCAAAACAATAAATAAATTATGTACTTTACATGAATTTTTTAATTTTTATTAGAATATTATTTTATTATTTCAATATTCTAATCTACTTTTATAGATCATTGACTATATTACAATATTATTATTACTTAAATATACATATACTATACATAAAATTCTTTTTTCAACGCGTCAATCCAAGCACAAAAATAATAATGTCTCCTTGAGATAATATCAAGAAGGTAAAAATTATCCATCAGTAACACAGGTAAATGATTGGTTATAAAGTCCGAGTCGGAACTATAAGTAGTCGTTTCTCATCCATTCAGTCTATAGTTTGGTTCGAGACCCGAGTGGTACTTATTAAAATAAATAGACTGCCGGAAAGTAATAATATTAAGCTTGTGAATAAATGAAGACTGATAGAATAATAATAAAAATATACATACTTTGAATATATACTATGGCGACATCTATCGTACGATGATAACAATGATATAAATACTAGTTTCAACGCAAGTCAGTCTAGGCAGGGCAATGGCGCAGTTCGCCGAGCGGTATGAATACCTGGGCATAGTTGGTTTCCAAGGTCCGCGGTTCGCATCCCGCTTCTGCCGTTATTTTTGTGCTTGGATTGACGCGTTGAAAAAAGAATTTTATGTATAGTATATGTATATTAAAGTAATATGTACTTTACATTTTGTTTAGATGGAATAATTCTAGTACAGTGGTACCTCGACATAGGAGTTTAATTCGTTCCGCAACCTTGCTCATATTTCAAATTACTCGTATCTCAAAGCAAATGTACAAAAGTCACAAAACGCGAGCACAACTTATCGAAGATGCTTTGACAGCGAAAACACACTGGAATTCATGCGGGAAAGCGTGACGCGCGGTTCGTGTGCAACCGGCCGACCATCAAAATTTAAGATACAAGCAATCGGCTTACCGATTGCTCGTATCTCAAATTTTGCTCATATTTCAAAGCAAAAAATCGCACGTTCTCGACAGCTCGTATCTCAAAAAACTCGAATGTTGGGGCACTTCTATGTCAAGGTACCACTGTAATTATATTATTAGAGTGCTTAAGCATCTAATACTTAATTGGATCTAATTTTTTTTTGGTTTCTCTGTTGAATTATTAAAAAACAATAATATTTCATAGATAATAGAAGCATCTAGAAGAATTCTTACTCACAAGTATTGTTTGTAGTTAATTCTTAAGCAACTTCTTAGGTTTTCACGGCCAGATTTGGTATTGTGGCTTTTGGGCTTATCTGTGTGTGGCAAAGGGATCTTCTTCAGGGTCGACGACTTTGTGAACATAGCAAAAAAAAAGGCGTCAACCCAGAAGAAAACCCTTGCAATGGCATTCGGAATATTGGTGCGAAATAATTCGCCACACACGGCTAAACCCAAAAGCCACAATACCGATTCTTAAGTAAGATTTGATTATTAAATTTAACTATTAAAAATAATAATGTTTTTTAAGAATACACGAAATTACATTATCGAAAAAATTATTCAACAGTTGTTTATTGTTTGGAATTTTTTCAAATATTATTAGTTTGTTTTGTTTAAATTCCTTTGGTAGGTATTCATTTAAAAAATATACGTAAAATTAAAATAATTAAATTGTTTTTAAAATTTATACATATATAATGCTTACTCTATATAAATTATTATAGCAAATAGTTTTTTTTAACAATATATAAAAATAATAAATAGATTGGCCTGTATTTCTTTGTTCAGTAACTAATTCAAGGTTTTGGCAGCAAGTTAAATAAATTGGCAGTAAATAAAATGAATTGGGAGTACACTAAATAAATTATCAGTAATTTATTCAATATTTGTAAAAATTAATGTAAAATTAATGAATAATTAAGCCATAAAATGGAACCTTACCTAACCTTACTTATTATTAATTGCCATTCATTAATTATTTACTGCCAATTTATTATTTTTCTACTGCCGATTGATATTTTTCTGCTGCCAAACGATTATTTTTTACTTACATTTTTAGGTATTTATTACTGACCGTTTGCTAAATAATTACTGATCATTATTTGAATTAAATACTTCCAAAAAATTTGTTGCCAAATAGATTGAGGTGTCCATTTTGTTGATCCTGTTTACTTTTAATTTTGTTTTTCTTTGACTCCATTTTGTTTTTTTTTGTTGTTTTTCTTATTGTTTTTTTTTGTTGTTATCGCGCACACAAAATGGCTGGGACAAGCTGTGGAGGACGGTTGTTGATTTAACAAAAATAAAATATCTATGATTTCATAACATTGCAAAAATTAAAAAGAAAACTCTACCGACGGCACCTACTTTAATTAGGCTAATACATCATTAATAATTATATCATTAATCTTTCTGTATATGTTAATTTATTATCGATATGCTTTTAAAAATATTACACCTATTAGAATTAAAATTATGTTCAGAATAAAATTTTGATTAGGTACCTAACACAAGTATTAGCTTAGGTATATTTATTGTATAGGGCAATAATAGATGATTATTTTTTTCAAATACAAAAAACACAATAAATTCCATTCATTTGTCAAAATTAAATACATTTTACAATGTATGTATTATGTTAGTCTGAGGAACAGTCATATTATATCTAAATATAAATTTATCTCGGCATAATTATATTAGGTTTGCTGTAAATAAGGTTAATTTAACGTTTATAGTATTAAATATCATTTTTTAAGCCACGTTAGATTGCATTAACTCTAATTTAAATGAATTCTTTTAAATGCTAGGTTAGGCTGTTAAACAACTAGGATAATAGGAAATGACAATTTGTTACTTAATTATATTCAGGGAACTCGGAAACGAAAATAAGACCAATATTTATTCTGCAATTATTATTGCAAGTGTAGAATTCAGCTATCTAAGGTTATGTTACTATTCATTAGTAAAGGCTACCTAATGTCAAGGTTCTGTTATGTTTAGGAATGTTTAAGGTTTCATGAGGTTCTGTTATGTTTAAGAATGTTTAGGAATGTTTAGGAATGTTAAAGGTTTCATGAGGTTAGGCTAAGTTAAGGTTATGTTATGTAAAGATTAGGTTAGATTATGACTAGGTTAGGTTAAAATTAGATTGATATCAGGCTACATTATAATAAAGTAAGGTTAAGGTTAAGACAAGGTTAGATTATATATTGATTAACATTATAATTTAGTTAGCTTAACGTTGGGTTAAACGTTAGAATAAATTTCGTTTAAGGTTAGGTTATGTTGAGACTAGGTTAGCGTTAGGTTACTTTAGAATAAGGTTAATTTAATATTAGGTTATATTAAAACTAGGATAGCTTAACGTTAGGTTACATCAAAATAATGTTATGTTAAAGTTAGGTTACGCGAAGACTATTAGGTTGGGTTAGGTGAAGCTTCCATCAGACCGCCGAATGAGCAACCGTCCTCTATGATAACAATAAGTCAGGTTGGCTAGTTAGCTCGTGTGTGGTTGATGGCAACCGTCCTCTGCTGCTTGTCCGCAGGTCCCAGTCCTTCCGCGTTAGCCGCTCTCTGCGGTCCAGCCGCGCCAACGTCAGCTCCGGCTCCACCACCGTCATCAACCCCAGCATATCGGCGCACCCCCTGCTGCCACTGCCCCCCGGATCGCACGGTTTGTTTTCTGTTACGCCCCTGTTTTTTTTTAATTTTATTTCAATCTTTATCCCGCATCTCTTTCTCTATATCTCATTCTGTCCTGCTCTTCGCTTTCCATTTATACTGACAATGGCGATCAATCATATAAAATATATAATATTCTTAATTTAAAATTTATATCTATATTATCATAGTTTGTTTGTATGATATCGGTGAAAATATTCACTGATGCAAAGGCCGGGCTTTCTCTCACAAGTTACACAAATGTATTGCGTTTCTTTTCTACCTCTTTTTCGAATTTTTCTGTTGGAGCATACCAGGCTATCTTTATGCTTTCCTTGAGGCTTGGGGTAAAAGAAATAACCCTTTTTATCCTCAAAAATAGTGAATATCAAGTCAAGTGTAACTGATGCCAGCGGCCGGGCGTCCGAGTGAGGCGCACCGAGCCAGCATCCCAAAAAACCTATTGTATTATTCTCAGGTAAAAAGTTACACATTCCAATGTTCATAAAAACATGGGAATGTGTTCTCGTTCCCGTTTACACTAAATGTCAGTCAGAAAAAAAATTGCTTGTATTTTGTAGATAAACTGAAGAATTAAAAAAATGTCTAATGATATTTGACATAGGACCGGAAAGGGTTAAATGTTCGTAGTTTGAATTGAAGCGTCTGCCGGTTAAATTTATCTTGATTTGTTGACAAAAGAGATGTCATATATGATGATGTTTGCTGTGAATTTGTATGTGTATCAGTCGTTGAATGTAAATAATTTTAGTATAACGTGAATACTCTTTTAAACCTTAATATCTCTTTTTATCAGGGATTTCATTGAGATTGTTAATTACTTTATTTAACCTTGTTTAATTTTTATATCAGGGATTTCTTTAAGATTGTCAATCAGTCGATATAACCTTATTACCTTTATATATATGTATTTCTCTTAGATTCTTTATCACTCCAGTTAACCTTATTACCATTTTATATCAGGGATTTCTTTGAGATAATTAAGCACTCAATTTAACCTTACTATCTTTTACGTTACGGATTTCTTTGAGATCGTTAAGCGCTCTATTTAACCTTAATATCTTCGTATACCTTTTTATTTCTTTAAGATTATTAATTACTCTATTTAACCTTAATATATTTTCACATAATGGATTTCTTTGAGATTATTAACCACTTCTGTGGTCAACCTCTTGGAAAAAAGTGGGTCAAAAAAGCCATCCATTTTTTTCCCTTATTTTTTTGCCACTCGCGTCCTTCCGATGCATTCTCTAGACTAGTAGGGTAATGACCTGAGCTGGATTCGGGCAAATCACTATAAAATGTTTCGTGTACGATGTGCCCGAATCCAGTTCTCGCAAATCACACAAGGGGTTAAGTACAGTGGTACATTGACATACGAGTGCCCCAACATAAGAGTTTTTTGAGATACGAGCCGTAGAGCAAACAATTTTTTGCTGATACGAGTAATTTGAAATACGAGCAAGGTTGTGGAACGAATTAAACTCGTATGTCGAGGTACCACTGTATATGTACGAGTACATCAACCAACATACGAGGGTTATCCGTAATATAAGGTTCCCATGGCGCTACAGTCCTAAAAAGCGCTGTTATTGTAGATCCCGCGATTCTGTAGTGTACCTTGGTTCCCCCACTCCAAATGTCTTCCCTAGTGAGCTGCCTGCGGAGCTAAGTCTTGGCTTTGCAGCCGTACGTCATGGATCTCCCCCTCGATTTCTTTAGAATCCAACTAAATATCTTGGATTGTTTGATGCGTGTTGATTATAGTTGTGTTTGTTTGTTGTTGCAGCAATCTCCCTGGAATGGGACAAGCAGCCTCAGTACCTGGAGGCTTCTCTGATGATGAAGGGCTACTCGGGGGAGGCGGCGGCGCAGGCGGCGCGGGGCCGGCGCCTGTCGGAGGGCGCGGCTCCCCGGCCCGCCACTCCTACGAGCTCTGCTGCCACGAGGACGCTGACTCACGCGCAGGTCAACCACCGCCCTGCCTCTCCTCCGCCTCGGACGACGACACCGCCGGTAACATACATGCTCAATACTATCATGAGCATATGTAATAAAACAATACCCCAAAAAGTTTATAATGAAATTTTTTGTGTATTTTATTATTTTTAAGGTTTCTCCGGAGAGTACGTGGAGCCAATCGACTTCTCAATTCAGCAGCGCCCCCGAAGCTGTTCCGGGTCATCGGCCGCAGCTCGCGCGAGCCGCCGCCCCCCGCCCAGGTCAGAGCCCTGCTGCCCCCACCCCCTGCACCCCCCGCACTCCATCCACTCCCACCACTGGGCCCCCGGCCTCTAAACCCCCCCGGGAACACCTCCTCTCCGATGCCAACATCTACGTAGCGGCCTCTGTCAACGTCTGTCTATCAGGGTCCCAAGCTAGTCTGCCTAAGCGCAACATGTGGCTGCGTTCCGCGAGCTGCAGAGACCTCTACGACTTCAGTTTCGACGACACAGGACAATCCAAACGCAAACGCAAATCTAAATCTCACTCCCAAAAGCTTCCCGACATGACACAAGGATTTTTAATTAACGTCGACGGCGAACGCCGAATCGACTCGCCTATTACGCGTTACGACAACTCGACCCGCATACTTTTAAGCACGGCAGCTTCCAGAAACGCGTCTATCGATCTACAACAAAACGTATTGTCTAAAGTTTTCTCGTCTAGCTATCCGGGAACATTGCACACATTGCGTAAAAGAGAAACGTTCGCCGCGTTCGAGCTCGGCGGATCGCAAGACGACATAAGTCACGACAGTTACGAGCTAATCGAACGCTCGGACGACGAATGCTTCACGGGCATGGTTTACGATAGATACAAAGATTCTAATACGCACGTCAATACTAGATCCTGTTCTTTAGATTCGGGTAATTACATTCCTTCCGACGACGATAATTCGGCGGGTTCTCATTTAGGATCCGATTACGAAACGCAGCATCACCATCATCAGCGTTCGCATCACATTCCTAAAAGTAAAGTCGTGCGTTATATTAAGTATAAGAGCGATAATGATATACAGTTTGATCCCTTCTTGATGGATGATCCTAGAGACTTGCCACGGGAGAAAATGTGCGTTCGTTCCGACGGCAGTTTTTATAAAGAAATTAAACGTTCGATGGGTTCTAGAGGCAGCAGTCAGGAGTCTAAAAGCGACTATTACGATTCTAAAATATCTAAAAGCAGCGGGGAATCTAGTAAAAAAAGTAAGGACAGCGTTTATCACACGGATAGCAAAAAATCACGTGAAACTTCTAAAAGTAATAGATCTGGTTCTAGGACTTCGAGTCAAGAATCTAAATCCGATTATCACGATATGAAAAAAAACGAGTACGAATACGTTTCCACGGGTAAAAGACGCAGCACGACTGTGTATGATATTATTAAAAAACCTATTGAACACGTGTCTAGAACGCCGAGTCAAGAATCTAAGAGCGAGTATTACGACACGCACGCGAGCTTTGTGCACGAAAAAACAGATGGCGATAGCGGCAAGATGGGAAATAGAATTTGCAAATCGCACGAAGAGCTGATGACAGAGTTGAATACAAAATGCGCGAAATCCAATTTTTACGACGTTCAAAATCCGTATTCTACGTTTCCGAGCAACGTGAAGCATAAAGAACCTTCTCACGTGCACTCTATAAGCTTGCAGAATGTAGAAACTGAACAGCATATGCGCGCTTATGGGAAGATCACTGAAGAAAAGCCATCGCCTGCTAGAGTCGGTTCTTCTCCGAAAGAGAAGGAAAAAAAATATCAGAATAATACGACGACGCACATCTGGCCGGAGCAGATTGCTGGAATGTGTACAGAGATTGATAATAGAGCTGCTAAATCGCTAGCATATCAAAGACAGCGTTCTTCTGACGCCGAAAATATTTTCAGTTTTGACAAAGAAAAGATAGAATCGTTGACGAGTTCGCATAAAGAAGACGGAATCATGCTGTTGACGGATTCGTCAAAAGATTCCGACGTGCCGATCGGGCACAAGTTCCCCGCGATGGACAGCATCGAGTACGCGAAATCTAGAGCGCAGTCGTCTGTTTTGCAATCCGACTTTGACAAGTCGAACAATGACAATTTCACAAAGATCAACGTCAGAAAAGACACTCGCAAGGAAGACCTGATGGCGAAAACACACTTTGACGAATATAATCCAAAATTGATATTAGACACTTCTTCTAGTAGCCGTATTTGCGACGCGCAGATGACGTACACGCACGCGACTGTCGAGCGCACGAAAAGTGATCCAAACAGCTTGGCAAACAGGCAACGATTAGGATCAACGTCTCGTCGACACGTATTAATGCATCAAAAGTCTATTGATCTAACGCCTGCAGATTCGAGTGACGAAGAGTATATCTTCAGACAGATTCCGAGTGCGCCTCCTCTGTCGCCTAAGTACGGCCATTTTGAGATGCCGCACGATACGAGGGTCGGATAGGACATACAGAAGACCGGGTTCGATCTTCCGAAGAATTATTTTAAAGAGTTTGACGATCTAAAAGCGGGGCTTTCGAAGGATTACAAACGTTCCCCAATGGAGCAGGACAAAGACTTTGAGATTCCTTATGTTCTTCATAAAATACACGTGATGAACGGAACTGCGCCGACCCCGACGTCCAATCGACCTCCGTTGCCTCTAGATGTGAATTTCAATAAAAATTCCAATGGCAAGTACGCGAATAACGGCAACAGATGCAGATACCACGACCATCCTAAATCGCCAAAGTCGCCGAAATCTCCCAAATCGCCAAAATCCCCGAAATCTCCAAAGTCGCCGAAATCCCCGAAATCACCTAAATCGCCAAAGTCGCCTAAAAATATCTCTTCGGACATGATGGGTTCGGAGCATAAACAGTATTTAGACGTCGATCCTCCGGGATTTCTGTTCACTCAAAACATAGATCTGTCCAAGATAGATCCTGTGACGTTGGAGATTGATAAATCTGCGTTGTCGATACAGCATCTCTCGAGTCCGAAAAGAGATATAACCAAGTCGATGGATCCCGCTCTTTTAGAGACTCTCAATTCGAAATTGAGTCAAATAGAAAGCGATTCCGCGACTAGTTCTAAAACAGACAGCATTCAAGATAAATTGAAGTATAAAGCGCATCTCGATAACAAGCTCTGTATCAATACCGGCGTTGCTAATTTAGAGAGTAAAGACATTGGGCAGATGAGCACGATCGAGAAACTCAAAGCGGAAGCAAAGTTCAGGTCGGAAAAACAAGTTCCAGGTAAAAGAGGTATAAAGGCGAGAATGCAGCCAAAGAAAGGCAGTGGATTGAAGCCGAAAAGCAAACCAAAAACAAGAATTACGTCTTTTTCGTCTGATGACGAAAGTCTAGATTCTGATGACGTATTTGGATCGGCTGAAGCTACGCCAACAAAGTTAGAATTCTCTCCGCCACAGTCGAGAAAAGACATGGAACCGATTCTGCAATTAGAGTACGATAAGATCACTTCTGGTGCCTGGCATCGAGGGCAAACCATGAGTTCCACAGAGATAGAAGGTTCTCCTCCGCAATGTAGAAGATTGGTCGAATTAGAAGCCAAGTATCAGCCGCAGATATTAGACCCAAACACTTGCAACGCTACCGAGTTGAGAAGAATTTCCGAGCGTTCTATTTCGATACCGAGTTCTGAAGATGACGTCGCCGTTCAGAAGCGCATCCCGGACGTTCCCGAAAAAGAACACACCACATGGGAGTATCATTTGACTGAGAATATTCCGTCACCCATTTTAGAAAGCTGCGAGTTTTTAAAATCCGATGGAGAAGAAGAAATGGCCGATAAAGAAGTGGAAAGAGTCACTTTGGGCGATTTAAGTTACGTTTTGAAGACTATAGATAAAGGTTCTAGAAATGGCGATTTGGAGAATATTGAACGGGACGACACAATTGAAGATCTGCAGACTGCGGCGAGAAACAAATTAAGAGATGAGCTCATATCGCCGATGCTGAGGACCAAAGGTGGAACTCCAATACTGTTTGCTCACGCGAGATTGAATCTTTCTGAAGGATCCGTTTTGTCACTACAGAGACAGAAGGCTACTCAAGATTCGCCGACGGCAAGCAGACGAGCTAAGAGTTTAGACACTCCTGTTATTTCATTGCATAGATTGCCTGCAATGGACGCTTTTTCGTCTAAAGACGATACCGTCGGCGATTTCGATGAAGAAGGAGAGATAATAGAAGAAAAGACTATTGTCGATGATGAATTGGTCGAAGGCGATGACGGGATGCTTAAAATGAGCAGTATAGACACGATCGAAGACATCCCAGAAGAAGTCGACGCTTATAAGAAACCGAAAGAGCTCGAAGACGTTATTTTAGATTGCGAAGAGCTGGCTCTTTTGGATTGCTTAACAGAGTATAGAAGACCCCGGTCTTTCAAGAGAAAACAAGAAGCATTGAAGAAGCCCAAAGGAAGCAGATCTCCAAAATCGCCCGGGAAGTCACCAAACAGATCCCCGCTGTCAAAGTCACCTTCGAGGTCTCCTTGTTCTTCTCTTAACTCGCCGAGAGAAAGTCTCAGAAAGTTTTCCGATCTCAGCGAAAATGATCAGATCGTTCCCGACATGGAGAGGATAAGGAAGAGAGACAAGAAGAAGGGGGCAAATAAAGAGAGGATCCTCAACAAATTTATCGACGAAGAGAATTTGAAAAATCTCCCGCCGCCGGAGACGTTCCAAAATGATTCGGCTCAAAAAAGCCTGCCTCCTAAAGGGAAATCACTGGATAAGACTGATGGCAAAAAGTCTAAGACACAAATGTTGACGTCTCAAAAATCTCTGCCTTCTTCTTTGAAAGACAGACCAGACTTTTTGACCGTTCCTTCGCTGGATATCAAACGGACCAAGAGTCAAGAACTAGAACAGGTTAAGAGATCTAGTTCTAAAGAAAAATCCAAGTCGATTGAAAAAATGGAGGTTAAACGGGTTAACAGTAAGGAAAGATCTAAGTCCCAAGATGAAAGCGATACGGAGATCGCCAAGCGAAAAGAGAAACAGCAGATGCTGTTCGAAGCGGCAATGAAGCAAACTAAAACGTTGGTCAGTCCCGTTAAGGACGCTTTGCCGCCGTTTCCTCCTCCTGAAGATAAAATCATCGTGAAAACGGAAGGCGATAAGATCATAATAGAGACCGAGATCAAAAGCAAAGCAGAAGATCACGTGCTTATAGCAAAATCGCCTAAAAAGCTGGATAACACATTGGGAGGCATCATCAGTAAGAGCTTCGAAGAGCAAAAGAACACTAAAGGCGGTAAAAACAAAACTGACGATAGAACAAGCAAATCTTTTGAAGAGTACAAGAAAGACGAGATGGAACTGTTGCAAAAGTCGCCGAAAACGCTTGCCAGAAAGCAGGAACTCAAGCAGCAGATTGAAGGAAAGGTCGTTCACAAGAACATCAAGTCGAAAAGTCTTGAAAGAAACGTTGACAATCATCCTTGCACCGAAGCCAAATCTAAAAGCTTAGATCGCAATTTTGAAATGCCGACAGATTGCCTGTCGCCAGATTCGGACGGTTATTTTAATCAAGAAGTCGTGAAGGTGGACGTTCATCGACGGGATTCCGACGTCGAAGATTTCACAATCAACAATAGAAAGTACGGAGTCAGATCGCCCAAGTGTAGATCGCCGATCAAATCCACGGATAGCGAAAAATCAGACAGAGAAGAAAGAATCGTGCTTCAAGGAACCAGTTTAGATATTTGGTTAAGCGTCGATGACGATAAGAATATTGAAGGTGCAGGTAAGAGGAAAGGTTCAGATGAGTACAGAGAGTATCCCGGCAAAGCTTATAATGAGTGCGTTTCACCGCAGCCCATGTTCGACAGCAGCGACATGCAAAACGTTATTATAGAACGCAGGCAAATGGATATATTCAATAAGCAGAGAAAGCTTTCCGAGTCTTCGGATAAGTCTAAAGGTGAGGTCGATACTTCGCTCGAAGACTTCGAGAGGCCGTCTAAAGCGGACGATGACGCTGACGCGGAGAAAACTGTTAAAGAATTGTCTCAAGAAGAGTCTCTAACTGAAGTTAGTGAGTTGAAAGTCTCTGACGATAATGGAGTTTGTAGTGTTCCGGCGCCTTTCGTAGACACGGAAAGCTCGTCAGATAATCATGATAACGATCAAAAGAATCACGGTATCACGACAAAGTACGTAGAATTAGAATCCAGTCAAGATACGGGAAACAGCAGTTCTAACGGCGCCGCTGTCAAATCCATTGAACAGCAGAGTACTCTTGACGATACGAGTCTTGCAGAGTTCTTAAAGCACGAGAATTCTTCACAAGTTTATGAATCTGATGACACGGATACCGGTTTTAATAAAACTAAAAAGAGAGATGTCAATTTAGATTTTTCTTCAAAGTGGAAGAACAAAATCATCGTGACGCCGCCGCAAGAAAACAGTCCGACTGTCGAGTCTTTGACACTGTTTGAGCAGAAGGAATCTAAACTTGCCATAAAAACTGCCGACGAAGAAAGCGGCGATCTGAAAGACGTAGATCCTAATCATTTGACAGCTAAATCGAGAAGAGGTGAACTTTTGAAGCTGAGCGGAGAACGTTCTAGAAGTTCTGAATCAGCCTCTTGGACGAGCGTCGAAAAAGATATGAGTCCGTCTGGGATGAACGTTAAAGGCAGCTCGATTGATGAAGAATCAAGCGTCAGCTGCTCTATAGCGAGACCAATGGGGATTTCTCAAGATATAGAGAAGCTTAATAAGCGGGACAAAGGTAAACTTGAAGAGTTGAAGCTGTCGATGGAGAAGGAAGAGAATCTGCTGCACAAGAGCGTGTCGAGCGAACTGTCGAAGACTCCGACGTCTCCGTTGCTGTCGGATTTTTCGTCGGTTGAAGGGCCGAGGAGCCCAAGGATTGTGCGATCTTCGCCTACGCCCACTCTCGAGAAGCAGGGGCAGGTGGATTCGCAGAAGGCACCTTCAGATACCGACTCCAGCTCCGAGAGTCACCACAAAATCACCGAGCAGATGCGGCAGCCGCCGCCGAGAAAGGAATCCCTCGAAAAGAGAACGGAAGACTCTGAATCTAATCGCGTTCACAAGACACCAGATCACGTGAAGGTCACCAAGAAGGCTAAAATCGCGATAACGGTGTCGCAAGATGATCAGAGTCAACAGGTGAATATTGACGATTACGGCGACGACGGTAAAGTTATTATTAAAAAAAAGAGTCTCAAAGATCACTCGAACAAAAAAAGCTCGTCGCGATCGAGCTTTGAAAACAATTCAAAAGGTTCGCTGAACGTCGACGACTCGAAACCGAAAAACAAAAAAGGAAGACTTCGCGACGAGCAAAAGAGCTCGTCAAAGTCTAGCATGGAGTCCAGAGGATCGTTGAGCGTCGAATCGCGAGGCTCGTTCGAGACCGAGTCGAGCTCCGGATCTTTGGGGGCGGCTTATCGTAGAGGAGACGCCGACAAAGAACTTAAACCGACTTGGAGACCTTTTCTCGTCGGATCCGGGAGTGAAGGTAGTTCCAGCATGGATGAAGGATGGATGCCGCCCGATGCCGAAGGTTTTGAACCGAATGCCGGCAAAGAATCGTACGATTATGCTAATCAGCGCGCCATCGATGATTTTGAAACTTTCACTTCGGCTAAGAATCCAACACTCTCGGCCGGGACTTCGAAAGATTCAACGGAAGGCGATTTCACTGACGATTTGACAGATTTTCCAGGGAATTTCACGTTTCCTTCGACGAGTAACGCGCCGTCTTCTAACGTAACAAACACTCCGGATCTTGTCGTAAATTACGGAGGTAACTTTGCAGTCGCAAGAACGTTATCCAGAATCTCTGAAAGAAGCACAAACTCTGAGAAATCAAGCGGAGACGACGACTCTACTAAAGCCACTTCACATTCGGACAGCCTCAATGACGAATCGGTCGTATCGAGCGATCATCAAGCGAGCTTGAGCTCAGATCCTCCGAGTCATACAAACATGGCTTACATATCTGATACCGATCGAAGGACTTCCGCCGAGATGCCGGACATTCCGATAGATCAAGGATTGGCCGATAAGATCTACGAAATGTACGCTAGTCAAACTGAGGATCCGTCGAGAAAGAATAGATTCAAAGTCGAACGGGTCAACGAAGGAATGTATTTCCAGAAAAAGAAAGAAACGAAAGCTGAAAGAGCTAATAAAAAAGATACCAAAGCTAAAGTTATCGATTTACTTTCAAATGAGAGTCAAGAATCGGACGATTGGCCTCTTCCGGAATTACCGCCTAAACCTGAACCGAGTCCAGCATCAAATTCTAGACGCGACTCTTTAGATAACGCTCCTAAAGCTCCTAAAACTATATTTTGGAGAACGCATTCTATTAAGTCTGTAGACTCAGAGGCGTGGCCTTCTCCTCCGTCTAGCTTGTTGGAGACGCCTATAGTCGAAAATATACAGACTTACTTTGTAGATACAAAGAGAGAGGAAGCTCAGAAAGTAAATTTGACAGATTCCAATGACCAGATCACTTTGGAAGACAATCACGAATCTGACGATGACAATAATACTTTAAATAACGATGATGACGTTTACAAAGATGAGGAGCACGACGACAAGGATGACGTGTTTGAAAACAAATCTGATCCTTTTGATGACGACGAAACAAACACCGCCGATACGAACAGCAACCAATCGATGGACACAATAGACATTGAAGACCGCATCGCTCAAAGAAAACCGCTGCCGAAACCGATATCCTATGAAGAAACAAGCTATATGGTGGAACCGTTGAATCTACAAGACGACGGCTCGTGTATCAAAGGAACTATCGTTCCTAATTACGATCAAACTTGCCAAGGCCACGCTGTAAGTTCGGCCAACTGTCTTAGATCTTTCGATATCGGCAGCTGTTGCTCTAAGAGCCACGTTAAATCTGCAATCGAGACTTCGGAATTTGATGCAGGAAAAGTCATTATAGCTCAACCGACGCGGTCACCGCAGAATCACAGCCCGATCTCCGAAGACGATGTATATTTCAACGACGATGTATTCGGAGTGTCTGCAAAATCGGGAATCTCGCCGGAAACTGAGAGATCTCTTCATCCTTTCACGTCGCAGAAATATTCGCACGGGTCTTATAATTCTGATACTTCTATCGACGATATTCTTTCTCAGGGAACTTGCTTTGAAGAGGTTCCGGGGTCTCGTTTGAGCGTGACTTCTTCTAAGCGTTGCAGCCACAGCAGCCACTCCGAAGAGGAAACGAGCTCTTTAGGAACGGATCTAGACGGAACCGTTAAAATGGGAGTTCAACCAAAGAAATGCACGCACAGCTCGCATTCGGAAGATACGTCGATAGGTTTGAGCATATCGGAATGGTCAACCGGAACGAATACGGTGAGGCAGTACGCCAATCTGTCCGCTTCGGAAAGCATTTCCGGGGTGTCGAATCTCTCCGGCGCTAAAAGCGAAAAGTCGTCTGGAAATTTGACGAATAAAAGCAGCGATTTCTCGTCGAACATGAGCGGCAACGCCAAAGACAACAACGGAAAGTTTGTGCTTCATTCTAATAATAAGAGCAGTTCAGATAATCTGTCGCACGATATAAATAAGTACGATAAACTTTGCAGTTCGGAGACTCTTTCCGGATCGAAGAAAGTGCCGGCCAATGATAATTCTAGTTCGGGTGCGAAGAGCGATAGCACTTTGACGTTAGCTCAATCGATTTCGGAATGGTCGGTCAGCACGAGTAATACTTTAGTACCGACTACTAAAGAACAGTTGGAAGGTGGTGTTGTTCATTTGAGTACAGAAACAGGTGTTCTAGAGAACGTCAGTGCAGCTCCGGTGCAAGCTGATAACTCTTTAAGTTTTGAATTGGATAATAAAAGTGCGGAGAATTCTTTGAACGAAGCGTTCAGAACAAAGACTTCGATGGGACGTAGAGTCGCTCAAGAGAAATATTACTCGCAGAGCGAAAGCGATAAATCGGATAAATCTAGCTCTAGCGCACATTCGAGCGGCAAAAATATAAAACCGGTTATTTCAGAGAAGCCGTTAGGACTGCGAGGGATGAAACCCGTACCTGAGAATGCCGTTTTGCAAAGCAAAGTGTTTGAAAGACCGCAGAAAGCTCCGCCGAAGAGTCTAAGCTGCGAAGAAAAACGAACGAACACAGACGGACACAATTTCGCACAGCGTTGCCAAAGCGAAGAAAGCGCCGTCGTCGAACAGTATCATCTGGCGTCTCCTCAAGCGGAATTCTCTGGAAGAATACATTCGCAACTGTACAGCCAAGATGATAAGCTCACTTTGAGGTATCAGAGCCAAGATTTTGCTAACTTCCACGACAATCAAAAAGCTTTTATTCCGGCGGATTATAAACCGTTGACCAAGCATTCTAGTTACGATGATAAGACCCTTTCTCGTCACCAGATCAGAGAGTACAAGACTTCACAGCAGTACAGAATGAAGACTAAGAGCAGATCTTTCCACGAACATCTTCTGATATCTCCGGAAGGCGTCGGAATCGCGCCGCTAGAACTGCCGCAGCATCTTACAAAAGAAAACGTAACAAATCTACCGGATAATTTGAGAGCTCTAGAACGTTCTAATAAAACACCGTTGAAGCTTGCTAAATGTTCACCTTACTATTCTAGTAGCTTGAGTTCAGAATCTCCGCCGATACAGACATCTAAGGTTACAGCTAAAAAATCGGTGCTCGTGAGAAATCTTTCGATGAAGAGTCCTCCGAGCGGAAACGACACGGATAGTTCATTAGATCTGATGCACGATCCTAAAGAGAGAATACGAAGCTATAGAAGGCGTCGACAGGTCTCGGCCAAAAAGAGCAAGCTCGAAAAAGATAAATACGCCGAGTTGAAAGAAAGAGATTGCATGCACGACTTGATGGAAGAAGACACTCCGAAGAGTCAGAACTCTTCTGAAGGTGATAGAACGTCGCATTCAGAGAGATGCCAAATGGGAGCTAACGAATCGGGCAAAGGCGCCGAGAGTTCGGAATGTTCGGAAGGGTACGTTCCGGAATTGGAATCTGGTTCGTCGGAAATGTCTAAAACAGACTATCACGAGTGCCAAAGAACGATGGAGTTCGACGAAAACCAAGAAGGCTACGATGACATCTATGCAAAAATACCGAATATCGGTTTCGATGAACCGTATCCGCAGTTTGAAGATCAAGAGGTGAGATTCAGAGGTTTAGACGATAGATTTACGAATATATCGGAGTCGTTTAACCCAGGTTTTGAAGGGTTCGGGGTTTCTGCTGACGAAGACGAGATGGGTTATCCTCGTTTCGATCGTTTAGGTCGTCTGCGGCATCCTTATTTAGACAGCGAAGACCGCATGGATACTAAAGTGTCGTATCCCGTACCCGCCGACGACCGTTCGGATGAGATGGGATACAGAAGCGGAGGTAGCCGACGTTCGTCCGTGAAAAAAACAAAATCCTGCAAGAGTCCTTACATGAGCAGTCCTTCGCGCGAAGCCGGGTATTCTATGGACGCTTCGATGCATTACTCTCAAGAATCGGGAAGTCCGAGAAGGCAATCTATACCTGATGATTTCGACGACGACGACGAAGAAAGAAACGACGATCCTCCGTATCACGTAGATTCTTTCGTGTATCAAACTAAAACTATTAAAAAATCTCCCGCGTCTGCTAAAGGCAAAAGAATGTTCACACGGGAAGATTCTATATCGGCTTTTGCAGGTTATGATAGTCCGTCTGATAGGATAGGATACGACGAATTCGGATCGCGTGCTTCTTACCCTGAAAACTATGAATATTCTTCGACAGGCATGTTTAAAATGCAGCAAGTGTATCCGCAGTATGATGAATACGATATGCAAGAAAATAGTGGACAGTTTTACGCTGAAGCTAGTGGATCAGGATCTCGGTTTCAAGGTGATAGAGCAGAGGAATACGAGCAGGTTAGGCATATGCAGCAGCAAGAAGCTAGCAGATCGGATTTGGCGCGATTCGCTAACGTAAGACCTTCGTACACGTCTGAACCCAGTTTCGAAAGTTCGGAGCACAGTTTTGACGTTTCCACTGTGCCACCTCCGCTTTTTTCAGAAGATGAAGAAGACGACGATCCACGTAATAATCAGTAGAATATTTATTTTATTTTATTTGTTAATGATAAAAAAAAATACCTACGTATATAAATAAATGAAATTGAATCGTAATTTGTGTGTTGGTACTGTTTGGAATTTTAGTTATTTTTGAATTGTCTTAATGTGTGCCAAAAATTATGAAAATGGCAAAAAAAAACATATTTATGTGTGTGCTTACATGAATTATGTTCATGTAATGCATAACATGAAAATGAAAAAAAAAATGCCATTGCTTTTATTGAAATAGCAAATTTAATTTTAGTTTTATTTGAATATTCAGTTTTTATTCTAAAATTTAATATTAGATGATGCAATATTCGTAACGTCAACTTGAATTGCATTTAAAAAAAAGAACAATCACATTAGAATAGATTCCAAAATGAATTACTAAAATTATGTCAGAGACGAGAATATTGTGTTGATGCATATGAAATGTCTCAATTTGTCTATACACGAATATAAAATACCTTTAAGTGATATTATTATATATGATTCTCATTATTCACCAAGTATTTAGGCATAATTAATTTTGTTTTGTATTTTTAAAAAATCATAGAATTTATGAATCGATTTTGAAAAAGGAAAAAAAAAATGATATCGAAATTTTCGAAAACGTCTATTAATTTAATTATAGTGTTAAAAACATTTATTATTAGAATATAAAAATATATATAGTAAATTATTTAACGAATTTGTTAAGTATTTCGTGTTTTATTGTTATTGAATTGATAAATAAATTGCACATAGCATAAATAGTTAAATTACAACACATAAATCAATGACCCTTAGAGTGCCCTTTTTAGGTTTTAAGCTACTCTTGTAGTGTGAGGCCCCTTTCGCACATTATATATATATTTTTTATTAAATTTAATACCTTTATTAATTCATTTTAAAATAATATTTTTTTAGTGAGAATTAATTCATTATTTAAATATTTATAGAGCTCCTGGGTACAGTACTTTTTTTAAATTTGCATTTTCTAATACTTTTCATTTTTAAATACATCAAATACTATATTGTATTATAAACTGCTCTAGTTTATTTCAAATTATTTTGTGTAATATTTACGTCATCGGGAGTTTTTTCTGGTTCCGCTGCATTTCGTCCCCAATTCGTTCCCAGACTCATCGATAACGACTTGGGGCACACTGGATGTCTGGTGCACGAATATACCTGGTGCACTGGATGTCTTGCTAACCTAACCTAAGTTATTTCGTCAACGAGACCTATGGATATGTGGACTACGATTACTGGACAAATCCTTAAGTTAGCGAGACCAGTTGTCCGGGGACCCAATTTCCCGTGTGCCAGAAGTGTGGTGTGCCCCACGTCGTTACCGATGAGTTTGGGAACGAATTGTCTGGGAACGATAGATCGTTACATTGTTTTTTTCTTCGTTATTAGATAAATACCTTTGAGTCAAATACGTTGTGTCAAAAAATGTATAAAAACCTTTCTATGTAAGACTGTAACGAGCACTTTACTCTAAACGAATTATACCGATTATTACCTTTAGGATATTTAATTTATTAAAAGGTAGCCGTCTTACCCGTGCTGCTCAACGTGTTTTTATTTTATAAATACATAAACATGTGCGGGAGAATTCCGAAAGAGGTAATAGACATCTTGTTCTTACAAAACTTAAAGTACACTAAAATAACTGTCTCATTTTGGGGATAATTTCTTATTAAAATGGTCTAAAGTGCATTTTTTTTGTAAAAGTTTATTGTTCTCTAGCTTCTAAACCGTCAATCTTATAACTAAACTTACTTCATGGAAATTATAGAAAATTTATTTATGTTTATTTTTACAGTTGAATAATTTGTGTAAAATTTAATTTAGCATTTTTTTTGGTCAAAATTTTCAAAATGAAAAATTATGCATTTTAGTTTTTGAAAAAAAAAAAATGATTTGCTTGTTTAAATAAAATTCTTTAGGGACAAAAATAAACGTTGATAAACCTCCTACAATTTTCAGTTCACATGTTTTATCATTAGTTAAATAGTGATGGTAATGCTGAAGTCTCATCTGTGGTTTCTATGACGCTTACCATGTTACATACGGCTAAGCATTGCATGTGTGGAGTGTTGATCCACCAACGTCATAGACTACAGCCCGACATTCACGCATCGTCCTTATTATTACAAGAATTTACTATGAATGGGTGGTCTTCACGGGACGACTTTCGTCTACCGCCAATTTTAATTAATAGGCTGTGACTGGGATTTTACAGGTGAGCAATCAAATTCACATCAACCGGGGGTTTTTTAGAGCTTAGAAATCAATTGAAAATCTTTTTGTTTTAATAATCTCCGTTGGGGATCGAACCCAATATTTATTGTCTATAAATCAACCTTCAAAAAGGCATCTCGACTAAAAGCATTTCCGACAGTGGACTAATAGCTTTGCGACAATGCCACATACAATTTAGACTTTGACTTTCTAGTGAAGTGAACACGTTCAAATTATTATTTTACCTCTATCGGAATACTATCGAATGTATTTACATAGTTTTTGGGTACCTCGGTATTCAAGCGTTAAAAAAAATTGATGCTAATAATAATGTCATAAGTAATTAAAAATCTCATACTGTTGACAACCTATTTAAAAATGTAATAGAAAATGGTATTATTGTATAATTGTATCGTATTGTAGGTGCGTAAGAATCCTTGTATCTTTTTTCACCTTTCTACGAGCAAAAACTTTCTTCTTTTAATCGATACACTATGTAAAATAAATTTAAAAAGATATATTAAATATATATATTTAACGTACGTGCAATGTTCCCTACGATATGCAACATGTTGCTTTAAGCCAATACGTATAATATTATATATAATTCAATTTCTGACATCGTCATAGTCTACAACTCTGCATTCACACGCCATCCATTTTTAATAAGAATTGATAACAAATGGGTAGTGTTTACAGGACAATATTCGGTTTGAACACCAATTTTAATTAATAGGCTATGACTGGCGATTTACGGGTGAGAGATCAAATTCGCGTGGATATACAACTTTATACGTTTGGTATGTAAACGTTTAACCACTAAACCATACTAGTCGGCTTAAATGTGTCAATATGATCAGTAAAAATAAAACCAAACAATGTTTTTATTTTGTATCTAATTTATGTTATTTTTAGTACAAAATGATTAGATATACTATTCATTTAATGTAATACTGATCGTTTTTACGTGATCTTTAAATGGTTAGAAAAATATAATAACAAACAAAGCTTGCATTTTGATGATAAATTAACTATTTGGGTGCAGCCAACCTTTCTATTACTTTTTGATAAATCGGATGATTAGCGTGATACTCCAGAGGCCTGGACCATTCAGTACTAAGAGGCGGTTAAACCTAAAATAACACCATAGACGGAATTGTTATATGAAAAGTTTTCACAAACATTATCGGAAAAATCTCCATTATAAATTTTTAAAAAAGCTTTATTTTTTATATTATTTTATATTAGGAGGTTGTCTGTACTGACATTTTTTTTTACAGTAATTTATAAATAGATGTTAATTGGAAATAATTTGAAATTACTTGGTTTTTTTTCATATTTCCTTATTATGCTAATGAATCATTAATTGGTAAGTTATATATATATATATGTTTTTTTTACATGTGTTTCATATAAAACTATGTACTGAAAATAATTTCAATTTTATTATTATGTAAACTTGTCTATTTCTGTCGTGATATGTCTTCCGGTGTAAGAAATAGATATCACAACAGAAATAGCGGAAATTTCATGAAAATGTGAAGTTTTCGACAAATGTCTGAAAGCAATTTTTCGCAAACGGACAATAGAAATTGCAGTATTGCTGAATGCATCGAAAGAGACGAAAGTAGTTGCTACGAGGGTTATCCGTAAAATAAGTTTCCCAGTGATTTTTCACAGTGTCAAACATGTTTAATTTTCATGAATGCGTACATATTTTTGGAAAGTTCAGAATTTTACCTATTTTTTCTACATAGTCGACACTGAGGTCAATGCATTTTTGCATGCGGTATTTGAGCTTTTGAATGCCGAGTCAAAAAAAATCTGCCGCCAAGCCTCGCAGATACCTGAGAATCATTTCTACCAGCTCTTCTCTATCGCCGAAATGCGTTCCACCCAGGTGTTTCTTCATGTCAGGGAAGAGATGGTAGTCACTTGGGGCTAAGTCCGGGCCGTAAGGTGGGTGTTTGACAATACCCCATCCAAATTTTATTGTACGGTCACCATTCTTGGCACCCACCTCGCGCAAACCTTAGCATACTTATTTTAACCAGATTTGGAGTGGGGGAACCAAGGTACGCTACAGAATAGCGGTATCCACCATAAGAGTGCAGGACTGTAGCGCCATGGGAACCTTATATTACGGATAACCCTCGTATATGAGGAGTAAATAACAAACGGCTTATAAAAAGTGAAGAAAATTGCATGAAATAATTTCAGCAAGATGCAATATACAATATATTGCCCGTTTACGAGTCCATCAAAGTACAAAGCGTACAATTGTATTAAATAATTTTATGTCCTTTCAAAATACTTTTAAATTTTTATTTTAACCCTTCGTTACAGCTCGGTGGAAATACAAATTATACTGTCAATACGGCGTGAATTTTTCAAACCATTTTTTTTTGCTTAAAACTAGTATTTGAAGCATTAAATGTACTAATCTGACCTATTTTCATATATCACATTGGTTCTTGTATCCTTTAGCTATCAGATGATGCATAAAAAACTATTATATTTAACAAACGTTCATTATGTAACTCCATACATGTGGTGGCATTGACACATGTGGTTAACAGAAAAATCGCTCCTGTGACGAAACCTAACGATATTTATTTACATGCTTTACAGATTCCTGTAAAGAATACATGTAGATTGATAAAGGGAATGTCTGCATTTCCAATTTACTACCGTAGATGTCACAGTGAGTACTGAAAGTAGCAATACAATATATCAGGCTACCGATGTCAACGGTAGGGGAATCTTAGACGGCATATATCGTCTACCTAAGCGAAAGGGTTAATTGATCAAAAATACAGTGGAACCTCTCTGTAAGTAACGATCGATAAGCAAAACATATTTTTTTACCATTTGCCTCCTTTTGTAATTGGCTAAAAGCTGTGCCATTATATCTGCATGCTATCAGCTGATTTACAAATTATCTTATGTGCGGTTCCACTTCACATTGTTTTTTTTTTAAATTTATTCTAAAACAAAACAAAAACTTGAAAACGAAAAAAAAAAACAAATTATGTTCCAATTTCTCATTGAAATATTCAAATTTTTGCCGCATCGTTTCGGTGCCAAAATGACGTATCTTCATTTATGTATTTTCTACCGTTTCAGTATTGAAATGTTTCCTATTGGAAACTCCATTTTTGATGTGTACATAGCGCATTATTATTACTACTAATGTACAGTTCCTCTGTGTGAGATGTACTACATGTAAACTGTTAAACTAATATTCTAGTCAATTAGATCTATAAGAAAATAGTTTTTTTTTATACATTTTTTGTTGCTTTATATGTAAAAAAATTATACTATATATAATAATTGTTTCCCACCTTTCCCAAGATTAGATAAGTCTTCCATTTTTGATGTAATTTTTTTTTTTTGAACTAAGCTCAATTTTTAATTAAGTTAACTACTGTCAAAGATATTTTTGGTATCTTCTTCTTTTGATATACACTCTCTTACCGGGGCATATTTTACGTTTTAACCACTGAGCTATACCGCCTGGCACACCTTAAGACCACTTAACAAAGCATCGTTTTCAGAGAACTCTCTCATTGTGTGAGTAACAGGTTACATGTGAGCTACACCAAGAGGAGTATTGCTATATGAAATCATAAACCAAAGCAGCCATTTTTAAAACATGAGCTTTGAGGATTACTTAATATATTTTTTATTTGTGGTTTTGTGGTGACCATATGCTCCAATAATAAAGAGGCAATGCTTAACCTTTAAACGCCCAGTGATCCCTTACGGGACTGCCAATTTGCGTCGTTCAATGCCCTAGCAGGCTAATATTTGTAATGATTCGTCGCACAATAGATTCTTCCATGAACTTACTTTAATACTATCATTACAAATTAATGTAATCCGATTGTGAAATGAACCATAAGCACTTCCTGTATGGGACCGTATGGCATTGAACGACACAAATCTGCGGTCCCGTAAGGAAACCACTGGGCGTTTAAAGGTGGATCCAAAATAAAGCAAAAAAATCTTTCAAAAGATTTCTAAAATAATCAATTTCTTTCAAATTGATTGAAAAATTAATTTGAATTTATTATTGAAAAAATTAATTAATTTTTCAGTTTTTAAATGTCAAATAGGCTAAATGTAATCCAATTTTTATTTTTGGCACTTTTTTCGGTGTTGAATTGTACCAAAAATATCTGCGGCATAATTATGTCTAATTATACTCATATAACATATATATTTATATAGTAACTACTCATATTGTATCACATAAAGCAGTATTAAACAAAGTTCTATTTGTAAAAAAAATCGCAATACATTTTAGCAATGCAAGAAAATGCAACTAACCCTTAAATAAATAATGTTTTTACTGTTTTCCTTCAGTATTCAAATATATTATAGGTACCTTAAATAACTATGTAAATAATTAATTATTTAATGCAAATATTCTTAGATGACTGTTTATTTTTAAATTTAGATTTTTGGCTAACGAATTCCTTTTGATTTCGAATAGTCAAAAATTTGTTTGATACCTAAACTATGATATTTTACTCTATGTTTATACCTTTGCAGTGCTGCCAAAGTAAAATAATGTTTGTTTTTCTGCTCAAGCATTATTCCTATGATTTTTTAAATTTAAAATCGATAATGTTTTATACCTAAATTATCATATTTTAGACTATGGGTACCCCTTTGCAATGCTGCCAAAATAAAATAATGTTTATTTTTAGTGTAAAATCATTTTTATTCTTCTTCATAGTATCAATCCGGTGGATTGGTTTGCATCAACAGAATCTTGCATCTCGATCTCCATTTTTCTCGGTCCTCCGCAACCCTTTTCAGCTCAGCATAAGCGCTACAGTTCATGTCCTCGAATACTTGCTGCAAATACTCCCGTCTAGGGCGCCGTTCTGCAGTAATGTTCGAACATTCCAGGTGGCATATCTTGTTGGCTGAAGGTTTTTCTTATTTGTCTTGGTTGTTTTGTCTCGAGCAGTCCCCACCCGGAGATCCGATTGGGGGACTATTTTATCTCCGGAAAATTTTACTTGAGATGCAATCATTTTTTGCTGATACGTGGGATGTCTTTAAGACCTTTAATGTGGTATTTTCCCCTTTATTTCCACATCCTAATGCCCTTGACCATAAAGGTTCATCCGCCTTAGGAGGGCATTTACTACCTCCAGGACAATAGAGTGCCCTAACCAGCTTGACCTGTTGAGGTTAGCTGGGTGTTAGCTTATTCCGGCCAACATTCGGTCCAAAAAATCTGATCTTTCAAATTTTTATTATGAATCTTTTAATTTCGAATAGTTTGAAAATACCTAAACTATTATATTTCAGTCTTATCCATTTGTAGAGCTGCCAAAGTTAAATATTGTTTTTTTATTTCTGTTCAAGCATTATTGCTATAAATCTTTTAATTTAAAAAAGTTAACGTTTGATACCGAAACTATGATATTTTATTCTATGGTTATCCCTTTGAAGAGCTGCCAAATTAAAATAGTGTTTTTTTCTATTCAAGCATTATTACTATGAATCTTTTAATTTCAAATAGATAATGTTTGATACCTAAACTATGAAATTTTAGTCTATGGGCATAACTTTGCAGTGTTGCCAAAGTAAAATTTACATACTTTAAGCATTATTAGTATAATTTAAAGTTACCTAACTATCGTAATGCATTTTTTTTTTACATGGAAAACAAATATTTATGGTTAGTTTTAAATTTAGGCTCTCGAATTTAAGTTGGTTATGGTTACGAAACAGAGGAATCGGATGTAAAAGCTCAGATGAGCGGCTGCCAAGCTATATTGTACGTTAGGATATAACACTTATGGAGTGTAAAAGAAAAAAACGGATCGGTCGGCCTTTAGAATAAGATATATGATTCAATGAATATATACTATGTATAGTTGATCGAAGTTACATTTTAATTACAGCTTTTATTATAATAATAATAATAAAATTAATATTTAATTTAGATAGTTTTGTATTTCATTATTTTTTTAATCATAAGTATTTAATCATGAAAAAAATATTATTGAATTAAATTTAATAATTCACTTTGAAGGGTAATATTAAATATTAATTAATTCAATTTAATTTACAAATACTCAGTTCTGTCAGTTACTACTTTCCATCCCATGTCCTAAGACATCTATGCTTCTAAATATCAACCAGGGAGTATATATGGTTCCCGACAAACAAGACAGGATCTAAGATACTTGATGAGATGGCAACTGTAGTATCTGAAGCATATTTTTGATTAATTAATCAGAATTTATAAAAAGATTGGATGATAAATGTGACGCTTTCAAAGCGTGCACCATGTGGTACTAAAGGCAGCTCAAATTCAGTAAGCAACAGGTAGTAACACTATCCAAGTTTATCTGAGGCATATTTTGGTTGATTAGTCAATGGAAATTCATAAGAAGATTGGATGACAGATCTGACGTTTTAAAACCGTGCACTATTTGGTACTAAAGGCGGTTCAAATGCGGTTAGCTATAGTCAGTAACACATCCAAGTTTTGTTCAACGTTCAATGTTACTTAACCCTTTGGTTACTAAAAATTTTCTTAGGGAACTTGCGAAAAAAATGAAGCGACTTTAGAGCATTTTTAAGTTCTAAATTTTTACGTTAGATTGTAAAAATAAAAATAATGTTCATTCCAAACAGTTCATACTTCAGATTTAGCAAATATAAATTTAATCAATAGTAATTATATTTGCCAATAAATAAATATAAACATCAAAAATTAAAATATCCAATCTCAAATGTTGATTTTGAAATCATATAAGACGTAAATAATAAATGTTTAATACTGTCAACTTGTGTTTAAATCAGTCCTTTACTAACCAAAGGATCTAATTTATTTATGATGACTTTCTAACAACACATTTTAAAAGCTTGAAGTATGAATACGTATGATATGTTTAAAACTATTATTATTCAAATATCAAAGGTCCAAAACCTATTTTATGGAATACCAAAAAAAAATCCATAGGTGGTTGATATATAAACCTTAAAAAAAAATGTTTAGATGAGCGTCGAGTATTCGACGCTTCTTCTTTTTCGTACGAGAATCGACTGTCGAATATTCAACACTTAGTAACCAAGGGTTAACTTCCGTGATCTAAAGAGGACTGCGTGATGTGCTATTGTCATTGCTTTAAGTTTTTTTTCAACCAAAGTAAACTATTATATTTATTTTTTTAGTTTTTTTTCATTTCATGTTTAGAAACGAATGTGCCAAATCTAACGATCTATCTGAAACACCTAAATTACATTTTTCTAGGGTTTTACGAATCATTTTGTTTTTAATTTTTTTAAACTATATATAAGAAGTTATTTGAAAAAAATAACAAAACTAATTGAATTATTATAGAATAATATTATTTAAAATTTAATTTGTTTATTATTATTATATATAATGTAGTGTATATTATGTATTGATATTTATACATATATACGAGTACCTACGAGTGTTTTCAATGAGCTTTAGAGATAATTGACAGAAAACAAGTAGAGGAGGAAGAAGATAGCGAGGATAGGCATTTAAAGGTATTTAATGAATTAAAAATATCTTCATGTGTTATCATTATTCCATATCTCCATACTCTAAACAATTATGTCTCCTTTGAAAAATTGTGGCCACTGCACATAAGTACTAAAAAATCCGTGAAAGAGATTAGACTTTACTTAACTGCTTCATGCTCGGTTTTTTTTTCGCAAAAATGGAAAAAACGAATCGATATTTTTTATTGCATTTTAATAATCTACTTTTATTTTTTTTGTATTTGCGCAAACATTGAACATATGCGAGAGCGGCAAAAACGGAAAGTGAGTGTAACGACATGGAAAATTTTCCAGCACCGGTACGAGCGCGAGCATGAAGTGGTTAATGAACTAATTCCTCCTGCACCCACCCACAACCGACAGACTCGTCTCACACTTGCCACACATCCATACACGGTTCATGTGTTTCGACCAATAACTGGCAGTTTCCAAGGTTTCTTTCTTAATACCACCGGTATGCTTTGGAATGCTCTTCCAGCGTCTGTGTTTTCTCCTTACAATCTGGATCTCTTCAAGAAACATATAAATATACACTTGCAATCTCCCCAACTCACACAAATACAAACACAACACACGTTAACCGCATGCAGCGTCCAGCCTACCTGGCTGAACGTCATAGAGTGCACTGGTCTTGACGGGCTGTGCTCTACTGCATGCGATTACATAAAAATAATCACATTCACGGATTGAAAGGAGATGGAAGATAGATTCTCTCAACGGAAATACGAGTAAAAATGGTAAATTCGTGGATTTTTTTTAGTGGCCACAAAGTTTGCTTGCCCGATAGGCCATAGGCACTATCCTTAAATTGCATTGAATAGAACTCCTCTTTCTAACAAGATGAACTGACAGTCTCAGAGAAAGTGCTCTGAGTTCTGGAAGGGGATGCCACGGGGGCAATTAGAGTTCATAACTAAATTAAATAAGTTTAATCTGTTGTTAATAGTGCCGTGCCCAATTATTAGCTGGGTAGACCAGGAGCACACTGGGCGTTAACCATAGACAATGAGTATTCTTAAATTCTACGTCTTCTTTTGACGGTCTATGAATTAAAAAAAAATTAAAATAATGGCCTGATAATGTTTATTCTCGCTCGTGTCGTGATACGTGTTTGTGTGTATGTGTGTGTCTGCTTAGATAATTTTTAAAATTATAAAAAGTGTATGAAAAAAAATTGGTAGAAGTACCTAAAACTATGTATTCCTATTTATAGATATTATTATGTATTACATAATAGTGAATTTTACTCAATTAATATACTATATATATACAAATACATATAATAAAATCATTTTTGCTATTTATGAAGGTGTTAAACATTTTTTTTGTAAATATATTAATGCTTTATTAATTTTAAAGTTAATATTTTTTATTTCTAGATTTTTTATTTTTTTCTAATACACCTATGTTTTCCAGTGGTGGTGCATATTTTTTTATTATTTTAATTTTATTATTCAAAACAATCAAAATATAATTGAGGCCTAATATGAAGTACACTATTGCGTGTATAATTATATATGATACGATTCAACCTATTAGTGATCAATGTATTATAGAGAGGATAAAAGGTTTTTGAGATCGAGTAATATTTAATGTGTAGGTAGTAAAAAAATACTTCCTTTGAAATCATTATTCAGTAATTTTTTATCACATTTGCGAACATAAAACATACTAGGGCGGTCCGATAAGTACTTAGCCTCATCGCCCGATGGCACCATTCTTCTTCGTAGTATCAATCCCGTGGATTGGTTTGCAGCAACAAAATCTTGCTTCTCGATCTCTACTCCTCTCGGTCCTCCGCAACCCTCTTCAGCTCAGCATAAGATCTACAACTCATGTCCTCGAACACTTGCTGCAAATACTCCCGTCTAGGGCGCCCTCTACAGTTTCTACCCTCAACCATCCCCTCCACAATGTCGTGAAGAAGACCACCATGGCACATGATGTGACCGATCCATCGGACTCGCCTCTCTGAGATGATTCTTATTAGGTGCCTATCTTCCTTGATTGGAGCCATTATCGCAAGAGAAATTTACTATCGTGTAGTACATTCTCTTGGACGGCTACTATCAAAATTTCAGCCGAACCGCACCCGTAGTTTTGTTTTGACAGCGTGTGGAAACGGGTGCATCGGCAATTTTTAGAAATGTGGAAAAAGAGTAATATCGTTCGATGATTGGAGTCTTGTTTTCGGAAGGGAAATCGCACAGCAAAATCAAAGAGCATTTGGAGGCTGTATACGGTGACTCTTCACCTTCGATGGCGACCCTCAAAAATTGGACTAACCCTTTCATTACGGCTCGGTGGAATACAAATTATACTGTCAATCATAAAACTAGTATTCGAAGCATAAATGTACTTATCTGGTCTATTTTCATATATCACATTGGTTCTTGTATCCTTTAGCTGTCAGATGATGCATAAAATACTATTCTAAGAAAGTATCAAAACGATATATCACGGCTACCGATGTCAACGGTAGGGGAATCTTACACGGCATATATCGGGTACCGATGCCAACAGGTTAAAGACCTTGAACAAAATTTTATCATTTGCTGAATATGTTTCGATTTCCACCTACCAGAGTATCAATCCTTATTAAATTAAAATCTCTTGTTAAAATGGCAATGTAAAAACATCTTAAGCATTGTAACTATATTTTTTTACAATCGAGTGTTGCCATTCAATAAAGTGGTCGAAAAATGCTTTACTTAAATCATCGTAAATAAAACTCTAAACTTATTACACTTGTAACATTGTTTGAAATTGTAAAAGTTGTTTTTTTGAGACTCTTCATTAATGTTTTCGTAGCTAGAGAGATAGTTTGAAATACACTGCCATGTAGGCAATAAAAATAAATATTCAAATAGTTAATATACCTACCTTAACGCACAACACCAATTTTAAATGATTTTCTTTTTTAATCGAAGGCTTCTTATAACTAATGTAAAATATATAATTATAACAGTTATAGATAGTCTTTGATAAAATTATATTTACACACTATAAAGAAATGTCATCACTCATTTTTTTTCTTAACTAATAAAACCTAAATAATACTGTTTTCTTTTTAATGTTTTACTCCATCAATTCACAACATTTTCAGTTAATAACCAAAATGTATTTTAATTTTAAATATTCAACATATTATTTATTGAATTATTATTTAATTTCAGTTATATTGAATTTGTTCTGTAATTATGTAATTGTTTTCATTTCCAAAAAGGTGAAATAAACTTGCAAAAACTGTATTGAATTTATGATAATATTCCATTCTTCAAATTCAATATCTTTGTTACTATTTTGAGTTTAATATAATATTGCATTTTTTAAATCCAATAATCTTCTTTACTATTTTGAATTTATGATAATATTCCATTTTTCAAATTTAAAATCTTCTTTATTATTTCGAGTTTATGATAATATTCCATTTTGTAAATTCAATATCTTTGTTACTATATTGAGTTCAATATAATATTCCATATTTGAAATTCAATAATATTCTTTACTATTTTTAATTTATGATAATATTCCATTTTTTAAATTCAATAATCTTCTTTACTATTTTGAATTTATGATAAAATTATATTTTTCAAATTCAATTGTCTCCTTCCCTTTGATTCCTTTATGGTGTGTAAAAATTAAAAAAGCCTAACAATCCATTATGCTGTATTATTTAATTTTATATAAATTGTATGATAGTATTATATGAAAAATATTGTTTTTCAATTATAGCTCAATGTGTAATGCTTTATTAAAAGATAAATAATATCTAACATTTTATTTAACCTAAAACAGTGACTTTTAATCTTTTTGAGGTTAGAAACTTGTGATTTATACTACGGTTGCCTCGCAGAGCATCAAAATCACAAGTGATCCAATTTAGTATTAGTAAAAACTATATACAAAAGTTATTATAAAAAAAATGTTCTTCATGCAACACAGGTTAAAAGCAGGAAATAATGATTTAACATTTAAAAACTAAAATTTAGCAGCGGCCTGTCATAGTCTATCAATCTAAACTAGTAATATATCATCATAAACTAGTAAAATGCAGCAAATCAGTAATATATGGACAATGGCAACTGATAAAGCTTAATTGTAGCAATTTGTGGTGACAATATTAGGTGTAACCGTGTGTTGCGAATTTATCTCTTCCAATATTTCGACCGCCATTACAGGGGTCTTCTTCACGACTTTGTGTCAAAAATCGTCAACCCTGAAGAAGACCCCTGCAATGGCGTTCGAAATATTGGAAGAGAGTAATTCGCCACACACGGCCAAACTCAAAACCCACAATACCAAATCTGACTGTAAAAACCTAAGAAGTTATTTAGATTATGACATCTATTGAAGAAAAAAATGTTCTTTTTTTGTTTTGAATTTTAAAGCAATTCCATTGAGCTGCAATGTTGCTATGTGTTCTGTGTTGCCACCACAAAAATTAAAAAATCATTCTTTAATAATTATAATAATGTGTAACGTTCATAGGTATATTATAACAATTGAAATGGTAAATAACGTGTAATTATTTATTAAATAATCTTATTGTGATAGCTTAAATTTTAATAAACAAAAATGGTATTCACTAGTTAAAAAAAACTATATTATAATATTATATAAAACATTTATTTGAATAGTTATATAAAAAAACAATTGATTGTAATAATTAATGAATAATATGTTGATGTTTAACAGTGTGTATAAAACATTCATGATAATATTATTAGGTTTGATTAAAATATTAAAAATTAAATAACGAATAAAACATGCAGATTGTTTTATTTCATTTGATTTTGTACCATTTTCTTTTGTTTTTTAAAACATTTCAAATTGAAAAAAACAGGATTTTATGTAAGTTTTATAATTAATTCTAGCATGTCTGTTATATGTATAGATAAATTATGTATAATTTTATTTTAGATTTTATTTTTTACATTAAATATATAATTTTTTCAATGTTTTCAGCATTCACTTTGAGATCCATTATAAATAATAAATATTTATTTATTTGCCTTGTCTTTACATGGATCACGTGGGGTATGGCCTCTGTTTATGAGACTGCAGTTTCGACTAACTCGTAGCCTTCCTCAATCCTTCACTGTCAAGAGACAACTGAGCTGCATAATACTTTCGTAAGTGGTCGAAACACATGGTGTGTATCAGGGAATGATAAGAGAGGGAGACAGATAGTGTTGCAAGGATGTAGAAGAGAATGATGAAACTGCAGTCTCGTATATTTTTACCTAAAAAAGTTAAATAAATATTATATACAAAAAATTGTTATTAAATATTATGCCTAAATCATTATCTTATTCATCCTTACAACACTATCTGTCTCCTTTTCTTATCATTCCCTGATAGACACACCCCTACCCCTCTCCTGCATAAATGTGTTCGACCACTTACGAAAATATTATGCATTTAAGCTGTCTCTTGACAGTGACGGATTGAGGGAGGCTACGAGATAGTCGGAACTGCAGTCTCCTAAACAGAGACTCTACCCAACATGATTCATGTAAAATAAGATAAATAAATAAATATTTATTTATCCTTTTATGTATGTTTTATTGATTTTTTAAATATTTTTTATTTCAGGCGTTTTTTTACCTTTTTTTTCTCCATACCACTCCATCTTTTTTTTATAGTTATAAGACTCCTATATATAGTTTTTTTATTAAATATTGATCTTGTATATCAATTTTGTTAAATACACACAAGAAGAAATAAATATACATAATATTTTTATAATATAATATTAATAGAGATTTGAAAAATAATTTTTAAAATCAAAAGTTCATGTATATTATGATATTCTAATATTGTATGTATTTAATATTAAAGATTACTCTCAGGGGCGATATAAATTTCAAAATTGTACATATTTTAACCCTATAACTACATAAAAACAAACATCTCTTTAATTCTAATTCATTCTATGAAACAAATTGTAATATTTTGCAATATCGTTTGTTGTCATGACAACACTGCATTTCAAACAAAGTAGAGTCATTCACATGACATACATTTGTATAGTTTGAAAGTTGAGCAATGTTGCAATTTATATCGCTCGTGTATTCTATTTTCTTAGTTAATTAATATATTATTTTAAATATTTCTTTATAATGTAACAATTACGCTGTTATTTCTAGACAACTATTTTTTTTGTCAGTAAATACTTACGAATCATGTCATTTTTTTTAGTGTAAAACATGTTTATTTTGCCATCAAATTTTTGTATTAGAATGCTCATTTTACCTTCATCAGATATAGCTGCATGTGTTAAACATCTACAGTCAACCTTCATGTATAACATTTTCGTAAGATCTAATGATTAGCCTGATGCTTCCAGCCTAATGGACCATTTAGTCCTATGAGGCAGTTCAATAAAAAAAAAAACTGTTGTATGAAAAACTGATGCAAACTTTTTAACCCATTTACGTTCCATATCTGAAACATATGGTCACTATGAATTGCCGCCAATTTATTCTGTTAGTTGCTGTCCATTCCTCATCCCTGGGAAGTTCATCTGGGAACATATATAGTTCCCGATGACTCCCAAGGGTGCGGTGTAAAGTCGGCAGCTGTAATATTATTTATTTATTTATTTTACCATATCTGCTCCATATTTGGAGCATATGGACATCGCAAACTGTTTTTACAGTCATTTAAACTCAAATCGTCTATATCTTGTTACAGAACACATGTTTACTCGAAGGTCCTGGGAACATAGATGGTTCTCAGGAGCATCCAGGGCAAGAGCCAGCGAACTTGCATAGACTGCGGGTGTAGTATCAGAGAAATATTTTCCAGATGATTTTTTCTCTGACGGAGCGTCAAGCTGATTGTTGAACACCCAAATATTTCTCCACTGTAATATCCATGGCATTTTTTGGGTGATTCGTATAACTTTTTTTTTAAGAGGTCGCATGATTAGTCTGACCGATTTGTCGTAAAATGCTTCTCAATATGATTGCCGCAAAAGGCGTACATTATATGACAGTTGACTGTTGCTATATTTCATCTTAGAAGTATATTATCACATGTCGAAGTTATTCATTTTGTTTTATGTGACGTGTCGTGACTAACGTAACCTCGAAATGTAATTCCAGATGGCGCAGAAGATACAGACGCAGATGTCACGCAGGATAACACAGACGGTGCGTCATCGACCTGCGCTCTGGCAACTCCGGATGAGGGTTTTTACCTTTTGCCGCAGTCGCCCGCTTCGGAGGCTGAAAGGTCGTTCTTTGCGTCTACTCCAAAGGTCAAAGGTGGCGCTGAAGACAGGAACGGAGACGCCCCTGGAAGAGATCATCAGAACAATGAACTGCAGAAGGATCCAGCGAAGAAAATTGAAGGAGTCAACGGAATCGGTAATAATCTAATTTTGTCAAATTTATACACAATCAAGCTGTTCATCAGTAACACAGGTAAATGACTGGTTGTAAAGTCCGCGTAGGACTTACAAGAAGTTGTTTCTCATCCATGCAATCTATGGTTCGGTTCGAGACCCGAGTGGTACTTACTAAAATAAATAGACTGTCGGAAAGTTATAATATTAATGAGCTTGTGAATAAATGTTGTCTGATCTAATAATAAAAACTAATAATATACATACTCTGAATATATACTATAGAGACATCTATCAATATACGATGATAACAATGGTATAAATACAACTTCTAACGCGTGTCAGCTCAGACGGAGAAATAGCCGAGAGGGCTAGGCGGTATATAAAGACCTGGGCAAAGTTGGTTCCAAGGCTCGCGGTTCGCATCCCGCTTCTGTCGATATTTTTCTGAATTAATTGATGCTTATAAAGAATTTGATGTATAGTTTGTGTATATTTAATTACTAATACAATCAAGCGACAATAGCACGTCGTCAGTGAGGTTCTCACTACATTACCGAGTTAAGCAGCGTTTACAACCGAATGGTCAAGGCCTCAGAAGCGTCAGGGATAATCTTTCGATTTTCTTTAATAAATCCAATCAACAAATCACCCATCATATGTCTTGGATACTATAGCTGTCATCTCTACAAGTCTCCCGTTTTCTGCTTTGAGGATCTTTGGGAACCATGTATGTTCCAAAGTGGATCTTCCTGCATAGAGGTATCTTGAAACGAGGCATGGTAACTGACAAAACTAAATGGAGGTAATATGTGTTGACCATATGTTTCAGTATGAAACGGTTACAGAAAGAAGCGAAGAATATAAAGAAGTGCTAGCATTGAAGGATATCAGTCTTCCTGCAATGCTATTCTCGAAAGTGATCAGGATTGAGGGTTCTTTTCAGGAACCCATACTGTTAAAATGACCTTTAGACAGCCTTTTACTATCAAAATGCGTAAGTAGTAATACATGTTTCTTTTATATTTTCAAATATATTGCTTTTTAAACCAAGTGCTGTGAGTATCATGTCGGATATTAGCATACTTAGAGTATTATGAGGGTTATCCGTAAAATAAGTTTCCCAGTGATTTTTCACAGTACATTTTTGGAAAGTCAGACTTTTACCTACTTTTCTACATAGTCGCTGCTGAGGTTAATGCGTTTTTGCATGCGGTATACGAGCTTTTGAATGCCCGAGTCAAAAAAATCTGCCGCCAAGCCACGCAAATACCTGAGAACCGCTTCTTCCAGTTATTTTCTATCGCCGAAATGCGTTCCACCCAGGTGTTTCTTCATGTCAGGGAAGAGATGGTAGTCACTTGGGGCTAAGTCTGGGCTGTAGGGTGGGTGTTTGACAATACCCCATTCAAATTTATCGTACGGTCAACATTCTTGGCACCCACCTCGCGCAAACCTTAGCATACCCTAGAATTTAGATACTGATTGTTATATGTATAATTTATTACAGATAAACTAGCAATAGTTAACCGTGGGCACCTCAACAGCGACTCTAGCTACAGCATCGACGTGCTGAGTGGTGGAGAAAGCGAATGCGAGAGTCTCAGAAAGAAGAGAGCGGGAAGAGATGATAGGTGAGTACACAATGCATGTAACATGACTTTCGAATTCTGACACAACTATTCCAAGTTGTTAACACTGACATCCCCCATCTTTAAAAAGGTGAGAAGTCGTGGGTTCGTCGCGTGGCCGCGTGGAGGAAGGATGCAGGAGCAGATCACAAAGCTAAGAACTTGTTTTTGAAGCACAATTCGCCTTTATTTTGAATTAAAGACTTAATTTTCCCGCCCGAACTTTACATGACGTTTTCGCCGGTCGCTCGGATGGGACTGTCGCCCGCAGACCGGGGTACTATGACATGCGGCACCACAAAGATCAACGTGGCAAATTCACAAATTAAAGATGACAGTTGCACCAACATGAAATGGAGAAACTGTCATAAAAAATAAAATGACCTGTACAAACGCCATGTAATTTTATATATAACTAAAAGTAACATTATTCGATGTGCATGTCAGGCGAGCGAACAAAAATAAGAGACAAAAGATCATTTTTTGAGGCTTTTCGGCATCAGCCTTAAAGAGCTATATCAAGATGATATCAACACATTGCTTGCGGGCATTGTTTTATGCTAATTGTAGCCTTGCGCAAGGAATATTTATTTATACGTTAACATTAACCCTTAAATTTTGTATAAATAGAAACAAAATATCCTTACCCATCATCCCTTCATCGGGAAGAAAGAACTCTAATTTTTTTTTGTGCAAGTGAAAAAGAATTCTTATGAATTGAAGATCAAACAAAAAATTATCAAGATTTGAGCACACCAAATAAAGAATCTTGGGAGAGGGATCAGTGCTTAACAATATTGCCTCAGATGTTGATATATTCCACGCAAGGGAGGGCTCAGCTCAGGTACGAACTCTTGAATTTGTTTGGAAGAATAATTTGTTGTAGTCGTCTGTTTGATGAGCGTTGTGACTTTCTGTTGCTTGTCTTTATTGCTTTGTTATTCTTAGTACTTAATCATAAGTACTGATATCAACATGATATAGCCCTTGTTGACTGGTACCGAAAACCTTTATACACAATCTTTCGTCTCTTATTTCTGTTCGCTTATCTTACATGTATGTGTCGTCGTATTGGCATTTTAGACGTGATGTGAGACAGCCCATCACGAGCGCGCGGAAGTCGTGTGCCGACGTCAGCGAGATCATATGGTATTGTGTCCCGGCCTGAATGCTGTGAACTAGGTCGTGCCTAATAAGTTTGTAAAGTTATCGAAATATATATGTGAATGTGCTTCATAAAAAGTCTGTATGTTTTTATTTTGCTCCCCATCCTGCCACCTCGCAACTGAATAACAACCTTTTAAAGAGAGGAGGATGGTTTATATATGAAAAATTAATTTACTTAATTTATTTATTAAATTCCTGCGCACAATTTTTTTTTCGCTTTCAGTCTCGGGCGCTTGCTGAACACTCCGGCCAAGAGTAATGGAGTCATCAACACCGAGTACAACACGGCCGACTCTCGCCAGGGACGGCGGTGGACAGCGGACAAGGCCTTCTACATCGCCAAGGAAATGCTAATGACGGAGAGGACATACAAAAAGGACCTGGAAGTCATCACACTGGTGAGGCAATGAACTTGTCATCATACAATTTTTTTATTTCTTTTCCTTCAATGACCATTACAAAATATATTACAATTTTAATTCGTTATTGAAGTACTAAAGTACTAACGTAAGTGTGACGATGTAAATGTATTGACACATTTAGTGTCAACGACCTCACACTCTGAACAAGTGTCGGAATATGCAACGCAAATAGTTAGGATCTGTAACAACAAAAACCATGCCATAATTATTGGACATCAGCATGATGTAGCTCTTGCTAACTGGTACCGAACACCTCGATATACAATCTTTCATCTCTTATTTTTGTCGCTTGCCATATATTTATGTGTCCGCCATATTGGGACTAGTTATATAGTTTTGCCACCATGTGCTGGTGACCGACCACGGGCCAGACGAGTCAGCTATGCGTTGTTTGCCGAGGAGTTAGCATTACGGCCAGCGACATGTCATCCCGCATGGCCGGAAGCTTGTAATGTTTTAAGTAAATATAATAAATCTTCTTCTAAAAGAAAGTCTTTGTTTGCTGACCTGCTCCTCATCCTGCCCTCACGCGACGGATTAACACCCTTTTTGAAAGAGAGGAGGATGTTAGTATATCATGGTGACACACAAATAACACGGCATTATTGTCACAAAATCAAACATCCAACATTTCGTATCCGTCCACACCAGCACTGAATCTGAAGCAATATTACACCAAATATGTGAATATCTTCACTCAAGTTGGTTTCAACCACTGTTCACTGTGGTTCTTTCGTCTGCACTTCTCAAGACCTAATGCTGGGCAACACACGGGCTATCGATGATGCCAGATACTGGGCAGAAATAATTTGACGTCGCTTACACGAAGAAGAAGAACCACTGCATAATCTTGCTTATTTTAAATTTCCATATTCTTTCCAGTGGTTACGCGGAGAGCTTCCCGCAGACGCGGAAGAGCAGCTGTGTGGAGGTCCCCTTTGGGCCCCGCTGGAGGGTCTGGCTGCTCCCCAGGCGGCTCTATTAAGGGCCCTGGAGACCCGCCTGGGCGCGCGGCCTCCTGGGGACAACAACAACATGACCGCCGACGATACGCCGGCTGAACCGCACAGGATCGCCAGCATCATGCTGCGCTTCCTTAACGATGCACTTCCCGTGAGTTATCCATCAAATACATTATGTGCTCATGATTCTGAAAGTGTTGTAAATTACGTTTCATTCATTCTGAGATATTTAACCCTTTCGCATCGGTTGTCGGCATATGCCGTCATAAGATTCCCCGACCGTTGACATCGGTTGACGTGTTATATCGTTTTGCTACTTTCTTAGAATAGTTTTGTATGCATCATCTAATAACTAAAGGATACAAGAATCAATGTGATATATGAAAATAGACCAGATAAGTACATTTATGCTTCAAATACTAGTTTTATAATTGACAGTATAATTTGTATTAAAATCGAGCCGTAATGAAAGGGTAAAAGATTTGTGTTTTAATTAACTTCTTAGATTTTCACGGCCAGATTTGATATTGTGGCTTTTGGGTTTAGCCGTGTGTGGCGAATTTCTTCTCTCCGATATTTCGACCGTCATTGCAGGGTCTTCTTTAGGGTTGATGACTTTGTTGTGTTTTCTGTAATTTTTGAAAAAAAAATGTCTGAATGGGTTAAAAGCAAGTTCGGTAGGCTTCAGACTGAGGGCCATACGGGGAGTGGTATCTTGCTCGGGCGCTGTGTCCTTGATTGGCGTAACGTCGACCGTCCTGTCACCCACGGTTAGACAGAGAACCACACTATTCTCTTATTGGTAGGGGCCAACAAGCTTTATGCAACAAGTTGTCCTCTACATCTTCGGTTTTCAAGCAACATCAAAACACAAATCGTGTGTGGCGAATTTCTTCTATCCGATCTTTCGACCACCATTGCAGTGTTGCTGCATTGGCGGTCGAAATATCGTAGAGAACAAATTCGCCAGACACGGCTAAGCCCAAAAGCCACAATATCAAATCTGGCCGTGAAAACCTAAGAAGTTATTCAATATAGTATTCGGATAAATCCGCGTCTCGCACTGAAGCGACGTGTTTTTTTCAGGGCGTGGGATAAATCTGCACCTCGCACTCAAGAGCAGTGCAAGTTGGTGAGGATATATCCCTCACCTCGCATCTAATGGGTTAAGGATGATATTTGCTATAGATTCATATGTATGTATCAATTTGTTGTCATAGTTGGTTTGTTCTTGACTGCAGTGGTACGAGCGATGGATCACCGAGCATCAGGATTCTCTCCGTAGGTTAGAGGACGCTTGTCGAACCTCTCCTTCACTGGAGCGAGCTTGTCGGGATGTGGAACAACTTCAGAGAGCCTGCTATCTCCCTCTATCAACCTTCGCTCTCAAACCGCTACATCGACTACTGCATTATCGACTCCTGCTTCAACGTGAGTAGACTTCACTTTACTATGGCATTATGGCTTTGAATCTTGGCATCTCACCAAGAGTCTAATGCAGCCGTAAATGAATTTGAGAGCGTAAAATACTGGGGTACAATAATTTCACTTTGTGAAAAATTATGAGGTGGGACATTGGACAAGGCAGCCTTCCATACTTTAGAGGCGAAGGTTTCTTTTATTTATGTAAACACAAGGAGAATACTAACAGATAGTGATAGTAATTCTGAATTCTCATCTGTGGAATTCTATGATGCTTACCATGCTGCATATGCATGTGGCTAAGCGTTGCATGTGAAGTGTTGATCCGCCAACGTCATAGACTACAGCCCGAGATTTACAAATCATCTTTTATTATTACAGGAATTTACTATGAATGGGTGGTCTTCACCGGACAACTTTCGTCTACCACCAATTATAATTAATAAGCTATGACTGGCATTTTAAATTTTACGGGTGATGGATCAAATTCACGCCAACCAAGGCTATTTTTAGAGCTCTGAAATCAATTAAAAATCCTTCTTTTTTTTTTATCTTCGTCGGGACCCACGACCTTTGGCATGCAAAACAAACATTCCTTCGGTGTGGTATAACAATGTGATATTTCCCCTGGTTGACTTACATCTTAAACACTGGCAATGTGTTCTAGTGTAATTAGAATATTTGTTGTATGTTTCTAGATTCTTCCGAGCTGTATTGTAACGACGACGAAGAGTATGAGCTAATCGAGGACTGCCTGGAGAGACTGCGGCCAGCCTGTGAAGCTGTGGAGCAAGCACTTCCCGATACACTCAACTTCTGCCATCTCTGCTTGCTGCTCAGAGACATAGACGGTAATCTATAATACAATCAATCCCGACCGCTTTCGAGCGAGGTCGCCATCACACTGAAAGTTTCAACGGCAGTACTGCGGTCACAAGGGAGCGCAGTTTCTTTCTCGATCATGGCGCTGTTGATTAACTTGTCGTATGCGTTGGATCAGAGGTTGAATATTTGCTCAATGCATATACGATTGTCTTGTATCAAAATATGTGCACACGGCGATTGGTTTAATATTTATTATTTACTGACATCAGCATGTTATAGCCCTTGCTGACTGGTACCGGAAACCTCGATATACAATCTTTCGTCTCTAATTTCTGTTAAACTGTCGTGCATGTATGTGTCGCCATATTGGCATTTTGGACAAATCCGATCACGGGTGTGACGTTTGTTATGTACATGGCTGCTGTAATTGGTGCGCCATTGATTCTATAGATCGCCACTTGCGGCGCTGGGTGACAGCCCATCACGAGCCCGCTTAGTGGTGAGTCAAGTCCCAAAAAAATATATGTCAATGTGCTTCGGAAAAAGTTTGTGTGTTGTTAATCTGCTCTTCATACTTCCACCACGCGACGTGAAGTCGTTTCTCCTGTAGAGAGGAAGATGTTATTACGTTATTAATTTTATTTATTATGTTTTTAGGGTTTGACAACCTGGTGTTGCCAGGAAGGCAGTTCATCAGGCAGGGTTGCCTCTTCAAACATTCCAACAAAGGGTCGCAGCAGAGGATGTTCTTTTTGGTGAGATATCTGTCTTATAATACGCTAAGCACACAACAAGTTTGCCAGTACAGTCAAACCTTCTATGACATTCACTGTTTTTGATTTTTAATGTTTTTTATTTAACCCTTTCGCATCGGTATGTGCCGTCTAAGATTCTGCTACCGTTGACATGGATAGCCATGATATATATTGTTTTGCTTCTTTCAGTATTCATTGTGACATTTACGGTAGTAACTTGGAAGTGCAGTCATTCCCTTTATCAACCTACATGTATTCTTTACAGGAATCTGTAAAGCATGTAAATAAATATCGTTAGGTTTCGTCACAGGAGCGTTTTTTTTTGTAAACCACATGTTTCAATGCCACCACATGTATGGAGTTATATAATGAATGTTCGTTAAATATAATAGTTTTTTATGCATCATCTGATAGCTAAAGGATACTAGAACCAATGTAAAATATGAAAATAGGTCAGATAAGTACATTTTGGCTCCAAATACTAGTTTTAAGCAAAAAAAATGGTTTGAATAATTCACGCCGTATTGACACTATAATTTGTATTCCACCGAGCCGTAACGAAAGGGTTAAACGCTTAGACACATGTTACATGGTAAGCACCATAGAATCCACAGATGAAACTTCTGCATCACTATCTGTCGATTTTCTCATGTAAGTGTTTACGTGAACAAAATAATTTCAAAATGATCCAGGCCTCGGGAGGGCCTCTCTTATGAAAACGCTATAAGAGTATTGACTGTGTCATACTATGTAGTCTTACTTTCACTGGACTGGACTTTACCCGCCTCACACCTGCATCACACCGGAGGACAGTTAAGTCTCCTTGATGATGCACTCATTCAGATTGTGATCAATCATCAACTGATAAGTCCAGTGGGAGTCCCCTCTGAACAATTGTGGCCACTGCACAGAAGTGCTAAAGAAAAGAACCCGTGAAAGATATTAGAATGGCATATCACGGGTTGTAAAGAGATGGAGATGGAAGATAGATTCTCTCACCGAAAATACGAGCAAAGATTGTAAATTGGTGGATTTTTTTTTTAGTGACCACAAAGTCATGCCCGATAGGGCCGAGGTGATTCCCTCGAACTGCATCGAAAAGGACTCCTCTTTCTAACAAAAGGAACTGACAGTCCAAGAGAATGTGTTCTGAGGTCTGACAGGGGCAATTAGGGCTTGAAACTGAATTAAATGAGTATAATCTGTCATTAAAAGCGCCGTGCATAGTCATTAGTTGGATCGACCAGTGATCAGGGCTTATCCATTTAGCAGTTAGATTTTTTTTTTTACTTTCATTGTGAAAACCAAAAACAATTACATTTCAAGATTGTTTGTGTAAACTTATATTTATATTTTTCAGTTCTCAGACATCTTGGTTTACGGGAGCAAGGGCTCCAGCTCTCAGCAGCAGTTCCGGGTGCACGGAGTCATTCCCATGAGTTCCGTACAAGTGGAGCCGGCAGATTACAGCAATTCATTCACATTATACGGTAAGCTTCATCAAAGAACTAATCCCTCCTGCACCCACCCACAACCAACATACTCATCTTACACTTGCCGAACATCCATACACGGCTAATGCGTGTCGACCAAGAACTAGCAGTTTCCAAAGTTCCTTCCTTAATGCCACAAGTAAGCTTTGGAATGCTCTTACAGCGTCTGTTTTCCTCCTTCCTACAATCTGGATCTCTTCAAGAAACATATAAATATACACTTGCAATCTCCCCAACCCACTCACAAACAAACAGAACACATTTTTCTCCCATGCAGCGTCCAGCCTCCCTGGCTGAGCGTCATAGAGTGCACTGGTCTTACTCTCCTGCATGCGATGATTACATAAAGAATAATAATTAAAGAGTCACCAAAAGAGGTTTTGCGCTTTTTTTATGAAATCGCATCCAGGAGAGCACAATCGGTTGAGACCAGTGGTCTCTATGACGCTCGGCCAGGACGGTTATATGCTGCGTGCGGGAAGCATGTGCTGTATTTGTTAGTGCATCAATTTAAAGTTACAGATAATCTTCCTAAAACACATTTTTTTTTTCATTTCTACATTTATTTTTATTTGCGGTTATTTTTCATTTAACGGTCCCTTCTACGTTGTTATTTGGGTTAAACTGCTTCTTAGGCCTTAAATGGCCTAGGCCTCGGGAGCATCAAGCTAATCATCTAATCTTATAACAACTTTATAGGAGATTAGACTGTATATTTCTGAAGATATTAATATTTTGTTGTATTGAATGATTCAGGAGGAAGTCGAGCTATGACTTTGAGTGCTGTAACTCCTTCAGAGAAGGATGCCTGGCTAGAAGAACTGGAAGCAGCAGCTGAAGATGCCAAGAACAACTGCATGGAACCCACGCCCACGGCTAGAAGCATTTCCACAGCAGGTTTGTCTACATATATTTCGAGGAATGAAACAAGTAATACATTGTATAGAACCACTGAGTTGTAAAACTCAGTGCCTTCAAACTAAGTAAAACTTCATACAAGTAAAACTTTGTATGAAACCACAGAATTATAAAACTCGGTGGTTTCACACAAAGTTTTACTTGTTTTATTCTTGAAATATGACTAATCAAAAATAACGTTCTACGAGTACATATACGAGTAATTTGCTTTCCACTTAAAATAATCTAATTTTGTGTCTATGTACACTAGAGGCCACTGAAAATGGTGGTCTGCAGAAGGAGCTCGCTTTCCGCCTTGGAAATGCTGGAGTGTCTTTTAACCATTTTATTGCCACATGTCTGTAGTGGCTTCATCATCTTGACACTATCTCTTTAAACTATCGATCATTTTTGGTTTGATATATTTTAAAATATTCATAGATGTCGTTGTGAGAAAATCGCAATTAATTTTGAAATACATCTTTTGAATATTGCGAAGCGCGCACAGCTGCGCTTATGGCGATCGTCTACGTAGAGCGCACATGTGTGCTTACGACGATTGTCATTAACAGGGTTATATATATAACATCAGGGTTAACCCTTCATCTGTAATATCTAGGACTCGCTGCTTTACTCGATAAATAAATAAACATATATTTTGAGCTTCGTAGGAATCAACCTATGATCTATAGCTTTACTTTTAGAATGTTACCTTTTTTATATCTATCCATGTAGTGTATATGAACTGTATTAACAAGTCATTTTCTCTCATTTGAAGGTTCCGCCGAAGAATTATCTGAGGGTACGGAGACTGGTGGAGTGGCCTTACAGAGGAGCAACACTTTGGCCCACGTTTGCTGGCACCGGAACGCTTCACTCTCCTGGCATCATCTCGCCTTTTCCATGGAGGTAAACTGATGATATTAACACTCCAAGCGTGACCATGTTATCACAGGGATTACTTTAGTATACTTACCCCTACTTTGCTCCTCTTTCTAACTGAACATCGAAGCTCTCGATTTTGGTTAAGAAAGGTCTCTATCACAGTTATCCTTTAGTCGCGGCAGTGGAAGCAACTACTAAAGACCCTTGCGATTTATTATATTTGTTATTTATATTATTCAATTATTTTCATCAAAATGGCCATTTTACTTGTTTTTTTAACATCAATTTTTACTATAAGCGACCCTGTAAGAACAAGCGTGACCATACGGTAAGATAAATTGATATCAACTCGATATAGCCCTTTCAGGCTGGCGCCGAAGAGCCTCGATATGCAATCTTTCGTCTCTTATTTTCATTCACTCGTCTGACACGCACTTATTAACCTTTAAACGCGCAGTGGTCCCGTACGGAACTGCAAATTTGCATCGTTCAATGCCCTAGCAGGCCAATGTTTGAAATGTTTCGTTGCACAATAGATTCTTCCACGAACTTACTTTAATACTATTATTACAAATTAATGTAATCCGATTGTGAAATGAACCATAAGCACTCCTGTATGAGACCGTAGGGCATTTAACAACACAAATCTGCGGTTCCGTATGGGACCACTGGGCGCTTAAAGGTTAAAATGTTAGTCTATATTTTAGATATAAGAAGTTATTATACAGCCTAGTCATGTGGGTCGGTTAGTTCCATAGATGGCTCCTATTTTAATTTTAATTTAAACAAGCTAGAGTCTCGGACGAAAAACTGTATTTGTCAGTCTTTTTACATAAACAAATGCCAATGTGCTTCTCGACGAGTTCTTCACTTTGGCAACCTGCTCCTCATCCATCAACCATCAACCATGCGTCCCGATGACAATCTGGAGTCGCTTTGATTCGACATTAGACTACATCTTGATTAAATATAGCTTAAAAGTGTATTTTTGAATACAAAAACTCTTGCCTCTGTAGGATTAAAGGTATAACAATTGACTGACTTGCTGTTGAACTTCCAGAAGCAGTTGTCCGGCTACCTGCTGCGCAAGTTCAAGAACTCTCACGGCTGGCAGAAGCTGTGGGTTGTGTTTGCTTCCTTCTGCCTCTACTTCTACAAGACCTGCCACGATGACTACCCGTTGGCGTCTCTTCCACTCTTGGGGTTAGTCCATCAAAACACGTTATTTCTTAACCTTTTGTTATGTAAACATTGATACCATTTGCCAGCAGGTATAGCTCAATAGTCAAAGCGTTTGCTTTGCAAGTTGAAGGTCGTGGGTTCGATCCCCGACGGAGACTAAAAAAAAGGATTTTTGATTGATTTCTACGCTCTAAAATACCCCCGGTTGGTGTGAATTTGATCCTTCACCCGTAAAATGGCAGTCATAGCCTATTAATTAAAATTGGTCCTAGACAAAAGTCGTCCTGTGAAGACCACCCATTCATAGTAAATTCTTGTAATAATAAGGATGATGCGTGAATCTCGGGCTGTAGTCTACGATGTTGGTGATTTAACATTGCACATGCAGCGCTTATCCACATGCAGGATGGTAAGCGTCATAGAATTCCACAGATGAGACTTTAGAATTACTATCACCATCTGTCTGTATTCTTCTGTATGTGCTTACATAAAAAAAAATAAAAAATGTTTCGAATTCAGTGACGGATATGATTTAATTGATAGGCCACTGGTATTTTACGGATGAGGGATCAAATTCACACCAACCGGGAGTATTTTAGAGCTCAGAAATCGATTAAAAAATATATTTTTTTAATCTCCGTCGGGGATCGAACCTACGACCTTTGGTTTACAAAGCAAACGCTTTGACCATTGAGCCATACCCGCCGGCTACACCAAATATCTCAATATCCTCATACTAAGTGATAGCTGCACTGAGAGTTACAACATAATACAGTATATAATACAACACTGAATTTGAATTGGGTAAAAATGTGTTCAAAATTTCTGAATTTTCATTTGTTTCTTTTTCAGATACGTTGTGACGACTCCAAATGAACGTGACGGCATCGACAAGGAGTTTGTCTTCAAGCTGGTCTTCAAGAATCACGTCTACTTCTTCAGGGCCGAGAGCAACTACACCTTCAAGAGGTTACTTATCAAAACTAATTTTATTACTTAAATATACATATACTATACATAAAATTCTTTTTTCAACGCGTCAATCCAAGCACAAAAATAACGGCAGAAGCGGGATGCGAACCGCGGACCCTGGAAACCAACTATGCCCAGGTATTCATACCGCTCGGCGAACTGCGCCATTGCTATGCCCAGACTGACTTGCGGTGAAACTAGTATTTATATCATTGCTATCATCGTGTGACAGATGTCGCCATAGTATATATTCAAAGTATGTATATTTTTATTATTATTCTATCAGTCTTCATTTATTCACAAGCTTAATATTATTACTTTCCGGCAGTCTATTTATTTTAGTAAGTACCACTCGGGTCTCGAACCAAACTGGGCATAGCAATGGCGCAGTTCGCCGAGCGGTATGAATACCTGGGCATAGTTGGTTTCCAGGGTCCGCGGTTCGCATCCCGCTTCTGCCGTTATTTTTGTGCTTGGATTGACGCGTTGAAAAAAGAATTTTATGTATAGTTTATGTATATTTAAGTAATAATAATATTGTAATATAGTCAATGATCTATAAAAGTAGATTAGAATATTGAAATAATAAAATAATATTCTAATAAAAATTAAAAAATTAATAAAACTAATTTTCTTTGCTTATCTGTTACATAACCGGAACCACAAATTGCCATCACTCGTTTTTGTAATTCCCCTGTCTTTTTCCCATGATATCTCTACGTTTTTCACTGAAATTGCTTGCTTTGGTTACTAAGCGTCAAATATTCGACGGTCGATTCTTGTGCGAAAAAGATGAAGCGTCGAATATTCTCGGCTCATCTAAACACAAGTTGACAGTAATAATGATTTATTATTTACATCATATATCTATCGGCAAATATAATTATTATTTGCTTAATCTGAAGTATGAACTGTTTGGAATGAACATTATTATTATTTTTACAATCTAGCGTAAAAAAGATAAAAATTATGTTACATTTTTAAAGTACTAAAAAATGCTCTAAAATCGCTTAGTTTTTTTCGCAAGTTTGCTAGAAAATTCTTAGAAGCCAAAGGGTTAATACATGTCCCCTTCGCCTCTTGATCGACTGCAGTATGAAAGGCTACCTTGTCCGATCTCTCACCATGTCATTCCTCAGTGAATCCATCGAACCCACAATATTTTTTCACAATTCATTGATTCATAGCATACTTGAGAGCGGATCTATTATGTTGGAGGAGTTCAGAAGAAATTTTTGAGGTTTCTTTACATGAGGATGTATGCATATTATCCGTGGCTGTACCCATTTAACTTTATACGGGGTATGTTGGGATACAATGAGTTGAGAACTAGAAGAGATGTGTGCTTGAGTATGCATTTCTTTCGCCTAGTGCGCGGCGTGATCAGAAATCCTGGTATTTTGTTTGAAATTGGTTTGTTTGTCCCTGACAATTATTTAAAGATAAAGAGGCACAGATTGTTTGTTCTTCCTAGAGGTAATACTAACCTGCCAGGAACTATGCCTCTTGGGAGAGTGATCAGACTGTTCAACGATATCGCCTCGAATATTAATATATTCCACTTGGGAGAAGCCCAGTTTCAACATGAGCTCCACGAATTTATTTATGAAAGTAATTTCGTGTAGTCTTCTGTTTAGCAAGCTTCGAGACTTTTTATATTATTGTATTATTATTGTATTATTTATAAATTGTTCTATTATATCCTGTTTCAGAATCGAATTAAATATTTATATTTGTTTAATTGAATTGAAAATATTCCACGCAGGCATTTGCTCTTAAATCCCATTATACGACTGCATTAGCTCTCGAAGAGATGCTATGATTCACAGCCGTAATGAAAATAGCTCGCATAGAGTATATTTTTAAAAAAATCTAAATTACGTTTCAATTAACCTAATACTTTTGTTTTTTTTTTTTTTGTAGCTTACATTGTTGTATGGATTTTTTTAAATTTTTATTAGAATATTATTTTATTATTTCAATATTCTAATCTACTTTTATAGATCATTTTACTATATTATAATATTATTAATAATTAAATATACATATACTATACATAAAAGTAATAATATTAAGCTTGTGAATAAATGAAGACTGATTGAATAATAAAAAATAAAAATATACATACTTTGAATATATACTATAGCGACATCTATCATACGATGATAACAATGACATGAATACTAGTTTCAACGTGAGTCTGCCCAGGCACAGTAATAGCCCAGTCGGCTGAGCGGTATGAATACCTGGGCATAGTTAGTTTCCAAGGTCCGCGGTTCGCATCCCGCTTCTGCCGTTATTTTTGTGTTTGGATTGACGCGTTGAAAAAAGAATTTTATGTATAGTATATGTATATTTAATTATTAATTACATTGTTGATTTTACTAGCAAAATTACTAAATGAAAATATATTTTTGAATGTTTTTTATTTTAATTTTCCAGATGGATGGAGGTCATTGGAAGTGCCACATCGCAGCAAGAACTAACAGAGAATTAAAAATATTAAATTAATTATTAATAAATATTCTATTCTATTTTATATTTAACTTGTACAAAGAAATAACAATATATTTAATGCCTTAATGGTCAATGTTGGGCCAGAAATAAAATAAAAACAAACGATTTCATTTGTCCGAGGCCAAATAATTTAATTGGAACTAAAATATGACTTAAAAAAATTGGAACAAGTTTTAAATTAAAGAAAACTTAAATTTGAAACTTAAACCCGTCCATAACATATAATATGAGGGTTGAAAATGAAAAAAAAATGTGAAAAAATAAAATGCAATAAAAACATGAAATTCGGATGACCAGTTATTCAAGTTAACCGAGGCTTAAATTCAATAGTGAATTATATTTTATTTACACATACAGGAGAATACCGACAAACAGTGATAGTGGTTCTGAAGTCTGATCTGTGGAATTCTATGACGCTTACCGTGCTGCATATGGCTATGTGCTGCATGTAGAGTGTTGATCCGCCAACGTCATAGACTATACAACTCGACATTCACGCATCATCCTTATTATTACAGAAATTGACTATGAATGGGTGTTCTTCACGGGACGACTTTCGTCTCCCACCGATTTTTATGAATAGGCTATGACTAGCATTTTACGGATGAGGGATCAAATTTACACTAATTGGGGGTGTTTCAAAGCTCAGAAATCAATTAAAAATGTTTTTGTTTATGATCTCCGTCAGGGAATGAACCCACGATCTTCAGCTTGCCAAGCAAACACTTAAACCACTGAGCTGTATACCCGCTGGCAATATTGATGCTATATATATAATCGTGTCTGAAACAACATGGTTAGATTCTGTCTGCCCATAAGTGGGCGACGTCGATGGCATTACTCCCGGCCATCATCAGGTCTTCCTGGGTGCAGCTACTCAGACACAGCGCACACTCCAGAAAGTGTGACAGGGTCTGCTCTACATTGCAGTCACATTTAGTCGGTCCGCTGTAAAACTGCTATAACCTCAATTTATGTTAAAAAAATGCATTCTATTTTTTTACATTTATTTTCAAAGGACTTATATATTTTTTATATAAAAAATAATTTTATATTCAAGTTTAAATTCAAAATTATATTTTTTGTAAACAAAAATGTATTTTTTGATATCTTTACGATAAATAATAATAATAATAATGTAACATTTTGTATAATATTTTTTTTGGAATTTTTTAAAAACATTTTACATACTGGTGACTTTTTTCCTAGTAAAAAGTTATAAGTAGCTGTTATTTTTTATTTTTTTTAATATCTTGTATATTTATTTAATTTTATAATAATATTTATAGTTAAAATAAGAATGCCTTATATAGTAGACTTATGTAATAGAGTTATTATATACCTAGATATGTAAGCTAATCACCAAAAATATAACAAAAAATATATAATATTACTGTAATTATTTTTAACAATTTAGAAAACTGAAACCTTTTCTGGGTATTGTCATTTATGATGATGATTATGATTATTACTGACGAGTGTTTTCTTTATTATTTATTTTTGTCGAAAAATCATAAACTTATTGGTAATTTTTCTTTGTGTCAGTGATGTAAATTTTCTTATTGAAATTATTCAATATAGAAATCTAATAATAATAATTAAATATAAATTTCACATAAAATAACTCAATATTTAGTAACATCGATTGCCTGTATGTTGCCCAGCATTAGATATAATTTTAGAATTAATTTTAATTAAAAAATTAATAAATTAAAAATATTTAGTTTTGATTCACATTTATTTTAACGATTACATGTTTCGGCCTTCCTGAAGACCATCTTCAATAATCTAAACATCTGAAACATGTAATCGTTAAAATAAATTGTGAATCAAAACTAAATATTTTTAATTTATTAATTTTTTAATTTAAATTAATTCTAAAATTATAATTATGCCGTTTCACCAAGTGTTGTCAGTTGATAACCTTAACAGCATTAGATACTTTTTAATTCTCTCAATATTAGAATGTTCAGAAAGTAATTTCGATTCTAAAGAAAAAAAATGTTTTCAACATATGCTTTTCAATATCTTCTATTTCCATTCCATATCTGGTACATATGGTCACCACAAATTACCACCAATCATTAATGACAGTTTCCAATATTAACACGTTTAATGCCACGTAATGTTTTTAATGAATTCAACTCAGAGGCGCCATATAGGTCACATTCAATGTTAAAATTCCATTGAAATGTTTGTTCGAGAAAAAAAAAGATAGGTCACCGATAACCTACGTGGCGCCCTTTTCAACAGCAACGTAGGTCACCGGTGACCTACGTGGCGTGGAACGTGTCAAATGGATAATCCCTGATCACTGGTCTACCCAGCTAATGACTGGGGACGGTGTTTTACAGATTCGACTCATTTAATTTAGCTTTGGGTCTAGTTATCGCCCCCATACAGACCTCAGAGCACATTCTCTGGGACTGTCAGTTACAAGAAGTAGAAAGAGGGGTCTTATTATCACCGGCGTTCTGCCAATACATCTCATCCATACACATAGAATCATTTTTATCCTTATTAAAAAAGTATAATTTTCCAAAAATGCTGCTTTTCGTTTTACATATTTGAAAGTGTATCAACTAAAAACTACCGCGTAGAATCAATCGGACTTTTTCACAACCAAGGCTTGCTATATCAGCTGTCAAAATATACAAAGATTATGCAGCTTATATGTGAAGTTGGATGTGAAAATATATAATTGAGTCATCTGTTCAAAAAAAATCTAAATTATTTTCTGAACAATCTAATAAATAAAATTGCCATTTTGTATTTTGTATACATATTATTTGAATATTTATTTTTGAATATTCTTTTGAATTTATTTAAATGATGGCAGCTATAAAATAGTACAGCAGGTTATTTTGGACCAATTAAAATAAAATAATATATTATTATGCATAGTTAAAAAGTACTCCATTTTTAGATTTTTTAATAGCTTTTAGTATACAACCCGTGAATGCGATTCTAATCTCTTTAACGGGTTTTTTCTTTTAGCACTTCTGTGCAGTGCCCACAATTGTTCAGAGGGGACTCCTACTGGACTTATCAGTTGCTAACTGATCATAATCTGAATGAGCACATCATCAAGGAGACTTAACTATCCTCCTGTGTGAGGAGGGTAATGTCCAGCTTTTAGTACATTTTTTTTCAAATTTCGCTTAACCATAATGTCATATCAGGCATCCTTTTCACTACCTTTGGCTTGCCATGCAAATACTGTAACCACTGAGCTATACCCGCTTGCTATATAGAAAATATAAAAGGAACATTAGATACCTGTGAATTTATAGATATTTTTTTTATTTTTATAAAATTATTAAATTTGCATTAAAATATTTACAATTTTTGGAGATGCATTTTTTTTTATTTCACACATATTTTTTTGTTTTTTTTTAATTGGACAATGTTTATTAATTTAATATTAATTTTTAAATAAAATAATGTAAAATATTCCACTTTTTAAGTTAATTTCGATTTAAAAACTATGTTAACGATATCTACTTTATGAATTTACATAATATTATGTTGTGTTTTAATATATAATAATGTTTTATATTAAAAAAATTAAAAAACTTTTATTTATTCATTCCTTTGAACCTTTGAAATGCTCACCAAGCATCTGTGCTTCCTCCATCACACAAACTGAATCTCCCCTGGGATCTCGATGCTCTGGAAGACTTTCAGTAAAACACTCTTATAAATAATATATGGTTCCTCCGCATTTCGTTCCCAGACAATTCCTTCAATTACTCACTGGTCACGACGCGGGACACACTGGACGTTTGGTGCATTGAATATTTGGTACACGGAACAACTGGAGCACTGGATGTCTCGCTAAGCTAACATTTTTCTTCGTAGTATCAATCCAGTGGATTGGTTTGCAGCAACAGAATCTTGCATCTCGATCTCCATTCCTCTCGGTCCTCCGCAACCCTTTTCAGCTCAGCATAAGCACTACAATTCATATCCTCGAATACTTGCTGCAAATACTCCCGTCTAGGGCGCCCTCTACAGTTTCTACCCTCAACCATCCCCTCCACAATATCGTGAAGAAGACCATCGTGGCGCATGATGTGACCAATCTATCGGGCTCGCCTCTCTGAGATGGTTCTTATTAGTTGCCTATCTTCCTTGATTATTCTGAGAACCTCATTGTTCGTGACGTGGTCTCTCCAGGAAATTCCGAGAATTCTTCTGTACGACTACATCTCAAAGGCCTCTAGTCTAAAGCTATTCAACCTAAGCAAAAAAATTTTTGTTAACGAGACCTATGGATCTATGGACTCTATAATCACTAGACAAATCCTTAGGTTAGGTTAGGTTAGTGAGACAGCCAATGCACCAGTTGTCCCATGCTCCAGACGTCCAGTGCGTCCCACGTCGTAACTGATGAGTCATTGAACGAATTGTCTGGGAACAATAGGCTGTGTTATAAAAATGTGTTAACCTTTAAACGCCCAGTGGTCCCATACAGAACCGCAAATTTGCATCGTTCAATGCCCTAGCAGGCCAATGTTTGTAATGTTTCACCGCACAATAGATTCTTCCATGAACTTACTTTAATACTATTATTACAAATTAATGTAATCCGATTGAGAAATGAACCATAAGCACTCCTGTATGTGACCGTAGGGCATTGAAAGACGCAAATCTGTGGTCCCGTATGGAAACCACTGGGCGTTTAAGGTTTAATCATGCCGAATGATAAAATAATAATGGAGACAATTCGTGATGACTATATGCTCCAATCAGAAAGCACATATTGAAGAAGAAAAAATGAGAATCTCTAATTCTCACATGTATACAACCACTACACATCTTTCCCACATATATTATCTAGCCAACATGAACAAGCGTTATAGAGACTACAGTCCTAAATTCAAGCATCATCCAATTATTACAGGAATTCACTATAAATGGGTAGTGTTCAAGTGACGACTTTCGTCATCGATTTAGATTAATAGGCTATGACTGGCATTTCGCGGATAATAGATCAAATTCACACCAACTGAGGGTATTTATAGAGCTTAGAAATCAATTGAAAATCTCTTTTTTTAATATCCATCGGGGATCGAACCTACAACCTTTAATTTGGCAAGCAAACGCTTTAAACACTAAGTTATGACCGCCGGCTAATAACTCACCTAAGACAACAGCAGATATAGCAAGCTTATTTGTTTATTTCAATTTTCGTCAAGGGTTGAACCCACAACCTTTGGTTTGGTAAGCAATCGCCTTAACCACTGAGCTACACCTTACTTATGATTATACTAGGATCCGAGTGAGGATGATGAGAAGTGCCGAAGCGTATGTAAAGATTACTTTCTTACTTAAATAATTAAATATTTTTTAAATTCGTTTAATAAACGAATGTCAGATAACATAAAGTGATAAGAATTTCGTTTGAAAATCCCGCCTTTTTCAGACCTCTTTTATAATCTTATAATTAAAAATGTCATTATCTTTTTCAAAACTGTCATGGTCGCCTTAATCAGCTGACGAAAACTCTTAAATTCACTCACTTCACACCAACACGCAAAGAAATGCTCTACAAACACGACAACAGAACATATAAAATTCATTCACAATTTTACAACACTTCAATACGAAATTTATTTTATACGCTGAGCTTTTCTCCGTATATATAACACGCTCTGTACGCAGTAAAACTTTTCATACACGAGGCGTTGACATTTTTCTACGCCTTAGATATGAAATCACTTTTGTGCAAAGAGCTTTTCTCTCGCATGAAAATCCCTCAGAGCAAATTGCTGGCTTTGAAACGAAATTTTCAGTTTGCCTTTGGCCTTCGTAGGAGAAGGTTGTGTCGAATTTTTTTCGCACACTAAAAAATATAATGTTATCGTATTTAATTTCAAAAAATAAATTACACTTTTGAAATTGTGTTCAAGATAATTTTTTTTAAATAAAAAGAATTATATATTTAACTAAAAAATAATTAATATTTATTTTTCACTCCCTTTTAAAGACTTTTTTTTCGTTTTCAAATAGTGTTGTTTCTTTCAATTGTTTTCCATTAGAACTTTTTAAATATATCTACCTATTGACCATAGTTTTTTGTTACATATTGTGTTTTTAAATAATATATAGTGAAGTTTTACTATCTGAAAAAATTGTCTATATTATCAATGCTGTTCAACTGATAGAGGTGAGTTTATTTACGAGTATAACTACATTTTTTTAGATTTTTAAAAATATATTTTAATATGTACTTTATGAATAAGTGAAGATGCAAACCAATATTTAAAAAATATATAAATACCCGTTATTTATTTATATTTTTAATTTTATCGAATAATACAGTCAGACCACTTGAGCACTTTTAGTAATTAGTATCGGACATTTTCTCATAGTGATTACAGAGATTTTTTATATAACGGTCCCTTCTACGAGTGTGTTGTTATTTTGGGTTGAACTGCCTCTTAGTACTAAATGGTCCAGGCCTCAGTAGCATCGGGCTTATTATTATTATTCTATCAGCATTTGTATATCGCTTTTTTAAGACCGAATGGTCATTCCAAAAGCGCTTCTTTGCCTCTCAGAGTAAAAAGGTGAGTCTTGAGTCTGCTTCTGAAGGATGCCTCCGCTTTAAGCTCTCTTTATGCTTTCCTGGTAGCGAGTTCCAGGCCATTGGTGCCGCGCAGCTTAAAGCACGATTGCCAAAGACTGTGCTAGGACTACCTCCCGTCAGCTGCAGGGTGTTTCTATTTGCTCTGGCTGATCTAAGTGTCTCTCCACGCGCGCTTATCTCCGAAGGCTTGATCAGTTCTGTCAAATAACCCGGTGCAGTTCCATTGAGTGCCTTATAATTAGTAATAGTAATTAGTAACGGTCATTTTTCTCATAGTGTTTTTAGAGATATTTTATACAACGGTCCCTTTTACGAGTGTGTTGTTATTCTGGGTTGAACTGCCTCTTAGTACTAAATGGTCCAGGAATCGGTAGCATCGGGCTAATCATTTGATCGTTTTCAAACGTTATAGTAGGGTAGAGTGTAGAAAGGGTACGATGGCTTGACAGTGTGAGGAATGGTGAAACGACCTATGGTTCTCAGACAATTCGTTCGACGACTCATTGGTAACGACGTGGGGCGCACTGGACGCTTGGTGCACTGGATGTCTCGCTAACCTAACCTAACCTAGAGATATGTTCAGTGATTGTAGGTCTCGTTAACGAAGTAAATTAGGTTGGTTGATACATTACGATATTTGCAACAATGCGCAAACATTCACTGCTATGCCGACGACAGCACTGTCCACGAGAGTATAGTTTTTCAAAAACCTCCGAAACATTCGGAACTTTCTGCTGCTAGGAAATCTCTGGTGGAGAAGATGAACATGTCTCTTGAAAGGGTTTCAAGATGTGGTGACCTCAACCTCTTCAGTTTCAACATTTCCAAAACCCAATCATGTACTTTCTCCACCAAGAAGACTGCTATGGATCCTGTATCTTTCAACGGTTGTTCTCTTCCAAAAGCAAGCTCCATGATCATCCTTGGAGTATCAATCTCGAATAATCTCAAATATTACGAGTCAACTAAGTATAAATCCGGTCATGCTTCCAAAAAACTAGGTGTGTTATATAGATGACGTCGGTATTTTAACGATAAACAACTTCTTCTTCTATATAAAGAACAAATCCGACCTATCCTTGAATACGGCAGTCACCTTTGGATTGGAGTCCCGAAATACCTTCTAAACTTCTTTGACTCAGTTCAAAGAAGAGCAATTCGTTTGATAAACAATAACACTCTTACGTCTAACCTTAAATCAATGGAACACAGGCGTAAGATTGGTTCACTTAGTCTTTTCTACCGTTATTACCACGGTCGCTACTCTTCGGAACTTAGAGAACTAATTTCTCCTGCATCGACACATAACCGACAAACTAATCTGACACTTGCTGAACATCTATACACGTTTAATATGTGTCGACCAAAAATTGGCAGTTTGTTTCAAGTTCCTTTCTAAATTCCACCGGTAAGCTTTGGAATGCTCTTCCAGCGTTTGTGTTTTATCCTTTCTACAATCTGGATCTTTTCAAGAAACAGATAAATATACACATATAATCTCCCCAACCATCACACAAACACAATACACGTTTTCCGCATGCAGTGTTCAGCCACCCTGGCCGAACGACATAGCGAATAAATTTTATTAATTTTTTTCCCCCTTACAGAAACATTACAAATTTGAACAACTCAATTCGTTTCTGAAGTACAATAAGAAAAAATAATAATAATAATAAATACAATAAATACAAATATAGGTACTTATGATTAAGTACTAAGAACAAAGCAATAAAGACAAGCAACAGAAGGTCCCAATGCTCATCAAACAGACGACGCCAACAAATTATTGCTCCAAAGAAACTCGTGGAGTTCATGTCTGAATTGGGCTTCCCTTACTAGAAATATATCAGCATCGAGGCGATTTAGTTAAACAGTCTGATTCCTCTCCCAAGAGGCATAGTATCTGGCAGGTTAGTGTTACTCTTTGAGAGAACGAACAATCTGTGTCTCCTTATTCTCAGATATTTATCGGGGACACACAACCGATCTTCAACAAAATTTTAGGATTCCTAACAATGCTCTCGATCGGTAGTGCTCTCTTTCATGCGATTAAATAAAAAAAAATTAGAGATCCTACTTAAAGGTGGCTGCCGTGTACTTCAATTGACGTATACATTTTTGTCATGTGTCGATGACTCTCACAATTGTCGTCCCTACTATGAATGACAATGGTAGGCAGCTGTACACTCGGATGTACTGGTCTTGGGTGTTTCGGGGCAGAGTCGATGTATGCAAATTCATGCAAATTACTTCGACATGGATCAGGGATAAACAAGTCAAAGACTGGACTGGAATTATCTAAAACATTAAAAAATAATGCTGAAAAATCTCTTGAAAATTACATCGTTTTCATTATAACTGATGTAATAGGCCTTTGAGATGTGGTCACACAGAAGAATTCTTGGATTTTACTGGAGAGACCACGTCACGAACGATGAGGTCCTCAGGATAATCAAGAAAGATAGGCACCTAATGAGAACCATCTCAGAGAGGCGAGCCCGATGGATAGGTCACATCATGCGCCACGATGGTCTTCTTCACGACATTGTGGAAGGGATGGCTGAGAGTAGAAACTGAGGGCGCCCTAGACAGGAGTATTTGAAGCAAGTGTTCGAGGACATGAGTTGTAGCTCTTATGCTGAGCTGAAGAGGACTGCAGAGGATCGAGAAGAGTGGAGATCGAGATGCAAGATTTTTTTGCTGTGAACAAATCCACCGGATTGATACTACGAAGAAGAAGCTTCGTGTGAGCGGATTTTGTAAGAACGAAATAGTGCTTAGCTACCTACGTTTTGTTTAGTTTTTTAGTAAATATTGTAGATTCTGAGGAAGGTGCTGTGCCACCGAAACCAGTAAAGTTATTGTTAATTATAACTCAGTGGTTTCATCCAATGTTTTACTTGTTTTATTCTTTAAATATGACAAACCACAAATTAACTGCGTTCTGCGAGAATGTATGGATATCCTCCTCTCAAAGTTCGATATCGATATACTGGATGACAGGATGCAGGATCAGGTTCACTATACAAAGAACTTGTTTTGGGTTTCACAATTCGCGTTTATTTGTCAAGCACTTGCAACAAAAAGACCGTTGTGGCGCACGCCATTAAGGCATGCGCCATAACGGTCGCGAGCGAGCTCCAACTGTCAACTGACGGCGCGCTCTCATCTCGAGCTGCCAACCGTCGCTGCAGAAAAAGCGAATTCAAGATGACAGTGGCACCAACAGGAAATGGGCCAACTTTCATAACAAATAAAATGGCGTATGCAAACGTCTGCGTAATATTCTGTAATTAATATTAACATTATTAGATGTGCATGTCAGCCTAAAGGAGCTATATCAAGCTGATATCAGTATCTAATGCGGCTGAACATGTGGAGAAGCGCAAATGAGGGGAATACGTGGATTGCCCCGAAAGAGGACCTAGCCCCTGGACATGACCAAGGGTGGAATATATGGAGGTCCCTTAACAGACTTCGGACCGGAGTATGCAAGACGAGGACACGGAGGAAGCCGACCAACTGAATGTGACTGCGGCGTGGAGCAGACCCTGTCACACCTTCTGGAGTGTGCGCTATGCCCGAATAGCTTCTTTTTTTTTATGTAAACGCATGCAGGAGAGCACAACCGGTCAAGACCAGTGCACTCTATGACGCTCAGCCAGGGAGGTTGGACGCTGCATGCGGAAAACGTGTGTTGTGTTCGTGTTTGTGTGTGGGTTGGGGAGATTGCAAGTGTATATTTATCTGTTTCTTGAAGAGATCCAGATTGTAGGAAGGAGGAAACACAGACGCTGGAAGAGCATTCCATAGCTTACCGGTGGCATTAAGGAAGGAACTTTGGAAGCTGCCAGTTCTTGGTCGACATATATTAACCGTGTATGGATGTTCGGCAAGTGTAAGACGAGTTTGTCGGCTGTGGGTGGGTGCAGGAGGAATTAGTTCTTTAAGTTCCGAAGAGCAGCGACCGTGGTAATAACGGTAGAAAAGACTAAGTGAACCAATCTTACGCCTGTGTTCCATTGATTTAAGGTTAGACGTAAGAGTGTTATTGTTTATCAAACGAATTGCTCTTCTTTGAACTGAGTCAAAGAAGTTTAGAAGGTATTTCGGGACTCCAATCCAAAGGTGACTGCCGTATTCAAGGATAGGTCGGATTTGTCCTTTATATAGAAGAAGAAGTTGTTTATCGTTGAAATACCGACGTGATCTATATAATACACCTAGTTTTTTGGAAGCGAGACCGGCTTTACACTTAATTGACTCGTAATATTTGACATTATTCGATATTGATAATCCAAGCATGTTGATGGAGCTTGCTTTCGGAAGAGAACAACCGTTGAAAGATACAGGATCCATAGCAGTCTTCTTGGTGGAGAAAGTACATGATTGGGTTTTTGAAATGTTGAAACTGACGAGGTTGAGGTCGCCCCATCGTGAAACCCTTTCAAGAGACATGTTCATCTTCTCCACCAGAGATTTCCTAGCAGCAGATAGTTCCGAATGTTTCGGAGGTTTATGGAAGATTATACTCTCATGGACAGTGCTGTCGTCGGCATAACAGTGAATGTTTGCGCATTGAAGCAAATCATTCACATGCAGAAGGAAAAGAGTGGGCGACAGCACAGAGCCCTGTGGAACTCCTGAGTTGATTTTATGGCAGGAAGAAGAAAAGCCATCTACGACAGTGATGATGCTTCGATCACTTAAGAAGTTTTCAATCCAGGAGCACAGGGAGGGAGTTAGTCCATAAGAGGGTAATTTATTCACCAGACCGCGATGCCAGACTCTATCGAACGCCTTGGAGATATACAGGGCTACAGCTGCACCCAGGAAGACCTGATGATGGCCAGAAGTAACGACATCGACGTCGCCCACTTCTGGGCAGACAGGATCTGACCCTTTTGTTTCCGACACGATTATATATATAGTATCTAATACTTTTTCTTGGTTCGTGTTGGGTTTGATACCCCTGTGTTAGCCGGTTAATACTGAGTTTAATTTGTAAATTGGTGGCTCTATGACGCGCGACTGCCGGAATATGGAAATTAAAAACACCATTCCGCGTTTAATCTTCTGAAAACAATTCAAAGCGGGTAGGTATACACACAAGGGATGAACAATATGTAAACATATAATTACTTATAAGAGTATAAGCATGTAGGAGAAACAGTGGACCTAGTATTTTTTTTATTTAAACAAATACAGGAGAATACCAACAGATAGTGACAGTAATTGTGAAGCCTCATCTGTGGAATTCTATGACGCTTACCATGGTGTGCATATGATGTGGAGGTGTGTTGATCCGCCAACGTCATTGACTACAGCCCGAGATTCGTGCATCATCCTTATTATTACTATGAATGGGTGTTCTTCACGGGACGACTTTCGTCTACCACAAATTTTGATTAATAGGCTATGACTGGCATTTTACAGGTTAGGGATCAAATTCACACCAACCTGGGGTATTTTAGAACTCAGAAATGCATTTTTCTTTTTAAATCTCCGTCGTGGATCGAACCCACGACCTTTGGTTTGCAATGCAGACGCTTTGACCATTGAGCTATACCCGCCGGGAATGCGACCATATATGAATCAATAGTATGAGGTATATATAGTCATAATTTCCAGGTCCGCTCCTTTAACTGTAGCAAATGGTCGTCACGAAATTCCGCCGCAAAGCTTTGTCAGCTGCCATCATACTCGTCTTATGACATATCGAGTACATTATATGTATAGCGGTGAGTATGCTTTAATGGTTAAAGCGTTTGCTTACGAAGCTGAAGGTCGTGGAATAGATCTCCGATTATAAAAAAATCTGATCTCTGAGCTTTAAAATACCCCATGTTGATGTGAACTTGATCCCTCACCATCAAATGCCAGTCACAGTTTATTAATCAAAATTGTTGGTAGACGAAATTCGTCCGGTACCACCCATTATGATTTTTAATCGATTTCTGAGCTCTAAAATATCCCTGGTTGGTGAGAGTTTGATCCCTCACCCGGGAATCGCCAGTCATAGCCTATTAATCTGAATTGGTGTTATACGAAAGTCGTCCCGTGAACAGCACTCATTCATAGTGAATTTCTTTAATAATTAATTTATGCGTGAATTTTAGGTTGTAGTCGATGACATTGACGGATCAACACTCCACATTCAGCGCTTAGGCATATGTAGCATGGTAAGCGTCATATAATCCACAGATAAGACTTTAGAATCACTATCACCATATGTCGGTATTCTTCTGTATGTGTTTACATGAAAAAAAGGCTTCGTCATCATTATCAATGTCTGCTCCCCTAAGTGAATCATATGTCTCATAGCATGTCAGCTCTGCCTCCTGCGAGTACATTCCATGTATAGTTCCCGACAGATTTCCAGGACTATGGGGGCGTAGGGAATTGAAGAAAAGGCAGCTGTATTTTATGCTCTCCTGCAGCATGCAAAATGCATGACCTAACCAGGTCCATCTTCGTTTCTTGACTGACTGTATTACAAAAGGCTAATATGTCAACTCTCTCACGTCGTTAAGCTTTCATTACGGCTAGGTTTGAATACAAATTATACTGTCAATTATAAAACTAGTATTTGAAGCATAAATGTACTTATCTGGTCTATTTTCATAAATCACATTGGTTCTTGTATCCTTTAGCTATCAGATGATGCATAAAAAACTTTTCTAAGAAAGTAGCAAAACGATATATCACGGCTACCGATGTCAACGGTCGGGGAGTCTTATGACGACATATGCCAACAACCGATGCGAATAGGTTAACAAAGTCAAACCATAATATTTTCAGTATTTTACGCTCTGTCTTCAATCTGCTTTCAAAATCTATTATACGACTGCATTGGCTTTTGTTGAGATGCCAAAATTCGCAGCTATAACGAATAATGTGGAAGATACAGACGCTGTATGGTACGTACATTGTTTTGATCGAATAAAGCTGCGAGTGCCAAATATTGCGCACGGAATTAATTTATTTACGTATTATTATAAATCAATGCGATTTTCTTTATATTCCACGAAAATTCTTTTGAAAGCTCAATTATGTATTGGAAATGACAAAGTCTTGATGAAAGAATGTTCTATTCAATGAATTATGGAATTCCATCAGGAAAGCATAATACTATGAGTATATCGACGAATTCTCGTGGAATTCTTTGAGAATAATATGAGAAGTCTTTAATACGTATACTAGTGTTGGGCTTGCAAAAACTTGACGTATCTAGTAGGTAAATTATAAAAACCTATTTATCTAAATGTAACAAGATGATTATCTAGTTTTTTGTCTTTTTTGTATTTCATATATCTTCAAAAGCCAAGGCAGCCGTATGATGGGTTTTGAAAACATATGTTTTTTTTACGGGTGAGGGATCAAATTCACACCAACCGGGGTACTTTATAGCATATAGGAGAATACCGACAGATGGTGATAATGATTCTAAAGTCTCGTCTGTGGAATTATATGACGCTTACCATGCAGCATATGGCTAAGCACGTAACCTAAGTTATTTCGTTAACGAGATATAATTGTGTCAAAATTTTATGTATAAAAAAATACTTTACATAAAAAATAACAATTTAACTTCTTTAATGAATGATTTGCTGAAAAACTGAAATTTTCAGACTTCGATAAGTTGCAAACTTATTTTTCAATTCTTCGATATTTTAAAAGTTGAATCTTTAAGACATTCGTGAGTTTGAAACTGTTGAAAGCTTTATGTGTATGAAGTTAGATGATAACCCCTCACTGTCCTAAAAATATCCGAGATCTCCGATGATGTGTATTTTCTACACCATATCGTGTACATAATATATATCCTACACATAATCGTGTAGGAAACAACAGGGTCATATCGTGTCAACCCAGAAGTGGGCGACGTCGATGGCGTTACTCCCGGCCATCATCAGGTCTTCCTGAGTGCAGCTACACCAGTGATGAGACTTCAGAATTACTATCACCATCTGTCGGTATTCTCCTGTATGTGCATACATAAAAAAAATGTTTTAAATATATTTTGTGAATCTAACGAAACCTAACCTAACCTAACTTATGAAATAACCCATAACGATGGAAAAGACTGAGTGAACAAATCTATCGTCTGTGTTTACAAGATTGGAGGTTAAACGTAAGTGTCTTATTATCAATTAGACGCACTGCTCTTTTTAAAGCTAGTTAATTAAATATAAGACGCTATTTTGTAGATCCAACAAAAATATGACTGCTTTGTTCGAGGATAAAGCGGTTTTTTTACACTTATTGAAGTGGTTTATCGGTTAAATACCGACATTTCCTGACATTACCGTTTATTGGTATTCTCTTGCACGTGTTAACACAAAAAACTTAATCTTTCAAGTTGTATAAAGAATTGAAAGCTGTCGAAGAATCGTGTGGGAGCTTTAAGTACAGTAAACCCTCCTATAGCGAAAGCTTCCATGAAGTAATAGTAAGAGTTTCATTATAAAGTTTGACAATGGCTTCTTGCCGATGTTAATCCATCAATCTGTTCAGCTTATGTTCTATTGTGGAACTGTTTGTTAGGATCTTAAGTTGAAGTAGGGTGAACGACACAGTGTGTGACACGCTTGGCGAAAACCCTCCCTGTCCCGGCCTGTTTTTGGAAACTATTTTTTTATGTAAACACTGACATCAGCATAATATAGCCCTCGCTGACTGGTACCAAAAACCTTGATATACAATCTTTCGTCTCTAATTTCTGGGATTTTGATCAAGTCCGGTCACGGGTGTGACGTTAGTTATATAGATTTCCATTTGCGGCGCTGGTGACCGACCATGGCGCCTCACGGGGCAATCGTGTGCCGACGTCGGCGAGAGCATATTGTATTTAGGCCCGGCCGAATGCTGTAACTAGGTCCGGGCCATAAGTTTGTAAAGTTTATCGTAAATATATGTGCTTCAGAAAGAGTCTGTGTTATATTAATCTGCTCCTCATCCTGCCCCTTGCTCGACGGAGTAACACCCTTTAAAGAGAGGAGGATGGTTAACACATACAGGAGAATACCCACAGATGGTGATAGTAATTTTTTAAATATCATCTCTGTAATTCTATGATGCTTACCATAGTGCATGTGGAGTGTTGATCTGCCAACGTCATAGACTACAGCCCGAGATTCAAGCATCATATTTATTATTACAAGAATTTACTATGAATAGTTGGTTTTCACGGGATGACTTTTGTCTAGCAACAATTTTAATTAATAGGCTTTGTGACTGACATTTTACGGGCGATTGATCAAATTCACACCAACCGGGGTAGTTTAGAGCTCAGAAATCGATTGAAAATCTTCTTTGGGGATCAAACCTGTATGACCTGCTTCTCATCCCTTCACCACGCGTCCAGACAACAATCCCGGTGACATGGAGTCGCCATTGATCAACGGGGATGTCAATACATATCGTTTGCATGTCAGTTTGGACATATTTGTCCAAGTATCTAACAACTGCCTCGTTTCACCCCAAGTACTTGTGTGTACAAGTGTCTTGCACAAGTACCCTCGTACGCTGTGGTGTAACGGATGTTGGCACTTGTTCCTCACATCCAGTGCTGCAGCCATTGTTCCTGAAGAGCGGAGGATACTCCTCTGGGCCCTCCACGTCGCGGAAACTCCTCCCGACCTACTCGAAGACGACAATACAAGTATGCTACCATTCGGAGGAACTATTTAAGTGTAATCGCTACAGTAAATGCACTGGAAGAAAATGCTTTTTTTTACATTCTCAAATAATAGTTTTTAGTGGCTTTTAAAATAAATATAAAATCTAATATCTTTATTATATATTATAATAACATCCTCCTCTCTTTAAAAGGTTGTTATCCAGTCGCGTGGTGGCAAGATGGGGAGCAGATTAATAACACACAGACTTTTTCTGAAGCACATTTACATATATATTTCGATAACTTTACAAACTTATGGCCCAAACCTAGTCACAGCATTCAGGCCGAGCCACAATATAATATGATCTCGCCGACGTCGGCACATGATTGCTGAGTGCGCTCGTCGGCGCTGAGGCTGTCGCCCAGCGCCCAAGTGGTGATCTATATAACTTGTTCAAAATCCCAATATGGCGACACATACATGTACAACAAGTGAACATAAATAAGAGACTTGCTGACTGGTACCGAAATCCTCGATACACAATCTTTCGTCTCTTAAATCTGTTGGCTTGTTGTACATGTACGTGTCGCCTTATTGGCATTTTGGACAAGTCTGGTCACGGGTGTGACGTTAGTTATGTAGATCTCCACTTGTGGCACTGGGTGATAGCCCGTCACGAGCGCGCTCAGTAGTGTGCCGACGGCGGCGCGATCGCATTGTTAAGTCCCGATCGATCGAGGCGAAAGTAACGCCATGTTACGATCGATCGAGGAAACCCAGTCTTTATCGAAAATATATGTCAATGTGCTTCAGAGAAAGTACTTGTGTTGTTAATCTGCTCCTCATCCTGCCACCATACGATTGAATAACAACCTTTTAAAGAGAGGAGGATGTTAATATATATATCATTTGACTTTAATATATATTAAAAATATAGCACATAGCGAAACGTTCACAAGATCAAGATTATCAATTGTTGAGGTTTTACTGGTGGTTGTTTATTATCGTTTTATTGCCCCGACGATAAAGCGCATTGAACCGCGTCAAATGGAAACCGCGTTAAGCGGGACCGCGCTAAACGAGTGCCGCGAAGCTCGAGTGCTTTAATTATATATTTTCTTCAGTGTTTGTCAACTGCAAGCTGTGAAAAATTGACTGAAAATATAATTATATAAATTTGACAATATTTAATAAATGGAATGTATTTTTCCCAAATCTGAAATCTCATGTGTGGAATTCTATGACGCTTACCATAGTGCATGTGGTTAAGCGCTGTTGATCACGCATCATCCTTGTTATTACAGAAATTTACTATGAATGGGTGGTCTTCACGGGACGACTTTCGTCTACCACCAATTTTAATTAATTGGCTATTACTGGCATTTTACGGGCGAGGGATCAAATTCACACCAACTGGCGGTATTTCAGAGCTCAGAAATCGATTGAAAATATTTTTTTGTTAAATCTCCGCCGGGGATCGAACCCGCGACCTTTGACTTATAAAGCAAACGCTTTGACCATTGAGCTATACCCGCCGGCATATATATATATTTTTAATTTTATTTTTTATGACTTCTACATAAAAAAATGATACGAATTGTATATAATATATAAGTGGTGTGCATGGATGTCCAGACAAGGTGAGTCCGGTCGTTTGCCTAGGCATTTACATGCAAAAGGACGTCGGCCTGCAAGATGGCCGGACCAAATAAGGAAGACGTGTTTCCAAGAAATGCCGAATACTTGTAATGAATCATTCAGACTAAAGAAACAACATTTTAGTGTGGGAGTAGTACAATGGTCAGTGCCCCGGTTTACTTATTACTGTAATTTCTTTTATTTGATCACATTTTCCTGTTAAATTAATCATTCATAACATGGAGAGACCACGTCACGAACAATGAGGTTCTCAGAATAATCAAGGAAGATAGGCAACTAATAAGAACCATCTCAGAGAGGCGAGCCCGATGGATTGGTCACATCATGCGCCACGATGGTCTTCTTCACGATATTGTGGAGGGGATGGTTGTGGGTAGAAACTGTAGAGGGCGCCCTAGACGGGAGTATTTGCAGCAAGTATTCGAGGACATGAATTGTAGTGCTTATGCTGAGCTGAAAAGGGTTGCGGAGGACCGAGAGGAATGGAGATCGAGATGCAAGATTCTGTTGCTGCAAACCAATCCACCGGATTGATACTACGAAGAAGAACATATCATCACTATTCCATATCCGCTACCTTAATTAGAGCTAATTTTCGTCACAAACAGGGATTAAATTCACACCAACAGGGGGTATTTAAAAAGCTTAGAAATCGTTAAAAAAGAATTTTTTTAATATCTGACAGGGATCGAACCCACAACCTTTAATTTGCCACTTAGCTATGCCCGCCAGGTAATATCTCACCTGAGATAATAGTAGTATAGCAAGCTTATTTTTAAAAATCATAAATTTATTTTACGCAGTAGTTTTTGTTTGGTACTCTTTCAAATATGGAAAGTGAAAAGCAGCATTTTCGGCACGTTTTTTTTGCTATCAAAAAAAGGAAAAAATGTTGTTCGAACAAGAAAAAAAATGTGCATGGAGAAGATGTACTTACAGAACGTCAGTGCTTGACTACTTCGTACTATTTCAATCCGATAATTTTGATGTTGAAGATGCACCACGTTCTGGAAGGCCAGTTTCAACTTATGAAGACTCAATAAAGGCATTAATTGATGACATAAGGCGATTTTTCTATTACTTTGCAGCATTAACAGTAATGATTGTATTTAATGACATTTTAAATGATCAGTGTCATAAGTTCGATTCATTATCAACCTGTGTTCGTTCACTGTTGAACGTAGGCCTCCTGCATGAGTCGCAATCCTTCTCGATCTTCCGCATCCAAGCTACTCTCGCTTTACTTCTGATATCGTCAGCTCATCTTGATCAACCAACACTCAGTTTTTGAGCGCCTTTTCAACACTTTCCCATCAACCGTCGTTTCTTCGACAGATATGTCACATTGCCATTCGTGTGTGCCTATTCTTTGCTTACCTTCCACAACTTGAGTTTTCATTCAGATATCCTCGTTTTAGATTGTATATTTTAGAGACACTCCTCGCATGGATCTATCCATGGCACGTTGTATGACATTTATTTTATGTGTAAAACCTGCTGTTAGATTCCACGTCTCTGTACCTCATAATTTAATACTGGGAGGATGCATTGGTTAAATATCACATTGCCACTTGAGTGTGCCTATTTTTTGGTTACCTTCCACTATTTCAGTTCTTCGGTTATCACTGATCTTTCCATGGCACTTTGTTTGACTTTTATTTTATGTTTAAGACTTTCTGTTAGATTCCACGTCTCTGCGCTACAAGTTAATACTGAGAGAATGCATTGGTTAAGCGCTTTTTTTTTAAACACTTGAGAGTTACTAGTACAAAGTTTGATTATTTATTAATTATTTAGTATTAGGTTGACTATCACTTTAGATTAGAAGGCTATATAATAGCCATTTCTTCTTTTCTATTATCCGGTCGTAAAGCATTTCCTGGGAGTCATTTATGTGGTATACTACCAGTATATATCGTGGGGCGGTTCATTGGATTTTATTACTCTTCTTAATGACCGTCTCGAAATGAAACTCATTGATTAATGCACGTTTCTTGCGGGACGTGATGATTGAATCAGAGCATCATCATCATCATCATCAGCCTGTGTCCGTCCACTGTTGAACGTAGGCCTCCCGCATGAGTGTCCATCCTCTTCGATCCTCCGCCTTCCGCATCCAGGTCACTCGCGCTATTCTTCTTATATCGTCAGTCCATCTTGTAGGGGGTCGGCCAATGCTTCGTTTGCCAGGTCTTGGGCGCCATTCCAATACTATTCTTCCTCATCGACCGTCGTCTCTTCGACAGATATGTCCTGCCCATTGCCACTTGAGTGTGCATATTCATTGGGTAGCATCCACTACTTGAGTTCTTCTGCGTATTTCCTCGTTTCGGATTCTATCTTTCAGCGACACTCCGAGCATGGATCTCTCCATAGCACGCTGGGTGACTTTTATTTTATGTGTAAGACCTGCTGTCAGATTCCACGTCTCTGCGCCATAAGTTAATACAGGGAGGATGCATTGGTTAAATGCCTTAGTTGTAAGACTGCGGAATTTTCGCTTTAAAAATCTAAGCGTCGTGACGGCATTATATAAACTTCAAGAATGTTGATGGATAATACAATTAGAAGTGTATAATCATTGAAATATAGAGTTTTTTTTTTATGTAATCGCATGCAGAAGAGAATAGCTGGTCAAGACCAGTGCACTCTATTAAGCTCAGCCAGGGAAGCTGGACGCTGCATGCGGGAAACGTGTGTTATGGTCGTGTTTGTGTGTGGGTTGGGGGGATTGCAAGTATATATTCATATGTTTCTTGAAGCGATTCAGATTGTAGGAAGGAGGAAACACAGACGCTGTAAGAGCATTCTAAAGCTTACCGGTGGCATTAAGGAAGGAACTTTGGAAACTGCTAGTTCTTATACTACTGTGTATGGATGTTCGGCAAGACGAGTTTGTCGGTTGTGGATGCTTGCAGGAGGAATTAGTTCTTTAAGTTCCGAAGAGTAGCGACCATGGTAATAACGGTAGAAAAGACTAACTAAACTAATCTTACGCCTGTGTTACATTGATTGTAGGTTTCATTGTAGTCGTCTTTGTGAAAAAAGTGCATGGAAACGTTAATCTTGTACAAAAATAACGGCAGAAGCGGGATGCGAACCGCGGACCTTGGAAACCAACTATGCCCAGGTATTCATACCGCTCAGCCAACTGGGCTATTGCTATGCCTAGACCGGCTCGCGTCGAAACTAGTATTTATATCATTGTTATCATCGTACGATAGATGTCGCTATAGTATATATTCAAAGTATGTATATTTTTATTTCTTATTATTCAATCAGTCATCATTTATTCACAAGCTTAATATTATTACTTTCCGACAGTCTATTTATTTTAGTAAGTACCACTCGGGTCTCGAACCAAACTATAGACTGAATGGATGAGAAACGACTACTTATAGTTCCGACTTGGACTTTATAACCAATCATTTACCCGTGTTACTGATGAATAATTTTACCTTCTTGATTTTTTTAATTTTTATTAGAATATTATTTTATTATTTCAATATTCTAATCTACTTTTATAGATCATTGACTACATTACAATATTATTATTAATTAAATATACATATACGATACATAAAATTCTTTTTTCAACGCGTCAATCAAAGCACAAAAATAACGGCAGAAGCGGGATGCGAACCGCGGACCTTGGAAACCAACTATGCCCAGGTATTCATACCGCTCAGCCAACTGTTAATCTTGTATTTTTTTTCATATCTAGTGCCATTTATTGCCAATTTATTTTATATTCTCTGGGGGGTATGGCTTAATGGTAATGCGATTGCTCACCAATTCGAAAGTGGGTTCGATCCCCGACGGTGATTAAAAAATCAATAAACACCCCCTGGTTGATGTGAATGTGATCCCTCACCCATAAAATGGCTGTCAAAGCCTATAAATTAAAATTGGTCGAAGACTAAAGTTGTCCCGTATACACCACCCATTCATAGTAAATTCCTGTAATAAATGGATGATGCGTGAATGTCGGGCTGTAATCTATGACGTTGGCAGATAAACACATGCAGCGCTTAGCCATATGTTGCATAGTAAGTGTTATAGGATTCCACATTTAGAGGCTTTGATAATTTGGTCCTAAGGGGCGGCTCAACTGTATCACATCTGAAACATAAAATATGCCAAAATGAGAATTCTACAAACATTTTTTCAAAGAAAATGTCATTTATTAATAAGATTTGAAAAAGCATCCACTTTCGACATTTTAATTCTAAATAAATAATTTTCTACTACAACAAATAACGAAATGCCTTAAGCGACATTCGCTTTCATACAACAGACGACATTTTAAACACCAGCCATATTATTATCGTCACATTTAATGAGAGACACAACGTTCCAAGTGTCATTTTTTAAAATGTAAATTTACGACATTTTGGATGTCAACTACGCGTACGCTTTATTTTTAAACGAAAGACAGAAAGTCTAAACTTACGCGTACTTTTAATACAAACGAAGACATTCTGTATCCGGGCTACGTAATTACTTTTTTCGTAAGCAAGCGACAAGAAGACGCAAGCGACATAGATCCGACGTACAATTTGTGACATTTTAAACATCAGCTGTTCAGTAATTCTCATTTCATAGTTGAGATTATTACATTCACTTTCAAAAACATTTGGAATTAAATTTTCAGGAATTTTCTGAGAAAATGTTCTTTTTTTCAAATATTTTTCAGGTAAATGTTGGTTTGTATTTTTAATGATGTATTATAAACATAAGACTTTTTTCTCTGCATATTCATTCCGTGTGTGAAACATATGGTCACCACGCATTGTCGTTTCAGAGTTCTGTAAGCTCAGGTTGTGTATGCCTTGTCCTAGAACACCTGTATCCTGGAGGTTCACATGGGAACAACCCCAACACCCAGACTGAAGTCACGAAGCAGCTTTCTAGGATTCACACAACCTCTCACATCCGACCCTGAAAATGAAAGACTCCAACTCTGGCAACAAGTCGCATCAGAGGATTTCATCACTCCAACGGAAGGCCTTCCGACTGGCAAGAACCTTGACTGGCGGACTCGGAAACCCTTGAACAGATTAAAAACCGGAGTGAGTAGAACAAAGGACAACCTCGAGCGGTGGGGAATGCTTCGTTATGGAGAGTCACTATTGTACGACTGTGGAGACCTGCAGATTGCCTCACACCCAAGATCCTGCTCTATGTGCCCAACAAGCTGCACATCTCAGGACCTAATGCTGGGCAACACACGAGATATCGATGTTGCCAGATACTGGGCAAAAATAATTTGACGTCGCTGACACGAAGAGTAAGAAGATATGAGAACATTTATGGTTCCCGGGAGCCTCCAGGACAAGAGGCCGCGAACTTGCGTAGACTGCGGCTGTAGTACTGAAGAAATATTTGTGTGTTCAATTATCAGCGTTTTTAAGAAGATCGACTGATCAGCCGGACGCTCCCGAGGCCTAGATTTGTAAGTGTTGTCCTCCAGGACAGCTCAATCTCACCGGGGCATGGTTAGAGTTTAGATTTAAAAAAATAACTTTAAAAAAATCAAGCTTTGGTCGGGATTTGAGCCGATAGCGTCTCAATGACAAACTATCGCTTGAGCTATTGAACTTTGCCACCCAGTGACTTGTACGCCAATATATCTGAAACTCTCAATAATCTCAATGGTCTGACTGGCGTTGATAAGTGGACGTTCACCATTATTAATATTAGTATATAAATATTGAAATTACCTTTCATATAAATTAATATATATTTTTCATCATCAGCCTGTGTCTTTTCACTGTTAAACGTAGGCCTCCCGCATGAGTCTCCATCCTCTCCGATTATCTGTCTTCAACGTCCAGGCCATTCCCGCTATTTTTCTGATGCCGTCAGTCCATCTTGATCGACCAACACTCAGTTTGCCGGATCTTGAACGCCACTCTAACACTCTTCTTCACTATCGATCGTCGTCTCTTCAACATATATGTCACATTGCCACTTGAGTCTGCCTATTCGTTGTGTAGCCTCCACCACTTGAATTCTGCTTCAGATATCCTCGTTTCGGATTCTATCTTTTAGAGACACTCAGCGAGTCGTGTGCGGTAAGGGAAGCCATTGAAATCAAAGGAAATCGCATCAACATCAACAGGGATGACGGTTTGATTCTCAAAACAGCATGGCTTCCACCTCTAGCACATACTCAACTACCTCTACAGACAAGCAAAGACAACCACAGTTCGACGTGACGCTCGTGGAGGTACGCTCCTTGGAACATACCCACCGTATACGACTCTCCGACATGGCCTCGTGGAGGTACGTTAGGCTGACGGCTAATCTACCTCCAGACACAAACTCATCACAAAGTCATCAACCCTGAAGAAAACCCATGCAGTGGCGGTCGAAATATTGGAAGAAAATAATTCTCCACACATGACTATACCAAATCTGACCGTGAAAACGTAAGAAGTTTTTTTTGTAAAATTATAATATATAGTGTTTATGTAAATTAAATGTAGTTATATTTCACTTATTTCTTATAAATATTTAAATTCTATTCAGAGTTTCGCAAATCAAGTTTAGTAATTGGAGTAAATTTAAAAAAGAAGGTTTTAACTTTTCCTAAGATTAGCTTTCGTGATCCTTAAATTTAATAGAACATTTAAAACCCTTAATTTGATATTGCCGTTTTGTGGCTGTCTTCGTACCGTTAAAACAAGGCGATCCGCCAACGTAATTAGACTTAAGCCTGGCATTCACTCGACATCTATATTCAAAAAGATTCACTGTAATTCGATGTTGTGCACGTTACAAATTTCGTACACTATCTTACACTATTACTTCTTCTTCGTCGTATCAATCCGGTGGATTGGTTTGCAGCAACAGAATCTTGCATCTCGATCTCCAAATTCCACTATTACTATAATAATATATATATATATAATCGTGTCGGATACAACAGGGTCAGATCCTGTCTGTCCAGAAGTGGGTATCGTCGATGACGTTACTCTCGGCCATCATCAGGTCTTCCTGGGTGCAGCTACTCGGACACAGCGCACACTCCAGAAGGTGTGACTGGGCTAAACTATAACAATGACAAGTGGCAATAACACATCGTTAGCGCGATTCTTTTTAGATCACTGAAGTTAAGCAATATTGAGCACGGACCAAAAATATGGTGGGTCACCGCCTGTTTCTAACAGCATGTTGCTAATCGGATTGATTCGATTTTTATGACCAAACGATTCAGGCTTCGGTTGGGTCGAGCTAATCAACATCATCATCATCATCAGCCTGTGTCCGTCCACTGTTGAACGTAGGCCTCCTGCATGAGTCTCCATCCTCTTCGATCCTCCGCCTTCCGCATCCAGGTCACTCGCGCTATTCTTCTTATATGGTCAGTCCATCTTGTAGGGGGTCGGCCAATGCTTCGTTTGCCAGTTCTTGGGCGCCTTTCCAATACTTTTCTTCCCCATCGATCGTCGTCTCTTCGACAGATATGTCCTGTCCATTGCCACTTGAGTGTGCCTATTCGTTGGGTAGCATCCACTACTTGAGTTCTTCTGCGTATTTCCTCGTTTCGGATTCTACCTTTTAGCGACACTCCGTGCATGGATCTCTCCATAGCACGCTGGGTGACTTTTATTTTAGGTGTAAGACCTGCTGTCAGATTCCACGTCTCTGCGTCATAAGTTAATATAGGGAAGATGCATTGGTTAAACGCCTTAGTTTTAAGACATTAAACTTTCTAACTTTCTTTTTTATGAAAACACATACAGGAGAATACCGACAGATGGTGATAGTAATTCTAAAGTCTCATATGACACTTAACATGTATATGGCTAAGCGCTGCATGTGGAGTGTTGATCCGCCAATGTCATATACTACAGCCCGAGATTCACGCATCATCCATATTATTACAGGAATTTGCTATGAATGGGTGGTCTTCACGGGACGACTTTCGTCTGCCACCAAGTTTAATTAATAGGCTATGACTGGCATTTTACGGGTGAGGGATCAAATTCACACCAACCGGGGGGGGTATAGAACTCAGAAATCGATTAAAAAAAAATTTAGTCTGTCGGGGATTGAACCCATGACCTTTGGCTTGCAAAGCAAACGCTTTGACCATTGTCCTTTACCCGCCGGCACTATTTTCAAACAAAAAATTAATCATTTTTCTGCAGGTAAATTTTAAATATTTTCTTGACATTACAATATAATTAAATAAATGGCAAAATAAATATTTACTAAGCACTTTTAGTCCAAAATGAAACTCTCCGCAATATTTTGAATTTTTATTTAAACAAATCTTTGTTACACTAATTTAACGTTTTCTGGCCCCGTAGTCCAGTGGACAACTCGCTAGCTTATAAAGCAGTATCGGGTTCAAATCCTGGTTGAAAATGTAAAAAAATACTTTACGTATTGTCGCATTTATGAAGTCAATATCAACATGAATCCAGCGGCAATAGCACATCATTAGCGCTGTTTTTAGATTTAGATCACTGAAGATAAGCAACATTGTTTTTTCTTATGTAAACACAAGCAAGCGAATACCGACAGATGGTGATTGAGTAATTCTGAAGTGTCATCTGTGGATTTCTATCTTTATTTTATGATCAAGACTTGCTGTTAGATTCCATGTCTCTGCGCCACAAGTTAATACAGGGAGAATGCATTGGTTAAACGCCTTAGTTTTTAGACATTGCGGAATTTTCGCTTTTAAAATGTGCTTTAGTTTTCCAAATGCTGCCCATACCAGTTGTATACGCCTGTCGATTTCTTTTGAGAAGTTATGCTTCATTGAGCTCGTTAGGGAGTGTCTTGAAGCTTGTCAGGTGTGCATTACTGATATTTCAATTTTCTAATTGACTTCATTCGAGCTAACGGTGGATACTGCTGATTTAATGAGTTATTTAATCTACTGCAAGTTTATTTAATTAACTGCCAATTAATTGAATTTACTGTCAGTTCGTTGAATGAGTTACCGAATTAATAAATACTGGCCGTTTCTTTCTTTCCACAAATAATTATTGTCCTCTACAAGACAGTTATGTAATTCGCCATTTTCGTCCCTCGGGAGCCATTGTAGTGATAACGGAGCAAAATGCCGGTATTACATAAAATAATTAAACCACTATATCGTATAACACAAAACATATAATGTATTAGTAAATCACACAAGTATATAAGGTATTATTTATTGAATAAATATAATTACCTTTCTATTTATAAATATTATGTTATACAGTAAGGCCCCGCTTAACGCGGGGGATACGTTCCATCAAAGTAGAGTGTAATGCGAAACAGCGCTAAACGAGGCTATCTTAACATGTAAATAATAGGGTAAAGTATTAAATTTTAAACTTATGTTTTTTAAATAAAAATAAAAACAAACATTTATTTCTTACATAAATAAAAACAATATAAACGAATATACTTATAAAAACAAATAAAATTCAGTCAGATCATTCAGTCTATTCTGTGTTTCCATTTTTTTTCCTTTTTGTCGAGAAGGCATCTAATGTAAAGGGTCCGCCAAATAACTTTTTTTTTTTGAAAATGGGGCGCAAAACATCGAGTGTAGCTTCGGCTGTGTGGCACGTAGCGCCATCCTGTTGAAACCAAATGTGGCCAATATCCTCCTCTTCAATTTTTTTGAACAAAAATGGCCCGATAACGATCGCCGTTGACTGTAACGGCCACTCCTTGCTCATTTTCGAAGAAAAATGGCCTGATTTTCAAAGTAATGTCGCAATATTTCCCAGCGTTGTTCAAGCGTATACATAACCATATTCGTTTAGCGGAAGGATAACACTAATTATCTGTCAAATCAGACATGAGCTAAGTGTTACCATTCACGAAATAAGAACTAGTTGAAAAAAAAAACGTTAGATGGCGGATCCATTAGTTTTCGTTTTCTTTTGCGTTCTGTTAGAAGTTGTTGATAAGTGGATAAAGCATCTATAACACCCCGTCTTGCTTTTGAACTCCTGTCAAAATTTGGTTCATTTTCAATAAAATGGTCCATAATTTCAGTTATAGTGGTCAAACTCATTTTTACAAACCCCATCGAAAGTTCTTTTTGCTCTTCTTCGAAATCACTACTATCAATAATTTTTGTTTTCTTCTTGCTCAGTTAATTCTTTGAGCTCATCATTAGAAAGACCAGCTGCTGTTTCTTGAACTATTTCTTCGACGTCTTCCACATTTACCTCATCTAAACCGATTTGTTTCGCTAATTCCACTACTTTTTCGACTATTTATTCACAATTTCGGGGAATAACTCCGGGATGAAATAAAAGAGCGCTAAACCGAAACAGCGCTAAACGAGACAGCGTTAAGGGGCCTCACTGTATCTTAAAATAATTTGCAAAAATATAAGTTTCACCAGAAAAAAAGATTCAATTATTTAATAAATAAAAAAATCATACCTTGTTTTTATATGGGTCACATTGAGCACTGTTACATTTGATGTAAGACTGCAGTTTCGCTATCTATGAAAGCTTCTTCGGTTCCAATGCGCACAAACGTACTTGTACTATTAATACTGCTACAAAGATTAAATTTCTTATGAAGCGATTAAAAAAGAAAAATTTGCAATGAAATCTGTCATAGCCTATTATTAAAAATGGCAGAAAATTATAAAATTTTATCGTTCGCTTAATTAAAAACATTAAGACATATCAAAGGTTCTCAACATTTATCGTACAATTTTTTCTAATTATTATCTTTTGGAACAAAGTTCAAAGCATTGTTCCTCTTGTGATAATTGCTTATTGTTCCACGCGTTCTAAAAGTGTAAGCACTGTCAGTGGCGGGTAGTAGCAATGTTTGAGAAACGTTGTACGTATTTTAAAGATTGAAAGCACCTACGTAATTAACATATTTTGATTCTAAAATAAATCCCAGGAAAATAACACGAAAGAAAATATTTCAAGAACCTAAAGGTGGCTGCCGATTTTGAGGATAAACCAGAATTTGACTTTCATATAAAAAAAAGTTTCGCGCGGATCTCGTTTGTTCACCGAAATTAACCCTTTCTTTACGGCTTGGTTTGAATAAAAATTATACTGTCAATTATAAAACTAGTATTTGAAGCATAAATGTACTTATCTGGTCTATTTTCATATTTCACATTGGTTCTTGTATCCTTTAGCTATCAGATGATGCATAAAAAACTATTCTAAGAAAGTAGCAAAACGATATATCACGTCATTCGATGTCAACGGTCTAGGAATCTTATGGCTCAATGGTCAAAGCGTTTGCTTGACAAGACAAAGGTCGTGGGTTCGATCCCCGACGGAGATTTAAAAAAAAAAAAAACAATTCTGAGCTCTAAAACACCCCGGTTGGTGTGAATTTGATCCCTCGCCCGTACAATTCCAGTCATAGCCTATTAATAAAAATCGGTCGTAGACGAAAGTCGTCCCGTGAAGACCACCCATTCATAGTAAATTCCTGTCATAATAAAGGATGATGCGTGAATCTCGGGCTGCAGTCTATGACGTTGGCAACACTCCACATTCAGCTCTTAGTCATAAGCAGCATGGTAAGCGTCATCGAATTCCACAGATGAGACTTCAGAATTACTATTACTATCTGTCGGTATTCTCCAGTATGTGTTTACATTAAAAAAATTAGGCACGCTATTACTTTTAGTGTCATTTTTTTTTAATACATCGGTAACAATTATTTTTTATATTTTTAGTATATTCCATTAAAAAGTTACCTTTATAGAAAATGTTCTTTTTAATTTATGTTTTTAAGCACCTCTTCCCGCCACTGAACGCTTGTCCATGGCTAGTGTTGCCAGGTAGGGATAGGTATGGGCTACAATTTTGAGGGGACCATAAAGTTTTATCGGAAGCTAAAATTAGCCGGCTTTTAAATGTCGCAGCTTTAACAAAAGCAGCGAAGAAAAACATCGACAAAGGCTGTTTTTTTTTTCGAAATTATTTTAATATATATAAACGTGTGGGAAACAACAGGGTCTGATCCTGTCTGCCAAGAAGTGGGTACGTCAATGGTGTTACTCCCGGCCATCATCAGGTCTTCCTGGATGCAGCTATTCGGACACAGCGCACACTCCAGAAGGTGTGACAGGGTCTGCTCCGCGCCAAAGTCACATTCAGTCGGTCCGCTGTAAAACTGTTAGGATCGAACCCACGACCTTTGGATTGCAAAGCAAACGCTTTGACCATTGAGCTTCACCCGCCGGTTTGATTTTATCAGGAATGTCAAGGTGATAGAGCGGACATAAAAAGCCTTCCATACTACAGTCAATCAAGAGGCGTAGATGGACCTGGCTGTGACATATTCTGAGACTGCTGCAGGAGAGCATAAACTATAGTTGCCTTTTCTTCAAGCTCTCGAGCTCGAACGTTCCGCGAAGGCCGTCGGAAAGCATGCATATAATGTACTGACATCCCACGTCTTTAAAAAGGCGACAAGTCACGGGATCGTCACATGGTCGCGTAGAGGAAGGATGCAGGAGCAGATTAACAACAGAAAGAACTCTTATTTGAAGCACATTTCGCATTTATTTTGAATAAAGTCTTGATTTCCCCGTCCGACCTTTACATGGCGTTTTCGCTGGCCGGTCGAACGGGGACTAACTGGCGACTGCCGGAACACTGTGACATGCAGCGCCACCAAGAGAATCACGGCAAAAAAAAACATTTAAAGATGACAGTTGAACCAACATGAAATGGAGCAACTGTCATAACAAGTAAAATGGCATATGCAAGCGCCGTGTAATTTTATATAATTAAAACTAACATTATTAGATGTGCATGTCAGGCGAGCGAACAAAAATAAGAGACAAAAGATCTTTTTTCGAGGCTTGACGGCATCAGCCTAAAATCAAGCTGATATTAGTACTAAGCAACTGACAGAGCTTTGTGGCGGCGGCTTGTGATTGGGTGGTGTTCACGATATCACTTTCATCCTCCTCACATTTTTAATAATAGTCCTTTCATATATTCACATATTTTACAATTACGCACTTTCCCACTGCTGAAAATAATTAAAATTTTATGTGAAAACATTAATTTACCTCCTTCTTGATTTCTACCACGGTGTACCGGGCTGTTCTGAAACATCAACAATTATTGTTACAAAACAAGAAGTGCCTAATTTGTACTTTGTCCTACAATCAAGACCTTCACCCTTACAATGCTCAAGTACTTACATAGGATCATATACTAGGCCAGTCATCTTAGAAGAATTCATACATGTTTTAAAATAATACAAAAAAACTATTTTATGTTATATATATTTTATATATATAGTTGGCTGTGAGACATGGTGCTTATCTGAAAGTGATAAAAAAGGACTAAAGGCCTTTGAGATGTGGTCGTACAGAAGAATTCTCGGAATTTCCTGGAGAGACCACGTCACGAACAATGAGGTTCTCAGAATAATCAAGGAAGATAGGCAACTAATAAGAACCATCTCAGAGAGGCGAGCCAGATGGATTGGTCACATCATGCGCCACGATGGTCTTCTTCACGATATTGTGGAGGGGATGGTTGAGGGTAGAAACTGTAGAGGGCGCCCTAGACGGGAGTATTTGCAGCAAGTATTCGAGGACATGAATTGTAGTGCTTATGCTGAGCTGAAAAGGGTTGCGGAGGACCGAGAGGAATGGAGATCGAGATGCAAGATTCCGTTGCTGCAAACCAATCCACCGGATTGATACTACGAAGAAGAAGTGTTCAATGGTCAAAGCATTAGCTTTGCAAACCAAAGGTCGTGGGTTAGATCCCCGACAGAGATTAAAAAAAAAGAGGATTTTTAAGTTAGTAAAATGCCAGTCACAGCCTATTAATCAAAATTGGTGGTAAACGAAAGTCGTCCCGTGAAGACCCCCATTCATAGTAAATTCCTGTAATAATAAGGATGATGCGTGAATCTCGGGCTGCAGTCTACGACGTTGGCGGATCAATACTGCACACGCAGCGCTCATACGCAGCATGGTAAGAGTCATAGAATTCCACAGATGAGACTTCAGAATCACTTTCGCCAACTGTCGGCATTATCCTGTATATGTTTACATAAAAATAAAAATAAATACAGCAATCGGTTTTGTTAGTTTGTATTTTTTACGATTTCCTACGGCTTGTCCCAAGACATCTCTTCACCACTTAGTTTAAAAATGAGGCGATCCAATTCATTCATGACTGCCGAAGAAAATAATGTAAATTTCATTCTACGAGGTTTATCCATAAAATAAAGTTCCCATGGCGCTACAGTCCTGAAAAGCGCTATTACAGTGAATCCTGCGATTCTGTAGTGTACATTGGTTCCCTCACTCCAAATCCCTTCCCTAGCAAGCTGTCTGCGGAGCTCAGTCTTGGCTTGGCAGCCGTACGTGATGGATCTCCCCCTTGCTTCACCCGCCAGGAGCTGCGCTCGGTGATCAGTTGCCTGGCTTTTCAGGACGATAACGCCATGGGAATCTTATTTATTTATTTATTTCACAGAGCCGAAGTTCCAATGTACAAATATTAAGAAACATAGAGTATACAATACATACAAAAGAGAATAACAAAGAAAAATAACATAAAAAAAAAAAGATGACACGTTTCAAAGATCACAGAGATCAAGGGGAACAATACCATCGACAAATGAGGAAAAGGATGTAAGAAAAGCATCGAGGTGTGCTGGTAGGCCGTTTAGGAGCACCATTGCCGTTGTACTAAATTGAGTGCTTGAAGTTCCACAAGTATCAACTGGGATCAAAATCAATGGATTGCTACGAGCACGGGTGTACTTATCTGGAATATAAAAGTTTAAACATTCAAGAATCCCAGGGTTGTGAATTGCGCCGCGAAGAAGAAGGAATGAATGTTTGAGAGCAGCAATTTTCCTCCGGGAGCCTCTAACGAATGAAAAGAAAGCATCCCTAGAAGAAAAAGAGTCGGGTAATGTTCGGAATTGATTGAATTGAATTGGTAGTTACCGTAAATATAAAAATAGAGACTTCGTAATATATAATACATATCAGCAGGTATTTTTTTGGTTTTTTTTTGCCTAAAATATTCATAGATGACTGGTCTGTACTTTTGGCTTACAACTTGACTCGAGATGAGAAAGTTTCGGAACAAAAATTGTCTCAGGACATAATTAAATAATTTCTAGTCTCGTCAAATAAGTAATGGGCAAAGGCGCTTCACGAATGCGAAATAAGCCAAGAAATAAGTCATCAAAGAAATAACATTTTTGACATATTTTATGTGAAATTTGAATTTTTATATTTAGACTAAAAAATGGAAAAAAACCACCTAATATTCTTCACATATAATTTTTTTAATAATATTTTTACACATATATATATATAGATAATAATGAGTTTTTTTATTGATTTATATTTTGGCCATAGTCGCTGTGTGGGCGGTTGGAGGGCACTGGATGGGCCTTCACGAAGGCAGTCAGCGGTGATCCGGTGCTCCACTCACTGAGAGTCAGTAGTTGATTAAAATTAAAATTTGTTGTGGACTTATGTTTTATCAATTGTACCAACTTTATTATATATGCCTTGTCTAGTAATGTTTGCCTTGTATATCCCATTATGTCGGTAGAATCGCCGTCACCAGAGGTCGCTTCAAACACTATTGCACCTATCAAGGTGGGAGTTGAGCAGGTTCTATATAAGCAGATAACCATACGGACCAGATCTCTTCTCTCTTCTATCTCGACGCCTTCGTAACCTGATCAATCACTCGCCGCCCGCCGGAAGACGCCACTCTGTTATGTGCCCGCTCTACGATCGACTAAGTTACAATAACCTACAAGTAACATTTCATTATTGTAAAAATCACTTCTAGAACATTCAACCATTCAAAGTATTTAAATATTAAGCTTACTTACAGACATTAAATTCCCCGTGACATAATACCGTGATCTTATTTTTTATAATTTTTTTATTCTTTCTATGTTCGGAATGTCCGTGTATTTCCATTGATCTCTTCCTAACATGCATAACAATTCCTTCTCAGCAATCCACAGAGCACAACACTTCCACTACACTCCCACATTAAGACAAATTGTTTAACCCTTTCGCATCGCTTGTCGGCATATGCTGTCATAAGATTCCCCACCCGTTGACATCGGTTGATGTGATATATGGTTTTGCTACTTTCAGTACTCATTGTGACATCTACGGTGGGAAATTGGAAGTGTAGTCATTCCCTTTATCAACCTACATGTATTCTTTACAGAAATCTGTAAAGCACGTAAATAAATATCGTTAGGCTTTGTCACAGGAGCGATTTTTCTGTAAACCACATGTGTCAATGCTACCACATGTATGGAGTTACATAATAAACGTTTGTTAAATAAAATAGTTTTGTATGCATCATCTGATAGCTAAAGGATAGAAGAACCAATGTGATATATGAAAATAGGTTAGATAAGTACATTTATACTTCAAATACTAGTTTTAAGCAAAAAAAAAATGGTTTGAAAAATTCACGCCTTATCGACAGTATAATTTGTATTCTACTGAGCCGTAATGAAAGGGTTAATATTATTGATTTTTATTGTCTTTCTTATATGTATCAAGTTTCAATATTGTGTAAAATTTCAAATATGGCTCTGTTGGCTGAATAAATAAATTATTATTATTATATTGTGGCTTTTGGGTTTAGCCGTGTGTGGCGAACTTTCTTCAACCAATATCCTAAAGAAGACCCCTGCAATGGCGGTCGAAATATTGGTTGAAGGAATTCGCCACATACGGTTAAACCCCAAAAGCCAGAATATCAAATCTGCCCGTGAAAACCTAAGAAGTTATTTCATTATTGTTATGTTTTAATTCTTATCTTTGACTTCCGTTTTTTGAATTCTTGTGACCCAAATGTTCGGTTCGACATTTATGTTTGTTTTTCACGTTAACACCATAGAGAACGACACATGCTTTCCACACAATGGGAATGGCCACACCTTTGTTGGGTTTTTAATTATGGCAATCACCTGACGGTGCATGTCAACAAGTCCTTCTGTTGCCAGGGGGCACACAGTGAGCTATATATGGAATGCGGTTATTGAAAGCATTACCTTTAATAATAGACGTTCACTAGTCGTTAGTGCAACGAGATTTTTAACTGAAATTCAATATATATAGTTCTGGTCTAGCTTCACACCGAAATCAACAATATAACTTTACCGGTGGGTATAGCTCAATGGTCAAAGCGTTTGCTTTGCAAGCCAAAGGTCGTGGGTTGGATCCCCAATGGAGATGAAAAAAATAATAGATTTTTAATCGATTTCTGAACTCTAAAATACCCCCGGTTGGTGTGAATTTGATCCATCACCCGTAAAGTGCCAACCATAGCCTATTATTTAAATTTGATGGTAGATGAAAGTCGTTCCGTGAAGACCACCCATTCATAGTAAATTCCTGTAATAATAAGTATGATACGTGAATATCGGGCTGTAGTCTATGACTTTGGCGGATCAGCACTCCACATGCAGCGATAAGCCATATACACCCATGGTAAGCGTCATATAATTCCACAGGTGAGACTTTTGAATAATTATCACCATATGTCAGTATTCTCCTGAATGTGCTTACATAAAAAAAAATTAACATCAACCTGTTTCCTTTCTTTCTCATGTCGTCAGTGCATCTTGCTAGGGTCGACCGTTTTCGTTTGCTAGTTCTTGGGCGCTACTCCAATACTATTCTTCACCACCGACCGTCGTCTCTTCGACAGATATAACACATTGCCACTTGAGTGTGCCTATTCGTTGTGTAGCGTCCACTACTTGAGTTCTTCTTCGGATATCATCGTTTCGCATTCTATCTTTTAGAGCAGTGGTTCTCATCCGGTGCACCGCGAGCTTGTTGCAAGTGCACCGCGAGAAAAATGAGTATAAAAAAAAAAATCAAACGAAATCGTGAATCAGACCAAAATATTAATGACACAGAGAGTACAAGTGAAAAAAGTAATGACAATATTATTATTAGACATAATACGTCTCATACAAAAGAAAATATACCCATTAAAATCAGAAAAATTAATCGACAGTATTCTGAAGAATATTTACGTTTCGGTTTTACTAGCATCAATGAGGAAGGATATCACATTACACTATGTGTCGTATGAGGAGAAAAACTGTCCAATAGCGCGATGTATCTCGACAAGTTAAATAGCCACTTCATTATGAAGCACGCCAATCTTATATCCAAAAGTAAAGATTACTTTGAAAGATTGTTAACCATGCAAAAAAAAAGCGAAATATTTTGAGAAAACTGTTAAAATTTCCGATAAGGCACTACTGGTATCATACGTGATTGCTGAATTGATCGCTTTACAATTAAAACCACATACTATAGCAGTCTCTAATTTCACCTGCATGTTGTGAAGTAGAAAAATTATGTTTGGTGATGGACCAAAAAATAAAATTATGAAAATTCCTGTTTCAAACGATTCAATAAAAAGAAGAATTTTAAATATGTCGGATGATATTGGAAAAACAGTTACTGATAATTTTTTCAAACGACATTTTGCTTTACAAGTCGACGAATCGACTGAGATTAGCAGTAAGGCACAATTACTAGGGTTCGTTCGTTTCATAATCGAAAATAAAATAGTGAATCAATATCTTAACTGCAAAGAACTTACCGAGCATACGACTGGACAATATGTTTTTGATTATATTTCTTTATATTTACAACAACTTAAAATATCGTGGGAGTCATGTGTAGGAATTTGTACAGATGGTGCTCCTTCAATGGTAGGCTCAATTAAAGGATTTGTTACCCTTGCAAAGAAAAGAAACCCTAATATTATATCTACGCACTGTTTTTTACACAGAGAATCTTTTGTGTCGAAAACATTACCAGCGGCACTAAAACCTCTACTAGATCAAATTGTAAATATGGTGAATTTCATAAGATCAATACCTTTAAAAACACACATATTTAAAGAACTTTGCATTTCTATGGGAGCTAAATATGAGTCTTTGCTTTTTTACACTGAAGTCAGGTAGTTTTCTAGGGGTGAAGTTATTTCTAGATTCATGGCACTTAAGAATGAGTTATTAATCGTTTTTCGAAATGAAGGTATGGATGATTTTGTTAAATGTCTTCAGAATAATGATTGGTATACTAAAGTAGCATATTAAGCAGATATTTATAATTACTTAAATAACGTTAACACAACCATTCAAGGAAAAAACGAAAATTATTTAATATATTTTTATATTAGTTATTATAAATAATAACTAATATAAAAATATAAAACGACAAAGACTTATAAATTTAGACGATGAATTGAGGGTAGCTATATCAAATATTCGAGCAAATATTTCTGATATATGCATAAACCAACAAGCTCAGGTATCCCATTGATTGATTTTTGATTGATAATATAAATTAAATTTTATTAAGCATGGACGTCATTTTGGGTGGATAAGAGCCGGGAGAGAAATGACCCCCTTTCTAGATTACATTCACCTTCAAATCTTAACACAAATAATTTTAATAAAACATGTATAAATATAAAAAAAAAATCTAAGGAAAAATTTAGGAAGTAAATTTATATTCAATATTAAACATTTTTTTCTAAAACTTAAATTAAAAAGAAAATATGTCAAATAAATTGTACGTAATTTAGTATGTAACTATTTTTTTAAAATAAGTATGTAACACAAATGATTTCCATATATTTTTTTGACCTCTTGATTCTGGTGCACCGCCATTTTCACGATCAAAAGTGCACCGTGACTTCAAAAAGGGTGAGAACCACTGTTATAGAGACACTCCTCTCATGGATCTCTCCATTTATTTTATTTATAAGACCTGCTAGATTCTACGTCTCTGCGCCATAAGTTAATACAGGGACAATTTCGTGAAGAAGACCATCATGGCGCATGATGTGACCGATCGCTTCTTTGAGATGGTTCTTACTAGGTGCCTATCCATCATCAGCTTTAAGCGCCTGAACTTATATATATCTATATACTCAATTTATAATTTTATGTGCATGTATCTCAAGTTTGAATACTAGCAGTTCAAAGAAGAGCAATTCGTTTGATAAACAATGACACTCTTACTTCTAACCTGCAATCAATGGAGTACAGGCGTAAGATTGGTTCTGTTAGTCTTTTCTACCGTTATTACCACGGTCGCTGCTCTTCGGAACTTGAAGAACTAATTCCTCCTGCACCCACCCACAACTGACAAACTCGTCTTGCACTTGCCGAACATCCATACACGGTTAATATATGTCGACCAAGAACTGGCAGCTTCCAAAGCTCCTTCCTTAATGCCACCAGTAAGCTATGGAATACTCTTCCAGCATGTGTTTCCTCCTTCCTACAATCTGGATCTCTTCAAGAAACAGATAAATATACACTTGCAATCTCCCCGACCCACACACAAACACGAACACAATACACGTTTCCCGCGTGCAGCGTCCAGCCTCCCTGGCTGAGCGTCATAGAGTGCACTGGTCTTAACCGGGTGTGCTCTCCTGCATGTGTTTACATAAAAAAAAGATATTTATAAAAACAAAACAAAACTAGGTGCCTATCTTCCTTGATTATGCTGGAAACCTCATTGTTCTTGACGTGGTCTTTCCAGGAAATTCCGAGAATTCTTTTGTAAGACCACATCTCAAAGGCCTCTAGTCTTTTCTCATCACTTTCGGATAGCCCTGAGTAAATAATTGATGTTTATTATTATTTAATGTTTCACATATTCGCTCCAATAATCTGTACTTAATTTCAGTTATTTATAGTATTTTACCTTTAATAGACGCCCGCATTCTATTAAATATAATTTATTTAGCATAATAATCAGGGATCATGCTAAATTTTCTTAGTGGAACGAACTATTTATATAATAATACTCGTAGCACGTGCCAGTGTAGTATTTGCTTGTTGTTGTGTTGATAGATTAAACGTACCTGTTAATTATTAGTTATTGAGGTGAGCAAGGCGCTTTAATCAATCAGTGGCGCTGTAACCAGGTGTATTGATTCACCTGTTACAGCTACATACATCCCTTGAGATTACACGGAAAATCCATTACTTGGCAAAACCCTTAAACGCAAACTGATTTTAATTGCCGATTACAAAACACTCGCATCCACCCACTGCAGATTTATACGAGTATACGATATTGACATCAGCATGATAGAGCCCTTGCTGACTGCTCCCCAAAACCTTGATGTACAATCATGAAACAGGCAACTGAAATAAATTACTCCTCCAAACAACTTCGTGGAGCTCGTATTTGAACTGGGCCTCCCTTGCGCAGAATATATCAATATCAAAGGCGATGTGGTTGAACCGTGTAATCTCTCTCCTAAGTGGCACAGTCTCTGGCAGGTTAGTGTTACTCTTAGGGAGAACAAACAATATGTGCCTCCTTATCGTCAGATAATTGTCAGATACATATAAACTGATTTCCAACCGACGTCAGCATGACATAGCCTTTGCTGACTGGTACCGAAAACTTTGATATACAATTATTCGTCTCTTATTTTCGTTCGCTCATCGGATACGCATGTCTTGTCACTTTGTAATGCCGTTAAGAGGACTAGTTATATAGATCGCCACGGCGCTGGCTGTCACCGACCACGGCACCCGGTGCCAATACAGTTTTGTGCCGACCGCGAAAAGGTCGTATTATGGCTGGCCCGGCATGTTATTCTGCTAGGGCCGGAAGTTTGTAAAGTTTATCATGAAAATATATATGCTTCTGGTAGAGTCTGTGTGTTGTTCTTCTGCTCTTTATCCCGCCACCACGCAATTCAATACCTAACAAAGAGAGGAGGATGTTACAACAAAATGTCAAGATTCCCAAACACGCTATGCAACAGCAGGAGAAATTGACACTCAAGCACACATATCTTCTTGGCTTCAACTCAATGTAAATCGCACCAGAGGATTTAATTACTCCAAAGGAAGGCCTCCCAACTGGCAAGAACCTTGACTGGCGGACCTGGAAATCCCTGAACAGATTAAGAACCGGAGTTGGTAGAACAAAGGACAACCTCCAGCGGTGGGGAATGCTTCGGCAGGGAGAGACACTATTGTGCGTCTGTGGAGACCTGCAGACCGCCTCACACCTAAGATGCTGCTTCATGTGCCCAACAAGCTGCACATCTCAGGACCTGATGCTGGGCAACACACGAGCTATTGATGTTGCCAGATACTGGGGAAAAATAATTTGACGTCACTGACACGAAGAAGAAGAACCACTGTATCATCTTGCTTATTATAAATTTCCATATTTTTTCCAGTGGTTACGCGGAGAGCTTCCCGCAGACGCGGAAGATTTATCCATCTGACTTTTACTTAACCAAGTTAGATGGATAAAGCCACGGATCGTATCCATACACCCTCATGTAGACCTTAGAAATTTCGTCTGTAGCCTCTCCAACAGAAACTATGCCTATTAGGAGTGATATTGATGGATGAAAGAAGGCTACGAGTTAGTCGAAACTCTAGTCTCATAAGCAGAGGTTATACTCACTGGTTTCGGTTGTTTCGGCTCTCCTGAAATAACGTGTGGAAAGAAATTAGGCTAAACTATTAATCTGGTGGGTATAGCTCAATGGTCAAAGCGTTCGCTTTGCAAGCCAAAGGTCGTAGTCCCGACGGAGATTACAAAATATATATTTTAAATCGATTTCTGAGCTCTAAAATACCCCTTATTTGTGTAAATCACTATCACCATTTGTCGGCATTCTTCTGTGTGTGCTTACATAAAAAATATCTATGCTATATTTAAGATATAATCTCATGAAATAGATCACATATCACATAATGACCCCTGGCAACGGTGGTCGAAATATCTGAGAAGCATTTCACTTGGCGAAAACCTAAGTAATTATATGGCAGAATAAAATCAGTTATTTCCGCAGTATGATGTTATTAGTTCGTGGAAGTCTATCCAATCTGGAAGATTATGAAATAATCCGCTAAGAGATACCTGAAACATTCCTTACACAATACCAATATAAAAACATTGTTTTGGATTGTCATTAGTTTGGTATTATTGTATTATTAATTTAAAAAAAAGAAAAAAAAATACAGGAGAATACCCACAGATGGTGATGGTAATTCTTTTTTTTTTTTTCAATTTCAAATTTAATTTACTTTCTTCCAGAAACATTACAAATATAAATATTGAATTCGATTCTGAAACACGTTAAAATACAACAATTTATAAATAACACAGTAATAATACAATCATTTAAAAAGTCCCGAAGTTCGCTAAGCAGAAGACTCCAAGAAATTACTTTGATAAATAAATTCGTGGAGCTCATGTCGAAACTGGGCTTCTCTCAAGTGGAATATATCAATATTCGAGGCGATATCGTTGAACAGTCTGATCACTCTCCCAAGAGACATAGTCCCTGGCAGGTTGATATTACCTCTAGGAAGAACAAACAATCTGTGCTTCCTTATCCTTAAATAATTGTCATTATGAACTCTAATCTGTGGAATTCTATGACGCTTACCCATATGTGCTGCATGCAGAGTGTTGATCCGCCAACGTCATAGACTACAGCCCGAGATTCACGCATCATCCATATTATTACAGGAATTTACTATGAATGGGTGATCTTAACGTGGCCATTTCCGTCCACCACCAATTTTAATTAGTAGGCTATGACTGGCATTTTACGGGTGAGCGATCAAATACACACCAACTGCGGTACTATAGAGCTCAGAAATCGATTTGAAATCCTTTATTTTTAATTCCCGTTGGGGATCGAACCCACGACCTTAGACTTGCAATGCAAACGATTTGATCAGCTATACCCGCCGGTGAGTTTATCAAGACGCTTTTTACAATCAACACATTTTCAACCGTTTTTTTTATGGAATCGCATGCAGGAGAACACAACCGGTCGAGACCAGTCTTACTGGATCAAGAATCCACACACAGCACTTGCTGTATTAAAAAATAGTGAATGTTTTAAGATCCACTTATTTGTCGGCATTCTCCGATATCTGCTTACATTTATATACGAGTTTATAAAAATAAATGTGTGCGTGTGTCTGTCTGTGTTCAACTAAAAAAAAACTTCAAAAAGCAGAACTTCGAAAAACGGAAAGGGAAACGGGAAAACAGTAATGAGTGGCGGGATAGAAATGGAGTATCTCAATTATTTTCTTGTAAAATTATGCTTAAAAATGATTTTTTTATTTAATTTGATGATATACTAGTAATGCCACACAAGCTAAACATGTCTCTCTGGTTGATATGTGCTAATAATTGCCTGTTCTATTAATTCAACTACACATATGATGCTTTATTTCTTTTCTAACGGAAGCAAAAGTATTTATATGAACCAATTGTAGGGTCACCATTGAATTATATTTTGGAGCATATTTTTTTTTATGAAAACACATACAGGAGAACACCGACAGACGGTGATAGTAATTCTGAAGTCTCATCTGTGGAATTCTATGACGCTTACAATAGTGCATATGGCGTGAGCGCTGCATGTAGAGCGTTGATCCGCCAACGTCATAGACTACAGTCCGAGATTCACGCATCGTCTTTATTATAACAGGAATTTACTATGAATGGATGATCTTCACGGGACGACTTTTGTGCACCACCAATTTTAAGTGATAGGCTATGACTGGCATTTTACGGGTGAGGGATTAAATTCATACCAATATAGGGGTATTTTAGAACTCAGAAATCGATTAAGAAGCTTTTTTTTTTAATCTACATTGGGGATTGAACCCACGAGTTTTGGATTGCAAAGCAAATGCTATACCCGCCATGAAAACATATTTGGAGCATATAAGCACCCCAAATTGCCGATTAATAGTTCTGTAAGCTCAGATTGTCTATGCCTTGTCTCAGAACACCTGTACACCAGAGGCTCACATAGGAACATAGATGGTTCCCGGTAGCCTCCAGGGCAAGAGACTGTGAACTGCATAGAATGCGTCTGTAGTACAAGAGAAATAATTGAGTGTTTAATAATCAGTATTTTTTTAACCCTTTCGCATCGGTTGTCGGCATATGCCTTCATTTGATTCCCCGACCGTTGACATCGTTTGACGTAATATATCGTTTTGCTACTTTCTTAGAATAGTTTTTTATGCATCATCTGATAGCTAAAGTATACAAGAACCAATGTGATATATGAAAATATACCAGATAAGTAAGTACATTTATGCTTCAAATACTAGTTTTATAATTTACAGTATAATTTGTATTTAAACCGAGCCGTAATGAAAGGGTTAAGAGATCGGCGCTCTCAAGGCATGGACAACTAGACAACTGGCAATGCAGCTGTATAATAGATTTTGGGATCAGATGATTTCAAAAAATATTTATAGTGGGATTACGATGGTTTGACTTGAGAAACGACGAGATCTAGTGGACGAAAAATGTGAATAATTTGATGTTACTTAGGCTTAAGACATTTGGTTCTAAAGGGCGGATCAAGCCAAGCTATTCGAGTATATTGTATGCTGGTGGGTATAGCTCAGTACTTAAAGCGTTTTTTTGGCAAGCCGAAGGTTCGATCCCCGACGGAAATTAAAAAAATCTTTATATTTAATCGATTTCCGAGCTCTAAAATAAAAAATTCCGGTTGGTGTGAACTTGATCCCTCACACTAAAATGTCAGTCATAGCTCATTATTTGAAATTAGTAGTAGATGAACGTCGTCTTGTGAATACCACGAGTTCATAGGGAATTCCTTTAATAATAAGGATGATGCGTGAATGTTGTAGTCTATGACGTTGACGGATCAACACTTTACGTGCAGCGCTTCCACAGATGAGACTTCAGCATCACTATCACCATCTGACGGTATTCTCCTGTATGTGTTAACATAAAAATAATTAATAAATGTGAATAACTCGATGCTCCTTAAACATGGAAATTTGGTACTAAGGGGAGGCACATCCTGAGCTTCTTCTTCGTAGCATCAATCCGGTGGATTGGTTTGCAGCAACAAAATCTTGCATCTCGATCTCCACTCCTCTCGATCTTTTACAATTCTCTTTAACTCACCATAAGAGCTACAACTCATGTCCTCAAACACTTGCTGCAAATACTTCCGTCTATGGCGCCCTCTGCAGTTTCTATCCTCAACCATCCCTTCCATAATGTCGTGAAGAAGACCACCGTGGCGCATGATGTGACCGATCGCCTCTCTGAGATGGTTCCTTACTAGGTGCTTATCTTCATTGATAATGCTGAGAACCTCATTGTTCGTGACGTGGTCCCTCCGAATTTTTTTCTGTATGACAACATCTCAAAGGCTTCCAGTCTTTTTTTATCACTTTCAGATAAGCAACATGTCTCACAGCCGTACATCAAGATGCTCCAAAGAAATGTTTTGGCAAGTTGCTTGCGGAGCATTAAATCAATCCTAAGCTATTCGAGTATGTTTTGTGGATATTTCTGGAAAGCTGTGCACCCTGGTGTACGTCCACGGGTGGTAATTACAGTCTGCTCTATCATTAGTGAAACTAAACAACATGTCACCCCACAACGCACATATGAGTGTGTACCATTTACTGCGTGCATGTACCAAAAATACAGAACACAGTAGACTACAAAGTATTGTGTATCTAGTTTCAGCACTGTGTAATTTTCTATTGTTGTAATGGTCTTCAGTGCAGCGGTTATGATAAAAAAGTTTAAGGCTCTTTAACGTCTTAATCGTTTATCTCACGAAAAAACATGTTACAATGAAAAGGTAGACAATTTATTTTTGTTTATTTTTGTAGTACTTCATTTTTCTCTAACAGTTCTAATTTATATTTTATTTGTGTAAAACTACAAAAAAAAATCCATAGAGGAAATCACAAGCGGTCGTGGTCAATGCACTCTATGACGTTTAGCCTGGGTGGCTGGATGTGAGAAATATGTGTTTTGTTTGTATACAGCTTGGATTAAATTGCAAGTATATATTGATCTGTTTCTTGAAGAGATCTAGAGTGTAGGAAGAAGGAAACACAGGTGCTGGAAAAGCATTCCAGACCATAGCGGTGGCATTTAGGAATTTATTAAAAAAAACCGCCATTTATTGGTTGATATATATTAACCGTTTATGGGTGTTTGTCAAGTGTAAGACGAGTTTGTCGGTTGTGGATGTAGTGTGGATGCAGGAGGAATTAGTTCTTCAAGTTCCGAAGAGCAGCGACCGTGGTAATAACGGTAGAAAAGACTTGGCGAAATCTTACGATTGTGTTCCATTGATTGCAGGTTTCATTGAAAAGTGTATATTTATGTTTCTTGAAGAGATCCAGATTGTAGGAAGGAGAAAACACAAATGCTGTAAGAGCATTCCAAAGCATACCGGTGACATTAAGGAAGAAACTTTGAAAACTGCCAGTTCTTGGTCGAAACACATGAACCGTGTATGGATGTTTGGCAAGTGTGAGACGAGTTTGTCGGTTGTGGGTGGGTGCAGGAGGAATTAGTTCTTTAAATTGCGAAGAGCAATGATAATAACGGTAAAAAATACTAAGAGTGAACCAATCTTACGCCTGTGTTCCATTGATTGCAGGTTTGACGTAAGAATGTTATTGTTTATTGAATGAATATTTCATTTTTGAAATGAGTCAATCAAATTAAGGAGGTATTTTAGGGCTGCAACCCAAAAGTTACAGCCGTATTCAAGGATAGGCGATAAATTTATTTTTCAATATTTGTTCACAAGAAATCAATAAAAAAACTCAAGTATTTAAAAACATTTAAGTTTCTGTTTTACGAATAACTCAGTTCGAAAGTATTTTTTAAAAACATCTTTAGAAATATAATTATAACCTTTCTCCTACTTTCTTTGTGCAAAAAATGACCTTCTAACGTCTGGAAAAAAGTCAAAGCAAAAATATATTTTCAAAGTACTTTGTAACGAAATCGTTTCTCGAATAATTCAAATATTGTATAAAAAATGTTTCATCTGAGTGTTTAATACTTTAACATTCCCTTACTTAAAGAAGAAAAAAAACCGGGATAATTATTAGGAACGAGTGGTAGAGGGATGAGGAGCAGATGAGCAACACCCACACTGTTTCAGAAGCACATATATTCGATTAACCCTTTCACTACGGCTCGGTTTGAATACAAATTATACCGTTAATTATAAAACTAATATTTGAAGCATAAATGTACATATCTGGTCTATTTTCATATATCACATTGGTTCTTGTATCCTTTAGCTATCAGATGATGCATAAAAAACTATTCTAAGAAAGTAGCAAAACGATATATCACGTCAAACGATGTCAACGGTCGGGGAACCTTATGACGGCATTTGTTGACAGCCGATGCGAAAGGGTTACAAGATTGACAAACTTTCGGTCTGCACGAGGCAGACAATGACGTGTTGTTAACGCCTCGAGCAGACACAGACAGACTGACGGCTGGCCACTGACAAATTTAATCCAGTAGCGATCCACAGAACTGCACCTGTTAAACAAACATTTTTTTTTTATGTAAACGCATGCAGGAGATCACAACCGGTCAAGACCAGTGCACTCTATGACGCTCAGCCAGGGAGGCTGGACGCTGCATGCGGGAAACGTGTGTTGTGTTCGTATTTGTGTGTGGGTTGGGGAGATTGCAAGTGTACATTTATCTGTTTCTTGAAGAGATCCAGATTGTAGGAAGGAGGAAACACAGACGCTGGAAGAGCATTCCATAGTTTACCGGTGGCATTAAGGAAGGAACTTTGGAAGCTGCCAGTTCTTGGTCGACACACATTAACCGTGTATGCATGTTGGGCAAGTGTAAGACGAGTTTGTCAGCTGTGGGTGAGTGCAGGAAGAATTACTTATTTAAGTTCCGAAGAGCAGCGACCGTGGTAATAACGGTAGAAAAGACTAAGAGAACCAACCTTACGTCTGTGTTCCATTGATTGTAGATTAGACGTAAGGGTGTCATTGCTTATCAAACGAATTGCTCTTCTTTGAACTGAGTCAATTAAGTCAATTAAAAATGGCGTTATATGCGTGTCAGACGAGCGAACAAAAATAAGAGACCAAAGATTGTATATCGAGGTTTTCGGCACTAGCATGCAAGGGCTTTATCAAGCTGATATCAACTTTAACTCCGAATTTTCTGAAAATGTCTGTAATTTCCCCATGGAAATATTCTACCTCACTTTCTCTATTGATGCCATAATTTAATTATATTTGTTATATAATAATTACAGGGTCAAAATCACACTCGTTTACTACTTTATTTTGACAAATTAAATACATGAAGGGTATAGCTTAGTGGCTTAGCAAACCGAAGGACTTCTTGACCCTCCGTCCTCGGGTTGGCTATTTTACAGAAAATCGGTGCTCTCACGTGGTTAGCAACAGGCGGTGACTCATCCACGATATGGTCCGCACCCAATGTTGCTTAACTTCGGTAACCTAACGGGAGCCGCGCTTACGATGCGCCATTGTCGCTGGATGGCTTAATAAAAATGATTGCTGTATCCAAGTATAAAGCGGATTTTTCCGTTGTCTGTCGGTATTCTCCTGTATGTGTTTACATGTCTGCCGGCTGGTATAACTAAGCTGTTAAAGAGTTTGCTAATGTTAGATTTTCTTGAGTATACTTTCTTCGATCTAATGTTTTATTTTTTATATAAATATTTTTCAATGATTTTATTTTTACATTCTCATCATCATCATCATCATCATCATCAGCTTGTGTCCGTCCACTGTTGAACGTAGGCCTCCCGCATGAGTCTCCATCCTCTTCGATCCTCCGCCTTCCGCATCCAGGTCACTCCCGCTCCTTATATCGTCAGTCCATCTTTTTGGGGGTCGGCCAATGCTTCGTTTACCAGTTCTTGGGCGCCACTCCAACACTTTTCTTCGCCATCGAGTGTCGTCTCTTCGACACATATGTCCTGCCCATTGCCACTTGATTGTGCCTATTCGTTGGGTAGCATCCACTACTTGAGTTCTTTTGCGTATTTCCTTGTTTCGGATTCTATCTTTTAGCGACACTCTGAGCACGGATCTCTCCATAGCACGCTGGGTGACCTTTATTTTATGGGTAAGACTTGCTGTCAGATTCCACGTCTCTGCGCCATAAGTTAATGCACGGAGGATGCATTGGTTAAACGCCTTTACATTCTACTAAAAGAAAATATGTAAAATATAAATCTTTATCAATCAACGTTTATTAAATTTAATTAAGGTAAACATTTCATATATATATATATTTAATTTCATCTATTAGTATTCCACAACTGTTGCACTCACCCTACAGGTGTATTACTCATTAATTTGCAGGTAAATTCTTGAGCCTTTAGAATTTATTCTTCGTATTATTGTACGCTTACCATTTACTAATATCATTAAGGAATACGTGCTGGAAAAACAGACGTTAGTTTGCGGAGTACGGGGGCGGATTGGCGACCTCTAGAGCGTCGGGACAATCACCGAAAATTTATAATATTTTTTTAACATAAAAAAATGTTTTCGCGTGTACCCTGTAAATTAAACACAAATATAGGTTACATTTCTAAACTTAATTGACTCAGTTCAATACTCTTACGTCTAACCTGCAATCAATGGAACACAGGCGTAAGATTGGTTCACTTAGTCTTTTTTACCGTTATTACCACGGTCGCTGCTCTTCGGAACTTAAAGAACTAATTCCTCCTGCACCCACCCACAATCAACAAACTCGTCTTACATTTGCCAAATACCCATACACGGTTAATGTGTGTCGACCAAGAACTGGCAGTTTCCAAAGTTCCTTCCTTAATGCAACCGGTAAGCTTTGGAATGCTCTTCCAGCGTCTGTGTTTCTTCCTTCTTACAATCTGGATCTCTTTAAGAAACAGATAAATATACACTTGCAATCTCCCCAACCCCACACAAACACGAACACAAACACAACACACGTTTCCCGCATGCAGTGCCCAGCTGTGACCGGCTGTGCTCTCCTGCATGCGTTTACATTTTAAAAAATACACACAAATAGAGGTTAGAAATAGTTTGCAGCAAGTATTCGAGGACATGAATTGTAGCGCTTATGCTGAGCTGAAAAGGGTTGCGGAGGACCGAGAGGAATGGAAATCGAGATGCAAGATTCTGTTGCTCCAAACCAATCCACCGGATTGATACTACTACGAAGAAGAGGTTAGATCAAACGAAGAGACAAAAAACTTAAAAAAAAAAACGTAAGAGTCTATTCTATTACTGACTCGTTAATCGCGAAGGTTATTCCGTCGATATCATTGATATAGTTTAACAGCAAGGAACTGTCAGAACAAAGCAGCAGCTCAAAAAGGTCCTCCCAAAAAATGTCAGAGACCTGCAGGCGATACCACAGAACACGTCCACTGTCATGAATGATGCACTATCAGAAAATCTATATCACATAAAAGATAAGTATACCCGTGCTCGTAGCCATCCATTGTTTTTGATCCCAGTTGATACTTGTGGAGCTTCAAGCACTCAATTTAGTACAACGGCAATGGCGCTCTTAAATGGCCTACCAGCACACCTCGATCCTTTTCTTACATACTTTTTCTCTTTTGTCGATGGTATTGTTCTCCTAGATCTATGTGATCTTTGACACGTGTAATATTCTTCTTCTTTTATGTTATTTTTCTTTATATTGTATATTTATGTATACTCTGTTTTTTTATTATTTTGTACATTGGAACGTCGGTTCTGTGAAATAAATAAATAGAATAAATAAAATGATAAACGTCATAGAATCCACAGATGAGATTCTTCATAACAAACTGTCGGTATTCTCCTGTATGTGTTTACGTAGAAAAATATTATTAATTAAGTTGATTGCCGTTTTAAGGATAGAGCGGATTTTTCCGTTGCCTGTCGGTATTCTCGTGTATGTGTTTACATAAGAGAGCACACAGACTCCGTTTATCTAAGGCTGGGTTACTTGGTCTTTTGTTTTTGTTTCGACCGCATCAAAGCTCCTGGTGTATCTCGTCCAGGATCAGGGCCTGTCGTTACTCTACACACCTGTAGTCGCTCGCTATCTTATCTCACTTGTGCAATCTGGTTCTCGCACTATACCAATCTACCCGTATCTGCGGCCGCACGAACAGCGACACTGCTAATGAAGCTTCACGAGTGCGGGACTAGAGGGGTACAAGCTATTAGCTGATACAGAGTATAGCAACATGAGAGGGTACAAGGTATTAACTAATATAGGGTACAGCAATAATAGAAGGGTTCCGCCGCATTTCGTTGGCATACAATTCGGAAGATAAGCACCCAGTAAGAATCATCTCAGAGAGGCGAGCCCGATGGATCGGTCACATCATGCGCCACAATGGTCTTCTTCACGACATTGTAGAATGGATAGTTGAGGGTAGAAACTGCAGAGGGTGCCCTAGACAGGAGTATTTTGCAACAAGTGTTCAAGGACATGAGTTGTAACTCTTATGCTGAGCTAAAGAGGATTGCAGAGGATCGTAAAGAGTGGAAATCGAGATGCAAAATTTTGTTGCTCCAAATCAATCCACCGGATTGATACTACGAAGAAGAAGAATATATTTAACTGATTTCAAACATACCAACAGTACAATAAAGTTATAATATGAGACTACAAAACCCATGGAAAGCTCGTGACCGCTATATACGCCATCCACGGTGAATGTACTAAAGATTTTTTTAAATTTTAAATTCCACAATTTTTTTTCACCAGACCTTTTCCTGTTTCCGAGAATGAAAAAAAAACTAAAAAGGAATCGTTTTGGTGATGTTTAGGTAGAAAAAATCACAAAGCAAAGGACACTGGACGATATCAAAGACGAAAAGTTCTAGAGATGTTTCAAATGGTGGAAAAAATATTTGACAAGAGCATAGCATCTCGTGGAGAATGCTTTGAAGGCGACTGAAGGAATTTTGTGAAAAAAACTTCAATATTTAAAAAAAATACATACATGGTTTATTATCACGGTAATGTGCATTACTGAAAAAACAGATTTATTGATTTGACCTGTACAATTGCTGAAACCTGAAAACTATATAAAAAAACTTGCGACCGGTTATTTATTTTATTTTATTTTATTCACGGCCTAGGCCAATACATACGGTTTTAAAATAGAAAATACAATAAATGAAATGGTAAAACAGAACAATATAATAGCTAAGACAATACATTTAGACAAAACATGAACATGAGTAAAAAAAACAGACCTAGTACATTAGTAGAGGGATCTGCGAAATGCTGGAAGGTCCACGCCGAAAAAGTCCAAGTCACTAGAGGAGTTAACCAGTCTACACATTCTTAACATAGGAGAATAGAATCCGTAGTTGGTTTTGGATGTGCTTACATGTAGCAGGTCACTGCCTCTAGTGAACCGGGAGGGAACATTGAACGTAATTTCCTGCAATAATGTCGAGTCATCGATTATGGAGTTCAAGCAAGTCAGTCACTGTTCTACGTCTCTCCAATGTAGATACATTAAGTCGCCTCTCTATATATTCATAGGAGTAGCTACCTCTCTCAAGGCCGATCAGTCGTGGTTATGTTAAAAAGGCAGACTGCTGTACACATTTCTTGAGCAGTTTTACCGCACTTCTATGGATAGTCATGTCAAAATTAAATCATCCGCATTACTATAAAATGGATAGTCGTGAATAATGAAAGTACGAGTAATAAGCATTTTCTGTATAAAAATATATTAATTGACCGGCAATGGCGCTCCTAAATGGCCTACCAGCACACTTCAATCCTTTCCTTAAATCATTTTCCTCTTTTGTCGATGGTATTGTTCTCCTCTAGATCTCTGTGATCTTTGACACGTGTCACCTTCTTCTTCTTCTATGTTTGTTTTTTCTATGTATTGTATGTACGTAAGTATATGTTTCTTATTCTTTATTATTAAATGTACCTTGGAACTGAGGTTCTGTTAAATAAATAAATATACTATAAACACTTATATAGATTTATTTATTTTTCCTCGTATGTGTTGGAAATAGCTAATTAAGGTAGTACTTGATGTACAACTTCACTAATGAAGATTCTTGACTTCAGGTGCTATAAAAATAGAGAAAAGCAAGGTATTATTAGAATGGAAAGCAATTAGCCGCGCGGGTATACCTTAGTAGCATGAGCTTCTGCTTACCGAACAGAAGGTCGTGGGCTTTATCCACGACAAAGATTACTTAAAAAATACGATTTCCAATCTCTAAAAATACCCCATTTTGTGTGAATTTGATCCCTCACCCGTAAAATGCCAGATCATAATCTATTAATTCAAATTGGTGTTAGACGACAGTTGTCACGTGAACACCACACATTCATAGTCTTCTTCTTCTTCGTGTCAGCGTCGTCAAATTATTTCTAACCAGTATCTGGCAACACCGATAGCCCTAATATTAGTTCTTGAGGTGTGCAGCTTGTTGAACATATGGAGCAGGATTTTAGGTGTGAGGCGGTCTGCAGGTCTCCACAGTCGCACAATAATGACTCTTCCTGGCGAAGCATTCCCCACCGCTCGAGGTTGTCCTTTGTTCTACCAACCCTGGATCTTAATCCGTTCACGGATTTCCAGGTACGCCAGTCAAGGTTCTTGCCAGTTGGGAGGCCTTCATTTGGAATAATGAAATCCTCTGATGCGACTTGTTGCCAGAGCTGGAGTCTCTCATTTTCAGGGCCGGATGTGAGAGGTTGAGTGACTCTCAGAATGCTGCTAATTATGTAATAAATAAACGATGCGTAAATGTCGTGATATAATCTATGACGTTGAGGATTACATTTTATAAACAGCGTTTTAGTCATACGCTTAGTAAGCGTCATATAATCCGCAGATGATATTTCTGCATCACTATCACCATCTCTCGGTATTCTCCTGTATATGCTTACATAAAAAAAGAGCTCTTGAATGGGTTTCAAGATGAGGTGACCTCAACCTCGTCAGTTTCAACATTTCCGAAACCCAATCATGTACTTTCTCCACCAAGAAGACTGCTATGGATCCTGTATCTTTCAACGGTTGTTCTCTTCCAAAAGCAAGCTCCATCAACATTCTCGGACTATCAATCTCGAATAATATCAAATATTATGAGTCAACTAACCATAAAGCCGGTCTCGCTTCCAAAAAACTAGGTGTATTATATAGATCAATGAGAACAACGATAAACAACTAATTCTCTATATAAAGGACAAATCCGACCTATCCTTGAATACCTTTGGGTTTCAGCCCCAAAATACCTTCTAAACTTAATTGACTCAGTTCAAAGAAGAGCAATTCGTTTTATAAACAATAAACACTCTTACGTCTAACCTGCAATCGATGGAACACAGGCTTAAGATTGGTTCACTTAATCTTTTCTACCGTTATTACCACATTGTTCTTCTGAACTTTTATAAATAATTCCACCTTTACCCACTTACAACCGACAAACTCGTCTTACACTTGCCAAACATCAATGCATGGTAAATGTGTGTCGACCAATAACTGGCAGTTTTCAAAATACCTTCCTTAATGCCCTGCTAAGCTCTGGAATACTCTTCCAGCATCTGTGTTTCTTCTTTCATACAATCTGCATCTCTTCAAAAAACAGATAATTAAAAATATACACTTGCAATCTCCCCAACACAAACACAATAAACCTGCTTGCAGCGTCTAGCTAAACGTCATAAAGTTTTTTTTATGTAAACACACACAGGAGAATACCTACTACACACTAATAATAAAAACACTACGGAGAATACTACAGATGGTGATAGTAATTCTGAATTCTCATCTGTGGAATTCTATGATGTTTATCATGGTACATATGGCCAAGTACTGTTTGTGGAGTGTTGATCCGCCATCGTCAGAGACTACAGCCCGAGTTTCACACATCATCCTTTATTATTACAGGAATTTACTATGAATGGGGTGGTCTTCACGGGACGACTTTTGTCTACTACCAATTTTAAGTAATAGGCTATGACTAGCATTTTAAGAGTGAGGGATCAAATTCACACCAACCGGGGGTATTTTAGAGCTCAAAAATCGATTAAAAACCTTTTTTTTTTAATCTCCGTCGCGGTCGAACCCACGATCTTTGGCTTGCAAAGCAAACGCTTTGACCATTGAGCTATACCCGCCGGTGAATTTCACAGCTCTCAACGGTTGTGCTCTCCTGCATGCGATTGTATTTAAAAAATAAACTACAAATATCGTAGCTGGATTTGCAAGAACGAGAAAAATAATAAGATACATTGTTCGTATTGGATTCAGCTCTTATTAGCGATGTGTTGTACATAGAAGCTTTAAGCTATGTAGCTGATCCGAGCTCGTGGCTCGCTTGAGCTGTCTCTTAACGCTTGGCTTGGCTTACGCTCTCTGAGCTGAGAAAAGCCTTCCGCTTCAGGGAAAGCAAGAGACATACACGAGCGGTGGAAAGCCAAAAATAACCGGAAAACTTTAAAAAGGCTTACAGACGCCACCGTGTGACGTGTTTCGTGTTTTATATTGGCATTCCTGAAAAGATTTTACGTTATTTTTCATAAGAGTACAACAACACTTGTGTGCGTATATGCCGACGGGTCTTCTTCGTAGTATCAATCCGGTGGATTGGTTTGCAGCAACATAATCTTGCATCTCGATCTCCATTCCTCTCGGTCCTTCGCAATCTTCTTCAGCTCAGCATAAGAGCTACAACTCATGTCCTCGAACACTTGCTGCAAATTGCCGACGGGTATGGCTCAGCTTACGTAGCATTTGAAAGTCGTGGGCTCGATCCCCGACGGAGATTAAAATAAAAATGATTTTAAACCAATTTTTAAGCTCTATAAATACCGCTTTCATCATCTTCCTCATATCCTCATATTTCGCCGGCAGGTATAGCTTAGTGGTCAAAGCATTTGGTTGCCAAACTGAAGGTCATGGGTTCGATCCGTGAAGGAGATTGAAAAAAAAATAATCGATTTCTAAGTTCTATAAATACCTCCGGTTGGCGTGAATTTGATCCCTCACCCGTAAAATGTCAGTCATAGCCTATTAATTAAAATTGGTGGTAGACGTCCCGAGAAGACCACCCATTCATAGTAAATTCCTGTAATAATAAAGGATGATGCGTGCATCTCTGGCTGTAGTCAATGACGTTGACGGATTAACACTACACATGCAGCGCTTAGCCATATGCATCATGGTAAGCGTCATAGAATTCCACAGATAAGACTTCAGAATTACTATCACCATATGTCAGTATTCTCCTGTATGTGTTCATATCAGCTTGATATAGCTCTTTTAGGCTGATGCCGTAAGGCCTCGAAAAACGAACATTTGTCTCTTATTTTTGTTCGCTCGCCTGACATGCACACCAGTGATGTTAGTTTTATTTATATAATATTACACGGCGTTTGCATACGCCATTTTATTTGTTACGACAGTTGCTCCATTTCATGTTGGTGCAACTGTCATCTTTAATTTTTTTTTTTGCCGCGACCATTGGCGGCGCTGCATGGCACAGTGTTCCGACAGTTGACAGTTAACTCTCGACCGGTATGGCGAAACGCCATACCGGTCGGAAGAGGTAATCAAGTCTTTAATAAAAATAAACGCGAATTGTGCTCCAAAAACAAGTTCTTTGTGTTGTTAATCTGCTCCTGCATCCTTCCTCCACGCGGCCACGTGACGAACCCGCGACTTGTCGTCTTTTTAAAAACGGTGGATATAAAATGGTGTTTACAAAAAAAAAACTTCTATATGTATATTTTTTTTAAATGCGAACGCTATAATACGCACCAATGAAATGGTTGGCTGTATTGCTTTCTTCTTCATTGTGTATAGTATAGAATATATAATATTATGTACATGGTTTCGCGAACCTAGGTTGACCTATCGCTGACATTTAGTATCCAACTGAAAGCTTGTTAGATACACAAGAGATATCGACCCCCTTATCAGGGATCTGCTCCCACTCTGTCGGCATTATCACCCCGCTGATAACACACAAAACATCGATCGATAGCATAGAAACAAATGTAATTAGATGTACTGGACTTGGGTGCCTGAAATATGAAAGGAAATCAAAAATAAATTCTGAAACACGTGTCTGAACTGGGCTAACCTCGCGTGGAATATATCAACATCTTTTTAATATTCAATTTATTATTAAAAAAAAAATCTTTTCCTTCAATTACATTACAAAATATACTATTTTAATTCGTTATTTAAGTACTAACGTTAGTGTGATGATGTAAATGTATTGACACATTTAATGTCAATGACCTCACACTCAGAACAAGTGTCGGAATACTCAGCGCAAATAGTTAGAATTTGTACAACGAAAACCATGTCATAAGTATATCATGGTTGACACACAAATAACACGGCATTATTGTCACAAAGTCAAACGTCCAACATTTCGTATCCGTCCACACCAGCGCTGAATCTGAAGCAATATAACACTAAATATGTCAATATCTTCACTCAAGTTGGTTTCAAACAGTGTTCACTGCGATTCTTTTGTCTTACACGTATCCAGGGTTGAACGATGATCCTTTCAGGCCACACTTGAGGCTCCATGATAGTTGATATATCCCACGCAAGGAAGGCCCAGTTCAAGCACGAGCTCCACGAGTTTGTTTAGAAGAATAATTTGTTGGAGTCGTCTGTTTGATGAGCATCAGAACTTTCTGTTGTTTATCTTTATTACTTTATTTGTCTTAGAACTTAATCATAAAGTACCTTTATTAATATATATATTTTTAATTAATTATGAACTACACATCTATCGTTATATAATGTTAACAATGGTATATATATCCATTAGGTTTCGCGTATCTGCTCGTAACAAGCAAAGGTTGCAAGGCTCGTGGTTCGAATCCCGCGTCTGCCGATATTTTTTCTGAATGAATTCATGCGTATAAAATTTGATGTATAATTGTATGTGTGTATTTAATTACTAAATAGTAGAACATTGACAGGTGGTGATAGTGATGCAGAAATCTCCGTAGATTATATGATGCTTACTATGCAACACATGGCAAAGCGCTGCATGAGAGTGTTGATCCCCAAACATAGACAATAGGCTGACATTCACGCGTCATTCATTTTTAACTGGAATTAACTTTGAACTGATTAATCTCTCATTGAAAGTCCTTCAGTATGTGACTAAGCAGTGCTCAATGTAAATCTCACTAAAACATGTTTATTCATTGACATCCCCGTCTTTAAAAAGAACGAATTTGTCTTTAGCTTTGTCAGGGATCGAACCAACAACGTCGTACTTGTTACTTTTAATCACTAGTCCATATATTTTTCTATGCTATTGCATTTTAGAAGCGAATAATGGAATATGATATTTCAGAAATTTGATTCCAGAAAGAACTTGTATGAGAAAATGCATTTTTTCTTTGCTTTTCAAATATTTCTTCTCTGTGAAACACAATATACTCGTATCAATCATTATAATATTCTTTTTTATGTAAACACATACAGTAGAATACCGACAGATGATGATAGTAATTCTGAAGTTTCATCTGTGGAATTCTATGACGCTTACCATGGTGTATATGGCTAAACGCTGCATGCGGAGTGTTGATCCGCCAACGTCATAGACTACAGACCGAGATTCACGCATCATCCTTTATTATTACAGGAATCTACTATGAATGGGTGGTCTTCACGGGACGTCTACCACCAATTTTAATTAATAGGCTATGACTGACATTTTACGGGTGAGGGATCAAATTCACGCCAACCGGGGGTAATTTAGAGCTCATAAATCGATTAAAAATCATTTTTATTTTAATCTCCGTCGGGGATCGAATCCACGACCCTTAGTTTGCAAAGCAAACGCTTTACCATTGAGCTATGACCGCCGGCAATGTTAAGCTCACGACAAATCTGCCGGTCTTAAGCTCTTGAAGCAATAAAACGTTTCATTTTTTTGTTGCTTAAATTTTCAGCATTCAATTTGAGATTCATTTCAAATATTAAATAATAATATCAGCTTGATATAACTCTTTTAGACTGATGCCGTAAAACCTCCAAAAACGATCTTTTGTCTCTTATTTTTGTTCGCTCGCCTGACATGCACTTCTAATAATGTTAGTTTTAATTATATAATATTACACGGCGTTTAGATACGCCATTTTATTTGTAACGAGAGTTGCTCCATTTCATGTTGGTTCATCTTTCATCTTTAATTTGTTTTTTTGCCGTGATTATCTTGGCGGCGCTGCATGTCACAGTGTTCCGGCAGTCGTCAGTCAAGTCTCGTCCGACCGGCAAAACGTTATGTAGCGGTCGGACGAGGAAATCAACTGCTTATTCAAAATAAATACGAATTGTGCTTCAAAAACAAGTTCTTTTGCTTTGTGATCTGCTTTTGCATCCTTCCTCCACACGGCCACGTTACGAACCCGCGACTCGTCGCCTTCTTAAAGACGGGGGATGTCAACATCTTTAACTATAATATATATAAACTATGTAGGTTTATACACAGGAACCAAGATATATTTTCTAGAGAATTCGAGTCACTTGTGTGATATCAATCCATCGCATTTGTCAAGCTTTCTCTGGACCCTTGAAATATATCTGATCCATTTGTCCGGCGTTGGGTCTATATCGATTACTCTATTGTTCTAGAACAGTCACCCAACCATTTATTAAAGCTCTACGTGATGTTTTACGTTTCGAGGATCGCTTTTGTGGTGGCGATATGGCTCCTATTATTTGTATGTTCTGCCTTCTTTTTACTTTGCAGGGCGCCATTTTCCAGTGGTAAGAGCGTTTGTTTGTCCTTCAGACGCAAGTCATCATCAGCCTGTGTCCGTCCACTGTTGAACTTAGGCCTCCCGCATGAGTCTAAGACGCAAGTAATGACTCCTAACTAAAGTCTGCCATTATGCAGAATCCATTTCCCAACCTTACCATTTCCTTATCCATTCCCACGTATTTCGTGGTTGGCAACGTGTTACCAAAGAAGGCAATTCGAGACTCGCTGTAGTATACTAACTTCGCAGCCTTAGACTGAGGTCTAGAGCAAATATGACAAATGGTGAAAACCCTCCCTGTCCCGTCCCTTTTTTGGAGACCCAGAAGGGGAGCCGTTACTGGACGCATGCAAAAAGCTTCTTGTTAGAGAGTGGCTGAACACCTTCCCGTGATTCTAGGTGCATCAGTTAGACCTCAGTCTAAGGCTGCGAAGTTAGTATACTACAGCGAGTCTTGAATTGTCTTCTTTGGTAACACGTTACTAACCACGAAATACGTGAGAATGGATAAGGAAATGGGTAAGCTTGGGAAATGGCCGTACTCAACGTGATATAATACCATCTTAAAACATGGTGTTATTTCATTAGTCCATGTCCGGTCCCTCAATTAAAGCATATGGAGATATCACGACCGCCGCCATAAAGCTTTGTCAGCCGCCTTGGTCCTCACCTCGTTCCATGTCAGCTCCACCTCCCGCAGCTCCGCCAAGTACATTATATATAGAGTTCCCGACGTTCTACCAGAACGGCAAAAGCCCGGAGGCCTGAAGAAAAGGCAGCTGTAGTTAATGCTTTCCTGCGGCATCATCAGGACATGTCCCAACCAGGTCCATCTTCGCCTTTTGACACACTATAGTATGCAAGCTTCATCCGCTCTCTCACCTCCTCATTCCTTACAAAATCAAACCATCACAATCGTAGTATTCTAAGCAGACACCTGTTTTCGAAAACCATTATTCGGCTGCATTGGCTTTTGGTCAGATGCCAAGATTAGCAGCCGTAAAGAAGAATGGGAATGATGCAGGCGCTGTATATATGGCATTTAGTTTTGGTCGAGTAAAGCTGCGAGTCCCAGATATTGCGCATGGAATTGAAAAACAAACGATTTCATTCCATAAAACATGGTACGAAGTGTTTATCTATTTAATAATTGAGATAACGAGGACATGAGTTGTAGCTCTTATGCTGAGCTGAACAGGATTGTAGAGGATCGAGAGGAGTGGATATCGAGATGCAAAGTTTTTGTTGCTGCAAACCAATCCACTGGATTGATACTACAAAGAAGAATTGATATATATATCAAAGTTAATGCTAAAAATTTAAATAACGATTTATAATATGTAGCTTTAGTAATTAATGTTTTAACCACTGGACCACGGCGTCTTTTCCCATCGAATAAAATATAATAAAACATACAATAACTTCAAAACCATCACAAAAAGAAAGAATGAATGTACAACAACAAAAAAGTATTTGATGTATTCGCTCATTGACTTGTGGAAATGTGCTTACGAAAAGCGTGAAGAAGAAAAAAAAGCCGCAAACCAATTTGTAAACATTACACGTCAATGACAGCTGCCGTCCTGGCAAGAATGGCAGGTCAGAAAAAATATCTGACAGGAAAAAAAACCCGACAAAAAACCTTAATACCTGTCAAGTGTTTGCTGAAAATCGAATAAATGCGTATTGTAAAGGGAAAAGGGTGCGAATACCAAATCAAATACTTTTTCGCGATACTTTTGTAGTGATTTTATTTTTACGCATTTTTTTATGTAAACACATACAAGAGAATATGTGGAGAGACTGCGTCACGAACAATGAGGCTCTCAGGATAATCAAGGAAGACGGGCACCTATTAATAACCATCTCAGAGAAGCGAGCCCGATGGATCGGTCACGTCATGCCCCCCGATGGTCTTCTTTACGTCATTGTGGAGGGGATGGTTGAAGGTAGAAACTGTAGAGGGCGTCCTAGACGGGAGTATTTGCAGCAAGTGTTCGAGGACATGAGTTGCAGCTCTTATGCTGAGCTGAAGAGGGTTGCAGAGGACTGAGAGGAATTAAGATCGAGATGCAAGATTCTGTTGCTGCAAACCAATCCACCGGATTGATACTACGAAGAAGACAGGAGAATACCGACAGATGGTGATAGTAATTCTGATGAGTTTATTTTAAGTTAAAAGACTGACAAAATTCGGTCTTCTGTGCGGGGTTCAAAAAATGGTATTTATTCGACGGTTCCCGGATAGAGAGTGTGAGACGGCGATAGGAAGTTACTGCATCGAGCACTCATAGCGGCCATCTGGCGAACTATGACGCGCCACATAAAACTCGAAATCAAATTAGAAATTGGCGCCTGTAAGCGCCGCGTCTTATATTTATTTAAATTTAAAACTTGGACATATTTATATATGCGTGTCAGATGAGCGAACAAAAATAAGAGACGAAAGATCGAATGACTTTTTTTTATGTAAACACATATAGGAGAATACCGACAGATAATGATTCTGAAGTCTCATGTGTGGAATTCTATGACGCTTATCATAGTGCATAGGCTAAGCACTGCATATGGAATTTTGATCCGCCAACGTCATAAACTACAGCCCGAGAGTCGCGTATCATCCTTATTATTACAGGAATTTACTATGAATGGGTGGTCTTAACGGGATGACTTTCGTCTATGACTGGCATTTTACGGGTAAAGGATCAAAGTCACACCAACCGAGGATATTTAAGAGCTCAGAAATCGATTAAATATCTTTTTTTTTAATCACATATATTGTCAAACACCCACCCTACAGCCCGGACTTAGCCCCAAAATACTACCATCTCTTCCCTGACATGAAGAAACACGTGGGTGGAACGCATTTCGGCGTCAGAGAAGAGCTGGAAGAAGCGGTTCTCAGGTATCTGCGTGGCTTGGGGGCAGATTTTTTTGACTCGGGCATTCAAAAGCTCGTATACCGCATGCAAAAATGCATTGACCTCAGTGGCGACCATTTAGAAAAGTAGGTAAATGTCTGAACTTTCCAAAAATGTACGCATTTATAACTGTGAAAAATCACTGGAAACCTTATTTTACAGATAACCCTCGTATCACACGTTTTGCCTCAATCAACCAAAAGCTTGAACCTACTTTTAGTGTATTTAAAAAGTAGTATTTGTATATAAAGCCCGATTCTAATAAATATAATTTATTTTAGTTAATTACTCAGAGATCGTGCTACATTATAGTGAGTATAGTGTCTAATGATGTTGGCGGATCAACACTTTATCATCTCGATATATCTCCCCAGCATGAATAGATAAGAAGTTGTAGAACAATAGCATCTCATTTCTATCTAATACTTTCTTTAGTTGTGGATAGGATATTATGTTTTACCTTTAAATAACATACTTGTATAACAAATAACAAAGGACCTATTGACTCATAAAAACAGGTTACAAGACAGCGATACATAATTTTTTTATTTAATAATATTTTAAATGTGTATCTTTTTACTTTAAAAGAAAATATTAGGTTGTATAGAAAACCAACAATCTCAGTGTCGGAACATCAGCCGTTCACGATGGAAGTCCCATTATTTGTCAAGCCAAGTGCGAATTGTAGTCTGTCATGCGATGAAGGTTGCTCCGATTAAAATGAGCAGGCGGGTATAGCTCAGTGGTTAAATCGTTTGCTTGGCAAGCCGAAGGTAGTGGGTTCAATCCCCAACGGAGATTAAAAAAAAATCAATCAATTTTTCAGTTCTAAAATCAGTGTGAATTTGTAACGTTGGTGTGAGATTTGATCCCTCACTCGTAAATACCAGTCATAGCCTATTAATCGAAATTTGTAATAGGTGAAAGTTGTCCAAGAAGACCACCTATTCTTAGTACATTCCTGTAATAATAAGGATGATGCTTGTTATTTTACTTTATTTTATTAAACCTGCCACCGTTACGCGGGTCGTTGTTTGGCTATTTCTGTCAAAAAATGACATTTTTCATTCGGAAAAACATCACACGGCGAGGACCCAACTGTAATATTTGCTTAGCCCATCGTATTACAGGGTCCATTGAGCTGTGTTGATGTTAGGGAAAAAGGTAGAGAAGAACTGAAAATACAATATCTGACGCATGTACTTACATTCGAGCACCTTCGAGTATTGATCTAAAGATTCTAAAGGGACTAAAGAAAGAATCACTTTTATATTGACATCTTTCAGTAGTGCTCCGCCCGCTTGAATTATCCAAGTGGACGTCGATTATTATCAACACTATCCAGTCCGATTACGATACACAACTTGTGTGTAATCACCAGGCGTTAAAGGTGGGTCACACAACATGTGTGCGATCGTTACACCAACGCTTAGTTACCGACTATACACAGCTTGTGTTATGTTCTTAAGTGGCCGATCACACAACATATAAGTGTTGTTTTTATTTTCGACCATAATTCAAAGATGTCGAGCCTTTTCAGTGAGGGTCATATTTAATTTTATTTGAACACATGACGATAAAAAATCTGAGCAATAATTTTGTGTAAAAAAAAATTATGTGAGATTAGACTTTATCTCGCTTGTTATAATTATTATTTTTAAATTGGGCAAACGTTGATCGTTTTTCTCGATCAATATTTCGATTGTATGCATTTAAATTTTATATATTTGTTAGCAAATTAAGTTTTCCCCAAAAATATATTTTTTTGCAATATATTTTTGGTTAGAATTAGTCTCTGATGCTTTGTCCGATATTCCCTCAGACGCCGAGGAGATCCTGACTGAGAAGAGGAATAAATTTATGCGAATTTTTTTGTAAGCAATTCTTTCAAAAAAACAGTCGGCCTCCGGCGTAAGTTTAATCGCGTAACGCGCGGACTGGATAGTGTTTATAAGCTAAGATCCTAAAGAGTTTGCCACTGTTAATCGCTAATGGTATAGCTATGAATCCGAAACAAAGATATATATGAAGAAGAACTCAAGTAGTGGAGGCTACACAACGAATGGCACACTCAAGTGGCAATTTGACAATCTGTCAAAGAAATGACGGTTGATATGAAAGAAAAGTGTTGAAGTGACGTTCAAGAACTTGAAAACCGACTCCCAGCAAGATGTATTGACGACATCACAGGAATAGCTTGAGTAGCCTGGGTGCGTAGTCTGTTCTTCCACTGTTGAACATAGGCCTCCAGCATGAATTGCATCCTTCTCGATCCTCCACTCTGCATTCAGGCTACTCCCACTATTTTTCGGATGTCGTTAGTTTATCTTGTTTGCCAGTTCTTAGACGCTTTTCTTCCCCATTGACCGTCTTCTCTTTGACAAATATGTCACATTGCCACTTGATGTGCCTATTTTAAAATAGTTTCCACTGCTTGAGTTCTTCTTCGAACATCCTCGTTTTAGATTCTATCTTTTACAGACACACTCCATGGATCACCCCATACCACATTGTGTGACCTTCATTTAATGTGTAAGAATTGCTGTTAGATTCCACGTCTCTGCGCCATAAGTTAATACTGGGAGGACGCATTGGTTAAGCACCTTACTTTTAAGACATTGCGGAATTTTTGCTTTGAAGATGTACCTAAATTTTCCAAATGCTGCCCATCTCAATTGTATACGCATGTCAATTTCTTTCTAAAAGTTATTTTGTTCTAGTTGGATTACTTGTTGTGAGAATATATTATATTGTTTCAATCAATCTGGTAATTCCTTATAGGATATTTTGATAAGTCTATATGTAGTCTGTTAATAACGTCATGTAGTCTTACATTCCTTTGTCAATTACATTCTAGCTTCATCTTTGTGTTGTCTCTATTAAGCCCTAACCTGGCCATTCTAGAATCCCTTCAACAAGTTGATTTTGTTCGCAAACTAATTCCCCCTACCCTTTGGACACAACGCCCTAGAAATACCAACAAAACTATAACCAGCCTCACTGCAAAATACAGTAAATGAACAACTGATACACTTACACGTGGCATATGTGATGATAAATCTGCAATTTAAGATTCATATTTAATAAGTTTAACTCATACTTCTCATATCCTCCTCTCTGAATTTGATATCGATTTACTGGATGACAGGATGCAGGATCAGGTTCATAATACAAATAACTTGTTTTCGTTTCATAATTCGCGTTTATTTGTCAAACACTAGCTTTTTCGTCCACCCGAGCTCCAACTGACGGCGCGCTCTGACATCTGTCGCCGCCAATAGTCGCGGCAGACAAGCGAATTAAAGATGACAGTGGCCAACATGAAATGGACCAACTGTCATAACAAATAAAATGGCGTATGCAAATACCGTGTATTATTATATAACTAAAACTAACATTATTAGATATGAATTTCAGGCCTAAAGGAGTTATATCAACCTGATATCTCTTTCGATATATTGTGACATCCCCCAACATTAAAAAGGCGACTACAGTCACGGGTTCGTCATCGCCTCTTAGCTTACTAGTAAAAATATATTTATTTTTCACACTTGTAGAAATGCTTTAAAAAAATTAAAATACTCTCCTCTTTCATCAATATGCTTGCAGAGATGAATCTGCTACACCTCAAAGGCACCCTGAAAATCTTTCGGTGTGGTAAGCACAAAAATTTTAAGACTAAGCCATACCCTGCGGCAACTATTTCACATAAAATAAAAATTGTAATATATTCATACATGGTGTGTTTCAAATTAGAGCTGTATTATTAAATGGGTGAGAGTGTTATTTATATTCGAAGCTGTCAAGTAAACTTGCCGGATAGACATTATTATCCAAAGTTGCGTTAATTATTACCGTAACTTGTTTTGTTTTAACGGAAGGGTAACTTTAAAACCGTTCACCGTTAACCGTTAAACCGTAATACCAAATCAAGAGGAATTTTAAGCTAACATAAAACCTGAACTGTAAGCCGGACTTGAAACTAAGTAAACTTTGAAACAATTCATCATTTAAGTTTTAATTATTTGCATATATCAATTTACGCAAAACATCGCAGTTGATTTTGTATCTACTTGTTCGAGGTTTGCGTGCATGAAAAGGTTTTAAACGTATTCCACCCAACACTCACATAAAAATCACCCATCGTTCTCGCATACAGCGTTTAAATACATAGATTGAGCGACATCCATTGTTTTTGATTCTAGTTGATGCTTGTAGAGCTTCAAGCACTCAATTTGGTACAACGGCAATGGCGCTCCTAAATGGCCTACCAGCACACCTCGATCTTTTTCTTACATCTTTTACCTCTTTTGTTGATGGTATTGTTCTCCTAGATTTCTATGACCTTTAACAAGTGTCATCTTCTTCTTCTTTTATGTTATTTTTGTATTTCATTATCTGTTGTATGTATTGTATATTTATGTATGCTCTGTTTCTCATTTTGTATCTTGGAACTTCGGTTCTGTGTAATAAATAAATAAATAAATAAAGTGACTCGGCCCTATCGGGCATGCAGACTCTGTAGCCAGTAAAAAAAATATATGCTTTCACATTTTTTTTCTTATATATTCGGTGACACAATTATGATCTATCTGTCCAGATATGGAAGAAAAAAGGTAGGAAAAAATATGGATATGACCTAGATTTTTTTTTATCATATCAGCTTTATATTTGGACCATATGTACATTTCACAGTTCAGGAAGCTCAAATTGTCTATGCATTGTCCCAGAACACCTGTATTCCGTAGGTCCACATGGCAACATATAATAGATGATTCTCGGAAGCCTCTAGGACAAGAGCCCGCGAACTTGTATGGACTGCGGCTGTAGTACCAAAAAATATTTGAGTGTTCAATAATCAGATTTTTTTTAACGATACCTGGTAATGAACCCGACAATCCCAAGTCCTGTACATTTTTTTATCCTTAAAATGTGGCTCGTCTTAACTGGGAGCAAGTATAGACTTTAGATTTGATTTAATATATTTTTTTAAATCAGGCTTGGTCGAGTATCGAACCCACGGCGTCTGACTGACAAGCAAACGCTTTTACCATTGGATTATGTCGCCGGGCAAGACTTAGAGTCACTAATTAATATAATACATTGAAGTTACTGGAACGATGTCATACTAAGTACCTTCATAGAAGTACTCATCGGTGCTGACATGTAAGTTAACTGAAAATTGCCTTCCCTGTATGTAAAAGGTTCTATTAGATTGTTTATGAAACAATTTTGTTTTAAACAATAATTAACACTTGAAAGGTTATAAGCCAGCATTTCATCGGGTATGGCTTAGTTATTTAAGGGTTTACTTAACAAATCGAAAGTCCTGGGTTCGATTACAGACGGAGATAAAAAAAAATTCAGACAAAAATGGCGGTCGAAATTAGAAATAAAATGAGAAGTTCACCACACACTGCTCTACCTAAAAGCCACAACTCTTCCGTATACCGGTATTTACTTGACAAGCCAAAGGTCGTAGGTTCGATCCTCGACGAAGATTAAAAAAAAAAAATTTTTAATCGATTTCTAAGCTCTAAAATAACCTCGGTTAGTATGAATTTGATCCCTCACCCGTAAAATGGCAGTCAAAGCATATTTATCAATATTGGTGATAGACGTAAGTCTTCCAGTGAACACCATCCATTTTTGTGAATTCCTGTAATAATTGGATGATTATTTCGATTTTTTCGATAGATATTTCTTGGTGGAATTCCATAATATGAGATATAAAATAAAAGATTCTTTAGAATTTATTCCACATATATTTAATTTTTTTGACGACATGTTTCAGCCAGGTTGGATGGCTGAAACATGTCGTGAAAAAATATATATGTGGAATAAATTCTACAGAATATTTTATGTTATATCTGATAATTGGATGATGACTGTAGTCTCCGACTTTCAACACTCATGATAAGAGTTAAAGAATCCACAGATGAGCCATCACTATCACCATCTGTCGGTTTTCTCCTGTATGTGCTTACATAAAAAAGTATATTCACAGAGTGTACTCGGTGGAGCTCTGGGAGGCAGAGTTGACATGGAAAGAGACGAGGACCATTGCGACTGACTGAGCTTTGTAGCGGCAGTTTGTGACGACCAAATTCCCCAGCAAGGGAAGCGGTAATGGATGATTTACGAGCACCTCGTCATTTTTCACAAAGCCGAGCCATCGTACTCTCAGTATCCTAGGCAGATATCTGTTTTCTAAACGCATTATACAGCTGCATTAGTGAGATGCCAAGATTCACAGCTATTAACCCTTTCGTTCCGGCTCGGTGGAATACAAAATATACTGTTAACACGGCGTGAATTTTTCAAATCATTTTTTTTTTATTAAAAGTAGTATTTGAAGCATAAATTTACTTATTTGACATATTTTAATATATCACATTGTTTTTTGTATCTTTTAACTATCTGACGATGCATAAAAAAACTATTACATTTAACAAACGTTCATCATGTAACTCCATACATGTGGTGGCATTGACACATGTGGTTTACAGAAAAATCGCTCCTGTGACGAAACCTCACGATATTTATTTACATGCTTTACAGATTCCTCTAAAGAATACATGTAGGTTGATAAAGGAAATGACTGCACTTCCATTTTCCTACCGTAGATGTCACAATGAGTACTGAAAGTAGCAAAACGGAATCTTTGACGGCATATGCCGACAACCGATGCGAAAGAGTTAAGAAAAATGGAGTCGATGCAGGCTCTGTACAGATGGCATTTTCACATTCAGGCAACACTTATCCGGCAAAGATGCGTTAGAACTATTTCAAATTAATATGTTACGTTATGTAAGGTGTGAAGTCACTTAACACTTTATAATTTATTGCTAACAAAGATCATCGAATGAATATAACACATTCTTAATATAGATATATTATATAACATAATAGAAGAATTTCATGTAAGACTATACATTTCTGTCTCCATATCTCATTAATATATTGTTTGCGGGAGACGTATTAATACGTTTTTTTAGTCTGGTGCTCAAATGCAGGAAACGTAGTAATACGTTTCTTACTCTCTGGTGTTGGACGTCGGGTAACGTAATAATACGTGTTGCGTAATAACGGATTTGGTTGCTAAATCGTATATATTACTTCAAACTACACATTTCACTCAGAAATTTGTAATTATTATGCTTTAGTTTTAATTTATTAATAAATTATGAAAAGAAAATAAAATGTCTAAAAATATACAATTTTTTATGTGCTCGAAGAAACCTTGACGCAAATCCCGTTGGCTTGATTTTTTTTGAACCTTCAATGCGCAATAATTGCTTTCAACTTGTACGGAGAATTGGGGTTCTTTCTACCTGACAAAGGGATGAATGGTAGAAATGTTTTGTTCATATTTCTACAAAATATTTTTGTTTATGTGAAGTGTTACTTTAAAGGACGTTTTTTTTGTGTTTGTTTACCATCATTTTATCATTGATGCACATTAAGGGAAACTACATTTAAAATTTCACTAAATTATCGCGAATATTTCAAAAGTTATAGACTTTTAAAAATTCTAAAAAAACTCGCCCGCGAACCCAAAAATCACCCGCGCCAGGCTGCAATCGGCATAAAACAATGCCCGTAAACAATGTGTTAAGTATTAAACTTAGCAAAAACTAATGTAGTACTGATTTGTAATGTTTTTTAAGTTGATTTTTTTGTTTATTAAACATTTTTCTCTAAGAGCATTAGTTTTTTAGTTATTAACGAAAAGCTAAAAAAAATATGATCCCCTTATGTTGTATAATTGCCACGCTTAAGTACTTTTAGTATATTTTAAATGTATATAGACCATATAGATCACGTCGGTATTTCAACGATAAACAACTTATTCTTCTATATAAAAGACAAATCCTACCTATCCTCGAATACGGCAGTCACCTTTAGATTGGAGCCACAAAATACCTTCTAAACTTATTTGACTCAGTTGAAAGAAGAGTAATTCGTTTAATAAACAATGACACTCTACGTCTAACCTGCAATCAATGGAACACATGCGTAAGATTGGATCACTTAGTTAGTCCACTTTTCTATCATTATTACCACGGTCGCTCTTCGGAAATTAAATAACTAATTCCTCCTGCACACACCCACAACCAGCAAACTCGTCTAACACTTGCCGAGCATCGATACACGGTTAATGTGTGCCGGTGAAGAACTGGCAGTTTCCAAAGTTCCTTCCACTGGTAAGCTTTGGATTGCTCTTCCAGTGTCTGTGTTTCCTCCTTCCTACAATCTGGATCTCTTTAAGAAACAGATAAATATAGACTTGCAATCTCCCCAACCCACACACAAACACGAACACAACACAAGTTTCCCACATGCAGCGTCCAGTCTCCCCGGCTAAGCGTCATAGAGTTCACTGGTCTTGATCGGCTGTGCTCTCCTACATGCGATTACATAAAAAAGAGACACTGTTCTCCTCAACTGTGCCTAAAATTGGTATCTATACGCAATTGTGCCAGCGGTTATAGCTCAATGGTCAAAACGATTGCTGGGCAAGCCAAAGGTTGTGGATTCGATCCCCGACGGAGATTGAAAAAAATAAAATTAAATCGATTTCTAACCTCTAAAATATCCCAGATTGTTGTGAATTTGATCCCTCGCCCGTACAGTGCCAGTCAAAGCCTATTAATTTAAAATAAGTGTAGACGAAAGTCATCCCGTAAAGACCACCCATTCATAGCAAATTCTTCTAATAATAAGTATGATGCGTAAATGTCGGGCTTTAGTATATGACGTTGTTGGATCAACACTCCACATGCAGCACTTAACCGTATGTAATATGGTAAGCATCGTAGAATCCACAGATGAAACTTCAGCATCACTATCACCTATTATCTGCCTATTTTCTCCTGTATGTGTTTTCATAAAAAAAAGGAGCGCAGGTATCAGGTAACTAACCACTGGACTGTTTGGTTCTAAATTGCGATTTAATTGAAGAAGAATAAGACCTATCTTATCTGAAGGCTTACTAATCTTTTAATTGCATTTTTTTCTAAGCGTAATCCCGCAAATTAAATGTGCATAAAAGTCATTAAAACTTTTAAAATCAGATTAAAAATATAATCTTCATGGCTTCCATTACTTTGCAGAAATATGACTTTTAACTTCATTTATGAAAGTTATAGCATCAATTCGTTTACGTCCCATGTTCTACAATTTCCGCTCTTTAGTAAGAGCATATTCCAGTGACAATATCACGTCGTAATCGCCGTTCTATTAACTAAAGCCATTATAAATAGTCATATTTCCCAGACTTTTGACCCTTTATTCATTGGAGGAACACAAATACAGGTTGTAAACGACTATACCTATTTGGGACAAGTAATACAACTAGGACGAAGTAAATTCTTAAAAGAAATCGACAGGCATTTACAACTGGCATGGGCAGCATTTGGAAAACTTAGTACATTTTTAAGGCGAAAATTCACAATGTCTTAAAACTAAGGCGTTTAACCAATGCATCTTCCCTGTATTAACTTATGGCGCAGAGACGTGGAATCTAACAGCAAGTCTTACCCATAAAATAAAGGTCACCCAGCGTGCTATGGAGAGATCCGTGCTCGGAGTGTCGCTAAAAGATAGAATCCGAAACGAGGAAATACGCAGAAGAACTCAAGTATTGGATGCTACCCAACGATTAGGCACACTCAAGTGGCAAAGGGCAGGACATATCTGTCGAAGAGACGACGGTCGATGGTGAAGAAAAGTATTGGAATGGCGCCCAAGAATTGGCAAACGATGCATTGGCCGACCCTCTGCAAGATGGACTGACGACATATGAAGAATAATGGGAGTGACCTGGATGCGGAAGGTGGAGGATCGAAGAGGATGGAGACTCATGCGGGAGGCTTACGTTTAACAGTGGACGGATACAGGCTGATGATGAAGCGCCGTTTTCATCAGATCACCGAAGATAAGCAACATTTGCCTAGGACCAAAAATTAGATGAGTCACCGTCTGTTGATAAACACGTATCACTAGTTGGGTTGAGCCGCTCTTTAAGACCAAATGGAGCGTCGGACTAATCATGAATGAAAATGTTAAAGTAAAGTTGACATGTTCATATGTTGCACATAGAAGTTGTAGTGTCCGTAGCATATTATGGGTATTATATAGATAAGAATTTTAGATTTTAACATAGATTGCACTGAGCACTGTTTCACTTGATGGAAGATTGCAGTTTCACGATCAATCAAAGTTACATCAGTTCCAAAGTGCATAAACGCACGTTTTAACTGAATCGTCAACCCTGAATATGACCCCTGCAATGACTGTCGAAATATTGGTACAGAGAAAGTCGCCACACACGGCTGTATCCAAAAGCCACAATGCCAAAGCATGTCCATGTGATCCAGGTATGCAACAGACGATGAGACACTATCTTGTGGAGTGCACCATCCATGAGAACAGGAGACGCATTCTGTGTTGTCGCCTGGAAGTCTACCATTTCTTGGGAGAATTTTCCTAAATTGCTGCTTAGTTCTGACGGTCCTTTGTTGTTAAACATCATCAGGTAAATCGTCAGGGCTACACGAGCGGTTAACGAGGCTGACATGGAAGGCTTCTAAGTTCTTCAACTATTTCTCAGACGTATATTCTAACCTTGCGTGTAACTTACAGGGTACAACACGCAACTATATATTTTTTTCTACATTTTTTTAAGTGAAAAAAATATATATATAAATAAATGCTAAAACAGTGCCTATTGATAAATTAAAAAAAAACATATGCAATGAAATGCAAGACATTACATCAACCACTTTTCGGGCGGTAATGGAAAATTTTCGTTCCATGTTGCAGGAGTGTAAAAATAAACAAGGTTCATACTTGCATAGTGTTATTTTCAAAAAATTAAACCCTAACTTATTGTAGTTAAATTACAATGTACAATGTTTGATTCACACAGCGCATTTATTTTTTTAAAACCGTTTTAAATGTTAAGAAGCTGTTGGTCCATCTTATAATAATTTCTGTATGGTGTCTTTGTTATTTTTGCGAAATAAGAGCTACATCTAATTGTCTCTGGCCGTTCTTCTTCCCGCCATTTTATCGAGTTATCCGCCGGAAGTGGCTGATGAGAAGCCTCCCCGACCGGAAGCGGCGCCATCTTGTCTTTCGAGACGTGCCTCACGAGTTTTCTTTCATGAAAAAATAATAATAAAAAATAAAAAGTTTGAACAAGTTTCGAAAAAATATATTATGACAGGAAATTAATATACGAGTATGTACGAGTACTTTTCACTTTAAGGCAAATAAGATTCCTATTAATATCCTCCTCTCTGTAAAAGAGTGTTACTCCGTCGCGTGGTGGCAGGATTAGGAGCAGATTAATAATACTTTTTCTGAAACACATTGACTTATATATTTCAATAAACTTTACATACTTATGGCCCGGACCAAGTCACAGCATTCAAAAGGCCGGGCCAACAGCTATACGACCTTTTTCACGGTCGGTACACGACTGAGCGCGCTCGTGATGGGCTGTCGCCCAGCGCCACAAGCGGGATCTATATAACTAAAGTCACACCCGTGACCGGACTTGTCCAAAATGCCAAAATGGCGACACATACATGTGCGAAGAGCGAACAGAAATAAGAGACGAAACATTGTACGTCGAGGTTTTCGGTAACAGTCAGCAAGGACTATGTCATGCTGATATCACTATACTCAAGAAAAATTAGCATGATTTCTGAGAATTTAACTAAGAAAATTACATTTACTGGAATCCTAGCTTATATAAAAGTTAAATTACTGACATCAGCTTGATAAAGCCTTGCAGCCTGGTGCCAAAAACCTATATATGCGATCTTTCGTCTCTTTTTGTTCGCTCGTCGGACACGTATATGTCGCCATATTAGTTTTTTTTAACAAGTTTGGTCACGGGTGTGACATTAGTTATGTACATGTCTGTCATTGGTGCGCCATTCATTCTGTAGATCGCCACTTGCGGCGCTGGTCGTCACCGATCACGGGCACCCAGTGGTCAGTCAGTTGTCGGGTTGGGATCAGCCCGGTGCTTGAAAGCATGTAACTCCACCCGGGCCCAAAGTTTTTCAAGGTTATCGGGAATATATGCGCTTCTGAGAAAGGCTTTGTGTTGTTCATCTGCTCCCCGCCACCATGCGACCCGATAACTATTTTGGTGACGTGAAGTCGCTCTTCTTCTTCCTTGTCAAAAGGGATGTTATTACTTATACTTATAAAGTAGGTTCAAGGTGTGTTAGTAATTAGGGGAAAAGATTTACAGCACTATTGATAAGAATAAATATCAATTATTTATGTAAGTACTCGTTGGTCCTTTTTTTTCTTTAGTCTAGTAAGACATTGAGGTAAGCCGAGACCTGGGGAACGTCGGGCTATGTCGGTGGACCATTTGATACTAAGAAGCGGCTTAACCCGACCAGGGACTAAGCAGCAGACGGTAACCTATTCTAGTTTTGATCCACCCCAAATGTTGCTTAACTTTACATCTAACAAGTTCCATGCTTACCAACTGTCACAAAAAAATTAAAAAATGGCCGAGCGCCAAGATTAAGTAAAAAACAATGAACATGGTTCCAAAAAGTTCATGGTTCGAATCTCCACGTCTGCCTTTTATTTTCGTCATATAAGATGGCGTTTGCTGTGAATTTGTATGTGTATCAGTTGTACAAAAATCTTGTCATTGCCATTCAGAATGAATCGACAAGCACACTAAAAATTTAGTAACAAATTTAACATTTTTCTAACGCAAAATTTACATAAAACATTATTTTTGTTAGAATACAGTACTCACCGGTAATACGCGGTTTATTGGACGTCTATAAGGAAGTCATGTTTTTTTATTTAACTTAGAAAAACACTAAAATACGGTATTTTACTATTTCTGATCTATTTTTTCGTGTCAGCAACGTGAAATTATTTTTTTCCAGTATCTGATATCAATAGCCCGTGTGTTGCCCAACATTAGGTCTTGGGATGTGAAGCTTGTTGGGCACATGGAGCAGGATCTTAGACGTGAGGCCGTCTGTAGGTCTCCACAGTTGCACGACAGTGAATCTCCGTGCCGAAGCATTCCCCCCCGCTCGAGGTTGTCCTTTGTTCTACCAACTCCGGTTCTTAATCTGTTCAGGGATTTCCAGGTCCGCCAGTGAAGGTTCTTGCCAGTTGGGAGGCCTTCCTTTGGAGTAATGAAATCCTCTGATGCGACTTGTTGCCAGAGCTGTAGTCTCTCATTTTCAGGGCCGGGTGTGAGAGGTTGTGTGGATCTCAGAAAGCTGCTTCGCGACTTCAGTCTGGTTGTTGAGGGTATCTGATTATACAAGCAGTGGGACGGTTGATAATTGCCTTACGCATTTCTTCGGCGCATATGACTTTGCGTCTTATGGTTGGTGGTGCGATACCAGCCAAGGGGTATAGCTTAGAAATGGGTGCTGGTTTGAAGCAGCCTGTGACGACTCTGCATGCATCATTCAGGGCAGTATCCACTTGATTACAATGGACTGATCGACCCCATACTGATGCCGCATATTCTCCGGCTGAGAAACAAAGTGTAAAAATCTGATAATAAGTTACTTTGTTAGGCCTTTTAGGTATGTGTTTCAATGTTATATATGTAATAAATTTTAATGATATTATTTTATATTCTAAAAAAAAAATATGTTATTATGTAAAAAATGTGAAAAAATAATAATATAAATTATGCAACACTTAAATCAAAGATGAATCCCACGCCACACACAAGATCTACCTTTAAGTGGCGTGGAAAGCGAATTTCCAAAAAAATAAACAATAAAAAAAATGTAACATTATTTATTTGGTGAACAGATATTTTTTTAACCAAGTAGATTATATTTAGAAGGTATTTTTGAACTCTAACCTAAATGTGACTGCCGTATTCAAGGAAAGAGGAAATTTATCCTTTATTGAAGATGTTGTTTGTTGGTGAAATACCTCATTGCTCTAAAGACCACGCCTAGTTTTTTGGATGCGAGGCTTAAGACTAAATTTACTCAAAATATTAAATTTATAAATATTAAGTACCTTGTTTTAACATGGATCACAATAAACATTGTTCAATGGCTTTGAAGATTGCAGTTTCGCCCTCAATGAACGCTTCATCAGTTTCAACATGTATAAGCATAGTATGCTCTTGCATTTCGGAACTGTTGAAGTCTTCACTGAAGGCGAAACTGCAATTTTACAGCAAGTGATTAAACGGTGCTCAGTGTGACCCTCGTTGAAACAAAGTAAAATACACTTTGTTTTGCGAGGGGAGACTGTACGAGAACGGAATGGCGTTTTCCGATGCCGCATTTTGTAAATCAGCTCACGGATCGTGTGGAGTATATACTTAAATGGTGTAAGCACATACTTATCATCCAATATACTTGACATTTGGACATGTTTCTCCTTTTAAAATGAATTTTCCGCGTATTAAAGACGCCTAGTATGTAAATAAATAAATAAATAAAAGCCGAGCGAGATCTTCGATCTGAAAACAAAGTTTTATTACATTTTCCATTCGCTGAAGCATTTTACAATTTATCCCATTTGCATGCGGGTATGGCTCAGTGGTTAAAGCGTTTACTTTTCAAGCCGAAAGTCATGGATTCGATCCCCGACGGAGATTTAAAAAAAAAAAAAAAAAACGATTTCTTGTGGTTGATCCCTCACCCATAAAATATCAGTCATAGCCTATTAATCAAAATCAATGATAGACGATAGTCGTCGCGTGAAGACCACTCATTCATGGTGAATTCCTGTTAAATTAAGTAGTTGTCTATGACGTTAGCGGTTCAATACTCTACGTGCATCACTTATGTCATATGCACATTGATAACCGTCATAGAATTCCACAGATGAGACTTCAGAATCACTATAACCATCTGTCGGTATTCTCCTGTGTGTGCTTAAATAAATAAAAAATAGTGCCTGTTTTATTTTACGAAGTCTTTCTTCCGTATCCACTCCACATCTCGCGCATATATAGCCACCACATTTTTTTTGCCACACTGTTAAGTCAGCTACTTTGATCGTCACCTCGTCCTTCATCATCATCATCATCATCATCAGCCTGTGTCCATCCACTGTTGAACGTAGGCCTCCCGCATGAGTCTCCATCCTCTTCGATCCTCCGCCTTCCGCATCCAGGTCACTCCCGCTATTCTTCTTATATCGTCAGTCCATCTTGTAGGGGGTCGGCCAATGCTTCGTTTGCCAGTTCTTGGGCGCCATTCCAATACTTTTCTTCCCCATCGACCGTCGTCTCTTCGACAGATATGTTCTTATATGTTCACCTCGTCCTTAGTTATCATTAAAGCTCTTCGGAGTACTTATTATCACGTGTAATACACACACAAGTTAAGCGACATTGCTAGCGGAACAAAACATGGATGGGCCACCGTCTGTTGCTTACTTTTTTATGTAAGCACATACATGAGAATACCGAAGTATGGTGATATTGATTCAGAAATCTTATCTGTGCATTCTATGATGATTACCATGTTACATATAGCGCTGCATATGAGTATCGATCCGCCAACGTCATAGACTACAGCCCGACATTGACATCATTCATTTACTACCGGAATTCACTATGAAAGAGTGGTGTTCACGGTATGACTTTCGTTTGCCACCAATTTTAATTTTAATTTATATGTTATGACTGTCATTTTGTGGGAGATGAATCAACCGAATGAATCTCCCACCAACCGGAGGTATTTTTACTGATAAACTGACATCCCTCGTCTAATAAAACGACTCCAGATCGCCAGGATCGCCATCGGGACGCGTGGTGGATGGATGGAAGCAGGTCGTCAAATCAAAGAACTCGTCGAGAAGCACATTTGATATTGATTTAACGTAAAAGAAAACTGACAAAATTCGGTCATCTGACCGGGACAGGCAATGCTGTGTATCTCACAAGCCCCGGACTGACGCGGCTAGCAGAAGTGACAGTCACCGCGCCGAATTTAACATAGTGGCCATCTATGGAACTAATTGCTTAATTGGTGACTGTTAAAATAATAATTAAAATAACGCATGCAAACGCCGCGTCTTAAAACTACTTACATCTTAAGCACAGTAACATTTTTATATGTGCGTGTCAGACGAGCGGAAAAAATAAGAGACGAAAGATCGCATACCGAAACTTTTCGAAAACACCCGAAAAGGCTTTATCGAGTTGATATCAAGAGACTTAAAATAATTTTATTTATTTATTTTCTCCGTCGGAGGTCGAACCCACGACTTTTAATAAGGTAAGCAAATACTTGAGCATTAATACACACCCTTTAGCAGATACCCAACGTTACTCAATTTCGGTGATCTAACGAAAACTGCGCTTACAAAGTGTCTTTGGTCATTTTGAGAGTTCCGGCCAGAATCCAGTACAAACAATGCATCTTAGCTTATAAGGCACTCTACAAAACTGCACCGGGCTATTTGACAGAACTGATCAAGCCTTCTGAGATAAGCGCGCGTGGAGAGACACTCAGATCAGCCAAAGCAAATAGAAGCAACCTGCAACCGACGGGAGGTAGTCCTAGCACGGTCCTTGGCAATCGTGCTTTCAGCTACGCGGCACCAATGGCCTGGAACTCGCTACCGGAAAGCATAAGAGAGCTTAAAGCGGAGGCGTCCTTCAGAAGCAGACTCAAGACCCACCTTTTTACTCAGAGACGCAAAGAATACTAATAATTATAATTTGACAATCTACAAAGAAATATTTTTTCCAAAACCAATTAAATTTGTTTCAAATGAATCTTACAATATTTTACCTAACTTTTTATGATGTTAAATTGCGATATCAATACACACGAATAAATGGATTTAGTTCACTGCCAATAGAAACGTTTCTGCGAGCCAAAAATACAATTCAAGTGATTTAAAGTGAGGTTATGATGCCCTGAATATTAAGTGATTCGGTTATTTTTGGTTCGGATGTACGGGCGCCGCGTATCAATATCGATACATTTCAAAGCCTCGTAAAATAAGATTTTAACTCAATTTTCAGTTAACGCAATTTTCCTCGCAGCCATAAATCCATACATCGCAATATGCCCATCGCGCATTTTGCCCTGGCACGCGGCGCAGACGAAAAACATGATATATATATTTTTTTAATTTATACTCAACGCGATATGATTTTATTCATTTTGCAAGAATAAACATCACAAAATAACTTCTAAGGTTTTCACGGCCAGATTTGATATTGCGGCTTTTAGGTTTAGCCGTGTGTGGCAAATTTCTTTTAACCAATATTTCGACCACCATTGCAGGGGTCTTCTTCAGGATTGATGATTTAGTTGTGATTTATTTGTGAGTTTGTATAAGATTATTTTTTTACGAGCGTTATTGATATCTTCATGGCAACTACAATCTCAAGTTTCATTGGACCGGAGATCGTGGGTATGTTCTAAGAATACGTTAGGTATGTTCTAAGAATTGTACCTTCACGAACGTCATGTCGGACTGTGGTCGTCCTTGCTTGTCTGTACAGGTTTTAGAGTATGGCTAGAGGTGAAAGCCATGCTGTTTTCAAAATCAAGCCGTCATCCCTGTTGATGTTGATGGGATGTCTTTTGATTTCAATGGCTTCCCTCACTAGGCGTACATATTTTCTTTGTGTTCGAGCCACGATTTCAGGTTCGAACGAAAACTTATGTCCCGTGTCAGCCAGATACTCTGCTATTGCTGACGCCATTGGTTGGCTTGGTCTGCACGATCTCTCATGTTCGCTTACTCTTTTACCTATAGTTTGCTATGTTTGTCCGATATACACCGTTGGGCAAGCCTTGCTTTGGAGCTTGTACACCCCATCGCTCTCTAAACGAAATTTGTCCTTGACCGGTCTGAGACAGTCCCGGATCTTTGACGACGCCTTATGAATAGTTTTTATCCCAAAGCGTTCTCGGACCCTGGAGATATTGGTTAAAAGAAATTCGCCACACACGGCTAAACCCAAAAGCCACAATATAAACATAACTGTTACTGAAATTATACAAATTTAATATTTTTTAATATACTTTAGTTACGTCGATTTATTTTAGCGACATTAACCCATTGTTAATGGGGTTATTGTTAGATTGGCAAAGTTAGGCAACATCATTCGCGTTAAAAATTTGAATGGCTTACCATGCGTTACTTACCGCATGTCGATGGTTTGATTGAGCCGCTCATCAGAGCCAAATCGTTCAGGCATCTAAAACGTCAATCTAATCACACAATCTCCTTAAAAATACAGGTCAATAAATCAACCAAAATATGCCTCCGATACTACAGCTGCTGTTTCTTCAAATATCCAGAATTTTCATCTACGAGTAGATATAGTCATAGACCATATATGTTCCCAGGTCTATATTTGTGTACAGAAGTGTCTTGTAAAAAGGCGTGGATAATGGTGACTGATAGAACTGAGTAGCGAAAAATTGTAGTGGCCTTATGCAGCAGAAAATGAAATAATATTTGTTTAAGAATATTTATTTTAAACTCGCTTAAAATACTGACGACACTTTTTCTAAGCAATCTCTATTATGCCTCCAAATGAAAAAATGCCAGTCATAGCTTATGAACTAAAAAGGTGGTTAAATACGTATGTATACCGTGTACTTCATCCATTCATAGAGTTTCCCTATAGAAATGAATGCCGAACTGTAGTCTTATAATATATATATATGTACTGACATCGGCATGATATAGCTCTTGCTGACTGGTACCGAAAACCTCGATATATAATCTTTCGTCTCTTATTTCTGTTCGCTCGTCGTACATGTATGTTAGGAGGACTAGTTACATAGATCGTACATGTACGTGTCGCCATATTGGCACTTTTGACAAGTGCGGTCACGGGTGTGACGTTAGTTATATAGATTATATATTAATATGCCGACGTCGTCGAGATCATACAGCTATTGTATTGTGGCCCGGCCTGAATCCTGTGACTAGGTCGAGCCATAAGTTTGTAAAGTTATCGAAATAACAATGACAATGTGCTTAAGAAAAATTCTAAGTGTTATTAATCTGCTCCCCATCCTGCCACCACGCGACTAAAATAACAAGCGCTTAAAGAAAGGAGGATGTTAGTAGATATAAGGACATCAAGAAAAAACATGTCTTTCGCGAGTTTCAAGATGTTAAGCTAGTATCCATTAATTAATATTAAGAAATCTATTATTTGAACAATATATCGAATAAAAATGCGTGAAAAATGCATTTTAATCTATGTGCGTAAATTTCAGCCCGATTCGATGACGTGAAGTGCGTTAATTATCATTTCAAAGATAAATCTTCATGAAATCAAACAAAAAACATTTCAAAATATACTCATAAATATAATGAATCTGAAAAACTAATTTTTACAAGACCTTTTCACTGAAATATGAATAACTTGTATATCAAAAAAATATAACAAGTACATCTTTCATGAATCGCGAGGTGGCGATATTTTTCGGCTCCGAGACACGTTTTATCCCAGTTTTTTTTTTCGGGACCCGTGATATTATTATTACGGGGGCATTATATTACTTCTGTGCCCTGAAAGCTAATCAAAAAGTTTTCAGTTGGTGTGAAATCCCCAGAGGTGAGTCTACCTTTGATTCACAGCCAGCATTACGAAGTTGTATGTAAAACGTGGGCAACGGAATGACGACTTCAGGGTTTCAGGAGATATATACTGAAAAAAACACAACTCACATACGAGTATAAGTATTAGTTTATATTTGCTTGATATATCTCTTTTGGGCTGATGCCGTAAAGCCTCTAAAAACTATATTTTGTCTCTTATTTTTGTTCGCTCGCCTGACATGCACATTTAATGATGTTAGTGTTGAATTGTATAATGTTTCACATGCGCCATTTTATTTGTTGTGACAGTTGCTTCATTTCATGTTGGTGCAATGCTCATCTTTAATTTCCTTTTTTGCCGCTACTGTCTTGGGGCGCTAGTGTCAGAGTGCTTCGCGAGTTGTCAGTTGACTTTTCGACCGGTATGGCGAATGCCAACAAGTTCTTTGTCTTGTTAACCTGCTCCTGCATCCTGTCATACAGTAATTCGATACCCAACTTAGAGAGGAGATATCACAATTTATATATTTTTTGTACTTGTCACAGACGTAAGACCGATATCTAGAGCAATAGATCATTGGGTTTACATATTACTTGATAAACATCAGTAGGCCTCCCGCATAATTGTCCATCTTCTCGATCCTCTGCTCTCCGCATCCAGGCTACTCCTGCTATTTTTCTGATGTCGTCTGTCTATCTTGCAGGAGGTCTGCCAGTTCTTGGGTGGCGCTCCAACATTCGTCATCATCAATCTTTGTCCGTCCAATGTTGAACGTAGGCCTCCCGCATGAGTGTGCATCCTTTTCGATCCTCCGCTTTCCGCATCTACGTTACAGATAGTGATATTGATGTTGTAGTCTCACCTATCGATTCTATGACGCTTACCATATTGGTTAAGTGCTGCACGTGTAGAGTTATTCCGCCAACGTCATAGACTACAGCCCGACATACATGCATCGTCCTTATTATTACGGAAATTCACTATGAATGCGTGGTCTTCACACGATGACTTTATTATATATATTTTTATTAATAGGCTATGACTGGCATTATACGGGTGAAGGATCAAATTCACACTAAACAAGGGTGTTTATAGAGTTATGATAGTATTTTACCGACATTTTAAATAATCCACTAAGTATATACATAATTAGTCTCCATCCTTTCCCATCCTTGGCTATTCTTCTGATTAGTCCGTCTTACAGGGGGTTCGCCAACGCTGTTTGTCAGTTCTTGGGCGCCACTCCAACAATTCTCTTCCCCATCGAATGTCATCATTCCGGCAAATATGTAACATTTCCACTTAAGTGTGTACATTCTTTTAATATCCTTCACTACTTTAATTAAAAGAGTAATTATTCGGGTATCTTCGTTTCGGATCCTATCTTTTAGAGACACTCCTCTAAAGGACCTCTCCACGGCACGCTGGATGACCTTTATTTTATGAGTAAGACTTGCTGTAAGATTCCACGTCTCTGCGCCATGAGTTAATACAGGGAGGATGCATTGGTTATTATTATATTTAGACGTTTCATACGTTTTGATAACACTAATAAGAAACTCACAAAACGTATGTGAAAAAAATAATAATTACATGAATACTTAACAAAATGATTTTAAATATTAAAACACTATCCAGTTCGCCCGTTACGCGATTAAACTTACGCTGGAGGCCGACTGTTTTTTTTTTTAAGAATTGCTAAATCTATCGTCATGTGTACAAATAAAATTAAATATGACCCTCACTGAAAAGGTTTGAGATCTTTGAATTATGGTCGAAAGTAAAAACAATACATATGTTGTGTGATCGGCCGCTAACGTTTGAAAAAACATCACAAGCTGTGTATAGTCGGCCACTAAGCGTTGGCGGAACGATCACACACATGTTGTGTGACCCGCCTTTAACGTCCGGCCTGGTGATTACATACATATTGTGTAATCGGACTGGATAGGGTTAAGCAACTAAATACGTTTCAAATTTATCGATTTTTTCAATCGATAATTCTTGGTGGAATTCCGGAATATCAATTAGAATTAATTTAAAGGCGACCACTTAGGCACCTGACAGAGCTTTGTGATGGTATCTCGTGATGTACATATGCTTCAGTTAGGGGACCGGACATAGAAATGGTGATGATGATGATGATGATGATGATGACATACGCTCCCTAAAATCGTTTTATCATCAAAAAGTCAATTTTGGAATTTTTGATTATTTTTTAAATGGGGATTTTATTGTAATGTTTCAGACATTCTAAACCTGTGACCCATGTGCTGGTGGCGCCACAATGAGCGATGTTGTACAACTGTGGCGCGCGGTGGCGCTCCAAAGCCCTCCAAATGGAGCAAACATGGATACAGAACTTCAACAAGGTCAGTACATTAATATATATGAGAATACTAATACTATATCAACTGCAAGCGGCTATCTATGCACTGAAATGAGTAGAATGTCCACCTAGAAACATATATGTTTAACATCCTCCTCTCTCAAAGCATGATAGAGGGGCGTTATTACGTCACGAGGGGCAGGGTGAAGAGCAGGGCAGCAGACAAAGACTTTCTTGTAGAAGCACACTGATTTTATTTACTTGAAAACATTACAAGCTTTGGGCAACATTCCGCCGGCCACAACGCTAACGTTGTCACGCTTATGGCTCGGGACTGACTGACTGTGTCCACACTACCGTGGGGCGCGTGCTGTCAGCAGCGCCGCCTGGTGGCAAAACTATGTACTAGTGCCAATGTCACCATCTACATAAAGGTGTGGCGAGCTACAAAAATATAAGACGAAAGATCGTTTGTCGAGATTTTCGGTAACAGTAAGCAAGGACTATATCATGCTGATGTCAGTATATAAGATCAAATAATTGTGTCAGCACCCGGCGGCATAGTCCAGTGGTAAAAGCGTTTGTTTTTCATTTACGTCGTCGATTCAAAACCCGACCAAACTTGATTTTCTTAAATTAATTTAATAAAAATCTACCATCCGATCTCCTTGAAGAAACGCTGATGATTGAACACCCAAATATTTCTCTGCTACAACAGACGCAGTCTATGCAAGTTCGCGGGATCTTGCCCTAGTGGCTCCCAGTAACCATCTATGTTTCCATGTAGATCTCCGAAAATACAGGCGTTCTGGGACAAGGCATAGACAATCTGAGCTAATATAACTGTGAAAAAGCATTTTGCGGAGTCCATATGCTCTAAAATATCGATCGGATTTGGTAAAATATGTATAAATTCTGTTTATAACAAGTGTCATTTAAAACATACACTATTAATTTCTCGACTCGGAGTGTGGATCAATTTGTCGCGGACCAGCGCTGAATAATGAAATGGACATGGTTGCAAGAGTTCGTGGCTTGAATCTCAGCGTCTGCCGTTTATTGTTCTCCGTCTGACGAGAGAAATATCAGAAGATGAAGTTTACTTAGAATTTCTATGTGTGTATCAAATATTGAATTAACTACACTTGCTGAACATCCATACACTGTAATGTATATCGACAAATAACTGACAGTTTTCAAAAATACATTTCTATTATAAATTCCACCGGTAAGCTCTGAAATGCTCTTCCAGGATCTGTGTTTCTTACTTCCTACAATCTGGATCTCTTCAAGAAACAGATCAATATACACTTGCAATCTCCAAACCTACGTCCAATTATCCTGACTAAGCGTCATAGAACTCACTGGTCTTGGCTTTGCTATCTTGCCAAGCAGTTTTTAACCCTTTATATGGCAAATACCAAAATTGGTAAGTAAAATGAATTTCCTATTGCTCTCATACAAATGTCAACTTTTGTATTTGAATACGTTTTCGAGAAGGTTCTTTGGTTAATTTATTGTTATGATCCAATGGAATTTACGTTGCTACGTCGAAATCCACGTGTTTAGGCTCACGTCTCAAAATTAACCATTGATCATTGCGTATGTAACCAGGTGATAACGCAAACTTCAAGCAGATTTAACAATTAATTAAACAATCAACGTTCTCAACAACGTAATAAAGAAAAAAAATACGATTCTATAAGCGCAATAGGAAACATAGACCATGTAGCGAGTGGTTAATATATTAGCAAATTTTTATTTGCCGTATAAAGGGTTAAATGATGTTATTGCATCTACACATTTAATAAAGTGCTTGGTCGTCCACAAATGGCATGAGTCATAAAATACGCAGATTAGATCTCTTCATCACTGTCTGAAGGTGGCAGCTACGAGAAATGCTTTAGTATGCACAGTTGATAGTCAAATCACGGACTGGTATGGCTTAGTGGCAAAGCGTTTGCTTACCATATCGATAGTAGTGGGTTCGATCCCAGATGGAGACTTAAAAGAAAAAAATTAAATTAGTGGTAAGCGTTTCGTGAAGACCACTCATTCATAGTGAATTCCTGTAATAATAATTATGATGGGTGAATGTCAGGCTGTAATTCATGACGTTGGCGGATCAACACTCCACATGCAGCACTTAACTATATATAACATGGTGAGCGTCATAGAATCCACAGATTAAACTTCATAATCACTATTACCATCTGGCGGTATTCTCCTGTATACATTTAAAAATAGAAATTCGTTCCGTGAACACAACACATTCATAGTGAATTATTGTAAAAATGGAAGACGCGTGAATGCCGGGCTGTAACCTATGATGCTGTGCGGATCAATATTCAGCGCTAAGCCATACTCAAAAATGGTAAGCGTTATAGAATCCACACGTGAGATTTCTCAATTAACGTCTGTCGGTATTCTCATTCATGCGTTTAAAAAAAAACAATTGTAACGAAGAAGAGTGTGATGATTTATCTTTCTTTTTCCATATCTGATATAAGATGTTATATACATGCGAAAAACTGATGAAGCTCTATTTGAAAGCGAAACTGCGGTTTTCAAGTAATATATGAAATGATTAGTGCTCAACGTGGTCCATTTGTACTTATTATAAGAAGAAAGATAACCACACGGCTCAAATCAAGAAGAAGTTTCCTACAGTGGACAATGGAACCTGAGGCCACCCTGCGGCTGAACATGTGGAGAAGAGCAACTGAGGGGAATACTTGGATTGCTCCGAAAGAGGACGTAGCTCCTGGACACGACCAAGGGTGGAATATATGTTCCCTTAACAGACTTCGGACCGGAGTATACAAGACAAGGACACAAATGAAAGCCTGGCAGTTTTACAGCGGACCGACTGAATGTGACTGCGGCGTGGAGCAGACCCTGTCACACCTTCCGGAGTGTGCGCTGTGTCCGAGTAGCTGCACCCAGGAAGACCTGATGATGGCCAGGAGTAACGCCATCGACGTCGCCCACTTCTAGGCAGACTGGATCTGACCCTATTGCTTCCGACACGATTATATACATAAGAAGATATATAAGAAGATAACAAAGTATGTACATATATTCAATAAATCAAGATAAAATGTGAAATTTCCGTTTGCTTAAATAAAAAAATATACACATTGTTTATCTTAATCAGTTATGTAAGCAAATTAAATAAAAGAAAAACAGTTAAATTTAAAGCGGATTAAACATTTTTTTTAATGTACAAACAAATCAGTTGCTTAATCCATTTATTAAACGAAATAAATCGTTTTGTTCAAACAAAAGGAAGAAAGAAAATTAAATAATTGGATTTTAATACGTCGGCTTTGTAGCACAGTGGGATATTACTTATTTCCATTTCTGCCATATTTAGCTGTATCATATTATTCTCCTTTCAATCTATATCCGATTAATGTTTGATGTATATGGTCACCACGAATTTCCGCTGCACAGTTCAGTCCGACCATAAAAAAAGCTATTTTTTTATGTAATCGCATGCAGGAGAGCACAGCCGGTCAAGATTAGTGCACTCTATGATGCTCAGCCAGGGAGGCTGGACGCTGCATGCGGGAAACGTGTGTTGTGCGTGTTTGTGTGTGGGTTAAGGAGATTGCAAGTGTATATTTATCTGTTTCTTGAAGAGATCCTGATTGTAGGAAGGAGGAAACACAGACGCTGGAAGAGCATTACATAGCTTACTGGTGGCATTAAGAAAAGAACTTTGGAAACTGCCAGTTCTTGGTCGATACACATTGACCGTGTGTGGATGTTCGGCAAGTGTAAGACGAGTTTGTCGGTTGTGGGTGGGTGCAAGAGAAATTAGTTCTTAAGTTCCGAAGAGCAGCGACTGTTGTAATAACGGTAGAAAAGACTAAGCGAACCAATCTTACGCCTATGTTATTGGTTCGATTCCGACTAAGATTCAAACAAACGACACTGCCAAGGACTGGACCATTTAGATAAAGGGCGATTCGAGTGGTTACACCTAAGCCAACCGTTTTTTATTTACCGACGGGTATAGTTCACTGGTCAAAGCGTTTGCTTTGCAATCCAAAGGTCGTGGGTTCGATCTCCGATGGAGATTAAAAAAACATATATTTTTAATCGATTTCTGAGCTCTAAAATACCCCCAGTTGTTGTGAATTTGACCCCTCACCCGTAAAAATCCCAGTCATAGCCTATTAATCAAAATTGGTGGTAGACGAAAGTCGTCCCGCGAAGACCACCCATTCATAGTAAATTCCTGTAATAATTGAAGATGATGCGTGAATCTCGGGCTCTAGTCTATAACGTTGGCGGATCAACACTCCACATGCAGGGCTTAGCCATAAGCGTCATAGAATTCCACAGATGAGACTTCAGAATTACTATCACCATCTATCAGTATTCTCCTGTATGTGCTTACATAAAAAAAAACCCAACCTAACTTCGATGAACCTAACTTAACGTAACCTAACCAGCAACACGCTGATCCCACATGGTCACCCATCCAATCACTGCTTGACAGTATTGACAGTTTATTTATATTATTACTGTTCGCGTCCAATAATCTTTCACTCAATGATTCTTCAATCGAAATTTGAAAAATCGTGGTAGACGAAAGTCGTGCTGTGAGCACCACGCATTCACAGTGCGTATCGTAAAAATTGGCTTATGCGTGAATGCCGGGCTGTAGTGTATAAAATTGACTAATCAACTCCACACTCAAAAGTGCAGTTGTGGTAGACGAAATTCGTCCCGTGAACATCACCCATTTTTAGTGAATTCTTGTAATAATGGGATGATGCGTAAATGTCGGGCTGCAGTCTATGACGTTGGCGGATCAATACTCCATGTGCAGCGCTTAGCCATATGCAGCATGGTAATCGTCATAGAATCCATATTTGAGGCTTTGGCTCTTACTATCACCAACTGTCTGATGATATTCTTCTTCATTCAATTTGAGGTGACCATATGTTCCGACATCAGCATGTTATAGCCCTTGCTGACTGGTACCGAAAACCTCGATACACAATATTTCGTCTCTTATTTCTTTTCTCTTGTCGACATGCATGTGTCGCCATATTGGCATTTGGGACTAGTTATATAGACATCCGCTTGTGGCGCTGAGGGAGAGCCCATCACGAGCGCGGGAGTTGTGTGCCGACCGTCGGCGATATCGCATTGTTAAGGCCCGATCGATCGAGGTGAAAGGAACGCCGTATTACGACCGATTGGGGAAACCAAGTTTTATCGTAAATATATGTCAATGTGAAGTCTTAGGTTTTCACGGCCAGATATGATATTGTGGCTTTTGGGTTTAGCCGTGTGTGGCAAACTTCCTTCAACCGCCATTGCAGGGGTCTTCTTCAGGATTGATGATTTATTTAGTTGTGAGTTGGTTTATTCAGATTATCTTTTTGCGAACGTTGTTGATTTATATCTCCATGGCAACTACATACTCAAGTTTCATTCCGGAGAATCGTGGGTATGCTCTAAGAATACGGTAGGTATGTTCTTAGAATTGTACCTCCACGAACGTCATGTCGGACTGTGGTCGTCCTTGCTTGTCTGTACAGGAGTATGTGCTAGTGGTGCTGTTTTGGGAATCAAGCCGTCATCCCTAACGTCAATAAAAATATTAAAATAGAAATCAATAACGCTCGTAAAACAGATAATCCTGAATAAACCAACTCACAAATAAATAAATCATCAATCCTGAAGAAGATCCCTGCAATGGCGGTCGAAATATTGGTTGAAGGAAGTTCGCCACACACGGCTAAACCCAAAAAGCCACAATATCATAAATCAATGTGCTTCAGAAAAAGTATGTGTTATTAATTTGCCCCTATCCTGCCACCACGCGACGGAATAACAACCTTTGAGAGAGATGAGGATGTAAGGTCTATATATGTAATGGATATAGTTGGACGAATGTGAATTTTTTTACGGTATACGAAAGCGTATAGGACTACGTTTCGGCTGTCAACAGCTCTCCTGCTGGTGAAAATTCGTGACGGTGATCTGTGTCTGCGATAAATGTGCCTATGCGGATAAAAAGTGATGGGGAAGGAAGATAATATTATTTCACGGCGTGTTTTCACGGCCCAACAAGTAGCTGAGGGTCCAAAATAGGGGGGCTCAACCCCCCGAGGGTTGAAAATGTCACGTTCTAAGCCGGTAGGACGCCCCCACCCGTACAACTGTCCTGATCCAGCGATGCACAACTGTTAAATATACTGTTACGTGTTAATTCGGAAGCATCGGGTTAATCACAGCGATCTTCTTTAAATAAATGGATTAACAAATCACCCAAAAATATACCTATACTGCAAAAAAAACCATTGAAACGGAAAACCAGTTCCAAAACTGTATATCAAAATTTCAATGCAGAAATTTTGTTTTCGAAGGCCAGTTGATAACACAAAAATACAAATTAATTGATGCAAATCGGCAAATAAAAACCAGCAGAAAAATACCGACATATGGTGATGGAAACTTTCCTCTGTAGATTATATGACGCTTGACGTTTTTTATATATGCCTTAACGCTGCGTTTGAAGAGTTAATCCTCCAATGTAATAGACTTCCTACATTCACGCATTTATCCATTTTTATAGGGATTCATTAAGAATGCGTGGTATTCACGGAACGATTTTCGTCTACCACCAATTGTAATAAATAGGCTATGACTGGCTGATTTAATTTACACCAACCGGGGCTATTTATAAAATTTTAAATTGATTAACAATATTTTTTATTTAAATCTCCGTCGGGCATCCAGCAATGTCGTAAATTTTCGGCATTCACGCATTCATCCATTTTTCTTCTTTAGCCACGCCATTTCCCATCATCCGGGGTCGGCTCTCCTTGAGCACATTCACCGTGTCTGTCTGTCCTGCGTTGTATTCTCGGTCACTCACAGAGTTTTCAGATCCTTGTCTACAGTTGCAGTCCATGTTGCCTGTGGTCTTCCAGGTCTTCTTCTCAGCGTGGGTATGTTGAGGGCTCTCTTCATCATGTGGTCCTCACCTCTCCGTGTCACATGCCCATACCATCTTAGGCGTTCATCCATTTTTATGTGGAATAATTTATGAATTAATCGAATTCGACCGTTCGCGATTATTTTATAAGCCTTAAAAACGTTCATTAAAAACTAAATAACTTTTGGAATAATTGGATATTTGAATTCACTGAATCGAAGAATATGATTTTGAGGTTGATACTTTTAAATATCTCGGCTCCGTGATATCCTCAGACGCCAAAACTGAATCCGACGTGCAGCATAGAATAAACACAGGATGGCTGAAATGGAGGTCTCTCTCTGGGGGTTTTGTGTGACAGCAAGATTCCAGTTAGAAGCCAAGGTAAAATCTACAAAACTGCTGTAAGGCCAGCTATGCTCTACGGGTCGGAGTGTTGGACCCCGCTGAAACATGACTTGGGAAGGATTCATGTGGCAGAGATGAAGATGCTGAGGTTGGCGGGCGGTGTGACTAGAGTGGACAGAGTTCGAAATGAGCATATTCGTGGTTCATTTCGGGTGGCTCCCATACCTGAAAATATAATGGAAAACCGCCTAAGATGGTAAGGACATGCGACACGGAGAGATAAGGACCACATGGTGAAGAAACTCCTCAACATGCCCACGCTGAGAAGAAGGCTTGGAACACCACAGGCAACGTGGACTGCAACTGTAGACAAGGATCTGAAAGCTCTGGGCTTGACCGAGAATGCAGCGCAGGACAGGCAGACATGGCGAATGCGCACAAGGAGAGCCGACCCCAGATGATGGGAAATGGTGATACTTAAGAAGAAAAAAATAATATGACTTTGAAAAAATACTGAAAGGTTTTCTTTCGCTGTCGAATATTCCTGAAAATCCTTCTACACGAATGTCGCCGGTCGACTTTTCCCCGAGTTATGATTTTTCAGTTATTTAATAAATAATACTTTTCACGGCTAAGGCAACGCTAATACACATATTGTTAGTCACGTGACATGCTGTTGCTGTAGCGACCTTGCCTAGCTACAAAGTCATCAGGACGAAAAAAAAACAGTTACAACGAAAAACAAATCACGTGTCATTTTTTTAACTATTTTTTATTTAAAAACTACTACTAACCTAACTAAGTTATTTCGTTACCGAGACCGATAGATCTCTGTACTCTAAGATCACTGGATAAATCCTTAGGATAGGTTAGGTTAGGTTAGCGAAACAGCCAGTGCACCAGTTGATCCGTGGGCCAAATAATAATTATATTGTACAATAGTTTATAGTAGGAAACAAAGACATCGTAACAGCATTCCAGAGCTTATGGGTGGAATTCAGGAAGAAACTTAAGAAAATGACAGTTCTTTATCGACACACATTAATCGTGTATAGATGTTCGGCATATGTGCCGTGGTAATAACGTCAGAAAAAACTAAGTGAACAAATTTTACAGTAATGTTTCAGTATATATATATAATCGTGTCGGAAACAACAGGGTCAAATCCTTTCTGCCCAGAAGTGGGAGATGTCGATGGCGTTACTCCCGGCCATCATCAGGTCTTCCTGGGTGCTTGGTACTTGGACACAGTGCACACTCCAGAAGGTGTGGCAGGGTCTGCTCCACGCCGCAGTCACATTCAGTCGGTCCGCTGTAAGACTGCCAGGCTTTCATTTGCGTCCTCGTCTTGCATACTCCATTCCGATGTCTGTTAGGGTACCTCGATATATTCCACCCCTGTTCGTGTCCAGGGGCTAGGTCCTTTGTCGGGGCAATCCAAGTATTCCCCTCAATTTCCCCTATGTTTGGGTATCAAAAGATAACCACACGGCTCAAATTAAGAAGTTTCCTACAGTCGACAACGGAACTGGTGATACCTGAGGCCACCCTGCGGCTGATCATGTGGGAGAAACATCGAATAATTACGATAAAAGAAGCGTAAACCTAGCAATAAAATTACATAAAATACCGCAGATGTGCATAACATTATTTTTATCACAAAACTCTGTGTTTGATAAGAAATCTTTCCTAATCTCCCTCATATCTTTATTACTTTCTTTTTACTAAGCATTTTTCTTTTCTCATAAATAAAAAGAGTTTTTTTAAATATTAATGCATGCAGGAGAGCACATTCGATCGTAAACATTGATGTCTTTGGCGCAACAGCTAAGACAGCTTCTCCTGTCCGTGTTTACATAAAAAAACTTCGTTTAAAATTAAACGTATGTATTTTATTTTATTATTATCTTTTTTTCATTTTTCAATACTAAAATATGCTGAAAATGTTGCAAGTAATTTAGTTTTTAACCAACAGATGTCTCAATTTCAATTTATTTTTGTTATTTAACTCGTAAAATTAAAATTGCTTAATTTGACCGCTCGTGATCATTTTATATGCCATCAGCCTGTTTCCGTCCACTGTTGAACGCAAGCCTCCCGCATGAGTCTCCATCCTCTTCGATCCTCCGCCTTCAGCATCCAGGTCACTCCCGCTATTCTTCTTATATCGTCAGTCCATCTTGCACGAGGTCGGCCAATGCTTCGTTTGCCAGTTCTTGGACGACATTCCAATACTTTTCTTCACCATCGACCGTCGTCTCTTCGACAGATATGTCCTGCCCATTTCCACTTGAGTGTGCCTATTCGTTGGGTAGCATCCACTACTTGAGTTATTCTGCGTATTTCCTCGTTTCGGATTCTATCTTTTTGCGACACTCCGAGTATGGATCTCTCCGTAGCACGCTGGGTGACCTTTATTTTATGGGTAAGACTTGCTGTGAGATTCCACGTCTCTGCACCACCATAAGTTGAGGATGCATTGGTTAAACGCCTTAGTTGTAAGACATTGCGGAATTTTCGCTTTAAAAATGTACTTTAGTTTTCCAAATGCTGCCCATCCCAGTTGTATACACCTTTCGTTCCATTTTATATACATGTTATTTATTTTTTCGTAAAAAACTAAAATACCTCCCAATGATTCTAATATCATGTCTAAGTTAGTCTGTGTAGTTACACGTTGCAGGTAGAAGAGCAAAAATCACTACGAGGCTGAGTGAGCTACAGACCATAAAACAAGTCATAAAAGTAAGTGAATCTACACAAGAGAGCCGTATTATTACATTAAGTGCACTCGTACATTGTATTCAGGGATTGCAATACCGGTATGACATATACCGGGATTTATTCCAATTTTATTATTATTATTATATCAGTATTTATTCTTCGTAGTATCAATCTGGTGGATTGGTTTACAGCAACAAAATCTTGCATCTCGATCTCCACTCTTCTCGATCCTCTGCAATCCTCTTTAGCTCAGCATAAGAGCTACAAGTCACGTCCTCGAACACTTGCTGCAAACGCTCCCGTCTAGGGCGCCTTCTGCAGTTTCTACCATCATCCATCCCTTCCACAATGTCGTGAAGAAGACCATCGTGGCGCATGATGGCAATTAACATGACAATGGCCATCCGACATGGCTGAAACATGTCGTCAAAAAAATATATATATGTGGAATAAATTCTAAACAATATTTTATTTATATCTGATATTATGGAATTCCACCAAGAAATATCGATATAAAATTCATATATAAATCTATTGTTGCATTACCAATTGGTAGTGTAATGGTACTTTTTCGGTATCATCATCATCATCAGCCTGTATCCGCCCACTGTTGAACGTAAGCCTCCCGCACGAGTCTCCATCCTCTTCGATCCTCCGCCTTCCGCATCCAGGCCAACTCCCGCTATTCATCTCATGTCGTCAACTTTTTCGGTATGCCGCAACAATAATTTTAAAATTACAATACCGGTTCATGTCAAAATGAAATATTGGTATTTACAAACTTGCCTGATATTGCAAACCCTAATTGTGTGTACATCAATATCAAACTCCATTGGTCGTTGTGATCTTCAATAGTCTGTCTGAACAAAAGACGTTTTTTATATTAAAACTAATCCGATACATACATGTGGTGCTGTCAGGTTTTAAAAAAAAAACAAATAAAAAGTAAAGGTATTTTTTATACAGTTTATATATATATATATATATATATATATATATACGTAAACACATACAGGAGAACACCGACAGATGGTGATAGTAATGCTGAAGACTCATCTGTGGAATTCTATGTTGCTCACCACGGTGCGCATGGCTGCATGTGGAGTGCTGATCCGCCAATTTCATAGACTACAGCCCGAGGTTCACCCATCATCCTTATTGTTGCAGGTATTTACTATGAATGGGTGGTCCTTCACGGGACGACTTTCGTCTACCACCAATTTTAATTAATAGGCTTCTTCTTCGTAGTATCAATCCGGTGGATTGGTTTGCAGCAACAGAATCTTGCATCTCGATCTCCATTCCTCTCGGTCCTCCGCAACCCTTTTCAGCTCAGCATAAGCGCTACAATTCATGTCCTCGAATACTTGCTGTAAATACTCCCGTCTAGCGCGCCCTCTACAGTTTCTACCCTCAACCATCCCCTCCACAATATCGTGTAGGAGACCATCGTGGCGCATGATGTGACCAATCCATCGGGCTCGCCTCTCTGAGATGGTTCTTATTAGTTGCCTATCTTCCTTGATTATTCTGAGAACCTCATTGTTCGTGACGTGGTCTCTCCAGGAAATTCCGAGAATTCTTCTGTACGACCACATCTCAAAGGCCTCTAGTCTTTTTTTATCACTTTCAGATAAGCACCATGTCTCACAGCCGTACATTAAGATGCTCCAAACAAGTGTTTTGGCAAGTTGCTTGTGAGCCCTAAAGAAATATTCTTTGACTCAAGAATTTTGGCTTTTTTATTGAAAGCTAACCTTGCTTGATGTATGCGACTGTTGACTTCTCTTTTTGTTCTGCCATCCCAGGTGATCGTACTTCCAAGGTATACAAATTCTTTTGTATCTTTTAGGGGTACTCCTAGCATTGATATGTTAATTTTCTGCTGCTCATTGCGGCTTACTCTCATGACTTTGGTTTTTGTGCTGTTTATCTTCATATTGTAGTTGGAATTAAATATGTTTTCCATGGATGTCAGCGCTTCCGTGAGTTCATCTTCAGTTTCAGCAATCAGAGCAATGTCGTCAGCAAACCTTATCATATCAATCTTTTGGCCATGTATTTTAACCCCCTCTGTATGCCCCATTTTTTCTCTGATGTTATTAATTGCATTTTGTATGTATACGTTGAAGAGTACAGGCGACAGAGAGCATCCTTGTCTCACCCCTTGGCGTATTTTTGCTTCCTTTTGGACATTTCCAAGTGATATTATGGCAGCTTCTTCTTTGTAAAGTGAAAATATGAGTCTTCGTTCCTTGTATTTGACTCCAATTTCTTTCATAATATCGAAGAGCCTCTCCCAATCTACTTTATCAAATGCTTTTCCAATGTCCACGAAGGCAAATTAATAGGCTATGACTGGCATTTTACGGGTGATGGATCAAATTCACACTAACCGAGGGTATTTTAGAGCTCTGAAATCGATTAAGAATTCTTTTTTTTTTTGATCGCCGTCGAGGATTTAACCCACGACCTTTGGCTTCCAAAACAAACCCTTTGATCATTGAGCTATACCCGCCGATGGACACCGTAAATATCTGTTTCATAGATCTGTAAGCTCAAATTGTCAATGCCTTGTACCAGAACACCTGTATACTAGAGGTCCACATGAGAACACAGATGGTTCCCGGGAGTCTCCTGGACAAGATCTCGCGAACTTACATAGACTGCGGCTATATTAGCAGGGAAATATTTGGGTGTTCATCAGCGTTTTTTTAAGGATATCGGATGCAGGACCCAGCGCTCACGAGGCTTGGAAAATTTATTTTTTCCTTAACACGTTTATCGCCACGTAGGTCACCGGTGACCTACGATGTTACTGACCAGGGCGCCACGTAGGTCATCAGTGACCTACGTAAATAATAACAAGACAAATTAGTTTTTTGAAAAATAATAATCTTAATTTATGAAGCTAATATATGTATATATAATAAACAATAATTTTTTTAACGGTGCAGGTATGTATTTTCTCAAAAAGTACTATGACATTAAACGGGGTGGCACAATCCTATAGAGCTTAGATTTGATTAATTCATTTTTTTGACCCTATAGCATCGGTTGTCGGCATATGCCGTCATAGATTCCCCGACCGTTGACATCGGTTGACGTGATATATCGTTTTGCTACTTTCTTAGAATATTTTTTTATCATCTGATAGCTAAAGGATACAAGTACCAATTTGATATATGAAAATAGACCAGATAAGTACATTTATACTTCAAAATACTAGTTTTATAATTGACAGTATTAATTGTATTCAAACCGAGCCGTAATGAAAGGGTTAAAAATCAAGCTGGTCGGTTTTTTTTAAACCGACGACGTCTGAATGACAAACAAACGCTTTTAGAATATGCCGCCCGACATAGTATTAGAGTTATTTAAATAAAAAAATAAAAATCTTAACTAAATAGTATTGTTTTGTGTAGTACATTTGTGAAAATTCTACTTGGTAATTTACTATTAATTGTTAGTAGATAACTAAGATTTTTTTCTTTGTTATAGGAGCCTCCAGTTGGGTGCCTTCAACGCCTTCTTTAGGCCCCCCTGCGACCTCATCAGGAGTGTTGTCAGCTGAACTACAAAACAACCAAATTCACAATCACAGAAAGGTATTTATCTTCTTCGTAGTATCAATCCGGTGGATTGGTTTGCAGCATCAAAATCTTGCATCTCGATCTCCACTCCTCTCGATCCTGTGCAATCCACTTCAGCTCAGCATAAGAACTACAACTCATGTCCTCGAACACTACAGTTTCAACCCTCAACCATCCCTTCCACAATGTCGTGAAGAAGACCGTCGTGGCGCATGATGTGACCGATCGCCTCTCTGAGATGGTTCTTACTAGGTGCCTATCTTCTTTGAATATGCTGAGAACCTCATTGTTCGTGACGTGGTCTCTCCAGGAAATTCCGAGAATTCTTCTGTATGACCACATCTCATCATCTAATAGTGGACAACCAATGGGTTATGATAATAAATGAAATATATACTCGTATGATGGTTAAGTAATGATTTTATTTCTTCTCAGGGAATAGGGCCCGACTTGGTTACGCCAGTTGATCAGCTGTTGAACGGAAATGGCGGAAAACCGGAAGAGGATGCGGCGGCCATCTTGCGGAACAAGACCACAGACAACAACTGCACCTCGGAAGTAATCAATCACTTACTTCATTGATCTATGCTTTCAGCTTTTATATACTTTTAACTGTGTCATATCTATTTTAGCGTGTCGGATGAGCGAAAAAAAATAAGAGACGAAATATCGCATGCCTTTTTTTTATGTAAACACATATAGGAGAATACCGACAGATGGTGATAGTGATTCTGAAGTCTCATCCGTGGAATTATATGCTGCATGTGGCTAAGCACTGCATCTGAGTGTTGATCCGCCAACATCATAAACTACAGCCCGAGATTCACGCATCATCCCTATCCACGCACATGAGTTTACTATGAACGGGTGGTCTTCACGGGACGACTTTCGTCTACCACCAATTTTGATTAATATGCTATGACTGGCATTTTACAGGTGAGGTATCAAATTCAGACCAACCGGTGGTATTTTAGAGCTCAGAAATCGATTAAAAATCTTTTTTTTAAGTCTCCGTCTGGGATCGAACCCACGACTTCTGGCTTGCAAAGCAAACGCTTTGATCATTGAGCTATACCGGCATGTCGAGGCTTTTCGACACCAGCCTGAAAGGGCTATATCGAGTTGGTATCAGTTTGTTATCTTAAGAATTGTCTTTGCATACGGGTATAAGTCAACTCCAGAAAAGTAAGATTTAATTCAACGAATATGACAAAAGGGACTATATAACGGTATAATAAAGATTAATCATTTATGTCCCAAAATCTGTAATTTTCTTTAATTGATGTCCGCCTTTTCATGATATAACAAAGGCCATACAAGGTCCGCCTATTGACCGACCCTCTCAGAGACCGGAGGAATCGTTAAGGAGGCTCTGAGGACCCCCACCCATGGAGACTCACACGCCCAAGGGACTGAAAACCTTAATTCCATCTGGCTGTGTCTTAAGCCTACTTTGACCTTAAGCCGAACTCATAACTGCAAAACACTTTTATATTATGTCGAACATACTCCCATTTTATTATAGATCACTTAGATTTTTTACAATATATTTCATATTGCGGCTTTTGAGTTTAGCCGTGTGTGGCTAATTACTCCTTTCCAATATTTCGACCGCCTTCTTCAGGGTTGATGACTTAGTGAACTAAATTAAATGAGTATAATCTGTCATTAAAAGCACCGTGCCTAGTCATTAGTTGGGTAGACCAGTGATTAGGGCTGAATCTCGAACATATTGTCATCACAAATTATTTCCACTCGGTTCTCTCAATTCCAGTGCACCTGGGAACATGTATGGTTCACGACGACCTCCAGGGCATAATCCCGAAAACTTGAAGCTACATTCGAGGCATATTTTAAGTGATTTAAGTGACAGCCGATAGAACTGAGTGGAATCCCTGTAAAAATGAATGATAACAAACTTAAAAAAAAAACATTACCGGATGCATTCGACTCCATAGAAAAAAAACAATAATTCATTTGGAAAAGTAATTTAAAAATCAAATTTCGAGAAATATAAAAAAACAAAACAATTGTATATTTATGGCGCGGCAATGTGCGAGCTGCTTTATGTCACTAATTTCATCTTTTACTTTATGTTTCAGTACATTATGAGTGTTTTGTCTGTAATCTGGGAAATGTATGAAGCATTGGATATGTTTCATCATCCAAACAAATATACATATAGACCGAATTTCTTTTCGGATACATTTAAGAAAAATTGATTATAAAATCACGCAATAGAAAAAAAAATTACTTAATGTTTTCAAAAAATGGCTTTTTAAAATTCATAATACTTTATAAACCAATAGAATGGACACAACCAGGGGTGGAATATATTGAGGTCCCTTAACAGACATCGGACCGGAGTATGCAAGACGAGGACACAAATGAAAGTCTGGCAGTTTTACAGTGGGCCGACTGAATGTGACTGCGGCGTGGAGCAGACCTTATCACACCTTCTGGAGTGTGCGATGTGTCCGATTAAGTTGCATCCAGGAAGACCTGATGATGGCCGGGAGTAACGCCATCGACGTCGCCCACTTCTGGGCAGACAGGATCTGACCCTGTTATTTCCGACACGATTATATATAACCTAATAGAATCTTTTTTGTTCCCATATTTGTTCCATATTTGGAACATATGATCACCACAAATTGCCGACACTCAAATCTGTGAGTTTCCATTGCTCATTTGCAACATCCGTCTTGATGAGAACTATATATAAAAAAATATATAATATCACTATAAATAACTTCTTAGGTTTTCACGGCCAGATTTGATATTTTGGCTTTTGGGCTTAGGAGAGAATAAATTCGCCACACACGGCTAAGCCCAAAATCCACAATATCATATAATATCACTGTTTTCTTTTTATAATATAAGTTTAATCAGTATTTTTAAGTAGTTCATTTTATCTGAACAGTACAATACAGCTTAACAACAAAAAAAAACAAATTAGAGGATCATATAAAATTGTACAAGCATTTATTTCAATTTAATTACTTTTTCGTCAAATATCCCGTAAGCTTACCTTACCGAAGTATACAAAATTAATTCCGAAATTAAGTATGAGACTTATTGGAGACTTTCCAAACATAAAATGAATTGTGCCCGATATAAGCTGGTCGGAATCTGTATTAAACTCCGTTCGTTTAAGTGAGCTTTTACCTTTTTACTTCTTTCAAGTGAAAGCGTACTTAAAAAACATTTAATTCGAAAAGTAATGATAAACGTATCGATGTAGAAGCTTGGCGTTTACGCTAGAAGTCGCGAGTTCAATTTTGAAATGTGAATAAATTCGATTAGAAGATAGATCAGGTTTTTTTAAGAAGATCGGATGTACACCCCGACGCTTCCGAGGACTGGACGATATTTTTTTGTCCTTAAAGAGTGGCTCAACTCTACCGGGGGCATATCTGGTATAACACTGGTAAGAGCGTTTTAGAAGATAACCTGCATTTGAGGCTACTTTATTACCCCTTGGCTGGTATCGTACCATCAAACATAAGACGCAAAGTCATATGCGCCGAATAAATGCGTAAGGCAATCAACCAACCGTCCCACTGCTTGTATAATCAGATACCCCCAACACCCAGACTGAAGTCGCGAAGCAGCTTTCTGAGATCCACACAACCTCTCACACACAGCCCTGAAAATGAGAGACTCCAGCTCTGGCAACAAGTCGCATCAGAGCATTTCATTACTCCAAAGGAAAAGCCTCCATTGGCAAGAATCTTGAATGGTGGACCTGGAAATCCCTGAACAGATTAAGAACCGGAGTTGGTACAAACAAAGGACAACCTTGAGTGGTGGGGAACACTTCGTCAGGAAGACTTATTATTGTGCGACTGTGGAGACCTGCTGACCGCCTCACATCAAACATCATACTCCATGTGCCCAACATGCTGCACATCCCAAGACCTAATGCTAGGCAATACACGGGCTATCGATCTTGCCAGATACTGGGCAAATCGCATCAGAAGATTTCTTTACCCCGAAGAAAGGCCTGCCAACTGGCAAGAAAGTTGACAGGCGGACACCCAGCGCCGTAATTCATCCAGTGGCGATCCACAGAATTACACCTGTCAAACAAGCAATACGGCGAGACATACATGTCTAACGAGCGAACAAAAATATAAGACGAAAGATCGTATATTGAGGTTTTCGGCACCAGCCTGTATCAAGCTGAAATCAACATGTTAATTGCGCATTCGAGAAGATTTATATGTATATATATATATGCACCATATTTTCTTCTTCTTTTTATTATTATTACGTAATGACTATTTGAAGGGTTGTCGCATTTTTTCGTTTACCTCACTTATCGATTTTTTAGGGTCCCTTGAAAAACGAAATACGAGGTTTCCCCGCACTCGTATTAAGCTGCTCTCTTTAACCACTGCGCCCCATTGTGGGTTATTTAACACACTTGTAGCCCGTCAAAGTACGCGTCGTCAAACGTAGAAAACTGAATCAGAGAGTAAATTGAATTTTGGGCCGCCGAAAGAAGGCCTAAGAGCCCGCAGGAACCCGGGGGGAACCAACCCAAAAGGGAATAAAACAATTATCCAAAAAAGAATCAGACGCTGTAAGTAATATACGTCAAGGGCATTCCCACCCACACACCCCACCCCCTACCTTTAAAACACGTATTTTCACGGAACGTAAAAGTATACTTTTTTGATTAATTTATTTTTGAAATCGATTACAAACTTTTTGAGATATAATATCAGTATTTATAAAGCGCTTTTTTATGTAAACACATACAGGAGAATACCGACAGATGGTGATAGTAATTCTGAATTGTCATCTGTGACGTTTACCATGGTGCATATGGCTAAGCGCTGCATGTGTAGTGTTGATCCGTCAACGTCACAGACTACATCCCGAAAATTCACGCATCATCCTTTTATTATTACAGGAATTTACTACGAATGGGTGGTCTTCGCGGGATGACTTTCGTCTACCACCAATTTTAATTGATAGGTTATGACTGACATTTTACGGGTGAGGGATCAAATTCACGCCAACCGAGGGTATTTTAGAAGTCATAAATCGATTAACAAACTTTTTTTTTTTAATCTCCGTCGGGGATCGAACCCACGACCTTTGGCTTGCAAAGCAAACGCTTTGATCATTAAGCTATACCCGCCGGCAGTAATAACCCACAATGTTTTAGGACCTAACATCCCCTTTACTTAAGGAAGAACGACTTCACGTCGCCAGGGTCGTTATTAGGACACGTGGTGGACAGATAAGGAGCAGATGAGCAACATACTTTTTTTAGAAGCACAATTACATATATATTTTGGTAAAATTGACAAAATTTCGGTCCGGGGCAGAGCGTACGCTTTCGGACCCCAGTCGGATCACAACATGCTATTTGTTGAAGTCGGCGCACCACTGCTTACTGGCCACCGGGCGCCCGTGGTCGATGACATCCATCGGCGCAAGTGACGATTTAGAGAACTAATGGGGCGCCAATGACAGACAGCCACGTACAATATTTATGACACACACGCAACCGGACTTGTCAAGAAACCTATATATATAATAGAGGACCTAGCCCCTGGACACGACCAGGGGTGGAATATATGGAGGTCCCTTAACAGACTTTGGACCGGAGTATGCAAGACGAGGACACAAATGAAAGCCTGGCAGCTTTACAGCGGGTTGACTGAATGTGACGGCGTGGAGCAGACCTTGTGCCACCTTCTGGAGTGAGCACTGTGTCCGAGTAGCTGCACCCATGAGGATGTGATAATGGTCGAGAGTAATGCCATCGACGTCATTCACTTCTGGGCAGACAGGATCTGTCCTTGATATTTCCGAAACGATTATATACGAAATATAAATGAAATTTGTAACTATTTTTGCATATTTTCGCAGGAAGACGTCCTTCCAGAAAGGTTCCCAGGAGATGGAGCATCGTCTTCGGTAGCTTATTCTGCTGAAGATCCTCACGGAGACTATTGTGAGATAGATCTAGGTGAACCCAAAATGGGAAATGTAAGTTAAACATTTTCAAATCGTATGTAATAGTATGCAGGGTGAAAAACCCTTCACTGCTTGCAAAATATTTAAGGGATTTTTTCTTCTAAGTAGTATGTCAGTATCGAGTGCCCATCTTATCGATCTTCAAGTGCAATAAAACCTCTATATAACGGACTAATTGAGAGTGTCCGTTAAATCCAAATTTTCGTTAAAAGAATATTTTTATAATTAAAAAAAAAAATGCTTACTTGCCATATTGCTTACATTGACGTACAACACACAAAAAAAATCATGCGGCACATTTTATTATCTAAAGCACATTCAGGAGAATACCGACAGATAGTGATTATAAAGTTTCGTCTGTGGAATTCTATGACGCTTACCATAGTGCATATGGCTAAGCGCTGCGTGTGGAGTGTTGATCCGCCAAGGTCATAGACTACAGCCCGAGATTCACGTATTATCCTTATTATTACAAGAATTTACCATGAATGGGTGTTCTTCACGGGACGACTTTCGTCCTTTCCACCAATTTTAATTAATAGGCTATGACTGGCATTTTACGGGTGAGAGATCAAAATCCCACCAGACGGGTATTTTAAAGCTCAGAAATCTATGAAAAAAAAAAATTTTTAATCTCCGTCGGGGATCGAATCCACGACCTTCGGCTTGCAAAGCAAACTCTTTGAGCATTGAGCTATACCCACCGGTAATTGAATTTAAGTGTGTATAATATTATATAGTGTTGTATTGAGCCGCCCATTAGAACTAAAATAGTCCAGGCCTTGGGAACGTTGGGCTAATCACTTGATTTCCTTAAAAAAAGATTACTAGATTAAAGACTCATTAAAATATATGTCTCGGATACTACAGCTACCTTTTCTTCAAGTACTCGGACTTCTGCTCTGGAGGTTGTCGGAAACCATATATGTTCCCAAGTGGACCTTCAGGTGCAAAGACTACTATCCTAGAACGAGAAATGGGCAGTGGCAGCTGACAGAACTAAGTGGCGACAATTTGTGGTGATCATGTGTTCCATAAATGAAACGGAAATGTAAAGAAGAATATGTCTTTTTTTTTTATGTAAACACATACAGGAGAATACCGACAGATGGTGATAGTATTTCTGAAGTCTCATCTGTGGAATTCTATGACGCTTACCATTCTGCATATGACTGAGCGCTGCATGTGAAGTTTTGATCCGCCAACGTCATAGACTACAGCCCGAGATTCACGCATCATCCTTATTATTACAGGAATTTACTATGAATGGGTGTTCTTCACGGGACAACTTTCGTCTACCACCAATTTTAATTAATGTGCTATGACTGACATTTTACGGGTGAGGGATCAAATTCACACCAACTGAGAGCTCAGAAATCGATTAAAAATCCTAATTAACCGAAAGTTTTCAATATTTTACATTTGACATCATCTTTTTGTCCGTTATATCCGAATTTTGGCTAATAAATGTCCGTTATATCGATGTTTTACTGTATTAATTAACTTTACTATATATATTATATATATAAATTTCGTTCCAGGGTGCAATGTCTAAGGCTACTAAAGGAACAGATGATGGTCTAACTGGATGGTCTTCAGGAGACGTCACTCTTCCACCTCCAATTGGAGAAGAAGAACTAAAAACTACAGGACTCGCCGGTAAAACTATATATATATAATATTTATACGAATACATACCAAAATTGTAGAAATAACAAGCCACGACACTTTAGTAACACTTATTTATTAGATAAAATAAAATAATCAACTTTAAACTACGCAATAAATAAGTGAAATTGCTTTTAAAGGTAAGTCTAATATCACTGTGGAGAGAGATCGGCGCCACATACTGTCAAACGTTGGAAACAATTGAAGGCAACTGAAAAAAAAATAAAGATATTCGAAAATCAAATTCAAATTTTGTTCCAAATTTGAATCTTTATTTTACGAATTTTTAAAGGCTTTTCGTTCTAGTAGGATAAGTCATTCGATCCCAACGTCATACACATGATGACTGGTATCAATAAACTCGTATGTGCGATAATTATAAGTGCTGTAAGACATTTTTTATTCATTCTGAGATATTTAAAGGTTTGTGTTTTGTTATGTTGCTGGAAAATCGATGAAAATGTCAACTTCATGTCGGATAGAATAAAATATTTCGTTTATTAAATTGATCTTATTCTTGATATTGTGGCTTTTGGGTTTAGCCGTGTGTGGTGAATTTCTTTTGACCAATATTTCGATAATAAAATATCAATTCTGAAGAACACCCCGGCAATGGCGGTCGAAATATTGATCAAAATAAATTCGGCACACACGGCTTAACCCAAAAGCCACAATATCAAATCTGGCCGTGAAAACTTAAGAATATTATTTGATCTTCTTCTTATTCGTGTCGGCGACGTCAAATTATTTTTGCCCAGTATCTTGCAACATCGTGTGTTGCCCCTTGAGATGTGCAGCTTGTTGGGCACATGGAGCAGGATCTTGGGTGTGAGGCGGTCTGCAGGTCTCCACATTCGCACAATAGTGACTGCCGAAGCATTCCCCATCGCTCGAGGATGTCCTTTGTTCTACCAGCTCCGGTTCTTAATCTGTTCAGGGATTTTCAGGTCCGCCAGTCAAGGTTCTTGCCGGTTGGGAGGCCTTCCTTTGGAGTAATGAAATCCTCTGATGCGACTTGTTGCCGGAGCTGGAGTCTCTCATTTTCAGGGCCGGTTGTGTGATCTCAGAAAGCTGCTTCGCGATTTCAGTCTGGGTGTTGGGGGTATCTGATTATACAAGCAGTGGGACGGTTGGTTGATTGCCTTACGCAATTAATTGATACTGGATGAAGATTATATTAATTCACAACAATGTGAACTGAAATAAGTGAATAACTATTTTTTTTTAATTTCTTAGATAATCAATAAAAAATCATATATAACAGAAAGTGTACAATCGATCTGTTCATCACTTTTTTGACCCTAGATAACGTTATAATAAAAATCTTTAAAACGAGTTTATTTTTTAAGTGGAAAAGACTTTAACCTTTTAGATGCCATGACCCTGAATAGATCTATGCAACTCCTCGTGGATTATCGAAGATTTGAACCTCTAAATGGTGTCCAATTTTAACCATTTTTTTTTCTTAGGCAGACGATAGATGTCCAAAATAAACACTTGTATAACACACCGGTATGCTCACTGCACTGGCGGGTTTCCCGCAGCGGACCCATATTTGGGCTCATGGCACCCATAAGGTTTATTAGAAAAAAAATTAGTTATATAACCTGCATTATTTTATTTTATTTCAGATAAATCAGATGTATTCAAACGAGGGATGCTTTACAAAGGCATCTACTGGCCATCTTTAACAAATAGCTTCCATGTAAGTATAACAAACATTCAACAATTGATACACATAAACGAATTCACAGAAAACATCAGCTTATATGACAATTCTCTCAGCAACAAATCAGAGAAAAATAAACGACAGACGCTGGGATTCGAACCGCGAACAACCATTGTTTGTTTCTTTACTTAGAGCTGGTCCATTGCCATATGCTTCACACACATTTAGTCGAGAAATAAACACGTATTGTATTGTTGATACGCATTATTCAAAAATGGTTTTTGTTGTATATTTATTATGATTCGATGTGTTTTTTTATGTAAACACATACAGGAGAATACCGAAAGATGGTAATAGTTATTTTGATGTCTCATCTGTGAAATTCCATGACGCTTACCATGGTGCATATGCCTAAGCGCTACATGTGTAGTGTTGATTCGCCAACGTAATAGACAACAGCCCAACATTCACGCATCATCCAATTATTACAAGAATTCATTGTGAATGGGTGGTGTTCATGGAACGACTTTAATCTACCACAAATTTTAAATAATAGGCTATGACTGGCATTTTATGGGTGAGTGATCAAATTCATACCAACCGGGGGCATTTTAGAGCTCAGAAAACGATTAAAAAACCTTATTTTTTATCTTCGTCAACGATCAAACCTACGACCTTTGGCTTGCAAAGCAAACGCTTTGACCGTTGAGCTATACCCGCCGGCAAATCTACTCAGAATGGCGACGAAACGACCGATATGTATGAAGTTTCGTTTGGTTCAAAAATACCCTAAGGAAGCTTCTCTTCAAATGTGATTTTAATATTTATAATATGTTCGACAAAACACGAATGTCAAAAAATGATAAAAACGTTCCAAAGTTTTCCAATGTTGCCAAACTTGTCAAATCATTACTGCTTTCCGATAGCAGCAAACTTTTATCCGAGTTCTTTTCTAGGCCAAGAGCCTTGACCATCCGCTTCTTTATTTATTTTTTCGCCCCTAATAAAGCCCTCTCAAGGCCTTCCTTAAACAGTTTTTGTATCGAACAATTTTATATTTAAGGTATATTTTTAATAACATTACGGTTATCAACTGACAATACTTGGTGAAACTGCATAACTATACATAATTTTAAATAAATTTTTATTAAAAAATTCAAAATATTTATTTTTGATTCACATTTATTTTAAACGATTACATGTTTCGGGCTCCCGGGAGACCTTATTATTATTAGGAGAGATTTTTTTTAAGAGAGATTATTATTCACACCAACTAGGAGACCAACAGGAGAGATTATTATTAGGAGAGATTATTAAATATGGTCTCCAGGGAGGCCGAAACATGTAATCATTTAAAATAAATGCGAATCATGACTAAATATTTTTAGTATATTCTTAAACATAAAAATTATCAAAATTCTAAGTAAAAAAACATTTTTTAGGTTTTGTTCCATAATTTAATATATTTTTGTAAAAACTTATAACGGAATTTTTTGTTTAAAGAAAATTAGTTAACTCTCGAAAAACAAATTTCATCCAAGTTATAGAACTTTGTAAGTTCTCGCAACCAGATTTGATATTGTGGCTTTTGAGTTTAGCCGTGTGTGGCGAATTTTCTAGCACCAATATTTCGCCAGCCATTGCAGGGATCGCTTGGTGAAAAACCCTTCCCGTCCCGTCTTGTTTGTGGAGACGCAGACCCGTTACTGGGCGCACGCAAAAAGCTACTTGTTAGCAGTTAGAGAGTGGCTGAAGGCCTTCCCGTGATTCTGGGTGCATCAGTTAGATGTCAAATAGACCTCAGTCTAAGGCTGCGAAATTAGTATACTACAGTGAGTCTCGAATAGCCTTCTTTGGTGACACGTTGCTCACCACGAAATACGTGGGAATGCATAAGGAAATGGTGAGGTTGGGAAATGGATTCTGCAGAATGGCAGACATCAGTTAGGAGTCATTACTTGCGTCTGCACTCTTACAGACGGACACGCAGAAGCGCTCAAAAGCAGCGTAATTTCGTTTGTTAGGATTGAAGTCCTTGTATCCTCTGGACCTGATGCCGGCCATACCACTTCAAAGAGCGCAATCCAAGCAGAGTGGTGCAGCGGTGAGTTCCATAGAACGTGAGGTGCGTCTTTTGGAGAGCTGCCGTCACATGGACACTCTGCCTGGGAGGGTTCAAAAATTGGACAAATCGTCAGCCCTGAAGAAGACCCCTGCAAATACGTGGCAGTCAAAACATTGGTACTAGAAAGTCGAAGTAGAAGCCCAAAAGCCGCAATACCTTAATCCAATTTCATAATAATTTACAAAGATCGAGAATCTTAAAAATATTTTTTTTTCGAATGAATTCGATTAAATTTCAAATTCAGACAAAGCTCAATACGAACGTTCGAAAAATCGAAAAATTAATAAAGAAATGGAAAAATAATATTTTACACATTTTCCAAGGACGTGTTTCCTTTTTCCGTGTGTATTTTTGTTTTGATTCATCGAATTTTACGAAAGTTGACTTTATTTATGCGATTTCTTTACGCGCCATTTTCCGGAACAAATGTATCGCGTAAAAAAATTATGTGGCGTACGCACATTTTAGCACAGTTTCTAGAATTATCGGTTTAACAAGACATTGAAGTATTTTGACGCAAAATTTATGTTTTTGTTAATCATACTACGAGGGTTATCTGTAATATAAGATTCCCATGGCGCTACAGTCCTAAAAAGCGCTGTTATGGTGGATCCCGCGATTCCGTAGTGTACCTTGGTTCCCCCTCTCCAAATCCCTTCTTTAGCGACTTAGGACTATTTGCATACTCGTAATATTAATAAATGATTGTATTTTCGTTTTCAGGACAGTCACTTGGAGCTCTCATACCTTCGCTACTCCCACAGACAACGTCAAAAATCATTGATCATCGTCAACATCGTCGACTTCTTACTCAAGGTATTATAATTATAATCTCTGCCTTCCGGAGCTCCGCCGAGTACATCCTAAGATGTTTTTATGCAAACACATACAGGAGAATACCGACAGATGGTGATAGTAATTCTGAAGTCTCATCTGTGGAATTCTATGACGCTTACCATGGTGCATAAGGCTGCATGTGGAGTGTTGATCCGACAACGTCATAGACTACAGCCCGAGATTCACGCATCATCCTTATTATTACAGGAATTGACTATGAATAGGTGATCTTCATGGGACGACTTTCGTCTACCACCAATTTTGATTTATAGGACTGGCATTTCATCACACCAACCGGGGTATTTTAGAGCTCAGAAATCCTTTTTTTTTTTAATCTCCGATGGAGATCGAATCTACGACCTTTGGCTTACAAAGCAAACGCTTTGACCATTGAGCTATATCCGCCAGCAATGGTCGCTATGTTCTAGTACTTTTACCACGTGATACGAAGCTTTCTGTTCGCTTCTCTGTTTCTAAAGTCAAACAGCAGACTTATGTCTTTGATGGGTCGACGGTCATGACACATAGATAATGATTTCTAAAATAAACTTTGAATCGGTCTGTTTTTAGAGTTTGTGTATCAATTGTCCCCACTCTCCTCGGGCCTTGCGTGTTTCGGTCGCATCAGTTTCCGTCCCGAGAGAGAAATGCCGGGGGAAACCGGGGCCGAATGGGCACCTGTCATGTGTTATTGCGAAAACCACTCACGAATATATTGTAAGTGACCTTTGTATAGGTGCGCTGCGTTGTATGTGATGTCGCAGCTTAAGAAATTAACGAAACGAAACAAAACTAATAAAAAAAAACATTTTTGCACTCTCTCATATATTAAATTTGTTTATTAACCCTTATGCATCGGTTGTCGATATATGCCGTCTAAGATTACCCGATCGTTGACATCGGCACTCGTGATATATCGTTTTGCTACTTTCAGTACTCGTTGTGACATCTACGGTAGGAACTTGAAACTGCAGTCATTCCCTTTATCAACCTACATGTATTTTTTATAGGAATCTGTAAAGCATGTAAATAAATATCGTTAGGTTTCGTCACAGGAGCGATTTTTCTGTTAACCACATGTGTCAATGCCACCACATGTATGGAGTTATATAATGAACGTTCGTTAAATGTAATAGTTTTTTATTCATAATCTGATAGCTAAAATATACAAGAACCGATGTTATATATGAAAATAGGTCAGATAAGTACATTTATGCTTCATATACTAGTTTTAAGCGAAAAAGGGTTTTTTTTTATGTAAACGCATGCAGGAGAGCACAACCGGTCAAGACCAGTGCACTCTATGACGCCGTATTGACAGTATAAATTGTATTCCACCTAGCCGTAACGAAAGGGTATGTTGGCTGACCTCTTATCTCAGATGCTATTATCTAAGATATATCGTTTTTCGAGGCTCTACGGCATCAGCCTAAAAGAGCTATATCAATCTGATATCAACAAATATGTAAAACAAATGTATATTTTAGGGTGTTCTCGCTGGTGTATGGGCTTGGAGAAGATCCCAACCTATACCTGCTGTCGGTGCTGCTTGGACTGCTTGTGGAGGAGCAGCAAACGTGGCTTTATGCGCTTTGTCATTCTGGAGATGCTTTGCCAATAACTACCTGCACTGGGCTGCCGTTTGCACCTGGCTGCTACTCAACCTGCAAGGTAAGCTTTCAAGTATAAACTTTAACCTCCTCCTCACTTTCAAAGATATTTATTCAGTCACGTGAGGGCATGATTAGGAGCAGATTAATAACGCAGACTTTTTCTGAAGGACATTGACATATACTTACAATACACTTTACAATCTTATGGTTTATATGGATATGTCATGCTGATGACAATACTTCACATATTCAATGTAAACAAAATCACACCCAAAACAAGTCGTGACACAATACTGAGCGCTTAGAATCAAATTTGTAACAATAGTACCACGTACATCAACTTCTATACACAAATATGTTTGCTCCAAATTGTTGATGATTAAAGTGTCATATAAGATGGTGTTTATTGTGTATCAGTGGTTGATTATAACAAGAATATTTTACCGGCGGGTATAGCTTAGTGGTCAAAGCGTTTGATTTGCAAGCCAAAGGTCGTGGGTTCGAAACCCAACGAAGATTAAAAAAAAAAATTTAATCGATTTCTGAGCTCTAAAATACCGGTTGGTGAGAATTTGAACCATCACCCGTAAAATGCCAGTTATAATCTATTGATTTAAATTGGTGTTAGGCGACAGTTGTCCCGTGAACACCACACATTCATAGTTAAAATTCTTGTAATAAGTATACGATGCGTAAATGTCGTCATATAATCTATGACGTTGGGGGATTACACAGATAAGACTTCAGTATAACTATCACCATCTGTCGGTATTCTCCTGTATGTGTTTACATAAAAAAAACACTCAAAGTAATATTGTAATTTCAATTTTTAAATTTCAATTTTATTTTATTTTTTTCCTTGCAGAAACATTTGAAAATTTTATCAACTCAGTTCATTTCTGAACGCCAATAATAATTAAATAAAAAATACAATTAATTTTTTTAATTTTTATTAGAATATTATTTTATTATTTCAATATTCTAATCTACTTTTATAGATCATTGACTATATTACAATATTATTATTACTTAAATATACATATACTAAACATAAAATTCTTTTTTCAACGCGTCAATCCAAGCACAAAAATAACGGCAGAAGCGGGATGCGAACCGCGGACCTTGGAAACCAACTATGCCCAGGTATTCATACCGCTCGGCGAATCGCGCCATTGCTATGCCCAGACTGACTGCGATGAAACTATAAGTATATGTATATTTAAGTAATAAAAAATACAATATATACAAACATAGGTACTTATGATTAAGTACTAAGAGCAATGCAATAAAGACAAGCAACAGAAGGTCCCAATGCTCATCAAACAGACGACGCCAACCAATTATCCCTCCAAAGAAACTCTTGGAGTTCATGTCTGAATTGGGCCTCTCTTACGTGAAATATATCAATATCTGAGGCGATTTGGTTAAACAGTCTGTTAAATGACGTCAGGGATACCGCAACGAGGCTAGTCTAAGTTAGATAGGTATCCTAGCATTCATATTAATCTACTTCTGTTCATTTTTGTTTAAGGTTTCCTTGGCGAAGGTCTAGGATTCACGTCTAGAGACTATTTAGTCTGGTACGTTCTGTTCATCGTGTTCGTGCCATACGCCATGCTGCCTCTTCCGCTGCGATGGTGCTTACTGGCAGGTGCAGTGTCAGCGTGTAGTCATGTGGCAGTGACAAGCGCTGCCAAGATCATCGCTCATGCTGTGAGTTCATCATCATCATTGCGATATTTCCCTTTTCTATAGTTGTTATCAGGTCTGAAAGAAGTCGCACTAGGCCCGTTTCTGTGGAGTGGTATTTTCTGTATGCCGATTGCTTCTTAGCAAAGAGATTGTTGCATTCCAAGTATTTTGTGAGTCTTAGAGCCACAATTTTTTCTATTACTTTGGAAACGAACGGCAAATTGGAGATTGGTCGAAAATTTGACAGATCCTTTGAGTCTAGCTGCGATTTTTTCAGAACTGGTGTCACTAAGGCCTCCTTTAATAAAGAGGGGACTTTTCCGCTGGTGAGTAGAGTTGAGAGAGACACTCAGATCGGCTAGAGCAAATAGAAGCACCCTGTAGCTGACGGGAGGTAGTCCTAGCACGGTCTTTGGCAATCGGGCTTTCAGCTACGCTGCACCAATGACCTGGAACTCACTACCGGAAAGCATAAGAGAGCTTAAAGCGGAGGCATCCTTCAGAAGCAGACTCAAGACCCACCTTTTTACTCAGAGAGGCAAAGAAGCGCTTTTGGAATGATCATTCGGTCATAAAAGAGCGCTATACAAATACTAATATAATAATAATAATAATCAGTGTAAATGAATATCGGTATTATGAATTTCGGGTTAACCCTCCAGATACGAGCGTGACCGTATGGTCACAGATAACACTATTGTCTATTTATCCCTACTACGGTCCCTTTTCTACCTGAGCATTGTATATTTCGCTCAGTTTCGGTTAAGAAGTGTCTCCACCACAGTTATTCTGCAGCCGCGGCAACGGAAACAGTTACCAAGTACCCATGTGAGCTATTATATTTCGAGTTGATTTTTTTTTTACAAAATCCATACTTAAAAAGAGTAAATACAATTTTCAATATTTTTAAAAATGATTTACGTAATTTTTACTAATTCATTTTGTATAACAATATGTTGATCTAAGAAGGTAATATCATCAATATTTTCGGTGTATCTGTATTTCAAACCCAAAGGCTAGCCAAGGTTAGAATCCATACAAAAAAACAAATAAACAATAATGTTTCATACAAAATAAGTTGTCAATATTAAGAAATAGCGTGACCAAAAGGTCAAATAGCTTTTCTACAAGAAAGCATCGTGTATTTTTTTTTTAAATATTTTTGCTAGATGAAGAAGACTACATGCTGATAAAACATAGCTTAAAACGTTAGTTTTTATCAACAAAAAAGCTTTCATCTCTGGAGGGTTAAGCAGTGTGTGGTGAATTTCCCTGCATTAATATTTCGACTGCCATTGCAGGGGTCATCTTCTGGGTTAACGATTTTTGGTCTGGCCGTGAAAACCTTGAATGAATATTTTTTTATAGTTCATCGACAAAAGCAGATCGTGAGCTCGGTTATCGTTAGATCACCGAAGTTTAGCAACATTGAACGCGAACCTCAACTTGTAAGGGTTACCGCATGTTGCGAACTATGTGTCGCTGGTCAGGTTGAGCCGCTTCTTAGGATCAAGTGATGCAGGCCTTGGGAGCGTCGGGCTATACTTTCGACCTTTAAAAAATCCGATTGACAAAACAGGTTTGCCGGCGGGTATAGCTCAATGGTCAAAGCGTTTGTTTTGCAAGCCAAAGATCGTGGATTCGATCACCGACGGAGATTTAAAAAAAAAAAATTAATCGATTACTGAGCTCTAAACTAAGGTTGGTGTGAACCTGATCCCTCACACGTAAAATGCCAGTCGTAGTCTATTAATTAAAATTGGTGGTAGACGAAAGTCATCCAGTGAAGACCACCCATTCATATTAAATTCCTGTAATAATAAAGATGATGCGTGAATCTCGGGCTGTAGTCTATGACGTTGGCGGATCAACACTCCACATGCATCGTTTAGCCACATGCACCATGGTAAGCGTCATAGAATTCCACAGATGAGACTTTAGAATTACTATCACCATCTGTCGGTATTATCCTGTATGTATACATAAAAAAACAACCAAAATATGCCTCAAATACTACAAACTTCCGTCTTTTCAAGTCCTTCTACCTTAAGAGTGTCAGGAACTATATACGAGATATCGTATGTTCCCAGGTAGACATTTGGGTGCATATATATTTGGAGATAAGGCATATATATCGTGGCCACTAAACTGAGTGGTGGTAATATATTATTCAACATATGAAACCGACATGTAAATACTTGTTCCGTTTTTTCTTCCAGGATTTGTCCTGTTCTGTGCGCCAGCTGGTGTCCAACGCTCTCCTGTATGCTGCAGTGAACTTCGCCGGGATGTACACCAAGTATTTGACAGATAGAGGACAGAGAAGGGCATTTCTAGAAACACACAGAGCAATGGAGACCAGGTGCAGGACCCAGCAAGAAAATGGGAGACAGGAAAAGCTGCTACTATCAGGTAACAGCACAGTTTGTTATACCTTTTATTCTTGACACTTATTTATATTATATTATTTTATACAAGCAATAAGCAATTCTAACGAGAAATCACTGGAACACAACTGTAAGATTTGTTCACTTAGTCTTTTCTGATGTTATTACCACGGCCGTTGCTCTTGCAACCGACAAACTCCTCTTACACTTTTTTTAAATGCTCGAAGAGGAAGAAGGTCGACTCCAAGACGTTCCATGTCCTTCTTGACTGTCTTGAGCCATGTTGCAGGAGGCCGACCCGGTCCCAGCCTTCCTGCCTCCAGCTGCAGGGCTGCGACCTCAATGTGTGTGCTATCCCGCCTACACACATGTCCATACCAGTGCAGGCGGCTTTTTGTCGCTTTGTCCCCAATGGGGACTATCTATTCATAGCTGGCGGGTATTTATAGCCGGCGGTTATAGTTCAATGGTCAAAGCGTTTGCTTTGCAAGCCAAAGGTCGTGGATTCGATCGCCGACAGAGATTTAAAAAAAATATTTTTAATCGATATCTGAGCTCTTAAATACCCCGGTCGGTGTGAATTTGATCCCTCATCCGTAAAATGCCAGTCATAGCCTATTAATTAAAATTGGTGGTGGACAATAGTCGTCCCGTGAAGACCACCCATTCATAGTAAATTCCAGTAATAATAAGGATGATGCATGAATCTCGGGCTGTAGTCACCCCAAAACAATATATGTGACCAGCCTGCAGAAGCTATATCGAGCTGATATCACTTTGTATTACAATTGATCATTTAAGAAGTTGCCCAGAACTTAAAAACGTAAATATTACTTCACGTTTCACGTTTGCAGTACTCCCGGACTTTGTGGCCAAGGAGATGATCAGAGACATCGCCCACGAGGAAGAAAAAGGGTCCTTCCGTCCTCACCAGTTCCACAAGATCTACATACATCGATACGAAAACGTTTCCATACTCTTCGCAGACATCAAAGGATTCACCGGTAAGGACTTTTTTATTAATTATGCTTATTCGTCTTCTTCTCCTCCTTCTCATACTTTGTATCCATCTTTGCTTTCTTCTCCTTCTTCTTCTTCTTCTTCTTTTCCGTGTTTGTCTCCTTCTTCTTCGTCTCTTTCTTCGTCTTCCTTTTCTACTTATTTACTTTCTTCTTCATCATCTTCTTTTTCTTCTTCTTATTCTTCATTTTCTTAATTTTCTAAATTTTTCTTAAATTTATTCTTCCTTTTCATTTTCTTATTCTTTTTTAATTTTTCATTTTCTTTTTAAATTAGTTTTTCATTTTATTTTCTCATTTTTTCTTCATTTTCTTCCTTTTCTTTTACATTTTCTTCCTTTTCTTATTTTTCTTCAATGTCTTTATTTTCATTTTCTCCTTTTCTTCATTTTCTTATTTTTATTAATTTTCTTTTTATTGTTCTTTTTCATTTTCTTTGTCTTCTTATTTTTCTCAATTTTCATAATTTTCTTCCCTTTCTTTATTTCATTTTTTCTTATTTTTCTTCATTATCTCCATATTCATATATTTCTATTCATTTTCCTACATTTTGTTCCCTTTCTTATATTTTCTTCCTTTTCTTATTTTTCTTCATTTTCTTTTATCTTCATTTTCTTAATTTTCTCCTTTTTCTCCATTTTGTATTTTTTTATTTTATTTTTTTTCTTCATGTTCTTATATTTCTTCTTTTTCTCCACATACTTCTGTTTATTTCTACGTCTTCTTTATCTTCTTCTCATTATTCTTCTTTCCCTTTTTCTTCACGGATGTCGATTAATATTGCAAAATCGATAACATTCATTGTTTGTTTTTCCGTCGGGGATCGAACCCATGACCTTTGATTTGGTAAACAAAAGCTTATACCACTAAGCAATACTCTCCAGAGTGTTGCTAAACCATAAATCAACCCAACTGACAATAAATCTCAATGTTTCCATACATTTTTATCTTTTACCCTAAAACCCTCCAAGGACTAGCGTGATCAAGAAACAACGATAAACATTAATGCTCGGCTATTCCCAAGTCGGCCTTTTTTTAACTGAATATCATAAAGCTTATTCACGTTCGGCTAGCAAGGATTTCTAGTACTGAGTCACGACAAAGCGGTCACGGACAAAATGCCTCCCGACAAACGATAAGCGACACATCCACTGTATATTTTTGACCATATTTATTATCAAGGATGCTCAAGTATCGACATGTTTAGTATCAACGACCTCACGTCCAGCACAAGTGCAGACACAATACCGAGCGCCAAGAGATAGATATTGTAACGATAAAAACCACACTATAAGCTCATCAAATTTGATACAAACATAAAAATGTTTTGTCAGCTACCATTTTTCATACATTGTCACAAGACGTCTCTGCATTCGGAGGTATTCCGGGGGTTTGCAGAGATTCGAGGAATATTATGAATGATTTGTTAAGCAGTAAAAATAGTAGAATTGGATGATCAGCCTGACGCTTCCGAGGCTTGGACTGTTTCTTCCTAAAGGGAGGCCCAACTTGTCAAAATTCCATAATTATTCCATGTTTTCTTCTTCCAGAACTGGCCAGTCGTTGCAGTGCCCAGCAGCTCGTGAAGGTTCTGAACGATCTATTTGCTCGCTTCGACAAACTGGCAGCTGTGAGTTATATTTATTACCACACATATTATTACTATCGAGACCCTATCTGGTTATTTTTTACCTTAAAGAGGCATCCAGGAAAGAAGATGATTAGAATGTTCTGAAATAGATTGACGGCGGGTCGCGAAGTGGCGTCGGTAATCTCGAAGCGAGGGGGAGCTCCGCAGGCAACTCGCTAGGGAAGGGATTTGGAGTGGGAGAACCAAGGTTCACAACAGAATCGCGGGATCCACCATAACAGCGCTTTTCAGGACTGTAGCGTCAATGTAAACTTATTTTACGAATCACCCTCGTATATACGAGTATAAATGAGATCTTGGTTTCGTATTAATTAGGCATTGCAGCTATTTATCAGACATTCACTTGCAAACTATCACTACAAAAATTCAAGTGTTTATACGTACGAAATAACTAAAAAAACTATGTAAGTTTTCGGTGTTTATGAAGGGGCGTCAAATTTCTTCTTTGCCCTGAGCACCAAGAGGCCTTGATGCGGCTCTAGTTGTTATCATACGTGACGAACTTATTTGCTTATTTAACTTATAATTGGACACGTGGAACATGTCTACCGAACACATATTACTGCAAAACGAAAACCTTTGATGTTCGTTTTCGGAAAAGATTTAAGTTATTTGCTAAAAAATATTTACTGACCGTTTCATACAATGTCTCGGTATTTTAATTACATTAACAAAAATAGAAACCGTAAACTACAGTTCCTTTTCCTTCAAGCCACTAAACTCGCGACATCGTGGAAGTATACACTGAATGTTCTCGGTGAAGCTTGATGAATGGATGAGGAGCAGGTCACAAAGCAAAAAACTAATCAAGAAGCACGTTGACATTTATTTTAAGATAAAAAACCGACAAAATTTGATCCCTTCTTTGTTTTTGACTTTGCCCTGACGACCTGCTCCTCATCCATCCACCACGCGTTCCGATGACGATCTCGGCGATCTGGAGTCACTTTAAATAGACGGTGAATGTCACTACATAAATTATATTGTTGAAATAACGCGCACGGTTAACGAGGCTGACATCGAATAGACTCCTATGTTTTATTTTTGTCTCTTCGCATTATCACCTTGTGTGTAATTTGCAGGTACCACACGGAACCATTATTTTCTGCATTTTATTTAAGCCACTAACTGTTGAAACCACTTGTTGTTAAAACCACGTAAACTTTTATCCACATTGATCCTTGATGCTATTCCCCTTTCTTATTATATATTGTTATAAAACAACCCACAACACACTCCACATGTTTGGGTATCAAAAGATAACCACACGGCTCAAACCAAGAAGAAGTTTCCTACAGTCGTCAGCGGAACTGGTGATACCTGAAGCCACCCTGCGGCTGAGCATGTGGAGAAGCGCAACTGAGGGGAATACTTGGATTGCTCCGAAAGAGGACCTAACCCCTGGACACGACCAGGGGTGGAATATATGGAGGTCCCTTAACAGACTTCGGACTGAAGTATGCAAGACGATGACAAATGAAAGCCAGGCAGTTTTACAGCGGACCGACTGAATGTGACTGCGGCGCGGAGCAGACACTGTCTCACCTTCTGGAGTGTGCACTGTGTCCGAGTAGCTGCACTTAGGAAGACCTGATGATGGCCGGAAGTAACGCCATCGACGTCACCCACTTCCGGGCAGAGAGGATCTGACCCTGTTGTTTCCGACACGATTATATATATTTGTTATATATTGTTTTTGATCCTCCAGGAAAACCATTGCCTTCGCATCAAGCTCCTTGGAGACTGTTATTACTGCGTGTCTGGACTACCGGGTGCAAGACCTGATCACGCTCTCTGCTGTGTGGATATGGGCCTACACATGATCAAGGCCATCAAGGATGTTAGTCACACCACGCAGGTTAGTGATCTTCACCATCATTACACATAAAAATGTAATTCAAACTTTTGGCTTTAAGTAGTCATAAAACGCGGTGTTTTTATGCGCTATTTTTTTATTTGGTTTTGACCTCTTATTTTTGTTCGCTCGTCGGACCCGCATGTGTCGCCATTTTGTAATTATTTGAAAGGCCGTTGGCAGGAATAGATCTACAGATCTCCATATGCAACGCTGGATGTCACCGACCACGGCTTCCCGGTGGCCAGTAAACAGTTGTCCCCCGACCGCGACCAGTGGCGTATTGCGATCGGCCCGGTGAAAGCATGTAACTTCGCCCGGGCCAAAAGTTTGTCAAGTTAAACCACACAGCCACGTGTACTAATAACTATCCCGTTGACGTAAAGTCAATCTTCTTCTTAAAGGAGATGTTTATATTTGTTCAAGACGTTTATTTTGAACATAACTGTGTTGTATTAAACATCCAAAAGTCTTTAAATTCATTGTTATAATCAAACTCTTTATATTAGATTCATACAGTCAGGTGCGACACAGGGCATTTTTCCACACTTTAATTGAGGGGATCAAGATCCAAAACAACAAGTATCGAGGAATTTGCGGTGAACGACATTCAATGTATTAATAATACTTTTATAAATGCTTACTCATATTGTAAGCTAGGGTACAAAAAAAATAGTTTCAACTCAACTCCAGCCTTTGGATTTATCCTCAGTACCGGAACCTTGGTATTCCGGCATCACCAGTTAGCTGATGCCGTCATTTCGGGACCCGGAACAATATATAATATAACAAATCAACATACACTTCATGTATATTTAATTTAATGAAGTTGTAATCATATTTATCATTTGACTTCATGACCTTTGTCACAATTTCTAATCTTTGTACTAGTGACATATTTTCCTTCGTTGCTTAACGCCATAATCATTTCACATGAACATGTCTCTTGAAAGGGTTTCAAGATGGGATGACCTCAACCTCGTCAGTTTCAACATTTCCAAAACCCAATCATGCACTTTCTCCACCAACAAGACTGCTATGAATCATGTATCTTTCAACGGTTGTTCTGTTCCAAAAGCAAGCTCCATCAACATCCTAGGAGTATCAATCTCGAATGATATCAAATATTACGAGTCAATTAAGTATAAAGCCAATCTCGCTTCCATAAAACTATTTATATAGATCACGTCGATATTTCAACGATAAACAACTTCTTCTTCTATATAAAAGACTAATCCGACCTATCCTTGAATACGGCAGTCACCTTTGGATTGGGGCCCCAAAATACCTTCTAAACTTAATTGACTCAGTTCAAAGAAGAGCAATTCGTTTGATAAACAATGACACTCTTACGTCTAACCTACAATCAATGGAACACAGGCGTAAGATTGGTTCACTTAGTCTTTTTTACCGTTATTACCACGGTCGCTGCTCTTCGGAACTTAAATAAGTAATTCTTCCTGCACCCACCCACAGCTGACAAACTCGTCTTACACTTGCCCAACATGCATACACGGTTAATGTGTGTCGACCAAGAACTGGAAGTTTCCAAAGTTCCTTCTTTAATGCCACCGGTAAGCTTTGGAATTCTCTTCCAGCGTCTGTGTTTCCTCCTTCCTACAATCTGGATCTCTTCAAGAAACAGATAAATATACACTTGTAATCTCCCCAACCCACACACAAACACAACACACATTTCCTACGTGCAGCGTCGAGTCCTTACATCGTTGTTCCCATTTAATTAATTTTCAGCATTATCATAATTACCATCCTTATAATCATCATCAGCCTGTATCCGTCCACTGTTGAACGTAGGCATGAGTCTCCACCCTCTTCGATCCTCCGCCTTTCGCATGCAGGCCACTCCCACTATTCTTCTGATGTCGTCGTCCATCTTGCATGGGGTCGGCCAATGCTTCGTTTGCCAGTTCTTTGGCGCCATTCCAATACTTTTCTTCCCCATCGACCGTCGTCTCTTCGATATACAGGTGTATATGTCCTGCCCATTGCCACTTGAGTGTGCCTATTCGTTGGGTAGCATCCACTACTTGAGTTCTTCTGCGTATTTCCTCGTTTCGGATTCTATCTTTCAGCGACACTCCGAGGATGAATCTCTCCTTTAGAACGCTGGGTGACCTTTATTTTATGGGTAAGACTTGCTGTCAGATTCCACGTCTCGGCGCCATAAGTTAATACAGGGAGGGGATGCATTAGTTAAACGTTTTAGTTTTAAGACATTGCAGAATTTTCGCTTTAAAATTTTACTTTAGTCTTCCAGATGCTGTCCATCCCAGTTGTATGCGCCTGTCGATTTGTTTTGAGAAGTTACTTCGTCCTTGTTGTATTATTTGTCCCAGATAGGGATAGTCGTTTACAACCTCTTCCCAGCCTACACTACTTGACTTATTTTTCATAATAATTGTTGTTTTCGCTTGCGGCGATTATCGTGACTTTGATTGAAACCATCCAAAGCTTTCATATGCAATGTAGTATGACCATGTTTTTAGGTGGAGTTGGACATGCGCATCGGAATCCACAGTGGTTCAGTACTCTGCGGGGTTCTCGGATTGAGGAAATGGCAATTCGACGTTTGGTCCTACGATGTGACATTGGCAAACCATCTCGAAAGTGGAGGAATACCTGGGTAAGATTTACTACCTTTACTTTGTCGTAAGTCATGAGCATTGGCATCTTACCAAAAGCCAATGCTTGATTTTTGATGACTGCAGAGTAAAAAGTTTTTAATTTTTTGGGGCTTAAGGCCCCCGGGCCGGTCACCTTGTACCTGCGCTCTTTGGGAGCACTTCCCAAAACATTGTTTTCAGAGTACTTTCTCAACGAAACCTAACGATATTTATTTACATATTCCTGTAAATAATACTTGTAGGTTGATAAAGAAAATGGCTGCTCTTCCAATTTCCTACCATAGATGTCACAACGAGTACTGACAGTAGCGAAACGATATATCCTGTCAACCGATGTCAACGGTCGGGGAATCTTTGAAGGCATATGCTGATAACCAATGCGAAAGGGTTAACTGTTACAGTGATCAAACTTAACTTTCTCGTATATTAAAGATACTTTGAAATATACAAGTGCCGTCAACGGCATCACACACCCTCACCCTGAGACGGGCCAAGAGCTACTGACGCCTTTTTCCGCGCTAAATGTCACTTAATAGTTTATGTCGCGTCATGTCAGGCATGACTACCAACAGATGGTGCTGCCACCACATACATAACAAACGAACTTAAAGGCTTCTTATCACTTGTGTTCAGGAGAGTCCACATATCAGCAGCTACTCTACAGTGGTTGGGAGGAGCTTATGAAGTAGAGCCGGGACAAGGTGGTGAAAGGAATGCCTACCTAAGAGACCATGCAGTTGATACGTTCCTTGTGAAGCACGCTGAGCCTCTGCGATCCAGAAAGAGAACACCAGGATCGAGACCCAGGTAGGACCCCGACCCTTTGATTGCCCTTACTTAACCATTATATATATTGCTATAACATGTTATGTCTGCGGTTTATGCGGATATATTCGTACATAAGACAGGGTTTTAAAAAACTGCTCGTCAATCATACCATAAATATCAATTCAGGTAAAAAAAGGAACCCTTTCGTTACGGCTCGGTGGAATACAAATTATACTGTCAATACGGCGTGAATTTTCAAAACCATTTTTTTTTTATTAAAACCAGTATTTGAAGCATAAATGTACTTATCTGACGTATTTGTATATATCACATTGGTTCTTCTATCCTTTATCTATCAGATGATGCATAAAAAACTATGATATTACTATTACATTACTAACGTTCATTATTTAACTCCATACGTGTGGTGGCATTGACACATGTGGTTTACAGAAAAATTGCTCCTGTGACGAAAGCTTACGATATTTATTTACATGCTTTACAGATTCTTGTAAAGAATACATGTAGTTTGATAAAGGGAATGACTGCGCTTCCAATTTCCTACCGTAGATGTCACAATTAGTTCTGAAAGTATCAAAACGATATATCAACGTTCGGGGAATCTTTGACGGCATATATAGGGCTACCGATGCAAAAGGGTTAAATGGATCGGTGCGAAACATGTAGAATAATTTATCCTTTCGTCAGTCCTGAAGAGTTATGTAACTGCTCCATCAATTATCGCATATTTGCTTGTGGTTTTGCAGCATCTTTGGCCAGAAGCTGTGGAGCGACGAAGAAATGATGATGAGGGCCGTACGAGGAAGAGTATCAACAGCAACTGTGGAGGAGGACCTGACGACTGACTGGACGCCAGAGAGACCTTTCGAAAATGTAACTATACTCAACAAAATAAATCACTATGCCATATATCATTGGAATGAGAAGCTATAGCAATCTTCTTGATTATGCTCATTATTTCCAGTGCTATGGACCATGCGGTTCTGCCGGCCAAGAGAGTGGAAGCGGGGACGAAGACACCAAGCAGGACAACTATCGCAGCATGAGGCTGGGCGACATATCGGACACTGTGCAAGCCATACCACTCACAACTGCTGAACAAGTAAGATGGCATAACTTTAAACGTTTTAACGAATCACTGATCATACCCACAGTGAGTCTTGAGGACAATAATCTAGAGACTATGTCTTTGGTGATATACTTTAACCTCATCTTTACAGATAAACTAAGTGATATTGAAGACATAAAGTGGCTAAGAAGGGCAATAAGCGTTTGGAGATGTATGCTCTCTTCAGGAGGTTCTACCTTTTGTAGTAATGAAATCAGACAAGTGCAATTGAAAGCATTTTGCATGGCATTGTATAGGGTCCGCCATCTAACGTTTTTTTTTCAACTAGTGCTTATTTCGTGAATGGTAATACTAAGCTCATGTCTGATTTGACAGATAATTATTTTTATCTTTCCGCGGAACGAATATGGTTGTGTATACGCTTGAACAACGCTGGTAAATATTTCGACATTACTTTGAAAATCATCCTATTGTCCGCCATCTTACGTTTTTTTTTTTCAACTAGTATTTATTTCGTGAATGGTAACACTTAGCTCATGTTTGATTAAACAGATAATTAGTTTTATCCTTCCGCTAAGCGAATATGGTTGTGTATACGCTTAAACAACGCTGAAAAATATTGCGACGTTACTTTGAAAATCCAGCCATTTTTCTTCGAAAATGAGCAAGGAGTGGCCGTTACAGTCAATGGCAATCGTTATCGGGCCATTTTTGTTCACAAAAATTGAAGAGGAGGATATTGGCAACATTTGATTTCAACAGGATGGCGCTACGTGCTACGCAGCCGAAGCTACACAATTTTTTTTACAAGCATTTAAAAAAAAAAGTTATTTGGCAGACCCTTTATATATCAGAATTGAGGTCTAACTATCCACAACGGAAATGAGAAAAGCTCATCATCAAAGTTACATATAATAATGTGACGTTCCCGTTAATCAAAGGGCGACTCCACTTCACCGGGATCGTCATCGGGACGCGTGTTGGAGGAATGTAGAGCAAGTCACCAATCAAAAAACTTTTCGAGAATCACATTGAAATATATTTAAGAGAAAAGATTGACAAACTTCTGTCGTCTGTGCTGGACAAACAATCCAGATCCCGGACAGACTCCGACCGACACTCCCAATTGTGACAGCGGCGAAATTAACACAGTTTTCGTTTATTAAACTAACGGCATGATATGTAGCGTCTGTCTATATTGCTAACATTTTTACAAATGCGTGTCAGACGAGCAAACAAAAATAAGATACGAAAGATCGTGTATCGAGCCTTTTCAGCACCAGTCTGCAAGGGCTATATCGAGCTACTATCAAATGGATATCGTCATGTTATGCAACTCCCTAGATTCTGTAGCGCATCTGGCATGTTTACTTCGAGTTCATTCATTATAAGCATCATTGCTTCTGGAGCAAGATTAGAATGTCTGACAACACCATCATTCTAGCTGAAGAGGCTCTTCTCGTGAAACTCTTCCCTAAATCATCGCTGTATGGAGATGATGCCAAGCCTGTTATGGCATGCTACTTATTACTTATACTAATGTAATATATATATCATATTATTTGTTGTATTTACAGGTGGATGAGATGATAGACCACTCCATAGAGATTGAGAGCAACAAGCGCATGCGTGCCGCTAATGTCAATCCATGGACGCTCCACTTCAAGGACGGATCACTGGAAGCTGTGTTCTGCACTGTCCGAGAAGACATGTTCAAGTCTAACATGCTCTGCTGTGTCATCATCTGGTTCTTCATCGTGCCGACACAGTGCATCATCCTACCAGTGTAAGAGTCATATTATTTCTTTCGAGTAAATTTCATTATATTTACATCATTATAATAAATAAGTTAGTAATACTAAAGGACGATGGCGTAGGCTCGATCCCCGACGGAGATTAGAAAAAAAAACTATTTCTGAGCTCTAAAATACCCCAGGTTGTTGTGAATTTGATCCCTCCCAATTTTAATTCATAGCCTATGAATTAAAATTGGTGGTAGACGAAAGTCGTCCCGTGAAGACCACCCATTAATAGTAAATTCCAGTAATAATAAGGATTATGCGTGAATCTTGGGCTGTAGTTTATGACCTTGGCGGATCAATACTCCACATGCAGCGTTTAGCCATATGCACCTTGGTAAGCGTCATAGAATTTCACAGATGAGACTTCAGAATTAGTATCACCATATGTTGGTATTCTCCTGTATATGCTTACTTAAAAAAAAAAAAAAATATGGAGAGAATTCTACTAAGAATATCCTATACAAGAAATAATTGATCGAAAAAATCGGAAAGATGCACTTTATTTCATGATCCTGCTGTTTTCTTGTCTTTCAAGTATAAAAGTGATGTTTTTATATCCAGATGCACGGCTTTGATAGTGTCCTTGTCGGTTACGACCTTCCTGGTGCTCGGCTGCCTGGTGCTAGTGATGGCCGAGGAGTTCCAACAACTTCCACTTCGCCTTCAGCGCAAGTCTTCCCAGCTGGTGCACGACAGGAACAGAAGGACGTTCTTCATTTGCGCCATCGTCATTATGATGTCCATCGCGAGGTAAAGCTTGTTATTTATATAAAGGTCGCTGCGTAAACAAAAAAGGCTTGGTAGTTAGACTCTGTAGCTATGAGGTCGACGTATCCAACCTGTCCAGGCCTCTGAATTACGCTTAAGAGCCTTTCCATACTTGACTCTAATATTGGGCAATGCCACTGAACGTGTTCAGCGTCCTGCAAGGGACTAATAAATTTATACCTAAACCACTTTTATGTATTTATCTCTTCCTTTATCCTTGCAACACTACCTATCTCCCTCTCCTTTCCTGATAGACACACCCCCACCCCCTCCCCTACAAAAATGGGTTACACCACTTATAAGTACAACGCAGCTCAGTTATCTCTTAACTAGAGAAGGATTGAGAAAGACTACGAGTTAGTCGAAACTGCAGTCTCCTAATAGAGAACTTTTATTACGTGATCCATGTGAAAACAAGGTAAATAAATAAATAAATATTTATAATCATAAATTGACTACTCCTATGATTATATATAGCCACGGCATCTCTATTCTGTCGAGGACGGAATTCTATTATATTTATATTATTAAAAAAAAAAACAAATTAATTGCCCCTATTTTCAGTTCTAACAATTGCCGTGCCTTTTGGTATGAACTTTCAGTTGTTTAAAGTAAATAAATTTAAATAATGTTTTAATTGTTTCTTTTTTATTGCAGCTCAGTCAGTCTGATCATGTGCCCTTCTGGAAAGTTCTGTACCTCAGTAAACGTGGAAAACTCTACAAGACACAACGTCTCAGCCCTACCATCTATACCTCAACTACACAATACAAATAATGTACTCACTGTAATAAGGCATACTTTACCAGAAGAAGGAGCTGAAGAAAAAAGTGTACAACCACTGTATCTGATAGCTCTAGGTCCTGTCAACATCATCAAGCCGTTTGGAGACGGTGGACCCAACGTTACAATCATGAATTTGAATTACAATTTAACAAATTCAAGCGCTAATGATGTAAATAAAAGAGATGTAAGATGCATACAAGAACTGTTGAAAGATTTGAGCAAATTTAACGAAAGTCAAGGATGCTTAGAGACGATTATTGACGATTCTAGAAAGCTTGAAGAACAAACAAAAAGCATGCTAAACAGTGTTAAGATTTCCGATTTGAAACGATTAAAAAGGAATTCTAAACAAGAAGATTTAACAGTGCAAGAAAATGCTAATTTAAAGTTACTTAAAGATTTGAATGAAGTGGATGAAGATGAGTTGCAAAACGGTTTGAAATTGCACAATATAGACAGTTTAAATTCTATTATTGCTGATACAAAGATGCCTCATACTAAAGGCAATGAAGTGGAGAAGACTCTAGTGAAGGTCGTTAATAGAAGTGTTGATATTCCTGCTGATGTTGAAGAAGTTGAAGTTGAAGTGGAAGAAGACGACTGCTATCATCCAGAGTACGTTGTGTTTACGTGGGTGATGTGCTTGGTGGCGTTGGCAAGTACGTTGAAGCTGTACTACTTGGTGAAGACTTTCCTTGCTGTGATCATGGTCACGGTGTATGCTCTCCTCATCACTGTTGGATTCCCTTCTATCTTCAGCGATCCCGAGCAGGAAGAAGTGTGAGTTATGTCATCATCATTATCAGCCTGTATCCGTCCACTGTTGAACGTAAGCCTCCCGCATTAGTCTCCATCCTATTCGATCCTCCGCCTTCCGCATCCAGGTCACTCCTGCTATTCTTCTTATGTCGTCATTTCATCTTGCAGGGGGTCAGCCAATGCTTCGTTTGCCACTTCTTGGTCGCCGTTCCAATACTTTTCTTCCCCGTCGACCGTCGTCTCTTCGACACATATGTCCTGCCCATTGCCACTTGAGTGTGTCTATTCGTTGGGTAGCATGGATCGTGTGTCAATTATTTCCTTTTTTAGGTCATATTGTGATTCCAATGAGTAAATTGACTGAAGCCACGACATTTTTTAATTATTATTTTTTTTTTAATACAATATTTCGACTTAAAACTATATATGGCATGCGTTAATGCAAATGCCGTAAGGCTGCACTGCGGTCAAGAGTACGATTCAAAATCAGGATCGACTCAACCTTGACCCGCTCGTAGGCGCGGTAGACAGCAAAATGACGACCGCGTGGAGAGTAGTACCTTACTCGGCCACTAATTGGCTGTTCTTAATTGGCGCTTTATCGACCGTCCTGTCAGAGAACCACACGGTTTTCTTGTTAGCCACCGATTTGCAAGGACACCACTGGTTTCTTTTTGCGACCGAGATCATGGCGTAGGATTCCAATCGAGATTGGTTAACCCTTTTTCATTATGGCTCGGTTTGAATACAACTTATATTGTCAATTATAAAACTAGTATTTGAAGCATAAATGTAATTATCTGGCCTATCTTCATATATCACATTGGTTTTTGTATCCTTTAGCTATCAGATGATGCATAAAAAACTATTATAAGAAAGTAGAAAAACGATATATCCCGTCAACCAATGTTAATGGTCGGAGAATCTTATGACGGCAAATGCTGACAACCGATGCGAAAGGGTTAAGCGTTCGGATTGGTATCAGTTGCTTTTAACTGGACATCATAGAACCAATGACCATGACAATGAACCTTGTATTTATAAATGAGCTTTAATTAACAACTGATTACAATTTTTGTTCTTTCTTAAAAATATATATATTTACTATCCATTTTTGTGGCATTTTACATTTTTATTATCATTTATAATATTGATTTCATATGATTTAAGATAAAGTCTCATACTATCATTAAGGAGTGCCACAAGGCTCTACTTTAGGTCCAATACTGATATTGTCATCAATTAATGATGATATTGAGCTGATAAATTGATACATTGGCCTTCTTGCGTTGTGTTTCAGGATGGGCATGCCTCTATCAGCACAGATGCTTATCCTCTTAGCCGTGTTCTTGGTGATGGTAGCCTACCACGCCCGGCTGGTAGAGGTGACGTCGCGTCTAGACTTCTTGTGGAAGAGACAGGCGGAGCGAGAGCTGGCGGACATGTTGGACTCGAGACACAACAACGCGCAGCTGCTCAAGAACATCCTGCCTGATCACGTGGCGCATCACTTCCTGGCCGAGGATCGCATGTCGGAAGTAAGCAGATCGTTTTTGGTATTAAATCAACCCGTATGTTCGATCCCTAAATGATGACGTCTGCTGAACTATGCCGTCGGAGCATAACGGGTTCCAGGACAAATGAAATGTTCAGTGACCGGATATTCATTGTTTTATACAAAATTTTAGCTACAGTTTGAAACATTGAAAACTCGTTGGTACATATTTTTTTGGACTTTGATATTAAAAGATTAACAGAACATTTTGGTTTTCAGAAACACGCTTAATACTTTCTTTGTCCAGTCTTTTGCATTTATTAATGCAATGGTCATCGCAATTCCTTCGTCTAGCATTAATTGTCCATAGCAACTGGACTGGACTGGACTTTACCCGCCTCACACCCGCATCACACCGGAGGACAGTTAAGTCTCCTTGATGACGCGATCATTCAGATTATGATCAGTTAGCAACTGATAAGTCCAGTGGGAGTCTCCTCTGAACAATTGTGGCCACTGCACAGAAGTGCTTAAAGAAATAACCCATGAAAGAGATTAGAATCGCATTCATGGGTTGTAAATATATGGAGATGGAAGATAGATTCTCTCACCGAAAATACGAGCAAAGATTGTAAATGCGTGGAAATTTTTTTTAGTGGCCACAAAGTCTGCATGTCCGATAGGGCCGAGGCGATGTCCATAGCAACTATTATTTTTACAAAGGTGATTATTCTATATATATTTGCATTTTGGATAAGTCCGGTCACGGGTGTGACGTTAGTTACATAGATCGCCACTTGCGGCGCTGGGTGCCACCGACCACGGCGCCCGGTCCCCAGTCAGTTCTGTGCCAACGGCAGCGAGGTCATACTGTCGTTGGCCTGGCCTGAATGCTGTGAGTAGGTCCGGGCCAGAAGTTTGTAAAGTTATCGAAATATATTTATATGTCAATGTGCTTTAAAAAAAATTGTGTTGTTTATCTGCTCCTTGTCCTGCGACCACGCAATTCAATAACGAAATTAGAGTGGAAGATGTCAGAATAACCCGTTATGTCTATGCGTTGTATTGACTTGTATCTTGTACTTCCAGGAGCTGTATTCCCAGTGGCAGGCAGAGGTCGGCGTGATGTTCGCCAGCATCCCTAACTTCACGGAGTTCTACTCGGAGGACATCAACATGGGCATGGAGTGCATCAGGCTGCTCAACGAGATCATAGGCAACACACAACTATCAATATGCCAATACTAATAAAAAATCTTTGATAAAATTGCCACGCCCAGAAATACATCATCCAAATATTTGCATATTTTCACATTGTTTTAATTATTTTCTTTTTTTTTGCAGCCGATTTTGATGAACTTCTAGACGAGCCGCGATTCAAAAGCATTGAAAAAATTAAAACAGTTGGAGCGACATACATGGCGGCTTCTGGACTCAATCCCGATGAAAAGGTTTCAAAGTCTAATCTTGCGATTGGAAATACTCTTTGCGTCTTCTAAAACATTTCTTTACAACCGAGTATTGCGTTTATATTGCTTCGTAAGTAAATGTCTGTTTTTTCTTTACTCCAGAGTGTCGATGATGACCTGGAGCACCTATGTGCTCTCGTGGACTTCGCCATCGCAATGAAAGATCGTCTGGAAGACGTCAACGTCCACAGCTATAACAACTTCCATCTAAGAGTTGGTAAGTCACCATGTTTTTTTTAAGAATTGCTTACAAAAAAAATCGCATATATTTGTTTACATCCATCCCCCATCATCATCGCTGTCTTGGATCTCCTCGCCGTCTGAGGGAATATCGGACAAAGCATCAGCGTATATAAGGAGACTAATTCTAACCAAAAATATATTGCATTGGAATATAAAATACAATTAAATAAAACAGTTTATATTTCGGGAAATAGTTATTTTGCTAACAAACATATAAAATTTAAATGCATACAATCGAAATATTGATCAAGAAAAACGATCAACGTTCACGTTTTGAACAGGCACCGTTCACATCAAACAATAACGAGACGTGGACATAGATCAAACCTGTACAAATGTTGATTTTTTTGTTGTTTTAAACAGGAATCAGCTGCGGACCGTTAGTGGGTGGGGTTATTGGGGCACGCAAACCTGTGTACGACATCTGGGGGGACACTGTCAATGAAGCATCCAGGATGGACACCACAGGAGCTATGGGGAGGGTACAGGTGCCCAAGTACACGGCGCAAGTAAGTACTGACTATGACTCTATCGACAAACAAACCAAGATAAACACAAACTATGGACTAATTTCAAAGAAGAACAATTCGCCTGATAAATTATGATCCATTTACGTCTAACCTGCAAACAATAGAACACATTCACGAAAGATTGGTTCACCAAAAGCAATCCATCAACATCCTTGGAATATCAATCTCGAATAATAGAAAATATTACGAGTCAATTAAGTATAAAGCCGGTCTCGCTTCCATAAAACTAGGTGTATTATATAGATCACTGAGGTATTTCAACGATAAACAACTTCTTCTTCTCTATATAAAGGAGAAATCCGACCTAACCTAGAATACGGCAGTCACCTTTTGATTAGAGCCCCAAAATACCTTCTAAGCTTAATTGACTCGGTTCGAAGAAGAGCAATTCGTTTGATAAACAATGACACTCTTACGTCTAACCTGCAATCAATGGAACACAGGCGTAAGATTGGTTCACTCGTTTTTTCTACCGTTTTTACCACGGTCGCTGCTCTTCGGAACTTAAAGAACTAATCCCTCCTGCACCCACCCACAACTGACAAACTTGTCGCACCCACCCACAACTGACAAACTTGTCTAACACTTGACGAACATCCATACACGGTTAATGTGTGTCAACCAAGAACTGTCAGTTTCCAAAGTTCATTCTTTAATGCCACCGGTAAGCTTTGGAATGCTCTTCCAGCGTCTTTGTTTCCTCCTTCCTACAATCTGGATCTCTTCAAGAAACAGATCAGTATACAGTTGCAATCTTTCCAACCCACACACAAACACGAACACAACACACGTCTCCTGCATGCAGCGTCCAGCCTCTCCGGCTGAGCGTCATAGAGTGCAGTGGACTTGACCAGCTGTCCTGCATGCGCTTACATAAAAAAATAAACTTAAGTCTTTTTTACCGTTCTACCACGGTCTACCACGGTCATTTCCAAAGTTTCTTTTATATTGAAATAATTCAATTTTATGTCGCTTATACGAAGAAAAAGACTACTATTAATGTCTACCGTTCGCGGCAGTCAATTTATTGAGTTGTATAATTATTTCGGAGGTATTCGCAGTTGCGCGGAATAAAGAAACATTGGTTCTGACGTTCGTTTTGTTTCAGTTGCTGGAGGCTCGCGGTTACCAAGTCCTTCCCCGCGGGTTGGTCGCCGTCAAGGGCAAGGGTCACATGGAGACGTACTTCGTGGCCGGCAGATGCAGCAGCAAGGCCACGGCCTGCAGGAGACAGCCCAGTCACCACAGCTCACTGGCAGCAGTGGTGTACGGCATGCTGCAGCAACGAAGACGTCACCACACACGTAATTATCAAAAACTCATCAATACATGTTCCTTCTACACTGGGAATACAGTTACTTGCGCTACAGGGCTATGGGGGTGACCAAGGAGCAGAGGCAGCACTTCAAGCCTGCCTTTCTCCGTCTCTTTTCGTGCTTCTGCGTTATGTTTGACTTTGACCGACACGTGCACGAGACTGTTAAAACCACGTGTTGATTTGATACGAAACCGTCGTTGACATTTTTTTTTAACTTAAAAAAGTAAAGAAAAATATATATAGATGCGTGTTGTACCCTGCAAGTTACACACAAGGTTAGATTATACGTCTGAAAAATAGTTGAATAACGTAGGAGCTTATTCCATGTTAGCCTCGTTAACCGCGCGTGTAGTTCCGACCGTCAGAACTAAGCAGCAGTTTAGGAAAATCCTCCCAAGAAATGGTAGAGACTTCCAGGCGGCATTACAGAATGTGTCTCCTTTTCTCATGGATGATGCACTCCATGATAGTGTCTCGCTGTATGTTGTATGCCTGGATCACATGGACATGCGTCGCAAGAAGAGAGGCCAAAAGTTCGTAAGAATTCTCTGAATATTCCATGTCCGGTTAACGCTTGCATGAGATGAAAGTCCACGGAGTTCGTCTTTTTCCACGTCAGTAAGTGTTCGATGGATGGAAAGAAAGATTTGGTTATTCCTCCGGAAGTTGATTCTTGATAAGCGGTGTTCCAAGCAGTTAGTGAATCATGCATTAACTTGATCAAAGCGTAGCAGAGAGGAAAACAGTCGTAATGGGGTGATGTTTTTAGTTTCCCCCCATTTTGGCCAGTTCGTCCGTCGTTGACAATGACATTTTTTATGTTTTGCAGCATCCAGCGGCTGGCAGCAAGCATTGGGTGCTGTTGACGGTAAAGGGGGGCCCCAGGACGGAATCTCTGGACGCGCACCCTTCAGCTCCTTGAGAGTCTCCCAGCGAGTGCCTTCCACCCGCCCCCTAAGACGCAGCACCACTAGAGCTTCGGAGCACAACCCCAGACCAAGGTATGAAGTTTAATGATATTCTATCTAGCTATTCTGGTATTATTCAGGTCTGTGAGTTACCATAGTCCATGCCTTGTACCATTGGAACATATGGAAACATATATTGTTTTGAATGGAACGATCAAATTAGTACACGGAATATTTAGAGCGTTTCTAAAAAGATTTAGCCTCTCTTATTGCGACGCTTGTCCATGTAATCCTAGCATACAACAAACATTTAGACGTTCTTTGATGGAGTGCATCATCCATGACAACAGTAGACGCGTTCTGTGTTGTTGCCTGCTTCTTCACTGACATTTCTTGGGAGGTGTCCTTCCTGGGACTGCTGCTTAGTTCTGACGGACCCTTTCTGTTAAACTACATCAAAAATATCGTCGCAATAAAGCGCGCGGTTAACCAAGCCAACATGTTCGTCACACGTATAAAATAACCTTGTGTTTAACTTGCAGGGTAAAAAAATGGAACAACCTCCAGGGCAACAGTCTTGAAGATACGGCAACTGTAGTATCTGTGCCACATTTTGGGTGATTTCTTATTCAGATTTTTTAATAATATCGTATGATTATGTTATGTTCCCGAGACCTTGACCATTAGAATGCATCTACCATATAAAAACAGAATTGACTGTTTTACTTTCATTCTAAATATGACTTTATATATCCTTGCAACTTTGCAGACCTACCCAAGCAATGCGTCAGATGTCTTGCTCCGCCGGAGATGTTTGCGCGACCCGCGCCCCCGCATCTGCGCCTCTGACTCCAGTCTGCGGCCCTCCATCTCAGCTCCCCAGCTTGAGAGACCTGACATCACCAAGACTATTATCAGAACCAGTAGTAGGGCCTATGAACAGCACCGGATCTTTCAACAGAGGTCGAGTATCAAAGCAAAACTCCAATGCTTCAACAATCTCAGAAAACAACTTTGATTCGCTGAAACCGGAAGACGCCTCTTCCGACAAGAGATGTTTCAGAAATTACAGCTTCAAAGAAAATTTGAAGAACATTGTTAAGTCTTCTAAAAGCAACAATCTTCCTGCTCCAGTCCATGGTCCGAGATTCTCGTCCATATCGCCAAGAAGTCTTGGAAGAAAAGACGTTTCAACTCAGCCGACTGATGAAGGATTAGAGGACAATTCATCAGTTGATGGAGGCGTGGAAGGGACCAATGTTTGATTGTTGCAGTTTTATATACATTTATATATACAAAAACGCAGGAGGGAATCAAAAATGGATCGTCGCATGCAGTGTTACTAAGGGGTAAGGGCCCTTTCCCCCAGACGTCCAGTTTTGCAGGATCACGTTTAGTAGTATACGTGCTACTGTGGTAACATTCACATGAGCATTCGGTTTGCAGGATTCCGCGAACATTCGATCCGTTCGAAATGTGCTGTACAGTTTTGCCACTACAAAATGGACGAATGGATCCAATAAAAAACGGTATCCAGTTTAGTTACGTACATAGTTTAATGGAAGTGTTCCCACTAGCATCCGTACCATCCATGAGATTACGAAATGTGCCTAATCTCGATCGTAGTTTTAGGATCGGGTGAACCCAAAATCTTCTTTTTTTGGATTGCTTTCGGCGGCGAAAGTACCAGTATAATATCAGAAATGTATTCACGTCTATTGCGTCTGAATTTTCTTCTTCGACTGCCAATGCTATTCCGTAAAAAAACAGGATGCTAACTTTTGCGTGTGAACACAGGTATGATTTTTGCGGTATCCAATAAAAAACTGATCATGCAAAACTGGACGTCCGTGGGAAATGGCCCTAAATCGACTAAAGCCACGACTTACGAAAGAATACAAGAATTTTACTTAAAACTATGACATGTGTTTATGCAAATGCTGTTAATCTGCACCGCGGCTATGAAGAGCGATCCTAAAGTGGTACCGACTCAACCTTGACCAGCCTTCAAGCGCGGTAGGTATCAGACTGTCAGACCACGTGGGAACTGGTACCTTGCTCGATTGTTGTATCCTTTAGTGACGCTACCCGAAAACACAATTATTTCATCAGCCACTCTGTTCTTAGCGGCGCCACAGAGAACTACTGTTCTCTCGTTGGCCACTAATTTTCAGTGGTGCTACAGTTAGATTTTGGTTCGATGCAAGATGGCGACGGCCGGTGTCAGTAGTTCAACCTGAAGCTGGACACTGCATGCGAAAAGAATACGTGATGTTTGTGTAAAGATGAGATTCTTAGTGTATATTGATGTATTTTGTGAAGATATACAGATTGTATGAGGAAGGAAACACAGATGATGAAACGTGGTTTGTGTCGCGGGGGCGTGGAATAGATGTGTGGCAGCTTTCAAGTATTTCTTGTGTGTTGACTATACGCTCCGAGCTGGAAGCAGATATTGCTTACAGAGTTTTGTTAAGATCAGTGGCAACCAGTCATAACTGAGTGTGTCATACTATAAAAATTGTTGCCAATTTGACAAATAGAAATAATTTATGATTAAAAACAAACGAGTTGCCACTTGTTTGAAATGAATAATGAAATTGATGGAATAACGTCAATTTTAGTTTATTTTTCTATTTATTTAAATATATTGACTAGTCATCGCAGAAATATTGTGATCTATATCTTAACCAATTGTTTAAATATATATTTGAATTAGTTAGGAATTGAATATTGCTTTAATTTGTTATGTGTCTATTTATTTATTTATTTTATTTACTAATACTCCACTCTGAGGCCTTGTGAATCACATAAAGTCGATCAGATGTGTTGATATTGTTATTTTTTGATGTGGCAACATTTTCTTACTAATTGCGGCAACACTTAATGGGTAATTCCCAGAGAAAGATCATCTTAAACGAAGCTTGAAACGGGATTTATATTTTTTTACTTGCAACACTTCCAGTAGGTATATATAAAAAAACCCATACAAGTTAATATTCGATTAACTTTCTTATAGTCAAAATAGGGACCACGCTATAAAAAGTTAATCTTCCCCTCTAAGTTAAAGCGTTTGCTTGCCAAACTGAAGATCGTGGATTCGATACCCGACCGAGATTAAACAAAAAAGATTTTTTATCGATTTCTATGCTCTATAAATACCCCCGGTTGGTGTGAATTTGATGCCTTACTCGTAAAACGCCAGTCATAACCTATTGATCAAAATTGATGACGAAAGTCGTCCCATGAAGACCACCCATTTATAGAGCATTCCTGTAATAATTGGGTGATGCGTGAATGTCGGGATGTCGTCTATGACTTTGGTGGATCAACGCTCCTGATGCAGCGCTTAGCCATATGCACCATGGTAAGCGTCATAGAACTCTACAGATGAGACTTCCAAACCACTATCACCATCTGTCGGAATTCTCCTGTGTGTTTACATAAAAAATAAAAAATAGACTTTTATATGAAAAAATGCCGCAAACTCTATAGGAAATTTTCTATGGAAGTATGCGCTATAGAAGTGTTGTCTGTAAAAATACATACATCTAATTGCCCAATGGAAGCTTTTTGTATAACTGATTATTTTAGGATTTCGTATTCTCGTGTCAAATAGTTTTAGGTTATATTTTGTTGTGAAACCTAGTCAAATTTTTATCAATAAAATTAAATTTAAAAATATGTTTAAATAACATAATATGTTAGACATAGGTAAATTTAAAAAACATGTGTTTTATAATTCCTAATTATTGGGCTATTGAAAACATTACAGAGCTGCCAACTGCTATCCACCCAAAAATTAAAAATTGTAATACCTACCTAACCAATTAACGTATTACATATTTAATAATTTTATTAATAAGGAAGTAATAAAAATAAATACTAATATATAATTATGTTAAATAAAATGCATATGTGTATTATTTAAAATATTAAAATATTTTTAATTCCATAACTATTGATAACGACATCATGGATAAGTCGAAATTTATAAACACAAAAATTAATGTATTAGGCCTAGTTCACACTGGTAGTTGCGTTGTGATTTTATTATTACTAAAAAGTTTGGGTTGAGCCGCCCTGAGGACAAAATGGTCCTGTCTGCAAGATTGCAGACGCAAGTAACGACTCCTAATTGATGTCTGCCAGTCTGCAGAATCAATTTCCTAACCTTACCATTCCTCATCTATTCATCTATTCCCACGTATTTCATGGTTAGCAACGTGTTTATACTAACTTTGCAGCTTTAGACTGAGGTCTATTTGACATCTAACTGATTCACCTAGAATCACAGGAAGGCCTTCAGCCACTCCAACAGGTAGCTTTTTGCGTGCGTCCAGTAACGGGTCCCTATTTGGGTTTCCAAAAACAGGACGGGACAGGGAGGGTTTCACCAAGCGAGCTAAACACCCGATTTACTTAAAAGAAACGATCAACAAATCACTCAAAAGTATGCCTCGAATACTACAGCAGTTCCCTCTTCAAGTACTCGGACTGTTCTCTCTGGAGGTTGTTGGGGACCATAAATGTTTCCAAGGGAACCTTCAAGTGCATATATGTCCTAGAACGAGCAATGGACAGTGGCAGCTGAAAGAATAAGTTGCTGAAATTTGTGGTGACCATATGTTCCAGATATGGAACGGATATGGGAGGAAGAAAGAGTTATATGTGTTCAAATAAGCCTTGCGGTTTGAACACTGATGTAATCGCTAGTGTGAACAAAGGTATGAGTATGTAATACAGTTGACCATCCTTTAACATGATTTAAGATCGGATTAGTAGCTGGATACTCTTGAGGCCTAGAACAATAAATTCTAAGAGGCGGTTTAAGCCAAAATAACAACATAGAAGGGTTCACTTCAATAACTTCTTAGGTTTTCACGGCCAGATTTGATATTGTGGCTTTTGGGCTTGGCCGTGTGTGGCGAACTACTCCTTTATTACTCTCAATATTTCGAGCGCCGTTGCAGGCGTCTTCTTAAGGGTTGATGACAGTGTCTGGAGGTAGTTAAGCCGTCAGCCTAATGTACCTCCACGACCGTCATGTCGTAGAATTGTGTACGGTGGGTATGTTCCAAGAAGCGTACCTCCACAAGCGTCATGATGAGTATGTTCTAAGGAGCATACCTCCACGAACGTCATATCGGACTGTGGTTGTCCTTGCTTGTCTGTAAAGGTTTTTGAGTATGTGCTAGAGGCGGAAGCCATGTAGTTTTTTTTAATCAAACCGTTATCACTGTTGATGTTTATGGTATGTCTTTTGATGTCAATGGCTTCCCTTACTAGGCGTGCATGTTTCCCTTACGTTCGAGCCACGATTTCGGGTTCGAATGAAAACTTATGTCCGTATATGTATATGACGGCTAAACTACCTACAGACACCAACTCATCACTAAGTCATCAACCCTAAAGAAGACCCCTGCAATGGCGGTCGAAATATTGGAAAGGAGTAATTCGCCACACACGGCTAAACCCAAAAGCCACAATATCAACATAGAAGGGATTGTTTTATAAAAAAATTGCCGCAAATATTATAAAAAAAGCGTGCGTTATAGGAAGATTAACTGTATAATAATGTAATAAGAAAATAATTTGAAATAGTGGTGCCATTTTATGACATACCAAAGATAACAATATATTTTTTTAATAGGTATTATATTTTTTATAAGTATCCAACTAAAATATTTTTTATTTAATATTTTTGCAGCCATATAATGTCTTCTATTTTTTTATGTAAAATATTTATTGCGAAGTATTTTTTTACTTAATTTTATATATTAATCATTGATGAATATTTCATTTTATTATGTATTTTAAATTACAGTGCCATGTTTGTAAAGTTGTTGTATCTTACAAAGAAATAAAAATATTTATTTAAAATTTTATCCTATTGATTTTTACTACTATACTATATAAATACAAGTTAGTATTAGGGTTCATAACTCTAGGTTAAGATATCATCTCTATAGTTGCATCTCCTTACAAATGGTATGACGACCTATCGTCCCCAGACAATTCGGTAACGACGTGTGGCGCACTGGACGTCTGATGTATGGGAAATTTGGCGCACGAGACAACTGGTGTACTGGCTGTTTCGCTAACCTAACCTAAGGATTCCTCCAGTGAATGTAGAGTCCAGAGATCTATAGGTCTTGTTAACGAAATAACTTAGGTTAGATTAGGTTAGCCAGACATCGAACGATAAAATCTATATTTTTATGAACATGCCTGTCATAGTTCATTAATCGAACTAAAGAACTTGAACATTATTGAACACCCAAATATTTCTCTGGTACTACAGCCGCAGTCTATGCAAGTTGGCAGACTCATACCTTGAAGTATCCTGAGAAACATTATGATACAGGTGTTCTGGGACAAGGCATAGATAATTTGAGCTTTCAGAACTATGAAGCGGCAATTCGCAGTGTCTATATACCTCAAATATGAAGCAGATATGGTAAAAAAAAACTTTGAAATGAAAAATGCATATACAGTCAATTCCGCTTAATTGGGACACCGCTTAATTAGGACAGCCGCTTATTTGGGACGAATCTCAAAGAACAGAAACCAAACCAAGAAACCAATAGTAAATTTATATGTTTAATTGGGACAACATTCCGCTTAATTGGGACAGGAAATTTTAAGCAATGAAGAAAATCAGGATATGTTGCAAGTTCCTATTATTAACTATGAAGAATTTTTAAGAATATATAACAATTTACCATGTTACGATGATAATGAAGACTGTGAGGATTAAATTGTAGAAGGTATTAAATATAAATATGAAAAATGAGATGAAGATGACGATGGTGATGATTGTCACCTGTGCCTGTGACTAACCAGGTGGCAAAAAAATGTATGGCCGTGTTACAGCGTTATTTTATGTAGGAAGTAAATGAAGGGAGCCCTACATCCGCACTAAATATCTGTGCTGATTTTGTAGAAGAGAAATGTTACAAAAACAAAAGACAGGCTACGTGTGACTCATTTTTTAATTGAATTAAATTGTATGTACCTACCCATTTATTATTTTAACTACAATTTTTATATTACATATTTGTAATTTATATGATAATTTATACTTTCCAAGAGATTATAAAATAAAATTATTGAAAAAAATATGCATTGTTTAATTTTAAGTGTGTATTACTGGTTAATGGCCTTAGTTGCCAAAACCAAATAAATGAATTTAAAAAAAAGTGAAATTCGCTTAATTGGGACAGCCACTTAATTGGGACAAAATGCCCAAGTCCCGATGTGTCCCAATTAAGCGGAATCTACTGTACTCGTAAATAATTTAAAACAAGTGCCATCTATGATAATTCATGTTATGCACATAATCATCATGATGATTGTTATCATCCTGTATCCATCCACTGTTGTACGTAAGCCTCCCACATGAGTCTCAATCCTCTTCGATCCGCTGCCTTCCGCATCCAGGCCACTCCCGTTATTCTTTTTATGTCGTCAATCCATCTTGCAGGGGGTCGACCAATGCTTAGCACATAATAAGTGATAATTACCTGACTCAAACTGTGCATTGCAGAAATTGGCTGAATGGTCCACCCTGCACCCACCCACAACCGACAAACTCGTCTTACACTTGCCGAACATCCATACACGGTTAATATATGTCGACCAAGAACTGGCAGTTTCCAAAGCTCCTACCCTAATGCAACCGGTAAGCTATGGAATGCTCTTCCAGCGTCTGTTTCCGCTTCCTACAATCTGGATTTCTTCAAGAAACAGATAAATATACACTTGCAATCTCCCCAACACACACACAAACATGAACACAACACACGTTTCCCGCATGCAGCGTTTCCATTCAATTCAATCAACAATACATTATCCGACTCTTTTTCTTCTAGGGATGCTTTCTTTCTATTCGTTGGAGTGCTGTAAAGTAAAAATTTAGTGCATAAAATAGTTTATGTAAGGCGTTCTTCTCTGACCGTAGGCTCTATGGCGCCCCCCGAGCTCCACAGTTTGTTTTTTTTACACTTGCAATCTCCCCAACCCACTCACAAACACGAACTAACCTCCATGACTGAGCGTCATAGAGTGCACTGGTCTTAAACGGGTGTGCTCTCCCTACATGCGATAACATATAAAAATAAACCTTCATGAGAAACGAACTAGGTGTTGGGTAAATGTCATATAGGTCAATAAAAGACTTGTTTTTTTTAATAAGACAATATTTTTTTATCACAATGTTTTCAACAAGTAAGATAATGTAATGTTACAAATAATCAAGCGGCCCTAACGTGGCAAGTTCCACCAACTATAGACAGTTATAGCTACGCTGTATAAAAATATGCTCAATTCAGTTATATGTCATACAAACCAAACATTCTCACCATCCAAATAGACTTACATGCAATATAAACATACTAGATACATCCAATATAAACATAAACACCGTGCGAGTACTTTCATAGCAAATTTGGATATTTTAAATATACTAAATAAAATGATAGGCTCCTAATACTATTTCTTTAAAATTCAATTAGTGGTGATTTATAAAACAGCAGACTTATTTAGATAAAAGAATATTAACCTTTAAATGCCCAGTGGTCCAATAAGGGACCGCAAATTTGCGTCGTTCAATGCCCTAGCAGGCCAATGTTTGTAATGTTTCGTCTCACAATAGATTCTTCCATGAACTTACTTCAATACTATTATTACAAATGAATGTAATCCGATTGTGAAATGAACCATAAGCACTTCCTGTATGGGACCGTAGGGCATTGAACGACGCAAATCTGCGGTCCCGTAAGGAAACCTTTGGGCGTTTAAAGGTTAATGAAACATGTGGATGACAATACGAGGGTTATCCGTAAAATAAAGTTCCCATGGCGCTACAGTCCTGAAAAGTGTTGTTATAGTGGAACCCGCGATTCTGTAGTGTACCTTGGTTGCCCCACTCCAAATCCCTTCCCTAGCAAGCTGCCTGCGAAGCTCAGTCTTGGCTTTGCAGCCATACGTGATGGATCACCCCCTCGCTTTGAACCTTATTTTACAGATAACCCTCGTACAACAAATGATAAAACATCTCGATTGATGATTACATGATGAATAAAATGACAGAGGAATCGTTAAGACATGTCCACAAAAAATACAATAACAATCTTCATTTTATTTTATTTGGCTTATTGATTAAATAATGGGATTTTAATATAAAAAAAGCATGCAATGGAGTATATACAGATGTAGTAAAAATCGCAATTTGTGGATTCCACGTCTTGTCTTTTCAATTTGCATGAATGTATGTCCACATATACATATATATATAAATGAATATTTAACCTTAATAAAATGGCTCATACTTTGATCCATATGTAATTCCAATTTGAAACATATGGCCATAGTAAACAGCAGTAAAACAACAAGAAATTAATCGCATTCTTTGTCTCATACAAGCTTAACCTCACATCCAAAGTTAAGTAGTAGTAAAAAGTAATAATGATCAATTTTGTGGTATCAACATTCGATTAACCTTTAAACGCCCAGTGGTTTCCTTACGGTACCGCAGATTTGCGTCGTTCAATGCCCTACATTCATTTCACAATCGGATTACATTCATTTTTAATAATAGTATTAAAGTAAGTTCATGGAAGAATCTATTGTGCGACGAAACATTACAAACATTGGCCTGCTAGGGCATTGAACGACGCAAATTTGCGGTCCCGTATGGGACCACTGGGCGTTTATAGATTAAATAGTCAATTATTAACTAATTGATACACACATACAAATCTACATCAAATATCATCTTTTATGACATTTTACTCGTCAATACGTAAGAAAAAGAAACGGCAGACGTTGAGATTTGAACCGCGAACTTTAAAAATTAACACATATTTGTAGTATTAATACGAATTTTTGCAGATGGCGCTTGATGTAAATTGCATATATATTTATATTAATCAATTATTTTTATTATAAGGAGACTATGTTATTAGGCGCTCCACACACACACAAATTACATAAGGTGGTCGAAATAGTATTGGAACCTTGAATAAAATAAGATAAAATGATTTAATCATACTTTAAAATTAATGGCAAAAGTATACATCTCATAAGTTGTATTCATATATTCACAAATGGCCTTAAGACTAAAGAGTTTTGCCCATGAGATCCGGCGAGTCCTACAGTCTGCACAGGAGTTGGGACACGCTGGGTCTCAGATCATTAAAATAGTCATTCACAAGTGTAGTTTAAACTCTCATAGAGCTAATCTGTGCGCAACACAAGCCATTGAAACCATTTCCAAAACATTATATATTAAAATTATATGTACACTATGATTTAGGCATGTTAAAAATGTGTTAACATCCCCTTGCTAGGGAAAGATGACTTCACGTCGCCTGGATAGTTATCGGATCGCGTGGTGGCAGAATGAGAAGCAGACGAGAAACACAAAGACTTTTTCAGAAGCACATATAATTTCTATAAACTTGACAAACTTTCGGCCCAGGGCGAAACTTCCTTGCTTCAGGCCCCAAACCGATCACACTCGTTACTCTGATTATTGGCCACCAGGGGGCCGTGGTCGGTGACATCCAGCGCCGCATATGGCGATCTATAGAACAAGTCCTGCTAACGGCCTGTCAAATAATTACAAAATGACACAAGCGAACAAAAATAAGAGACGAAAGATCACATATCGAGGTTTTCGGCACTAGCCTGCAAGGGCTATGCCGTGCTGATATCACTAACATTAAAACTTTTATCAACAAAATACCTATTTGAGACTTGATGCTCTCTAAAGCGTATTTCTTTCAGATCTCGCATGGTGATCGGTCTGGGGCATGAAGCATGCAAGTTCCGCCCCGGGCTGAAACTTTGTCAAGTTTATCGAAAATATATGTGCTTCAGAAAAAGTCTGTGTTGCTCATCTCCTCATCTGTCCACCACGTGTCCTAATAACGATCCCGGCAACGTGAAGCCGTCATTCTCTAAGTAAAGAGGATGTTAGTAGGTAAAACAACTATGTCTATACTAAAATAATATGGTTTCAATGATTCGATTGCAATGCAGCATCCCTAATACGAATGAGATCTCCCAATCAACAGTACACTATAAATATTAATTAGTCTATTTTACATTATATAAAATACCAATATTAAAATATAATATATATATATTATTGTAATTATGCTTGGAGAGGAAAACATGGATGGAAGGAAGATGGGCGTGGAAATAAAAATTATGATATGAAAAATACATAAGAAACACTTATTTACATAGAATATTGCATAATGACATGTCTGCTTGCGAGTCCGAGCATATGGCCACCGCAGACTATTTTTTATGTTAAATGCATTGAGAAAGATATCAAAAATGATTTCATGATCATCATGGCTCTATAGGATTTCAAATGCATTACATTTCTTGAAGCGATCCAGATTATGAACATTCAAAATATCTCCCAGTAAATCACAAATTTGTAGCAAGTGTTGCACTGTCTTTCTTCATGAAATGGTAAAGCATAATATTTTGAATAAATTCCTCATTCGGTACAAAGCTCTCCGTTGTATATAGGGTTGTAATTTTTTTAGTTTAAAAATCCTAGTACACTCCAGCTATACGTAGTCAGAGAAACAACACACAACACGTTGTTAAAGTTGAAGCACAACTGACCATGCAAAAGCAAAAAAAATGTCATTGTTATTACTAGGGAGGCAATTAGAGGAGTTAGGAACAGTTCTATACAGATTGTCTTCAAACATAATACATTTGGAATAATCAAAAATGTTTAGATCAAATTCAAAGGTGAAGAAAGTAGCCATGAAAATATTCTCCATCGAGTGTGAAGATACATATGGAATGATATAAAACATAGTAGAAAACATTTATGTTCTGAAGGTACATTACTGATACTGGTACTGCCTCGTACAAGTAAATATTACAATTATAAAAGAGCATAAGTGACAAATAAATTGATTACTAGTTAGTCTTTGTCACTTGGAACATTTTTAATTTTCAGTTACATCGTGAAATACCACAATCTTCATGAAGAAGAAGCATTCACAACCATTTGCATTTGAAAGAAGGAAGACTGAACTACGGCCAATTCTGTAAACAAATAAAGTTACAGTTAACCCTCCACGTGACGAGTGTGACCGTATGGTAACAGTGATAGCAATTGTGTTATTATGTCTGCTTGTTACTTGTTCTGCCTGAACATCGTAGGTTTCACACGATTTCAGTTTAGAAGGGTCTCTACCACAGTTATCATGCTTTGGTTACTAAGAATTTTCTTAGCGAACTTGCGAAAAAAAACGAAGCCATTTTAGAGCATTTTTTAGTATTTTAACTTTTTTACATATTTGTTATCTTTTTTACGCTAGACTGTAAAAATAAAAATAATGATCATTCCAAACAGTTCATACTTCAGATAAAACAAATAAAAATTTAACCGACAATAATTATATTTGCCAATAAAAAATATAAACATCAAAAAATAAAATATCCAAAATGAAATTTTGATTTAGAGATCATATATGATTTAAATAATAAATCTATTACTGTGAGTCAACTTGTGTTTAGATGAGCCGAGAATATTCGACGCTTCGTCTTTTTCGCACGAGAATCGACCATCGAATATTCAATGCTTAGTTACCAAAGGGTTAAATTAAACAATATGCGACCCTTTAAGGACTAGCATCACTATACACATTTATTAAGAAAGTATTGTGATTTTTTTAATATATTTTTTAGGTTTATAGAATATAGCTAAAAGCATTTTTTTTATCATAAAAATGCTTTCGTCTCTGGAGGGTTAAGTGCATTGATTAGTACCAGTTTTGAACGCTCATTAGGCAAACTGTTTTAGAATTGCTGCGGGTAGGTTAATCCTCCCCTGATAGCTCCGATGATATGTTTTCTACACCATGTAAAAATGTCATTTTAAAAACGAAAAAATGTAAATATTACTGAATATTGCTTTGATCGACTAAGGTTGAAGTTGAAATGTAACAACTTTTGTAATGTAAGTATCTAAAAATGAGAAAAAAAAACATTTGCAATTAGCCGCTATAGCTAGAGCAGCCAACAACTTCAGTGCTTGTATTGCCCCGTGCTTGGCCCGATTATTCCACAAATTATATATTTCCATCGCTATAAATGAATAACTATACATTTTATATTTAATTTAATACTTAATAATATTACGGAGGAAAACAAAAATTGTTCACTCAGTATCTATTATATTTCAATGGATATTCACATTATTAGAGTCCAGTTGTAGTAAATACAAATCATCGGAAAGCAAGAGTTAAAGCAAGAGTGTATCATCCATCTGTCAAAATAACTTCTTACGTTTTTTCACGGCCAGATTTGATATTGTGGCTTTTGGGTTTAGCCGTGTGTGGCGAATGACTCCTTTTAAATATTTCTACCGCAATTGCAGGGGTCTTCTTCAGGGTTGATGACTTAGTGATCAACCCTGAGAGTAATTCGCCACACACGGCTAAACCCAAAAGCCACAACATCCATCTGTTCGTTACCGACCATCAACACATTTGACGCTAGCGAACTGAATGCTTATGTTTCATTTTTATTTTTAATAATTTACTTATGCAGGGCTTTTTAAACATTTCTACAAATCATTTTTTTTTATTGTAGCCTACAAAAAAGGTTACAATTTTAATTTTAATTTTAAAAATATACATTGCTGTGTAATTTTTTTCATTTAGAGAATCGGCAAAAAATCCTTCAAAAACGCAATCCAATAAAACTCCATTATTCTTTCAAATATTTACATTATTACATGTAGTGCCTTCGTCTTTATTAATATTATATTTTATTACATATATATATATTACGTTTCTTTCTTCTATCAATATCCAACACTTTCAGTCTTTTCTATCTTTGAAATTTCTTTCCCGCAGCGGGAAAAGAACTTGGCTTTCAAAAATCAATCTAACGTCACCGTCATCTCTCTCATCAATCCGACTTATTTTACAATGTAATGTATTATGTGTGTCGATTACACAAAACAGGGAATATTTCATTTTCTCAATGTTTGCAGCGTTCACTTTGAGATCCATTATAAATAATAAATATGTATTTATTTAATTATAATGGATATAATATTTATATTTAATAATAAAGTGGAATCAAACAAAAAATATTCATTAAAACATAGTGTATATAAAATAATGTGACTACTTATAAATTTATTTATACTAGGAATGAACTCTACTGTATTGAGAAAAATTGTTTAAGAATTTAGAAAAAATATTTGCTTATTTATGCATGCTTACAATGTCAAAAATACTCATAGAGGACAGCAAAAAAAATATTTTACTATATAATTCTTTAATGAACAGAGGTACGACTTTAATTCGGTCCGAAACCTTGTTCATATTTCAAATTAATCATATCTCAAAGCAAATTTCCCCATTGAAATTAATTGAACTGTCAAAAATGTCACCCCAGGTATTTTTGATACGTGTTTTTGAATAAGGAAAATGACAAATATTGTACGAAAAACATTATAAAAGAGAATGTAAATAAATAAACTAGATTTACGAAGTGTAACTTTCGCTTAATTTTTGTCAGCTTTTCTCTTCGCTTACCTTTTACAACTGTAAATGTACAAAAGTCACACAGAGCTTTGACAGCGAGAGCGCACTGATAACTGATTCTCTGACCGTGGCCGGAGGATTCACGCAGGAAAGCGTGACGCGCGGTTCGTGTGCAACCGGCCGACCCGCTAAGCCGATTGCTCGTATCTCAAATTTTTCTCGTATTTTAAAGCAAAAAAAGACTCGTATCTCAAAAAACTCGTATGTTGGGGCACTCGTATGTTGGGGCACTCGTATGTTGGGGCACTCGTATGTCAAGGTACCACTGTATGTAGTTTTCGGAAACAATATCAGACTCTGAATGCATAAGATATAATATGACGTTAGTGAAAATTTCATCTATACATTTTATAAGAGGAGTAAATTTTGATCTAGTTCAATATTTTACATTTTAAATTTGATTTATTTTCAATTTATCAATCTCCAAATGAAAATATAATTTATTATAGTTATCTATGCCTGTGTACAGTGGTTGTCAACATTTTCGGAGCCATATGGAAACACCAGCAATATTTCTCATGAAAAACTTATTCAGAACCACTGCGTCAAAACAAAAAACTGAGCAAAAAAATTTTTGGCAGTTCAATTAATGAACAGTAATTATTTAGCAAACGGTCAGTAATAAAGACCTAAAATTGTAAGTAAAAAATAACCAATCGCCAGGAAATAATTAATGAATGGTAATAAATAATACTTTAGATTAGGTTTCCATTTAATGGGTTAATTATTCATTCATTTTACATTAATTTTTATCAATATTTAATATATTAGTGCAATTTTAATTTTGTAACTGACCACATTCTCACTGACACAGTGGATTCTGCCAATTGATTTGATTTACTGCCAATTCATTTAACTTTTTGCCAAAACCTTGAATTAGTTACTGAACAAAGAAATACAGGCCAAACTATGATAGTATATTCATAGTTTAAATTCCTTTTTTTTTATCTAAATTGTCAATAGTGAAAAAATTCAATTGTAATTATTTTATTATATAATTTTTAAATCCAATGGAATCTGATTTAAAGTTGATAATTTTTATTTTTTCATATTTTCGAATGACGATTTCTAAGCAAGTAAATAAAATAAATATTCATAATTTATTCTACGCTTCAAAGCATTACATGGCATAGCCGAAAAAGCATTATCAAGCCATTTAACCCTTTAGGTACGGCTATTGTATTTATCATTGTTCTATAAGAAGTGTCGATAATCTATGGAAAAATAAAATAATTATAGTTTTTATTTTTATGACGAATTATTATTTTATACATATTTACACACCTATATCCATTTTTTATTTATTTTTATCCCTATTAATTAATTAACTATCAATTAAAACAAACTATCTTTTTTTAATAAATCTCTATGGTCTTGGCTATATGACATAAAGTATCATGCCGATATATAGGCATGCCGCATCTAAAGGGTTAAGTTGACAATGCTTCTTATATACATATTTATTTTATTTACCTTAAATTGAAATTGAGATATAACACAACATTATATCGACATTATTGATCTAACATATCATCATATTGTTAGATATATACAAAAGGATACAATCAAACCAAAATAAGGCTTTCTCATAGTAAGTATACATGGTGGGGACAGGTTCTAGAAACTCCTGAACTGTTCTACACAGTGATGATTAGTATTTGCCGTATTCGTCAAAAAAATATGTCATAAAATAATAAAAACACTCCCGTGTGAGCATTGCTCTAGTATACACACTGCTTCTTCACATTTTACCAAGAAACCACCAAACAAGACGACACTTATTTTATAGGATCATTGGCACCACTATTCTTCTTCACGTTGGCAACTTTGAACCAGCCTCGAGAATGTCGGAGTAGTCATCCCATCTCCTATATATGTATCCAAGTGGTGCTCAGAGATGACTTAGGACAGAAGATGAATGATGACATTTAACGGCATTGTAGAAATTTATCTCACCTAACCTTTTTACTCTTAAGTCATTTCCAGTTCTTCCGTCTCCAGTACTCAGTCTATTCAGTGTTTTCCAGGTCAGTTCTTTAAATGGAGCCACGATGCCCAGTCAAAAGCGACAAAACTGGAGTATTCTTCAATTAAATAAAATGTATAATTTCATCGTTCAACATGGATACCAGTCGTCGCCATTTTGTTGATCGAATGGCATCGTACTTCATAATTTCAGTCACAAAAGGTATCCAGTGGCTAGCAAGAGAACCATGTTATTGACAGGACGGTCAACGTAGCGCCAATCAAGGACATAGCGGCCGAGCAAGGTACTACTCCCCATGTAGCAATCTGAGGCCTACTGGCTTGTGAGCGGGTTAAGGTTGAGTCATTTGTGATTTTGGATCACTCTCCTGGCTGTAGCTCACGGAATTTGCATTAACGCATGCATATTGGTCCCAACATATACAAATGACTAAACCTTGATCTTCTTGGGGGTCAGTAACAGTTCTGATATAGTGGCCTGTCTTTTACTCGCAGACCTCACGGTGTATCCCGTAGAGATGGCTGCTGAATAGCCGTTTCCTCCAATTCGTCTCTGCAGCCGTTTGGCAAACTCGAAATCCTTCTTTTCCTGCAGAATCATCTCTTCGATCCTCCGCTGCTCTTCGACAATGGAGTTGTCAACCTCCAACAACGCGACGTCGTCGAGCTCGTCAGAAATTCGTTTCCCGTTGCGCAGGAAGCTCTTCGCTTTCGACTTGTCGTGAAAGCCGTTGTCGTTCGAAACACAAATTGTCAGCCGCGTTGTGCGAACCGTTTCTCAGTACCATGTGCTTCTCTCCGTTTGGTTCGTCTCCGTTTCTTAACCTAACCTTTGAAGCTGATTTTTTTCTGTTGATTTTGATATTTTTCCCCTCGTTGCTGGCCACGGATCCATCTTTCCTTCCGTTGCTGACTAAACTAAAATCGCTCCCAAACGAGATGCTTCTTCTTGATCTCGTCAGCACCTGACTTTTTCCATTTAAGCCCTCGTCGAGTTTGGAGCAGCTTTTTGAAAGGTTTAAATTCTTCTTGGGACTAGATTTCTTAGGCGTCGTTTGGACTAGTTTGCTACTCTCGTCACTCCTCAATCGTTTGGTGCACTTCGCGTCTCCGTTTGACTTTCTCTTCCTGATGGTGGTGACCTCGTCAGTGTTGTTATTGTCGGAAACGTCTTCCACTTCTTCTCGGTCTTGAGCGCTGGAGGTTGAAGACTTGACGGAGTTGGTGTTTCGCTCTCTCTTCTTCCTCGGGGTCTTTAATATTTTTGGAGGAAGAGATTTTTCGACAACAAGGGTGGGGCTCTGAAAACAACGAATAATAAATTAAAATAATATTTAAAAAAAACATCTTTCTTTGAAGAGAAGATTTCAATTTACCACTAATCGAACCTATCATCTAATTCTTATAACGAGTAAATTTTTATTTAACACTAGGTGAACCCAGCATGTATTTCAATGCATCATGTTTAACTTTTAAACGCCCAGTGGCCCTACGGGACTGCAAATTTGCATCGTTCAATGCCCTAGCAGGCCAATGTTTGTAATGTTTCGTCGCACAATAGATTCTTCCATGAACTTACTTTAATACTATTATTACAAATTAATGTAATCCGATTGCGAAATAAACCATAAGCACTCCTGTATGGGACCGTAGGGCATTGAACGACGCAAATCTGCGGTCCCGTATGGAAACCACTGGGCGTTTAAAGGTTAATTTATTTTGCTTACTTTTACTTTTGAATCATCAGAAGCTAGCGCAGGTATCCACACAATAACTCAAGTGAGTTTCATTAATCGGTTAAATGGTATTTGATTGCATATCCAACAGAGGCCAGGACCGGTTGGATACGTCCATCTTTATCTCTATGGAGTCTTACTACTGCACCTTTTTTTTATACGTCACTACCTTCGGCAAAGAATGCAAAAATTCCAAGTAAATCGTGTAAAAAAAGTAATGTCATAAAAAAAACACACATAAAGCCATGTAAAAGACTGGATGTATTTACCTGTATGCAGGAGATGGGGAACTTGAGTGGACATACGAAGGCTGAAGACGGCATCTTCCTACTGATGACACAGCCCTTGAGCTTCTGCAGCCCGGCGGCCACTTGGAATATATTCATGATCCTGGAAAACCAGCCGGAGACGACATAAGTACATCATTTGTAATAGTTATTCAGTGTGCGGTCCACGTACAGTCGAATTTACCAAAGAAGGCAATTCGAGACTCGCTGTAGTATACTAACTTCGCAGCCTTAGACTGAGGTCTATTTGACATCTAACTGATGCACCTAGAATCACGGGAAGGACTTCAACCACTCTCTAACAAGTAACTTTAGGTGTGCATCCAGTAACAGGGCCCCACCTAGGTCTCCAAAAACAGAACGGGACAGGGAGGGTTTTCACCAAGCAGTCCACATATAAACGGCAAATTGATGGCACTATTCCAAACACCCCAGCGAGCCACGCAGAGATCCACGCTTGGAGTGTCTCCAAAATATAGAATTTGAAACAAGAATATCCGAAGAAGAATCAAATAGTGGAGGCTACCCAACGAATAGGCACACTCAAGTGGCAATGGGCAGGACATGTCTGTCGAAGAGACGACGGTCGATGGGGAAGCAAACTGTTGGAGTGGCCGACCCCCTGCAAGATAGACTGACGACATCAGAAGAATAACGGGAGTGGCCTGGATGCGGAAGGCAGAAGATCAAAGAGGATGGAGACTCAGGTGGGAGGCCTACGTTCATCAATGGACGAACAAAGGTAGATGATGATTTCCAAACACAACTCATTTCAATATTTTATTTTAATTAAGCTAGAATTTGTATTTATTTATTTCACAGAAACAATGTTTCAAATTGATGAAACGTAAGAGACATTTGTCATAGAAAGTAATACAAAATAAAGAGTTCTGCAATATAAAAAAAATACAACGTTTGAAGTAAACGGATATTTTTACAGTAAAAAAACATTATAAAAAAAACTAGATATAAATTTGATGTTATCTAGAGAATTAATTCCTGATTTGTAATAAAATATAATATATTTTTGAAGAAGCAAGTCTCTTATCTTTATTCTTTAAAATAAAATTTATTTTTACCTTTCTTCTATAATTTTGGGGGAGCAAATCTCTGCATAAACTTTGACTGGAAAGCACTTTCTTTTATTGACTCTGAAATTATATAAAAATCATTACATTTAATGATAGTAGAAAAATAATACAAAATTGTGGTTTTAGTTAATTTGCCCCATGGTATCAATATATAGACTACTCCAAAAAATTATTGCAACAAATGCATCAAAAATGCACACTTGTTAAATATTTCAAAGCAGAAATGGGTAGAAACCTAGTGACTGGTACAGGATGCAGTGGCTTGAAGTAGCACAACTCCTGCGCGAGGGAGTCTTCGCTGGCCGTGTCGGGGTCGCCCGGGGGCGCGTGAACCTCGGCATTGGTACTGGAGGCTGTGGGGCTCACGTCAGTCGCCGAGGCAGGAGGCCCGCGGTGCAGGACTCCACCAGAGTGGACGGAGAGCTCCTGCCGGGAACCAACGCACGCCTGCTTGGGTTCCCACAACTGCGTAGAAAAAAAAGTGTTAAAAAGGTGGTTCTCTATGTTGTATAGGAGCACTAAATGAACCACCTCTATTATATAAGGATTGGATATTAAAAGAATAAAATAATGAACTTTGAAAAAATAAAACATGAAAAAACTATTAAGTTATTATTTATTCGTCTACTGGTTTCAGGACAAACGCCTCATCCCACAACATCTCTGCTTTCCACGAGACATCTCCATGGAGTACATTCTGTGTATAGTTCCTGACGGCCTTCCAAAAGAGTGCGAGCCCGAGGGCTTGAAGAAATGGCAGCTGAAGTTAATGCTCTCCTGCAGCATCCAAATTATTTGACGCAATGAAGTCCACCTTCGCCTCTTGACCGACTATAGTATGGAAGCCTGTCTTGTCTGTCATCTCACTTCGTCATTCTTTACAAAATCAAAATATCGTACGCCCAGTATTTTATGCAAATATCAGTTTTAAAATCACATTACACAGCTACATCGGCTTTTGGTGAGATACCAAGATTCATAAGGGAGAATGAGAACGATACAGGTGCTGCATGGATGGCACTATGTTTTGATTGAGTAAATCCTAGATATTGAGCATAGAATTAAAAGATATCAATTGTATTATTTAATTTTATATGTATGGGAACTAGGTGTATTATATAGATCAGATTCTTCTTCTATATAAAGAACAAATCCGACCTATCCTTGAATACGGCAGTCACCTTTGGATTGGAGCCCCAAAATACATTCTAAGCTTAATTGACTCAGTTCAAATAAGAGCAATTCGTTTGATAAACAATGACACTCTTACGTCTAACCTGCAATCAATGGAACACAGGCGTAAGATTGGTTCACTTAGTCTTTTTTACCGTTATTACCACGGTCGCTGCTCTTCGGAACTTAAAGAACTAATTCCTCCTGCACACACCCACAACTGACAAACTTGTTTTACAATTGACGAACATCCATACACAGTTAATGTGTGTCGACCAAGAACTGGCAGTTTCCAAAGTTCCTTCCTTAATGCCACCGGTAAACTGTGGAACGCTCTTCCAGCGTCTATGTTTCCTATATTTTCAATGTTTTGAGCATTCACTTTTCTATGTTTCCTCCTTCCTACAATCTGCATCTCTTCAAGAAACAGATAAATATACACTTGTAATCTCCCCAACCCACACAAAACACGAACACAACACACGTTTCCCGCACGCAGCATTTCCATTCAATTCAATCGAACAATACATTTTCCGACTGTTTTTCTTCTAGGGATGCTGTCTTTCTATTCGTTAGAGTGCTGTAAAGAAGTAAAAATTGAGTGCATAAAATTGTTTATGTAAGGCGCTGTTCTCTGACCGTAGGTTCTATGGCGCCCCCCGAGCCCCACAGTTTGTTACTGATGAAGCTCTTGAGGAAGCGACTGCAGCGAGTCACCGTGGAGACCAGCTCGGGCGAGGTCGGGTCGCAGCCGCTCAGTCTGGAATCATCAACATACAACGTCAACACATTATTACCCATATCTGTACCTTGAATCAATTTGTAAGCTATCGTATTCCCGATTCCTCTGCTAGACTTTCTAAAGACAAGCGTGATCATACAATAACATTGACAAGATTATACTACTTAATTATCCCTCATTTCAGGCATTTTGTTTCAGCATACTACACAGTTGTCTGTCTGCATAAATAGGCGATCGTTGTTTTTACATAATTTTAATCACTTTTGATTTAGTTATAATATTGATTTATTTGATCGTGACACACCTGTATCAGCTCTATAATACACTTTATAGACTACAACTCAGCATCCAAGCATCGTCCACAAATGATAGTGATTTGCTTATTAACCCTTTCCATTCCATGCACTTTTTGTTTTTTTCCACCAGCCCCACGACGAAATTGTAAATTTATTAGGTAAATTTGTTTTTTTTTACTAAATAAAACGTTTTTTTTTATTGTGTACAATGAAAGAAAACTTGAATATCAAATAACGGAATAAATAAATAAATAATAACGGAATTGGAGAAATGCTCGCTTAAGTTTCACAATTTATATGACACAATTGTCAAATACATGGTCCAATTCTTTCATATAGTCAGTATCGTCACCACTATCAAATGTATTTATATTTACAGCTGTAGTTTTACACACAATTCGACTCAACATTGGAGCTGGTGGAAACATTGTATATCGAGAGACACTTGACATTGGAGTGGAAAGAGTTAAGAAACATTGAGAATGGAAGGTATTCAAGGGACGCCATTTAATTACATCTCTGATGACAAACATCATATCGACAAAGCCACTCCTTGCCGTTAGGTATCCGTTTTCATAAGATCGGATGATTATTCCAATGCTCTCAGGAAATCTCTATTACAAATCAAAAAATGTATGCTTTAAAAGAAGGATTGACCATACATAGTCTTGTATGTACAGATGTAATGCTTGTTATTCTCACCTTGAGCTGGGTTCTGTCCTGGTGACGTACTTGTCCAGAGTGTTGTTCCTGCCGGGGGCGCTCCTCGCGCTGCCCTCCAGGCGCCGGTAGAACTCCCGCGGCCTGGGCGGCTCCCGGGGGCGGCTGAAGCTCAGCTTCCTGGCCAGCAGCTCGTCGGCCTGCAACTTGGCCTGGCGAGCGGCCTGTGAAAGAGCCTCTTGCTCTTCTAGATCTCTGAAAATTATCACCTGGTGGATTAATACCTGCATCACAAAGATCAAAAGGGTGCCGAATTTTAGTTATCATAAAGCAAAGATTAACCACGGTAGATTTATGAAAAATGACCAAAGATCACCTCAGGAATTCCACAAGGCTCTGTGTTGTCGCACACGTATTTCCTTCGGCATGCAAATGATTTGTTTCAATGCGTAAACATTCACTGCTATGCCGACGACAGCACTGTCCATGAGAGTATAATCTTCCATAAACCTCCAAAACATTTGGAACTATCTGCTGCTAGGGCAGGGGTGGCGAACCTTTTTGAGACTGAGTGCCAAAAAAAAATTTTTTTCAATAAAATAATATGTCGCGTGCCACATGCCATGGAAATAAACATGCATCAAATGTTTGTGTAACTTCAGATTTTTAATAAAACCAAAAATTAATACATTGAGGAAAATAATTAAGTACTTAATAATGGCGAACTAAGAAAAAAAAATAGACTTGAAAAAAATTATGAACCTCAAAACTTATTAGTGAGATTTTTGTTGTTGGATGCTGGATGCCAAATATTTTATATCGGGTTCATAGCTGGTAGCTTTTAATAAAATACAAGCAGTAGTACTTTCGTCTGTAAATCTACTTCTTATGTCTGATTTAATAAAGTTCATTGAAGAAAATAATGATTCACAGGAATACGTCGACGAAAAAATTGTTAATATGCCCATTGCTATTTTTTTAAGACAAGAAAAAGTTTCCAGGATGGATTGTCAAGTTGTAAGTACTTCATTTTCGGCATTCCTCTGGACTGGTCCAACGAATCGATCTCACTCAATTTCTTCCAAGACAATTCTTAAGTCTTTAAATTTTTGTGTCCATATCGAACTCGACTGAAAATATACCAATTCCATTTCAAAATCATCTAATTCCATGTATTCAAACATTGTTAAGTTTAATTGTTGATACTTATATGTGTCTGGATGGGTAATAAATTTTGTAGTTTCTTCAAGTTGTCGAAACTGAACAAACCTTCTTGAAAAATGTTCTATTGTTGCGTCTAAAGCATTTTCAAATGATTCTATTAATTTTCCTACGTCTGGCTTTTCATGGATTTCCAGATCCATCATGTATTTTTTTAGGTTGGGAAAGTACTTAAAATTTCTGGTCATTATTTGATCGAGTTGACCATAGAAAACTCTGGATAAAATTAAAAAAGCGCAATGTTCCGGCAGCTATTGTGAACGTCTTGGCTGTATGGTATGCTCAACAAAAGAATTTTGTACAATGGGCTGGAGCTGAGTCCTCGCCTTTATATATGAAGAGCGGAGTTCGGCAAGGTGGTAGTATGTCACCTATTCTCTTCAATGTATATATCGATGACTTGATCCAGTCATTAAATGCTTCCAGAAAAGGTTGTCATATAAGCGGCTACTGTGCTAACAATATTAGCTACGCTGATGACATGGTCATTCTATCGCCATCAATAAATGCACTGCGATGCCTTCTTCACCTTAGTGAAAAGTATGCTAAATCCCATGACCTCAAATATAACCCCACAAAATCAGTCGTTTGTGTCTTCAAACACAATAATGAACCACTGATCATACCCACAGTGAGTCTTGAGGGCAGGGATCTAGCGACAGTGTCCTCAATAAAATACTTGGGCCACATCCTCACAGATGACCTACGTGACATTGAAGACATAGAGCGGCAAAGAAGAGCAATAAGCGTTCGGAGCGGTATGCTTTCTCGGAGGTTCTACCATTGTAGTAATGCTGTCAGGAAAGTGCTATTCAAAGCACACTGTATGGCACTGTATACCTCAGAACTCTGGTCTAACTATCCTAAACGAGAGTGGGAGAAGCTCAAAGTTGCGTATAATAACTCATATCGCCAACTTATGCAACTCCCTAGATTTTGTAGCGCATCTGACATGTTTGTGGAGGGCGGAGTCCATTCATTTCCAGCATTATTGCGACACCGTGTTGCCGGCTTCTGGAGCAGGATAAGGAGGTCCAACAACATCATCATCCTGGCTGCTTCTGAATGGCTCAACTCCTCCCTGAGCCATCGATGGATGGAGATGGTGCACAAACCACCATGAAATACTATTTTATTTTATTTTAATTTTTATTTTATCCTCACAAAATTAAAACTTTGTTCAATGCTATGTATTTAAAAATATGGCAGATTGGGTATTGCACAACCCACCCAATCCTGCTGGAATAAAAACTTTATTATTATTATTATATCACGCTTAAATATTTGTAACTTAGCTTCAAAAGCTTTTATATTATCAAACATAACAGTTATTATTTTGCCACGGCCTTGTAATTTTATATTTAGATCATTCAAATGGGAGCAAAAATCAGTAAAGAACATCAATCTCGAAATCCACTCAACATCTGATAATTCTTCATACTGAATTATTTTCTGGTTACTTAAAAACATATAAATTTCATCAAAGCACTCGACGAAACGCTGAAGTACTTTGCCGCGACTAAGGCAACCAACGTTATTATACATCGTTAATCCATTATACATTGAATTGACTTCATTTAATAATGATTCAAATTTTCTTTTGCATAAAGGATGCGCAGCAATAAATTGACTATCTTAGTCACAAGTGTCATCACATCTTCAAAAGATTTAAGACCACCCTTTGCACACAGCGCTTCCTGGTGTATTATACAATGAAATGCTAACAGTGGATGGCCAACAAACTTTGTAAATAAATTGACGAATCCTGCTATTTGGCCAATCATACTGGGTGCACCATCTATACTTACTGAAACGATTTTCGACAAATTTATTTCTGCTTTAGAAAGAGCCTCTACAACTGCTTTGCAAACATCTGTGCCTTTAGTAGTTTCTGGTAAAGATACCAAACTTATTAATTCATCCATTATTTTACTGCCAACAAAATATCGAACAAAAATAGCTAATCGAGCCGAGAGAGTGACATCAGTGCTTTCATCAAGACAAATAGAAATCCAATCACATAATTTTATATCTGTTTTTTGTTGATATGTTACATTTTTACCCATCTTCAAGATTCTGTCTTTTATTGTATTTCGAGCGATAGGCAATTCTTTTATTCGTTCGAATATTTTTTCTTTATTTCCAAAATCCTCAAAAAGAAATGGTGCGCATTCTAAAAATGCATTCTTGATGTAGTCTCCATCGCTGAATGGTTTTCCATTTTTGGCAATTATTTTGGCTATTTCAAAGCTAGCAGCAACATAATTGGAATTACTATTAACAAACTTATTTAAAGCACTCGATTGTAGATTTTTGTTTTTGATTGCTCTTAAAATATATTCTTTTTGTTCATCTCTGCTTTTTTGCCAAGAAGTTCCTTGTGAATTGTTTCACAGTGTATTTTTACAGATGATGTTCTAGATACCACTGACACATAACATATAACACATATTGCTTTGTCACTTCTTTCAATTACACCGTATATTTCAGTCCACCAATTTTGAAATTGTCTGCCAGAATTTTTACTGCTGGCTTCACCAAGTTTTTGTTTCTTATATGGTACAGCCATCTTTGTGGGTGCCAATAAACAGTTTGTTTCTGTATTAATTAGATTGTTTTTATAGCAGAAATTGATAACAAATGAATGTCATCATATATCCTTCGTTTCTGAAATTATTTATGAACGAAGAAAATACACGTCGCTATTTAAATATTTTTTTAATACTATTTCTATAACTTTTTTTATTTTTTCTAATACACTTTTATTTTTTCTCCTCATTCGCGTGCCACGCAAAATCGTCTCGTGTGCCACCTGTGGCAAGCGTGTCATAGGTTCGCCAGCCCTGTGCTAGGCCCATCCTGTATCTTTCAATGGTTCTGTTCAAGAAGCTAGCTTCATCAACATCCATGGAGTATAAGTCTCGTATAAAATGAAATATTTTGAGTCAATTAAGTCCAAAGCCGGTCTCACATCAAAAAAAACTACTTGTACAATCTATAGATCACAGCAATATTTCATCGACTAACAACATCTTCTTTATAAAAAACAAATCCGCCCTATCCATGAATACGGCAGTAATGTTTGGGTCGATGCCCCAAAATACCGTTTTAATTGACTCAGTTCAAAGAAGAACAATTCATCTGACAAATAATAACACTCCTACATCTAAACCGCAATCAATGAAATACAGGCGTAAGATTGATTCACTTAGTCTTTTCTACTGTTATAACCACGGTCCGTGTCTCAATAATGTGGACAAAAGGTTAATAGTAACAAACCTGATGAGTTTCTCCGTGTCCTTGAGATGCTTCTCTTCCGACAGTTGTCTCTGCTTGCGGATGTTTTGTATCTCTGCTTCATATTCAGTTCTGATCTCTCCGGGAACGCTAATCTTACGTGGCACATTTTTTTCTGCAAAAATAAAATTCCGCCATTAACGATTGTTATGCTCAACAAAGTTTAACATGATCCTTGACTATTGAACTAAATCAATTATATTCAGTAGAATCCATGCTTAGAATCCACAACTGAGATCACTGTTGTCTTATGGCTGTCTTTTTCATGTGCTTACAATAATAATAAACATTACCTGTGATCGTTTACATAGTAAATACATTACAATAAGTAATTTTAACTCGTTGACTGCCACGAACCCCAATCGGGGTTCTTCGGCTACTCTAACGTAGCGCCACGAACCCCGGTCGGGGTTGTCGATTGCGTACATTTTGTATCGAGTAGTCTTGAGTCGGCATTCACATTGAACGATTGTGTGCAGTGTGGCGTGTTAGTTGAAGCCCTTTTCATTCGTGCTTGAGTTGTACTCTTGACCTATTGCTTTTCGTTTGGGTGGCATAATTGATTTCACAGTGAATGAATGTTACGTTTTGAAATTCACTTTTGAAAAATAAAAATAAATTGATTGATATAATACTAACATTAAGCTTATCAACTGACAATAATTGGTGAAATAATTATAATTTTAGAATTAATTTCAATTAAAAAATTATAATACCTAGTATTTTATAATATCTTTTTAAATTGAAAGCAAAAATTTATTATTGTATAATGTCTTAATACATTAAAACTAATCACATACCAATTAATTTTTAAAATAACCTTTTTCAATTGTTGTACCCGCACACATATACAACCTGTAAATATGTGTGTACTAATATAGGATCTTGTCCATACCTATATAAGCCACGGCCTGTTTTTATTTTTTCATTATTGAAGATGGTCTTCAGGAAGGCCGAAACATGTAATCATTAAAATAAATTGTGAATCAAAACTAAATATTTTTAATTTATTAATTTTTTAATTAAAATTAATTCTAAAATTACGATATAATACTATCCGAAGCCGACCAGCAATTGGAATTCCAAAATTAACTCTTTCTACTGTATATCACACACAATTAATACGTAATATTTCTTTTAATTCGTCAATGGGTTAAGTAAATGACAATGTTGAATATGTAGTAAAATAATTGCCTTTAATTTTCATTAAGTTCAAAGTCATGGAGAGAACCAGTCTCAGAGTGTCTCTAATATCCAAAAGAATTCAAGTAGTGGAGGCTACCAAACGAATAGGCACACTCAAGTGGCAATGCGACATATCTGTCGAAGAGACGACTGTCGATGGGGAAGAAAAGTGTTGGAGTGGCGTCAAATAACTGGCAAACGGAATGTTGGCCGACCAAAATGGACTAACGACATCAGAAGAATTGCAAGAGTAGCCTGGATACGGAGGGCGGAGGATTGAGAAGGATGGAGACTCATACGATAGGCCTACGATCAACAGTGGAGGGACACAGGCTGATGAAGTTCAAAACAATGAGCCATTCAGTTATTCACAATTAAAAATATATATCTTGTTTCGAATGCAGTATTAGACAAGACATTGCACAAATAAACAGATATTTTTTTAGAATTAAATTTGACCACAAATTCAAAATAGGAATATAAAAAGATTGATGTTGTAATAAATAACTAAATAAGGTTAGAGATTACAACTATGCTCATTTTAGTCGCTTATGAAAACAAGTTGGACCTGGACTTTGAGATATTTTTTATAATAAGGCATAAAGTATAACTGCCTTTTCTAGTAAGCTTGACAATTATACACTAACTGTGTTTGGCAGAATTTCGGTATGCCGAACAGACGAGAGATGAGGTATAGATCATGGCAGCAGATAACATTATGCTGACAATTTGCAATACGACCATATGCTCCAGCTTGAAAGCCGATGTGAAATATAGAAACGATTCAATCAACTGTTATTAAGACCATAACATACAAGAGCTTATCTTGTTTCGAATCTAGGACAACGTACGCCGTTTTTAAATTAAACATGCGTAAAGTTTGGAATTTAATTTAAACACAATTTAAAAAAAAACAAAGACGATTATCGTTGAAAAAACAATCGAGTGTCGATATGAAAATAAAGTGTTGATCTTTGCAAAGATGTCTCACCAATAATAAACGGCTCAGAGTCTTCGCCGTTGATTTTTCTGCCGATCAGGTCTGCGAACTTGTCCTTCATGAAGCTCCAGAGCTTCTCGTCGACCAGACTGTTCGTTTTGGTCGCGTTCCGGAGCCAGGAGCCAATTCTCGTGCGACACAGCGGGCATGACAGCGCGTTGTTTTCCATCGTGCTGTTGAAGCACGCGAGGCAGAAGCGGTGTTGGCATGGCAGCGTGACCGGGCGCGTGTAGATGGACATGCACGCGGTGCACTGAAGGTCCGCGCGCGTCAGGCTGTCGAGATTTTCGCTTTTCTTTGCGCGTCCCGGCGGCCTCTTCTTGAAGCGGGCCGCCATTTTTACGCGAACAGCTGAAGCGAGCAAGGCTAAACTGACAAACGTAAAGCACCAATAGGAGTATGTTTGTATTTATTTTTACAAAGTTTCAAAATTCCACTAAAATCGTTAACTTATTATTGTATAAAACTGTTTGAAGTATATTTTAATGTTTTATAATCGATAACTCATAAATCGCGATGCTATCTTTTAGCGACAGTCACAATTTGAATACTTGAGAAATATAGCATGATCCTTATGACAGATCGGGAAAAAATCCCAATGTTACATAAGACTTTTTAGTTGTAACTTCCAATAATTAATACATATTATTACAATTTAGCTAAAATCTGACACTTAAAAAAATGCATTTAAAATCACTTTTGACCTCTTTATCACAAATAAATTCTATCCAGTTTGATTGAAGGGTGTAGAAAAAAATATTAGATTTTTTTTTTGACTAAGAAACATATTTCTAAAAAACACTTAAAAACTGGGTACTAAAATTAAAAATATTTTTTTTATAAGTACCTAAAATATTGTTTTTTATCATTAAGTCTGAATGATTTTTAGTCAATTTAAACATATCTACATTTGATAATCACATTATTTTAATATTTATTTTACTACTTCTATAATACATACTGTTAACAAACTTATGTAGAAATTAAAATAAAACGAAAATAGACTTTTTCTTAAATCTTCTTACTCTTGCACTTTTTTGTCACAATACGAGTAATTTCCCATAAAAAGACAAGCGGCTATTGTCATGTTGAGCTGTAGTATTAAAATAATTAGTTTGTATTTTAATGGTCAATCAATATTTTAGTTCCCTTAATTTAATATTTAAGTATTAAGGGTCAGTATATAATGCAAAGGGTCAGTATTTATATCAATCAGTCAGTATTCTCTTTATTACGAACAACATAGGTCTTTTTGCTCTATATTATCAGGTTAGTAGTACTTAGGACACCCGAGAGCTCCGATGATATGTATTTACTACACCATATGCAAATGTCATTTCAAAACTGTAAAATGTGAATATTCCTAAATAATGCTTTGATTGACAATGGTTGATATTGAAATGTCACCATTTTTCTTATGTAAGTATCTAAAAAAGAGATAAAACATCAAAATTAGCCGTTATAAATTCAGGGCGCAACCGAATTCCTACTTACAGAACGTTCGCAAAGCCACACATATCCCCACACACAATTTTATTTAAAACTTAATATTACGGAAGAACACAAAAATTCTGAGCTTAGAATTAATTATATTTTTTTTGTTTGGAATTTTATATGGATATTCTTATTATTAGAGTCAAGAAATCCATATCATAAATACATTTCATCGTAAAGTAAAGGTTAAATTTACGTAGAGCATAATAGTCTTACACAAATTTAATTACCCTTACTTACCTCGTATTTATAATAACAACAATTCTGGCTATTTAGTAATTTTAAATTGATAATTTTAAATTGAAACAATAATTATGTAGGTTCCTAATAAATAAGTAATATCAAGGCAATAAATTCATTTTATGTTTGGCAACATTATATCTGCCATCTTGCCCCGCAGGCCTCCATCTTGGTTTTGGAGCAAACCAAAATCAGAAAACAAAATCAGAAAAACAACAATTCGCGATGTCTGTCGAATATCTACAAGTCGCCGAAGAAGAGAATGAGGAGCCGATAGAGCTGCCGCTGGAGAAGGATGGGACCATGCTGCTCACCACCGTTACGGGCGTCTACCCAGGCGCCTGCGGCATGAAGTTCCGCAACACGGAAACCAATGGAATCAGAGGAGTCCGTCTCAGCGACGGCCTGCTCCATCCGCCTAATGAGGGATGGGACACTTCGACCGTGTACGTCTGCGTGTTCCCCAAGAAACGCAAGATGGAAGACAATCTCGACAACTCTGTCGCAAAAACTAAACGCCTGCAAAAGAAGCTCTCGTGCAGCGACCTTATTTGCCTCGGTCTGCCTTGGAAGGCCACCGAAGAATCCGTACGCGAATACTTTGAACAGTTCGGTGACGTCGTCATGGTGCAACTGAAGAGAGACGTCAGCGGGAGCTTCAAAGGCTTCGGCTTCATCCGCTTTGGCACTTACGCCTCTCAGATGAGAGCTCTGACCCAACGTCACAACATAGACGGACGCTGGGTGGACGTGCGCATCCCCAACTCTAAAGAAGGCCTCGTGCCTCAGTTGCCCTGCAAAGTCTTCGTCGGACGATGCACGGAAGACATTTCGGCGGACGATCTCCGCGAATATTTTTCCACATTCGGTGAAGTCACCGACGTATTTGTCCCGCGTCCTTTTAGAGCTTTCGGCTTCGTGACATTCCTCGAGCCGGAAGTCGCTCAAAACTTGTGCGAAGAGGATCACGTCATTAAAGGTGTTTCCGTTTCCGTGTCGAGCGCCGCTCCTAAAATTAAGACAAAGTCTCATTATCGCGGCGGCGGAGGCCCATCCGGACCGCCCGGAAACTGGAACGGTCGCGGCGGAGGCGGCGGCAATGGCGTAAATTTTGATTCTTTAAATTTGGGTGTAGATCCTAACGGTGGACCGGCCACTGCTAATGTAAATCTTCCTATCAGCTTTGTAGCGGCAGCGCTTAACGCTGGGTTGCTAGGCAGCAACGGTAACGGCCAGCAAGGCGGACCTCAAAACTGGCACAACAATCCTCCCGGTAATCAAGGGAATAAGAACTGGAATCAAGGTTGGAATCAGTCGGGACAGTCGGGTTGGGGTCAAAATAACGGCGGGCAGGGGAAAAACTGGAATCAAGGCGGCGGGGGCGGCTGGCCGCAGCAGCAACAGCCTTCGGGGGCTTGGAATCAAGGAGGAGCTCCCCAATGGAGTAACTCAAACAAGCCGGCTTGGTCGTGAGGCGGAGGCTCGACCAACAGCGTCGTGTTGAGAGAATAAACAGCGGATGGCAACATTGTGGCCAACGATAAACCCCATTTATGACCCTTTTTCTCTTCGGACAAACGTATCCTATTATTAATGACTATTATATCGTATAATTAGGATTCTTTTGCATATTTTTTAAACATAAAATATATCAATGACAACATTATTAAAGCAATATTAATTTTGTTCTGGGTTATGAAGTATATTTTATTCTTAAAAAAAATGTCATTATGCCAGATTTTGTTAAAAGACAATTGATTTGAGCGATATTTTCACAGGAAGTCTAATGAATTCTTTCTAAGTACAAAAGGCTTTGAATCATGTAATTTGTATTTTGTTTTTGTCTTAAATATCTGCAAATTAATTTTAATTAAAAAATTAATAAATCAAAAATATTTAGTTTTGATTCACAATTTATTTTAACGATTACATGTTTCGGCCTTCCCGAAGACCATCTTCAATAATGATAGGCTTATATAGGCATAGCCATGCCTATATAAGCCAATGCCTGTTTTTATTTTTTCATTATTGAAGATGGTCTTCGGAAGGCCGAAACATGTAATCGTTAAAATAAATTGTGAATCAAAACTAAATATTTTTAATTTATTAATTTTTTAATTAAAATTAATTCTAAAATTATAATTATGCAGTTTCACCAAGTATTGTCAGTTGATAACCTCAATATTATTAAATATCTGCAATTGTAGAACAAAATTTTTATTTATCAATGCTCTCCATTAGTTCATATTTGTTCAGCAGAAGTCAGTCTGTTCAACTATCAATATTTTTGAAACTGACAAGATTATCGGGTTAATGATATCTTCCAGAGAAATTTCTTATTTGAACTGTTATCTCTATCTCAGTGCTTCACTGCGTAAATGGTTCAAAAAATATTATTTTAATCAAAAACTCTTATTTTGCGCTTTTCTTATAAAAAAACAATACGAAGCTCTTAAATTTATTAATTCTAGATCCGTTTTGCCAATTAAAAAAGGGTCGTGTTTTTATTTTTTTAAGGTAAGGTATTTTAAAATGACATTTCTCCCCTTTCTCTCGTTATCCGCACGGATAAAACAATCGGAAAGCAATTCACGGAACGCCAACTTAACAATAATTGTAATCTAGCATTTCTAGGTTTTTCTTGTGAGGTCAATGACATTATACTTAGATTAAATTACTGTATAATATAATAACAACATGCAACTTTAAGACACCGTCAATTTACTACCAACCTAAATTATTTAATAATAAATAATAAAAAATATTTTATTTAGAAAATTAAATAAATAAGGCGTTGCTTTTTGAATAATGGCGATTCAAACGTTTGTACCTATCTAAAAGAATATGCAGTTCTTTTTTTTATGTAGCCTGTATATTGAAGTAATATACAAAATTGAATAGTTTTTTTTTTAAATTTTGAAACATTGAAATGTTACATTGGGTTTTTTTTTTTAATTTTTTAGTTTGTAGTTTATGGATTCTCAGCTATTATAAATAATATCCATTGAGTTAAATGGAAAAAATAGTTTGTGTTATGGAGCATGAAAGTCTACAGACAATGAAAAAAGAAAATTCTATCTTTTTTTTAAAAAGTATGTCATTATGATCATAGATAACGATTTACATAAGATTTGTAAAACAGCATGAGTTACATACCGTAAATTCAGTGTTTTTTTTTTAAATCATTTTTTTGTATGAATTATATTAAACCTCGAAGAGTGCCAAGGCATTGACGATTCTGTATAATAATGGGTCTCTTTCAATCTTTTTTTTATCAGAATAATTTACGGCGCATCTTCAAATTTCATAAATATTCCACAAAGTATTACAACAGCATATGTTTTTAATTATAATATATTTTTTTAGCTTCCTTGCTGTGTTTTATGAATCATATAAGAACAACACGACTGGTTTTCTTGGAAAAACTATTATTTTTGCAAATAATTAATGTGGCAAAGGCTGAAAAATCACAATATTCGATTCGACAAAATATTTATGAGCAATTTTCATAAAAAGATTTTATTTTTTATGTTATAAGTGTAGAGATAGAATGGATTTGATGTGGTTTTTTTAAAATGAATATTTAAAGATTGTCACATTTTCACTGTACAACTGTATGATATGCTCTCCATAACTTCTGAATGACTCTCCAATGTTTGTGTTTAGTGTAAAACATCCTGTATGACTTTCTTCCGTGCAGGTCTACAGTAAGAAAACCAATTAAATTCATAAAATACTGGATGCAAATGAACGTCGTCCATAAGATGATCTCCGATCACATTGAAAATAGCCGTTTATATACTATTCAATAGTGTGCTCTGCAAAGTTCAAATTAAATAATATCACATATGAATATATAAAAATTGAAATATACTCATTTTTGCCTTATTGTGTTTGATTGGACATTTTAAAATCTCGCTTAACCCGTTGACTGCCATCATATTTCGCATATCTGCAACCTACAATATGGAAAAAATGATTTTCTGGGTCACAATCATTATATAAAAACGCATAGATTTAAAAAAAAAATCACGAAAACAACAGTAATATTTAAGACTTCAACTAAAACGCCACACGGCATACAATGGTTCAATGCCGGGGTTCGTGGAGCTTCGTATGAGTGGCCGAAGAACCCCGATCGGGGTTCGTGGCAGTCAACGAGTTAAGGCCAAACAGGTCTAGTTAAAGAACATAATTACGCAATACAAAGTTGATTGTTATTTCCATTTAAAATATTACTTATAATATACATGTTACGTAAAATGTAATATTTTAGCATTTGCATATTTTCAAAATGGATTGTGAATATGTGCTATGCTAGAAATTACGGTAGATGTTCTTACTGTAAACCTGCATGAAGATATCAAAGACAAACTTTCAAGCAACTGTGCACTGTTGTACTGTAAACAGTTCTAAGTCGTAGATGTGGAGGTAATAATGGTTCAATTGGTATGTAAAACATGTATAATTCTGCCGAGGAGGTTCTGTTTATATGCCCGAAGAAACTGAAGATGGCTGGAGTGCATCGGTGTTCTTGACAATCTAAATGTGTCTCTTGCGATTTGCCTGTTTGGTTCTGTTAGTCTGAATGTCGGTCATATCCAATAATGCTCTAAGAAAACGCGCATCCGATGATTGTATGGACCGACCCACATTGTTACACTTGTATGATATGTTATGGAGATATGTGTAGCCAATAAAGATGTATGCGATCCAAATGACGATGGATGGTTTTATTTTAACACCGCCTTAAGAGTGGACACCAATCGGTTTGAGTCGTATCAATGTATGCGTATGCGATATAGATTACAGCAAAAAAAATATAAATGAGAGGCAAATGCTTGGAGCAATGAAATAATTCCCATATATTAAATTTAGGAAACAAAACTGTTAAATTTAAATTACATTTAATAACATTTTCGATCAATTTTAATCCCAGATATGATTTAATCATTTGTTTTCTTTTTGTGATACATTTTTTTTTCATTATCTTCTCCTCTTAGTTCCTTATCATGTTATTACATAATTTTTTAAAGAAAAGATATTTTAACCTTTTGTATGCCATGACCCTGAATACATCTATGCCATGCCTCGTGGATTATCGATGATTTGAACCCCTAAATGGTGTTCAATTTTAACCATTTTTTTTCTTGGGCAGACGATAGATGTCGCTAAGACTCAAGCTATAACATTGACCGAAAATATACAGTTTATTAACACACCGGTGTGCTCACGGCACTGGCTGGCTTCCCGCAGCGGACCCATATTTGGGCTCATGGTATCCATAAGGTTAAAATTGGTTCTCTGGGCGATGTGTAATGTTGCCATTATTCTGCATAGAGTTTGAAAGATTAATTCCGATTGGTGTTGACTGAATCCTATGTATGGTTACTACTATGTCAGTTAAAATGCATCGAAACCAACAATAAAAAAATATCTGATACAATTTTTACAGCATTTAATACAAATTGGATAATATTCAAATGAAGCAGATGATTAGTACACTCATAATATGGCTGTTGAGTATGTTTCTGTTGCTTGTTAGGTATCACTTTATTTTTTGTATTGTTGGTGTCTGGTCAAGTTTGCAGGGATATATGATTGACTCTTGAAGCTGAATTTTGTAGGTGATGAAGAAATCTGCCAGTTTGTGTGCATAGTTAACGCATCCTGAACGCTCAACCAAAATACAACTTTAACTTACTTTTAGTAATTAGACTTTAGAGATATAAACTCTAAATTAATTGTGACAATACATTGTATATCATACTAAAAAAATTAGTTACATTTATTTTTGGAATCGTGGACAAAAATTATAAAAAAGAATTCAGGAAACAGCTCTGCTCACATTGTACGCATTTGTAAACTCATTTGATTTTTCCATCTCTGTTTTACGTTGAAATAAAAAAAAAGATGGCATTACTTAACTTTTAACTTAACATTAGTTGTTAATATCTCTTTAAATAATGCTATTTTTTTTTCAATGTTCTCAGCACTTACATTGAGATCCATTATAAATAATAAATATTTATTTATTTACCTTGTTCTTACATGGATCACATTAGCCTCTATTTAGGAGACTGTAGTTTCAACTAACTTACAGCCTTCCTCAATCCATCACTGTCAAGACACAACTAAGCTGCATAATACTTCGTAAGTGTGGGACACGCACCCCCTACCCCCTCCTACATAAATGGGTTTGACCACTTACGAAGTATTATTCAGCTCAGTTTTCTCTTGACAGTGATGAATAGAGGAAGGCTACAAGTTAGTCGAAACTGCAGTCTCCTAAATAGAGGCCATATCTAACGTGATCCATATAAAAACAAGGTAAATAAATTAATTTTTAATCTTATATTACTAGAATATTTTTATTATAACTGTGAAGGGCATTTTTTTTTGTAATTGGTTGCTCGTCGCGATGCATTAATTATTAAATCCAAGAATTGAACGGAGTAAGTATTTTCATTTGCCGAGGACTGAGATGTGGACCCGATTAATTTGAAGGTTTGATGGTATATATCTACATGGTTTGGTATGCAAAGAGTTTTTTAAGTATTCAATAAATGTACATTACAGCTGAAATTGAAATATTTCAATAACAACATCCAACTTTCTCTTATCTGTATATATTTTTGTAAATCTTATTCAAATCACATGCTTTCTCAAATTAGTGATAATCCAATGGAAATGTGTATTATAGTAACTGTTTTCATGTTACATATTTTCACTCAATATTGTCAGTTTAAAATTTAGAACTATTGAAACAGTTATATTTTTTACAATGGATTCCATATAGATTGCTTGATGTATTTATTTTTTTAGTTTATGTTAAATAAAGAAGAAAATGGAATAAGGGAAGGTATTTTTGTTATTGAAATATTTTTACCAAATGAAAAAGAGACAGGTTTTGGATTTTTGGTCACTAAGAAGAAATATTGTGTAGCGGATTTCGGATGACTTTGAAGCTGAAAGGATTTGAGGGTAATTGTTATTAGATGATAGTCTGTAAGTTGATCACCCGGAGACTGATAGAAGATGCGGTGACCGACAGCCCTGAGATGAAAAAGCACAAAATGACTGAAGAAACACACGGGAAAGATATTTACTCGTCGCTCGATTGATGATTTAAGAAGTATGTTTCAAAATGAACGAAAACAATTGGCGGTGCTTTAAATAAGCATATTTATAGTGGATCTTTTCGTGATATATATTATAGGATGAAATTTGGTAAGTTGTGTTTTATTAGACTATATATTTCATTGTTAGGACAGTCAACTGTGTATCAACTTGACTAATACGGGTGAGAGTGATGATATTGCAACTGGCAGGTTGATAGGCTGCAGTTTATGGTAACCGTATGCTCCAAAATGGGAATGGATGAAGAATAGTGATATTATTTATAGGAAAGAATTATGGCATTCTCATATTTGGAATATTTATGGGGATTTTAAAGAAATTAAAAGAGGTGTAGATAGAAAAATTAAACTATAACAAGTCTAAAGTATTTAAAGAGGATGGATATACATAATTATAATAATTTTATGATTCTTTTTACAATGCTAAGTTTATTACTCCATATTTGAAGCAGCATTATTTCAAATGGTGAGTATAACAGCTATTTAGAGGTAATCATTTTATTGTCGTCAAGTGACAATAAAACTTGTGATATTTTGAAGAACATACAACAGGTCTACTTGGTAGGTGGATTATTACTTGGATGACATGGTATGTATAAATAAATTTTATTTTTTTAAACTATTTTAGAAACCAATAAAATATATATGAAAAAAAACATTTATTTTAATTAATTTAACTTTATCCCTGAAGCAATGTGTTGATCCTTTAATGGTTTTATTGACTTTTGATGTTATATTTGAATATTGACTCATGGTAAGTATCTGTGATTGATTAAAATGAGGTATAGAAAGTCACCCAATGACTGACCTAAGCATACTATCTTTATATGATAGTTGCATTATAACACGTTCCACGCCACGTAGGTCACCGGTGACCTACGCTATTGTTGAAAAGGGCACCACGTAGGTTACCGGTGACCTACGTTTTTTTTCGAACATACAGTCCCTGTACACCAGCGGTTACATTTCAATGGAGTTTTAACATTGAATGTGACCTATATGGCGTCTCTCGAATCGAATGCATTAAAAACGTTACGTGGCGTTAAACGTGGAAATGGACGAGAACCAAGAATCAACATTTTATTCAATTTTAGTTCAAATTTACTTATAGTTTGGCGACCTATCAAAATTCTCAGATATTATACATACTTACTCCCTAAGAAAAGAATATTCCGTAGCAAAAAACTAATTCCTCCTACACCCACTGACAAACTCGTCTACTTGCTGAACATTCATACACAGTTAATGTGTGTCGACCAAGTACTGTCAGTTTCCAAAGTTCCTTCCTAAATGCTACTTGTAAGCTTTGGAATGCTCTTCCAGTGTCTGTTTCCTCCTTCATACAATCTGGATCTCTTCAAGAAACAGATAAATATACACTTGGAATCTCCCAAACACCACACATGTATTCCGCATGCTGCATTCAACCTCCCTGGCTAAGCGTCATAAAGCGCACTGGTCTAGACTGGTTGGGATTACATAAAAAAAAACAATAAAAATCGTAACTTCTGAATTGAAAAAAATATTTTTATTAGTGTATTAAAGCTTGGCGACTGAAGAACATCGAAATTGTCATATATAATATGTACTTGATCCCAAAAAAGAATATTTAATAAAAGTCATACTTCTGATTGGAAAAGCTGATTATTATTAGTGTCGTAGGATAGGAGTGGGGATTGATTTATAGGATAAAATAGTGGATCAAATAAATGGAAGATTGCGTCAAAAGGTAATATACTTTTATTATCTTTTAAAATATGCACTTTCACAAAATCAATACAAAATATACACAACATTACATATGGAAAGTGCACTATTCTTGTTTTCATACACAAAAATGCATTAAAAATAATCACAACAATATAAAACCTTAAAAACTATGTCACATATTTTATCTTTCAAACACAACTCATCCTTCTTCTGTGTTTGCCCTTTCAACTATTCTTTGCTACCATTCAGTGGAGGGAAAAACATAATTGCACGCAATGTATAATCTAATTAAACATTAAAAATATTTGATAGTGCGTATGTAATACATTGAAATTCTCTTTTGAATTGTGTCAGTTAACAGAGTGACAGTTGATAACCCCAATGAACTATTTATGCAATTGCATTATCTAACCAGCTTATGCTAATTGATACAGCTTATTTATTGTTTATCAAACATTGTAACACCAATAGGGTATATTACAATATTTACAATATTTAAACCAGTAAAATTAAAAAGTTATACCTAATTATTCTAATTAAACAAGTAAGAATTATTGCCTTATTTTAATGTGGATCACATTGAGTAACGTTTTTTTATAGAATTAAGGACACGGCTTCATGAAAACAAATAAAGTATTACAAAGCTTGAAGAAGTTTGCAAGAAATCATAGTCTTAATTCTATAAAATAATGCTCGACTTGGATCATAAGTAAAATAAGAAAACTTACTTGTTTAATGTTCAAAGTGAATGCTACCAATATCAATAATTGTATTATATTATCCTAATTTGGTTTAAATACATAAGAGGATATGATTAAACTTTACTTATTAAATTTATATTTTAAAATTAATAAAAATGACTCGCATGTTGATGAAAATACACTATTGCTTAAGAATGAAAACGGTATGTAATATTAAATCCAAATACCTATTTACATGAGACGATAATATTTTACATTAAAGGTTTTAATATCATTATTTTAGATTGAGGCCAAAGACTAATGAAAAAGGCCAGTAATAAAAAAGAGGACAAATATGGAATTGTTGTTACATAAAAGGGGAAATATATTTTTCTTATTATTATCCTTAATAAAGTAACTGTACAGAGATCATCTGAACGGAGTTACACCCATATATATAGAGCCGGTATTACTTTATTAGGCCATTTAATACTAAATGTGAATGGTGACTATCTGCATATTGTGTACATCATTTGATATTGTGACAGACTTTGGATTGGCAGACTAACATACAATAACTACATAACAACTCAACCGGAATTATCTTTAACATAAAAAGATTAAGTCTTTAATTGGTAGCAGTCGTTTTGTTATTGGACCTTATGCTTTTGTACACGCCCAACAATATTGCCAAATGACAGGCGTGTAAGAGCGCACTGGAGAACACAGTGCTGGGATAAGTGTTCCAGCTGAATTCCAACAGAGCTAGAATGAAGAAACGGATAATGTTGGTGAAGTCAGTGCACCACAGTAGGTACGGCAGCGTGTGGAAATACCACGAGTAAAACTGGTAATGCAAACTACGCGAGAACACGACCCCAATGAAATTCGCTAAAAACATCGGCAGCACAAACAGTTGATTAGTCAGATCAAAGTTAATGCTGTAGATGGAGTCTTCCTTTTTCTTCGGCACCGTCTTATCCGCCCCTTTCGTAATTTGACTCTCAAACGACTTCAAGAACTGCTTCTGCTCGACAGACAACACTTCCTCTTCCTCCTCCTGGTTGTTGCCTTCGGGGACGTGTTTGCGGTGCTTCAAAAAGTTTTTCTTAGGGTTGTTCTTCATGCGCAATTTTTTATTTTGTTTTCGTGATTTTTGGCATCGATCTGCGGCTGCAGCTGAGCTTGGACGTATTTAAGTTTGAGAAAGCTTTCAAAGTATTTTTTTGCGGTCGGATAGAAAATTGCCAACGTGAGGAGATGCAGCACGAGCAATCCGATGTGGAAATATCTGTTCTCGAACACTTCGACGTCCAAAAATCTGTAATTGACAGTCCACTGGTGATCGAAGACCCTTCCGATATCGAAGCTGCCTTTAATATAGGCCAATGCGTTCCCGTATAAAAATGGTGCACCTAAAACTAGCTGTATTATCCCGCAAACAAATAATTGATACACGGTGTCTTTAAAACCTAAGTTGGTCAAATAGAATAAAAGAAGGGCAGGAGCGTAAAGAAGAATGTTCATCTTCACGGAGACGGCTAGGCTGTAGAAAGTGCTGCCCCACGTCCACTGAGCGCCTAAAAACAGATTCAACGCCGCAAATACAAACAAAACAGCAATCGGATCGTTAAAAAGCCGCAAAACGTAAATCGAATGAATCCTGTACGATGTCAAGATGCTTATGACTAGAACGTAAGGTGGCACTTTGCCAGTTTTACTGTATATCCTGAAGACCAGAGCGAGTTGCATCAGATAGATGGCTAAGAATATATACTGTCCGACGAGGATGTTTTCTCCGTAGCTCGTTATGTAATAGAATAATGAATATATGTAAACGAAGCCTGCCGGATAGACTAGCGGCCCCGTATCACCTTTTAGTAGCGAGTAATCTAATGTACCATTTAAAAAGCCTTCGCATTCTTGCATATAAGCTTTCCAGTCGATCTCGGTGTAAGGGACTCTCTTTATGACGAATATGTTGATGCAGAGTTCCCACAAGAGGATGTGAACAGAGACCAGGGAGAGCTTGTCCGGGCTCATCCATAGACTCTTGACAAACTCCCAGCTGCCGTACTTCTTGACGAAGCTCTGGATGAACTTCATGCCGCTCTTGGTGTTCATCTTGAATTGGGACATTTTGACGCCACGCTTGCCGCTGCTGCGGTAGCCGTCTGTAGCCGATTTCATACCTGAAAAAAATTATACAAAACTCTTTAAATTTCATTACAGTTTTAATTTAAATAAGATGTTTCGTTTAAATAATGGCTTCACGCCGACTTCAAAACGAGTTTCGAATAAAATTGGGAATGTTTTAAAATATTTATTTTATTTACATCATTGTACAAAACAACTTAATTATTATAATAATTATTATATTACTCAAACAAAAATAAATTATGTACCTCATAAGTCAGAGAAGGTGAATTTGATGAACTAATTTTATGATAATTTATGTGTGAGAATTTAATAAATAGTATTACATGTAATCTGTCAACGTTTTGTGCCAGTCTTACTCAAGGTAATTTGCCAAATTTGAATTTTAGTAACTTGAAGTTCCACCGATAAATTGTGCAAGCGATGGTCTTTTGGATCAGTAAAAGATGATTTGAATGAAACACAAAGCTACAAATTATATACTAAGGTATATCAATCTAAATAAAATATATAAAGTGATGGTTACTCTAAATTGGAGAACACTTAAAGGTGTTGTGAAAAAAATATACCTATTCAGTTTTTAAGGAGACCAGGAGAACCTAACTTTATCACACATTTCATCTAATATGTTTCTTGTGAAGCTGCAAAAGACTAGTGAAACCGACATTTCGCTTACCAAACAGATAACTAGATTACTACACGTAGATAAAAAAATGTACGATACCAAGATTGTTGTTTGCTGGACTCTACTATGAAAGATAAACGTTTAGTTAATTCATACCTAAAGGTACTTCCCTAGAAATCTTTTGTACAGAAAAAGGTTGCATAGGTGATTTTTTTATTAGAAATAATAGGCGGGTAGCTCACACAGTAGCACAGGTGATGTGCTAAGTGTTGCGCCGTAATTAGAGCGGCGTGGAGTGGATCTATTTATGAACTAACCTGAACTAAATGAAGATCTTTCTCGCCGGGTCGAGTATTTTTGACGTTTGATGGCGTTTGTTGCCAGGTTAAAGGAAAAACCCAACTATCGTCTTTTAAATATAAAGACTTCCAAAAGTTGCGATAGAACTATCTCAATCAGATTATCTATGTATATTTATGGGAATCAACTATAATTTAAAACGAATGAATATTTTTTGTAACACAAAAGAGAACTTCTCTTCTGGAAATTAATATAAATGCTCTCTTGAAGCAATTTAAGCTCTCGAATTCTTCTACTAATATATACCACAAGGAGAGATGTGTGCTTGGGTATAAATTTCTTCCAGTTGTTGCGTGGCGTGTTCGAAAATCCTAACATTTTGTTGGAAATCAGTTTTCATGTCCCCGACAATTATCTGAGGATAAGGAGGCACAAATTGTTCGTTCTTCTAACCTGTCAGATAATATGCCTCTTGGGAGAGGGATCAGACTGTTCAACCACATTGCCTTGAATGTTGATATATTCTACGCAAGGGAAGCCCAGTTCAGACACGAGTTCCACGAATTTGTTTGGAGGAGTAATTTGTTGGAGTCGTCTGCTTAATGAGCATTGAGATATTCAGTTGCTAGTCTTGCTTCTTTTCTATTTCATTTCTTTTTTTAAATTTTAAATTTAAAAAGTTCTTCATCATAATTAATTATTTATATATTTTTTTCTTGTATTCTCTTTACATATTTCAGGATCATCATAAATATATTTATATGTAGAATTAAACATTGAATTAAAAATTGAATTGAATAATTTAATATACGAATATCTGCATTATTTGATATTATATTTTAACACGAAGTTGAAAATATTGGTTACTTATTAAAACAAAGTAAGGAAAACATTGGTGAAATTCGCTTCACTATAAACATTTGTGATTATCACAAGCAATTATAATCTTGTTAGAGAATGTATGCAAATATTGGGAAAACTGCATTACAAGTAAATGTTTATTCAATGTTTAATTACTATGGACAATTTTAATGGTAATTTATAAATTACATGTTGAGTGTGTACACATACAATGTTTGTATATTCACGGTAAAAGATAGAATACTAATTAAAAATATTATTTTTTAAGCATCACAATATTGGTAATTATTGATAAAACTAATATTTCTTGTGAAGTTATTTTAATTTTGTATTTTTATACCATGATTCAGAACAAAAAGGATGAATGGACAATGCATATTTCAATAGAACTAACAAATTGTATGCCAAAAAGTTTTTTAATAGTAGGCAGTAATTAATTCATAAAAATGTACTTTAAACTAAAAAAATATCGTATTCTGTAAGTAAGATGGATGTTTTTACCATATTTCTAAAAAAATGCGTTTTATAAACTTACATTTCAAAATACCTAACATGATTTAAATAAGTAAGTACATTCATATTAGCCATAAACATATTTACAAATAAAGGTGAAACTGACATAAGCATTTCTAGGTTATGTTTACGCGTCAGCCACAAATGTCAATCGTTCATTAATTGTAATCACATTTTAAATGAGAATCCATTTCGCAAATACTGCAATAAGATGGCCGGGAACTTCTGGCAGAGCTCCCATCACCAGCAGTGGATCCTGGACAAGCAAGACCTGGTCAGAGACCGTCAGCACGACTTGGCGATTCTCTCGGAAGAAGAGTACCAAAAGATCTTCAGTTTCTTCTCCAACTTGATACAAGTACTCGGGGAGCAGCTCAAGCTCAGGCAGCAGGTCATCGCCACAGCCACAGTGTACTTTAAAAGGTTTTACGCGAGGAATTCTTTAAAGTGCATTGACCCGTTGCTGCTTGCTCCCACCTGCATATTTCTCTCATCGAAGGTTGAAGAGTTTGGAGTCATCTCGAATTCTCGTCTAATAACAACCTGCCAGACCGTGATCAAGAATAAGTTCAATTATGCGTATGGGCAGCAGGAGTTTCCATACAGGTAATTTATATTCTAATCTGAATTGTATAATATTATGCGGAGCATTTATTAATATTTAAATATATATATACATAATCAAATGTGGTAAAACTGTAGCTTAAAATATCCTAGTAGCAAAAAAAGTCTCAAAGTTAAGGTTAATTGCTTAATATTTCATCTCCAAACCGTCAGATACAGTGGTAAAAATTTGAAGACCATATGTATCTATTGCGTACGCAATACGTTATGAGTCTGATTAAAGTATCTTTATGCATGCATGCATTTGAGATACGTATTTTATTATACAGCTGCAGTCTATGCAAGTTCTATGTTCCCATATGGATTTCCAGGTATACAGGTGTTCTGGGACAAGGCATAGATAATATGAGCTTACAGAACTGTGAAACAGCAATTTGCAATGAAGCAGATATGTTTAAAAAAATACTTACACTTGTTGTATTTAAGTGGTTAACGAGCAACACAAAACAACATATACTGTTTATTCTAGAACCAACCACATCCTCGAATGTGAGTTTTACCTCCTGGAGAACTTGGACTGCTGCTTGATAGTCTACCAGCCGTACCGACCTCTGCTGCTCTTCGTGCAGGAGATCGGCCAAGAAGATCAGCTGCTCACTGTGGCCTGGAGGATCATCAACGACTCACCGCGTACTGATGTCAGTTTGCTATATCCACCATACCAGGTATGATTTTTTATCTGATTGCCATTATAAAACCCATTTTAGACTTCAAAGTTTAAAATACTTATATAACCTCTTATAAGATGGAAACACTGTTTTATTTTCATGTAACAGATTAGCATTTTGACATCAGTTGTAGTTTGAAAATCAATTAACAAAATTGTAAAAAAACGTATCATCATGAACTTGATGACTTTTAGATAGATGTATTCAAAATTAGTATTCTAATATGGTGACAACATTTTAAATACTTTTTATTAAATTAAGAAAATACATTGGATAAATGGTAATTAAAAAGAGTCACATATCTTAAGAATGTGAGGTTACTAGATTAATAGTTTTCTAGAACAATGTGGGCTTGCGTAAAAAAAGTATCTGTACTCAATGGGAGCAGCACTACATTTGATTAAATAGTATTTTAGTTCAAAGTAAAAGGCTTAACAAATATGTATTTACTGTTCATAGATTGCAATTGGGTGTCTTCACATCGCCTGCGTGATCCTACAGAAGGAGTTAAAGAATTGGTTTATGGAACTTAATGTCGATATGGAAAAGGTGATATATATTTAAAACGTGCTATTAATTAGTATTCAAATATATTAACTATTATTTGAATATTTAAAAATGGTTGAATATTAAATATTTAATTGGCATCCCTAATATTAACCCCCCACTTTCTTATCTTCTCAATATACAGTAAAAATTTATCCTTAACAATGAGGTCGACTTTCACTATATACATATTTTGTGTATAATCTAAAAGAATGTTATTGAAACACTATATGGGGCTCTTGGGTGGTGATGCGCACCTACCGACTGCTATTAAAAGAGCAGTTTATAGCCTCTCACAACCAACTCCACTCCCACCTGTACGTGGTGAGCCCTACATAGTCATGTCACATCAAGATTGCGGTAACCAATCCCTTTGGCGATATGACGTGATGAACTGACGGGAGAAAGGAGGGCTGAGAGAGTTATCAAAAGAACTCTCCCAGCTTCAACTAGGCACGGTGTAAACCGGCCACAAACTCGCCAAGCCGCCTGGCAAGCGTGGCGTTTTAAGCCAACAACCCCGAATGAAAACACAACAAAAGATCCGGCGCCTAGTTCCCAGCAGCTTCGCTATTCCTGGCCACGGCAGCGGCCATGGTAACGGCGGGGCGGGGGGTGCTAAGAATCACTGGGTTACTGCAGGCTGCCACAGACGACTATTTATTGCTACCTACAACACGAGAACATTGAGACTAGATGAGAAAATCGTAGAACTGGAAGAGGAACTAGATAGAATCAAATGGAGCATCGTTGGGCTGGCCGAAGTTAGACGAGAAGGAGAAGGTCTGATTAAACTCAACTCAGGACATCTCTTATACTATAGAGAAGGGGATCAAACCTCTCAAGGTGGAGTTGGCTTCCTTATCAACAAGGAAATTGCCAACAACGTCACCGAAGTTAATAGTATATCCCCCGAGTATCATACCTGACGCTTAAGTTATCGAACCGATACTCCTTACGAGTGGTGCAAGTATATGCCCCAACGTCTAGCCATACCGATGAAGAAGTAGAAGCTCTATATGAAGACATCGAAAAAGCCCTACAATACAATAAGACACATTACTGCATAGTTATGGGAGACTTTAATGCTAAGATTGGAAAGTGCTGTGGAAACGAGAAATTTATAGGACAATATGGAACCGGACTCCGAAATAACAGAGGACAGATGATGGTAAACTTTCTACATGCTAACAAAATGTTTTGCATGAACACATTTTTCAAGAAAAACCAAAACGCAAATGGACCTGGAGAAGCCCGGATGGTAACATAAAGAACGAAATTGATTTTATTATGGCTAATAAGAAGAATATAGTCACTGATGTCTCAGCGATGCAATGCTTTAGTACCAGAAGTGACCACCGTCTCGTTCGAAGTACTGTGCACCTAGACATCAAACTGGAAAGGAAAAAAAGCTAATAAAACAAAGAGTTATACGTCCGTTAAATGTTCAGAGCAAGCTTGAGGAAACTTTTCAGCTTGAACTACAAAATCGATTCGCAGCACTGGAAGATAGTGATGACACCGACAACGTCAACAAACTTAACGAAAGAATCATTAATAGCATTAAAGAAACTGCCAAAAAGTCATAAAGCAGTGCAAAAAGAAAAAGGGTCAAAATTCTCAGACAAAACGATAGCTCTTATGGACGAACGTCGTAAAAGCAGAAGCATCCAAGATTACAATACCCTGAACAAAAAGTGAAAAAATCCATGAGATTTGACATTCGTCGTTCAAACACCGAGTATATCATGGAGATTGTTGCACAAGGCCGAGGGTCAAATGCATTTAGCAGACACACCTCTATAGGACAGGCCCAACTTTCCAAATTAAAGACACACGATGGGAAGATAACAACAAATCTTAATGATATACTGAAGGAAATAGAACATATCTACGGGTTATTGTATTCATCTACGATGCCAGGTCCTAATGACAGATCTGCGGACGACAAGAGGGCTACTCTCACAAAGCACTGGTCTGAAGACATCCCAGATATAAGTATATTCGAAATTAAATCGGCCCTAAAACAACTTAAGAACAACAAAGCCCCTGGAGAAGACGGAATTACATCTGAGCTTCTGAAAGTAGGAGGAACCCCTCTGTTGAAAGAGCTTAAAAAACTATTCAACAAGGTAATAGAACATGGAGAAACCCCGGCGACATGGAGTACGAGTATTGTGATATTGTTCCACAAAAAAGGGGATAAATCACTGCTCAAAAACTACCGACCCATTTCCCTTCTTTCCCATGTGTATAAAGTATTCTCCAGAATTTTAACAAACAGGCTGACGGGTCGATTTGATGAATTTCAACCTCGAGAGCAAGCTGGGTTTAGGAAAGGCTTTAGTACAATTGATCATATCCACACGCTAAGACAAATCATTCAGAAAACCGAAGAATATAATCAGCCACTCTGCCTCGCCTTTGTAGACTATGAAAAGGCATTTGACTCAATCGAGACTTGGGCAGTGCTAGATTCACTACAACGCTGCAAAATAGACTATCGGTATATAGAGATAATAAAATCTCTTTACAAATCTGCAACAATGATGGTCCAGCTCCATGATAGCACTAACAATATTTCTATAAGCAAAGGTGTTAGACAAGGAGATGTTATATCTCCAAAACTCTTCACAAACGCCCTAGAAGATATTTTTAAACTGCTATCCTGGACAAAATGTGGAATAAATATTAACGGAGAGTACATTTCTCACCTCCGATTTGCAGATGACATAGTGCTAATAGCCGAATCACCTAACAAGCTCCAAGACATGCTCTACGACCTCAATGAAGCGTCGAACAAAATTGGTCTGAAAATGAACATGGATAAAACAAAAGCCATGATTAATAGTCATATTTCACAGACCTTTGATCCTATTTCCATTGGAGGAACAGAAATAGAGGTTGTAAACGACTATACCTATCTGGGACAAGTAATACAACTAGGGCGAAATAACTTCTCAAAAGAAATCGACAGGCGCATACAACTGGGATGGGCAGCATTTGGAAAACTAAAGTACATTTTTAAAGCGAAAATTCCGCAATGCCTTAAAACTAAGGCGTTTAACCAATGCATCCTCCCTGTATTAACTTATGGCGCAGAGACGTGGAATCTGACAGAAAGTCTTACCCATAAAATAAAAGTCACCCAGCGTGCTATGGAGAGATCCATGCTCGGAGTGTCGCTAAAAGATAGAATCCGAAACGAGGAAATACGCAGAAGAACTCAAGTAGTGGATGCTACCCAACGAATAGGCACACTCAAGTGGCAATGGGCAGATCATATCTGTCGAAGAGACGACGGTCGATGGGGAAGAAAAGTATTGGAATGGCGCCCAAGAACTGGCAAACGAAGCATTGGCCGACCCCCTACAAGATGGACTGACGATATAAGAAGAATAGCGGGAGTGACCTGGATGCGGAAGGCGGAGGATCGAAGAGGATGGAGACTCATGCGGGAGGCCTACGTTCAACAGTGGACGGACACAGGCTGATGATGATGATGATATGATAATTTCAACCTGACTACAATAATCTGTATATTTTTGTGAATTAACATTAACGTATTTTTTATCATAGGTCCAAGAAATAGTCCGCTCCATCACAAACCTTTACGAGATGTGGCACAGCTACGACGAGAAGAAAGAAATCCAAGCTCTTCTCGCCAAGATGCCTAAACCTAAACCTGCTCCTCAGCGATAGAAAACAAACCCAATAAAGGATTCAAACTAATGCTCCTTACAGTGATCACACGTGTAGGTGCTTATATCTGAGAAACTGTAAGATGGAAGAACTCCTGGTTTTCAGCAAAAAATGATGTTGATCGTCATCTGAATAATCACTCGGCATATTTAAAAATATACATTTTTATTCAATCCATATTGATTTTATTTCACATTATTTATTATGAATGAGCAATTTCACCATGTGATAGGATATCTTCAACAGAGGGACAAAAAATTTGATGGTTTTTTTTTAAATTAAATTACTTATAAAGCTTTACAGTTTCTCCAACAATTGTCAAATATGCCTTAACCTTTCACCGCACGTGACATCTATAGCGGTCATGAGCTTTGCATGGATTTTGTATCTAATGGTGTAATACTCCAAATTAGGTAAATATAAAGTGAATACATAATCTTCATTACAAGCGGCGGTGTCAAAAGTTATGTGCATTTAAGAATTGTAAACCGCAAGAAAGCATAAACAGAAGTTGTCTTTTAAGCCACCGGTGTCCTCAATTAGGATGGATGTAATGTATTTGATGAAACTTTGAGATAAACCAAAAGTTGTTGCAAATGATAAAGATGTGAATAAAGACCGTTTGAAGTAGCAGTATTCTATAGGTGGTTATATATTATAGTGACTTCAAAGATAAAGCAATGTCCAAAAAATCATAAATAAAATTGTAATATTTTGATTTATTCTTTTTACGTTTTTAAATTTGGTGAAACATTAAAAAATGGATGATTTGTTATGTCATCATTGTCAACAGATTTAAGCCACATGCCTACATATGAAATGAATTGTGAATCAAATGATTTATGCAGCTTGTCAGTTACCTGCTGAACAAATGTGTCCTAGATCTATTAAAAATGTAGTAAATATAAGACCTACCTTGTTTCTTAAATCCATTGACTATGACAAAGCTTCAGGCAAAAAGAAAGTTAATGAATTTTGTGTTATGTGTTCGTTAGAAAAAACACTGGTTAATTGTATCTAATGTACTCAGGATGCATTCTATATGTGCTTAAAAATGGGTACTTATTAAATATATTTTAAGGTTAGGTTTAGAATATTTTTTTAAGCAACCTATAAAATGAGCGAATGTGAAATGAAATAAAAATAGCTTTTACATCCAACGCCTTTCCTTTATTTTCACTTTCCCATACAATTTAAGGACAACATTTTTAAAATAAGAATATCCATGTCTTATATATATTTTACATGATTTAATTATAAATTTTTTAATATTCTGTTTGATTCAACATTTATTTTGATTGACAAGCTACGCAGTTCACCTATATATAAAGAATTCTCTTTCCGGATGATAATTTTACTGTTAGATAATAATTTTATCAGCTTCGTTGAGAATTGCCGCTTGACAATAATTTACTTATCACTAGTAATTAATTTAACTAAAAATGTGAACCGGTTGACAGAACTGATGATCAGGCTTAAAATAAGCTTCCTTAACACTTTGTAAGCAGGCATTTTCCTGCGTTTTTGTTCAGTCCCAAATTGATTGTATCTGCAGGATGACGTATAGGGTACTGCTGACATGCAATAACGCGTAGTCCGTCACTGGGCACGGCGCTTTTAATGACAGATTATACTCATTTAATTTAGTTTCAAACCCTAGTTGCCCCTGTGGCGCCCCCTTCCAGACCTCAGAGCACATTCACTGGGACTGTCAGTTCCACTTGTTAGAAAGAGGAGTCCTTTTCGATGCAGTTCGAGGGAATCGCCTCGGCCCTATCGGGCATGCAGACTTTGTGGCCACTAAAAAAAAAATCCACGCACTTACAATCTTTGATCATATTTTCGGTGAGAGAATCTGTCTTCCATCTCCATCTGTTTACAACCCGTGAATGCGATTCTAATCTCTTTCACGGGTTCTTTCTTTTAGCACTTCTGTGCAGTGGCCATAATTGCTCAGAGGCGGTCAAAGTCCATCCAAAGCTCATCTATCATCAACCTTTTATCATTGTCGTTATGCCGTGTGTACTGGTTTTCTGCAATGTTCAGACTTGTGCATAATTCATCTTCATCCTTTCCAGTCCTGGATCGTATCAGGAGTCAACTTCCGGAGAAATATTTAAGTCTTTCTTTCCATCCATCTATTACATATTGATATGGAAAAAGAATAAATTCGTGAATTGTCATCTCACACAGGCGTTTATCGGACACCAAATATTCAGAGAGTTTCTAAAAACGTTTGGCATCTCTTCTTGTGACACTTCATGTGATGCTGACATACTGATATCCCCCGTCTTTATAAAGACGACAAGTCGCTGGTTCGTCACGTGGCCGCGTGGAGGAAGGATGCAGGAGCAGATTAACAACACAAAGAACTTGTTTTTGAAGCACAATTCACGCTTATTTTAATTAAGGACCTGATTTTTCGTCCAACTGGTATGGTGTGCGCCATACTGGTGGAAAATTTAACTGACAACTGCCAGAACTTGTGACATCCAGTGCCGCCAACAATCGTACCATTCGTGTTATTAGTCCAATAGATTAGTTTTTTACCTTCATATTGCTCAGATTGTCTCAATATTGTCTCAGTCAACCATATGCTCCAATTATGAAAGCGAACATGGTGATGATGATGATTACATAATTTAATATTTTTCTAAGTTCATTAAATATTATTTTAAAGCAAACATTATTAAAAGTATTTTTGGCGTTTCTTTCTATTTGGTTCGAGAAAAGAATAGTGTCCACTGTTGCCAGTGTTCAGATTTACAAAAGACGAGATAGATAACTAAAAATGTCTTTCTTGTTTTTCAATGCGGTCTACCTTAGTGCCATACAAGGTTTAAAAAACTAGTTACGTTTCTAGAATGGTAACTTGGAAGGTCGGATATTGAATTAATATTGAAATCAGATAATCACCCCACAAGGTACAACCCAAACGCAATGAATCATCAGTCTCTACACATTTTTTACTCAATAATCAAGATTTTTATAGAATATTATTTCTTTTAATATGTAATAAACGGTTTATACTCATGTCATGGAAACACACCAATATATTTTTTAAAGTAATATATACCAGTGCTCCGAAACCTTTTCTCACCTACGGCACACCAAAGTTCTTCCTTAAATTCCGTGGCACACCAAAGTTTATAAAATTAAGGCGGCACACCGAAAGCGAATATAATAGATAATAATTGGATAAATTATATAATTTCGTACATTTTTATTTCATGTGGGTCGTGTACATAGCATACCGCGCAGTTGCCATTATATATAAGTAAGTGACAAGCGCAGAAATACCATTGTAAAGTTATTTAGTTTAATATTGTCTGATTTGACCGCGGCACACCTGTATCGGCTCACGACACACTAGTGTGTCGGGGCACACCGGTTGCGGAGCTCTGATATATACAGTGGTACCTCGACATACGAGTTTAATTTGTCCCGCAACCTTGCTAGTATTTCAAATTACTCGTATTTTAAAGTGTCATTAACCTTTAAATGCTTAGTGGTTTCCTTACAGGACCGCAGATTTGCGTCGATCAATGCCCTACGGTCCCATACAGGAGTGCTTATGGTTTATTTCGCAATCGGATTACATTAATTTGTAATAATAGTATTAAAGTAAGTTCATGGAAGAATCTATTGTGCGAAGAAACATTACAAACATTGGCCTGCTAGGGCATTGAACGACGCAAATTTACGGTGCCGTATGGGACCACTGGGCGTCTAAAGGTTAATTCGTTCCGCAACCTTGCTCGTATTTCAAATGACTCATATCTCAAAGTGTCATTAAATAGCTCCGATGCACGACCAGTTGCGACTTTTTCTGGGTGTTTCTTGCTAAGCTGGTTGCACCTCACATTTTGCTCGTATTTCAAAGCAAAAAATCGCTCACTTGGTGGCTCATATCTCTAAAAACTCGTATGTTGTCAAGGTGCCACTATATTTTCGGCTACATATAAAACTGTGAACAATTTGAATTTTAAAAATTATTTTTTACAATTGAAGTTTTTATTTAAAAATTAAAATGCATCTTACATTAAAAAGTGATAAAAACACAAAGGGTTACATTGAATTCAATATGAAAACATATATTTATAATAAAAAAAACTTAAAACTCTACCTATTGTTATATTTACACATTAATAAAATTATTTAAAAATAAAAACATTATTTTAAAACAGTACATAGTACATTATTCAATTTAAAAACGGGAATTTCGGAACATAGTCGGTTCGACTAAGTCCCCACCACAACAGCCTCAGACACGCTACAAATATGTTATAATGCAATGTCCGTAACTTAGCGATTCGATGAGAAAGTACTTTCTCATCGAATCGCTTTGTTTGGAAGTACTTCCTAACAAAGCAAATAATTCAGCAGCCAATGAATGGCTGAGATTTATGATGGCTTCGGATTCGATAAAAACGTGTAGGGCGTAAAAAAAATATTGCAATAATTATTTATAAAAAATAATTAACATTACTGTCGTGTCAGCCACCGGTGGCTGACACTGAGTCATTAAAATCATGCCTAAAACCACGAAAACATTCCTCGCATCTTTACAAAAAATGATATTAGCGGTCAACGTGTTAATTGGCAATAACAAATTGATTAATTTTTATTGATTAGGGCACAAAAATACATTTTTTTATACAATAAAAAAAATGATACTCTGTAAACATATTCTTTAAAAAAACTCTTTATTGAGTGTAAATTATGGAGCTCGCTTCCTGCCTTGTAAGCAGTGAGGTGTCTTTTATCTCTATGCCCAATATCTGGGGCTCACAGCATTACTCGATCAAAAACAAAGAGCCGCCTGTACAGCGCTTGTACCGTCCTTATTCTTCTTTACGGCTCTGAATTTTGGCATCTCACCGATACAGTCGTATAATGAGGTTCGAGAGCCAACGCCTGCGTAGAATACTGGGAGTACGATCATTTGATTTTTTGAGGAATGACAACGTGAGAGAGCAGACAAAGCAGCCTTCCATAGTACAGTCGATCAAGAGGCGAAGGTTTATCTGGTCGAGACACATTTTAAAAATACCGCAGGAGAGCATAAACTAAACTAACTAGGCCGTCGGGAACCACCCATCATAGAATGTACTCGGGAGAGCTGACAGAGCTTTGTGGCAGCAGGTTGTGAATGCCATATGCTCCAGTTAGAGGAGCAGACAGGGTAATTATAATAAAACTTATTGGTGACCAAATCGTCTTGTTTCCTTCAGTTTGCGGCTCACAGGAATTTGGATTGTCCAGAAGAGAAGCGTGTGTCCAGCAGCTGCGCCTTCTTCATCATGGACTTCTTTTGTGACTCATCGAACTTATTGGCTTTGAGGTCGATGTCCCTGTCGAAGGGGCGCCGGCTGGGCACGCCCGTCTCCCGCTCCTCCTTCTGCAACAACAGAAAAATTTGATAATTTACCTTTAAACGCCCAGTGGTTTCCTTACGGGACTGCAGATTTGCGTCATTCAATGCCCTACGGTCCCATACAGGAGTGCTTATGGTTAATTTCACAATAGGATTACATTAATTTGTAACAATAGTATTAAAGTAAGTTCTTGGAAGAATCTATTGTGGGACGAAACATTACAAACATTGGCCTGCTAGAGCATTGAACGACGCAAATTTGCGGTCCCGTATGGGACCACTGGGCGTTTAAAGGTTATACGACTTTTTTGACAGAATACCAGTATTCATTATTATTTTTTTATTTATTAAGATTTTAATCATTTACGACATGTTTAACTTCAATAATAAGTCATGCTTTCAAATACAAAAATGCAATCTACAAAAAAGAAAAATTCTTCATGTCATATCCGCTCCATATCTGGAACATATGGTCACCACAAATTGTGTCCACTTAGTTCTGTCAGTTGCCACTGTCGATTCTTCGTTCTAGGGCATATATACATCTAAAGGTTCACTTGGGAACATGATTCCTGACAACCTCCAGAGCAGAAGTTTGAGTACTTGAAGAGTGGTTGGCTGTAGTAACCAATGCATATTTTTGGGTGATTTATTAATTGGATTGATTAAAGAAATAGCATCACAAGCCTAATGCTCCCAAGGCCTGGACCATCTTGTCCTAAGGGGCGGCTCAACCCGACTAAATACGCTACAATATTCTTATCAGATTAAATTAAATGACCGATTGACCAATGACCTGTATTGCCGGCAGGTATAGCTCAATGGTCAAAGTGTTTGCTTTACAAGCCAAAGGTTGTGGGTTCGATTCCCGAAGGAGATTTGAAAAAAAAAGGGTTTTTAATCGATTTCAGAGCTATAAAATACCCCCGGTTGGTGTGAATTTGATCCCCACCCGAAAAATACCAGTCATAGCCTATCAATTAAAATTGGTGGTAGACGAAAATCGTCCCGTGAAGACCACCCGTTCATAGTAAATTCCTGTAATAATAAGGATGATGCGTGAATCTCGGGCTGTAGTCTATGAGGTTGGAGGATCAACATTCCACAAGCAGCGCTTAGCCATATGCACTATGGTAAGCGTCATAGAATTCCACAGATGAGACTTCAGAATTACTATCACCATCTGTCGGTATTCTCCTGTATGTGTTTACATAAAAAATAATTAAGCATAAGTAAAACATAAAAAGAACTGACCTTTCGTTTCTTTTCTAGCTTCTTCTGATGCATATCGACCAAACTCTCGTTTCTCTTGCTCTTCTTTTTGTGTTTTCTGTAACAAAAAGGTTAAAAAAATAAATATACAACATGAACAGTTTGTGATGAATGCCGCTAGTGACGGGCAATGAAATAAACATGGTTGCAAAAGTTAATGGTTTGAATCCCAACATATGCTATTTATTTTTCTCCGATAAGCTAGTGAGAGAAGGGTCATATTTTATGTCAACCCCCTCTTAGCGTATATTTTTATTTATTTGAAAAAGCTTTTTCCCTTCTATAATGAATATTTTATGAATCCCATGACTAAACGGTCTAGTCCTCGGGATCATCAGGCTAATCCATAAAGAAAACGTTCAAGGTAATAAATAACTTCTTAGGTTTTCACGGCCAGATTTGATTTAGTGGCTTTTGGGTTAAGCCATGCGTGGTGAATTGTTTAGATGAAGATAATAAATACAGTAGAAATGTAAGATTTTGATGTAACGAAAAAATATCAGTTAACATTTCTATGATTTAATTAGTAAAGCTCTTTCTAGAATTAAGGCGGCACACCAATCAATTATACTATAAAGAACTTATTCCTCCTGCACCCACCCACAACCGACAAACTCGTCTTACAAGCCCAACATTCATACACGGTTAATGTATGTCGACCAAGAACTGGCAGTTTCCAAATTTGATTCCTTAATGCCACCGGTAAGCTATGGAATGCTTTTCCAGCGTCTGTTTTTCCTCCTTCCTACAATCTGGATCTCTTCAAGAAACAGATAAATATACACTTGCAATCTCCCCAACCCACACACATGAACACAACACACGTTTCCGCATGCAGCGTCCAGCCTCCCTAGCTGAGCGTTATAGAGTGCACTGGTCTTGACCGGGTGTGCTCTCCTGCATGCGTTTACATAAAAAAAAATGAGTGCGGCACACCTGTATCGGCTCACGGCACACCGGTTGCAGTGTTACACCATAGATACGCTTTTACGTGAAGAAAAATAGAATGTGTGTTATGTTAACCTTGCTGCCTGCTCTTGTTCAGCATCCCTCTGTTCGATGTATCGCAACTCGGCTTCTATTTCCATCTGCTTCTTCAAGTTGTCATCCGTGTCCTCGGTGGGCAAACCAGCTGCTTTCAACACCTTCTGGTGGGGAGTGTCCGTCCAACTGGATCTGAAATATCACAAATGTTAACCCTTTAGTTACAGCTCGGTGGAATACAAATTATACTGTCAATACGGCGTGAATTTTTCAAACCATTTTTTTGCTTAAATCTAGTATTTGAAGTATAAATGTACTTATCTGACCTATTTTCATATATCACATTGGTTCTTCTATCCTTTAGCTATCAGATGATGCATAAAAAACTATTATATTTAACAAACGTTCATTATGTAACTCCATACATGTGGTGGCATTCACACAAGTTTACAGATAAAATCGCTCCTGTGACGAAACCTAACGATATTTATTTACATGCTTTAGAGATTCCTGTAAAAAATACATGTAGGTTGATAAAGGGAATGACTGCAGTTTCAAGTTCCTACCGTAGATGTCACAATGAGTACTGAAAGTAACAAAACGATATATCACATCAACCGATGTCAACGGTCAGGGAATCTTTGACAGCATATTCCGACAACCGATGCGAAAACGCTAAAAGTTCAATTTAACATTCAATAATCACAGAGTTTTTAACTATAAAGCATTTTTTATCTATATAGCAAACATCCGGTCAGAAACTTAGATGAATCTTCAAATTTAGCACTCAGGTCGGGTTGCTAATATTTAATATCATTCTTCTTTTAACCTGGTGATTGAATTTCATTCAGTATAGTTTTAGTCATAATTTTCAACAAATAGGTCAGAATTTATATTAGATTATTAGAATCTTTTGGCCAAAATTATAGAAGGCAGAATAAATCATTTATGGTCGGAATTTGTAAATGATCATAAAATAAATGACATTGCTAATATTTAATATCATTCAGTCGATCTCACCTAACCTGATGCTGATTGTACAATAATTTTCATTCTGACCATATATTTTATTCTGACCGTTAATAATTTAATTTTAACCAAAAATTTAATTGGGTTCTAACCAGAAGTTTATTTAAATTATGACCATTTATTTTATTGCCAGAATTTATATTAAATGGTCATAATTTAAATGGCATCGGTCATATTTTTTATTACTCTGTCAATCTAACCTAACCTAACAGATTCTGACCGTATCATAATTTATTCTGACAGTTTTGTTGTGAAGAAAAGTTGATTTAAATTCTGACCTGAAATTGATTTCTTTTCAGAATTTAAATTAAATTCTAACCAATTTTTTTTATTCTTATTTTCAATGGCACATCATTAGATATAGCAGACCACAGATGCTGCAAAAAATGTCTACCCTACCTATCACTCATATCAGGAGCTGCCCTCGCTCTAAACTGCCTCGGCCCGAGTCCCAAATTCTTGGCTTTAGCGTCTGGAAGTTCCAACATCCATTCTTCTCTCCCATCTCGTCCCTTATCCTCTCCTCGCCCCTCCAGAGCTCCGATCCGCAGCCTGAGCGCTCGTTCTTCGAGCCTCCGATGCGCCCCCTTAGGTTCCATGCCCGGCGGTAGGGGCCCCACAAGGTCTGTGTCTCCATCTTCTTCGCCTAATGCCTCTTGAGAGTGATGAGAAGAGCCACGATCACGAGAGCTCCGATCATGCTCGGCTAATTTGCGACGCATGTCGGGCGGCAACGATGGGCCTGAAATAACAATCATATATTCAATATAATTTCATTTGAATTATAAAATTCTAATGCTGTTTTTAGCTCAAATCTATCTTGCATATTTCAATGTATATTTTTTACCCAGAAAGCAAAACTTTCAGTAACCTGATTCTTAAATGTACACGGTATATGATGAACAAACTAAATAAACCGTAATTCGTCACGCCCGTTAGTGTAATTTCAAAAGTGTCTTTACGGAATATTTCGTCATACCCGCTACAGTTGCTTTCACGGAATGACGGAATATTACGTCGTACTCGGTTAACAGGTTAAAATCTTTCGGATGACATATCATAAGGCATACCTCTTGGGAGAATGTTCAGACTGTTCAAACACATCGCATTGAATGTTGATACATTCCACGCGAACGAAGCCCAGTTCAGATATGAGCTTCACGAATTTGTTTGTAGACATAATTTTGTTGAGAATTCAGTGGGATTGTGTTTCGTTTTCCTTTCCTTACCATCCTTTCTTTATGCAATACAACGGTTCCATAAAGTGGAGCGTAACACAAACTTAATTTATCATATAATTGATAAATCGGTTCCGATAATCAAAATATCGCTTAAAAAAAGTACTCAGTAGTAAAAGTACTACATGTAAATTGAGTAAAAAAAATGCGTAAAAATGGACTGTGTGCAGCTGATATTCTTTAACGGGAACATTAAGTGTTTACTTATAAACTGTGAACGGTGTTATTAATATGAATTTAATTTTTTAAAGTATTCTTTAGGATAATACTACATTTATAGGGAAAGCGTAGAACCAAAAAAAACTAAATAAATTTTCAATACAATTTGCACAAAAAAATAACTTTTCATGTATTCACCTAAGCTTTTATATGAAGACCTTTTAGTCAGGTGCGGCGGCAGAGCGGGCCCTTCCGGCGCATATCCATCAGCGCCTTCAACATCCTTCCTCATGTGCGGAGGCAGCGCCGGCCCCGACACGCCCTCAACGCCATCTACAGCCCGCGAAGAAAGCTTGTCCCGAAGATCCAAACCCTTTGATGATGAAGAAGAAGAAACAGTACTCGCCGACAGACTCGCACTCGGCAAAGAAGGTCCAATCTGTCGAGCGAGACGATGCCTCAAATCAGACGTATCGATCATAACTTTCTCCCCGTCTTCTTTTGTGATCTCTCCTTCTTCCTCTTCGGAAACATCATCCTTTTGCCGTGAAGAGTTCGAAACGACCCGCCTTTCTAAACTGCTCTTTTTCAACGTTGTATCAATCGTCACTTTCATTGTTAACGACTCATCGATTAGATTCTCTGATTTGCCATCTGAATCACTTTCCGATCGCGATTTTTTATGGCCGCTCTTTTTTGGTTTCTTATGCTTGGACTTTTTCTTTTCTTTAACCTTCTTTAATTCGACGAGCAGCAGCTTCTTGCGCAGTGCTATCTCGTCATCGGAAGAATCTAGAACGGCTATCGTCTCGCTGACAGCCTTAGACGGACTGTTCAGCATGTCGATCTCGTTACTTAACATGTTGTAGTAAGATATCGGTTTCAACTCGGCATCGGAATCCACGCTCTTATCCGATGCCCAGTCGTCTTTTCTTTGCACTTCCGTAGTCTCTTTAAACTTTGAATCATCCTGCAACTTTCTGTCTTTCTTTCCGACAGAATTATCGGTGCTTTTACGTTTCGTGCCGCGTTCTAGACTTGGACTCTTGCGAAACCGAATAGGACTTTTACCCTTAGCTTTCACAGTAACTGAAGATTCCTTTACAATCTTATGCGCCTTATCACTTTCTGCGTGGTGAGAATTCCCCTTTGAACTGTGCGCAGGAGATTTAACCAGCCTCTCATTAATTTTCAGATCGTCTTTACTTTTAATGTCGCCGATCTTTAATCTACTTTTAACGTCTTCCTGTTTGCTGGTGCTTCTCTCTTCCTGTTTGCTGGTGCTTCTCTCTTCCTGTTTGCTGGTGCTTCTCTCTTCCTGTTTGCTGGTGCTTCTCTCTTCCTGTTTGTTGGTGCTTCTCTCTTCTTGTTTGCTGGTGCTTCTCTCTTCCTGTTTGCTGGTGCTTCTCTCTTTCCGTTCCCGACTGTCTCGTGATCGTTTGTGATCGTCCTTTCTTCTTTCCGACTCTCTCGTCAAGCTTATGTTTCTGTCTGAGAGCCGATCGCTTCTCTCATAACGTCTCTGACTCGGCTTATCATCAACATTAGATGGCTGTCTGTTAAAATCGCTTCTCCCATTTCTATCGTTTCGATCAATACGATCATTCCTTTCACTTCTATCATTTCTTTCATTCCTATCGCTTCTATCATTTCTATCGTTTCTTTCATTCCTATCATTCCTAGCTTTATTATCGTCCCTTCTATCGTAATGCCGATGGTGATCCCCCTCTCTCATATGCCGATCATTGAAGTTCCTATTCTTGTCCCGGAACGGCGATCTTTCTCTCGGTCGCGGTGAAGTTCTTCTAAAGTCGGGACGCGGACACCCGCCGGGTCGCGACCTGCCGGGGCCGGCTCCTCTCCAGTTGTCCCGACCCCGTCCTTGTCCTCTCTCTCCGGGTATCGTGTCTCTGTTTGTGTTCTGGCGGCGGGTCGAGTCGGTCTTGAACTGGATTCCGTTATCCGAGTCGGAAGACGACTCGTCTGACAGCATGGTTCGGCTGAAAAAAAGAAAATATTTAAATAACTCATCTGTTTGAAATGAAATGTTTTTAATTTTTTTACAATATATTTTAATATTCTAATACTTAGATAATGCAAGATACCAATATTTTTTAACAAATTGATATATACATACAAATCAACAGCAAATATCATAATCAATGACATTTATAATTTTAAATTAATTTTAATTAAAAAATTTATAAATTAAAAATATTTAGTTTTGATTCACATTTATTTTAAATGATTACATGTTTCAGCCTCCCTGGAGACCATCTTCAATACTGATCATACTAATTAATATACAATTAATTTAAAATTATAATTATGCAGTTTCACCAAGTATTGTCAGTTGATAACCTTAATATTAATGACATTTATCCTATCAATTTCGTAGAAAAAGAAAGTTTGCACTTTCGAATCCCAGCATCCGCCGTTTCTTTTTCTTCAATATTGACGAGGGAAACATCATTTAAGATGATATTTGTTGTAGATTTGTATGTGTATATCAATTTGTTATTGGTTTGGAATTCAATTCAAAATGTCATATTACTTCCTCTTTAAAACCGCTATGTCTTAAGTGATTATTTTAGGTACAAAAATGGGAAAGAAGTAAATCTTTACCACAAAAATGTTTTTCATTGATTGAGCATTTGCATCATAACCAAAAAAACCTCTGAATCACAAAAGTAATGAAGTGTTCGCATTTAAAAAGCGCATTTCCGAATTTAAACGCATGGTGAATGCTGTTCTCGTTCATCTTTGAAGTTAAGCAGCATTTAACGCGAACCAAAATATGGATAAGTCGCTACTTGTTCCTTACGAAACAATAACGTAAAAAATATTTAAAAACATGTTGCAACAATATAATAATGGCAAATAAATATTTTAAGGAATCATCAAAAATGATTGATAAGAAGTGACTGTCCAGGAGCACACTTGATGGCAGTTGACTATGTGTACCCATAACTATTTGGTTGTTAGAGAAATTCATAAATGGCAGATACGAGGCCTTGATTTTTTATGTCCATAGCACGACATGTGTATGATAAGATAAGGAAGTATACAGCTATACTAATAGATATTTGTTAATGACTTAAATTTTTGCAAAATATAACTAAAATGGGTACAAATGTTATTCAATCAATTTATAGCCTCTCAATTGGCATCCTAACGTATAATCTCCAATACACAGAACACAAAAGTTCAGTGGATTCCTCCTTTTGTGTCATAACTATCGTGGACTCTTTCAAACATTTTCAATCGATCTTTCCTGCACCAATTCTTCAGTATCAAAAACACAGAATCCTTTCTGAGCATCCATACATGGTTGATTCAGGACCTACAGCTTCTCCAAGCCTTTCTCTAACAAACAAGCTTTGGAATGCTCTCCTAGCTACTGTTCTTTGTCTCACATAAGATCTAAATCTCTTCAAGAAGCATATTACTAGAAACTTGCAATCTCACCAACACCTGCATTCAAACACTAACGTAGCGTTCAGCAAACACAATTTCGCATTTTTCTCTATTTAAGAACAAGGCCCACTGGAGGTGCTCTTAGGTATGTTTATATAAAAAAAAATACAAGAATCTATAAATATATAAATGAGGTTAGTGTTTAAATTAACACCTCACAAATTTCGTAACATACTATCAACATTATCAGTAGACAAAAAAAACGTCTGGTTGACAATCTTTTGCTAAATAAATATCACTAGGTTTAGAGTTTATTGTCTATTGGTTTCCGTAGTACCCTCTACCATCTTCAGGACAACACTACTACTAAACAAGAAATACAGAAAAATAGATAAATAGTCAATCAGTGGGGGTGGGAGAAGGAGTGAGGGCAGAGTTTTGTAGTGTTGTCCTGAATATGGTAGAGGGTGCTACCGAAACCAGTAGACAATAAACTACAAACCAAGTGGTTATAAACAATTTTTAATTATTTATATTTTTATCACGTTTAACGCCACGTAATGTTTTTAATGCATTCGACAGAGAGGCGCCATATAGGTCACATTCAATGTTAAAATTCCATTGAAATGTAACCGCTGGCGTACAGGGACTGTTTGTTCGAAAAAAATAAAACCGTAGGTCACCGGTGACCTACGTGGCACCCTGGTCAACAACAGCGTAGGTCGCCGGTGACCTACATGGCTTTAAATGTGTTAATCATGTTTGACTACGAAATTATTGCTTTTTATAAAAAAAAACTATGCATTCATTTTTGGCTTTTGGATTTAAAGGCAAATTATCTACATGGAAGTGTAGTAAAAGGCCAAGTATAGAATAATAAATATGTAGAAATAGCAGGTATCTAAATAAAACAATGCAATATTTAAAATGACATTTATTTTATTTAGATATCCAACATTTTTGTACATTTTTCATTTTATAAAATTTGATTAAATTAAAGAAACTATTAAAATACACAAATTAAATAAACCCTAAAAATAGACTAGTGTTTACACTGCATGAATAACTCTACATTTCAAAAAGCTTGCACATCATCTCAAATATAACTTATGACACAGGGAAATGCAATCTCATAGTAGGCCTTAGCTACAGAATAAATGTTTCCCAACGTGCCATGAGAGAAGTATCTTTAACCCGCCGATCGCCGTAAGCACACATGTGCGCTCTACGTAGACGATGGCCATAAGCGCAGCTGTGCGCGCTTCGCAATATTCGAAAGATGTATTTCAAAATTAATTCCGATTTTCTCACAACGACATCTATGAATATTTTAAAATATTAACAAACCAAAAAAGATAGATATTTTTCGATAGTTTGGCAGATATTCAAGAGATGGTTGATGCGCTGTTCCTACAAACATGTGGCGATGAAGTCATAGAATAAGGATAGAAGATATAATCAATAAAATAAGGATATCCAAAACAAACTTAAAAGTAGTGGATGCTACCGAATTGAGTTGGACATAGCTGCCAAAGAGACAACGATCGATGAGTAAGGAAGATGTTGTAATGGTGCCCACGAACCGGCAAAGGTTAAGATGACCCACCACTAGATGGACTGAGGACATCAGAAGAACAGTAGGAGGAAGATGCATGTGAAAGGCAGACGGTTGGAAACTCACGCAAAAGACTTACATTCAGCAGTGGGCAAGGATTATTATTATAATACAATTGTTTAGAACATCTTTTGAATTTTTCTGGCGCTATAATTCAACGACTTTAATAACCCGGCCGTCAATATATTTTTGATAGACTGCGTGACACTGGATCGCCACACTATTTGATTAAGACTCTCCTTCACCAAGATTCCACAACGATCACTCTCCGATACCTTTTTCAAATCCAAGTCTCCGCCATACAATCTTCGCCATTTCGTCTTCACCAATTCCAAAGGAAATTTAGGTAAATTACTCAAATGCAAAAATTTTGCTTCGTTCGAAATGTTCTGCTGAATATATTCACTGCTTGAAATGTGAATGTAATCTTTTAAATCGTCGATTTGTGTTTTATACAACATTCGGAACGCGTCGACTTGCGGTCCCACGATATTGCACACTTTATTTTTATTCTCGCCAAACGTCATGCGAAAGTCACCTGAATAGCTCAAATTCGATATCGCGTGGTACAGTTGGTACTCTGTGAATTTTTCAGGCAGCAAAAGCAGTGATGCATGAACAGCCGCCGACAAGTTTAAATTTAATGATTTGTTAATTTCTTTAAAATCATCTTTTTTATTTATTATTTCCACTGGCTTGTGTAGGCGACCTGCTAAATATAAATGCTGCCATTCTTTTAAATCGCACAATAAATGTTTTTCAGAAACGATGCCGTATTTGATCAAAACGTTTTCTTCTTCCATCGGCACCAATGTGTTAAAATAAACATTCGCCGCTAGCTTCTCTTGGTAGGCAGTAACAGTTTTGGGACCAAACGTTTTTAAAAATGAATAATGTTGACTGTTTCTTTCAATGTTTTCGCAATGCCATTTCAAAGGATTCTCAACACAGAATATAAAATCAATCATGTTTTTGTTCATGTCGCTGCCGCTTTGTTTTTTCACAGCTGATCCGTAAGCGAAACAAAGCGAGAAATTATTAGGAAATTTTGATAATATTCTTTTATACATGGCGGCAACATTGCATGCGTTAGCCATAATGTTCTTTAAAATTACGTAAAATTTCAAATTGTCCCAAGTTTTTTGTATGATCTTATACTATTAATCACCCGTTTTTACACGCACAATGCCTTAACCACAGTAGACATTATATACCCGATTAATATGCGCTTTAGCAGAACACAAGCCATAGCTGCCTTTACTTGGGGTTTCAATGTCTATGAAGTCCTTAACAATAATATATTCAGAAGAATTACACTAATCTGAGCTAACACTTGCTTGTGTGTTTTTTTCTTGAGTGTTTTTTCAAGTATCTTGGCGCACTATTGTCCGTGGTGCGATTCTGGACAAGAAGTTGACTCGAAACGAAGCACAAGCTGTTCGGCGGTTATTTTTTAAACCCACTGATGTACTGAAGGGCCTTTGACTATGAAGAAGTATTCGTTGTAGATATGGAATGCACGGCTGACTTGTAGCAATGCAGCTGATATATTTTCTTGTTAACGATATTCAGTCACCATACTCTCTTAATTACGAGCAGTTATGAAGTAAAGTGATAAAGATTGGTTTTGGTGACGACCTAACCTTAACGACGACGTCAAATGTCAAAAAGGTTCCTGCAGCGCTCCTCTCATCGTCCACGCTGGGACATGATTGCAGACTCGTGCACGAAGCTTCAAAGCATATCTTGTCCTGTTCTTCAGTCAGTTTCTTCTGATGTTTGCGTTATTTGCAATGATTCTTGAGACACGCAAACATAACCTTTCAGCGAACGCACCATAAACAACTAAGAAACAATGAAATAAAAATCAACGGTGCTACCATAGATTTTCTACTAAACTATGATAGGTATTCATTGAGATAAAATATTAGGTAATTATAACTTCACATCAAACTTGTAGGTATCTACCTCATAGATTATAATGCCTACAACTCATATCCATATTTTCTACCATGTTGACTCACCATCTGGAGTATATTATCGTACCTAATTGTCGCCATATTATATATCAGCCGCTATTGTTCTCACCTCGTCTTTAGTCAGCTCTGCGTGAACTTTAGCGAATGTAAGTAACTAAATTTTTTTTACGTGGATATAAATATACATTGTTTGCAATATATCGGTTCAGTACTATTCGTTTTAAAAAAACAGGCAACTGATTTTTAGTTTTGTTCAGAATTATCTGATCGATTACTTTTTTATTAATTATTCTATAACGATATTCTATATTATATACATTGTTATTTTACTCAAAATTATCTTCGTTAACCCTAACTCATATAACGTATATTAAATCATAATTTATTTTTATTTCGAATTATGCATTAATATTTTTTTTACTTTATCCCTAAATCCATATTAGTAAATGAAATTGATTTGCTTATGGAAACCAAAAAGGCCAACAAGGAATTAAATTAAATAAAAATACGAATATCAATGAAAAGTTTCGAAAGCAATGATAATAGAATATATTTTTAAATTATCCTTCGAACATTTTTTTGAATGCGACTTCAGACCTTTCAGTTTTAAAAGATGGTAAAATTAAAATAAGTAATTTACTCTCTTTTAAAATATATTTTGTAAATTAATTTAATTAAAAATACATAATATTTAGATTTATTTCGCTTATTTGCTTACAATATTTTTTATTGAATACCACTTATATCTGGATAATGCTCTCATAGCTTTTATCCAAGAAACAAAATAAGTGAAATACATATGTGAAAATCAGTGTCTTTAAGGCCCGTGCTTCGCCACATGCAGCGCTATACAAAATTTGCAATACTGTGTGTTCATTGGTCTTTCCCCCAGAACACCGCACAAATAGCATGTCGCTAGCAAACAGTGTCGGTATAGCAGCCATAAATATCATCACTATGAAAAAAAAAGTATGAAAGAAAATGTAGATCTTGCTTTTCATGACTATCAATCCGACAATTCCGATCCATACATCCCCTTTCTTCTCGTCATCTTATAAGAATGCCATAGATAATCCATTGGTTACTTACAGCTCGCATTGTTCCAATCAGAATATTTTTATTATAAAAAAAAATGTTTTATAACCTAACCTGATTTTATACTGACTGAACAAAAAATATTTTATTATACTTTTATTCTGACCAAAAGTAAAAAAGATATCTGACCAAAAGTTGACTTACTCATAAATCCGTGCCAGAAATTGATTTAAATTCTGACCATTTATTTTGTTGCTAATACTTACTGTGTCCATGAGAAATAAGTGTGTAGAGGAGGAATAAGTCATAAATAAATGAAACACATGTTTGTAGGCTATCTTTGCCTCTTTTATTACAATTTTAAACATTATAACACAGAACAGGTGTATGATAGGTACTTACAAAATGTAAAAGAACAAATTCACACCAGCTGCATCATCCAGATTATAAAACATTAGTTCAAGACGAAAACCAAATAATTCCTTATATTTTATATATATAAAAAAAAAAGTGGACAACAGATGTTGATAGATATAATTTTAGTAAATGTGCCAACTTAACATTAAAAAATTATTTATTATTATGGAAAATGGAAACTGTAATTTCTCTTCTGGTTAATTCCTTAGCGCATAAAGCCATTAATCTAAAATTGTTATAATTGAATTGAATTTCATTATATATATAGAAATTTATAAATATTTAATTTTAATTACAAATAAATAATAAATATTTCATAAAATATAACTATTTAATCAATTTATTTCATCAAAATTAAATAACAATTATTATGATGCAGTTTCACCAAAAAAAACATCTCAACCATTTTTTTAAGACTTTTGATATCTTATTTATAATTTAGTTATTTTGATTAATTTGGTTTCGTCTTGACCTGCAATTTAAAACATTGAAGATGTGCAGTTTACTGACTTTATAATACATTTATACTCTGGAGCGTCGCTCCCACATTTACTTCCAAATGGACAAGAATACCTAGAGAGTGATGTACACTCTCAAGTCAGCCGCTCGAGTTACACTCAGCATGACTCTTAACCTAACCTCAAATACATTCCCTCCACACTAACACACAGCCATTGTCCAATCAATCGTCTTCATCTGCTGATGTAAAAGCAGACAACTTCACTCTTGTGAATGTTACCCTATCCTGATATGACCAACTCAAACCAAATTTTCTTTTGAGAATGGATAAATAGAGACAAGCTTTTAAATATCACTGATTTTTCACTTTTTCTTTTGTATTTCCAATCGTTTTGTCTGTGATTTATAGTTTAAAGCAGATTTTGCATGGAATTTTTATCTTTTAACATTATTTCTGAGTGAATTAGCATCAAAAGAAATCTGAAAATGTGCTTATTTAAAAAACAAAAAAATTAAATGAAATTGTAAAAATTTCACATAGATACTGTTCATTTTTACAAGATTTCATGTAACATACAACAAAGAGTCATGAATACTCTGCTTGGCGGTGTTTAATTAGCAGCAACTGATACACATACGACTTCACATAAAAACACCATTTTCTATCTCTTATCAATAAATTGGACAAAATAAATAGCAGACCCGGGGATTCGTATATTTGCTTCTTTCGTTTATTGAATATTGGTATAAATTACATTAAGGTTATCAACTGACAATACTTGGTGCCTAAATATTTTTAATTTATTAATTTTTTAATTAAAATTAATTGTAAAATTATAATTGGTATAAATTGTCAATGGTTTACAAAGAATTGGAATATTGAAATATATTACTATCCCATCAAAAATTGAAGTATATTATGCAATGATAAAATTATAGTGTAAGCCTTCTAATATGGATTTATTAAAAAAAAAAACACGGCTCGGTGCCTAAATTATGGATATTATTACTAAAAACTTATTTTTATTTATCCATCCTGACAATTATGATCAATAGCCTCCACACCGAATAAACACTATTCTAAAAACATTGTTAACAACAGCACAAATAAAAAAAAGTAAACCAGAAACATCAGCTGTGAGATATTTTCCCAGATCTCAAATCAACTTGAAGCTACTCCAAGCAGTCAATAGTCCTCTAGGATGAGAAGATGAAGAAAGACAATATAATACAGTTTATGATCACAAATATACCTCAAACAATTTGAAGTGCCAACAATTCATTCATTTTTAGGAACCGAAGTGATTCATAGTTAAAGATGAAGTTGTTTATTAAAAAATGGTAGGTAAATCATCTGCATTGTCTTTTTTCCTAGCCTATAATTTTGTATGAGTCTTCTACTTTACTTCTGTACAAAGCTAGTCAGCTCTTTTTGATATGGTCAGTCTCAATGCAGTGGAATATTTATGAAATTCTTAACAATGTTTTTATACTTTACAAAAAATATTGAAACAATCCTCAAATACAACACTTTATAAATAAATCGGCTCTCTTCTATTGAAAGGACTTTGCCGAATACTTTATAATACATTTCAAATTATACACGTCTTGTTACACACAACGTCACATCGTTTTACAATTCCCTCGGGACTTACGCTAAAAAGATATAAATTCATCTCATAAGATTAACAAACGTGGTCATATTTCTGTCATATCAATTAAAATTGAGGGTAACTCTATAATAATTTACACTTTATAAGTTGCTAAAAATATGCTTACGAAAGAAGTGATATCTGGTTTTTGTTTTCAATTCAAATTTCTACGATTTAAAAATACTCTCTCTCTACAGTAAAAGGTATTTATTATCAAGAAGGACAATGCTATTATTATACCTTTTGCATTAAAAACATATCTAATTTCTTTTCCATAAAGATTAATATATTATGAAAAATATATATAATCAAATGAAATATACTTTCAGTTTGTTATACAGTACCATAGGCATGCAACGTGTTACACGAAATTTGTATTTTAAAATAAATAAATCGATACAGAAGCAGAAAATACAGCAGTACTGCCCTTTATGTATTGTTTTTTTTTATGTAAACACACACAGGAGAATACCGACAGATGGTGATAGTTATTCTAAAGTCTCATCTGTGGAATTCTATGACTCTTACCATGCTGCATATGGCTAAGCGCTGCATGTGGAATGTTGATCTGCCAACGTCATAGACTACAAAATTCACGCATCATCCTTAATTATTACAGGAATTTACTATGAATGGGTGGTCTTCACAGGACGACTTTCTTCTACCGTCAATTTTGATTAATAAGTTATGACCAGGGGTATTTTAGAGCTCAGAAATCGATTATTATTAAAAAAAAAAACTTCGTAGGGGATTGAACCCACGATATTTGGCTAGCAAAGCAAATGCTTTGACCACTGAGCTATACCCGCCGGCGGACAGTGTAAAATAAATATGTGGGAGTGATGTTTAAATTATCGAATAAAATATTGAAATATATAGTATAATAAAAAATAGACAAAATCTGATAATAATTAATTTTTGTTTTGTATGATAAAAAAAATTGAGGTTAAAAAAATAGCATTGCCCTTTTTGGAACAATTTCTGGACTATCTACGCATAGTCATTACTTGTCATTCTACACAATATTGGTATTCATTGGTATCACTTAAAGGAATTCCTTACCAAGTACGAGTTACATCATCGAGTTACATCATCATGTGCTTTTTAAAACTTACCTCAAATACATTTGTGCATCCTTCATTCGAACAAGAAATGCCTCATCATTCAGAAATGGTTAAAAAAACAATATTATTCACTATGGATTTTTTGTCTATGAAATAAACAGTTTGGAACTTTTTTGTACCAATTTGAAAAAGGAACATTTTGAATTTTAGTATCCAGCTGTCAAAAGGATTCAAAGATGGAAATGGGCAATGAAAAATAATAAATAAGACTGAGAAACAAAAAAATGACAATCAAAATTTTTATTCAATTGTGTATTTAATGAAATGTATTATTTTATGGCGAAAGACATCCAAAAAAAGAATTTGGATGTAAAATCGATAGCTTTACTCCAATAAATTAAGTTTTCAATAATTAAAAAATAACACAGGGGCTTTCCTCTATGATATTTTTTAAATTTATTTTCACCATCTATAGACTATAATTTTACATAAATTTTAATTTAAAAATTAACAAATTAAAAATATCAAGTTTGTAAATTGATACACACATACAAATAAATCTACATCAAATTTTTCTCATCAATCCGTGGTGAAAAAGAAATGGCAGGCGCTGGGATTCGAACCACGAACTATGCACCCACAGTTCTGTTATGTGCACAGCGCAATCGACCATGACTATTCTCCACCTCGATCGAGTGGCGAGAATTAACGTATTTACATCATTGTTACTTTCATATTATGATAGATGTCGCTTTGCTGTAAATTGAATGTATGTATTTTTATATATATCAATCAGAAATAATCCGAATATTAAGTTTGATTTATTTTAAAGTGATTGTAAATGTTTCCGACTTCAATGAGTTGATCGTAAGCAATGACTGAAATTTACACAGACTATTTTTATTTTTTTACTAAACATTTCTGAATGATGGACATTGTCCACACAATAGCAACTTCTCCTTACTATTATGACAATAATATTCGTACAAACTATATATATAATTATATACCTAGTGGTGTAATTTTTGTTTTATTTGAACTTCCACGCTCAAAATATAGGCTCAATTTATTTTATTATACGTTACACATCCATACAAACTTACTGGTTAAAAATCTCAAGTTTAAAATACACAATCAAGTGACGCTACTCCATTCCAATTCACATTCTCTAAAAATATCGTACATTCAACATTGATTTCACAAAAATAAGAATATTTTTAAAAATGTTAGAATTTTCATGTCGATCATTTAAAAATATTATTTTTGCATGTTTTATTAGATGTTGATTTTATTTATTTTTGCCCGAGAAGCTTAAAATACCTTTTGATAAGTTTGTGCATACATAATAATATTAAATATACAGCTTTTTAATATGTTACTATGTAAATGTACTACCTATAGTATATATTTAGATGAAGGGCAAATAAACGAATTTACAAATATTTTGTTAGATTTGGAATTTACAAGTGTTTGTTTGATAATGGCTACTTTTAAAAACAGTGTGGCATCCACCTACTTTAAAAGGACCTCTCTTTCTAACAAGAGGAACTGACAGTCCTAGAGTGTGTACTCTGATTTCTAGAAGGAGACGCCACAGGGGCAGCTAGGCTTTGAAACTAAATTAAAAGAGTAAAATCTGTCAGTAAAATTAACCAGTCATATAGCCTAATAATCAGGGTTTAACCGTTTAGCAGTGAGTCTAAATTAAATGTCCGAAAAGAATGATAAAAATGTTTGAAATCATCACACCATGATAATAAAGCGGAGATAAAAACAATGAGCAAGTACGCTTTTAACATTATCAAAGATACACTTGATGACATTAAATCATTCATTTTAATCATTTGAGGCTATGCAAGCAAATCTTCAATGACAATGCAAAAAGGCCTTAAACTACAATTAATACATTTCTGGTAACACATTTTTGCTGTGACAACACTTAAGGGCTACTCACACGAGCGATATGAATTGCACAATCGCTCAATTTGAAAAAAAAACATCTAAACACACATTTATAAGTGAACATATCAATTTCATTTCAAACTCAGCATTGTCGTGGCAACGGACGATGCTTTGCAGAATATCGCGATACAGATTCGCATCACTCGCATGAGTAGTAATTTTTACACTTGTGTGCTTACACTACAACAGTGAACTAAACACGTAATTAATATTAATAGTACATACGTACGTAGTTATCTCGCTAAAAAATACTTGAGAAATTTAATTTTCCGCAAAATACTTTTGACAATAAGATCACACTCTATTCGATTGTACAATTCGTATTCAATGAACGTTTAATCAATTGCAATGCAATGATAAGATCAAATATATATTTGTTAATAATTTGGTGTTCGCTTAAATACGAAATTAAAAACAATTTTATGTTAAAGTGCCGTAAATAAAAGGATACAACTTTTAATAAATTTATTTTTTATGTAATCGCATGCAGGAGAGCACAGCCGGTCAAGACCATTGCACTCTATGACGCTCAGGTAGGCTGGACGCTGAAGCGGGAAATGTGTGTTGTGTTCATGTTTGTATGTGGGTTAGGGAGATTGCAAGTGTATATTTATCTGTTTCTTGAAGAGATCCAGATTGTAGGAAGGAAGAAACACAGACGCTGGAAGAGCATTCCAAAGATTACCGGTGGCATTAAGGAAGGAACTTTGGAAGCTGCCAGTTCTTGGTCTACACACATTAACCGTGTATGGATGTTCGGCAAGTGTAAGACGAGTTTATCGGTTGTGGGTTGGTGCAGGAGGAATTAGTTCTTTTAAGTTCCGAAGAGCAGCGACCGTGGTGATAATGGTAGAAAAGACTAAGTGAACCAATCTTACGCCTGTGTTCCATTGATTGCAGGTTAGACGTAAGAGTGTCATTGTTTATCAAACGAATTGCTCTTATTTGAACTGAGTCAATTAAGCTTAGAATGTATTTTGGGGCTCCAATCCAAAGGTGATTGCCGTATTCAAGGATAGGTCGGATTTGTCCTTTATATAGAAGAAGTTTATCGTTGAAATAACTCAGTGATCTATATAAATACACCTAGTTTTTTGAAAGCGAGTCCGGCTTTATACTTAATTGACTTGTGAACATTTCAATCACCACCTCATTATATCAAAGATTTGCCTTCACATTACTTGCAATTTAGTCGACAGTTCTCCAGAAAAACACGAGACAGTTGAACTGCAAACAGCGTTTCAAAGAACATATCCCAAACTGTAGCTGGATTATACAAGTTCGATGCATCCATTGTTATTTAATTTCTTAAAACAAATTGGTGTCAGTGAGTTTCAATAAGCGCAAAACGATTAAAAAGCGATGCCTAAAAAAATTCAGCTGCCGCCACAAATATTTTTGTCGTTAACGACACAAAAAATCTCACAAACTTATGAAAAATTCCACTCAATCAACTTCATTCATACATACATAGTCAATAAATAGGTTAGTTAAGTGTTTACAGTATAAAATTGATATAAAGTCAGAAGCAGAGTCCTCCAATATATTTTATTATTACACGACATAAATGATGTCCCGTTTGGTTCTTTTCGACTTACGTTATAACCTAGCGGCTGTACATTGTGTAATTGTTTGACAATCTTTAATTATTAATTTATCCTTTATTAACACTTACTATGTTGTACTCTCAACGAGAGACACGCCCCATTAAAACATACAAAGACAACTAACTTTTATGCATTTATCTATGAAGTCAAATGCATGACTCTGAAAATGTATTTTTTGTGTCGACAACACTAAATATATTATGCCTATAATCAAGTAATCATAGATAATATAGTTTTTTTTAACATTTTAGAGGTCGTAAATTTTATTGATTTATCACTTTTGTTATTTAACCACTTCATGCTCGCGCTCGTACCGGTGCGGGAAAATTGTCCTCGTCGTTACGCTCACGCTCGCACCGGTAAGAGCGTTCACTTTCCGTTTTTGCCGCTCTTGCATATGTTCGATGTTAAAAGTAGATTATTAAAATGCAATAAAAAAAATCGATTTGTTTTTTCCATTTTCGTGAAAAAAAACCCGAGCATGAATTGGTTAATGGAGTTTGGTTGTCTATGAAATTTAACAAAGGGCGTGCCCCAATCATACAGTAATGTCATATTCCTTAACTATTAATACTGATCAATTGAATTGTATTGGTAAAAACAAATTAATAACAAAACAACAAAAAATTACAGCAAAATAAAAACAAAAACTAAATGTAATGTGTAGATTCAAAGCTCAGCAGTTTTAAAACACTATACCATGTTACGTACACCAGATTTGGAGCAAAAGACCTCAGTTAGCTGCCATATATTTTGCGTTATCCCTCATTCGGATGGGCTTACCGAAAATAGATAGAACGCATCATAAAAGAATATAAACCAATGGTCTTCCGAGACTACTAGGAAAGAGGTTTGATTTGATAATGAGACCGTTTTTATGTTGCTCAATTGATCTACGGTTTAGGCATATCGGTCAACACAGCATGAAGTATATATATATCGGAAAACTATCAGACACTGCTGTGGTTGAGACCGAATCATTTTTTTGGTCCAATTAGACTTTGGGATTATTAACATTTTTTTCAATTCCCATGATAAAATGCTATCTTTCTGTATGTGTAAATCATCAATAGAATAAGGATATTTGTTTGATTTGTTTTTTATTTTGATTGAAATTAAAATCTATTGAATGTAAGATTAAAAAAATGTGGTTGTTATAATGTTATTGCCTTTAAAACTGCATCAAATACAGCATTTTATGCAAAAACAGTGATTCAATTATTTTATGTGTTCATAAAAGTAAATGAGATGCATTTAAGTAAGATCAAACATATGCTAGTGCATAAAATGTGTGCCATCTATGAACGGATGCACTTTAAAGCGTGTCTCTATACAAAAATAATATTTTTTATGAACGCCGAAGATGTGGACTGCCAATGTTGGTAGCATTGTAAATGGTATATTAAAGATGTTTAAATGATAACTGTAACATTAAAATTAACAAAAAATAACAAATAAAGGAATATAATTCATTAAAATGCAATATCAATTGCAGTTTGCTTGTTTGTAGACTCCCTTTAAAGATGCTTAAGTATAATATATATTAGGTCAGTTGTTTTACTTCACATTTCAACACACAACGGCCTCACAGTATTCGATATCAAAAATATAAATAAAATAAAATAAGCGGGTTTGGTTAAAAAAAAAATTAAGCGCGTTAAGGTTACACTTTGTAAAATTGTATTTTTGCTTCGTCAATTTTTAATCAGTCACTAATAATTGACAGTAATTTCTAATCACTTAAGAAATAATATATATAATAATAAGTATAGGCTGTTCAGGAACTTCCAAACACATCGCCTAGCTAGAAAATACATAACAGGCTATGAAAGATGGATAATTTCACATTATACTGTTTTTTTTCTTCAATAAACGAATTTATCGAAATCTGTCATAGCCCGTGTAGTAAGTTCCGAGTTTCTGATGATCTTAAGTAGTAATTAAAAGATTTAGACTAGCTTTGTTTCTCACATCACCTCGCACCGCATCCGGTGCCGTTAACAATAATAAAAACGACACAAAACCCAAAATCAAACATCTCCACAGTACAAGATTTGTTTACCTAGTTAATTTTTTAAATGCATAAAATTTTAATTCATGAGATATGATTGGTCTAGAATTGTAAAGAAAAATGCCTGTATCATTGTATTTACCTGTAAAATTGCATACTTCGTGTTCAGTAACTACCAGAACTCGATTGAAGTTGTAAAGGCATGTTGACTAAAACATCCAAATATTACATTCAAATAGAAAATATTTCATAGTGATTTAAGACGCATTTCCATTGTAAATTCCATTGTAAACCGGAGTTACGGTAGAACAGAGAACAACCTCGAGCGGTGGTGAATGCTTCGGCAGGGAGTCATTATTGTGCGACTGCGGAGACCTGCAGACCGCCTCACACCTAAGATCCTGCTCCATGTGCCCAACAAGCTGCACACCTCAAGACTTAATGCTAGGCAACACACGGGCTATCGATGTTGCCAGATACTGGGCAGAAATAATTTGACGTTGCTGACGCGAAGAAGAAGATTGTAAAGACAAGATACAAGCAATTTTAAAAACACAAAAAAAACATTATTTTACAGTTATTAAAAAAGAACAAGACAATTTTGACATGTTTTTAGTAATTGTCAAAATGGGATTCTTTTTGAGGCGTTTTCTTGACGTTGTACGCGAGGTTTAAGGCGTCTCGGGTTCGAGGCCGGGATGCGGGGAGGTTTGGGGAAGGACGGTTACCCGGGGAGTGGGTCCATCTCGGGGCTCGTTCAGCTGTGGGGCGCGCTGGCCTTCTGCGCCTCTGCGGCCGCGTCGGGTTTGCTGTCCGCTTGGGAACCTCCCGCTCCCGACGAGCCCGCCTTCGGTTCTTCGGGATCTAAAAAAAAATAATCCAAATCAACTTTAATGTATTGTCACCATAATTATGAAAGTGGGGTAATTCAAGAAATTTAAAAAAATTAGTTATTCATTTATCTATTGTGGGTAAAATTGAATTTAAAAAATGGAATGGACGTGGTAATAGAAAATATTTGAGTAAAGAAAAGCAAAATGTTACTATAATAGGTATTTTTTTAATCAGGTCAGAGAATCGGAACTCTAATTGTATGAAATATTGATTGCATCTGCAATCAATGTGTAATTGTATTGATTTTATATAAGGTGGATTGCGAGAAACAGAGGTCAGACAATACAGTAATCCATAAAACATTTCATATTTAAAGCAGTCTTTCTCAACCTTTTTGGACTTCTTTGCCTAAAATAATTTAAAATATTTAATTTGCATTTTAACACTATCCAGTCCGATTGCACAATGTGTGTGTAATCGCCAGGCCGAACATTAAAGGCCGGTCACACAACTTGTGTGTAATCGTTCCGCCAACGCTTAGTGGCCACACAGTTTATGTTATGTTTTTTCAAATGTTAGTTGCCGATCACACAACTGATGTGTTGTTTTTACTTTCAACCATAATTCAAAGATCTCAAACCTTTTCAGTGAGGGTCATATTTAATTTTATTTGAACACACGACGATAAAAAATTTAAGCGAGCATTTTTTGTAAAAAAAAAAAATGTGAGATTAGACTTTATCTCGCTTGTTATAATGTAATAATTATTATTTTTAAATTGGGAAGCCCCCTAAAAGTACTGGAGGACTCTGCGAAATGCCTTAAGGTCACAGGTTCGATGAAAGGAAAATCCTGATCTATCTCCTTCTCGTGGTGGGGGGTGAGCGACATCAGTCGGCCAATATAGACAGGGACCGAATGTTGGCCGGAATAAGCTAACACCCAGCCAACCTCATCAGGTCAAGCTGGTTAGGGCACTCTATTGTCCTGGAGGTAGTAAATGCCCTCCTAAGGCGGATGAACCTTTATGGTCAACGGCATTAGGATGTGGAAATAAAGGGGAAAATACCACATTAAAGGTCTTAAAGACATCCCATGTATCAGCAAAAAAAAAAGAATGCATCTCAAGTGAAACACTTGTTTGGAGCATCTTAATGTACGGCTGTGAGACATGGTGCTTATCTGAAAGTGATAAAAAAAGACTAGAGGCCTTTGAGATGTGGTCGTACAGAAGAATTCTCGGAATTTCCTGGAGAGACCACGTCACGAACAATGAGGTTCTCAGGATAATCAAGGAAGATAGGCACCTAATAAGAACCATCTCAGAGAGGCGAGCCCGATGAATTGGTCACATCACGCGCCACGATGGTCTTCTTCACGATATTGTGGAGGGGATGGTTGAGGGTAGAAACTGTAGAGGGCGCCCTAGACGGGAGTATTTACAGCAAGTATTCGAGGACATGAATTGTAGCGCCTATGCTGAGCTGAAAAGGGTTGCGGAGGACCGAGAGGAATGGAGATCGAGATGCAAGATTCTGTTGCTGCAAACCAATCCACCGGATTGATACTACGAAGAAGAAATTGGGAAAACGTTGATCGTTTTTCTCGATCAATGTTTCGATTGTATGCAATTAATTTTTTTATGTTTTTCAGCAAAATAAGTATTTTCCAAAATATAAACTGTTTTTTAAAAAATTATTTTATATTTCAATACAATATATTTTTGGTTAGAATTAGTCTCCTTATATACGCTGATGCTTTGTCCGATATTCCCGATGCCGCCGAGGAGATCCAAGACAGCGACGATGATGGGGGATGGATATATATAAACAAATAAACATATGCGAAAAAAAATTGTAAGCAATTCTTTAAAAAAAACAGTCGGCCCGGGCGTAAGTTTATCGTGTAACCGCGCGGACTGGATAGTGTTAAGCAACAAAATAATTTTAAAATCTAAATATCATACGTCCACTTTTTTAACTGGAGCATATGGCATACAAAAACTGCCATCATAAAGCTTTATGCTCAATATATTTTTTGTATAGACTGCCTTCCAGGATGGCATGAGCGGAGGGAGCTTGAAGAAAAAGCAGCTGTAGTTTATACTCTTCTGCAGCGTTCCCAGTATATATATTATTATATTAGTATTTGTATAGCGCTCTTTTATGACCGAATGATCATTCCAAAAGCGCTTCTTTGCCTCTCTGAGTAAAAAGGTGGGTCTTAAGTCTGCTTCTGAAGGATGCCTCTGCTTTAAGCTCTCTTATGCTTTCCGGTAGTGAGTTCCAGGCCATTGGCGCAGCGTAGCTGAAAGCCCGATTGCCAAAGACCGTGCTAGGACTACCTCCCGTCAGCTGCAGGGTGCTTCTATTTGCTGTAGCCGATCTGAGTGTCTCTCCACGCGTGCTTATTTCTGAAGGCTTAATAAGTTCTGTCAGATAGCCCGGTGCAGTTCCGTTGAGTGCCTTGTAAGCTAAGAGGCATAATTTATACTGGATTCTAGCCGAAACTCTCAACCATATATGTTCTATCCAAATCATAATCAGATGGCAGTGTATTTTTTTTTTATGTAAACGCATGCAGGAGAGCACACCCGGTCAAGACCAGTGCACTCTGGCTGGACGCTGCATGCGGGAAACGTGTGTTGTGTTCGTGTTTGTGTGTGGGTTGGGGAGATTGCAAGTGTATATTTATCTGTTTCTTGAAGAGATCCAGATTGTAGGAAGGAGGAAACACAGACGCTGGAAGAGCATTCCATAGCTTATCGGTGGCATTCTTCTTCGTAGTATCAATCCGGTGGATTGGTTTGCAGCAACAGAATCTTGCATCTCGATCTCCATTCCTCTCAGTCCTCCGCAACCCTTTTCAGCTCAGCATAAGCACTGCAATTCATGTCCTCGAATACTTGCTGCAAATACTGCCGTCTAGGGCGCCCTCTACAGTTTCTACCCTCAACCATCACCTCCACAATAACGTGAAGAAGACCATCGTGGCGCATGATGTGACCAATCCATCGGGCTCGTTTCTCTCGGTGGCATTAAGGAAGGAAATTTGGAAGCTGCCAGTTCTTGGTCGACACACATTAACCGTGTATGGATGTTCGGCAAGTGCAAGACGAGTTTGTCGGCTGTGAGTGGGTGCAGGAGGAATTAGTTCTTTAAGTTCCGAAGAGCAGCGACCGTGGTAATAACGGTAGAAAAGACTGAGAACCAATCTTACGCCTGTGTTCCATTGATTATAGATTAAACGTAAGGGTGTCATTGTTTATCAATCAAATTGCTCTTCTTTGAACTGAGTCAATTAAGTTTAGAAGGTATTTTGGGGCTCCAATCCAAAGGTGACTGCCGTATTCAAGGATAGGTGGGATTTGTCCTTTTTATAGAGAAGAAGAAGTTGTTTATTAATGTTGTTAGAATAATTACCAGAGGTGGCCAACTGCTGCAGCCGCTCGGGCAGCCCGGCCGTGCTGTTGCCGGCGTGCGGCGGGTCCAGGATGTCCGGCATGGCGTTGCGCCGGCCCGTGCGGCCCGTCACCAGGAACTCGTTGGGCAGAGAAGGCTCCTTGTTCTGCATCACTGCCATCATCTTCAGAGCTTCGCAACAGACAAGCAAAACGATCCACGGCACATTCGGAATTGATAATAATCGTAAATCAATCAGTTCTCCCACTAAACGTAGAGAATTGTGATGATGCAGGGCATAATAAAAGTCACAGTAAATAGAGAATTTACGTTTAAAGTTAACTATTTAATTATCAACAATCAGATTGACGGGCAATAAAAAAAATTGTAAATATATTATTTACTAATAATGGTTTTGTACATTTTACACAATGAGCTATTAACCACTTCCCTGGCAAATTATTTTGGTGAAAATGTTCCAAAAAAACACTTTTTATTTTCCTTTACTTTAAGGCATATAAAATAAAATAAAAAATTAACCTATTTAAGTCTATTTTTTTCATAGAATATTTTTTTAAATAATATAAAAAGCGAAAAAGGAATATTATTCAGTACAATTTATATAATTCATTTAACGATACAATATGCTTTCAATTTCATTCCATAATCTATAAAACATTAGTTTTCATACAAGAGGCTAACAAAATAATAAGCGTCTTTATTGAAATGTAAATAGAGCAAAAACCGGTTTAGAAACAGTTTTTTTTGTTTCAATGTCAGAAATCATGAAATTATACGAAACCCTTATTTGCGTGAACGCCGAAAATCGAATGACGATTTTAAAATGCTCATATGGGCGCGTTTCGGATATCATACCTATTTGCGTGAACGCCGAAAATGGAACACTTTTTTTTACACATATTCGTGCGAACGCCGGGGAATTGGTTAATAAATTTATACATACATCAACACTCGTAAAGCAAGTAAGTAATACTCACTACTTGTTTCAATTATTTTTTATTTAAATATGAGAGTAAAGATTTGACGTCTTATTTCTGTAATGTTGAATTAAAACATGTTACTAAGTATATTGATATAATAACTAAAAATGAAGAGATCATTCTACAATGGATAACTAAATGTAAATGAAGTAAAATAAATGTGGCCTCATTCTAAAATAAAATGAATAGTAAGCATTCAAAATGAATGCAATAGATTAGGAAATGTGTATTCATCAGAAATATTCTTATTTCCTCATAGAATTGTGTATTGTTTTGTTGTGCAATTTCGATGTTAACAAAATGTTTTTTTTTTAAAATCAATGTTTTCAGCATTCACTTCAAGATCCATTGAAAATAATAAATATTTATTTATTTACCTTGTTTCTACATGAATAACGTTGGATATGGCCTCTGTTTAGGAGACTCATAGACTTCCTCAATCCATCACTGTCAAGAGACAACTGAGCTGCATCATACTTCGTAAGTGGTCGATCCCATTTTTGTAGGAGAGGGGGTAGGTGGTGTGTCTATCAGCGAATGATAAGAGAAGGAGACAGCTAGTATTGCAAGGAAGAATCATCCTTGAAACCCTAAGTGGGTTCGACCACTTACTAAGTATAATGCAGCTTAGTTGTCTCTTGACAGTGATGGATTGAGGAAGGCTATGAGTAAGTTGAAACTGCGGTCTCCTAAACAGAGGGCATATCCAATGTTATCCATGTAAAAACAATGTAAATAATAAAATATTTGATATTGTGGCTTTTGGGTTTAGCCGTGTGGCGAATTTCTTCTATCCAATATTTCGACCGCCATTGCAGGGGTCTTTTCAGGGTTGATGACTTTGTTGTGAGTTGGTGTCAGAAGGTAGTTTAGCCGTCAGCCTAACCCAAAAGCCACAATATCAAATCTGGCCGTGAAAACCTAAGAAGTTATTTAATTAAATATTTTTTAAAATATAATATACTTATATTGCATTTATATTATTATGTTCAAAATATATTATTGACTGTTTATTACACATGCAATGAAAATTAATAGTTAATGAATAATCCAGCAACTGCCATTATTGTGGTTCAATTTGAATTTTTTTTAAGTTGTGGAACTTTTTTCCATTCGCTTAAATTTAAACATTATAAGTTTGAATCTCTTATTATACATATGTGATTCTACGGTAAACATTTTAAAAGTAATTAGGGACTATTTCTACTACCAAGCATGAGTACAAAACAAAATTACATTATCACTACAAGATCCATCTCAAATATTGATTATAATTATTGTGTAAACTTGATAACTCAAGCAAGGCTTATAAATGCTTCCTTAAAGTTTACTTAAGTGGTCTATTAATATATATTGATAGCATCGCATAGTTCTTGCATATGAGCGTGCTTTTGTAATAGTATCAAACGTTTCGATAAAATCATTGAAGAGAAAAGACATTAACATCCTCCTCTCTAAGTTAATTATTGAATTGCGTGGTGGCAGGATGAGGAGCAGATTAACAACACAAAGACTTTATCTGAAGCATATTGACATAAATATTTCGATAACTTTACAAACTTCTGGCCCGGACCTAGTCACAGCATTCATGCCGGGCCAACCACAATACGACCTCGCCGCCGTCGGCCCACAACTGCATGGGCACCGGGCGCCGTGGTCGGTGACACCTAGCGTCGCAAGTGGGGATCTATATAACTAGTCCTTCTAGCGGCATTACAAAATGACAACACATGCGTGTCCGATGAGCGAACGAAAATAAGAGACGAAAGATTGTATATCGAGGTTTTCCGTACCAGTCAGCAAGGGCTATATCATGCTGATGTCAACATCTAATGAAAGCTCAGGGCTCAAGAAAGGGACGAAGAAATGTATGCTTTCTTGTTTTCACGAGCATGACGATAACGGCGTGAATTACAAAGAAAACACAATGCGAAAATGCCCTCTCCATTTTCGTCTAAGGCAACATAATTGAGGCTTTAAGCCAATGCATCCTCCCTGTATTAACTTATGGCGCAGAGACTTGGAATCTAACAGCATGTCTTACCCATAAAATAAAGGTCACCCAGCGTGCTATGGAGAGATTCGTGCTCGGAGAGTCGCTGAAAGATAGAATCCGAAACGAGGAAACCCGCTGAAGAAATCAAGTAGTGGAGGCTAACCAACGAATAGACACACTCAAGTGGCAATGGGCAGGACATATCTGTTGAAGAGACGACAGTCGATGAGGAAGAAAGTATTGGGCTACTCTCCTATTCGGAATCAAGACGAATTCAACAAATAAAGAATCATGAAAATCAGTTCAGCCGTTCTTTAGTCATAAATGGTGTAACTAACACGACTTTCTCTTTTATATATAGATAATCAAATACGTTTCAACCAAGTTAGTTTCGTATTGGTATCAATTTAATTTTTATAAAATTAAAGCATCCATTGATGGTAAGTAAAGTTTATCTAGTTAGGTGTAATGGCACTGTCATTATGTATTGAGTTCATCTTTATTATTGTAGTATATAGATGATATATGTGACAGCATCTTATTGTGCTCGAAATAGATTCCGTTGGTCGATATATCTGCAGCGCCATTGTAATTGAAGAAGCGTGCAGCGCTCACAAGTCATCTCACAAATGTAACGCTTTAATGAATGCAACCATCTAAAGTTTTGCTGTACCGACTGAACGGTGTACAATCAACGAGATTTAAATGCATTGACGGTGCTTTCTGGCATTATTTGTTAATTCGTTAGAAATCAATATCTGGCATATTATAGCATGATCCCTTTAACCCTTTCGTTACGGCTCGGTGGAATACAAATTATACTGTCAATACGGTGCTAATTTTTCAAACCAGTTTTCTTGCTTAAAAATAATATTTGAAGCATAAATGTACTTATCTGACCTATTTTCATATATTACATTGGTTATTCAATCCTTTAGCTATCAGATGATGCATAATTTTTTTTTATATTTAACAAACGTTCATTACGTAACTCCATACGTGTGGTGACATTGACACATGTGGTTTACAGAAAAATCGCTCCTGTGACGAAAACTAACGATATTTATTTACATGCTTTACTCCTGTAAAGAATACATGTAGGTTGATAATGGGAAAAATATGCCTCGGATACTACAGCTACCCTTTCATCAAGTAATCGGACTTCTGTTCTGGAGGTTGTCGGGAACCATATATGTTCAAAAGTGAACCATTCAGGTGCAAATATGTCTATGACAGAACTAAGTGGCTGCAATTCGTGGTGACCGTATGTTTCATAAATGGAACGGACGTAAAAAGAAGAAGCCTCACTCAATATTAATAAATTATTTTTAATTATTATACAAAAATATGTTTTCAAGTCAACAATGCACTAATCTAATTATTTATTAATTATTATATTTATGATTTATGTGTAAATTGTGAGCAAGTACTGCCGTCCTATGACATTGGAAAATACATAACTAAATGGCGGCAATATGTGGTGACCATAAGTCCCAGATAACAGATATTGTAATAATAAAATATATGTATAAATGATGACTAAGCACAGAGGTTAATATTTAATTTTTAAATACGCAATACAATCTTACCGAAACAACAATGTGACAAAAACAAACGAAATGTAAACGTTCAGTCTTTATGTTAATTCCGAACAATCTGAACTGAATAATTGTGAAGTGAAGGAGTGGAAACATCGACTGCCTATGCAGAGACGTCTGAGACTGCTCGAGCACGGCGTCCAATCATCTTGCGGGCTACTGGCCTTTAACAATGAAAGCACATCAATTATCTTTACGGCTTTCAAATTGTTTGGGCCGCTAATGGATTGAAGAGAGTGATGTCACTGAGACTGATTGGTTGTAATTAAGTGGAAGCATGTGACGGACCGGCGACAGAGTCTGGAATATTTTTGTGATGCTGCGTTAATCTCGTCGTATTAAAACGACGACAGCCACACACGTGTTTGATATGAAAACAAACATTGCGTTGCCGAGTGTGATAGACGAGGCCATGTGGATATTTTAAACGTCGTGGAAAATTTAATAATACAATTAATTCGTACTTTATTATTTGTTTAAATTAGTCATTGATCTTTCAGTGAGTTTAAAAATACAGACTGTCACCCGTACGGTGTAATTTCTTGGGTTAAGGTGACCAACTTAAAACCTGTATACAAAGACATTTCATTTTATGATACACCAATTCATGATAGCTACTTTCCTTTAGAATTATTAAAGTGGCGAAGTCTCAGTCCTTGACTCACCTCGAATCTTTACACTTTGCGGTCCTATGTCGAGTCTGACTGAACATTATTTATTTTATACATTTTTTTTTTCTAAGTCTGTACAGTCGATTCCGCTTAATTGGGACACATCGGGACTTGGTCATTTTGTCCCAATTAAGCGGCTGTACCAATTAAGCGAATTTCTAAAAAAAAAACATTTATTTGGTTTGGGCAACTAAGGCCATTAACCAGTACTACACACATAAAATTAAACAATGCATATTTTTGCATTTTTAAAATGAGTCAAGTGTGGTCTGTCTTTTGTTTTTGTAACATTTCACTTCTACAAAATCAGCACAGATACTCAGTGCGAATGTAGGGCTCCCTTCATTTCCTTCCTGCATAAAATAACGCTGTAACACGGCCATTAGGGTGTCCCAGGCTATGTATGGGAAAATTATTTTTTTCGAAATGAAATCGGCTCACCTCTATTTTTATGTGGTTTGGTCCTAGTAACTGACATAATAAATTTGATTGCTATCGGACAATGTTTTCTGACAGCGAATTGATGTTGAAGTTTTAATATAAATTTTTGTATGAAGGCCAAAAGGAGCTTTTGAAAACTTAATGTTTATTCAGAAAATAAAACGCTCTTTTATCTCTATCTTACATATTTTAAGTATCTATTATGTAAATATTTTTATCTATTACAGAAAATCTTAATATTTTCTTTTTATAATCAGTGTTCATTAGGGTGTCCCAGGCTGTGTATGGGAAAATTATTTTTTTCGAAATGAAATCGGCTCACCTCTATTTTTATGTGGTTTGGTCTTAGTAACTGACATAATAAATTTGATTGCTATCGGACAATGTTTTCTGACAGCGAATTGATGTTGAAGTTTTAATATAAATTTTTGTATGAAGGCCAAAAGGAGCTTTTGAAAACTTATTGTTTATTCAGCAAATAAAACGCTGTTTTATCTCTTTCTTACAAATATTAAGTAAATATTATGTAAATATTATTATCTATTACAGAAAATTAAAAAAATATATTGCTTTTTATAATCAGGGTTTAGCTTTCGCGCGCCTTAGAATTCTAGTATTGACATGTTCCGATGCAAGTCGCTATCTTTTCCCGTAGTTTTAATGGCGTGAAACTTTTTTTACAATTATTTGGACACCATTCACACAAAATGAGGGGGTGAGCCTTGAAAAAAAACGAAAAAAAAAATTTTGGGACACCCTAACGGCCATACATTTTTTTGCCTCCCGGTTAGTCACAGGCACAGGTGACTCATCATCATCATCGTCTAATTTTTCATATTTTGATTTAATACCTTCTACAATTGAATCCTCACAGTCTTCATTATCATCGTAACATGGTAAATTGTTATCTATTCTTGAAAATTCTTCATAGTTAATAATAGGAACTTGCAACACATCCTGATTTTCTTCATTGCTTAAAATTTACTGTCCCAATTAAGCGGAATGTTGTCCCAATTAAAAATATAAATTTACTATTGGTTTCTTGGTTTGGTTTTTTCTCTTTGAGATTTGTCCCAAATAAGCGGCTGTCCCAATTAAGTGGAATCAACTGTATTTCTAAACAAATGTTTTTTTTTGTTTATTGTGTTGAATACGAATGATAGAATGGAATTTGTATACTTTTCGTAAACTTTGTCAACCCTTTAACTACCTGTTACATGTCAACCGATGTCAAGGGTCGGGGAATCTTTGACGGCATATATCGACAACCGATGCGAAAGGGTTAAAAATGTGTTGATTTATTTAAACATGATAGTTACATTTGATATTTACGCTAGAGATCACTAAATTTTGTCGAAATTTACTAACAAAACTCAATTCTTTTTAAAAAAAATCACCAAAATACTTAGTGAAAGAGACAGTTTCATATTTAAGCAATTTACAATAAAGCGGCATATGTTTTTACATTAAAATTAGATAATATTATACCCATGCAGTTAACTTAAAAATTACTTAATCGATTTATAAGTTGTAAAATTGTGAAAAATTAATTAATTTCATAGACATTGAGGTTATCAACTGACAATACTTGGTGAAACTGCCTAATTATAATTTTATGTTCATTTCAATTAATAAATTAATAAATCAAAAATATTTGGTTTTTATTCACATTTATTTTAAATGATTACATGTTTCGGCCTCCCATTATTGAAGATGGTCTCCAGGAGGCCGAAACATGTAATCATTTAAAATAAATGTGAATAAAAACTTAATATTTTTAATTTATTAATTTTTTAATTAAAATTAATTTAAAATAATAATTTCGTAAAAACAAAAAATAATTATGTGCAATATTCTTAAAGAAAATCCTTCCTTGGATGCAATTACATTATCCCCAATATGATCTACTGTCAATTCATGCTCTATCATACATAATAATATTATTCGTGCAAAAAAATAAAGAAATACATGCCAAACTATTATAAGATTAACCAAACATAGCTACTTAATTTATACTTTAATTTAAGTGTGTTATTTCATGTGAGGTTCTACAAATGATATACTTTCTACTGCATTACTATTCAGGCCAAAAATCGCTAGGATTTTTCAATTACACGATCCCACAAGCTTCGGCAATTTGATGCACAGTTAAAATTGTTACCGGAAAAAAGAAAAATTTATATTACACCATTGTGACCTAACGGCTTTAGGATTCGTGGCTCTTAAAGGAATTTATTTGACGGTAGGAGAGACCAAATGCTTGAATAAAAAACGCACTGAATAACTCAACACTAAAAATGTAAGTCTCCATTGAATTATTGTGTGAAAAATGTTTAAAATAACTTAAATTGTGCTGTTGTTTACATTTTCAGCATTCACTTTGATATTCATTACAAATGTCACATAGATCATTTCTAAATTATCTCAACATGGATCACATTGAGCACTGTTTATTCATTTGGTGGTATACCGCAGTTTCACACCTTAAAAGAAAGCTTCATCTGTTTCCAACTTGTATAAACATACTTTTATTATTAATCTTAAATTTTTTGATTTGATTTTACACCTTGGTTGCAAAAATAAACTAATATGACAAAATTGATTATATTTTTTGCAATTGCAAGAAGAAATCAATTGTAAAAAATAAATAAATGCAAAATTAAGTTTTATTACCCTTTACCCAATTTTTTTTTCTTTATAGTATCATTATTAGGTCTATTTTTTTTTAATATTTGTTAAAATTTTTATTATTTGTTTATTTCAATAAACTTATGCAAATGTTACACATGTTTTGATAAACAATGCATCCTAAACACTTAAACAACATTATGCCAGATTGACATAATGAAAAGAATAAACAAATAATTATTATGAAATAATTATTAAATAATCAAAAAATAAATCATTTTTTAAATTAAAGAAAAAAATATGAAGGTCTGCAAATTTTCAGGAATCAATTTTTCGCTAATGGTTGTGTCTAAATGTTTATCAAAACATGTGCATATTCTGGTATTTATTTATTATAAAAACTGAAGATAAAATGGATAAAAAAACATTTATTTGTCAAAAGCCACAAATCAAAAAGCCGGGGCCACAATAACCTGCAAAGATGTAGATGTTATTACGAAACCGTGTTCAAAAAAAAAAAAACAAAGGGCAAAACCAGCAAAAGACACCTCGCGCATTCCATTTTTCAAAAAAAAAACAAAAGAGAAAAGAAAAAAAACGAGGCGGGAAAAATGCTTTTTGTTTATTTCATAAATTTTTACTGTTTGGATTATTGTTTATTTTTGGATTCCTTGTCGGAAGGGCATGCTCTTCCTACCTGTCTTATCGGGCCGCTTTTTGCGTACTCGCCCGGCCTTAATTCCGGAAGACATTCTACGAGTGTGTTTTTTTCCGGACGGTTCCGGAATGTTCTAGAGTCGTCTTTGTCGACGCTTTTCGAGGGGGCGGAGATGTCGGAGGGGACACGCGCAACGCTTCATCGCGGCAAAGGAAATGAACAAAACAAAAAGAAAAAACACTTTTAATAAGAAACGAAACCCGGAAGAGCTCACAAAATTCAAATACAAAAAAAGTTAAGCCCCTATTTGTATCACAATTAAAAAACATTAACATGATGAATTAAATTAAAAAATACTGAATATAAAATGAATTTTTTTAATTTTTATTAGAATATTATTTTATTAATTCAATATTCCAATCTACTTTTATAGATCATTGACTATATTACAATATTATTATTTCTTAAATATACATATACTATACATAAAATTCTTTTTTCAACGCGTCAATCCAAGCACAAAAATAACGGCAGAAGCGGGATGCGAACCGCGGACCTTGGAAACCAACTATGCCCAGGTTTATTAAGCTTGTGAATAAATGAAGACTGATTGAATAATAATAAAAATATACATACTTTGAATATATACTAGCGACATCTATCGTACGATGATAACAATGATATAAATACTAGTTTCAACGCGAGTCGGTCTAGGCAGGGCAATGGCGCAGTTCGCCGAGCGGTATGAATACCTGGGCATAGTTGGTTTCCAAGGTCCGCGGTTCGCATCCCGCTTCTGCCGTTATTTTTGTGCTTGGATTGACGCGTTGAAAAAAAGAATTTTATGTATAGTATATGTATATTTAAGTAATAATACTGAATATATTTTTTCAAGGTTGTTTTATTAGAAATTGTCATTGAGATTAAGCAATAATTGCTGTAGTGTAATAGTATATTTATGCAAGAAATTTCTTTCGAATTAAGTTAATTTTTTATAATAACATGTCAAGAGGGAACCTAATTTTTTTGTGGAAAAAAACATTTGTAAGATCAAACGGGGTACAAAAAATACAAGGAATTAAAGAGACATGCTTTATAATAATAATAATATATTGGATATAGGTCGGACAAAATTACGTGCAAGAAATGGTGACATCGGGTACGAAAATAGAGTTGTTTTGGGACTTCAAATATATCTTCCTTGTGTACATGCACACTAATATTGTTTTGAATATTTAATAATTTATATGGATTTTTTTTAATTTTTATTAGAATATTATTTTATTATTTCAATATTCTAATCTACTTTTATAGATCATTTACTATATTACAATATTATTAATAATTAAATATACATATACTGTACATAAAAATCTTTTTTCAACGCGTCAATCCAAACACAAAAATAACGGCAGAAGCGGGATGCGAACCGCGGACCTTGGAAACCAACAAATATCTATAATATATAACCAAGTAATAATATTAAGCTTGTGAATAAATGAAGACTGATTGAATAATAAAAAATAAAAAAATATACATACTTTGAATATATACTATAGCGACATCTATCATACGATGATAACAATGACATAAATACTAGTTTTAACGTGAGTCGGTCCAGGCATAGTAATAGCCGAGTCGGCTGAGCGGTATGAATACCTGGGCATAGTTGGTTTCCAAGGTCCGCGGTTCGCATCCCGCTTCTGCCGTTATTTTTGTGTTTGGATTGACGCGTTGAAAAAAGAATTTTATGTATAGTACATGTATATTTAATTATTATTAATAATTTATGTTCAGAACTGTGCAGCCTATTTCTCTATATAGAACACTATCGTGCTCTCTCTCTCATTCTTACACTCGAGCATCTAATATGGACCATATGGTCACCACAGAAAAACATCAACTGGTAAGTCCTGCTCAGCCACACAACACCATTCCCCATCTTTGATGCTAATCATATTCTCTTATAGATGTTTCTAGAAGCTTGCTTCTTTTTACGTTACTGAAACATTGATCTCACTAGCCTCCCTGGCAGCCGCCTGTTCACAAAGCTGCTACTATTAGCTATCAATCGGCTTAATGTTAGTATACAAAATTATAAAATAATACCAGGCCCTGCTTATTTATGCTACTGCAATCAGCTGGGTAAGTAGCTCTAGTGTAATTCACACTTTATGAATCAAAATATATAGATATATATTTTAAATTATAGAATTATTATTATTATATCAGCATTTATATAAGCTTTTTTTGACCAAATGGTCATTTTAAAAGCGCTTATTTGCCTCTCTAAGTTAAAAGATAGTCTTGCGTCGGCATCTAAAGTATGCCTCCATTTTCAGCTCTCTTATACTTTCCGGCAATGAGTTCCAAGCCGCATCAACAATCTACATACAGCATTTAGCCAAATATTAATGGGTTACGTCATAGAATTCACAGATGACATTTCTCCACCACCATCTGACGGTATTCGCTTTTATGTTAACATAAAAAAAAATAATGCCAGGAGTACAATATAAGTAACAAACATGCATTTACAAGATATATAATCCTGTCTATTTGTCGTTTTCATGTAAAATGTTTGTGTTCTGCTCTGTACTGACAACACTACCATTAATATTCATACAAGAAAATAGACACATATATAAGTTATTATTCTGTTTAAGTGTGTCTCTTTTCATAATCGATGCGACTTGGATATTTATATCGTTCGTTTATACGGCCATTAAGATGACTGGATAGCTCGTAGCGCTAGTTACCCGCAGAGATGTGCCGCTTTGAAATGATTACAAACTTGTTTACAACTATATTGTTGAGCGTGTTATTCTCATTGACACAATAAAGATCATATTTCAAGCGTGAAATCAAGGAATGTTAACACAATTTAACGCTATATTTCACATCAGTAGAGATGTGTTATATTTTAGAATGTCAAAAACAAATTTAACTGTTTTGCAAAAACAATAGACAAAACAGAATGTTTAATTATTTTAAATAAATATAAACATTTTTTTTTTTAAACATGGATTTAACATGTATTTTACTTTTTCTAAAGGTTTACTCACGTGAGTGATACAAATTGCAAAATTGCTTGACTTTTAAAGAAGGACAGATTTTTACAAATATAATAATCTCTATAGCATTATTTCTTTGTTTAATTTTATAGGATCTTTGTTCTCATAACAAAAATGTTTAAAATTAAATAGGTGAAAATTTTGAATACTTATCACGCTATATTTTCTCCAGTATGGTCTGTTTTAGTAAACATTCTGGCAGAGAAAAATCATTTTAAAGTAACTCTCTAATATTTAGGCATATAAGCTTTCATAGGTACACACTCAAAATAATCATGCTTCCCGGTGACACTTCACTTTAGTGTATCAAGCTAAATAATAAAATGATTATGCTATAAATGCTGGCTAGTATTCGTCAATAGCAAGCAGCTTTGTAAGATTGACTGTTATTTAATTTAAAAAAAAAACTTTTTTTATTTAACAGCTAAAACGTAAAAAAAACCTTCTCTGTCAAATTAAATAAAGCAATCGTATTTTTTTAATATATTTAAGGTATTCACTATTTACAAATCACATAAACAACACTCCCTTGTTACACATTCATACAAATATAAGCCAATACGCATCGGAAACAATTGTAAGAGAATTATTATTTTGTTACGACATTCACGTTGTATTGAAAAATAGGCTGCATATTACATATAACCAGTATTATTAATTACACTAGATGTGTGGAAAGTCTTCCCGGCTAGGTACTCAATAAGATCTTCGCCGGTACGTAACACAACCGCAAATTGTTCTAGACACATGACATGAATTAATCCGTATTGCAACTAATGAAGAAATATAATTTAATACTTACGACTTCAGAGGGACGTCCCCAGGGCCGTGGCGGGCCGGAGAGCAGCCGCGACAGTCACAGCGTATTGTCTGGAGATGCCATTTTTCACTCGGTGCTTGATCCTTGACACTTTAGCGGACTGAGTAGCTGCTCTCGTGTGACATGTCTCGGAGATCACATGGCTGGCGACCGCCGTGCACGCTGCAGAAGGCTCCCTCTCGCTGCGAGGTGATCACAACGGGTATTGGTTCCGAGTTTGACCGAATGACATGAGAACGTGGAGAAGATTTTTATTTTCTCAACTCTCCGGTGTTCTGTCACAAACAACTCGCACCAGAGGAGCATGGACAGTGAAGATTTGCTTTTTTAATGGTCTTTGTGGCTATTGGACATGCTTCTTTTTTATAATCACGGTCATCATCAATATAATATTTGCGATCGAATTTTTAATTTTTAGTTCTTCTAGGCTTTCAACCAATCGAATGAGCGCTTTGATCAAATGGTTTTACTGTGTGTGGACACTCAATTAAAAAAATAAACTTGATTTTTGTGAACGATCTATTATTTATTTGATACTAACATCATATGTCCGTATTTTCCTGTATGTGCTTAAATTAAAAAAAATCATCATCATAACAGTACTCTCTTGTGGTTTATGTTTAAAATATACACATATCCAATATTTTATTTCGTGAGCGTTGAAGAGGTGCACAAGGATGAACTTTAAATTGTTGAGGTTTTTATAATACTCGCAAAAATTAATTTATTTAAGGAGGATACCTAATTTAGTTATAATAATTAATTCCGTACCCATCTTCACACTATTGCATTTACGATCACAGTCGTCGCCATGTTTGTACTTCGGTCTCTTTCGCGCACATGGGATACATATCATTGTTACATTTAATAAGGAGAGGAAAAGAGGTACTAAAACAAATACCTAAACTATGTTTTTTATTAATTTTTTTATGTTTTTGGATTAATAAATTCTAATTGAATTTTACAAATAAAAACACAATTTCTTAGATAAAGAATATAAAAACTTACCAATCAAAAAACATAAAAAAAACTTTATTTGACTGTACGCAGCAGTGTAATGAAATATGTATAGCAACTTTCATTTGAATAAATACGAGTACACCCGTATCTTTTTGGTAGTGTTTTTTTTTAAAACTTATTATTTTATTTCATTTTATTTAATTTAAGCATATAATGGAATTTCATTATTTCATTTACCATTTTTTCTGCATAATTTGTTGATTTTGTATGGTCCCGGCAAAAACTCTATAAAAAAGAATGTTCAAAATCCCGCATAAACTGTTTCCTGATTCCTCGATTTTTCATCCAAATATTATGGTGCCTCACACATATTATTCCGATGAACCGGTTTTTTTAAATTCTCAATACATATTCGTAAATATTATAAAATGAAAACACGCAACGCAGAGATGAAATATAAGTCATGCTATGTTGTTAGGTTAAGTCAGCCAGGTGTTTGCTCAAGTATAATTCACACGTGTTTGACCTATATTGTCTGTGATGAGGATTTGTTTAAATTGAAGTGCCAAAGTGAAAAAAGAAGAAATTTAGCATTAGTGACTTTTTAAATTATATATTATTACGTATCTACGGTATATAATATATAGATAAATGTTTTTTATTTATTTTTTTATCACGTATTTTAAGGGCTTTGCCTCTTTTTGTTGAGTTTGTAAAAAATGTTTAAGTGAGGTTTCACTGTAAATATATAAACGTAGAATTTTAATGATGTAAGGCATATTATATAAATCATATTCAAACTTTCCTTTAAAGAAAAATTCAAATACAATATAACTTAATTCAATACCATCAATTAGCAATTATTCACACAATAACTCCAAATATTTTGCGTAATAATCACAATAGAATAATTCAACATCTTCTAATAATATTTTTTCTTAGACGTAGAAACAACACAATGTACTTAAATTCATACTCACAGTGTACATATTTTCAATAACACTTAGGTAAACCAGATTTTTCACAATAGTTCCAAAAAGTAAGTGTAGAACCTATCCAGAACTATTATTTGTTGCAAAAAAGTATATCAGTATATATTCGCGTAGTATTTTTAAATTATATTTTTTAATTCGTTGTGTAGTATGAAAAGAAATCTAAACGATTGATCATGATATGGTATATATAAACATACATATAAGCATTGAAATGCTTCCAGTCAAAAATGAATACCTTGTAATAAAAATTACATTTTTTACTTAAAAAAAGAAAAATTATATTAATAGGGAGCAATGATTTACTAGGACGGTGAAATATTCAGAGTATTTTTCAGCAGTACAGATCATTCACTCAAAGAATAATTGCACGTTTGTTTGTACCTTTTTTCAAAAGGAATGTTTGAGATAAAATGTATTCACATTGGTGAGCTTAATGGCATCTCCTATACTGGCGACACTCAGCACCAGAAACACATGAACATCTGAAAAACATGGCGGAGCCGTCCAGCGGATTATTGTTGTGAGCTCCGAGGATCAGGGCCGTTATTCTCCAGATGCTCAGCGCCCAGCTACCGTTTACACGTTATAATCGGGTCAAGCGGACCAACGGACATGTCTTCGATGCACTTTGTGGTGCACCCGTTGCCGGGCACCGAGGATCAGTTGATCGATAGGTATGAAACATGCAACTCTCCCATACAAAAAAACCTGACTCCATTGCTTTCGTAGTATCACCTACCAAGTACATGGAACGTACCCCGTCTATTATCAACCCAAACTCGCCAATCCGTCGCGCAATCTCGTATAAAAAAATCCTACACGTACTACAATAATCATTTTTCATTTCAGTAACATAAAATATTGTCGTACCTTTTAGAGAATATTCTAGAAATAAAATGAATTTCAGGCATGCATATTAACACGATCTGCCATTGCACAGGGCATGAGATGAATCGTACATAGTTTTGTAATCTATTTTAGTTGCAGATGCTCGGCGAGGTTTCGATTCGCGATTCCTCTTACGAAACACCACCGATGCACGGTTGATATCCGTCAGTGAAGCATTAAAATGCGCCTATTTCTCGACAATAAATACGGGGGCCATGGCTTAGTGGTCAGAGCAATCGCCTGCTTTGCTAGAGGTCATAGGTTCAAATTCCGATGCTGCATACGAAATGTCAAATTTTTAAACATTTTATTAATTTAAACACCGAGAATTTGGGTGAGACTGCTCCCTACAAATTAAATCGTGCAATAAAAAAGTCCTAGTCTATCAATGAAAGCTAAGTGATGGATGAATGTCATTTTCTAATCGCATCGAGTCCCTTAAAAAATCATTCATGGAATCTTAATAAATTTGTAAAGTCGAAACATCAGACAATGTGTATATAACGTCATTAATTATTGCTTAAATTTATTGTCCTAAAAAATAAATGTATAATTTAAAGTATTACAAATTCATGAAAATTACGCATGAAGATTTGTTTTACAAAGTTTTGAAAGCTCATTTCATAAAAATCTAATAAAGGGTACTCTCTTGTCATATCCACATATAATTTAAATAAAACTTAATAATATTTTTATAATAACTAGCTAAAATTACCATAAATTTATACATTTCTATTGTACCTAATCAAAAATATGACGAATTCATATATTTATCCCATCTAATTACAGCACAAAGAGATAAAGGTCAATTTCAATCATCCATTTGCAATTCATTGCAGATCACATATATAGCGGTCATGAATTTTCACATAATTTTTAAGCCTAATATTACGCCTATGTTCTATTATTGTAATAAAAAATATCTGAATACATTACTGAACATACAATCCATGGCATTTGATTAAAAAACTAAAGATGACAAATGATATATTTGGTTACTTGATAATAAATTACAATGCATATTTATTGTCTAGAAATCGATTAACAAATCTACCAAAAAGACACAATTAACGGCTAATATTGATTATTTTACGTATCTGGACATGATACATATTATTTGTAGGTTAGTTTTAGACATGCTTGTTGAAACATGTATGAACATGTCTGTGCTTGTTTAAGAAATCATTTTTTGAAAAAAATCATTACTCATTTCGCCATTGCGAGAAAAAAAAGATCGTTGTGTATTATTTATGTTTTTTTTTAAGAACTGTTTGTGAAAACGTCTTATTTAATAGGATTACTTCACAATAAGAAGTAATACTTCCGTATCATGATTCATGTCTAAGATTTGAAACTGGCAAATCACATTATGACTAACTTGTAAGACAAAACAAATGAGAAGCTTAGCTTGTATATTTAAAAATAAGTAATCATGACTAGGAATAATTTAAAAAGAGATATCAAGATTTTTCTTTTAACAATATTTTGTGGTTATTTTTATGTGAACACATAAAGGTGAATACCGACAGACGGTGATAGTAATGCAGAAATCTCATCTGTGGATTCTATAACGCTTACTGTGTTACATGTGGTATTTACGCATCATCTATTTATTACACAAATTCAACATGAATGGGTAGTGTTTACGGGACGACTTTTGTCTACGACCAAACCTGGGGTCTCTTCTTAATGTTATTAAGTAATATTGTAGTGTAATTGTAACCACAAAATGTGCAATCGTCAGTTTTTTATGACTGTCATTTCACGAGTGATGGATCAAATTAACACCAACCGGGGTTATTTATAGAGCTTAGAAATCAATTAAATAACATATATTTTTTTAATTTCCGTTGGAATTGAACCCACGATTTTCGGTTTGGTAAGCAAACCCTTTCACCACTGGGCTTTACCTGCCGTTTTACTCTCTTTTAGTTATTTATATTGAAATTCAGTTATGAGGGAAATTTAAATTAACACTTTGAAACTTCTTCATTGTTGTACTGCCATCAGATGATGATTTTTTTTTTTATGTTTCAAATGAGCAGATGTGAAGCCTCTACATAAGGTATTCTATTATTGCATTTATATTGAAAATTATTGGTATTTTTTCAGGCTTAAGGAAGTTTCGGAGCGATTGAACCGCTTTTCGTATGGAGGTGCTTCGCCCGCACTGTCGGGGCTGCGCGGCGTGCGGCAGGTGGTGGTCGGGCCCTCGCACGTGGCCTGCCTGCTTGACGACGGCCAGGTGTGCCGCGTGGCATTCTCCATCATACCAGATCGCCTAGATCTCACCAAGAATGATACAAACAAAAGGTAATTTATTTTATTCAGATGCTGCAGACTTTAATTGCGGTATGTTTTAATTAACCCTTGCTTTCCGATGATATGTATTTTACTCAACTCTAATAATGAGAATATCCATATAAAATGTAATAGATACTGAGTGAACAATTTTTGTGTTCCTCCGTAATATTATTAAGTATTAAATAAAATTATAATAATGTGTAGTTATACATTTGTAGCGATGGAAATAAATCATTTGTAGAATAATGAGGCCGAGCACGGGTCAATATGCGCACTGAATTTGTTGGATACTTCAGCTATAGCGGCAAATTGCGATGTTTTTTTTTCTCGTTCATTACAATAATTGTAACATTTCAACTTCAACCATAGTCAATCAAAGCAATATTTAGGAATATTTATATCTTTACAGTTTTTAAATAACATTTTCATATGGTGTACAAAATACACATCATCAGAGCTCTCGGACGTTTTTAGCACAGTAAGGGGAGGGTTATTATTATTATATTAGTATTTGTATAGCGCTCTTTTATGACCGAATGATCATTCCAAAAGCGCTTCTTTGCCTCAGGGTTCATATGGGTTACTTCTCAGATTTATCCGCCTCTTAGAATCAAAACGGTCTCGAGAGCGACGGGATAGTCATCCGATTTCCTTAAAAATGATTACCTAAAAATGTGCCTCGCATACTTATTTTTATTGTTCTTTTATGTTCTAACGTTTGATTGAACCGCTCCTTAGGAAAAAATGGTGTAGGCCTCGGTAGCGTCCAACTTATCATTCCATTTAATTGAAAAATCGACTTAAAAAATATGCCTAGGATACTAAAGCTACCCCCTCTTCAAGTACTTGGATTTCTGCTATGGAGGTTGTCGGGTGCCATTTATGTCCCAAAGTAGAACTTCTGGTGCAGGTATCTCAGAATGAAGAATGGACAGTGGCAGCTGACAGAACTAAGTGGCGGCAATTTGTGGCGACTGTATGTACCAAAAATATGGAACAAATATGGGAATAAATAATTTCTGCTCCTTTGAATATAATATTCAAATATTTATGTCGAAAGATAATGGAAGAAAGCATTTTCAAAATAATGCGTAACGCCTTATCGCTTACATTCAGATGCACCACTAGTAAGTTCTCTTCTCAAATAGAACGATAGAGAATCTCCGGCATCATAAAACAAGATCCAATAAACTACGAGAAGCATAAAACTGACAGAAAAACCTTGGTTTTCCACACCTGACAACTTCAAACTGTAAAAAAAAACAATCTTGAAAATGGACAAGTTTTTCCAATAATTTTAATCTTGCAAATCTTTTGTTTCATGTGATTGCAACGTGTTTTAATTTGGTATTCCAGTAGTGGAGGGGGCCCCGGAGGCGGGGGCGGAGGCGGCGGCGGTGGCAGCAAGACAGGCGGCTCCAGTGGCGGCGGCGGTGGCGGGGGCTCCTCCTCGTCCCGCCAGCAGCCGCGTACGCGAGCGCGCATCATGCGCACCAACAGCATTCGCACGGCATCCACGTCGCGGGGTGAGACACCACGAGGAACTCGCCACAAATCAAAACATTACAACACTGTCCGACTCTCACTCTCCTTTCATCTCGGCGTTGCCGTGTAGTCACGTAGTCACCGCTCCCTCCTCTTAATGTTTGTAAATAACCAAAGATTATAATATACTTTTGAGTACCAAATATATCAGTTGTCAAATATCGACTGGAATCTAATAGATTACATATTCATTCCGGACTGCCGGGTGGCACAGTCCAGTGGTTAAAGCATTTGTTTGTCTTTCGGATGCCGTCGGTTCAAAACCCAATTGAGTTTGATTTTTTTATATCATTTTAATGAAATGTAAGCTCTATACGTGCAACCGGTAGGTTTGAGGCACCCCTTAGGCTTATCCGATCATAAAAAAAAACTATTTGAAATTTTGTACATCTACATAATTTTTTTCACATTCTAACAAATCTATATTCAATAAAAAATACTGAACAAATCAACTGAATTTTTCTAGAGCGCCTTTTATCTTTGCACAATTTTACTGTTAACCACTATACCAGGTGTGGCGAACTTGGGGCACGCATACCCGAGGTGGCACGTCTGGTAATTTGGATGGCACGCAAACGATTTACAGCTATTTTTTTTAATTTTTAAGATTAAAAATAAAAATTTTGATTACCTAAATGTTCCTGAATGTTTTCGTTTTTTTACTGTTTGGGCGCGCCACTCATTTGAGAAATAATATTTTTGGATTTTTGGTACGCGGACCCAAAAAGGTTCGCCACACCTGTAGCAGTATGGAGTGTTATCAATATTGCCGACATTCACCCGAGATCCATTTAAATATAACTAAACCAATTCCCGAACAGATGTTTTTTTCAAATAAAAAATATTGTTTTTTTGAGTTTACAAAAGGAAGAAAGTAAGATTTGAACGTATGAGGTTTGAGCTCATCTTCTTGACTCACTCACTCGGATAATGATGTCTTGTATGAATAACGATTATTTAATTTTGTCACGGGGACCATAGTTTTGTAGATACGGCATATTTTCCTACATGCAGTAATTTCCTATTTCTCTTCACAACAAAATAATTTTGCGGCTTGTATTTTAATCCTATATAAATGACAAAGTAAATAATAATTATACTTTGAAGAGTATGTATTTTTAAAAAGCTCTTCAAGGTCCTGCACTATTTTTTCTCACATCGGGCAGTAGAGATAGGAGATTTTTACGTCTATAGGATGCCCAAGGCAAACATTATTGAACCCACCATCCCCCCTGTGTTGCAAAACATAACTAGCAAACCTTCATCCTCATTCATTTTGTTACCATTTTTCATGCATGTTTCATAACATTTAGTATATATTTTATTTTTGTTTTACCTTTTAATTATTCTATTTCTGTAATGATACTCATTCATTAACTGTTTCAGTCTGCACCTCTCTAGTCAAACAAACATTGTAATGTTAAGATTTATATTTTAACTTCTTAATTTCGATTTACTTTATTGTATATATTTAATTCTCACAGCTAGGGAACTATCAATGCAAAGTAATTGATGCAACAATCATTTATCAGTTAATGATGTCTGTAAAATACTTGTAATTTCAATAAACAGATTATAAAATGTTATAATGATCTCCATTATGAATGTGATGCTACTCTAGTCTGAGATTGGGTTAAAAAAAATTTGGACAATTGAAAAATGTTTTATTTTTATTTTTTGAATGCTGTACTTAGAGCTCCGCAACCTTTTCTCATCTATGGTACACCAAAGTACTTCTTTGGGATTCTACGGCACACCAAAGTTCTCACCTTGAATACCGCGGCACACCAAAAGCCAAAAATAAATATTAATTTGATCAATTTCACTTTTTTTAAGTTCATTTAGAACTTAATAAAGCAAGTTCCCCGTTGTGTGTTTACATAAATAGGCGATAGGCGCTGGGAGCTTGAGGACCGTTGTAAAATTATTTATTTATAATATTGCCTTATTTGATCGCGGCACACCTGTATCGGCCTTACGGCACACCTGTATCGGCCTTACGGCACACCAGTGTGCCCCGGCACACCGGTTGCGGAGCACTGCTGTACTTGTTCAATAATTTGATTGATTATTTAATTTCCGACTATCTTTTATGGCAATAGTTTGAGATGCAGACTAGAAATGTAGCGCTGTTTCTAATTAAAGTCAAACTTGGTTACTATGAGTTTAATTTTGATTTAACTCACGAGGGCAGTTTTTGATACCTACCTACATAGAATTTGAAAATTTAAAAAAAAATACAAAAAAGGTTTTATCATACTTGTGACCGACTAAGGTACTCCTTGATAAATATGATTTTATTGTTTTATATAAAAGCATCATTTAAACAAATAAGTAACATTTAAAAAATAACTGTAATTTAGTTATTGAAAGATATCAAATATATAATTATTTTTTTACTTAGATTTGCTTGTTATAACCGAGTTTGACTAATAATTTTGTGTCTAAATTGATTAATAACCTAATTTTTATTCTCGCTTTTTTCTGTTTTCACTTCTACTTTTCTTGTTTTCAATTCTTCATCCCGTTCACGACTCACTCATCTCATTCATTCATCGTCTCCGCCCCCCGTCCCGCACCCTCAGCGATCCCGCGGCCGCTTGAAGGCGTCAGGAACTGGGAGCATCATCCAGTCAGCTGTTTGTTAGCTCCACTGTTTCGAGCGACTTCAGAAGCAGCCTCGTTCCACAAACCATGACACTCGATAACAAATAGGGTATTTTCACTAATGTATTTGAACGGATTGACAAATCCTAAAATTTATAAATGAAATTACTTTTGTAATAATATTTCAATTGTTAAATAACAATTCTTGGTGAAACTGTATAACAATTTTACTTCTAGAGAGTCTGTTGAAATAAAAAACATTTATAGATTAAAAATTTGAATAAACAATTTCAAGAAATTGATCTGCTTGAACGTTTTTGCTTTTTAAATCTAAATTGCATTCACCCGATTCTAGCATTGTATGTTGCGAAGTAAGCCAAACATCTTATTCTTGCATTCTTGCAGATAAATAACAACCATGCTTTCATAACTATTTTTTTTATATTTTATGTCTTAGTATTGCACTACTTCAATGTTTCATTCTGAAATACACATTTTTTGCATATCTGGAGTGAGCATTTAGTATTTGGATGTATTTTGATATATCACACATTAAACATCTTTTAAAATTGTCAGTGGCGAGCAGTGATTTATAGTTTTATCTTATTATTTGATGAATGAATTAAAAATATTTAAATCTCTATACATGAATGAAATAAGCATGTTCCAGCTTTACTAAATATTAAGAAATTCATAAAGAAATAATTCATAATAACTTAAACTTATTACAAGCATTGGTCATAAATATTGTCTGTATCTAAAAATAAATAAAAAATATGGATTTGTGACTAAATTTTGGATTCATTGCTTTTAAGTTTAGCCGTGTGCGGTCAATTGTTATTTCTTTCTGAAATATTTAAACCACTGCACATTGTTTTCAAAATGCATCACATCCTGATATTGACCCTGCATTGAAATATCAGAGAAAAAAGAATTATTCACCACACACGGCTTAACCTAAAAACAATAACCTCAATTATTAAATTATGTTTTTGTGTTTCACCAAGAATTTGTTATCAATTGAATTGAATAAATATTTGATAATTTATTTCAAATACTTGGAAAGAAATCCTTTATTTAGACATGTAATTTGAGACAATTATGAAAAATAAGGGGTAAATTAAATCAGGCCGAAATAATTCAATATTATGCCAGTTATTAATATGTTATTATCTAAAAATGAAGATTTGAATGTCAAATTTTTAAAAATAAAGTGAAAATACCCTATGTTGTGTGTGTGTGTGTGTGTGTGTAGAAAACGTGAATTACTACATTTTGGAAAATTATTGTCTGCCCAAACAAATAGGTGACTCCAAAAATCGTAACGCTTTCACAAATGCACGGGACATCGCAGAGCACCTTTCCAGATTCGCCGCCGCAGGTGATGAACATTTGTAGCAAGTCCTTAACGGGGCGGAGTCCCCCTCAAACAGAACTCTATCTATTGCAAAACCAAACACCGACGATTGAAAAGTGCTGTGTCGATGGTTCCTCCATTCTAACTAACTTTGTCGTCCGCGAACTTTAGCCGAGAGACACACAAAATACTATTGTACTCGACCGCCTGTTCACTGGACGTTCAATTCATGTTGTGTTTCTGACACCGGTGACTGATATCACGCCATAAGTCAGAAACATGTGCTTTTATTTTACCACATTATTTAGCAACTTGCCATTTCTAAACTCTATATTTGATTAAAAAGTATAAAAAATAGATAAAGTGGTGATGAATTGTAATTACTTTACAGTGACAATAAAATCAATGATCAACACTTTGTGTATAAAAAATAATAAAATGCTTATTTTTTACGAATTTCAAATATTCAATGTCAATTTTGTTACATTGTGTGATTTTTAAAATTCTTTTTTTATTTAAAAATACTTCTCATAAGTTTGTAACTAGTTAAAATAATTGTTTTCATTGAGTATTTAATAATATTATTAATATTCTTTTATAATCTTCCATTGGGTAAACATAAACAATTATGATAAAAATATTTAATTTCGTAGCTTCAGTCACCTCGATTCGGTTTCACCATCATTTTTTACCAAGATGGATAACATTATTTCTATGAGTTTGCCATTTTTTTTTATATTTGAATTGATAAGATTTCAAATTCATTTCTAAAGATATCTAAATACTTTGATATGTTGTGTGAATGTTGTATTCTGTTATTTAATGATTACGTATAGAATATAATTTAAATGTAAGTTGCTTATGAAATATTTAACTCCTTTTACACAATTTTCAATCAAAAATGTCTAAAATTACATTAGCTTCCTTTGTATTGTGAAAAACTACAAGTTGTCAGCCCCTTATTTTTGAATTACATAATATTTAATTGGTTTGATTGTTCATAATTTATGATTTTTAAATCTTGACTGATAACCTGTACACAGGAAAATTTATGCAGACTATAATTATATACCATAGTATTATAACGTTTGTGCACATCTCATAGCTAAAATTAAATATTGTATGATGTGTACATAATTTAAAGTTTTTAGTGATATTAAAAGTATATGATAATACTATTAATTATTTTTCTTAATTGATTTACTTAAATATCCGTCCGAGCTATTGTCATATGTAAAATCTAAACAAATACTTGCTTAAAACATAACTTGAAAAAATATTTTGTTTGTGAGCTGCACACACCTTGATTATAAGATTAAAAAAAAATAAAATATTTTTGGGTTGTTGAATCATTAGGTAATTGTATTATAAGTAAACAATTGCGTCATATTATTTTATGTATACAAGTGATACGTATTCCTTCAAGGCGACGCACCTGCAATGTTGTATACTTCATTTAGAAACAGATCTCCAAATTAATGTTACTGTCGATTTAAAAGAAAAAAAAAGTATATATTAAATGATTTGTTACAATAGAAATATAAAGATGTAAACATCCATTGTGAATCATATGCTTGTGTGCTATCAACAAACATAATATACCGGCGTAAATAGCTTAGAGCTTGTTTATCAAGTCACAGGCTGTGGGTTTGATCTCTGAGGAAGCTTAAAATTATTTATCGATCAATTTATAAGCTTTATGAATATAATCAACATTCTGTTAAAATAATCAGTGACCTAATTATTATTTATCAGGAGCGTCGGACTAAGCATCCGTTCTCCATAAAAAAATGCTCATTATTGAACACCAAAATATTTTTTTGGTACTACAGCCACAGTCTATGCAAGTTCGCCGGGTTTTGCCTCAGAGGCTCCCGGGAACTATCTATGTTCCAATGTAGACCTCGGGGGTATACAAGTGTTCTAGGACAAGGCATAGACAATCTGAGCTTACAGAAGTGTGAAATGACAATTTGCAGTGTCCATATGTTCCAAATATGGAGTGGACACGGACACTATACACCAGACCTTTTATAAATGGATGATGCTTAAATGCCAAGTTGTAGTCTAAATATGTTTAAGTTGATCAACACTACAGAATATTGCAATCGTAGATTCTACAATGAGGTTTATCAATCACTGTCTGGCGGTGTTTTCTCCTGCATGTGTTCCGATTGTCAGTCCAGGTGTGTGAATGCGTTTGGTTGGGATTGTCAGCAGGTTCAAGCAGCCGGGCCGCGGGCGTGATCATCGGGGCGTCCGGATCCGGGCGGGTCGTGTCGGTGCCCGCGCAGTACGTCCCCGAGGATCTGATCACCCAGGCGCAGGTCGTGCTGCAGGGCAAGAGTCGCAGCCTCATCATCCATGAACTGCAGGTATTTAAAAGGAATAACACACTCGCTCCGTGTGTCACGTAATGTTGATCGTCATTATACTGCAGCCTATGATTCACGGTTCATCCATAAATGACACTGAACTCTTCATTCAGCGATTCTGATTCGATATATGTAAATATGGGGGGGAAACTAAGCACAACACCCCATTACGACTGTTTTCTTCTCTTCTACGCGTTAAAAATTATTCCGTGTTCTATCGCTCAGGATTTTAAGTTATATACATTATTTTAGTTTTTTTTGGTTATGTCTCATTGAATTTGTTGCTACCTAGCGCACAAACCTGGATGTGAACCTAGCCGTGAACAACCTGCTGTCGCGCGATGACGAGGAAGCGGAGGAAGGCGAGGGAGGAGACGGTGGTGACGGCTATGTGCCTGAAGATCTCATCTCGCTGCTTGGCGGGGGCTTCCACGCGGCGCCCGCCGACCACTCGGTCATCATCGACGCCGGCGCCATGTTCTCTGAGGATATGTTCGGATACACCGGAATTAGAAGGTACGATATTAACATGGACTTCTTCTTTGTGTCAGCTGAGCTTACGGCCTGGACTAGCGCCATGCGCGGTAGGCGTCAGACTGCTGGGCCATGTGGGAAGTGGTACAATGGTCTCATTGGTCAGTGGCGATACCTAGGTTAGCTTTTGCGAACGAGAATATGAAATACAATGCTGATTGCCGCAAGATGGTGATGACTGGCATCATGTTATATATAAGCTATGTGTTATACTGAATGTCTGTTTTGCAGTCGAGGCACCATCACTCGTGGAGGGTTTGGGTCCAGCGGGAGCGGCGGCAGCAGCATAGGCGGCGCGGCGGGCGCGGCTCCGAGGGAGTCGGGCACGGGCGACCGCCCCGGGGAATCCTTCTCTCGGTGGCGCGATCGCCAGTACTTTGGGCCCCCGAGCTGGCTGGAGTCTGCGCTGAGGGATACCTCCTGGGACAAGGACATGGGTCAGTGAAATCAGACAATATTTTCCCAAAACGAAAATATGAGTAACATATTCACACCATCCTTTGATCCCTACTGTAGATAAAGTCCCTACTGTAGATAAAATACGAGTAACATATTCACACCATCCTTTGATCCCTACTGTAGATAAAATACGAGTAACATATTCACACCATCCTTTGATCCCTACTGTAGATAAAATACGAGTAACATATTCACACCATCCTTTGATCCCTACTGTAGATAAAATACGAGTAACATATTCACACCATCCTTTGATCCCTACTGTAGATAAAATACGAGTAACATATTCACACCATCCTTTGATCCCTACTGTAGATAAAATACGAGTAACATATTCACACCATCCTTTGATCCCTACTGTAGATAAAATACGAGTAACATATTCACACCATCCTTTGATCCCTACTGTAGATAAAATACGAGTAACATATTCACACCATCCTTTGATCCCTACTGTAGATAAAATACGAGTAACATATTCACACCATCCTTTGATCCCTACTGTAGATAAAATACGAGTAACATATTCACACCATCCTTTGATCCCTACTGTAGATATATCGAGTAACATATTCACACCATCCTTTGATCCCTACTGTAGATATAATACGAGTAACATATTCACACCATCCTTTGATCCCTACTGTAGATATAATTTGAGTATAAATGTTTATTTGCAAATTGTCGGTTGTATATGCAATAAATCAAATTTATTATATTCAATTTACTTAATACTAATTGAGACCCGGCGCCGGTTGAAGTCTACGCTGAAGGACACGGCCCGGGACAACGACACAATTCATTGAATTTTGACAATATTTCCCTCATGCCAAAAAATACAACATCCAAACCATACTTTGGTCACTACCGTAGACATGATTGTTTATATGGAAGTAGTCATTCGTAAAAGTTTATACACAATTAGTTGAATTTAGAATATTAAAGTTAGTTACTATTAATAAATTTATTAAATATGGAAAATGTTAATATTGTTAACTTAATACAGGCGGACCTCGACTTTCGTACACGATTGGTTCCTGAAAATGTGTACGAAAGTTAAATGTCCGAAAGTAGAGGGATCATCATCATCATCATCAGCCTGTGTCCGTCCACTGTTGAGCGTAGGCCTCCCGCATGAGTCTCCATCCTCTTCGATCCTCCGCCTTCCGCATCCAGGTCACTCCCGCTATTCTTCTTATATCGTCAGTACATCTTGTAGGGGGTCGGCCAATGCTTCGTTTGCCAGTTCTTGGGCGCTAGTAAGTAGAGGGATGTATAAAAAAAAAACTCCAAAAATTGTACTTAAAATGTTTATTTATCAAAAGTTACAAACTAAGTACATATTAAATAAAAATTATATTCTCTCAATAAACTTGTCAAGGGTTAATCGTATTTTACTACTTTTTTCTTTTTCTTCATAGAGAGTTCTGTAACATGCAGTACTATTATAGATAAGCCCTATCGCACTTGAGATATGCGTTCTCCATTGGGATCACATTTTTCCATAATATTCAAAAATGTCTCGAGATGCGTAAAGGCTTCATTCATGTTTTTTGTTGTTAAAGGCTTGATGATTTTTTCTGGTTCTTCTTCCCCACTTTCAATTTGTATACTATTTTCGTTCTCTTGAGATTCAATCATCTCATTAACATCTTTACTGTTAACATCTAGGTTTAGTTCGTTCATTAGGTGAACTATTTCAAGTGTGATGGTTTCCGGAGTTTCATCAAAAATTTTGAAATCACTCATCATTTGTGGGCATAGTTGCTTCCATGAACATTTCATTGTTGACTCTTTTATTTCAGCCCATGCGTCTCCAATATTGTTTATTGCGTTCCATATGTTATAATTCTTCCAGAAATGTTTTAATGTGAGCCCACCTTCCATGTCAGTTGCCCTGATGGCCCGATTCATTATCGACCGCATGTAATATCGTTTAAGCGTAGCTATCACCGTTTGGTCCATGGGTTGTATGAGACACGTAGTATTGGGGGAAAGAAACACAACATTGATTTCTGGGTATCAATTTTGTAGAGATTTTGGGTGTCCTGGAGCATTATCTAAGATTAATAATGCTTTAAATGGTAAATTATTTACTTCACAATAATGTTTTACTGGTGGTGCGAAATGTGAAGTGAACCAATCTTTAAATATTAAAGCAGTAACCCAGGCTTTTTTATTGGATTTCCAAATGACTGGAAGCAATTTTTTATCTTTCCCTTTCAATGCTCTAGGATTTTCTGCTTGATAAACTAACATTGGCTTCAATTTTAAATCACCAGCTAAATTTCCACTAAGAAGCAATGTTAATCGGTTTTTAAAAGGTTTATGACCAGGGGCAACTGATCGTCCTTTGATAAGAATGTACGATTAGCCATCTTCTTCCAAAATAAACCAGTCTCATCTGCATTGAATATTTGACTAGAGGTATATTCTCCATCTTCAATAATTTTGGACAATGACGAAATAAAGTCTTTTGCAGCATCTTCATCCACATCAGCTGATTCTCCAGTGAATTTAATATTGTGTAAAGAATACCTTGTTTTAAATTTTGAAAACCAGCCGTTACTTGCATGAAACACCGTGTTAGAATTTTCGTTTAGTCCAGCCTTCCAATCTTTATACAAACCAAGTGCCTTAGCTTGAATCATTGAAGTACTAATAGGGATGTTTTCTTGATTTTGATTACTTATCCAATAACACAAAGATTTCTCCATTTCATGCATCACTATGCCGTGCCTTTTGGAAATAATTTTTGATGTTATATTTCCATTTTTTTTTTACATATTCTTTAATTTTATCTTTATTCTTTAATATCGAACATATCGTAGACCTTCTTATATCATACGAGCGGCCGATTGAAGCATAAGACTCTCCATTTTCAGACTGTTTTATTATATCCATCTTCGTTTCTATTTTATGAAGTTTATGGGTTCTTGATTTTTTTTAGCAATATATATTTCGCAGTTTCTTCGTTTCTCACTCATGTTAAAACGGGTAGGAAATATTTAAAACAAAACTCGCATAACAATGTACCCGTGCGTGCGCTGGCGCATGACTAAACATATCGAGATCAGGCGGGAGTGTGTACAAATTAGTCTAACAAGCGCACGTTTGGACTCGCTCGCTCTCGTATGTTAATGCATATGTGCGAACAGAACGAAACATTTTTCACAGTACGGACCTCGTTCATATTCATTAAATAGTGCGACAGGGAAACAACTGCACGAAAACAAAACATTTTTGAATTTTCGCCAAAAAATTTTTTTTTTTTTTTTTAAATGTACGAAATAGCGAATTGTACGAAAGTCGAATGTACGAAAGTCGAGGTCCGCCTGTATTCTCAAAATAATATTGCATACTTTGAAATTTTAATGGAATTCAATTCTGTCTTGAAAGTAAAACTTTTATTTGTGAATATAATTGCAGAAAGAATTCTGTCCACGCAAAGAATTCTGCATAAAATTTATAATAAATGTATCTATGACAAGTGTATATTTTAAGCATATAAACCGTATTAATTTTCTGGTGTAAGTAGAATTTCTTTGGTTGCAAAATGGTGCATCCGTTAATGCGCATGTAAAGCGTATTGTATCTGCATTTTTCTAATCTCGCATTTAGAGTTTCTTTTTCAATGATAAATTGATAAAGATGAAATGTTATACGGGATCATATTTGCCATCGATCTCTGGATCTAAATATAGTGTAATTAAGTATTTGTTTGTTAACAGCAGAGAGCAAGAAGAAGGAAGTCGGATGCGCGGCCAGCCCGCTGTGGGCGTCTGACGAAGTGGAGTATTGGGAGGGCGTGCGCTTCTCGCAGATCGCTGCCATGCACTCGGAGCTGGTGGGCGTCTCTCTGCAGGGGCAGCTGCATCAGTGGCGTTAGCACGACTCGCAGCCTTACCGACACCCAGGCGTAAGTAACGATGAGGAGGACTACTGGGAGGGTTAGGGGCAGGATCTTAAGTGTGAGGCGGTATGCAGGTTTCCACTGCAACGATTTTCCCTGCCGAAACGCTCGTCACCGGTCGAGATTGTCGTTAGTTCTTGGTTTGTTCAGAGATTTCCAGGTGCCAGTCAAGGTTCTTGCCACATGAAGAGGCTTTCCTATGGCCTAATGAAATCTTTTGATGCAATTTGGTGCCAGAACTGGAGTTTCTACAGTTTTAGGGCCGGGTGTAAGTCATAATATTTAAATAGTCCCAAGTCATCTTTGCTGTAGATACGTAAGTTTATACTATATAATTTGATACCAAGGGGTAAGATGTCCTCTGTTCTACCGGTTCTTAGACTGCTCTGGATAGAAAATGGATAGGGTTTTAGATTTCGATGACTCGTGAAGTAAATGTTAGTGTATAGCAATGAATCTCATGTTATGATTTGTATAATTCTAGAATCCGGGTGTTCACCATCCTCGTGCCGTGTGGCTCGGCATGGGCGTGGCCGGCGGCCGGCGTGTGTGGCAAGTATCTGCGGCCGGCGTGCGCTGCTCGGCCGTGGCCGAGGGCGGCGCCAGCGTGGGCACGTGGCTGGACGAGGCAGCTGGCGCTAGCGGCCAGCGCGCCTGGAGCACCCTACCCGGGACCTGTCGCCCGAGCTGGGCGGGGGCAGGGTCGCGTCGCTGCACGTGTGCGCTCTCTACACGGTGGCACGCGTGGACAGCGGCGCAATCTATTGGTGGTCAGTATTATTTGTGCATTATTGTGATTAAATGACCGACAACATTGCCACATTGTAAGCGTAGTTTTCCATTGAACCGATACATAGATAAATAACTTCTTAGGTTTTTAGTTGTATATTTTGATGCCAATGTGTTTAGATTGAACACTAATATCAAGCGGTAAGTTAACTAAAGCCACTGTAGACGACCAGTCGACCTCGACTGATAACCCGCTCTACTAGCGGCTGTACGGGTTCTCGCCTCCGAAGTCCATCTTCCTGCAGCTGGTTGTAAGGCAGCTGTGTTCCGGTCGGCTTCCATGGGCTGGGGTGTAGTCAGCTTCCAAATCTGCATCCTAGTAGAAGTCCATGTAGGGCAGTAGGCCGGGAGCGCTGCGAAGTCCAGAGAAGGTCCGGGGAAGGAGAGTAAAAGTCCAAAGTAGTTTCAGCTCTGATTTATTTCGAGGTCGACATGGCTATTTATACTATTTCGTGTGGAAGTGTACCGTGTGCAAAAACTGCACCTGGGATCGATTCCGCGCGAAATGATGTGAGTGGTCGGAAGGCCGTGAAGCGTCCCGCTGCCGACCGCCAGTCGCTAGAGGGAGACCGCGCTTCAAAGCACGTTCGTGTTGCACTCAGAAATCGGTACCTGATTGTTGACCTTGATATTTATCTTTAAAACACGTCCCGTATAGTGATCGCCGTATCCGAAAGTGATTGTTTCTTTATTAGGGACTCAATGTCAATCACCTTTACAGTATCGTGGGACGCAAAACGAATTTAAGACAAATGAATTTTAGATGAATAAAGATAGATAAAGGTATATGAAGCTAAACAAAGTTAAATGAAGCTAAATATCAACAACCTTAAGATTTATTTATCCGTCATCGGACGTCCCTAACAGCCACGACTTTGAGAATACTCTCGTCTTTGAGAATACTGTCGTTTATGTAAAATTAAAAAAAAAAACAGAATTTGATTTAAAACTATAACATGCGTTAATGCAAATGTCGGGAGACTGAGCTACAGACAGAAGAGTGATCCAGGAAAGACTCAACCTTAACCCACTTGCCTAGCTCAACTGCTGTTTCTCTTGGTTGTGCTACCAGGGGACAATTGGGAGTGTGTTGGGACAATGTTTCGTTTGTCGACCGCTGTCTTCATTGGCGCCATCAGAAACAGCATGAATCTCTCGTTCGCCACTGATAATATCTTATCCTGTTAAGTCTGGAATGCATCTTACAGTTGATTGCTTCTGTTGTAGGGGTGTGCTGCCGTTGGCACAGAGAGCGCGACTCTGGGAGAAACATCGCTCTCGCTCGCGCAAACAACGCCCGGCCGGGGCCGCCGCTCAAGAACTCACCGCCGGAATCACGGTCACCATGAAGAACTCGCCCATGTACCAGCCAGGGGCTGTCGGTAAGACACCAATCTCATTCTACAATTGTTGAGTTATTATTATTAACACTTTATGATTATATAATCACGACTAAATATGAAAGAATTCATTCCCGCCTCCATTCTATTTTTTTTCTAGTCAAAATGTATTTGGCAATAATTATTACAATTATAAGATACTTTTTATATTCGTCACAAAATTATAGGAACACTTTTTCGCTTGTGAATTCTGTCATAACAAAGGGCATTTGCGTTACTTGTGAAATATATGTAATAGTCTCATTCCTCACAAGAAAGGGTGTGTGGCAACACCAAGCTGACGGATCACGCCAACGCAGAACGACTAACAGAGAACAGTTGCGATCCAGCTTTGGAGGCGCAAATGTCTTATGAATGACTGACAAACTACGACACTATATCTCCTCCATGAGCGATTAGTTAGCAGAACTAACAGGTGTATCATTAGTTTTATGGTCAGTGTTGCAAAATATATTTCTTTCGCAGGTTTCACAATATCGTGCGGAGTTCCCAAGGTGGGCGTGCTGCAGTGCGCTGCCTGGAATCTGTCGGACTCGGGGCGCTTCAAGCTGCTGCCGCCGCCCGTGCAGGACAGGCAGGACTTTAAGGACAAGAAGGATCAACACGTGAGTCAAATATGTTGTGTCATTCAATCAATTCATGGCGACAGGTCAACTTATGCCAGATGCTGTGAAGGTTGAACCGCGACGAAGTTTAAAATAAAGAATATTATTCATCCATTTATAAACTAACCGGTAGGGTGGTGTCTTCACCCATAAAATGCCAGTCATAGCTTAATAATCATAATTGTTAGATGACAAAATTGTGAAAACCTCCCATTTGTTATAAGTCAGATCAGACCCTCGCCACCTGATGATAAAAACAACCTTGTCAGGGCTTATGTGCGTATTAACACATTACAGTCTGCTTATTTCACAAGGAACTTTACCAGGAATCCAGGCCAGTTTCAGTGTTTTTATGAAAATTTAATATCACTTAAACTCGAATTTTTGTAAAAATTTCAGGACACCCATGGCAATGTGTTAATATTGAACTGTGCTTACAAGTAAACAGTCTGTGTCCCGGGAGGAGGACTGAATTTTGTTAATTATTTTGTGTTAAACGTAAAATAAATGTCAAATGTGCTCTCAAACGAGTTCTTTGCCTTCCACCACGCATCCACCACGCATTCTAATGACAATACTGCGATGTGGAATCACTTTAATACGCAGGGGGATGTCATAGTATTGTTCGGTATTGATTCTAGAGCTCGTCATCGTCCATGTCCAACTGCGGCTCAAGCAGTAAGAGCAGCTGCGGGGGCGGAGGCGCCGGGAGCTCTTCAGGCGGCGCCGGGCCCAGCTCTGCAGGAGCGGGGGCAACGGCCGCGCCGGCCAGCAAAGAGACAGCTGATCGCCTGGACATGCCGCCCCCGCCCAGTCCCGCCTCCAGCACTTGCAGCGACACCAGCACCTCACACAGTCAGTAACCCTCAAACTTTAAATTGTCATAACTATCACATTACTTAAAACTGGGGGACCTTCTATCGACCTGGCCTTAGGTATATTGCAAAATTGGAAATGCAAAAAATATTTTAAAAAAAAAAGATTTTATTGTTACAAAGTAATATATATAATTGTACAGAGTAATGAAATTCATAACCACCCTTTCTTTTTATTCATCACTGAAGTGTTTTTAAAAATTATAAAGAAATCTAAGATATAAGTAAAAACAAAGTTCAAAAAGCTGTAATATATTTTATGTACATTCTAACGGAGCGATCTTCTTCTGTTATCCAGCAGCTGCGGCAACGAAAACAATCACCAAATACCCTTGCGATTTCTTTTACTTTCCTTTTAATTATTTTCATCAAAATGGACACTTCACTTGGTTTTCATCATCAAATTTTACTATATGGCGACCCTGTAAGGACGAGACATTATTTTTACAGCCGTGTAAAATCTCAGGGGTAATATTTTTAAGGAATTTCATTGGCGAAAATTAAAATCTGACGGAACATTCGTACAACTTTTGAAAAATTGCATTTAGCTGATCTTGTTAGCTTTATAGTAGTGTTATTTATTTATAACATCACACGTAGATGGTGGATAGATGTAATGGTGATCAAAATATGAAAATTGAAACGTACGCGATTGTCAGAAATACCAATATTTATATTTGATGTTATGATATTTGTTGCAGAGAGAGCGCGTCGTATGACGGTTCGCGAGGAGGGCAGTGGAGGAGAGGGCGGGAAGCGGGACGAGGAGGAATGGGCGCTGAAGGACGTCGTGTTTGTGGAGGACGTCAAAAATGTGCCCATGGGTAAGTTTATATTTACCCATGAAAAGATGATGAGAAAAACTGTGGAACCCTGTTATTTTGTTCTTCCTTTCATCCTTTTTCCGGATAATTTGTTCCCCGATTTATCATTTTCTTTGATCTATCGTCTCAATATTATGGTGTCCCCTCACAAATATTATCCCGATTTAAAGTTTTTATGCAAAATTCTCAATACATATTTGTAAATATTATATGTAAAATGGAAACACGCAATACGGTGATTATGTTTGAGTCTTGGCTTTGTCGCTACGTAGTCACACACGTTTTTTTATTTGATTTCTTAAACAATATTTTTATTATCATTACGATTTGATTGTTCTCGCCTTTTTCATTTCGCACTTGTTTTTTAAGGGTCTCTTAGAAAACGAAATAATGACAGTTCACCGTGTCGGAATATGTAGCGGTTGTATTTTTCATAAAAATTAAACTGATAATTTTGTTGGGTTTTGAAGGTCGCGTACTGAAAGTTGACGGGGCGTACGCTGCCGTTCGCTTCCCTTCGGCCAAGGACCCCAAGGATCTGAGCGCCGCATCCACGTCCAGCACGCCGGTGTCTACACCCAGCAAGGAGGGCGCCGCGGCCTCGCCTGCGCCGCAGCCTGACGACTGCTCGCTGCTGCTGCAGGACTGCCGACTCATGCGCAAGGATGATCTACAGGTTATACAACCTTCTATTTCATGGGTTCCCAACATATGAAATGAAAACGATTGAATACTTCGCAAATTAGTACAAATTGAACAATCTTATTTATTGTTTCTGATTTTTTTAGGTTATGAAATGGAGTACCAGCAACAAGGGGCCCGACTGCTTCCAGAAAACACCGAGGAAGCTGTCGGTGCCGGCTGACGTCACTATTATGTCTATAGCGGTGAGTCACCTTTACTCTTTATTATTAACAACCGAGGAGATTAATAATTTGGTCTATTGTGAGCCGTCCATTCGGAGTACACAAATGCAAAACCTTGAGACATACAGATTATGTTGTGACGATCTATCATATGCAACAAATAATATTAACCGCCGGGTATAGCTCAATGATCAAAGTGTTTGCTTTGCAAGCCAAAGGTCGTCGGTTCGATCGGTGAGGTTCTCAGCATTATCAAAGGAGTTAGGCACCTAGTGAGAACCATATCAGAAAGACGAGCCCGATGGATCGGTCACATCATGCGCCACGATGGTCTTCTTCACCACATTGTGGAAGGGATGGTCGAGGGTAGAAACTGCAGAAGGCGCTCTAGATGGGAGTATTTGCAGCAAGCGTTCGAGGACACGAGTTGTAGCTCTTATGCTGAGCTAAAGAGGGTTGCATAGGATCGAGAAGAGTGGAGATCGAGATGCAAGATTTTTGCTGTTGCAAATAATTCCACCGGATTGATACCACGAAAAAGAATCCGAAGATGACTGTCATATTTGAGAACGAGACAAATTTGTCACTTATTTTGAAGATTTTCTTCTTGTATGCAGTAATCTGTTAACACATCACAAGCAAGAGTACTGACAGACCGCATCTACGTGTCAAACAAGTTTGAATCCGTATTTGAAATTTTTAATTGATTGTTGCAGGTGGACGCCCGAGGAGTCCACGCCGTGGTGCGCCGCGCCGGGGGCTCGCTGGGCTACGCTGTGCTGCCTCTGGGCGGAGCAAGAGCCATCATTGATGGGGCCTTCCCTACAGATTCGGCTGCTTTCCTCGGCAATCACCCGCCATCTGTTTCCATCACGTGTGCTGCAGAGGTGAGAAAAACATCCTAGTCTTAACATTGTATACCTTTAATACAAATAATATTTATCACTGTAGGATTCTATTTTATTACAATTGTTTTTTTTTTTTATATATCTGAACATATTGGTACCATATATTGTTTCCACACTGTCGTGTTAACTGCCATTTTCCATGCCTTGTCTCGAGACGTCTCTCCATCTGATAACATATGCGGACTTGAATAGAAAGTGGTGACAGATTCATGTTTTGATCCATGTACCGTGTTGCTTAACTTTGGTGATTGATTGTTAATAACATATGGACATTACAAGTCGCTGCCATATAGCTCTACCTTATTCCTTGCCTCATGCGCACATTGAAGCTGTGTGTGGTAAGGCACTTAAGATGCTGGGTTTTGTATTACGAAATGGCAGGGTTTTCTCGAGCACACACGTAATGGTAGTGTTGTTTAACTCATTGGTCCGTAGCATACTCTAGAGCTGATCTATCATTTGGGCACCCCATGAGTTGAAATATAGCCTCATGTTGGAGAGGGTACAGAAGAAATTTCTGAGATCTCTCTACATGAGGGTATATAGTTTTTTTTTTTTATGTAAGCGATGCAGGAGAGCACAACCGGTCAAGACCAGTGCACTCTATGACGCTCAGCCAGGGAGGCTGGACGCTGCATGCGGGAAACGTGTGTTGTGTTCGTGTTTGTGTGTGGGTTGGGGAGATTGCAAGTGTATATTTATCTGTTTCTTGAAGTGATCCAGATTGTAGGAAGGAGGAAACACAGACGCTGGAAGAGCATTCCATAGCTTACCGGTGGCATTAAGGAAGGAACTTTGGAAGCTGCCAGTTCTTGGTCGACATATATTAACCGTGTATGGATGTTCGGCAAGTGTAAGACGAGTTTGTCGGCTGTGAGTGGGTGCAGGAGGAATTAGTTCTTTAAGTTCCGAAGAGCAGCGACCGTGGTAATAACGGTAGAAAAGACTAAGAGAACCAACCTTACGTCTGTGTTCCATTGATTGTAGATTAGACGTAAGGGTGTCATTGTTTATCAAACGAATTGCTCTTCTTTGAACTGAGTCAATTAAGTTTGTATTTTGTATTTTGAGTCGAGATTTAACTGAGTCAATTAAGACTGTTGCGTGGCGTGTTCGGGAATCCTGAAATTTTAATGAATATCGGTTTGTGTGTCCCCGATAGATATCTGAGAATAAGGAAGCATAGATTGTTCGCTCTCCCTAAGAGTAACACTAACCTGCCAGAGACTATGCCTCTTGGGAGAGGGATCAGACTGTTTAACCAAATCGCCTCGGATGTTGATATATTTCACGTAAGAGAGGCCCAATTCAGACAAGAACTCCAAGAGTTTCTTTGGAGGGATAATTGGTTGGCTTCGTCTATCTGATAAGCATAGGGACCTTCTGTTGCTTTTCTTTATTGCTTTGTTCATAGTACTTAATCATAAGTACCTATTTTTGTATATATTGTATTTTTTATTTGTATTTTTATTGTACTTCAGAAATGAATTGAGTTAACATAATTTGTAATGTTTCTGAAAGGCAAAATAAACAAAATTGAAAATTGAAAATTGAATCCCATGTCAGCGCTGCCTCCCGTAGCTTCACTGAGTACATTCTACATATGTATATAGTTTCTGGCTGCCTGGAAAAGCCAGCTTTGTTAACTTTTAAAAGCCCAGTGGTTTCCTTACGGGACCGCAGATATTCATCGTTCAATTCCCTACGGTCCCATACAGGAGTGCTTATGGTGCATTTAGCAATCGGATTAGATTAATTTGTAATAATAGTATTAAAGTAAGTCCATGGAAGAATCTATTGTGCGATGAAACATTACAGACATTGGCCCGCTAGGGCATTAAACGATGCAAATTTGCGGTCTCGTATGGGACCACAGGGCGTTTAAAGGTTAATGATCTCCTGTGGCATGTGCAGTACATGTCCCAGACACTTACATATAGTGGCATTTATAAGTTGCATAGCTGTTTTTCTTCGTATTATTAGTACCAAATTTTATGTCTGACTTTTATTGTTATTTATGTTACCTAATATAATTATTTATTCTTCGCAGGGCACGGAGAGTGTCGTTCTGCTGAGAGACGGCAATGGGACTCTTTACCCCTTGGCGCGAGACTGCCTGGGCTGCATCAGGGAGCCTCCAGCGCTCGACCTGCCCCCACTGCGGTGCGTGACGGCCCACGCTGTGCCGCTGCCGCAGCTCGCAGCGCCCAGCTCTTCCACACCCACCAACAAGATACAGGTAAATGAGATATAAGACTGAATGGGGTTCAAATAAATATAGACCTACTACTGCAAGACTCTCCTCTTATATGTGCAGTACTCCCTCCCAGTAGGAAATATTGAAATACTCAGACAAGAGTCGATGAGTCATGATGTTATCGGGTCAACGCTCCTCATCCAGTGTCAACGCTCCTCAGCCAGTGATTAGCCATATGCAATATGGTAAGCATGACAGAACCCACAGATGAAGTTTCTGCATCACTATCACCATCTGTTGGTATTCTTCTGTATATGTTTACATAAAAAATATTTAAAAAGCAACAATCGACAATTGTAAAAATTTTATTTGAAAATAATTGAAAGATTTGTAATGGTAATGAATTGTTTGTCACGTTGCAGCAACAAGTGGCCCTCGTAGTTCTGGTGGCTGAGCAGCAATTGCTGATGCCGTACGTGCTGCGCTGCGACCTTGAGGGAGTCCGCCAAGTGCTGCACCAGCTGGACACCGACCTCAGAAAAACAGCCAATATTAGAGATGGTAAGTCGAGGAAATTCTAAGCAAATACCTGAACATTCCTCATTTTTAGATTCTCAAACCATTGTGTTTCGACCACGTTCAATTCAATAGTGAAATGACAGTAATACATTTGAACAACTTTCATCAGATTCTTGGAAATAAATCTACTTCATCCTACAAGCTACGATGCTACCCATTCCAGACACATTTTTAAATGTACACTGCTGGTTTTCAAGATAATTAAGTTTCTTATACAAATGTAAACTTATACCGGCCCTCTGCGAAGTGCAAGCATCCAACTTCATAATAGACTTGTGTATCAATTATACAATACTTGTCAATTTCTTGAATTTTCTCTCATTTGTTGATGAGAGAAACGTCATATAAGATGATGTTTGCTCTGAATTTGTACGTGTGTATCAGTTATTGAATAAGAATTACCTTAGGGTCATGGGATTTTCTTCTTTAGTGTCATAACTTTTACTGGAAGCTTGATGTATAAAACACTAATTGCTGATTTTTGTTTTTGCAGAACACCAGATTGTGTCGGTGGTGTCGGGGCGCTGCGACGGCAACCGTAACGTTCTGCACGCGTGCGTGAGCATGTGCACTCCAACGTCCAACAAGGAACTTGATGTGAACACAGGTATAACACCACTTTTCATCTTCTATGCCGGTTGCTTCAAATTACCTCTGTAAACTTACAGCCTTGTCGAAAATCTACTCTGCATCCTGAAGCTTTGCTGAATATATCCCATTTATAGTTTTTGGCATGCTTCAGACTACAAAATCTTAAGGGATTGACAAAAGGTCAATTGCAGTTAATGTACTTTTTCGGTATTCTGAGAACATAAAGTCCACACTTTGATAAAGTTATCTGGGGATATAATCGTCAGGTGACAACTAAAAATAAATAAAAAACATTGGGACAAAATTACCAGAAGAGTTGAAACTATTGACACAAATATATACGTCAAAAAGTATCGGTTCAATCGGTATCATTTTCAATAAACTTGCATGGAAGTGATTCTCCGTAGCTGGCAGGCATATTTGTTGTGTTTGACTGTGTTTGTTTTGCAGGAGAAGGAGGAGCCGGTCCACTGCTAGGCATGGGCGGGCAGCACACCGAGGAGCCCATCCCAACACTGTCATGGCCGCCGGAGACCTTCGACGCCACATCAGGCGACGAAGACAGCCTTATGGGACTCACCAACAACAGGTCAGTGTGAAAAACGCGATTATATTCTAAATACTCGCTGGTATTTGTGATGATGCGTTCATTCCTAACTGCAGTATAATAATTTAACCGATAAATCCTTGAAAAACTGACCTTGAACTCGAAAAAACAATAAAGAAACGTCACCTTTTTTTGCGTGTCGCCCACAAAAATATTTATTGCCACCATATACCACAGCTAACTTGTCCTTTTTTTTTTACCATATCCGCTCCCATTCATGGATCATATGAACACCACAAGTTCTGTAAGGTCAGGTTGTCTATGCCTTGTCCCAGATCACCTGTGATAAATGGCTATTCAAATATCAATAGTATTTTGATCTCGTTCTTGTATATCTAGTATAACAGGAACTATATAGTACTTATAATTCTTTTTTTAATTTCAGTGGATCCAAGATGGGCGGCAGTGGCTCCGTGGCCGTGTGTGACCCGACCGAGCGCCGCACCAACGCCCTGGCCGCCCTCAAGAGCATGTGCGAGAGCCCCGCCCTGCAGCCTTATCTGCCGCACCTTCTCAGTGCCAAGTAACTACATCTACTTCATTCACATTTATTAATTCATTTAAAAACAAACTATGGCTGTTTACTGCGTTTATAAATGTGAGAGTCGCTTCTGAATAATTGTAGCCACTATAAAGATGTCTTAAAGAGAAAGAAGCCGTGAAAAGACAAGAATTGTAGTATGGGTTAAAAGGACGTTGAAAAGAAAGATACATCACTCAAAATGGCATAATATAATAAGGTGCGGAGATTCTTTTTAATAGCCACAAAGTGTGCATGCCCGATAGAACTAAAGCACTTTCCCCAAATTGCTTCTAAAAGGACCCTTTTCTTTACCAAGAGGAACTCATGGTTTTAGAGAATGTGGTTTGAGGTCTGGAAGACGCCAAAGAGACAGCTAGGTTTTGAAACTAAATTTCATGTAAATTTTGTTGAGGGTAATAATATATCAGATCAACAAGATGGCGATGATCATTTAGCGGTGAGTCAAGTTGATAAATTATTGTTTGTTTTCCAGGGATGGCTTGGGTCAGACGCCGTTCATGTTGGCGGTGAGCTCACAAGCATACCGCGCCGCGCTGGCGCTGCTGGACGCCAGCAAGCGCTGCCCCTCTCTAGAGCAGCGCGCCGCCGCCGTGTTCACGCGCAACGCCCCGCCCGACCACTCGCCGCTGCTTGTGCTTTGCTGCAACGACACCTGCAGCTTCACCTGGACCGGCCAGGAGCACATCAACCAGGTAACAACATCTTATGTTGATATATTCCATGCGAGGTAGTCCCACTTCAGACAAGACATCATCAGCCTGTGTCTGTCCACTGTTGAACGTAGGCCTCCCACATGAGCCTCAACCCATGCCGATCCTACACCCACTACACCACAACCACATAGCATCCAATGTTGGTATATTCCTAGCGAGGGAGGCCGAGATCAGACATAAGCATCACCAATACATCATCATCAGCCTGTGTCCGTCCACTGTTGAGCGTAGGCCTTCTACATGAGTTTCTATCCTCTTCAATCCTCAGCCCTTTGCAACCATACTACTCCCACTATTCTTTTTATGTCGTCGGTCCATCTTACAGGGACTTGGCCAACGCTCCGTTTGCCAGTTCTTGGATGGCATTCTTTTTCAACACTTTTCTTACCCATTGACCATCATCTCTTCGACAGATATGTCCTAGCCATTGACATTTGAGTGTGTCTATTTGTTGGGTAGTCTCCACTACTTGAGTTCTTCCTGAACACTCCTGTGAACGCATGGTGATTTTTCACTTAATTTATTCCCGTCATTATTAATTTGTATCTTGGTTTATTTGAATATATTGTTTAAGCGATTTACTCGAGTTTCATTATTTTTTTATCTTTCAGGACATATTTGAATGCAGAACGTGCGGCCTTACAGGATCCCTGTGCTGCTGTACAGAATGCGCAAAGGTAGTATTCATTTAATATAAAATTGACAACCAGCCATAGTTTGCATATTTGTGAAAACATATTACTAGTAAAAAATTGAAAAAGGCTTATTTATTTAACTTTGCCAACAGATATATACAGAGTCATTTCCTAACATTAATGTCAAATAGCCCGGCGCAGTTCCGTTGAGTGCCTTGTAAGCTAAGAGGCATAATTTGTACTATTGGAGTAATATTGGAGTAATGTGACAGAATTTGGGCGCGTTGTAGACTAGTCGTGCCGCTGCGTTTTGTAACGACTGCAATCGATTTAATTGTTTGGCTGGCTGGCCTGCGTGCAGTGCGTTGCAGTAGTCCATTTTGGAGACTATAAACGCATTTACCAAACTCTTTGTAGCGTCTCTGGGTAAGCATCTTTTTACCGACCGTATCTGCCGCAGGTTAAAGAATCCAGATTTCACCGTTTTTGTGATATTACCGCTAAGGTTGAGGAACTGGTCAATTTCTACAGTCCTATAATAGTTAGTTTCCTGTAGAATTATTAATGTAGAGAAGCTTCAGCCCTCAAATCTTAAGAAATGTCTCTGCATAAGCGTGTTAGCTAGACACAATCTTCTAAACAATTTAGAAAACTCCAGCCAAGTTCATTATTGTCACTTCGAACCAGCATTACCAGAATTTTTCAAAATCAAGATTTTTACCAATCGAATTAAAAAATGGATGAAAGATCCACAGATAATGTTTGAAGAATCAATGATGATGATATTGACAATGTAATAGACCGGTGTAAACAATAGACGCTATTCCATTAAATCGTCTCGGCTGTTCATCAAATATTTAGGATTGTAAAAATGTTGTATGAAGAATGAACAGTTTTGCTGAGGTGCATGGTGGGCAATTTAGAGTACAGTGATACTGATGTATTGTGATTGCAGGTGTGCCACAAGGGTCACGACTGTAAACTGAAGAGGACTTCCCCGACTGCGTACTGCGACTGCTGGGAGAAGTGTCGCTGCAAGGCGCTGCTGGGAGGGAACTGGGCGGCTCGCTGCGAGCTGCTGGGGCGCCTCACCAGGGACACGCATCTGGCGACACACTTCAACTCTCGGTGAGTAGTCATAAGACATGCAGGAGAGCACATCCGGTCAAGACCAGTGCACTCTCTGACGTTCAGTCAGGGTAACTGGACGCTGCATGCCGGAAACATGTGTTATGTTTGTGTTTAGGTTGCGGAGATTGCAAGTGTATATTTATTTATGTCTCTTGAAGAGATCTAGCTTACCAGTGATGAATACAAAATAAATTTGGAAACTGTTCTTGGTCAACACTTATTAACTGTGTATGGATGTTCGGCAAGTTTAAGACGAGTTTGTCAGTTGTGGATGGGGCAGTAGAAATATTTTTTTAAGTTACAAAGAGCAGCGACCGTGGTAATAACAGTTGAAGAAACTAAGTGAACCAATCTTACGTCTGTGTTCCATTGATTGTACCTCTTGTCGGCTGCAAGTGCCTTTCAGATCACCCATGTGTGCTAACATAATAGATTTACATTAATATTGTCGTTGTTCAGTGGCGAGAGCATCTTGCTGTTCCTCGTGCAGACTGTCGGCAGACAGGCCGTAGAGCACCGACAGTTCCGTGCGTCTTGGCGCACCTCGAGGGGCAGTCGCTCCGGGGGCGCAGGTGCGGGAGGAGGCCAGGGGGGCGGGGCCGCGCAGAAGCCTCCTACGCAGCCCCCGGCGCCCTCGCAGCATCCGGCGCCCGACGAGAGAGAAGAGGGAGAGGCGCCCGAACACGATCTTGAGCCGCCGAGGTTTGCGCTGAAGGCGCTAGTACATTTACTCGGTATGTAACATTCTAAGAATATCTCACCAGTATTAACATGTCCGCTCCCTTAACTGGAGCATATGGCGTTTACGAACTGCCGAATATCTAAAACATTTAATTATTTATATACAGATTATGTATTCATTCTGCTATGATATTTACTTTTATCTGGTTGCGTAATGTTAATTAAAATTATTAAAATTCTCAATTTGCTCCATTTAAGGAGGCGAGCTGTTTATATGCTTTTTTGTGATTTTTTTTAAGGGAAAGGAAACATGAAAAGTGATTAGGTCATAAAAGTCATTTTATTTATATTACAGAATTACATAATCAAATACTTTAAGGGGATTTTCTTAGGTATTAACATCCTCTGGATAGGATAAATATAAACATCATTGACATCTAAAATTTAATCAATAATATTTTTCGTATATTGTTTGTAAAAGGAATTGCAGATTAATATCAAATACTTACTCTCTTACATCCGAGTTTTGGAGATATGTATTGTTATTAATAACAAATGTATTGTTTTGATGTTTCAGCCGATTGGGCGGCCGTAGAAGCAGCTCTGATGTGCGGAGCCAGTGATGCTGAGGGCGGGGCCGGCGGGGCTGATGGACCGACACACAGGCAGTCGGGCACAACACTCCTCGACAAATTCACGCACGCACTAATCGTTAAATGCACTAATGACGTAAGAAAACAAATAATAATCATTTTAAATAAATTATTTATGGTCGGGTATTGTAGTATTCATTAGTATGGGGCAGATTGACAGCGAGGATTTCATGTGATGAAAAAAAAAATGATAACTGTGATATGAGAGACATAGGGAAACTGTCTTATAAAGGGGGGCGACCACTTCAGGCGGCTAACTTTTACCCTTTTTTGTGATTTTTGGGGGAAGGAATGATGACAAAAGATTGGGTCCTGGAGGTCTTTTCATTTATGCAGGGAGCGGCAAAAAGATCTGACGTAAAACTGTAAAAAAAAAAATATGTTGAAAACCGTCAGACCTTTTTGCCGCTCCCTGGATTATGAAATACATAATCAAATAATTTAAGTAGTTTTTCTCGGATATTGTCCTAGTTATAAGCTGATATATATGGTGTTTTGAAACTAGGTTGTGAAGCTTAATACTGTTATGGGAGTAGTCACAAGTTCAATATCAGGTAATTATTAGTTATGAGTAAAGAATTTAATTAATATGGATTTGTGCCCATAATTATAAATGTGGCCAAAGTCATATTTTTGTTTTGAGATATTTAAAGGTTTGTGTTTTGATGTCGGTAGAAAACCAATGAAAGTAACAGCTACTTGCATAAAATGCTATATTCATTAGTTGAATAACTCTTTTGTTGATTTCTTGACTTCTGTCATTTTTCCTTGCCTCGTCTTGACTTGCGCCAACTTTCACTATTATGGGCAGATGTATAAATTTAGTGTGATTGTACACAGATGCTCGACACGCTGCTGCTGACTCTGATCCGGGAGCAGCAGAACGAGGCCGTGGCCGGGCGAGGCGAGCGAGCGCGAACCGTGGCCAGGCGCTTCGTCAGATCCGTGGCTCGCATCTTTGTGATCTTTAGCATCGAGATGGCTCCTGGGGCCGCCAAGAGGAGAGGGTAAGCCTAACTTGTTTACTTAAATTCTATATTCACATCATTATGAGAATGTTATATGTTCCCAAGTGGACCTTCAGGTGCAGATATGTCCTAGAACGAGGAATAGACAGCGACAACTAAGTGGCGGCTAATATGTGGTTACTATATGTTCCAAATTTGGAACAGATATGGGGGTTGAAGAGTAAAGAACAGACGTTTTAAAAAAAAAAAAAAAAAATTAATGGCGAATTAATAGAAATAAGTAAAAAATTTTTTTTTTTTATTAATTATTGGTTGAATTTCATAATATCAATATAAACAAATAAATTATTAAAATGTATTTCATAAAATTTTATTGGGTGACGACATGTTTCGACTACATCGGGTAGGCATTGCCGAGTCAATTAAACACTTCACCTTGTTTCATTGACTTTAAATGACTTTTTGTAATAGCTGAAATATGTTGTAAAAAAATATATATATATTTATGTTTGAGAATTTCCTAATCTTACTATTTTACACAAGAAAAATCATTGCTACATAATGACACTCAAAGAAGATGGTATCTTAATCTGTTCACCGCGTATGACCGCTATGTGTGTTCAAACGAACATGCCACCAGCGCGTATGACACACATAGCGGTCATGGAAGTTTCAAGCCCTATATAAGAGCTATCTAGTGAGTTATACATATTTTATTTGAACTGCCAATGTGCGCAATCGTGTTACTAATGATAATAATCAATTAATAATTTGGGATAAAGTAAATAAGCCACCGAGTGCGGGTGAAATTGAAAAGGTGTCGAGAATTTAATATTATAAGCATTGCATGGTGTTGACGCAGTTTTCTCGCTTTATCGTGACCTTGTTTAGCAAAATGGTGACTTCACGTCAGTTGTATGAAGAATTATTATTGTTAAATTAAACCGAAAATACAATAAATATATTGTATTTTATTATTGAACAAATTACTTTGGGTGCCAATTAACATATTTGATTAGTTAAAAAAATATCACAACCTATATTTATAGTTGAAAACGCGACAACAAAATCCCCGAAAAAGCTGCACATCAATGTCTGCTATATTTGTTGCCGCGGGCAAAAGGTTAAACACTAAGCTAAGTGCAGCAATTTATTTTGAAAAATTGGCAAAAAGCCAATTATCCAGAATTAAAAAAGCATTTTTATATATATTATATCTATGATTATTTAAATTTTTTTTTTTATTATTGAAGAAAAAAGATGTATGTAAAGATATTTTTTTCTTTAACTGTAAAGCTGATATTTGACTTAAAAAGTTAGAAGGCTTTCTTTTAAAGTAGTAAAATATTATAATTTAGAGCAGTTGGTTACGTATATCCCAGAAAATATGAAGAATAAAATTTTCTAACATGTTTTTATTTCTTTAGGCCTCTTCCGGTCGCTCAGTCGCTGGACCGCTGTCGCCGAGTGTTTGCCGCGCTATCTCGCCTCGCTGCCGAGGAACTTGCGGAGACAGCCGACTCTCTCGTAGCCCCCGTGCGCCTGGGCGTGGTGCGACCCACGGCCCCCTTCAACCTCGCCTCGTCCTTCCAGGATGTTGTCAACGGCACTGAAGACCTTTTCTCCGTCGAGCCTCTTGCCCAACCAGGATCTTCACAACCCAGCCGGAGATACCAGTAAGTAACAAACATTAACTATATTTTTTTATGTAAACACATACAGGAGAATACCAACTTTCGGTGATAGTAATTCTGAAGTCTCATCTGCGGAATTCTATGACGCTTACCATGGTGTATATGGCTAAACGCTGCATGTGGAGTGTTGATCCGCCAACGTTATAGACTACAGCCCGAGATTCACACATCATCCTTTATTGTTACAGGAATTTACTATGAATGGGTGGTCTTCACGAGACGACTTTCGTCTACCACCAATTTTAATTAATAGGCTATGACTGGCATTTTATGGGTGAGAGATCAAATTCACACCAACTGGGGGTATATAGCTCTATGGTCAAAGCGTTTGCTTCGCAACCTAAAGTTCGTGGGTTCGATCCCCGATGGAGATTAAAAAAAAAAAAGGATCTTTAATCGATTTCTGAGCTCTAAATACCCCCGGTTGGTGTGAATTTGATCCATCACCCGTAAAATGTCAGTCATAGCCTATTAATTAAAATTGGTGGTAGACGAAAGTCGCCTCGTGAAGACCACCCATTCATAGTAAATTCCTGTAACAATAAAGGATGATGTGTGAATCTCGGGCTGTAGTCTATAACGTTGGCGGATCAACACTCCACATGCAGCGTTTAGCCATATACACCATGGTAAGCGTCATAGAATTCTACAGATGAGATTTCAGAATTACTATCACCATCTGTCGGTATTCTCCTGTATGTGTTTACATAAAAAAAGAAATATATTAATAGACCTTAGAAATCAACTTTTTTTTAAATACCTAGGATCAAACCCACAACCTTCGGTTTTGCGATTTTACTACTAAGCTATGCCTGCCGGCAATATCCCGCTACATAGATCAATGTTGTCTTCATCGAGTTCCTCAATTTGCCATATCGGCGATCATCATTGACATTACAAAGAATGTGATCTTTGAAATGCGTTTCACGTGCAGCGCTTACCCATATGTAGAATAGTAAGTGTCATAGAATCCACAGATGAAAACTATCACCATCTGTCAGTATTCTCCTGTGTGTGTTTACATAAAAAATAAAATAATCACAGTAATTTGCACCCTGCAATGCAGATAAAATATCCCAAATTAAAATGTTGACATTTAATTGATATTGTTTGGCGCTTGTAAAAGTAAAAATTCTACAATATTTCTTATTGTTTTTTTTAGGGATTCATCACTGATGTCAGTCAGTTCGGCGCGCAACCTCGAGCTTGAAGAAGCAGGCTCGGCGGAAGGTTTAGGTGGAGAAGACGAGGGATCGGAGGGAGAGGGCGAGGGAGACGTTGCTGCACCTGCGGCCGCTCCTCCTGCTGCCTCGGCTCCCCCTGCACCCCTTCAGGACCACCATCAGCCGGCACATCAAGCTGATGATGCCATGGCTGAACACAGGTGAGAAAAACACTCCATGATACTGTTATATTAATATATATTTTTACAAATGTTAACTACATCAATAAAAAGCGCTCGGAAATGAGTGTTGCCAATGTAATTTGTTTAATTCATGATTTTAACTGTCTAACTGTTGAATGCGAGAATCACATGTATAAGCGTCACAAGAAGAGAGTCCAAACCTTTTTAGGAACTCAAAAATGTCCAGTAAAACGCCTGCGTGAGCTGAAATTCTATGCAGTTCTTCTTTTTTCCCCTATCAATAAATGATCGATGGATGTAAAGAAAGACAAGAGAGCTAATATTGTAAATGTTAAATTGCAGAGTTCATGAAGACAATGCACAAGATCATGTGGGAGACGCCGAGTCCGAATCTGAACTGGACTTGCTAGCTGAGGCAGAAACTGAGTCCGACTCCGATGATCAGGACAATGCTGAACCCACACAGCGCCCCGTGCAGACCGGGGCGGCCCAGGGTTCTGATACCGGTAAGCAACCTTCACATTCATCAATCTGTTCATTACCAACAACCTTCAAGATTTTAAATAGATACATATTTCATACTTTGTTTTTACATGAATCATAATGAGTACTGTTTAATTACTTGCTGTAAGACTGCAGTTTTGTCCTCAATGAAGACATATCATCAGTTTCAACATGTAAAGGGTGATTTTGTAATAGCTATAGGAAATTTTTCCAAAAAAAGACACATAAAATTAATAAAAATGCATGAAATCTTTTCAATTTCAATCGATGGATAGTACAGTCCATATAATTTAATGTTTGAAGATTATTTCATTCAAACCGTGGCTGCGCCTCAAATGGTCCATCCGCTTAGTCCAATTTTGGCATACATTTTCCAACATTTCGGCCGGTATCTCACGAATAAATGCTTCAATGCTGTCTTCCAATGCGTCAATCGAAGCGGGCTTGTCAGTATAGATATGAGCCTTAACATAGCCCCACAAAAAATAATCTAAAGGCGTTAAATCGCACGATCTAGGCGGCCAATTGACCTGTCCCAAACGTGAAATAAGTGTTCACTGAACTTGCCACTCAATTGGTTTATTGTTTCGCGTGCTGTGTGGCATGTGGCACCATCTTGTTGAAACCACATGTCATGCAAGTCAAGCTCTTCCATTTTGGGCAAAAAAAAGTTGGATATCATCTCACGGTAGCGCTCACCATTCACAGTTACGTTGCGATTCGCATCATCTTTGAAGAAGTACGGTCCAATGATGCCACCAGCCCATAATCCGCACCAAACAGTAACTCTTTCTGGATGCATTGGTAGCTCAGCAAGAGCACGCATTTTGATAATAAATTTCGAATGATCATCCTTTATAAGCCTAGGCTTTTAGGCATGTATCATAAGTAGAAGTCACGCCTTAAGGATTATGCTGTCATCCCTTTTGATGTTGATTTGTTTATTTTATTACGATAGCTTTCCTTACTAGGCGTCCATGTTATCCTTGTTTGTGTTTGAGCCACAATTTCTGGCTGAAATGAAAATTTATGGCCTGTTTCAGTTAGATGCTCTGCAAGTGCTGACGCCAATGGGTGGCCTAATCAGCATGACCTCCCATGCTTATTTACCTGTCTGGTGTTGTGCATGATGTTTGCAAGATGTAGCAAGATGTATACTGTGGGACAAGTTTTGTACCTCAGTTTTTAAATACCTTTCGTTTTCTAAGGATAAGGATATCAGTTTGATATCTAGACACAAAACATTTCATTGCCTCAGTTTTAGATATCACTGGATCAATATCAATCTTTAAGCTGTTTAATTTAACACATTGTTTGCGGGAGACGCTTAAAGGCGTCTTTTCCATACTGTTGGTAGAGAGCGGGAGACGCTAAAAAGCGTTTTTTGTATTTGTATACTGTTGGTAGAGCGCGGGAGACGCCTAAACGCGTTGACACTTAGAGTTACAACATATTACGAGAAACGTGTGATTCTTGGTTACTCTGTGAACTAAAAATTAGGCGCCAGCTCCTTTGAGACGTGTAATACCTATACCGGGTACCTAAAATCGGCAATTCGTGGAATTAGGGTCGGGTGGCCGACTGTGGTCATAAAATATTCACTTGAAAGCTGTAAGATAAACATTTCGTTTTTGTCTTTACATTTCTTCAGTGTTATAGCGATACTGTTCGTTCAGGACGTTCTCCATTTTCGTTTCTGTCTACATTACGCTTTAAGAATTTCATATAAAATACCTATCATTGTATGATATATTCGTAATCGATCAGTGTTGTGTTTAAAGTTATTTGTTACATATTTTTTTTATAAAAAAATACCTAATAACAATGGACTACGTTAGTGATGAGAGTGACGGAGAATTGTGTGCTGATAATTTATCAAATAATTCTTGTGATAGTGACGTTGAGAAACATACAGATGATGAATTTGAATTTAGTGATGATGAAGTTACAGCGCGTCCCCAAACTTTTTTCCGTCGAACAATTGAAAGCAGTTCGGATTCAGACTCAGATGAATATGAAGAAGAATGGTCATCGGCAGATAATACACCAGTACTGGAAGAGTTTTTAGGTCGCCCAGGTATAAATACCGATAATGCTCCGAATAGTGTAACGGAAGCAACAAATTTATTCATAGGAGAGGATTTTTTTACATTCCTTGTACAAGAATCAAACAGATATTATTATCAAAATATGCACAAATTTAAAATATACAAGAAATCTCTCAAATGGAAAGACATTACAATACAAGACATGAAGAAATTTTTGGGACTTATTATTCTTATGGGACAAATCTGTAAGGACGGTCCACAAAGTGCGTAGCGAAACCCGGTATATGTGTAAATTCTGTGCTGTACCATTACATAACGGGAACTGTTTCCAACGATATCATACTTTGAAACAATATTAGTGTTTATTGATTTGTATTTTACAAAATATATATTATGTTGACCGTGCATAAAATGACTAAATCGACAATACGACAAAAGTGCACTTTTTTCCAATGTTTTATATTTAACCTTGAATATTATAATTTTTATCCAAAAATATAAACATTTGTGACCGCATAATAATAGAAAATTTCATTTAAGGTAAAGTACTCAAATTTTTATTTAAATATGATCAATAATTCAGAAGCTGTAGCTGTTTTACGTGAAACGTAAATTGGCGCGCGAATCTGACAAAATTACCCGCTACGGGGTGGATTAATAAAAAACCCCCCCCCCCGCAAACAATGTGTTAATTAAATTTGTTTATGACATTTTCAACAATAAATTCAGCTGTATAACATATAAATAAATAAACTTTATCTTTATATGTAATTACTTTAAGTGTAATTAATTGTTAATTTAAATTATTATTATTATTTTTTATTTTTTTTTCAATTTTAATATTATTGGGATTCTTTTATCTTTTTTTAATCATCTACAGGTGTAAAAAGGTTAGGGAACGCCGCTCTATGATCTACTATTATAATTTGGTGATGAGAATGATGTGTTGGTAAATATATTAAATTTTTTTAGGAATTTCCACACTATTGATATTCCCCGAGGAAGAATCTGGTGACTCGACTCAGCCCGAAGATGAAGATTCCGAGGCCGGAGAGACAGACGAGCACGAGCGAGACGCCGACATGTCGCCAGCTGACGGCGGCGGAGGAGGCGGCGGGGGGACCGACCAGCTGGACAGGCGCAGCGGCGCTGCACCCAGCGGGGCACCCAGAGTCAACCTCGCTCCTCAAAGTATGCAGTGGGCCATAAGGTATAACAAACATCATGTGTAGATAATAATCATTTTGAATGGATGGCTTCCATGTCATAATAAGGAAGCATTGCGTTCGCTGCAGTCCCAACGCCATGGTCGCTGTGTGGGCGGATAGGTGGGACTCCCGGTTGGAGGGGTACATGCGAATTCACGTGGGCATCCAGTGGTGATCCGGTGCTCCACTCACTAAGTGTCAGTAGTTGTTTCATTATATTGTTTAATATTTATTTTTTCAATTTAAATTTTTCTGTATTTGGTTTGAATTATGTTTATGTAAAAGAATTATTATAATACAGCAAAATACCGACAGATGGTGACAGTGATGCAGAAGTCAAATCTGTGGGATCCATGGAGAGTTTTCCTTAGAGCATTTTAGCCAAAATAATTGAATAAAAATTTAATTTAAAAACATGGCTATTAAGTCATTAAGAGATATATAATGTGTCCTACCGATTGATTTATTTTTTACCAAAAAACAGTAAAAACTATTTCTTAAGTAATGTTATCAAGTTGTTTCTTTTGCTAAGGTTGTTTAATATTGTAAATTGCAGAAATCATCGCGAGGCTACTAGGATGGGAGGTGTGCGCCTGGCCGGTGGTTCTTCTATGGTCTTCATTGATCCCTCGTCTCTGCGCGCCGCACGGCCACGGCTCCTCACGACCCGCACTCTACAGCCACTACGGCCAGTTGCCTTGCCAGAGCATTTGGTAAATACATTCTCCTTAATTATACTACAATTCCTGATTCTATCCAAAAGTTTGAAAACAGGTGCTTATAAAGGTTTAATAGTTTGTTATTGTAAGTAATAATAAAGCTTGGGAACTATTTAATGTAGCATCAGGTATATTAATAACTTCCACAGCATCAACATGATTATGCGTCCTACAAAAGAGTTTTAATTTTGGTGCTGATGCTAATACGCATATTATATAATATGATTTCTGATATTGTAACATAAAAATTACAGTTTTCCAACCAGTTTCTATTTGATATCAATAAAAAACTTCTTAAAACTGTTATTATTTCGATAAAAAAAATGATATCTTTATAATTATATGATTCAAGTTAGAAGAAGATTTATAAAAATGATATCTTTATAATTATATGATTCAAGTTAGAAGAAGATTTATAAAAATGATATCTTTATAATTATATGATTCAAGTTAGAAGAAGATTTATAAAAATGATATCTTTATAATTATATGATTCAAGTTAGAAGAAGATTTATAAAAATGATATCTTTATAATTATATGATTCAAGTTAGAAGAAGATTTATAAAAATGATATCTTTATAATTATATGATTCAAGTTAGAAGAAGATTTATAAAAATGATATCTTTATAATTATATGATTCAAGTTAGAAGAAGATTTATAAAAATGATATCTTTATAATTATATGATTCAAGTTAGAAGAAGATTTATAAAATGATATCTTTATAATTATATGATTCAAGTTAGAAGAAGATTTATAAAAATGATATCTTTATAATTATATGATTCAAGTTAGAAGAAGATTTATAAAAATGATATCTTTATAATTATATGATTCAAGTTAGAAGAAGATTTATAAAAATGATATCTTTATAATTATATGATTCAAGTTAGAAGAAGATTTATAAAAATGATATCTTTATAATTATATGATTCAAGTTAGAAGAAGATTTATAAAAATGATATCTTTATAATTATATGATTCAAGTTAGAAGAAGATTTATAAAAATGATATCTTTATAATTATATGATTCAAGTTAGAAGAAGATTTATAAAAATGATATCTTTATAATTATATGATTCAAGTTAGAAGAAGATTTATAAAATGATATCTTTATAATTATATGATTCAAGTTAGAAGAAGATTTATAAAAATGATATCTTTATAATTATATGATTCAAGTTAGAAGAAGATTTATAAAAATGATATCTTTATAATTATATGATTCAAGTTAGAAGAAGATTTATAAAAATGATATCTTTATAATTATATGATTCAAGTTAGAAGAAGATTTATAAAAATGATATCTTTATAATTATATGATTCAAGTTAGAAGAAGATTTATAAAAATGATATCTTTATAATTATATGATTCAAGTTAGAAGAAGATTTATAAAAATGGAACGTTTCTGCAAAAATAATTCGCTCCAAAAGTGGTTAAATAATAATTAAATAATTGACAGTGTGATAATGGGAGTTGACACAAATTATATATATTTGTATCGGCATTCTATGCTAACCATACGCACAAACTATCCAAATGCAAGAGAAAGTGTCTTGTAACAATGATGATGGTATTTTCAGGCATTGTAGTCAGGCAAATAGCCGAGTTGCTGAGCGGTTCTGGCAGCGCTGCTGGACGCGGCGGGGGCTCCGGGGGCCCTCGGCCACTGCCACTGTCAGGGCGCGAGGCTGCCGCCCTGCAGGCACACCTGGAGGCTCGCCTACGCCCCACCTGGGACTGGCTTGTCACCGTCATGGACGCCACGGAGGCGCAACTCAGGTTATTATGATGAAGTATTCAATTAACTTAAATTTACATGATTGAATCGTCCAGTCCTTTAAGCAAAAATACGAATATTAAAATTAAGACTAGACCACAATAGCCATATTGTCTAACCTTATTGTCATATGCATTTAGCATCAACTCATTAAATGTGTGCAAAAATCATAGACAACAGGTATTCACTTAGAATGCAATAACTTTTAAATGACAAACATTTATATTTTCTATATAATACTTACCAAGCTTAGCACCAACAGTAAAGTAAACGAAAAGTTCTAGAAATTCTTACACTAATTTTAAATGTATAGTAAAAATCTATCACTCAAAAATACACATTAGTTAAAAATAAATATTTTTATGTCCACTGATATTTTTTGTTTTTGTTTTATGGGAACTTTTACACAAAATTAGTTGAAATTAAAAATATATATACTGTTTAGAAAGGATTTACACAATTCCGACTTCAAACAACTATTATTTATTATTGAAAATGAAGCATATTTTTTTGGTCTTCCTGGGTCTTGGGTATGTACTCAATAAGGCAAATGTTTGTTAAAAAACAAACAAATATAAATACCCTACCTACAGACAACCATCAACCTCATCTCTAAAACATTTCTTTCATTTCTTAAACGTGGTGTTTGGAAAGAGATATTCCTTTACGCATACTTGTGTTTGCTTGACTGTTTCTCTTTAACCACTTCATGCTCGGGTTTTTTAGCTGTAAGACATGTGGTGTATCATGAGTCATTGATAAATACAGCTGGAAGCCGACCCTTTTTTTTGTATATCTGTAAACATCGAACATAAGCGAGAGCGGCAAAAACAGAGTGAACGCTCGCATCGGTGCGAGCGCAAGCGTAACGACGTGGACAATTTTCCCGCACCGATACGAGCGCGAGCATGAAGTGGTTAAAAGATGTACAATTTTGCAACTAACACCTACATTTCAATATCCTTTTAACAAATTCAAAATTTCTTTCAAACAGACTGACATTGGTTACGTCTATTTAATATTCAGTATCAATTTTGAATGTATTCTAAAACAACATGCTGAAATATGCAGTTTTGGCAGGTTCGGAGCTTCGCTGACGCAGGGCTCTGAAGGCAGCAGCGGGAGCTCCAGCAATGGCGCCCTGTCGTTGCTGGGGCCCGGGAGGGATCCCAGAGCGCGCGCCCCGGCCCCGGCGCCCTCAGCAGGCTTTGCTTCTTCGGCCGCCTCCACTAGAATCGTCGGCTTTGCGGCCGCAGACCAGGCCAGGACGAGACCCGATCGGGAACAAGGTATCCACAGTGAGTAGTAACCATGTAAACATTTATATAAAAAAAATTATCCTCAAATTTCGTAAACCACTAAAGCCATCGAAATCATATTCACACAGTAAGATTGGATGTTGCTCCCGTCTGGTGTAAGATTCTTCTTCGTGTCAGCGACGTGAAATTATTTTTATCCAGTATCTGGCAACATTGATAGCTCACGTGTTGCCCAGGATCTTAGGTGTGAGGCAGTCTGCAGGTCTCCACAGTCACACAATAGTGACTCTCCCTGCCGAATCATTCCCCACCGCTCGAGGTTGTTCTTTGTTCTACGAACTCCGGTTCTAGATTGATAATTCTTATATTGCTTTTTATGTCAGGCGTATATTAGCTCATTTGGTATGTTGCCATAGCTGGTTTGGATATGATAAATGTTAGTGTACTTGAGTATTAACTTGTGTTAAGGTAAATAAATTAAATAATATGTTACTAATACAATGATTTTACAGATGCCTTGCTTCACAACAGCATATTGGCTGATTATTTAGCCAAGATGTGAGTTCTTAGTATTTTCCTCGGCAGAAGTACCTTCAAATTGGATTTTATGGTTATCTAGAAAGTTCCTCGACCTCAATAATATCATCTCAACTGTTTCTTCATTCACTGTGAGATTTGCTAAGCTGCTGCAGATGAAAGCTGTGTTTTTAGTGTTTCATGTTGTTAATTGCTGTTTTTTTTTTGTAGGAGTGGAAGCTCACAGTGCGCGGAGGGAGTTCTTAGCTTACTGCCTGTCGCTGATGAGGGCTCACAATGCAGAGCATCTAGATTCTCTGCCTGTCCTAGACGTATCAGCTTTAAAGCACATTGCATACGTCCTGGATGCCCTTATCTACTACATGAGGTTTGTTTTGTCAATGGATATAGCTTGTTTATTTATTAACGGAAACTAGTTGGAAGTTACAATACAACAATCCAATGGTTAACAAGCAATTAATTTATAATAATTAATAATGAACTAGTAGGTAATTAACCACGATCATTGTATTTTGTGTGTTTAGCATTTACTCAACTTATAACCTATAGTTACAGAGCCAATGAGTCCCCGTAAAATTTGACAATGCATGAATGCTAGGCTGTAGTCTAATGAGGTTAGCGGATCAACACTCATGCAGCTTAAATCAATTTTAAAAATGTTGAAGTCCTAAATGAGATTTCTCCATCATTGATAGGTGGTGATGCAGATATCTCATCTGTGGATTCTATGACTCGTACTATGTTACATAGGGCTAAGCGCTGCATGTGTTGATCCGCCAAGTAATAGACTGCAGCCCGACATTAACGCATCATCCGATTATTACTGGAATGCTCTATGAATGGGTGGTGTTCACGGGATGTTCACCACCAGTATCACCAGATTTATCACGATTTTACTAAATAGGCAATGACTGGTATTTTATGAGCGAGGGATAAAATTCACACCAACCAGGGGTGTTTATAGAGCTTAGAAATCCATTTAAAATCAGGCATAAGTACAGGAAATATTTGTGAAATATGTTCAGTGTACTGTTTTTAAAACAAAATATTGTTATTGTAAATATTTTAGTGGCCTTTAGTGTTATTTACATTGGTTTTTTTTTAATAAAACTATTTTTCATACTATATTAATTTTGATGAAAATAATTTTATAATGAAATTTAAAAATTCTGAACAACTTCAGTAATTACTTTTGTCACAATGGTATGGTGAATAGCCATTGGAGATGTATGTTGGATATCGGGATAGATGAGCGATCATGTTTTATATTATTGTTTGATCACACTTTTCGTTGGAGGGTTATCTATGTATGGGGAATGAAATAGAATTCCTATTCTTTGTTTTCAGATCCGGCACAGACACAACATCGTCATCCCTGACATCCAGCTTACAGAATGACACAACTTACGCGGGAGCGTCCACATGGAATGATCCGGTAAATTAACTTTTAAATGTTTTTTTTTTATGTAATGCCAGTAATAGACTCGAAGCAACATCAAGCACTACTATGCTAGAGGATTGGCCAAAAAGATTAAGTACTACCCATGTTGACAATTGTCATTTTTATTGGCTGATATAGGCTAACATTTATGCTCCCACTCCGCGCTCTTTTTTGGTTTGTGTAGATTTTTTTTTAATATGGATAAAATGCAATAACTTCTCAAAAGAAATCGACAAGCGTATACAACTGGGATGAGCAGCATTTGTAAAACTTAAGTACATTTTTAAAGCAAAATTCCGCAATGTCTCAAAACTGAGCCATTGAACCAATGCATTCTTCCTGTTTTAATATATGGCGCAGCGACATGGAATCTAACAGCAAGTCTTACCCATAATGTATATATAAATATAATATTAGATATATAAATGTTAGAATCCGAAACGAGGATATGAGAAAAAGAACTCAAGTATTGGAGGCTACACAACGAATAGTCATACTCAAGTGGCAATGAGCAGGACATGTCTGTCGAAGAGACGACGGTCCATGGGGATGAAAAGTGATTGGCGTCCAAGAACTGGCAAACAGAGCATTGGCCGATCCCATGCAAGAAGATGGCCTGACGACATCAGAAGACTAGCAAAGTTATATAACTAGATGCGGAGGATCGAAAAGGATTGAGTTCAACAGTGGATGGAAACAGGCTGATGATGATGAATAGTAGAAAAGCAGGAAGAGGCTGAGTGCGGAAGGCAGAGGATAGAGACGGATTGACATTTATGCTTAAGGCTTGATGACTTAAAAATAATTGATAAAACTTTATAGTTATTTTTTTTTGCGAATTTACAGCAAGACGAGAACGAGAACGAAGACGCTGATGAAGAACTGGTGCTAAGCAGCGCTGTAGGGACGCCCATGGACACGGAGTCAGCTGACAGTATGCCGGGCAGCAGCGGGACGGGAAGGAAGCATTCCTTCTTCCAGAGATCAGAGTCCACCCTCTGTCTGGGATGTCCTCCACCGGATCCCTTCACAAGTAAGTAATATTGACGTGGTACTGAGTAGTTATGGCAGATCTGCACTATATGATATATGATACATCTGCAAGAATTATTAATGAATATTGATTATTTTAACACCCTACAGAAGACATTTTACTCTTTTTATTTCTTATGAATTTATTTCTGAGCTTAAAAAGGTGTAAATCTTTCTTGTAATTGATGCATTGTTAAGCAGCATTGAAGGATATGCGTGCGTAGAATACTGGGGGTACGATGGTTTCAATTTGTGAGGAATTATGAGGTGAGAGAGCAGATAAGGCAGTCTTTCATACTACAGACGGTCAAGAGACATAAAATCCATCTCTTGCGCGCTTCTGGAAGGCCGTCGAGAACTAAACACAGAATGCACTCGGCGGAGATGCAGGAGGCAGAGTCGACATGTGATAGGGGGAGGACCACAGTGACTGACAGAGTTTTGTGGCGGCAGGTCGTGACAACCGTATGCTCCAGTTACGGCAGTGGATATAGTGCTGATATTGCAGAGTTTTTAATGAATCCTAAACAGAAAATGAATCCGATCAAAAGATGCCATGAAATTAGTCATCCATCTCGAATGACAGCCAATAGGCTAGGATGTAATTGAAATAATACGTAAAAACTATCTGAACGAGGTGTAGAAATTGTGGACAAGGTGGAGTTTCATTCAATAATTGACAGAAGTGCGGACAAATCTTTTATCAGCTTCGGGACTACCTAAACAAGCACGAAGAAATGTAAAGTAACAACATAATAGTCTGTTCCTGATGAATGCCTAGTTATGGTTTGTTTTCTTCACCAGGTCCGATGCATGAAGCTCTGCCACTGGCTGATCAACCACAACTACTCCAGCCAGGCGCCAGGAGAGAGGAACTGTTCGGCATTCCTCGCCAGCCCATCACCGTGCCTCCTCAGGGGCAAACTGCACCGGGTCTAGCGAATCCATTAGAAGGTAACATCTAACATTAACCTCTCCTCCCCGGTGATGTCTATCGACTACACATTGCTTGTAATAACTTAAATATCTCTGTAAATATAATACACACAGGGTTCAGATTTTAGGTATTCCTCCTTAACACATTGTTTGTGGGGGTTTTTTTAATTAATCCACCCCGTAAAGCGGGCAATTTTGTCAGATTCGCGTGCCAAATTACGTTTCACGTAAAACAGCTACAGCTTCTGAATTATTGATCATATTTAAATAAAAATTTAAGTACTTTACCTTAAATGAAATTTTCTATTATTATCTGGTCACAAATGTTTATATTTTTGGATAAAAAATTATAATATTCAAGGTTAAATATAAAACATTGGAAAAAACTGCACTTTTGTCGTATTGTCGATTTAGTCATTTTATGCACGGTCAACATAATATATATTTTGTAAAATACAAAACAATAAACACTAATATTTTTTCTAAGTATGTTATCCTTGGAAACAGTTTCCTGTATGTAATGGTACAGCACAGAATTTACACATATACCGGGTTTCGCTACGCACTTTGTGGACCGTCCTTATGGACTTGTCCCATAAGAATAATAAGTCCCAAAAATTCTTCATGTCTTGTATTGTAATGTCTTTCCATTTGAGAGATTTCTTGCATATTTTAAATTTGTGCATATTTTGATAATAATATCTGTTTGATTCTTGTACAAGGAATGTAAAAAAATCCTCTCCTATGAATAAATTTGTTGCTTCCGTTACACTATTCGGAGCATTATCGGTATTTATACCTGGGCGACCTAAAAACTCTTCCAGTACTGGTGTATTATCTGCCGATGACCATTCTTCTTCATATTCATCTGAGTCTGAATCCGAACTGCTTTCAATTGTTCGACGGAAAAAAGTTTGGGGACGCGCTGTAACTTCATCATCACTAAATTCAAATTCATCATCTGTATGTTTCTCAACGTCACTATCACAAGAATTATTTGATAAATTATCAGCACACAATTCTCCGTCACTCTCATCACTAACGTAGTCCATTGTTATTAGGTATTTTTTTATAAAAAAAATATGTAACAAATAACTTTAAACACAACACTGATCGATTACGAATATATCATACAATGATAGGTATTTTATATGAAATTCTTAAAGCGTAATGTAGACAGAAACGAAAATGGAGAACGTCCTGAACGAACAGTATCGCTATAACACTGAAGAAATGTAAAGACAAAAACGAAATGTTTATCTTACAGCTTTCAAGTGAATATTTTATGACCACAGTCGGCCACCCGACCCTAATTCCACGAATTGCCGATTTTAGGTACCCGGTATAGGTATTACACGTCTCAAAGGAGCTGGCGCCTAATTTTTAGTTCAGAGAGTAACCAAGAATCACATGTTTCTCGTAATATGTTGTAACTCTAAGTGTCAACGCGTTTAGGCGTCTCCCGCGCTCTACCAACAGTATACAAATACAAAAAACGCTTTTTAGCGTCTCCCGCTCTCTACCAACAGTATGGAAAAGACGCCTTTAAGCATCTCCCGCAAACGATGTGTTAATACATTTATGTATTGAAAAAAAATAAAATATTTATAATAATAGGCACTCATCGGGAGCAGGAAATATTTTTCTAAAATCCGGAACAAATTCACCATTACACTCAAGACGCGTCAACTGTCATGTATTCATTCGACCTGTCGGGAGTCATACAAAAGCGTGTGCAAAAATAAAATTAAAAAATACCCAGATACGTCGGCATCTATACTCCTCACTCTCGCTGACGTACTAATATGAGTTAGCGAGACGGGAAACCTCAGTTGGTCGGCTAGTTCGAAATGATTTCGATGCGCGTCGGCTCATCGATATGTCGACAGGCTAAGTAGTGTTAGTAGCTCTCGGAAGTTCACGCGCCAAGGTGCTTCTGGCCGTTTGAGGTCTTCGTCTGATGTTTTTCATGTTTTTAGCTATTAAATGTCAATTATTACTGCTTCTATTATAAAATTAAGCGATATCTTTGAATATTTTAATTTTTTCGAATTTCTACTCATTTTATTCACTTGAAATCAGAATGTGTAACGAGTACACACCATCGGAACGCGCGGAAGTTTTTAACATAGTAAGGCGAGGGTTAAGCAATAACAAATGGTCAACAATTGATACAAATCTACAGCAAATACCATCTTACTTGATGTTTCTTTCATCAATCGATCGGAGAAAAATTAAGCTTACAGTATACGTATATCCTGTTCATTACACTCGAGTCTGACCACTGATATATTTTATCGCCTCATCGAGTTGAGTTATTAACACATTCGCATCGGGAAAGGTATTAATACCCGTTACCTCGACTGACGGTTAATTACGGGAAGGGTATTTTTACCTTTTACGCACTCTGATCTTTAAAGTCGGGTAGGGTATTTATACTTGTTTTTTTCTACAAGCATTTGACTTTTTCTTACTTTAAGGTTCTTATGGTTCAACATTATCAATTTTACAAAAGTAAACGCATATTTAAGACACAGGGTCACTACAAATTCGTTTCAATTTTTAGAATAAATAATGTTTGTTTATTTTGTAAAATAAACATATATTTTAAATTTTATTGTATAATCGCTAGTGTTTTATGTATATTTTTTGTCATAATACCCTTTATAGGGGCTATTATTACCATGAATATCATACTCTAAATCTTAAAAAATATTTATAACTAAAAAACGTACCCTTAAAAGTTTTAATGTGTATTTTCAAGTTGTGGACATAATTTAAAATTTTTGTTAGATGTTCTACAACTTTTCGATAATTTTGCTGGTGGTGCTATAATTGGTGAGTATCATATTGAAAAAAATATGTAGTTATGTGGGATATTTTAAAAGTTATGGCAGTTTATGTAGAAACGTATTTTTTTCACGCGACATCGATTTATCGCCCGTACTAGAGTATCAGCTGAGCGCGAATGTCACCCGATGCGAATGTGTTAATACATATTATATGGTTATCATAATTATGTATTTTCATAGATGGCACTTGTTTAAATTATATGCAGATTTCTTTGTAAGGTTACATCAATTTGTTATTAGTTTATTCATTGTTATGCATGTCTACCAATTTTCATTAGTTTATTAAGCAATAAAGAATATTTTAATAAATATTATTTATCTTCATTTTCATTTATTTTTGTACTTTTTTCTGGAGCACATTCCCGTTCCCGATTTATTACTCTTAAAATAAATCACATTTTAATAACAATACAGTTTTCACATACATTCAAATATTTCTTAATGATCAAAATTTGTTTCATTATGCGAATCACTCACTAACCAAATGATTTATTCTGTTTTTGATACAATTCGACTATTTGTAAAAATTAAAAATAACCAAAAAATATGTGTTGTTGTTTTACAGTGGTCCCTACACGACTGGGGTTGTCAGTACGGACGGCAGATCAGCGACAGGACGGGGCTTCGGGATCCGGACTGACGGCGGAGACACAGACAAGCGATGAAGATCTGCACCACCAACTGGGCTTGCATCACCATGTAAGTAGTAAAACCTTATTGCAGACAGTTTTATATTAATCATGATTGCTGCCAAAGAAAGGGATTCTGGTGCAAAAGAATACTCCATTTGAGTGGAATTGATGCTGTTTTATTTAATAACTGATGTACTTCAATTTTATTTAATTTATTTTTTTCCCTTACAAATTTGTAATGTTTCTACATTACAAATTTGAACAACTCAATTCATTTCTGAAGTACAATAAGAATTAATCCTAAAATAAAAAAAATAAAATATATATATACAGTGAAACCTCTATCTATCGTTCCTCGAATAATCGTTTTCCCGGATGTGTCCTTTATTTCTTCTAGTCCAAATTCATTTCATACAAAAATAGATCGCATCGATCGTTTCTCTATCCACCATTTACCGCATTCATCGTTTGAATTAAACGATAAAAAAAAAAAAAACTTCGCCAGTAAAATATTACGCTAACAAAAAGGCATGGATGACCACAAACATTTTTAATTTATTTCTAAGGGACCTTGATGCGGAAATGCGCGTAAAAAAATAAACATTTTACTGTTCATAGATAACTGTGCAGCTCACCCGACTGAGACGACATTTTTGAAGAATATTGAAGTTATTTTTTATCCTGCAAACTGTACGAGCGTTTTGCAACCATTAGATATGGGAATTATCAAATGTTTCAAATGATTTTATCGGAAACAACTTGTCGGAAGGCTGTGTTTGATGGATTCGGGCACTTCAGTAAATAAAACAACCTTAAAGATTGACATTCTACAAGCGTTGCATTTCACATTGACTGCTTGGCGTCAGGTGAAACAGACAACAGTTGTAAACTGTTTCAACAAATGCGGTTAAAATAGAGTGTCAGAATCTTTAGATGAACACGTTGAGGTTTCTGAAGATGATTGGCTTAGATTAGATACTCAGACAAATTTTAACAATTTTGTTACTTTCGATGACAATATTCCAACGTTTGGGATAGAAACTATCGAAAGCTTGTGTGACGCAAGGTTGACGGAGACAGCAGAAGAGGTCGATATTGATGAAGAGGAGCCGCTGCCTGTACCTTCATTTTCAGAAACATGCAAACTCTTTGAAAGATTAAAAACTTTCTACTACGCACACTCAATAACTGATGCCGAAAAAAATATCATTTGCAAAGCCGAAAATATACTGTTGGAAATAAAACAGTAAAAAAACAAATGTCAATGAAAGATTATTTACAAAGTAATAGACTTTAATATTTTTTTGGTTCTGTTTAGCTTTGTATTTTTTTAAATAAATACACACATTTCTTTACATCTAAAACATGTTTTCTTCTTATAATTTTAATCTACCAATGGTTATGCAGATTGGGAGGACGGTATCTTTACTCGATCGTATCTCCTTGCGTTTTATCCTCTTAATCCCGCATTCATTGTTTTCCCGCATTTATTTCAATAGGTCCCTTTAAAAACGATAGATAGAGGTTTCACTGTATATACAAATATAGGTACTCATGATTAAGTACTAAGAACAAAGCAATAAAGACAAGCATCAGAAGGTCCCAATGCTCATCAAACAGACGATGCCAACAAATTATTTCTCCAAAGAAACTCGTGGAGTTCATGTCTGAATTGGGCCTCCCTTATGTGAAATATATCAACATTCGAGGCGATTTGGTTAAACAGTCTGATCCATCTCCCAAGAGGCATTATGATGGTTCTTTTATACTGACACTAATATATTCTTATTTAATTTGTTATACCTGCAGGCTTCCAATTGCCGTGACGAGCTTTTCCGTCCCATCGAGCGAGCGCCGCTCACTGACAACGACCTGGGCACCGGCCGCACCAACAACACCACAACCCTCGGGGAGGAACCACAAGTAATATATTGCATTATTACACACAGCTGCTACAATAACCTGGGGCAAACATATATCAATAGATCAGTACAGGCACTTTGATGCTCAGTGCTTATCAATGATAGTAAAGTCGTCCTGTGAAAACCATCTATTCAGTCCTTTTAAAAACTGACGGTCCGTGAATGCCAAGTTATATTCTAATGACTTTAGTGAGTCAATACAGGTTGTCCTCGACTCACGACCGAGATACGTTCCTGGACTTTGGTCGTAATTCGAATTGGTCGTAAGTCGAATTTCATACAAAATATGTACATATGTACATAATTACATATTAAAATAAAACATGTGTATTTATTTATATATTTTTTATTTTTATATTTATACTTATTTATTAATACAAAATAAAATATTTACTTCATTAATATCTAAAATATTTACATCAATAATATTTAAAATAATTACTTCACTAATATTTAAAGTGTTTCGTCAGCTGGACTTATATAAGTACAATCCATTGGCTCATCAACAGTAGTGGAAGAAGAAGCAGTAGTAGTCTTTTTAAAAAACATATCCAATTTGAATTGAGTTGTTTGTTGTTTTTTTTCCCCGTATATTTGTTTGTAGCAAACAAGATCTTCCTGAATACGGCGGTTTATACTCAAAAATCTTTCGTTATCCGAATCCATTTTTGCAAATTTTTGCATTGCTTGGTTAATTTGAAGGAACGTTGCTTCCATTTCTTTCAATTCAAATTTTTTTGGAGATTCCATGATAATTTTATTTTTTTTGGTCTCTTCTTCAACCCTTAATAAATCATTAATGGTTTCAATTTATATCCAGAAATATTGCCACCCAATAAAAGTGTAAAACGATCCTTAAATGCCTTGAAGCCTGGCATACTTTTTTCTTCCTTATTGATGTAGGTACTTTGAGGCATTTTCTTCCAATAGAGCGCGGTTTCGTCAACATTACAAATTTGTTCCTTGATGTATCCTTTTTTCCTAATCATTGCGTCAAATGTATGGATAAAATCTTCAGCAGCCTTGTAATCGGCTGCTGTAACTAGCTGCCTCTCCACTTATTTTCACATTTTGATAATTCGCCCGTTTTTGAATCTCGCAAACCAACTATTACTAGCAGTAAATGTTTGCTCGTAGTTAGTTTGCTCCTTTAATTTTAGGTTTTCAAAAAGACTCAGTGCCTTTGTCTTTATGGTCACAAGGCTAAGGGGGATTTGTTTTTTTATCAAATCTTCCATCCAAATCACTAATAGTTTTTCCATTTCGTAAATGGGACCAAGTTTTTTGTTGTTGTTATTATTGCAGATTTTATGGATATTGCTCTTTTAACAGCTTCACTGATACTTAGTTTATTCTTCAAAATTGTAGAGATCATTGAATTAATAAGTGTAGATCCCGAGCTATGTCCTTCACTCTTTTACCACTCTCATATTGTTTAATTATTTTAAGTTTTATTTCTAAATCTGTAGCACTTTTTTTTGTCACTTCTACTCCGTTTGTCAGTCATTATGGGCACGATTTATTAATATTGACTTCAGATATTAAATAGGTATATGTAATATTTATATCTTATTATTATAATTGTATATATGTCGGTGTTCAAAAACACTGTGTCAACTGAATTAAGTATATGTATCTATATTTTTTATATTAATTGATAATTTTAAAACAACGAAGGGAAGAAGTGAGAAATAAACAACATTCTTTGCGCACGTTCCGTGATCTACTGACCGTAAGGAAGTTTTTATGGCATCATTATTGCATAATTTTTGTTTACGCATGACTCAGGTTGACACGCGCTCCGCAATACAATATTTTTGGTCGTAATTAAAAAAAAAAAAAATACAAATTTTTGGTCGTAAGTGCGAATCGTCGTAAGTAGAACCGTCGTAAGTCGAGAACCACCTGTAATTAACATACTCAAGTGATCTTCAAAATGACATCACCATCTGGTAGCATTCTCCCTTTATGTGTTTATGTATGAAAAGTGAAACGTTAAATTATAATATCCAATTTTAAAATATGTACTATTTTTTTAACTATCTATGAACAAATTCAATTCACTTTATCCGCAATATGCAATATTCTTTCTGTGGATATATTCTTTTGAAACTTTTTAAATCGAGGTATAGAATATCCACATAAAATAAAATAAAAGTTTACATTTTAATTATTAAAAATCACAATGCAAATGCTGTTGACGCATCTTTTTGTGTTACACTTATTGCTAAATGTATTTGTGATGTAAACACTTGGCTTCATGCATCAAGCTCAACAGCGCGGCTCTTTGCGCCTTCCTTCCGTGTCCCTTGCGACTGACAGCCACGCAGAAGTGTTGCCAGTCAAATATTTCTGAGATATAGCCGTTTTTACAAAAATATGCACATTATATTTGTGATAATCTGTAATTCCAGGACCTGTCATGCAGCAAAGACGGCACCTGCGCTTCGAGCCTCGGCTCAGCCAAGATGGACGTCGACACAGACGGAGAATACATCTCAGACTCAGACTCCAACGACACGCGACAGAACATGCCTAGGAAAAAACACCACAGGTAAGTCAAAAAATTCATAAAGTTAACTGCTTGGAATCGTGTTAATATTCCTAAGCAGTCTGTGCCCGTCCTCCGTTGAACGTTGGCCAGTCGTATAAGTCTCAACCCTCTGCCCTCCGCATCGAGGTTGCTCCCGCTATTCTTCTGATGTTGTCAGTCCATCTTGATCGGCATCCAACATGTTTGCCAGTTATTTGATGCCACTCCACGACATTTTTCTTTCCCATCATTCTTAGTCTCTTCGACAGATATGCTACATTCCCACTTGAGTGTGCCGATTCGTTGGGTAGCCTCCACTACTTGAGATCTTTGGATATCCTCGTTTCTGATTAGATCTTTTAACACTCTTCTCACAGATCTCTCCTTGGCACGTCGGGTGACCTTTATTCTATGGGTAATATTATTTGGTTTGATTTGTGTTAAAATTGTTAGCATTAATCATTATCTTTTTTTATAGAGTGTTTCACTTAAACCTAGCTCAAAAAACATCTCCGAACTACAGCTTACAACAAATTGAAAGATTAAATGTTTTGCCTACGTTTCTGTATACTAGTTTATTGCTCGTAAAACCTATCCGCGACTAAGCGAAAATCATTCTGCTACCATTCGGACAACTTAATTGATGGAGTGATTTGTTTCAGATTGCCGCAGATTGTGAGCGTGGAGGGGCGCAGCAGCCACAACTACCAGCTGCCGCTGCTGCCAGCCACGGCCACCAACGGGCTGCTCACCGCCGATCACGCCCCTCACAGTCCTTCAGGTGACCACCCAACCTAACCTCACTTTCTGCATCACCAAATATCTTTGCTGCCATTCTGTTCTTATAATGTTCTCCCTTTTCAAAATCAAACCACTATTTTATAACCACACATAACCTTACGCCTACATCAGTAGAACTTCAATTATCTGGACTTAATATACCATTTATGCAGAATACCTTCTTTTACGATTAATTTAGATAATCGAGAACCTCCTTGTTATATATATTTTTAGAATTCACTTTGAGTTCCATTTCAATATTGAATAGATGGATATTTCATACCTTGTTCTAACTGTGTGATTCATGTTAAAGCAAGGTATGATAGTGTCTCTCGTTTGGAAATTAAATACTAATAATCTTCAATGCTGATACTGCCCTGAGCTCATTGCCATACCCTGTTACAATTCTTTGAATGTATGATGTTATACTTAAATCATTAATCATTGTTTTTACTATGAAACACCTTTCAGTGATAGAAAGAATAATTTAATTTGAATACTCCAGAGTAAAGTATTTATTGGCTGATAAAGTAATCGCAGATTATGTGGCTCTTGTTCACAAGGAAAGTTGATTAGACATAGTGAAAATATGCAAGGATCAAAAAGTATATTACATGAAATAACTATTAAAAAAAAAAAGGAATTAATTGGGGAGTTGTATAATGTTATTAAAACCCTGATGTTGTTCTTGACTTCTAATGCTTAGCTCTGCAAACTTGTGTGACTTTCTCTGCTCTAATAATAACTAATGACTCTAAAGGCCACACAATCAGTTGTATTACACAATATCTTGCATCCGCAAAACATGATATTGTACAATGACATTGATTATGTATTTGTCGCCTAATGTTTAAATTTACTAATATAATATATAGATGTGAAAATTGTTATAAGAATCTGTATTGGTAAAATAATATAACTAGTAAGGCAACGTAAAGTGTGAGACTAGGCGAGCAAATGTGTAAGTAAGTATACAAGTAACGATTAAGAAAAATAATAATACAGTGTTATAATTAAATATTAGTTTTACACCCTTATGCAGTCATTCCTTGGCTTTAGGTAACCAACTTAAGACTCGTATACAGAGACATTTCTTTTAAGGTAACCAACCTGTAATAGCTACTTTCCTTTAGAACGATTAATGTGAAGAAGCCTAAGCTCTCGACTCACTTCAAATCTTAAGAAACGTCTCTGCAAGCGGGTGTTATGTTGTGACATCCCCTGCTAATCAAGGGCGACTCCATGTCGCCGGGATCGTCATCGAAACACTCGGTGAATGGATGATTAGATGAAGCACATTGGAGTTTATTTTAACACAAGACTGACAAACCTCGGTATTCTGCCCAGGCTCAAACAGTGAATCATCTCTACCTAACGGTGTCTGGGCAGATAGTGTTGCAAAACGCGCAATAACAGTAGCAGCGCCCGAAGTCCACGTGTCGGCCATTTGACAAACTGTTTGCTGTCACATGACAGGTAGCGGCTTGTCAAAACAAACATAATGATGTCAGCATGCGCCATGTCTTATGACTCCTTAAAATCTAAACATAGACTAAAATTTTTTTATATATGCGTGTCAGGCGAGCTGATATCAATCAGTTACCTTAAGTCAAAAAATGTCTTTGCATATGGGTGTTAATCTTCTTATTCTTTGGCAATGTTTCAATGAAAAAATGGTAAAGAACTTGGTAGTTATAAGGTTAAAGTTTAGCTAACATTCCACGTATTACGGCACAGAAACTGATCTGAATTATCTGATAGTTCTACTGATGAACTTCTCGCAACCAAGCATTGCTAGCCTTTGAATGAATATTTATTTGTTAAGCTCAGTGTAATAGTCAGGAGCCGACCTCAGCTAGACTTGACCCTGTGGTGGCTTGGTGTTCTAGACTCGGGCGGGCAGCGGCCGCAGATAATCGTGACGCCGCGCAAGATGGCCGCCGCCGTGGAGGCAACCATAGCCTCCAGCGGCGCCCCGCAGCACCACCTGCCAAGCTCCTTCAACTTTGCCGACCTAGTCTTGCCTAGTAAGACTCTCGCACACACGTGATATAACATATATATTGATTTTCGCACAAAATCAATTTTTTTAGGTTTAATACAAAGATATAGGAATTTACTACTCATTATAAGAACTGCATATGCTATTGTTTTAAGTTTGTTTTAAATTTTGGTGTGGCTAACTTCTGTATAACAATATCAACATTACTCAATTAACATGACGCTTGAGCGTTTGCTTTGCAAGTCAAAGGTCGGTTCGATTCCCGACGGAGATTAAAAAAAAAGGATTTTTACTCGATTTCTGAGCTCTAAAGTACCCCGGTTGGTGTGAATTTGATCCCTCACCCGTAAAATGTCAGTCATAGCCTATTAATTAAAATTGGTGGTAGACAAAAGTCGTCCTGTGAAGACCATCCATTCATAGTAAAATTCCTGTTATAATAAGGATGATGCGTGAATCTCGGGCCGTAGTCTATGAAGTTAGTAGATAGTAGAATTCCACAGATGAACTTCAGAATTACTATCACTATCTGTCGGTATTCTCCTATATAAAAAATAAAAAAAATTTAACATTTCACAACTAATATTTGGCTAGCCCAGTGTGCATAAAACTGGTTATTTTGTCAGAGAGTTTAAAATCTTAATAAATTGATACACACATACAAATTTATGTCAAATATCCTCGTTTATGTCATTTCTTAAAAATTTGTAATGTTTCTGCGAGGAAAAAAATAAAATTGAAATTGAAATTGAAATTGAAATTCTCTCAGAGAGAAAGAAAAGAGATGCACTTGATTAACTACTGATAAACATACAAATTCTTGGGTCAACTGCAGTGTTTTTACGAACATCTGTGAAACTGTTTACAAAATACAGCTCTAACTACTCGCAAAATACTATCATAACACTTTTTTTATATTTATTAATATTCCTTCTTTTGCTTACTAAAAAAGTTCTCTTTCATAATTTTTTAACAATAGATATCAATCCAATAATTATTGAAAATTAAATGTGAAAAAATCATAATAAAAGATGCCCATTTCAATATTCCTGTAATATATATGATAAATAAAATTATAAATAAAATCCATTGGCCACAGCATTCGTGTCCATTTTTATGTTATGGTAATTTTAACCGAATTCTTAGCCAGACGACTCCATTGACTCATTCATTTTCTTCCTTAAGTCTCAGCTTATATTACAGACTATTTACTTTATTTGATTTGTAATTTATATTTTTTAATTATTTTTTCCAGGCACCAGCAACTCGATATCTTCCGTAGAAAACCAGCGCAGCTCCTCTGCATCGAGGAGTCCGTCCAAGAGTGTCATCGTAAGAGCGGTGAGTCAACCTACAAAAATGATCACTTGAAAATGTGCTTATCACTTCAACCAAAACATCAGCTCACAAAATTTTATATATTTAACCTCAGGAATAATGTGGCTTTTTTATTCAGGGTGATCTGCTGGCGCCCGCGGAGCATGCCGAGGCTCAAGAGATCTCAGCGCCCGTGACGGTGGAGACTTCAGCTGGTCCCAGTGGCCCTGATCGGCCTTCAGTGGCCCTCAGGGACCAGCACCCTTCACACAGGTAACTAAAATTGCTTTCTCTGACTTACTCCGTTGGGGGCTAAGAACTAAAAGGAGGTGGAGATGGAAGATAGATCCTCTCACTGAAAATACAAGTAAAAATGGTAAAAGCGTAGAATATATTTTTAGTGGCTGCAAAGTTTGATGCCCGATAGAGCTGAGAAACTTTCCTAGAATTCCATTGAAAAGGACCCCTCTTTCTTACAAGAAGAACTGACAGCCTCAGAAAATATTTTTTTCCCACGTATTTTGTGGTTAGCAACATGTTACCAAAGAAGGCAATTTGAGACTCGCTGAAGTATACTAACTTCGCAGCCTTAGACTGAGGTCTATTTGACATCTAACTGATGCACCTAGAATCACGGAAAGGCCTTCAGCCACTCTCTAACAAGTAGCTTATTGCGTGCTTCCAGTAACGGGTCCCCATCTGGGTCTCCAAAAACAGTACTGAATGAGGAGGGTTTTCACTAAGCGAGTCCCAGAGAATGTGTTCTGAGGTCTGGATAAGGGTGCTACAAAGACAACTAGGGTTCGAAAGTAAATTAAATGAGTTTAATCTCTTGTTGAAAGTGTCGTTCCCTGTCCTGAGCTGCGTAGCCCAGAAGTCAGGGTTTATCCACTTAGCAATGAGTCTGAAATTAATGTCTGAGAAAAACAGAAAGGTAATTTTACCTTTAATGAAAGATGATCAACGTTCTTGCAATGCGGCTGTAATGACATCAGCCCCAGGCTTTTATAGGCTTGGAAGTGACATTCAACAGAAGTACGATGTCTTAGATTCTAGACGCACGACAGTGACGAAGGTGAATTTTAGGAAGGCATTGTAAGTACTCGCATTGTATATGTTTGATTGTATTATTTTCAGAGCTCAGCCGTCACTCGGTCAGTGGGTGTCCCACGACCTAATGTTGGGTCGCTGGCGCTTGTCCTTGGATCTGTTTGGCCGTGTCTTCACCGAGGACGTCGGGCTGGAGCCGGGATCAGTCGTGTCCGAGCTCGGGGGATTCCCCGTGAAAGAAGCCAAGTTTAGGCGGGACATGGAGAAGCTCAGGAATGCCCAGCAGAGAGACTTCACACTCCACAAGGTAAACACATATCCGGACCGTGTCATTTTATTCATAGTGTTGTCACTTTCATCAGCTTTCCACAAACATCAAAATACGAAAATCTTTAAATATCTCAAAATAAAAGAGTGGCAAAAAAATCTGACAGTTTTAAATCAAAATAACGACGAAAACCATCAGCTTTTTTTGCCGCCCCTGTATGATTTATGCAACTTTCTTAACCACTTCATGCTCAGGCTCGTACCGGTGCGGGAAAATTGTCCACGTCGTTACGCTTGCGTTCGCACTGGTACGAGCGTTCACTTTCCTTTTTTGCCGGTCTCGCATATGTTCGATGTTTACGCATATACAAAAAAAGGGTCGGTTTCCAGCTGTATTTATAAATACCACATGATGCACCACATGTCTTACAGCTAAAAAAAACCTGAGCATGAAGTGGTTAATCATGCTTACATATAATATATCTAACACTTGTATAGCTTTCACTGTATCCGTTGTCTGATTTACTTTCTTCTGTGTTTATGCCATTTTATAATTTGGAGCAAACGGTCACCACAATCCACTACACCACTGCATGATGCATATCCTGGGATTCCTGAAGTAGTCGATGGCTCTCCGCAGTGACAATAGTTTGCAGGTTGAAAAAAAGGCGGTTTTACATTGATGTTGTCTTGCTGATATGACCATGAAAACATTAAAAATGTTCAATTTATTTTGAAGTGTATAAAGTATTTAGCAATTTAAAAAAAAAAATCAAGTCAAAACCAAGATTGTCAGTGTAGTTGTCTCCCTACAACTTCATATATTAGATACAAAATTTCTCTCATTATTTTGAAGCCGGAAAACACAATTAATGCTTAGATAGGAAATATACTGGCTCACTTATTTCAGAATTTGCCCATGTGTCTTATGGCGCCTTGTGGATCCTTCCTAAATATCTAGTTAATTGGAATAATGAATGTAATCTATGAGGACTTAAAAACAGAAAGTCATTCATCGAAAAATCCCTAGATTGTTACTTTATTGATTATTTGCATCATATTGAAGAAGACTTTTTAGAATTACCTACACGCATCATTGCCATGTTGATGTTGTGAAATGATGAAGGCCAGATTATTTGTTTGTATGCAGGACAACACCGAAAAATATTAAATACTTGCGTAAAGTTTGCGGAGATTGTAAGCGCTCATCTTTGAAAATATCCAAGTCGCATGCGAGTTGTTTGAAATGAATTCACAACTGACAAACCAGTCTTACACATGTTAACATCGGTTGATGTATGTCGACCGAGAACTGACAATTTCCAATGTTCCTTTCTAAATGCAACCGGTAAGCTCTGGAATGTTCTTCCAGAGTCTGTTTGTGGCTTCTCCTTCATACAATCTGGATATCTTTAATAAACATATTTGTATACACTTGTAATATCCTGGAATGGAGATCGAGATGCAAGATTCTGTTGCTGCAAACCAATCCACCAGATTGATACTATGAAGAAAGTAATCTCCTTAATCCACATACAAACACAAAACGTTTTCCGCATGCAGCGTCCAGCCACCCTTGCTGAACATCATAAGAGATGTTCTCCTGCATGCGATTGAATAAAAAAATGCTTATATTTACTGTTATGTTTTATTTAAGGTGGAAGGGAAGCGCAGCAAGCTGCTAACTTTGACCTTCTCGGAACTGAATGCGGCTTACAGCAGCTACAACAGACGAGCACACGGAGCTCAGCCGCCACTCGCCGTCAACCGGGTCAAGGTCACCTTTAAGGATGAACCGGGAGAGGGATCCGGAGTCGCGAGGTCATTCTACACTAGCGTTGCAGAGGTAAGCAAAGTTTGAGAATGCCATTGTAATGATATCATTATAAACGCCTAGAGAGGCGGGACATCAATATGGCCCAAATGAGTAAAGCAGACCAAAACATTTTGAAACCATTAAAGATATTGATTGTATTACAAGGGCGGTCCGATAATTACTTAGTCTATAAAAGAAAAACTAAAATTTTGGAAAAGTGTCAATTTATTTCTCAACGTAGTGTCCTTTTAGCTCGATACACTTGACCCAGCGATGCTCCAACTTCTTTAATCTGTCTAAAAAATATGTTTTCTACAAAGTAGACCTCCGTGGTGGCGATGACCTCCTCATTCAACTCAAATTTCTAAAATCCGTAAATACGCCCGCTTCCACACGCGGTCAAAACAAAACTTCGAGTCTGATTCGGCTAAAATTTCGACAGTAGCCGTCTACGAGAATGTACTACACGATAGTAAATTTCTCTTGCGATAATGGCACCATCGGGCGGTGAGGCTAAGTACTTATCGGACCGTCCTCGTATATTATTACAGTACCAATTGTCAATTTAAGTTTTAATTCGGATTTTCTAATTATAATTCTTACTATTTCAATAAACCAATAAATATGAATGAAACATATTCAGCAATTGATAAGAAATGTTTAGACGTGTTTATGTCCAGCCGCCCTGACTGAGCCTCGCTGAGTCTGTGGAGAACCTAACTTGCTCTTCTGTGTGTTTTTATAAATAAAATGGTTTACAAACACTCGGGATAGCATCACCAGTAGAGGGTTTGGAAGAATGATGTGTAATGGTTTTGTGCGTGTATAGAGATTGATAAGAGTTGCAAATATCAATTAATTTGACTGACTTCTTGACAAGATGCAGATTATATTTTTAAAAAATGATTATTAAATTTCAAAAGTGTATGAAAAATTATTTATGAATCCGTGTTTTAATTTTAGGCAATCCTCGCGAATGAGAAGATGCCCCTTATTGAGTCTGCCAGTGCAAATGGTGGCCTCGGCGCCGGCCGCTATCGGCAGCGGCGCCCCCGGCAGCGCGCGCCCCAGGGGCAAGGAGACGGCTCGCCGCGTGCCCCCGCGACCACTCTCTAGGGCACCTACGCGCTCTGACAGGTTCGGTTATACATCATCATTCTCTGCAGTACATCTAGAACTGCTCTACCACCATAAAAAAAGGAACTGAATGTTCATAATGCTTGCCTGAAGTCCCAAGTCATCTTTTAGCACTAGATGCTCCCGCACCGAGTACATACTATATAGTTTCTGATGGCCCTTCAGAATGAGAATCTGGGAGGTTGAAGAAGACTAGAGAAAATGTGTGCTTCGGTATGCATTTTTTTTAGCTAGTACGTGGCGTGTTCAGAAATTCTGGTATTTTGTTGGTAATCGGTTTATTTGTTCCTGACAATTATTATCTGAATATAAAGAACCACATATTGTTTCGTTCTCCCTAGGAGTAATACTAAACTTAATTGACTCATATGAGTTTTTTAAATTTTTTTATTAGAATATTATTTTATTATTTCAATATTCTAATCTACTTTTATAGATCATTGACTATATTACAATATTATTATTACTTAAATATACATATACTATACATAAAATTCTTTTTTCATGTATGTGGAAAAAAGAATTTTATGTATATTAATTGACTCAGTTCAAAGAAGAGCAATTTGTTTGATAAACAATGACACCCTTACGTCTAATCTACAATCAATGGAACACAGGCGTAAGATTGGTTCTCTTAGTCTTTTCTACCGTTATTACCACGGTCGCTGCTCTTCGGAACTTAAAGAACTAATTCCTCCTGCACCCACTCACAGCCGACAAACTCGTCTTACACTTGCCGAACATCCATACACGGTTAATATATGTCGACCAAGAACTGGCAGCTTCCAAAATTCCTTCCTTAATGCCACCGGTAAGCTATGGAATGCTCTTCCATCGTCTGTGTTTCCTCGTTCCTACAATCTGGATCTCTTCAAGAAACAGATAAATATACACTTGCAATCTCCCAACCCACACACAAATACGAACACAACACGTTTCCCGCATGCAGCGTCCAGCCTCTCTTGCTGAGCGTCATAGAGTGCACTGGTCTTGACCGGGTGTGCTCTCCTGCATGCGTTAACATAAAAAAAAAAAATACTAACCCACCAGACACTGGAGAGTGATTAGACTGTTCAACAGCATCATCTCAAACGTTTTTATATTTCACGCGAGAGAAGCCTAGTTCAGACATGAGTTCCACATATTTGTTTGTAGAAATAATTTCATGCAGTTTTTCTTTTAGTGAAATTTGTGACTTATTTTTCTTTTTTTGTATTCATTTAAGAAAATCTTGGTTTAAGATTTTCATTGTTTTAAAAACTAAATAAATCAATTGAATTGGAAGGCTTTTAAAGCAATTAAAGATAACGGTGCGTTTTTGTTATTCAGCTTTTTTAAATAAACATGGACCGTTCAGTTCTTAGAGGTGGCTCAACTCAACAATTCAATTTAGCAAAGATAATATGACTACTGAGATGACGATGCATTTCCATTATTGCTGCATACGATCAGTCAGTATGATCCTTGATAATCCTTCACTGTATATATTTTGATTTCAGAAGAGCTTTGAGTGTCGATGCGCGGCCGTACTCACACACCGCCAACATGGGCGGAGCGCCACCAGCTGACGGGGTTCTGCCCCCTGGCGTGGCCCCCACCGCACACAACAATGACCACCTCACTCTTCACCAAGCACAGCTCGGAGAACGACTATACCCCAAGGTAAAATTCTTTCAGATCACACAGATTTCAAAGGTTCAAGGTCAGGAAAACCTGAGCCTCAGGCCCTGTAGGCATCAGGCTTGCAGGGCCATTTGGAGAGTGGTACCTCGCTCAATCGCTGTCTCTGCTGGTAGCGCTACTAGAGAATAGATAATGTTTCTTATGTCTGCCACTGATAATTAGTGGCACTACTGAAGTATGATGCCTATCAATGCAAAAAAATGGCGACGACTTGTATCAATACATATGGTCACTGCAAATAGCCAATCATTTTTGGTGACTGCATGTTTTTTCAACTACACTTGACTGAAGATTACCATTCTACAGTATACTAAGAAGTGGATTTAGTAGAACAAGGAACGGGAGTGCTTTAACAACAAGAGTTGCTGCTGTGTGACTGTGGAGACCTGCAGACCGTCTCACACGAGATCCTACTGAGACACTACATATAATGTTATCATTAGAGTTTTATAAGGCAGAACTGACAGTTAGGGAGCGGACCTCCAAGATGTGTTACATTTGGTATATTGGGTTTAGCCATGTGGGGCAGATTTCTTTCCACAAATATTTCGAATGCAATTGCAGAAGCCGTCTTCAGGGTTGACAATTTCACAAATCGATCCCTGCAATGGCGGTCGAAATATTGGTATAAAAAAAATCACCTGACATGGCTAAACTCAAAAGCCACAATATTAAATCTCGCTGTGAAAACCTATGAAGTTGTTTATTTGTTGCATTCATTTAAGCTTTAAAGTGTGTTTCATAGGTGTATTTTGTTTTTGTAGGTTCATTCAATGCATCCAACGTTTGCCGGCAAGATCACCGGCATGTTGCTGGAGCTGACTCCCGCGCAGCTGCTGATCTTGTTGGCCTCCGACGATGCTCTCAAGCAGAAAGTGCGCGAGGCCATGGACCTCATCGTCAGCCACCCCGCAGACCCCATTCTCGGTGAGTCTCTTCCAAGTCTAGTGGATGATACACCTCCATCCGGACCAGTGTTGTATTTTATATAAGAGCAGTGATCTCAAACCACAAAAAAATACTTGATTATTTATTTTCTTGTACTAATTCTTCTTCCTATATTCATTTCATATCTGGATCATATGGTCACCATAAATTGCCGTCACTTACTTCTGTTAGTTGTCACTGTCGAATCCTCATTCTAGGACATGTCTGCACTTGAAGGTCTACTTGGGAACATAGCTTCCCAACAATTTTCAGAGCAGAAGTCTGCGTACTTGAGGAAGCGGTAGCTCTAGTATCCGAGGCATATTTTTCCTCCTCCCGAGGCCTTGGACATGTTGTTCTAAGAGGTGGTTCAACCCGAAAATGATTATTTAATCATAAATAATTTATGAAATTAAAACATATATATTGTCAAATAGAAAGAGTAAAAGTGAAAATAATAGACCTTTTAATAGCAAAAATATCATTATTGTATTGGCAATTTTAACAATATGATAAAATATAGTAAGCAGCAAATATTAGAGAATAATGTTTTAATATTTTCAGTACTGGACGTATTCACGTTGTCAGAGCGGGGAGGCGCGGGGCCCTCGGGAGAAGGCAGCCGCAGCAAGGAAGAGGCGGGCGAGGGCAGCGCGGCGCTGGGCAGCTTGCCGGCGCCCCCCGGGGAAGACAACGCTCCGCTGTTCTACGCACCGGGCAAGCGAGGCTACCACAGTCCACGGCAGGGCAGGGCCACGCCCGAGCGCATCAATGCCTTCAGGAATGTGGGAAGGTAAGAGAAATGAAAAGAGCAAACCTATGCCACTAAGTCCTTTGGCAAGCAGTTCAATACGGCAATATTTATTTGCCAGCCATTTATGCCGCAAAACTGAAAGCATAATTGCCAAAGACCATGCTAGGACTACCTCTCGTCAACTGCAGAGTATTTCTACTTGTTCTGTCTGATTTGAGTCTCTCCACGCGCTTTTATTTCTGATGGCTTGATAAGCTCTGACATAGTGGTCAGTGCTGTATCGTGGAGTGCAGCACTGACCACATAAATCCTTAAAAACAAGTTGAATAAATGTGAATGAAATTGGATGGTCATGTTTGTATTTTCCAGGGTGATTGGCCTGTGCCTGCTGCAGAACGAGCTGTGCCCCATGTTCCTGAGCCGCCACGTGCTGAAGCTCGTGCTGGGCCGTGCCGATGCCTTCCATGACATGGCATTCTTCGACCCCGTGGTCTACGAGAGCTTGCGGCAGCTGGTGCTGGATGCTGAGGGCCGGGACGCCCAGGCGCTCTTCACCGCCCTCGACCTCAACTTTAGGTAAGTCAAGATTGATCTCTATTGATCCAACACTGCCATGGCTGCAATGTTTGTGTTCAAAAGAATGGTAGAAATGATTTCATATATTTTATATGTTTTACATGCAGTAAATAACTTTTTCGGTTTTCACGGCCAGATTTGATGTTGTGGCTTTTGGGTTTAGCCGTGTGTGGCGAATTTCTTCTATCTGATATTTCGACCGCCATTGCAGGAGTCTTCTTCAGGGTTGATGAATCTGTTGCAGTAAATGTGTGTGTATTATTTTAAATGTACTGTAATTGTGACTAAACGAGTTAACCTGTTAACCGAGGAATTTAATTTTGCTAATCTTAAAAATTTTATTTTGATCATGTTAAAAGTGTGTACGTGCCGAAAGTAAACTAGATGTACACGGTATATGATGAACAAACAAAATAAGCCGTAGCTCGTCACGCCCGTTAGAGTGGAATTTCAGAAGTGTCTTGATGGAATATATCATCATACCCGCTACAGTTGCTTTCTTGGAATGACAGAATAGTACGTCATACTCAGTTAATACTTATTATTAATTGGATTATATGTACAAGATTTTTGTTTGAATGTATTTTTGTATTATTTCAGTTTGGAGGTGTGTCCAGAAGAAGGAGGTGGCTGCGTGGAGCTGGTGCCCGGAGGTCGCGACCTCGAGGTCACAGCTGCCAACGTGTATGACTACGTGCGAAAGTACGCCTACTACCGGATGGTGCGCTCGCAGGAGAAGGCGCTGGAGGCGATGCGCCAGGGCGTGCTGGACGTGCTGCCTGAGGGCGCGCTGGACGGGCTGACGGCCGAGGACCTGCGGCTGCTGCTCAACGGCGTGGGGGACATCAACGTGGCGGTGCTCATCTCCTACACGAGCTTCATCGACGAGTCCGGCCAGCCCGCCGAGCGCCTCGCGCGCTTCAAGCGCTGGCTCTGGGCCATCGTGGACAAGATGACGCACCTCGAGAGGCAGGACCTGGTGAGCCTTCCATTTATATATACTGATACCAAGGGGGGGTGAATTGAATTATTTAAAAATTATACAAAAATACAAGAATTAGACTTAAAATTACCCCATGCATTAACCCGAAGATCGCCATAAGCCCACCCGTGGGCGCTTCGCAATATTCAAAAGATTTATTTCAAAATCAATTCCGATTTTCTCACAATAGGAATATTTTACAATTTTAACAAAACCAAAAAAGATCAATATTTTTTGATAGTTTGGGAGATATTCATGAGATGGTGTCGAGGGCTGGCACTAATTAATTTTTTTTTTTTCGAAAACAATTATACAGTATATATATCTTAAATATTTACAACAAACGTGATGCGTTGTGGAGGTGCATATAATGTAGGGAGACAGTTTTGTAGGTAGTTAGTCAAGGACAGTCGAAGCAAGCGGTCGAGTATTTGATCTATATATTGACTATATAATCTATTTTGTGGCAGCCCTAGTGAAAAAAAAGTGTTTTTTTTTTTCGTGAAAATTTTAGTTCAATCGATTGCTGCTCACTAATAATGTAAGTTAAAAATATTAAAATAATTTAGTCATTAGTAAAAGTGGTGTTTTAACTTTTTTGAAAACACGTGGCGGTGAAGTGGTTAATTAATGCAAACGGTGTGAGACTCAACCTCGACTCGCTTGCAAGTGCAGTAGGCAGCAAACTGGGCGCCGTGTTGGAAACACTACCTTCCTCGGCCGCTACGTCTATGATTGTTAATTTGTAAGATTTTCCTCGTTGCTGAATATAAAAATAAATGTTGAAACATCAGAAAAAAAAAACACATTTATGAATGAAAAAAAATGTTTTCATATATTTTGTACATATAGGAATTCTAGATGATAACTCGATTACCGAGCAACGGATTTCGATGATTTTTCTATGATTAAATCAATTGCTTTTTGACATTCCAGGTGTACTTCTGGACCGGCTCTCCCGCATTGCCTGCCTCCGAGGAAGGTTTCCAGCCGATGCCGTCGGTAACCATCCGCCCGGCTGACGACGCCCACCTCCCTACAGCCAACACCTGCATCTCCCGCCTCTACGTGCCGCTCTACAGCTCCAGGGCCGTGCTGAGACACAAGCTGCTGCTCGCCATTAAGACCAAGAACTTTGGCTTCGTCTAAACCACCAACACACATCAAATATCACAAAAGCCACCTTCAAACAGACGGGGGATCATTCATTAGGTCTGTATTCAGTACCAGATTTAGATCCTGCGGTGCAATTTTTTTGGCGGCAGTTTGTTGAATGCCATATGCTCCGATTTGGGGAGTAAGTGTGGTACGATGAGGCCTGTATTTTTATTTGTTCAGTAATTAATTCAATGTTTTGGCAGTAGATAGAATAAATTGTCAGTGTCCACTGTGTCTTAAGTATGTTTGTCAGTTGTAAAATTAAAATGGCAGTGTAATATATTTAATACTGAACATAAAGTTGAAACCTAACCTATTATTAATTATTTACTGGTATTTTTTTATTTTTATAGATTGTTTTATGTATTTATTACTGACATAAATAATTATTGCCCATAAATTGAATTAATTATTGACAAAATAATTGGTCGCCATAAAATGATGTATCAATCAATGTGTTTGACAATGAAGCGTGAAAGGGAAATCTCGAAGGCGCGCAACGGAAATTTAATATCAATGCTTACACTCAATTATCACCAATTTAGTTTTTGAATTCTCATTCGAAAAAATCGTATCCTCGTGATGGACTATGACTTGGGTCGCTGCACCATGCTACAGGCGCTCAGAGCAATAGGCCTGTATAGAAAATGCAGAGATTCCTTTGTGATTTGAATGACGTTCTTCCTACGATCCCGAATTTTTGCTCCTTTACAATGTTGATGTCAAACAAATATTTCTAAAATTCCGACGGTCGAACCTTTAGAAAACAATGTCGGGGATATTTATTTATTTAATATTCAATTTTAATGTATTTACGCAATGTGTGATTGCGTGTGCGGTCAAATGTTTGAACTGCTACATTGAGCCACTTATATATATATACACATGTATAAATATAAAAACGCAGCTGCATTTTGACTTTACAATAGTTGTAGCGCGAGAGAGAGCGGAGGGGATATAAATATGACTTCAGATTAATGCGGTAATAGAAATATCTTTCTTTTTTTTATTATATAGTAATAAGAAAAATCCAGAGACGGTGATTTATTCATAGTTTTTTTTTTGTATTAAAAAACGTCTCTGCGTTATTCTCTCGGAATATATAAATATATGTATTTGTAATAAATGATATGTGACAATATGATTGTACATACATCGAAGCACCGATGTCGGTTAATTATTCAGACCGACTGGGAAAGCTCCTCGGGTTTGGGTGCCGCCCGCACATCGCTGTATAAACAAATAATTAATTTTAAAGTATTAGCTTTTTAGATTGACGAGAAAGTGGCAGTTTATCTTCGGGAATGTGAAAGCGGCAACACCGGGGGGCGCCGGCTTTGATATCACCACACGGATTATTTTTTATTTCAATATGTAATAATGACAATGGGAGGGGAGGGTGTGAGTGTTGCCGCAACGGGGCGATTTAAAATTTAAATCTCTAAGCGTTTTATATTTTATGTTTTACGTTGCTAAGACAATGTATTGCGGTTATTTTTTTTATATCCACTGTACTATTATTTGTACTATCATTATACGAGTATACAGGTCATCAGCTTCTTTAATGATGCAATTAAAAAAAAAATTAAAAATATTAATTGCAACTTCAATATCGTCTAAAAGAGGGGTTTTATATATTTTTTAAAATCGGGAGTAATGTTTTTTAATATGGTTTTATACCAACATGAAGATACAAAACATGATATGGATGCCATGAGCCCAAATATGGGTCTGCTGCGGGAAGCCCGCCAGTGCCATGAGCACACCGGTGCGTTATAAAACTGTATATTTTCGGTCATGTTATAGCTTGGGTCCATAGCGACATCTATCGTCTGCCCAAAAAAATTGTTAAAATTAGACACCATTTAAGGGTTAAAATCTTCGATAATTCACGAGGCGTTGCATATTCAGGATCATGGCATCCAAAAGGTTAATGTTGGTAATAATGGTCATTTTAGGCTATTCATGATTGTGTATATTTTTTTTCTATTTCATTACTGTTTAAATTTCATTGATTAATCATTCACTTAAACATTTTTGTAATCATTTTTTTTGATTTGTGACATTATCGAAGCGATGGATTCGAATACGAAAAAAAGATATCACCGGCCAAAACACTGTGCACGGAGGAAACTGATATTGTTTTTTAGTTTACTGCAAATATTATAAATGTATTATAATTTTGTAATGTTAAGATTTGGTGTGATTTTTGTTTTTATTTAACTATATTATATATATACAAATCTATAGTTTTTAAAATTGAAATTTGTTGTTTTTCCTCCAAACGCCTGCTCGAATCAATGCGGCCGCAGACGAGAGAGGCGATGTCATAATTTGTTAAAGTTGAAATATAGTTACATAACGATGAAGCGAAGATAAATGATTATATATATAAATTAAAAATATAATATTATTTTTAATGCTTACATATTTCCTAGGGCTTAAATTTCTCTTGTAATTTAAATAAATATATTTATATATATAATACATTATACTGTGTAAGTAATGATATTACTTTATTATTTTTCTTTACGTCGGGTTTAACGGGATTGTCTTTTCTGAATAGGTGGAGCCGAACTCGTCCACCGCTTGAGCACAAAATTATGACATGATGTAATACCGTGGCACATACATTTATTATTATTATATGAACTACATCTTTTTTTTTTATTATAATTTTTGTTTTGTGTAAAACTCGAAATGTAAGCTTACACTTACGTATAAACTTCTTAGGTTTTCACGGCCAGATTTGATATTGTGGCTTTTGGGTTTAGCCGTGTGGCGAACTTCCTTCAACCAATATTTCGACCGCCATTGCAGGGTCTTCTTCAGGATTGATGATTTATTTAGTTTTGAGTTTGTTTATTCAGATTATATATTTTTATGAATATAATTTTATTCATTTAAAAATATATAATCTGAATAAACCAACTCAAAACTAAATAAATCATCAATCCTGAAGAAGACCCCTGCAATGGCGGTCGAAATATTGGTTGAAGGAAGTTCGCCACACACGGCTAACCCCAAAAGCCACAATTACGTTTTAAATGGAATAAGCCATATTTATTCTTCGACTTGAATTACAAGGATAAAAAAATAAATTATGTACAATTTACGTTTTTTAAAATACCTGTCTATCTAAACTCGCATTACGTGAAATGATTTTTAATTATTAATTATTTTTTTACGGTTTTTAGTCATGGCTTGTGATGTCTAAAATTGCAGACGGCATCGGTAAAACTTGAGATGCTCTCTTTGAGTGATAACGCAAGCAATATAAATATGTACTTTATTAGGTTGCTTTTTTTTTGTATTTGTCGCGCAGCTCAAAACGCACCGCGAGATTGTCGCCGACGGGGAACGTCGCGGAGCGAGCGACGCAGCCCCGGCAGACGACGTTTATTCTGTAGAGTTATTATATTGTGAAAACACTGTAAAAATATATATTATTTGAGACAACTCTCTTCGTATGCTTTCCTTTATGCCATATAACATTTATGATATAATAAAATTTGTTTAGTTCCCTTGAATGTGTTTTTAATTTTTAACAATCCTCAACATCCATGAAAGTGGTGACATCAGCTTGACATAGCCCTTGCAGGCTGATGCTGAAAACCTCGATATGCCATCTTTCTTCTCTTTTCGTTCGCTCGTCGGACATGTGTCGCCATATTGGTTATTAAGTCCGGTCACGGGTGTATCATTTAAATTGTACGTGGCTCTCTGTCATTGGTGCGCCATTAGTCCTTTAGATCGCCACTTGCGGTCCTGGGCTGTCTCCCACTAGGAGCGCTTAGTGGCGAGTGGCAGTTGTGCGCCGACCGTGAAGAGTAGCGAGTGTGATCGGTCTGCGGCATGAACCACTTTGAGAATCAAACCAAAGTCACCAACCCTGAAGAAGACCCTGTAATGGCGGTCGAAATACAGTGGTACCTTGACATACAAGTGCCCCAACATACAACAGAGTTTTTTGAGATATGAGCAATCGGCTTAGCGAGTCGGCCGGTTGCACACGAACTGCGCGTCACGCTTTCCCACGTGAATCCCCACAGTCAGAGAATCACTTAACAGTGTGCTCTTGCTGTCAAAGCATCTTTGATAAGTTGTGCTCTCTATTAATTTCAATGGGGAAATTTGCTTTGAGATATGAGTAATTTGAAATACGAGCAAGGTTGCGGAACGAATTAAACTCGTATGTCGAGGTACCACTGTATTGGAAGGTAATAATTCGCCACACACAGCTAAACCCAAAAGCCATAATACCAAATAAAAGAAACAAAATAAAATGTTGGTAACAATAAATTAAAATATTTGTCGATACTTTTAAATCATTTTATTACATCAGCCTACATTTTTAAAATGCTCAAGTATCGCCATTGTTCTACTCAATGTTCTTATTTCTGACTGTCGAGTACAAAATATAATTATACTTAGTATTTTGATGTGACAAACCATTGAGTGAGGCTCAGATGAAAAAAAAAGGCAATACCGATTTTAAAAATAATATCCGAGGGTCATAAAAAGGGGGCAAAATTTAGCCTCGTTAATATTTTAACTAGACCTATTTGTATGATAAGCTCTCTCTCATATTACCTATAATATATGATAAAAAATTCTGGTAAAACCAATGTAAAATAATAATTATAAAATATAATCTTTTAAACATAGTTTTATTATTATTTTATCTATTACTAATTGTACTGTTCATAAGTAATTCAAGACATTGTACATTTTTAATGATTTTTCGACTTGTGTATATTTCCTTAAATTTTAAGAATATATATTAAGATATTTTATAGTCTTAAACCCTTAAGGTGCGGCTGTTGATTTTATCATTGTTTCATAAGAAGTGTCGATTATCCATGGAAAAATAAAATAATTCTATTTTAGATTTTTAGAGACGAATTATTATTTTATACATGTGTACACACACACATATATATATATATTTAAATTTAAACCCTATTAATAAATTAACCATCAATTAAAATAAACTATATATTTTTAATAAAACTCTACAGCCTTGCCTATATATCGGCGCGCCGCACTCTAGTGACATGTCGTGTTATGCCAATATATAGGCACACCGCATGGAGTGATTATCCGACAAGGACACGCATTCCCCATGTGTTTACCAAGATTCGTCACGTTACATAGCGTGAGTTGTTTGGCACGCCACACTCTAGCCACATAAAATGTCATGCCGATATATAGGCACGCCGCATCTAAAGGGTTAAATTAAAATAAATTTGATAATATTAAGAGACTGGTTACAGTGTTGCGTCATTCTGCAGCTAGCGTTAGATTTTTTGGAATTTGCAGTTCAGATAATCCTTGTTATAAGTACGCTTCCTTGAGCGCCCGCGACGGGTGGATTACATTGCTTAGTTAGGTACCTTGTTAAGATGTATATTAACTAGATATATAAACTATACAATAATTATATATATTGATAATAAAATAAATGTATCATTGATAAATCTTTTTTTATTAAAAAATTTGCATGCGTATCCCTAACTGCAATTATCCAATACCTAACAAACCGTTAGACGACTCATCGATAACGACATGGGGCGCACTGGACGTCTTTAACCCTTTACGTGCGAAATAAGATTTCATAAAAAGTCGCAAAATAAGTCAATTAGTCAATGAAAAATAATGTTGAATATTTAAGGACGTTTTTTTTTATGTGTTTTGATTGGTCAGTGCTGCATTTATATTCACCTTCAGAACTAAATTAAATAAAACCATTATTATTTTAAAAAAATGGGATAATTTGAAACATGTGTAGAATGACCCACAACTCAATATATATCATAAAAAAAAATTTGACAAAGGAATGTCGGAATACGAAACCAATTATATTCAGTATAGTATTCGGATAAATCCGCATCTCGCACTGAAGCAACGTGTTTTTTTCAGGGCGTAGGATAAATCCGCACCTCGCACTTAAGAGCAGTGCAAGTTGGTGCAGATATATCCGCACCTCGCACGTAAAGGGTTAATTAAAAATAAAGACAAATGAATATAATGAAATATTTTTAAATACTCTACTCCATAAATAATTGATCTATACCAATATTTTATATATTGATACACACATACAAATCTACATCAAATTTCTGTAAGTAAATGAAAGTAACAATATTATAAACACGTTAATTCTCTCCACTCAATTAAACCGGAGAATGCTCATGGTCGATTGCGCTGTGCATAGAACAGAACTGAGATGCATAGTTCGTGGTTTGAATCCCAGCGTCTGCCGTTTCTCTTTCACCACAAATTAATGAGAGACATTTGCCACACACAAGATCTTATCTTTAAGTGGTGTGGTAAGCGAAAGTAAAAAAAAAGAAAAAAAAAAAGATTGAAATGTAAATTACTGTGTAAAAAATGTATCTTTTTATATTTGATTAAATAAAAAAAAAAAAAATTGATGTAGATTTGTATGTGTGTATCAACTTATTTAATGATTTTCTTATGTATGAAGCAGCTTTTGGGCAACATCTTTCAGCTTCGCCTCATCAGTTTCACTATCTTTACTACAACACTAGAAAAATGAGTCTTAATAAAATGACACTTTATGATCTTCTGCAACAGTGATCAACATATGTGAGGATGGCATATTCATATGTATCCACAATATTAGACGTTTATGTAGTTTGAACATATCAATCTACATATTTAAAGACGGCAAGGTGATTAACGTAGCACCGCAATTTAATTAACCTTTAAACGCCCAGCGGTTTCCTTACGGGACCGCAGATTTGCGTCGTTCAATGCCCTACGGTCCCATACAGGACGCGCTTATGGTTCATTTCACAATCGGATTACATTAATTTGTAATAATATTATTAAAGTAAGTTCATGGAAGAATCTATTGTGCGATGAAACATTACAAACATTGGCCTGCTAGGGCATTGAACGACGCAAATTTGCGGTCCCGTATGGGACCACTGGGCGTTTAAAGGTTGATCATTAAATTGAACTCTAAAATGCTTTTATATCATCTTTTAACAAAATCATATTTTGCCAACCACACTAAGTCCATATAGATGTTAATTTCCATCAAATACACAAATACTTACAAGATCACTCTGCATTACTACAGGTCACACCTATTTTGGTTTAAAATATAAAAGCATTGCTAATAAGCAGACTATTATTATCAAATTAAATTTTAATTATATATGATCCACAAATTGAAGGGTAGGGTTAAGAGTTATTTAGATTTTTTCAATCAATAATATTAAAAATCTTATGGAGTAAAGTGAAAAAATCTTGCTTTCAAATTAAATCATGGTGTCACGACCTATCGTTCAAAGAAAATTCGTTCAGCCACTCATTGGTAACGACGTGGGGCGCACTGGAGGTCCGGTGCACTAGCTAACCTAACCTAAGGATTCGTCGAGACATTCAGTGCACCAGTTGACCCGTGCGTTAAATGTCCCGTGCTCCAGACGTCCAGTGTGCGCGTCACGTCGTTATCATTGAGTCGCTGAACGAATTGTCTGTGAACGAATTGTCTGTGAACGAAATGCGGCGGAATCTAATATCATGACATAAATTCTAAATATGTAATTAATAATCTATGTATTAACAACATTAAAGTAATAGCGTGAGCCCATATTTAGAATTAGGAAAGCTTTTGATACACCTTTACTAGGACCATATTTTACCCATTTTCACCAGTCTACAGATGTTAAAAGTTTGAAGGGCGCTGATGTAGAACACATCCATTGCGTAAAAGAGGAATAGGCTGTATATACTATAAATAACTTTCTTTAAAAGTTAAGATTTGATGATTTACTCTTAAAAAAGGAGATATGTATCAGAATATTCTATAGTGTTAAGAAATAAAACCATCCATCTTCAGTGTCTGCAGAAAGTCATTCATCTTTATTGTTTTATGCAAGTCATCCTTATTACTATATTAATATTCTCCACACAATCATCGATACAAAATCAGCACACTAAGGAAATACCATCTATTTTACAAATCATTTTCACATAGTTTTTACATCAAACACATTTTGTCAACATTTTTTCTGACAATTACATAAGATAACGTTTTTAATACATTTTCCACAAGTGAAATCAACTATCTTCGGCTTTAACCACTTCCCTGGCATTCACATGAATACGTGTAAAAGAAAATGTTTCAATTTTGGCGCTCACGCAAATAGGTGTTTTATATAATTTCACAATTTCTGACATTGAACCAAAAAATCAGGGTTTCTAAACAGGTTTTCGTTCTATTTACATTTCAATAAAGACGCTTGTTGTTCTTTTAGCCTCTTTGATGAAAACTTATGTTTTGTATTTATAAGTATATTGTATTATAAATTATGGAATATTGAAAACACATTGTTTCGTAAAATAAACTATATAAATTGTGCTAAATAATATTCCTTTTTGCTTTTAATATTATTAAAAAAAATATATTTAACAAATAGACTTCGGAGAGTTAAAAATAATAATAAAAATAAAAATATGCTTCAAAGAAAACGAAAATTGTTTTTTTTGGAACTTTTTAACAATATAATTTACCGGGGAAGTGGTTAAATAAAATTTGATGATGTCACTAGATTTAACTTAGAAATTTCAGTTTACTTTTGGGTGCAAGAAGTGATTATTTCTAGTTTTAGTCATTTTGAGTCTGTTTAAATACATTTCAATGGTTTAATATAATAATCATTTTCAATGCTAGAAATGTCTTCATCATCAGATATAAAATTAATTAAATAATTTGTCATTTTTAAATTTGTTGTTTTTCTCTCCAGCTTTTTTTTTAAAGGAATTTAAAAAATAACCAATGTCAAGCAACTAATGAAACAATCAATTAAATTGCTCTCTTGAATTGATTGTCATTGTGAATTACACAATTTTCCTGTTAATGCCACAGGTAATTTAAACTTCTTAGCTTTTCCTGAAAACATCAATAAAGTACTTTTAATCTAACAATATATGGAGGGAATTCATGTTATGTAAGAACATTACATTTCTATTGAAAGTGTTAAGGAAATACATTTAAAAAATATGAAAAACAGTTTCCATTCTGTTTGGTAGGCACACATACCTATAAGCTACCTATATAATTATTTTAATCAAATAAGCATACACAAAATTGCTTATAGATCCTTTAAAATAAATCAATAATATAATAACAAATTCATCGCTCATGTAAGTAATTATTTTTGCCGAGTTATTCAAATTGTTTTCGTACACTGCTTGCTCCTCACTACTTGGCAACGGTGGACTTAGGAGTTTACTCTAAAATTATTCCTTAGTATATACTAAACTAAAAAATTAAAAAAATATAATACTGCAATGTCTAGTGCACAACTAAGTTAAACAGTATAAGAATGAAGATCTCTAAAAACAATTACAATAAAATAAATGTTTCAAATAGAAATTTATTCTTAGGATAGTGATGTAATGTTATTCCCTTTCCAGTTATTCTGTCTTTTAGGTGGTCCTCCCCCGCCCCCACGTCCCCCTCTAAACCCTCCTGAGCCCCCTTGCCAACTGTTCCCTCTCTGATTTCCACCATTATTATTATTAAAATTATTATTATTGTTCCCTACTAAACCTGAATTGAATGCCGCAGCCACAAGACTAAGAGGTATATTCACATTAGCCATGGGCTCCCCGGGGCCGTTACCTACGCTATTATCGTAACTGTTATTTTTATCGTTCCATCTATTATTCGGTGGTGCATCCCTAGAAGAGAATTTCGAACGCAATTTTGGCGCCGCGCTGGAAACGGAAACGGATACGCCTTTGATCACGTGATCTTCTCCACACAGGGCTTGGGCGACTTTCCATTCTAGAAAGGTAACGAAACCGAAAGCGCGAAAAGGCCTCGGCACGAAAACCTCAGTGACTTCGCCGAATTCAGAGAAATACTCTTTTAAATCGTCGGCGGTTATGTCTTCCGTGCATCTTCCGACGAACACTTTACAAGGTAGCTGAGGAGCAGCGCCATCTTTAGATATGGGGAGCCTCACGTCAACCCAACGACCGTCTATATTATGACGCTGTGTCAAAACGCGAATCTGTGAAGAATAACTAGCAAACCGGATGAATCCGAACCCTTTAAAGCTTCCCGAAGCGTCCTTCTTCAACTGCACGAGGACGACTTCACCGAACTGTTCGAAATAAGCGCGCACAGACTCTTCGGTCGCTTTCCAAGCCAAACCCAAACAAATCAAATCCGAGCACTGCAACCGCTTAGTTTTCACGCTGCTGTCTTCGCTCTCTTGGCTCTCTAGCTTTCGCTTCTTAGGGAAGACACACGTGTAAGTGATATCAACGTTCCAGCCTTCGCTCGGCGGATGAAAGACTCCGTCACATAACCTCACAGCTCTGACGCTTCTTGTATCTATGTTCCTCGATTTGAGTCCACAGGCGCCCGGATAAACGCCGGTGACCGTCGTGAGAAGCATCGTGCCATCTTTCTCGATGGGCAGCTCTATCGGTTCGTCGTTTTCCTCCTCGGCAACTCGCAAATAATCTATAGACATTATTTATTTTATCTGACTAAACGTCACTCGACGACAGCTCAAGAATAAACAAATTCCAATATGGCTGCTTTGTATGCATTTATTTTTATGGCTATCAATTTTCACTCACTTCTTCTTCAAAAATATAGTGATTCTATAATATCCTTCAAGAAATACAACTAAGTGATCTTATTTAACCAAACTAACTGGTGATCTTATTTACACAAAACTGACTGAAGTATACTACACATATTTTCATCGGATTCAAACCTATTGGTTTAAATTCGTACAAGAATTTTGAATCATATTATTTTTTATAGGTATTTCGAAATGTATGTTTATAAAACGCCTTCTCACAGAAATATGGAAAAAACATCTATCTTACTTCTTCTTAATTTCATAACACAGTATTTGTTTATTTTTAAGTACATTTTTATGAATTAGTTACTGACCACTATTAAAAAACTTTTCGGCATACAATTATGAAAATATACGTTGTCCATTGACTCTTTTTGTTCTTAAAACCCTTTCGCGGGCCGCGGGATACGGTTTCCCAGTGACTTAAATCGCTACAAAAACCACGTGGGATGCACGTTTTTAATATTTAAAAGTAGTGAAATATAGTGTAATTCGCCTTTAACACGACGTAATAGAGATCTATTTAATCGACCTTAACATAACCATTATTCCTCATTTTTTCTGGCGGCCGGCGCACAAGATTTGACAAGAGAGAAAAAGTTCGTTTTAACAAGCTAAAATCATATTTTTTAACTTTATAAGAAATTTAACTATTGATTTATATTCCTTGCACTTAGTTTTATTATAAATAATATATATTGTTATTGAATTGATCCATATACTTCCGTTTTTTTTTGTGGGAATACATCTTCCCACGGATTACGGAAGTGAAGCACACATTTTGGTAACACTTTCTATATTATATATAGGGTTATCCTCCCCAAAGTGCCTCGAGGCCCCCTTAATGCCATACCAAAAGGCGCATGGCGTCCCGGGCCCCATTTTGACTTCAAAAAAATGTTTCAAATCTCAGAACGTGTGTTCAAAGTACCATTGTGTTTTTGATTTTTAACTTTTTAATTTATTGTTTTTTTTTTATATGTGTCATCATCATCATCAGCCTGTGTCCGTCCACTGTTGAACGTAGGCCTCCCGCATGAGTCTCCATCCTCTTCGATCCTCCGCCTTCCGCATCCAGGTCACTCCCGCTATTCTTCTTATATCGTCAGTCCATCTTGTAGGGGGTCGGCCAATGCTTCGTTTGCCAGTTCTTGGGCGCCATTCCAATACTTTTCTTCCCCATCGACCGTCGTCTCTTCGACAGATATGACCTGCCCATTGCCACTTGAGTGTGCCTATTCGATGGGTAGCATCCACTACTTGAGTTCTTCTGCGTATTTCCTCGTTTCGGATTCTATCTTTTAGCGACACTCCGAGCATGGATCTCTCCATAGCACGCTGGGTGACTTTTATTTTATGGGTAAGACTTGCTGTCAGATTCCACGTCTCTGCGCCATAAGTTAATACAGGGAGGACGCATTGGTTAAACGCCTTAGTTTTAAGGCATTGCGGAATTTTCGCTTTAAAAATGTACTTTAGTTTTCCAAATGCTGCCCATCCCAGTTGTATGCGCCTGTCGATTTCTTTTGAGAAGTTATTTCGCCCTAGTTGTATTACTTGTCCCAGATAGGTATAGTCGTTTACAACCTCTATTTCTGTTCCTCCAATGGAAATAGGATCAAAGGTCTGTGAAATATGACTATTAATCATGGCTTTTGTTTTATCCATGTTCATTTTCAGACCAATTTTGTTCGACGCTTCATTGAGGTCGTAGAGCATGTCTTGGAGCTTGTTAGGTGATTCGGCTATTAGCACTATGTCATCTGCAAATCGGAGGTGAGAAATGTACTCTCCGTTAATATTTATTCCACATTTTGTCCAGGATAGCAGTTTAAAAATATCTTCTAGGGCGTTTGTGAAGAGTTTTGGAGATATAACATCTCCTTGTCTAACACCTTTGTTTATAGAAATATTGTTAGTGCTATCATGGAGCTGGACCATCATTGTTGCAGATTTGTAAAGAGATTTTATTATCTCTATATACCGATAGTCTATTTTGCAGCGTTGTAGTGAATCTAGCACTGCCCAAGTCTCGATTGAGTCAAATGCCTTTTCATAGTCTACAAAGGCGAGGCAGAGTGGCTGATTATATTCTTCGGTTTTCTGAATGATTTGTCTTAGCGTGTGGATATGATCAATTGTACTAAAGCCTTTCCTAAACCCAGCTTGCTCTCGAGGTTGAAATTCATCAAATCGACCCGTCAGCCTGTTTGTTAAAATTCTGGAGAATACTTTATACACATGGGAAAGAAGGGAAATGGGTCGGTAGTTTTTGAGCAGTGATTTATCCCCTTTTTTGTGGAACAATATCACAATACTCGTACTCTTTATATGTGTATGTATATTCTTTTTCGTGTTTTTTTTCTTCATTTTTATTTTATTGTTTACGTTAAATAACATGACAAATATTGAACTGGTTATACTCGTACATAATGCAGCATTAATAAAATATAATATCAAATAATGCAGATACTCGTATCCTTAATTGTTGAATTTGATTTTTAATTCATATTATTTCAACAATAAAAAATAAATTTATTACGATCTTGAAATATGTTAAGAGAATACAACAAAAAAACAATATATTAAATGTAGGTACTTTTGATTCCGTAATCGTTAAAATTTGAAATTCAAAAAAATTCATAAAAAGCAGAAAAGAAATAGAAAATAAGCAATACAAGCAACATAAATTCTCAATACTCATTAAACAGACGACTTCAAGGAATTACTGCTCCAAAAAAATTCGTGGAGCTCGTATCTGAACTGGGCTTCCTTTGCGTGGAATATATCAATATTCAAAGCGATGTTATTGAACAGTCTGATTCCTCTCTCAAGAGGCATATTATCTGGCAGGTTGGTATTACTCTTTGGAAGAACAAACAATCTGTGCCTCCTTATCCTCAGATAATTGTCACGGACATGTAAACTGATTTCTAACAAATTTTTATGATTTTCGAACACGCCACGCAACAGCTGGAAGAAATTTATACGCAACCACAATTCTTATGGTCTAATGGTATATATTAGTGAAAGAATTTGAGAGATTAATTGCTTCAAGAGAGCTTTGAATAGTTTTAGTCAGCCTGGTTCAGACGACATTTTCCCCGAAGATTTCAATCGCGCGGAAGCTAGTCGTATTGTTAATAGCTTCCATACATGATGACGCTAACATCGCGGTTGAAGACTTGCATGAAAGCTTTATGACATTAGAAATTAGCGCGGTTGAAGTACTTGCGAAAGCCATTTTAATTGAACCAAGCCTATTTCTGTAATCTGTTATTATTTATGGTTATAAAAAAGGAAATCTGAAGGAAATTATTACGTGAATGACTCTTTTATATCTTTATTTGACTTTAAATACTTGAAAACTATCTGTAAATAATGCATGCCTGCAAAATAAATACCTTTCAATTGATTCTGTACAAATAAAATGAATTTGAGATTATTTTTTTCGTATTTTTGAGGGTTTATTATTTACAGATTTGTAAAACGCCGTAACTTTTTGGTTTGTCATATTAAAAATGATTTAATACACTGTGTTGTAAAAGCATTACATCTTTATTTTTATCTACTATGTCTACGGGTTTCGGAGACATAATTTAGATTTACGTTATGTCCTGAGGAAAGAGGTTTACCTCCGAAACCAGTAGACTAATAAAATTAAAACTCATTGTTTTTACAACAAAGTGTTTTTATATATAAAGTGTCAAACAATTTATATATCAAATAACCTAATTTTTAAAACTATAGACGTAGATTTCCGTACTTACTTATACCTATTACGAGAGGCAATAATTACGCATTACTTATTGGTACCTTAAAAAGTTATAGGTTCATTAAAAAGTATTTATAGGTACATTAAAAAAACGCATCAAAAATTAATAAAGGTATCTTCTACCAACTTACAGGCCTCATAATACCATCTTCTTAGAAACGTGCAGTTTGACTGCCCCACGATTTACGTCATTAAACTATACAATCGAATCAATAATTGAATTATTAACTTCTATAAATATAATTTTAGAATTAATTTTAATTAAAAAATAAATAAATAAAAAATATTTAGTTTTGATTCACAATTTATTTTAATGATTACATGTTTCGGCCTTCCTGAAGTCCATCTTCAATAATGAAAAAATAAAAACAGGCATTGGCTTATATAGGCATGGACAGTTAATTAGTTCCTACACACATATTTACAGGTTGTATATGTGTGCGGGTAGAACAATCGAAAAAAGACATTATAAAATTAATGGGTATGTGGTTTTCCTAATGTATTAAGTTATTTTATAAAAATATTTTTTTTTTGTTTTTAATTTGAAAAAGGCATTATATAATTATAAAATTACTGGGTATTTGTCATTTTAATGTATTAAGCTATTATATAATACTAAAATTTGTTTTTAATTTAAAAAGGAATATAAATTACTGAGTATGTATTAGTTATTTTAATGTTAGACATTACATTATAATAAATTGATGTGTTCAAATTAAAAAATCCTTGTAATTATTTGGTGTTGACGACGGCCAGTCCCTGGTAGTTTTGGTTTTTTCTTTTTTCTTTTTCCCAGCTTGATTGATACCTAGAATAATAATTTTAAAATCAACGACTTTATAATGTGATCATTAGACAATAGTACATGCCGGAACATGTAATCATTAAAATAAATTGTGAATCAAAACTAAATATTTTTAATTTATTATTTTTTTAATAAAAAATATTTCTAAAATTATAATTATGCAGTTTTACCAAGTATCAGTTGATAACCTTAATGTCCTATAAATATGTCATTAAAATGTTGCGGAGTATAAATTATTAACATTGTTTGGTCGATTGCACGTGTGGGGTTATTAATAATGTCTACGAATCAGGGAAACAAATTCGCGCTGTGTTGGCATTATCATTTCACTCATGTTACTTGTTTGATAAAATACATACAATCACTAGTTTACGCGGTACTTCGTTTTACGCGGTTTCATTTTTTATATCAAATAAGAAAACAATTAAACAAAACCGAAAAAAAAACAATAATATTCGAAAAACAAAATTCAAATTTTGTTCCAAATTTGAATCTCAATATAACGAATACATATTGTAGATGAGTTTTCATCACAGACGTGATGTCTGCTATGCAAATCATATATGCTTAGAAAACTCTACACGATGTTGTAAAATACGAGTATAATCCGGAATTTACTGAACAAGAAATGAACGATTGAGCTTCAATGTGCATAATTTTCAATACAAATATCATGCTATTTAAAAAAAAATGTTTCGCGTTTTCTGGAGCATATTATCTACGCGCAAATCTAAGATGTTGATTTCAATATTATAACTCTTCTCAACGTGCTTGGCCAGTTGTGTAATATCAGATCTGCTGCCCATACATTTAATTAGTCAATCGGCCTCGTTGGAGTCGGACGGCCGTGTTTTTTGTATAGAAAACGTTTAAAAAAAAGCACAACGAGTTGATAAAACGCATGTTAGTTTACAATAAATTATCGCGTTAAAAACACACAAAAACAGTTTTTAAATATGGTAAATTCTAAAAGTATTTAAACGTTTGTTTTATGTTATGATTATATTTTTAAAGCGAGTTAAGAGAGGATTGTATTTGTATACATTTAAAAATAGTTTTGCGGTGTTGTGGCACGATTTGATGTACTGATGTTATATGTTCGACGCCTGCAGATTGTTGTCGTAATGTTAATGTGTCATATTTTAGACAAAATAATTTAATTTATTTGCTATACCAACCTGACGACTTCTGCAAATGAATGTGGCTTAGTCGTATCGCACATTTTTACAATGTAGGCTGTCATAAAATCGTTGAAGTAAGAAATGGAATGTTTTTATGGCATTAACAGTTCGAGTTTTTGTAAAAATGTTAAAATTCACAAAAAACTGCCGCCTAGCAACAATTTGTGCTTTAAATTTGGCGGCAAATTAAGTATTATTTTCCTTCTTGTGACATTCCTTTTTGACCGTCTGCCATAGCTTATCAATTCAATATATGTTTTTAGTCATAAAACCTATCTACCTCAGAGAACAATATACTCGTATAATCTGAGACTGAGGGATTGTCTTGTTATATATAATAAGAGGTCATTTTTAATCCATTTCGTAGAAAGTGCATCGATGTATGGTAAATGTTAAATGTCATCCCGAGAAACACTGCTAGGAAAATTTATGTAATTTCTTGTTGCAACTCGTCAAAAAATAAAGTATGCGGTTAGTTGATTTTTCCCTGATTGGTCGACTGATTTGGCAGTGTACATATAAGAAAATAAACTATTTCGTATTATATTTTTTTTACACAGACGAGTATTTATTTGATTTTTTTTTTGAGGCTGTGTTTATTTAATAATCTTATAATGACATAGAATCTAGATGAATTAGTATTCGACTTTAAACTGGTTAAACCTAGATAGATATATACCTGTTTTTTTAAAAAAAAAGTTATTTTTGAATTTTAAATTGGCCTGTATTTATTTGTTTACAAATAAATCGAATGTCTTGGCTGTAAATTAAATAAATTAGCATTAAATTAAATTATTCGGCCTTATATTAAATAAATTGGTAGTATTCAATGTGTCAGTATGAATGTGGTCAGATATACAATTAAAATGGCAGTAATATATTCATTACTGTCAGTGATTAACAATATTCAATACTGCCAGTAATTAATGTCAAATTAATGAATAATTAGCACATAAATTGGAAACCTAATCGATTATTAATTACCATTCATTAATTATTTCCTGCCAATTTAATATTTTTCTACTGCCCATTTTTATTTTTACTGATATTATTTTATGTATTTATTACTGACCATTTCATAAATAATTCCTGCCCATTAATTCAATTATTTATTAACAAAACAAATGTAAAAAATTGAATACTGTTGTTCTAAGTAATATCACGAATGTATTTTATTACATTTTTTGGTGTTGTCGTAAACTAGTAAAATATGTTTTTATGGATACATAATAACTTTAACAATTTTAACATAAAAATACCCATAAAAACATTGTTTTAATTTTACATACTTAAATGTGTGAAGTCTCAGTTTCTATTTTATATCATCATATTTTATATTTATATATATATATATATATATATATATACGTCAACTGCCGATTAATTTTATTTACTGCCAATTGATTTAACTGACTGCCAAAACCTTGAATTAGGTACTGAACAAAGAAATACAGGCTTATAAAAAAATGCACGAGAATGTATTGCTATCGACATTAAGACGATGTGTAATATTTCAGCTTGACTAATCGTTATCTGAATAATTTTAAGGATTTAACACTACCAAAATTTTTATTGTAGATAGTTGCGAGCTTAAAAAAACATAATTTTTAAGCCGATTTTTGTTCCAAAATTCAGTATTTTAAATAAATTTAACGCCATGTTAAAATATATCATGTAAACTGAATGTTAAGGATTGAGTTTATTCTGTAATTCAAATAAATTCTTTATTAACGTGGTGTGGCCATACCACAAAAATGTTTATCAGTTTTTATTATTTTATGACAATGTCAATTTGAAGAATTATTTAAATTTTACCTACCTACACAATAATTATTATGACATGTGTAAAATTATACCTCCCGCAAAAATTAAATAACACCATTCATATTATTAGTTACCTCAGCATTATTTCTGCGCTCCATCAATTTTAATTCTTAAAATAATTTTATTTAGATTGTGTAAGATTAATAATAAGTGTGTTGTTTTTGAACAGTTTTATTGTGTGAAAAACAATGTTCTTTATGTGATTTTAAATTAAATTAACAAACAATTACGAAGCATTTTAAAAGTGAAAGAGTGAATGGTTAAATATATTATTATATTGTTTCATTGCTGTTATCACAAATTGTCAAATGTAAGTACTTTTAAAATAATGTTCATCATCATACTATATGTCTTTGCTCATAAATTGGTTTCTATTTCATCACTTTATGTCCTTTATAAGTCGAAAGCTTGCTTGTTCCATTGAATCGTGGATGAAATTTATCAGGAATTTCAGGATAATCAATTAACGGACGAAACAACTTCTCGAAAGAAATCCACAGGCGTATACAATTGGAATGGGCAGTATTTTGAAGACAAATACAATTTTAAAGCGAAAATTTTGCAATGTCTTAAAACTAAGGCGTTTAACCAATGCATTCTCTCAGTATTTAACATATGGCGCAGAGACGTGGAATCAAACAGCAGGTCTTATACTCGTACATAAAATAAAGATCGTTCAATGTGCCATGAGGAGATTCATGAGATGAATGTCTCTGAAAGATATAATTCGAAACGATGATCTTTGAAGAAGAACTCAAGTAGTGGCAGTTACCCAAAGACTATAGTAAGCACACTCAAGTGACAATGCGACATATCTGTCGAAGAGACGACTCATTTTTCACCTATTTCACACTTACACAAAAACTTAAAAATAACTTTACAGTGGTGTGTTTGAAATGGCATAAATTTTATACAGATGTTTGTAATGCTCGTTATATTTTCAAAAGTTAAAGCAATCTTGTCACGATTATCAACGATTCTAAGGACCGAAAAATATGGCTTAAAATAAAGTATAAAAATAATCAGAAACGTTATACTTGTTTATTTTTTTAGTTATCTTAGACGGGAAGTATGCTTTTTATGCAATCGCTAAATTATTCTGCGTCGGGTTAAAAAAATCTGCATAGCAACGATATTTCGTTTAAATTTATTAATTGTTTTAACATGCTTGCAAATTATTATAATAGTAATATTATTTATGCTACAAAAATAAATCTACATTGTAGTGTATGTATACTTAATCAACCATGGTGATAACTCCAAGAAATAATTTTATCTTTTCTGATGACTATCATATTTTGCCGATTATTATTTTGTACGGGGTTGCCAGACGTCTCGATTTTTTGCGTGCATGAAAATGTACCTACTACATATCTTTTAAGCATATTCGAAAGAAGAAGAATATTTCAATATTGTAAGATCTATAGGATGAATATTTAATATTTAAATATGCTTGAAATATCACCATATACGTGGTGAAAATAGTCACATTAGACTTAGGTATCTATTGTAATTAACTTAGCCCTTTCATTACGGCTCGGTTTGAATACAAATTATACTGTCAATTATAATAATAATATTTGTAGCATAAATGTACTTATCTGGTCTATATTCATATATCACATTAGTTCTTGTATCATTTAGCTATGAGATGATGCATAAAAAACTATTCTAAGAAAGTAGCAAAACGATATATCACGTCACCCGATGTCAACGGTCGGGGAATCTTATGACGGCATATGCCGACAACGATGCGAAAGGGTTAAAAAGTTATTTGTTCATTTTAAATGTGGAACTATTTGTCTTACAGACTATCAATCATTAGATTGTAAAAAGTATTGTTTGAATAACAAGTATACTGATGTATGTTTCAACGCCGGTTCTCGCCTGGCTATCAAAGTTACGAGTCATTGGGCACGGATAGTATTTTAATGGGTGACCGTCTGGAAACACCGTATTTCGTTGGCTGGGTTAAGCCTCCACTCAACACAAAATGCTCCAGGCATTCCAAGTCCATAAATTCTGATTATGTAACATAAAATATGGCTTGGATACTATAGCTGCCATATTATCAAGCTCTTAGGGAGTGTTTGCAACTATGTATCGTATGCACTCGGCGGAGCTTCGGTGCAGAGATGAGTTGAGACGAAGCAAGGATAGGAGTAGTTATTATAACAACGATCATCGACAGGCGTATACAACTGGGATGGGCAGCATTTGGAAAACTCAAGTACATTTTTAAAGCGAAAATTCCGCAATGTCTTAAAACTAAGGCGTTTAACCTATGCATCCTCCATGTATTAACTTATAGCGCAGAGACTTGGAATCTAACAGTCTTACATATAAAATAAAGGTCACCCAGCGTGCTATGGAGAGATCCATGAGAAGAGTGTCGCTAAAAGATAGAATCCAAAACGAGGAAATACGCAGAAGAACTCAAGTAGTGGATGCTACCCGACGAATAGGCACACTCAAGTGGCAATGGGCAGGACATATCTGTCGAAGAGACGACGGTCGATGGGGAAGAAAAATATTGAAATGTCGCCCAAGAACTGGCAAACGAAGCATTGACCGACCCCCTGCAAGATGGACTGACGACATAAGAAGAATAGCGGGAGTGACCTGGATGCGGAAGGCGGAGGATCGAAGAGGATGGAGACATGCGGGAGGCTTACGTTCAACAGTGGACGGATACAGGCCGATGATGATGATTATTATTATAACAACTGTGTGATGCAAGATTGTGGCAAAAAATTGCTCCAGTCAGGCAGCGGATGTGAAAGAAGAATGGAGGAAGGTAATTAACGTTTTTACGGTTAAGGGGATCAATCTCACAACATAATTTTTCAGCTAATTTCGAGTTTTAAATTTTTAAACTATACTCGGCAAACTCTGGATATTTGTCATTCATTTTGGTTTACGCTAGGTATAGAATATTAAAATTTAAAATCCTGCCAACAAGTTATATAATATTGCTATTATCTTTGCTTTTTTTATGTACCTAACCACTTAAGTGATATAGGTACTCAAATGAACCAATATTAATTGTTGAGTACATAGAAACCCATCTCGAGGAAGAAAACACATTAAACTCTAATTAAAACAGAACAACGATACTTAAACTGTTTCAATTTAATAAGTAAAGTAGTTTATTTATATCAATTTATCTCTTTGACCTGTATTACAACAATTGATCAAGTAGGGTTAGGATTTAAAAGTAAATAATGATCTGACATCCCCCGTCGAATCAAAGCGACTCAAGATAGCCGAGATCGACAACGGGACGCGTGGTGGATGTATGAGGAGCAGGTCGCCAAAGCAAAGAACTCGCCAAGAAGCACATTTGCATTTATTTTACATAAAAGAAGACTGACAAAATGCGCTCTTCTACTCGCTACATCATGCGCCTGGTCACGTCATGCACCACGATGATCTTCTTCACGATATTGTGGAGGGGATGGTTGAGGGTAGAAACTGTAGAGGGCGCCCTAGAAGGTAGTATTTGCAGCAAGTATTCGAGGACATGAATTGTAGCGCTTATGCTGAGCTGAAAAGGGTTGCGGAGGACCGAGAGGAATGGAGATCGAGATGCAAGATTCTGTTGCTGCAAACCAATCCACCGGATTGATACTACGAAGAAGACTCGCTACAGAACATTCTGTTTATTCCACGACACCCGGGCATAGACTGAGACGGTGGTAGTGACAGTCACCGCGCCGAACACTCTTAGCGGCCATCTGGCGAACTATGCCGTTTCACACGGCAGCTAGCGACTTGTTAAAGTAAACAAAATGGCGCATGCAAACTCCGCGTCTTATAACTTCTCACACCTAAAACTTAGAATAACATTTTTATATGTGCTTGTCAGACGACGAACTAAAATAAGAGACAAAATATCACATATCAAAGCTTTTAGGCTCTAGCCTGGAAGAGCTATATCGAGCTGTTATCAGATTGAATAACATAGAAAGAATATTTTTTATTTTCATTGATCCCAAGAAAGCGTTGTGTAGAGTTGCCATTGCTAAATAATCTACTGCAAGCATTTGACGGGGCCGTTTGTCAATTTTCAAACACCAAGAATGACGCTAACATCTTCTTCGTAGTATCAATCCGGTGGATTGGTTTGCAGCAACAGAATCTTGCATCTTGCATCAGCATAACAGCATAACAAAACGAAAATAAGTTTATTTTGAAATGCCAGCAGCTTTATCGAGCTTACATATTGATAAATAGAAATAACACGAGCGTGAAAAAAGTGCAGTATACGAATTCTTGGCTAGAAAAAATTGACCACCATCTTGTCTATACTTTTAAAGTTTATCAATCTTTGCGCTAATTTTAATTTTTCACTAAATAATTGATTTGTGTGCGCTGCCGGTGGGTATAGCTCAATTGTCAAAGCGTTTGATTTGCAAGCCAAAGGTCGTGGGTTAGATCCCCGACGGAGATAAAAAAAATGTTTTTAATCGATTTATGAGCTCTAAAATACCCCCCGGTTGGTGTGAATTTGATCCCTCACCCGTAAAATGCCAGTCATAGCCTATTAATCAAAATTGGTGGTAGAAGAAAGTCGTCCCGTGAAGACCATCCATTCATAGTCAATTCCCGTAATAATTAATGTTGATGCGTGAATCTCGGGCTAATAGAATTACTATCACCATCTGTCGGTATTCTCCTATATGTGTTTACATAAAAAAATGATTTGTGGGCGGATGTCATGACTAAGTGTTAACGCCCTGCATTATTTTTGAAAATCAAGTTACCGTCTTAGAGCCCACTTTAGAGTATTATATCTAATGATTTATATTTTATTTGTGGATTCTTCTTTTCTTAATAATTGTACCATCTGTCTGACACGTGTTTCGAATATAATAACAACGCATTCATTGTTGAATGGCTAAATAAATATTGTAACCAAATACCTACCACAACATCGATAATCATGAAAAAATCTTTAAATTTGATACCGGTAGGTATATTAATTTCAACCGTAAGTAGAGCTTGTGGAATTTTTATTGATGCACATTTATATTTTAGGAGCGTCGTGTTCATCACCGGTTTTTAAAAAAATACAAAAAATGGTGAAAATTTTGTGTTCGTAATAATAAATTTAATTATAATTATGCCATAACACTATATGGGCGTCGACAGAACTGTAACATCATTCCAAAAATGAATATATTATAAAGGTGTTAATTAAAAATTTAAATATACAATCGGATATATAGGTTTACAATTATTTGATTTGTTTATTTTATAACATTTCTTCAAAAACATAGTTTAATTTGTTTTTATTTAATATTTGTTATTCGTATACTTTTGTTTATTATTTAAAACTTAAAACATTTGTTTTGATCTGTCAAAATATTAAATAATAACAGAACGCTGTAAATATTATTTTATAAATAAATTTAGATACATTGATATGTTTCGTTATTACGAGTATATCCTTAAGCGAGACCGCAGATTTCCTTACGAGACCGCAGATTTGCGTCGTTCAATGCCCTACTGTCCCATACAAGAGTGCTTATGGTTCATTTCACAATCGGATTACTTTAATTTGTAATAATAGTATTAAAGTAAGTTCACGGAAGAATCTATTGTGCGACGAAACATTACAAACTGTAGTTAAACGCTTCTCTACATCCGTGGTTCCCGCGTTACTGAATGACAGTTCACACGCTTTGCGCGTTACTCTCGCAGGGGCACCAACCGATGGTGTTACCATATACTACACAAACAATGGCCTGCTAGGGCATTGAACGACGTAAATTTGCGGTCCCGTATGGGACCACTGGGCGTTTAAAGAATTATCCATCAGGTGCCTCAAATTAGATTTAATTATTATCCTGTGTTAAGGAGCTACCCCCATGAAAATATATCATGATCCCTATTGATATTTATCAGAATTTTTAATGTTTCACATATTATACCCAAATAACTAATAGCTTTTTCCTTGTACTTTCAGTGATTTAAGGTATTTTTTTCAAGTATAGAAGTCCGATAAATATAAATAATTGAATTGAATAATCAAGGGTCATGCTAAATTTTCTTAATCCTTTTGTTACGGCTCGGTGGAATACAAATTATACTGTCAATACGGCGTGAATTTTTTAAACCATTTTTTTGCTTAAAACTAGTATGTATTTGTAATAATAAGGATGATGCGTGAATGTCGGACTGCATTCAATGATATTGGCGGATCAACACTCTACATCACGGGTCGTCAACCTGGTCCGTACCGCCCATTAGTGAGTTTCCGTGGTGGGCGGTGGTCGATTTTTAAATCTCCTACATTCCTTCTAGAATTTTTTCCACGCATATACTCAATTGAAATATACCGAGGTTGGTGGGCGGCAGGGAAATTTTACCATAAAAAAAGGGCAAAAGTGGGCGCTAGGCATAAAAAGGTTGACGACCCCTGCTCTACATGCAGCAATTATCCACATGTAGAAAGGTTATTTTAGGTAAACTTCTTCACAGGTAAAAAAAAACTTCAGAATCACTATCACCATCTGTCGGTATTCTCCTGTACGTGTTTACATAAAAAAGAAACGAATGACTAACGAAATTGTGTTTTTTTTTTTATCATTGGTCGATAAATGACAATCTCTGCTTTATCACTTATAGCGATTAGATATTTTATCTACAATCGTATGTGATCAATGATTGTATCTTATGTAAGAGTAGTTGCATTCAGGAACAGAGATGTTGTGTTAGATATCGGTTACTGTCAAGATAAATTACATTGTCGAGTGCAATGTGAAGGTCGCGGGAAAGCCTCCATTGAGGCCAACACATGGATATTGATTTTTTAATAATACACGTGACGCTACGGTATCTTTCAATATTACAGCATATTAAAACAAAAGCAAGCTGGTTTATCATTTCAATTTGTTTGTGTTATACACGGGGGGCACAAAATGATTTACTCTATCGGAAGATGTTATACTTTTTGAAAATGGCGTCGTACGTCAATCATATTTAACATTTACTTTACAAACTTTTATCTACCACCAATTTTTGGATTATCAATCTCGAATAATGTCAAATATTACGAGTCAATTAAGTATAAAGCCGGTCTCGCTTCCAAGAAACTATGTGGTATTTTAACGATAAACAACTTCTTATCCTATATAAAGGACAAATCCGACCTACCTTTGTATACGGCAGTCACCTTTGCATTGGAGCCCCTAAATATCTTTCAACGGTTGTTCTCTTCCGAAAGCAAGCTCCATCAACATGCTTGGATTATCAATATCGAATAATGTCAAATATTACGAGTCAATTAAGTGTAAAGCCGGTCTCGCTTCCAAAAAACTAGGTGTATTATACAAAGATCACGTCGGTATTTCAATGATAAACAACTTCTTCTATATAAATGACAAATCCGACCTATCCTTGAATACGGCAGTCACCTTTGGATTGGAGCCCCAAAATACTTTCTAAACTTAATTGACTCAGTTCAAAGAAGAGCAATTCGTTTGATAAACAATGACACTCTTACGTCTAACCTGCAATCAATGTAACACAGGCGTAAGATTGGTTCTCTTAGTCTTTTCTACCGTTATTACCACGGTCGCTGCTCTTCGGAACTTAAAAAACTAATTCCTCCTGCATCCACCCACAACCGACAAACTCGTCTTACACTTGTCGAACATCCATACACGGTTAATGTGGGTCGACCAAGAACTGGCAGTTTCCAAAGGTTCTTCCTTAATGCCACCGGTAAGTTATGGAATGCTCTTCCAGCGTCTGTGTTTCCTCCTTATAATCTGGATCTCTTCAAGAAACAGATAAATATACATTTGTATCTCCCCAACCCACACACAAACATGAACACAACACACGTTTCCGGCATGCAGCGTCCAGCCTCCCTGGCTGAGCGTATATAGTGCACTGGTCATGACCGGGTGTGCTCTCCTGCATGCAATTACATATATAAAAAAAATCAGACTAGCAAAGAAGCCTTATATAAGCTACTCAACTCGAACAGACTGGAAACACTAGAAACCTTGCAGGGCGTGACCACCACCGGTCGTTTAGCGGGTTTAGCCGATGTTAGTTCTGTTAACTAATCTTCGATGGTAGAGATATAGCGTCGTAGTTTGTGATTCGTTCGTAAGGCCATTGCGCCTCGAGAGCTGGGTCGCGACTGCTGTCTGTTAGTCGTCCTGCGTTGGGTTGCTCCATCAGAGTAGTGTTGCCACACCGAGAACATCAAGCAGACGACGGGCCACGCAATTGGGAATCACCAAACGGACCCACAGCAAATTTTAGTTTACAAACGACTTAGCACGGTAACATGTGTAATGCCTGCTGACCGTCAGTCACACATATGATTACCGTTGGATGATTAATTTTGCGCCACCTGTACAACATATGCCGGCGGTCATAGCTCGATGGTCAAAGCGTTTGCTTTGCAAGCCAAAGGTCGTGGGTTCGATCCCCGACGGAGATAAAAAAAACATGATTTTTAATCGATTTATGAGCTCTAAAATATTTCCGGTTGGTGTGAATTTGATCCCTCACCCGTAAAATGCCAGTCATAGCCTATTAATTAAAATTGGTAGTAGACGAATATCGTCCCGTGAAGACCACCCATTCATAGTAAATTCCTGTAAATAATAAAGATGATGCGTGAATCTCGGGCTGTAGTCTATGACGTTGGCGGATCAACACCCCACATGCAGCGCTTAGCCATACACACCATGGTAAGCGTCATAGAATTCCACAGATGAGACTTCAGAATTACTATCACCATCTGTCGGTATTCTTCTGTAAGCGTTTACATTAAAAAATATACATACATGTTATGTCTGGTGGGCTTTAATCAAATTCAAACTCACCGTCTATCGATGAATCTTTTTCATTCTCATATGTAAATTATGCTACATTGTTTTTCGAATTTAAATTATCGCGACTCTTAGGTGCCGTGTTGTGACTTTTAAATAGGTAGAAAATATACTCTGACTACTTCTCAATTTAAATAATTACATAATTTGTGTTGGTAGGCTTGGGATTCTAGAAGACTCGATATTTGTTGGAGTGTTGGACATTCTGCTTTAGAACAAATTTAAATATTGAATAATAGAATATCTCACGCGGGAATAGTAAATTTTTTTTTTTGAGCAAACCTTAGAATTTGCATACTAAAAAAACAGTAATTTTTTTATTATATCACATTTTATTTTTTATGTAAACGCATGCAGGAGAGCACAGGCGGTCAAGACCAGTGCACTCTATGACGCTCAGCCAGGGAGGCTGGACGCTTACATGCGGGAAACGTGTGTTGTGTTCGTGTTTATGTGTGGGTTGGGGGGATTGCAAGTGTATGTTTATCTGTTTCTTGAAGAGATCCAGATTGTAGGAAGGAGGATACACAGACGCTGGAAGAGCATTCCGTAGCTTACCGGTGGCATTAAGAATGGAGCTTTGGAAACTGCCAGTTCTTGGTCGACATATATTAACCCTGTATGGATGTTCGGCAAGTGTAAGGCGAGTTTGTCGGTTGTGGGTGGGTGCAGGAGGAATTAGTTCTTAAGTTCCGAAGAGCAGCGACTGTGGTAATAACGGTAGAAAAGACTCAGAGAACTAATCTTGCCTGTCTAGTCTAGCGGTAATAGCACATCATTAGCGCAATTTTTGTAAGATCACCGTGCTAAGGGACATTATATGGGACCATAACTTGGATGGGCCACCGCCCATAAGTAACCGCGTGTCGCTAGTTAGGTCGAGCCGCTACTTGGAATGAATGGTCAAATGATTAGGCCTCAGGAGCGTCTGTCTAATCATTCGTTCTTCTTAAAAAATAGAAAATCACTCAAAAATATTTTTCGGATATTACAACTGTCGCATCTTCAAGTATCCGAGCTTCTGCCCTGGACGTCGTCGGGAACTATATATGATATGTACCCAGGTAGACTTTCAGGTGCAGGGGTCTCTTAGGACGAAGAATGGACAATGGCAGCTGACAAAACGTTAGACTGAGTGGCGAAAATTTGTGGTGACCATATGTTCTAGATATGGTCTTCGACCTTCACCATTCACAAATCAGTCCTTTAATTAATAAATTGATGTCATTTGTGGACGATGCGTGAATGCCGGGGTGTAGTTTAACGACGTTTGGTATTTCAATATGTCAACCAAGTTCAGTGATGCAAACCTAACCTCAAACAAATGGATGACCCGGCACAAAACAATAAACGAATTGTGTGGCACTTCCATTGAGCTGTCAAAAAAACCTACAGGACCGGTCTCAGATTTTTTTACTGTCATGATTATTCATTTTATATTATATACACAGTAGATACATATGTATTATTATCACCAGAACAGGGTCTGTAAAAAACAGGACTATAAAAAATAAAATACGAATCCGACATAAAACGAATTAAAAAAAAAACTCTCGAGTTGTATTTATGAATTAGTAAAATGGATATTTTTTCACCCTGGCATTACTAGTGATAATTACAGGATTGTACTTGTCGTTGCTCAGGACACGAAATAAAGAGATTGATTTTTAACCCTTTCGTTACGGCTCGGTGGAATACAAATAACACTGTCAATACGGCGTGAATTTTTCAAACCTTTTTTTTTTTACTTAGAACTAGTATTTAAAGCATAAATGTACTTATCTGATCTATTTTCATATTTCACATTGGTTCTTCTATCCTTTAGCTATCAGATGATGCACAAAAAAACTATTATATTTAACAAACGTTCATTATGTAACTCCATACATGTAGTGGCATTGACACATATGGTCTACAGAAAAATCGCTCCTGTGACGAAACCTAACTTTATTTACTTACATTCTTTACAGATTCCTGTAAAAAATACACGTTGGTTGATAAAGGGAATGACTGCACTTTCAATTTCCTACCGTAGATGTCACAACGAGTACTGAAAGTAGCAAAACGAACTAAAGGATTTATATCATTAATATTTTACTTTCGCATCGGTAGCCGATATACCCGATATTATTTATATACCGATAAACCCTTTCGCATCGGTAGCCGATATATGCCGTCTAAGATTCCCCTACCGTTGACATCGGTAGCCCTGATATATCGCTTTGCTACTTTTAGTACTCATTGTGCCATCTACGGTAAGAACTTGTAACTGCAGTCATTCCCTTTATCAACCTACATGTATTCTTTACAGGAATATGTAAAGTATGTAAAATAAATATCGTTAGGTTTCCAATTTCCTATATATATGAAAATAGGTCAGATTAATGCTTCAAATACTAGTTTTAAGCTAAAAAAATGGTTTGAAAAATTCACGCCGTATTGACAGTATAATTTGTATTCCACCGAGCCGTAGCGAAAGGGTTAATACACCAACTTTCTTACGCACGCTTTTTTGATTTGTAACAAAGAGTTGTCCAATAGTGCTTTCGGCGATCTTCCTTATAACAGACCTTTGTATGTTGCTATTTTGGGTCTTAGGACTAAATGTCGAGGACTTGGAAGCATCGGGCTAATCATACTATCATATAAAAACGTTATAAGAGACCGTAGAGTAAAGTGTTACCGAAACCTTTTCATTCCACTTCCCATACAATATATAATATAAAAAATATACGCTTTTGTATTCTTTTAAATGTTGTTTCTTGCGTATTATTTAAAAAATATATATTGTTCCACAAGTACCCTAATGCCGGACCCGTGTACCAACATAAAACATTCAATCACTGAATAAAATACCAACATAACAATGACCATTGTCGTAATTGAGCGTCAACTGTCCATTTATGTAGTTTCAAGACCAAATCGATTTAGACCGGAATATTATGACACAACTAGATAATATACATCACGACCATGTCCGTCCACATAACTGGAGCATATAGTCGGACAATGAGGTTCTCAGGATAATCAAGGAAGATAGGCACTTAGTAAGAACCATCTCAGAGAGGCGATCGGTCACATCATGCGCCACGATGGTCTACTTCACGACATTGTGGAGGAGATGGTGGAGGGTAGAAACTGTAGAGCAGCGGTCGGGGAACCGGGGTAAATTACCCCAAATGGGGTAAAAATATGTTCTCTGGGGTAATAAGGAAATTTTTCTAGTTTGGTATTTCATAAAACTTACTATTTTCATGCAACTTTTTTGTTATTTTCCGTCTAAATTGATTCAATAAATAATGTTTATTTAAATATACATTGATTGTCTTCTTTTTGAAATGAGGGTAAGGGGTAATATCGACTTACGCAAAGATATTTTAGGGTAATATAAACTTACGCAAACATATTTTGGGGTATTATCGACTTACGCAAACATATTTTGGGGTAATATCGACTTACGCAAAAATATTTTGGGGTAATGGTTAAAAAAGTTCCCCGACCGCTGCTGTAGAGGGTGCCCTAGACGGGAGTATTTGCAGCAAGTGTTCGAGGACACGAGTTGTAGCTCTTATGCTGAGCTGAAGAGGGTTGCGGAGGACCGAGAGGAGTGGAGATCGAGATGCAAGATTCCTGCAAACCAATCCACCGGATTGATACTACTACGAAGAAGATAGTCGTCACGCGTTGCCGTCACAAAGCTGTGGCAAAGGTTTTAGTTGCCATGGTTCTCGCCTCATTCTTAGTCAGCTCTGCCTTCCGTAGCTTCACCGAGTACATTGTATGTTTATAACCTAATGGGCATTCAGGACGGCACGAACTTGGAAGTTTGAAGAAAAGGCAGATGTAGTAAATGCTCTCCTGCGGCATCCGTAATACATGTCCAATCCAGGCCCACCTTCGCCTCTTGATCAACTGTAGTATTCAAACTTACCTTGTCCGCTATCTCACCTCGTCATTCCTCACAAGTCAAACCATTATACCCCAGTATTCTACGGTCGGGATCTGCTTTCTAAGCTCATTATACGGCTGAATTGGCATTTGGTCAGATGCCAAGATTCATATAGAAGAAGAACAGTATGATTTCGAGTTTTCTTTACATATTATGGATTTAACTAGTTTTGATATCCACCGATACAGATAACGATTAACATTTTGACATCCTCATCTCTACGGGAGAAACGACTTCACATCGCCGGGATAACTATCGGATCGCGTGGTGGAAGTATGAGGAGCAGATTAACAACACACAGTCTTGTTCCGAAGCACATTGACAAATATTTTCGATAAAAACTTGGTTTCCCCGCTCGACCGTAACATGGCGTTACTTTCGCCTCGGTCGAACGGGACTAACTCACGACTAAGCGCGCTCGTAATGGGCTGTCGTCCAGCGCCGCAAGTGGCGATCTGCAGAATCAATGGCGCACCAATTACAGCAGCCATATACATAACGAACGTCACACCCGTGAAGTTCGTGTCAAAAATGCCAATATGGCGACACATACATATACGAAAAGCGAACAGAAATAAGAGACGAAATATTGTATATCGAGGTTTTCGGTACCAGTCAGCAAGGGCTATATCATGCTCATGTCAATTTAAATAAACATTAAGTAATAATATTATGTTTATGTAATATAAAGCCCCACCCAATAATTAATTGTAAAATATATCACTAGCCCCACCCTAGTAAGATGATAATATTAGAGTGTTTTGACCGAGGTAGTCATAACCTAATTATTTACTTCCTGATAAGAAATGAATTGGAAAACGTGGTGCTTATTCATAAAAATCGATAAAACTGTTTTACAATATTCGCAAACAGCTTATCATTAAATAATCAATTGAGCTATCAATCATGTAGAACGATTCTTTATCGTTTCAATCAATATTCAATAATATTTATCGTACATTCAATGATATCTCTCAAACAATAATTATCTATATTATTAAACCTGTTCGCATCGGTAGACGATATATGCCGTGTAAGATTCCCTATCGCCGAGATTCGTCTATCGCCAAGTTTGATTCAATAATTTTATTATGAGTGACATTTTACGTGTGATGCATCAAATTCAAACCAACCGGTGGTATTTAAGGAGCTAAGAAATGGATTATTATTTTAATCTTTGACGGGTATCGAACTTACAACCTTCGGTATGATAATCAAAAGTATTACTTATAAGACACACCCGCCTGCAAATGTGGCTACTTAAATTTGAAAAATTAATGGAACGCTTCATTATTTAAAATATTCGAATGTCATTTGTTGCATTTTGTTTCGTTCGAAATTGTACATAAATACTTTTAAAAGAAAACTATATTTTTATGACTAAATTTTTAAGCTGTTCTAAGTACGTCAGTGTATATTCAAGACGCTGGCGGATCACGCTACTTTGTGAAGATAATCTATCGTATTTATTATGTTAAATCTGTCATTTTATAATTGCAAAATGACAATATTATGTATGTGTTGGTATCTTATTAATACCTGCCGGACTACCGCAGATAACATGACTTGCTATTTTATACTATGCTCATGTTTCTCAATTTTAGATAACGATGACTTGCATTTAAATATTATACGTCACACTAATAGGAAACTTTCATTAACGTTTTTATTTTATTTACTGTATAATCGTAGGTAAATATTTTGTTTCTTTGCCACCATACATACCAGTGCTTCCTGATTTTTTTTAATGTCTTGTCTCACTAAAAATCTGGTATAAAGGTATATTTGGTAATGATTATTACAACTATAATACACATGTTTATATCAAGCACAAAATTATACGAACTTTCTTAAATATTATATAAGCATTCCCTAAATAATTTATTAAGAAAAATATTAATAAATTAATATTTGCATTTTCTACTGAATATTTTCGCGGCAATTGCGAGAAATTGTACGACCCACCAGGAAGTCGCGGCCCCCATTTGGAAAGCTCTGCTTTATACCATATTCACTCTAAAAAGAATAACATCATAATCATCAGTGTCTCTTAATGGATGTCATCATCATCGTCATCCCTGATGTATGTAGGTAGATAAGGACATTATATATATATTTTTATTTTTTAAAAATCTGCTATCTAAAGTTTACTTTAAAGAAACTTATTATATGAATGTGTAGTGTTCGTGCTACGACTTTCGACTAACATAAATTTTGATTTTAATAATCTTTGACAGTTAACCTTTTAACGCCCAATGGTTTCCTTACAGGACCTCAGATTTGCGTCGTTCAATGCCCTACGGTCCCATACAGGAGTGCTTATGGTTAATTTCACAATCGGATTACATTAATTTGTAATAATAGTAATAAAGTAAGTTCATGGAAGAATCTATTGTGCGACGAAACATTACAAACATTGACCTGAGGGCATTGAACGACGCAAATTTGCGGTCCCGTATGGGCCCACTGGGCGTTAAAGGTTAATCTTTTACACATTCATATAAAAATAAGCTTCTTAGGGAATTGAACTAAATCTTACCAATAGAAAACGCAACCATTTCTAGGTTGCGTTGATCGAATTCGGACTTTTGGCATAGTATGCGAATATTTCAATTATAGGTCAACCCTTCGGCAAGGCTGTGAGAAAATGTTTGAAATCTACCGTTTTACAGTTATAGAACAATTGGTAGACACTCCAGTTGCATGCTCTTTAGGTTGTTATCATTGTGTCTACAGAGAACAACACTTTAATATTGATAAGTAAACTTAAATCTATTGCCATTATTTACTCTTCTTGTTATCTATGGCAACGCGAAATGATATTCTCACATAAACTGAGCAGAAGATTTTTTTATGTAAATACATAAAGGAGTATACCGACAGACGGGAATGGAGAAATCTCATCTGTGGTTGCTATGACGCTTGCCATTTTAACATGTGGATTAACGCTGAATGTGCAATGTTGATCCGCTAACATCATAAACAACAGCCCGTCATTTATACGTGCGATATTGAAACATTAACATTCTAAAAAATATCCTACATATAAAGATAGTTGCATTTTTTTCTTTGCTTTAATCGGAAGGGGCATTATTTAAGTGTTAGGGTTACCATATTTAGCTGTGATTTGACAGAAAATGAAACAAAAAGTTTTAGGTATTTAAAATTGAGATTTTAGATAATTACTTTTATTGTTATCAAATTAGAATGCTGTACAGTATATTAATTAAATGCTTCGTTATGTACTTAGAAAATATTGTATTTTGTATATCAATAGAAAATATCAAAACTCTAAGAATTTAATTTCAACTCATACTTTAACCCTTTCGCATCGGTTGACGGCTTATGCCGTCATAAGATTCCCCGACCGTTGACATCGTTTGTCGTGATCGTTTTGTTACTTTGTTAGAATAGTTTTTTATGCATCATCTGATAGCTAAAGGATACAAGAACCAATGTGATATATGAAAATAGACCAGATAAGTACATTTATGCTTCAAATACTAGTTTTATAATTGACAGTATAATTTGTATTCAAATCGAGCCGTAATGAAAGGGTTAAAATACCACTAATAAATCATAAAAACTATACTTCCGTAAGGTATTCAATTTTTAGCTATAAGCAATGGCAGCTTCGTCATAAACTGAGCATAAAATAATGATAAAACAATATTGTCCATCTTATCTTGAATGTACTAGTTCAGACACTGGTTATAATGATTCAAAAACTTGGATCTTTCATAGAACCGTGTTATTACAAAATATTAGCACGTGACCAAAGATAGCTCAAGTGTGCTATTATTGTATTATACTCGTGTAGTGTCAATTACACAATTAACAGCGACAGTTAAAACACTTTAATTAATGTTTATATTTAATTTGTGGGTATTAAACAGCCATCCTTAATTTTGTGCTTCTTCTGTGGTTTGGCGTCATACTATTTAAACCTAGATTCAAGTGGCATCCACTGCTAGTTGGTTTATTAGATTTCTTCGATTCACTGCGTTAGAAAGATAGACTGGTAAGCAACAAGCTATTAACAATCATTACCAAGTAACATTGTTGCTACCTAAATTTACATTTGAGGAATGAACATTGAGGTACGACCATCTTTACTATATTTTTTACTACGAATAAATACGTAATCATTTTTTTTTATATATGTTTGTTAGTAATCAGTGATAGTTGAAATATAAATTTTAAGACAGTGCACCAGAAACAGAACATTTGCTTCTGTTTATCCTGTGAGCGAGTTTGTACATTTTAGTTTATACCGAAAAAAATGTGGTAAAAGTGCACAGGCAATGTTTCAATTTTTCAGAATTTATTATGTATATTTCATATGAAACCAAACATATAAAATATCCAGTATTTCGATCCATTATATCCCCGATCCAAATATTGGTGCTAGAAAATTCGCCACGCATGGCTTAACCCAAAAGCCACACTACCAAATCTGGCCGCGAAACCCACGAGGCTATTATATATACAGTCGATTCCGCTTAATTGGGACACATCGGGACTTAGGCATTTGTCCCAATTAAGCGGCTGTCCCAATTAAGCGAATTTCACTTATTTTTTTAAATTCATTTATTTGGTTTTGGCAACTAACGCCATTAACCAGTAATACACACAAAATTAAACAATGCATATATTTTTTTATTAATCTTATTTTATGAACTCTTGGAAACTGTAAATTACATATGGTTTATATAAATTATCTTATAAATTACAAATATGTAATATGAACTTTAAAAAAAAAATCCTAATAAAAATAATAAATGGGTAGTAGGTACACACAATTTAATTCAATACAAAAATGAGTCAAGTGTAGTCTGTCTTTTGTTTTTGTAACATTTCACTTCTACAAAATCAGCACAGATATTCAGTGCGGATGTAGGGCTCCCTTTATTTCCTTCCTGCATAAAATAACTCTGTAACACGGCCATACATTTTTTTGCCTCCTGGTTGGTCACAGGCACAGGTGACTCATCATGATCATCGTCATCATCGTCATCTTCGTCTAATTTTTTATATTTTGATATAATACCTTCTACAATTGAATACTCACAGTCTTCATTATCATCGTAACATGGTAAATTGTTATATATTCTTGTAAATGTAACATAATATGTGCTGTGATCTTAAATTTACTGTCCCAATTAAGCGGTATGTTGTCCCAATAAAACATATAAATTTACTATTGGTTTCTTGGTTTGGTTTCTGTTCTTTGAGATTTGTCCCAAATAAGCGGTTGTCCCAATTAAGCGGTGTCCCAATTAAGCGGAATCGACTGTCTCTATTATTGTTATTTTCATTGCCGTGTGAAACGAATAAGGGTTTTCCCCCTTACAATCCGCGACTCAACCTTGGATCGGCGTTTTGCGTTAGATTTTCATCAATAAGTCAAAGTTTTTCGGACTGTGTTTGATTTCTTATACATTATTGTTTGAATTCTTAGTATATATTGACATACACGAACTCATCTATCTACCCAACAAATTACTTACATAACTATTACTTCACTTAAAGAGATATCACATACCTATTCTCCCTGACACTCATCTACATTCTTACCTAGGAGTAAGAAATTAATTCGTTAGTAAATCTTTCTGTGTTTATTGAGATAAATCATTAAATGTGAGTTTATAAGTTATGAGAATAATATAAACTTTATATTGTTCACTTAAATTCACACTAATTAAATACCTATCATAATAAAAAAATAATTAGCGAACATCATTGTGAAATTTGTAGTAGCGTATTAGGAATTCTCTGACAATTTTTTTTTATATAAATTTTTCCCTTGTTGACATACATTTTTGTCTTTGTTAGTCAATGAAATTGTAATAAAAATCTATTACTTTCTTATCGGACGTTTCTTTAATCTTAAATAATACAAAATAATCCCTATCAAGATACGAGATTGTTTACCAAATGTATGTAATACTCCAAATATTGCTGAAGGGCTACTGACACGTGCCACATGAATTACGTACAAAATTGCTCAACTTTTACAAAGCGTAAGATTTATACAAATAAGATCTGTCTTTCGTTGTCACCATAAAAAAATATTTGCTTAATGAGAAAAAAATATTAAATGAACAGTTTAAATTCATCTACTGAGACATTTACTTACAAAGAATTGTCGTTTTTTAACCCTTTCGCATCGGTTGTCGGCATATGCCGTCAAAGATTCCTAGACCGTTGATCGGTTGACGTGATATATCGTTTTGCTACTTTCAGTACTCATTGTGACATATACGGTAGAAAATTGGAAGTGCAGTCATTCCCTTTATCAACCTACATGTATTCTTTACAGGAATATGTAAAGCATGTAAATACATATCCTTAGGTTTCGTCACAGGAGCGATTTTTCTGTAAACCACATGTCAATTTTTCAAAATTTCTGTAAAACAATGTCACCACATGTATGGATATATACACAATGAACGTTTGTTAAATATAATAGTTTTTTATGCATCATCTGATAGCTAAATGATAGAATAATCAATGTAATATTTGAAAATCGGTCAGATAAGTACATTTATGCTTCAAATACTAGTTTTAAGCAAAAAAATGGTTTGAAAAATTCACGCCGTGTTCATAGCATACTTTGTATTCCACCGAGCTGTAACGAAAAGGTTAAAATTAAAAATAAACCTTTATAATATTATATTTCTAGCAATATTGAATAATGATGTCACATTTCAGAAAAAATAGCTGGCAACTTCAAAAAACACAAATCCGTCCGCTTTACATTTCGCGATGTTGACGTTTCAAATGTAAATATTACAAAAACGCATCAAAGATAGCGACAAGCAAAGTTATCAAGACACTTGACCGTAAGACATCTATTTTTTATAATTGTGCGTCTTCGTTTTTTATTATAATTACTTATTATCTTGCATTTGTGCATTTTTTCTCAACTGTCAATATGCAAAAGTGTGGTTATAATCAATATTGCCATATAACATAAATATTCAAATAATAATTATTTGCACTTCTAAATTAGTTTTTTTTGCACAGTAATGATTATTTGTGGACATTATATGTTATTATTTTATGAATTTGTTTGTTAATCACTGAAATATCAAACACACTTATTTATAATAAGATAATACAATAATATTTTCATTATTATCATGTACGTTCTTGATATTCTCGAATATAATATATGTTATTCTAAAAGTATAGGTTTATTTGTAAGGTGTCCTTCTTGTTTTTGTGTGTCATCCTTTTCGTCCTTTTCTTCTCATTTTAGTTTATTTTTTAAATTAGATTTATTACGAAAATTTCTTTTTTCCAAACCATTTTTTCGAAATGCTCATGGGTATTTTATTTATATATGTAAATATTTATATTTTTTACATATTTGTCGTTCTTTTCATTTTAAAAAAATGGTCGTCTTATGTTGGGTAAACTAATCGATCTTGCTTAGTATTTATTAGGTTATTATAATAGTTTAGGATTTGTAAGTAAACCACAGTAAAACTAATATTGTTAAATTTTTCAAAAAGGCCTGTCAACTCAAAGTATATTTACTACAATTCTTCTTCGTAGTATCAATCCGGTGGATTGGTTTGCAGCAACAGAATCTTGCATCTCGATCTCCATTCCTCTCGGTCCTCCGCAACCCTTTTCAGCTCAGCATAAGCGCTACAATTCATGTCCTCGAACACTTGCTGCAAATACTCCCGTCTAGGGCGCCCTCTACAGTTTCTACACTCAACCATCCCCTCCACAATATCGTGAAGAAGACCATCGTGGCGCATGATGTGACCGATCCATCAGGCTCGCCTCTCTGAGATGGTTCTTATTAGGTGCCTATCTTCCTTGATTATCCTGAGAACGTCATTGTTCATTCCTCATTGAATGACTACAATTATGTGTTCTTAAATATTTATAAAATATGCCAAATAAATTGTTTTCAATTGATATTCCTCTTATTCAGGAAATGTATAAATACCGTTACTAGAACTAATTTAAATGTGTGTTTTCAGGGTCTGGGTCAACTAGAAGGTGGAATGCTGATGAAGATCTATGAAGATGACAGTTGATTTAAAAGACCACAGTGATATACAGTTATGAGAGTGATAAATAGTGTTCTCATATGCATTTGAAAGAATTTTAATTTTATGTGTTATTTATATAAAGAAGACTAAAAAGGAAAATTGAAGAAATGTTATAAATAAACAGATAGAAATGCCAAATAATCGATAATTTAATGAGGAAAATCATTCAAACATTGAAGAAAATATAGTTATAGATTGAAAATTACATTTACTTGTTAATGTTTTGGAATGTTAGTGGTATTGATGCCTGAGAACATAAATAAGAAATTAATAAAAATATAAAAAAATGCTGTTATGATGAAGTTGTGAATAGGTAATAATTAAAATATTTTGGCTAAGCTTCAAGAATAACAATGAAAAATTCGAAAGATTCCAAAAAAACAAAGCAATTAAAACAACATTCACGTTAATTGAATTAGTTATTTAATGAAATACTACGGCTGCGAATACAGTAAAGGATAACATATTACTGTTTTAAATAATAAGAAATACTGATTGTTGTAACACATAAAAAGGCATTTACCTACTAGTTTATTGAAGTGTTGATATCATTCACATGTTGGAATTACATACTATTAAGACTCCACTTTTGAGATAGCAGTCTAAAGCTGTTTATTCCTAAACCGGTGAATAAGATTATAGCCTAGACTCTTCACATATTCTGCTCTTCTCAAGTATTTTTAACAGTCAATGCTTGATCGTAAAGTTTTGAGCCGATGGTAGGGTGGTGTAAAGATGCAGCGAGATCAGGAAAGTAACGAGAAAAATGAAGCGGCCCCGCCCAATCCGCAGCAGAATGCCGGTCTACTGTCCAAGCTGATATTTGCATGGACTCTGCCCACGTTCCGGAAGGGCCTGAAGGTGGTGCTCAGTCCAAACGATCTCTACGCGACGCTCGATAAAGACAAGTCGCAGAAACTTGGAGATGATTTAGAAAGGTAATTTTAGTATGTAGGAGTGTATTAGTCTAACAGCTATAGTAAATCGTTAGTGGGGTTGTCGTTAGATTGCCAAAGTTAAGCAACATTGGGTGCAAACCAAAATAGAAGGGTCACCACCTGTTGCTATCCGCATGTCTTATCTCCAGGCCTCGGGAGTGTCAGGCTAATTATGCGATCTCTTATGCGAAAAACTATGGATTAACAAATTACCCAAAAAATAGATACCTTCTATCTAAAATAGGTATCTTCAGTCAACCAGTATTTTATCTCAAAACTAAATATGTGGCAACACCAGTCCTTAGTACATTCCTTTTTTTTCTATTTTTATTTGAAAAAAAGAAGTTCCATTTTTGAATAGAATAAAACAGTAACTGACATTTCTAGTCTGACCTTTTTTGTGGCTATTATTTTAATTAATTTATTAAAATAAAATAATCAAAAACCAATGTTGCAATTAATTTCAGTTCTATATATATATATTTTCTTTTATATTTTATTATGTTTATGGTTTATTTCAGGCATTATATGAACCTCGAAGCCAAATTGACCAAGGGAGAAAAGCCGCGCCTCTTCAGAGCCTTGCTGCGAACATTCTGGGCTGAGGTTCTCTTCCTCGCTATTATCTGCATCATCAATGAAATCTTCATCAGGTAGGTGTTGTAACTAACTGATGATGATAGTCATTATTATCATGTATGTATGTGTGTATCAATTATTAATGATAAATTTGCCCAATGATTATGAAAGTGGCGTAAGTCATGTTTCATTCGCTGAGAGATATTTAAAGGTTTGTGCTTTGATGTTGGTTGAAAACCAATGATAGTGACAACTTTGTTTTGCGTAAAATGCTATATATTGATTTTGTAAATTTATGTTGGATGACAAAAAGAGAAGTCAACAGTCGCATACATCAAGCAAGGATAGCGTTCAATAAAAAATCAAAAATAATTGACTCAAAAAATATTAATTTAAAGCTCCATAAGCAACTTGCCAAAACATTTGCTTGGAGCATCTTGATGTACGGCTGTGAGACGTGGCGCTTATCTGAAAGTGATGTAAAAAGACTAGAGGCCTTTGAGATGTGGTGAAGAGTTCTCTGAATTTCCTGGAGAGACCACGTCACGAACAATGAGGCTCTCGGCATAATCAAGGAGGATAGGCACCTACTAAGAACCATCTTAGAGAGGCGAGTCCGATGGATCGGTCACATCATGCGTCACGATAGTCTTTTTCATGACATTGTGGAAGGGATGGTTGAAGGAAGAAACTGTAGAAGGCGGCCTAGACGGGAGTATTTGCAGCAAGTGTTTGAGGACATGAGTTGTAGCTCTTATGCTGAGCTGAAAAGGACTGCAGAGGATCGAGAGGAGTGGAGATCAAGATGCAAGATTTTGTTGCTGCAAACCAATCCACCAGATTGATACTACGAAAAAAGATGTTGGATGAAGATTACATTAATTTACAACAGTGTGAACTGAAATAATTGAATAACTCTTGACTTACGCCACTTTCATAATTATGGGTAAAAATGTATATTTTTCTCTTCAGGTTGGCTACTCCCGTCTTCTTGGGGCGCCTCCTCCAGTACTTCAGGCCCGAGAGCGAGACGACTTTTGAGGAGGCGCTGTACTACGCGGGGGGCATGGTGCTCTGCAGCGCCTTCGGAGCACTCTTCATGAACCATTTTATGATAGGCAGCTTCCACATGGGCATGAGGGTCCGCGTGGCAGTCTGCTCACTGGTGTATCGCAAGGTTCTATACTCTCTTCCATTCACTTACATTTCTATCTCTCCTTAAAAGCAGTATAATGATCTCGGTTAATAACAGTTATATACATCTATAACTTCTCAAAAGAAATCGACAGGCGTATACAACTGGGATGGGCAGCATTTGGAAAACTAAAGTACATTTTTAAAACGAAACTTCCGCAATGTCTTAAAACTAAGGCGTTTAACCAATGCATCCTCCCTGTATTAACTTATGGCGTAGAAACGTGGAATCTAACAGCAAGTCTTACCCATAAAATACAGGTTACCCAGCTTGCTATGGAGAGATCCATGCTCGGAGTGTCGCTTAAAAATATAATTCAAAACGAGGAAATACGCAAAACTCAAGTAGTGGATAGCTACCCAACGAATAGGCACACTCGTGGCAATGGGCTGGACATATCTATCGAAGAGACGACGGTCGATGGGGAAGAAAAGTATTGGAGTGGCGCCCAGGAACTGGCAAACGAAGGATTTGTCGACCCCTGCAAGATAGACTTACGACATAAGAAGAATAGCGGGAGTGACCTGGATGCGGAAGGATGGAGACTCATGCGGGAGGCTTACGTTCAACAGTGGATGGATACAATGATGATGATATCTATACATATGAGACTTCAGCGTTACTACTTCTGTCGGTAGTCTCCTGAACATGTTTATATATAAAAACATATATAATTTATTTACGTAAGTATTTAAATACTCAGGAATCATGATAATTTTTCTCTAGTGTAATGTGCACTTCCGACCTCCATTACGGTCATTGCTCATTAAGGTATATCACGGAATGCGATGTTAATAAAAAAAAACTTATAATATCATAGTAAGATCGCCCCGCCAAACATTCGGCGAGAAGTCACTACCAAGAAGGAGCTCACCAAAACAACCCACGACGCACTCCACCTTATGTTGTAGGTATCAAAAGATAACCACACAACTCAAATCAAGAAGAAGTTTCCTACAGTCGACAACGGAACTGGTGATACCTGAGGCCACCCTGCGGCTGAACACATGGAGAAGCGCAACTAACGAGAATACTTGGATTGCCCCCGAAGAGGACCTAGCCCCTGGACATGACCAGGGATGGAATATATGGAGGTCCCTTAACAGACTTCAGACCGGAGTATGTAAGACGAGGACACAAATAAAGCCTGGCAGTTTTACAGTGGATCGACTGAATGTGACTGCGGTGTGGAACAGACCCTGTCACACCTTCTGGAGTGTACACTGTGCCCGAATAGCTGCACCCAGGAAGACCTGATGATGGCCGGGAGTAACGCCATCGACGTCGCCCACTTCTGGGCAGACAGAATCTGACCCTGTTGTTTCTGACACGATTATATATATATATATAGTAAGATTAAAATTTTAATGATATTTTCATTATTTATAGTCTCTACGCTTGTCCCATACGGCGCTGGGTGATGCTGCGCCCGGTAAGGTGGTAAACCTGCTGTCCAACGACGTGAACCGCTTCGACATCGCCTCGCTGTTCCTGCACTACTTGTGGGTGGCACCACTGTCGGCGCTGCTCGTACTCTACTTCCTCTGGACGGAGATCGGAGTCTCGGGAATATTCGGCATCCTAGTTGTATTCACAGTAATGCCTATTCAAGGTCAGTATTGATTTATCATTCAAGAGAAATAAACAATTCTTATAAAATATTTTGGAATGGCAAACGACAATAACATAACTCTTAAGTTCGATGGTAGGTAAGTTGATTTTATATATATTTTCATAAAAACTATTCATCTGAACATTCTTTATCAATCCCACCTGGGCTTTCGCATCACCGACAGGTCTCGCATCCAAAAAACTAGTTGGCTATATAGATCACGTCGATTTTTTATCAACAAACAACTTCTTCTATATAAAAACAAATCTAATCTATCCGCAGTCATCTTTGAGTTGGAGCCTCAAAATACCTTCTAAAATTAATTGACTCAGTTCAAAAAAGAGTAATTTGTTTGATAAACATTAACACTCTTACGTCTAACCAGGAATCAATAGAAAACAGATATAAGATTGTTTCACCTTGTCTTTTCTACCTTTATAACTACGGTCGTTGCTCTTCTGAATTTAAAGAATAAATTTCTCCTGCACGCACCCAAAACCGATAAATGCATCTTATACTCGCTGAACATCCATACAAGCTTAATGTGTCGACCAAGGGCTGGAAGTTTATAATGTTCCTTCCTTAATTCCACTGGTAGTAAACAGATAAAATATATAAAAATAGCATTTGAAATCGTCTTAATCCCCCACACAATTGCTTCCACAACATGAGAATTGTAGAGAATTTGTAATAAAACAACATATTGCATTGAAATATGAAAGTGATGAAATAAAATATTTTTTTATGACTTTCAAAATTTCAATTTGACGTTATGTTTCTAGCGTATGCTGGTAAGTTGTCTGCCAAGTACCGACTACAGACCGCACTCAAGACGGATGAGCGAGTCAGGCTCATGGGGGAGATCATCTCCGGGATCCAGGTCATCAAGATGTACGCGTGGGAGAAGCCGTTCCAGGCGCTGGTGACCTTGGCTAGGAAGTAAATATAACATTCTAATGTTTTTTTTTATGTAATCGCATGCAGGAGAGCACACCCGATCAAGACCAGTACACTCTATGACGCTCAGCCAGGGAGGTTGGACGCTGCATGCCGGAAACATGTGTTGTGTTTGTGTGTGGGTTGGGGAGATTGCAAGTGTATATTTATCTGTTTCTTGAAGAGATCCAGATTGTAGGAAGGAGGAAACACAGACACTGGATGAGCATTCCATAGCTTACCGGTGGCATTAAGGAAGGAGCTTTGGAAACTGCTAGTTCTTGGTCGATATATATTAACCGTGTATCGATGTTCGGCAAGTGTAAGACGAGTTTGTCGGTTTTGGGTGAGGGCAGGAGGAATTAGTTCTTTAAGTTCCGAAGAGCAGCGACCGTGGTAATAACGGTAGAAAGGACTAAGAGAATCAATCTTTCGCCTGTGTTTCATTGATTGCAGGTTAGACGTAAGGGTGTCATTGTTTGCTGTGAATTTGTATGTGTGTATCAGTTGTTGAATATGTTTACTTTCTCATACGATCTGGATCTGTATAATGAAAATATTAATTTTAATTATGCAGTGGTCCTAAACCTTTACAAATATGCTGTGCCTACAAATATTTAGCCAACATCATATCTACCATAATTCATAGAATTTCATAAGACAATATTATTTTGAATATAAATTAACATCCTCCTCTCTCTCAAAAAGGGTGTTATTCTGTCGCGTGAGGGCAGGATGACGAGCAGGTCAGCAAATAAAGACTTTCTTTGAGAAGCACATTGATTATATTTATGTTAGAGCTTTACAAGCTTCCGGCCAAGCGAAATGACATGCCGCTGGCCGTAATGCGACCTTCTCGATCGTCAACACATAACTGACGCGCTCGTGATCGGGCTCTCGCCTAGCGCTCCAGTGGCCATGTCTATAACTAACACACCCGTGTGCGGACCTGTCCAAAATGACAATACGGCGGACACATAAATGTATGACAAGCGATCAGAAATACGAGACGAAAGATTGTATATCGAAGTTTTCGGTACCCGTCAGCAAGGGCGACATGTCAAAATTAATAATTAAAAAAAACTATTAAAATAATATTCATCATCATCATCAGCCTGTATCCGTCCACTGTTGAACGTAGGCCTCCCGCATGAGTCTCCATCCTCTGTGATCCTCCGCCTTACGCATCCAGGTCACTCCTGCTATTCTTCTCTAAAATAATGTAACTAAAATACTCACGGTCATGTCCGATCAATTTCAGGTTGGAAATAAGGGTCATCCGCAAGGTATCCTATGTGAGAGGAGTCTACATGACCTTCCTGTTGACCACCACTCGCATGGCTGTCTTCTGTGTTATGTTCTCCATGGTCTTGTTTGGCCAAAGAATTACTTCAGATAAGGTTAGTACATTTTTATAAAATTTAACCAAATAAAAACCTTCTTAACGTGATGCTTCTTGCGACGCATGTCCATGTGATCCAGGCATGCAACAGGCAGTGTGACACTCTCTCGCGGAGTGTATCATCCATGAGAACAAGAGACGCATTTTGTGTTGGTGCCTGGGAGTCTACCATTTCTTGGGAGGATTTTCCTAAATTGCCGCTTAGTTCTGACGGCCCGTTGCTGTTAAACTTCATCAGGGAAATCGTGGGGGCTACAAGAGCGGTTAACGAGGCTGACATAGAATAGGCTCCTAAGTTCTTCAACTATTTCTCAGACGTATATTCTAACCTTGTGTGTAACTTGCACAACACGCAACTATTTTTTTTCTACATTATTTTAAGTGAAAAAAAAGAAAAGAAAAAAAACGTGATGCATTTTAAATATTAAAATTGCTTGATTAAAATTTTGCAAGACTAGTTTTGGCACTGGAGTTCTGTCAATACATCTTCACTTTTTATTTGTGTCCTCGTCTTGCATACTATGGTCCGAAGTCTGTTAAGGGACCTCCATAAATAATGAAAATAAGATAAATTAAGTAAAACTAAATAAAAGTGGATTGTTTTTTCAGATGTTTGTCGTCGCAATGTACTTCAGCTTGCTGGCGCACACCATGTCGGCCATGTTTGTCCGTGCTATCGCAGAGGTCGCCGAGGCCATGGTCGCCTTGAACCGCATCGAAAAGTACTTGCGGCACGACGAGTTCAAAGACACAAGAAATGTAACTGTCAAATCAACGGAATCGTCTGTGAGAAGCGATTGGAACGAAAAGAGCGGCAGATCTTACGCTGCGTACAGCGGTATCGATGCCGACGATGAAGGATCTAAAAGCTTTTCTAAACCCAACAGTGACATGCTGCACAGGAACATGGTTGGTCACAAAAATGGTCACGGCGGCGATGTGACAAACTCTAAAAAGGTCGCCGATGATCCGTTTGGAGGAGATTTCAGTTTCAAGTATTCGGTTCGGTTGTTGAACACCGAAGGAAGGTGGAGCGATGCGGGGGAGCCCACGCTGTCGATTGACAAGCTGGATATTGAGAGGGGAAAGCTGGTCGCTATAATAGGACTAGTCGGCGCTGGAAAGGTAAGATTTCTATCAAAATCATTGATTTAAACATCAATTTAAATATCATTATTTAATTTATGAGGGCAAGATTAGGAGCAGATTAATAACACAGACTTTTTCAGAAGCACATTGACATATATTTACGATAAACTTTACAAACTTATGGCCCGACCTAGTCACAGCATTCAAGCCGAGCCACAACACAATATGCTCTCGCCGACGGGCGGCACACGACTGGCGCGCCTGTGATAGGCTGTCGTAAAGCGACACCATTGACGATCTATGTAACTTGTCCAAAATGTCAATATGGCAGACACATTCATGTTCGACAAGCGAACAGAAATAAGAGGCGAAAGTTTGTGTATCGAGATTTTCGGTACCAGTCAGCAAGGGCTATATCATGCTGATGTCATTATTAACATTTGATTTTACTGTATGTACAGCCAAAATATACTGTCCACAGACAAAGTGATTGATGGAGTCTAGACCCGCAATTGTTTATTTTCGTTTGTTCGTTACAGAGTTCGCTTCTGCAAGCCATCTTGGGTGAGCTGGTGGTCACCAAGGGCTGGCTGCAGCTGAACGGGCACGTGTCTTATGCAGGGCAGGAGCCCTGGGTCTTTGGGGCCTCAGTGAGGCAGAACATTCTTTTTGGACAAAAATATGAAAAGCAACGGTAAATATCAAACTCTGTATACTTTGTTAGATCTTTGATTCAAATATTACATAGAACATACTCAGGAACATGGAAAATCTGTCAGACCGAACATATTGGACGGTGGATAGGAAGAAACAATGCTACTAAAGAGATAACGTGAAGAATGGAAATGGCCATAAAATATAATTAATAAAATAGAATGAAATATCAATTGACATTGTAATTGTTTATCTAAAAATGAGCAGAATTTGAGGTTATGTGCTTTTGATTTTCATTGCAGGTACGATGAAGTGATCAAAGTGTGCGCTCTCAAGAGGGATTTTGCTCAATTTCCGTTTGGAGATCAGACCTTGGTGGGGGAGAGGGGCACCTCGCTGTCGGGAGGACAGAAGGCACGCATCAATCTTGCCAGGTAAGATAGCCGTGGAATAAACATTAACACGTTCATCGCCATGTCAACCACCAGTGGCCGACACTGATTCATTACAATAACGCCGCGTCCGCCACCGGTGGCCGACACGACAAACATAAATTTGACTTTTCGTTTTGCGCTGTCAGCCACGCTTGACAACAATGTTTGCTACTTGGGAAATCAAAAAAAATGGTCTTTGGCTTTTATTCCCTTTAGATCATAACTCGATGCCAGCGCTAGATCAGGATCTCACCTAGGTGACGATCAATATAAATCTTCATACACACCACATTGGCCATACCAGGTGTGTTGGTAGACAGCAGTATGTTTTCTCATCATTTCCTTATCCATTCCCACGTATTTCGTGGTTAGCAACGTGTTACCAAAGAAGGCAAGTCGAGACTCGTTGAAGTAAACTGACTTCGCAGTCTTAGACTGAGGTCTATTTGACATCTAACTGATGCACCTAGAATCACGGGAAGGCCTTCAGCCACTCTCTAACAAGTAGCTTTTTGCGTGCGTCTTCTAACGTCTATCTGGGTCTCCAAAAACAGGACGGGACAGTTTTCACCAAGACAAGCAGTATGTGATGAAAGCAGATTGGGATAAGAGAATATGTATAAAAATGCCTGGAGGGGATATAGGATAATAGACAGCAATGATTTTGGTTAAGTTCCCTGATGATTGAGTGTTTAAACATACATGAGGATTTTGAATCTGGTTTGAATATTTTTTGTTTTGTCTTTAGGACTGTGTACAGGCAGTGCGATATTTACCTTCTGGACGACCCTCTGTCGGCCGTAGACTCTCACGTTGGAAAGCACCTGTTCCAGAAGTGCATCCTGGGACACCTTCGTCACAAGACGGTCGTTCTGGTCACCCACCAGCTCCACCATCTCAAGGAGGCAGACCACATTGTCATGCTTAAAGATGTAAGTAACAGGTATAGATCATACTAGAAGATCACCGAATATATAAAGTAATTCATCATACAGTTATCTTGGCATCTAAATTTTGAGAGGAAACTGACATTCCATGCTTTCGTTAAAGCTATGTGTCACTGAAATTGGGAAGCTTTGTTTTGAGTAAATGGCAGCGTTTTCTAGAGAATTAACACATTAACGTCGGGAAAGGTATTAATACCCGTACCTCGACTGACGGTTAATTATGGAAAGGGTATTTTTACGTACTCTGATCTTTAAAGTCGGGTATGTTTTTTTTTAACAACCATTTAACTTTTTCTTACTTATAAGGTTTGACATTATCAGTTTTACAAAAGTAAACGCATATTTAAGACACAGGGTGACTGCAAATTTGTTTCAATTTTTAGAACAAATGATATTTGTTTATTTTCCTTTATTTCAGTTAAATTGTTATTTTTTTCCAAAATCTTTCGGCCGGGAATGTGTTGTCACTTCTTATAAATGTGTTTTTTTGTGATAATACCCTTCATAAGGGTTATTGTTACCATGAATATCATACTCTTAATCTAAAAGAATATTTATAACTCTAAAAAACGTACCCTTACAAGTTTTAATGTGTATTTTCAAGTTGTGGACATAATCATAAATTATTGTTAGAAGTTCTACAACTTTTCGATAACTTTGCTGGTAGTGCTGTGATTAGTGAGTGACATATTGAAAAAATAATGTTGTTGTGTTGGATATTTAAAAAGTTATGCCATTTTTCGTAAATATGTATTTTTTACGCGTGACATCGATTTTTCGCCCGCATTAGGGTCCGCATTAGGGTCCACGGCACGCGAATCTGACCCGATATTAATGTGTGTTAAAATATCGGTTAATTTTTTAAACTCATTGATAGCTTCACAAATTATAGTAGTGTAACATATTTTGGAATTACCACTTGGTCATAAAAAAAGTACTTTATAAATGCAGATATGTCTTTAATTATTTTATTTTTACCTGTATTATGTACCTTTTTTATGTACATTTTTATTGAAAAATTTGTTTCTTTAATAAATAAATAAATAAACATAGATAATAGCGTAAATAGTGCCAGTTTAAGGGGGTAGCAAAGTGAGTTGGTGTCCTAGGGCGTCGAATAAGCTAAGGGCGCCGAGTGCAACCAATTTTCATTAGATTTTTTTAAAATTTAAGCAATATAGTGTGCTAGAAAAAAAATGCCCTTTGCCGCCACAGGGTCTAAAGCCGGTACTGGACCTAAACTTGATATTTAGATGATTTGATTGTTTAAATATTTCAGGGTAAGATTGAGATGCAAGGGAGCTTTGCGGACGTTAGCGAGAGCACCCTGGAGTACGCCAAGCTACTAACGCCGGCAAAGATCAGCGAAGAGAAGGCAGTAGGAGACTCCAGTGCACCAGCTGGCGATCACGGGGACATTGGCATCGACAGATCAAGGAAGGCATCTTTAACACGTGAAGGATTGCTCTGGCAGCGATCGAGGGTAAAGACACATACCATATAAAAATATGGCAGATTGGGTATTGCACAACCCACCCAATCCTGCTGGAATAAAAGCCTATTATTATTATTATATATATATATATACTCGACGCCGGCGGTCATAGCTAAATGGTCAAAGCGTTTCCTTTGCAAGCCAAAGGTCGTGGGTTCGATCCCCGACGGAGATTAAAATAAAAAGGATTTTTAATCGATTTATGAGCTCTAAAATAGCTCCGGTTGGCGTGAATTTGATCCACCACCCGTGAAATGGCAGTCATAGCCTATTAATTAAAATTGGGGGTAGACGTAAGTCGTCCCATAAAGACCACACATTCATAGTAAATTCCTGTAATAATAAAGGATGATGCGTGAATCTCGGGCTGTAGTCTATGACTTTGGTGGATCAACACTCCACATGCAGTGTTTAGCCATGGTAAGCGTCATAGAATTCCACAGATGAAACTTCAGAATTACTATCACCATCTGTCGGTGTTCTCCTGTATGTGTTTAAATATAAAAAAAAACAATAGTGTAACTATCCAAAATGAGAATGGGAGAAGCTAATGTTTTTTTTATGTAAATACATACGTGAGAATACCGACAGATGTTGATAGTGATGCTAAAGTCTCATCTGTAGACTCTTTGACGCTTACCATGTTACATATGGTTAAGTTCTGCATGTGAAGTGTTGATCCCCACACTTCACAGACTACAGCCATTCACGCATCATCCAATTACTGCAGGAATTCACTATGAATGGGTGATGTTTACGGGATGACTTTTGTCTACCACCAATTTTGATTAATAGGCTACGACTGGCTTTTTACGGGTGAGGGATCAAATTCACACCAACCGGGGGTATTTTAAAGTTCAGAAATCTACAAAAAATCTTTTTTTTTCGGTCGAGTATCGAACCCACGACCTTCGGTTTGGCAAGTAATCTCTTTAACCACTAAGTTATACCCGCCAGTAAGAGTCAATGTTGCATCCCAAGATTCTATAGCGCATCTTACATGTTTGCGGAGGACAGACTCCAATTTATTTGTAGCATTATTGCTTCTGGAGAATGAAAGGGTTGTCAATTAACACATTCATCCTGACTGAAGAGGCAATGTAAAACTCTTCTCTGTGGTATATTTATTGTTAAAATATTATATATGTATTTAAAATATGGTTTGATTGGGTATTGCACAACTCACCTAATCCTACTGGTTTTTTTTACTATATCCGCTTCATATTTGGAGCATATGCACACCACAAATTGTCATTTCACAGTTCTGTAAGCTCAAATTGTCTATGTCTTGTCCCAAAACACCTGTATACCTGCAGGTCCACATGGCAACATAGATGGTTCCCGGGAGCCTCCAGGACAAGAGCCCGCAAACGTGCATAGACTGCGGCTGTAGAAATATTAAGGTGTTCAATGATCACGGTTTTTTTAAGAAGATCTGATGATCAGCCCGACGCTCCCGAGTCCTAGACGTTTTTGTTTTGTCCTTAAGGGGTAGCTTAACCCTACAGGGGGCGTGTATGGAGCTTAGGTTTGATTAAATAAAATGAAAAAATTAAAGCATGGTCAGGATTTGAACTGACAGCGTATGAATGACAAACAAACGCTTTTACCACTGGACTATGCCGCCCGACTTTTATTATATAAATTATTAAAATGACTTTTCGAACATCCTTAACCCTTTCATCACATTAGTTCTTGTATCCTTTAGCTATCAGATGATGCATAAAAAACTATTCTAAGAAAGTAGCAAAACGATATATCACGTCAAACGATGTCGACGGTTGGGGAATCTTATGACGGCATATGCCGACAACCGATGCGAAAGGGTTAGTAGTCATATTGATATTGGTTTAATTATTATTTATTATTTTCTAGAGTGACTCCATGAGTGCCTCTGTGGCTGATGTATCAGATTTGAGCAATGCTAAGGATCTCTCCGAAGAGAAAAATCTTCCTCAGACTGCCGAGCCAGAAAACATCTCTGAAGGTACAACTCTACACTTATTTATGATTTCTTAAATCTCCTCCCACTCTTAATCTTGTACTGTAGAGTCTTTCAATTCGGACATTCAGAATTGGTTGGGTTATAGCGGCCATTTTGTTGAATCAACATCTGTGAATTGTTTAGTTGTGGCAAATCATCAGAAATGTTTATTATTATTTAAAATATACATATACTATACATAAAATTCTTTTTTCAACGCGTCAATCCAAGCACAAAAATAACGGCAGAAGCGGGATGCGAACCGCGTACCTTGGAAACCAACTATGCCCAGGTATTCATACCGCTCGGCGAACTGCGCCATTGCCCTGCCTAGACTGATTTGCGTTGAAACTAGTATTTATATCATTGTTATCATCGTACGATAGATGTCGCTATAGTATATATTCAAAGTATGTATATTTTTATTATTATTCTATCAGTCTTCATTTAATGACAAGCTTAATATTATTACTTTCAGGCAGTCTATTTATTTTAGTAAGTACCACTCGGGTCTCGAACCAAACTATAGACTGAATGGATGAGAAACGACTACTTATAGTTCCGACTTCTGCCGTTATTTTTGTGCTTGGATTGACGCGTTGAAAAAAGAATTTTATGTATAGTATATGTATATTTTAAGTAATAATAATATTGTAATATAGTCAATGATCTATAAAAGTAGATTAGAATATTGAAATATTAAAATAATATTCTAATAAAAATTAAAAAATTCATTAGAAATGTTTATATTTATTCAACTACTGGCTATTCAATCTGAATTCATCATATCTGTAAAGTCTTTGTAGGCTTATATATGTCGTATATAAATGGATTTCAGTCGAAAACTATATGCACCAAATGATATATTTGTTTATTGGAAAATATTTTACAGTATATTTTAATTGTATAAAAATCGATTAACAAATTTTAAAAAAAGGCGCCAGAGACATAATGTTAAATCAATTTCTGTGTACATTGTTCTACACCCTAATATAAATTGGAGGTAAGAGTTTTCAAGTGGCATTGTCCCTGGCAGGTTAGCATCACTCTTCAGAAGCTTGAATAGTCATGCAAGGAGGAATGACCATTCTCCTTTAACCCTTTCGTTACGGCTCTGTGAATAATACAAATTATACTGCCAATACGGCGTGAATTTTTCAAACAATTTTTTAAATTCAAACTAGTATTTGAAGCATAAATGTACTTATCTGGCCTATTTTCATATATCACATTGATCCTTCTATCCTTTAGCTATCAGATAATGCATAAAAAACTAATATACTTAACAAACGTTGATTATGTAACTCCATACATGTGGTGGTATTGACACATGTGGTTTACAGAAAAATCGCTCCTGTGACGAAACCTAACGATATTTATTTACATGCTTTTTATTATTATTATATTAGTATTTGTATAGCGCTCTTTTATGACCGAATGATCATTCCAAAAGCGCTTCTTTGCCTCTCTGAGTAAAAAGGTGGGTCTTGAGTCTGCTTCTGAAGGATGCCTCTGCTTTAAGCTCTCTTATGCTTTCCGGTAGTGAGTTCCAGGCCATTGGTGCAGCGTAGCTGAAAGCCCGATTGCCAAAGACCGTGCTAGGACTACCTCCCGTCATCTGCAGGGTGCTTCTATTTGCTCTAGCCGATCTGAGTGTCTCTCCACGCGCGCTTATTTCTGAAGGCTTGATAAGTTCTGTCAGATAGCCCGGTGCAGTTCCGTTGAGTGCCTTGTAAGCTAAGAGGCATAATTTATACTGGATTCTAGCCGAAACTCTCAACCAGTGCAGTCGGTGTAGTATTGGAGTAATGTGACAGAATTTGGGTGCGTTGTAGACTAGTCGTGCCGCTGCGTTTTGTAACGACTGCAATCGATTTAATTGTTTGGCTGGCTGGCCTGCGTGCAGTGCGTTGCAGTAGTCCATTTTGGAGACTATAAACGCATTTACCAAACTCTTTGTAGCGTCTCTGGGTAAGCATCTTTTTACCGACCGTATCTGCCGCAGGTTAAAAAATCTTTCTCTCAAATCTCAACCTACATCTATTCTTTACAGATTCCTGTAAAGAATAGATGTAGGTTGATAAAGGGACCGTAGATGTCACAATGAGTAGTGAAAGTGGCAAAACGATATATCACGTCAACCGATGTCAACGGTCGGGGAATCTTTGACGGCATATGCCGACAACCGATGCGAAAGGGTTAACCTCAAATAATTGTCCTGGAATTGTGATCACACATTACAAAAAGGTTTTTTTTAAATTTGTATTTATTGATATGTTTACATTCAGATGCAGTGCAGGGCTCCGTGGCGGTGCAGTACCTCCAGGCCGGGGGCAGCGTCTGCTTCCTGCTTCTTGTCTTCTTCACCTTTGTCACCTCTCAGATTGCCGTGTCTTCAGCCGACTTCTGGATGGCCTACTGGTAATGTACCATCGTTATATGTAAAGAGCGATCTAAACACACAAACAGTGATTCCATATCTATTTTTATTTATATGATATATTTAATCGTGTTGGAAACAACAGGGTCAGATCCTGTCTGCCCAGAAGTGGGCGACGCTTCTCCACATGTTCAGCCGCAGCGTGGCCTCAGGTATCACCAGTTCCGTTATCGACTGTAGGAAACTTCTCCTTGATTTGAGCCATGTGGTTGTCTTTTGATACCCAAACATAAGTTGGAGTGCGTCATATACATATATGATAACATTCCTTGACATAATGCCTACTCCACAAATTGGGTAAAACATAGATATTTAATGTTTTTTCAAAAAATAAAAAATGCTCTGTTTTATCGTTGAAGTTTTGGCAATGTAAAAAACAAACTCGCTTTTTCTTGAGAATTTTGATGAGCAAAAAATAAACGCCTAAACACTATTTACCTCTATGTAAATAAAAATAAATAAATGTAGACTAAGCTCTTAGTAATTAATATACAGTTTGGCACATCAGGAAAGATTACGATTATCAAAGCACAAAATATGAATACTTCAACTAACATCTCGTCAAGCCGTCAGGCGGTAGACGGGAACCATACAGGTATGTGTACCGAGGTGGATCTTCACGTTCAGAGATATTTTGGAGGAAGGCATGGACAAATAGCAGCTCTTCTTCTTCGTGTCAGCGACGTCAAATTATTTTTTCCCAATATCTGGCAACATCGATAGCTCGTGTGTTGCCCAGCATTAGGTCCTGATATGTGCAACTTGTTGGGCACATGGAGCAGCATCGTAGGTGTGAGGCGGTTTGAAGGTCTCCACAGTCGCACAATAGTGTCTCTCCCTGCCGAAGCATTCCCCACCGCTCGAGGTTGTCCTTTGTTCTACCAACTCCGGTTCTCAATCTGTTTAGGGATTTCCAGGTCGGCCAGTCAAGGCTCTTGCCAGTTGGGAGGCCTTCCTTTGGAGTAATGAAATCCTCTGGTGCGATTTGTTGCCAGAGTTGGAGTCTCTCATATTCAGGGCCGGATGTGAGAGGTTGTGTGGATTTCAGAAAGCTGCTTCGAGACTTCAATCTTGGTGTTGGGGGTATCTGATTATACAAGCAGTGGGACGGTTGGTTGATTGCTTTACGCATTTCTTCGGCGCATATGACTTTGCGTCTTATGTTCGGTGGTGCGATACCAGCCAAGGGGTATAGTTTAGAAACGGGTGTTGGTTTGAGGCAGCCTGTGACGACTCTGCATGCATCATTCAGGGCAGTATCCACTTGATTACAGTGGGCTGATCGACCCCACACTGGTGCCGCATATTCTCCAGCTGAGAAACAAAGTGCTAAAGCTGAGGTACGAAGAAGGGGTGGTTGGGCTCCCCAATGAGTGTTGGTCAGTTTGCGGATGAGGTTGTTCCTTGTTGCAACTTTCTGTTTGGTGTTGCTGCAATGACGCCTGAAGGTGAGGGTGCGATCTAGAGTGACACCGAGGTATTTTGGATGGTCGCTATGTTCCAGTACCCCACCTTCCCACGTGACATGAAGCTTTCTGTTAGCTTCCCTGTTTCTAAGGTGGAAACAGCAGACTTGTGTCTTTGATGGGTTAAGTTTGAGATGGTTGGTTTCGTAGTAATGGAACATCTCGTTGAGTCCCTGGCTTAGGATGTCCTCAACTTCTTCAAACGTTACTGCTTGTGCTGCCAAACCTAAGTCATCCGCATATATGAAAGACTTTGTGTCTTTAGGGGTGGGTTGGTCGTTTGCATATATATTAAATAGCCACTGACACAAATGAGTGGTGGTTTTTTTTACAATAACACATATAGGAGAATACTTACACGCTTTATGTAATACCCTCCCTGTCCCGTCCTGTTTTTGGACCCATTACTGGACGCACGCTACTTGTTAGAGAGTGGCTGAAGGCATTCCCGTGATTCTAGGTGCATCAGTTTGATGTCAAATAGACCTCAGTCTAAAGGCTGTGAAGTTAGTACAGCGTGTCTCGAATTAACTTCTTTAGTAATTAAACACTTCACCGGCGGGTATAGCTCAATGGTCAAAGCGTTTGCTTTGCAAGACAAAGGTTGTAGGTTCGATCCCCAACAGAGATTAAAAAAAAAACGATTTTAATCGATTTCTGACCTCTAAAATACCCCCGGTTGATGTGCATTTTAATTTCATAATATTTTCTATAGCAGAATTTTCAAATATTTATTTTTCATGATAATGCTTTCAGGACTTCGCAAGAAGAGTTGAGATATTACACTAACGACCTGATGATCAACAAGACGGTGGTGGACGACGTGACCGTCATCGACATGGAGGAGCGCGGCATCCTGAGCACCACCACTTGCATCTACGTTCACGGCGGGCTGGTGCTGGCCGGGTTCCTTATTACCGTTCTAAGATCGGTGACGTTCTACAATGTCTGCATGTCGGCGTCGCAGAAGCTGCACGACCTCATGTTCAAAGGTTGATACAATTTTTATTATGAATCTGTATTTCTTTTTTTATGTAAAAACATACAAGATAATACCGACAGATGGTGATAGTACTTCTGAAATCTCGTCTATGCAATACTATGACGCTTACCATGGTGCATATAGCTAAGCGCTGCATGTGGAGTATTGATCCGCCAATGTCATAGACTATAGCCCGAGATTCACGCATCATCTTTATTATTACAGGAATATACTATGAATGGTCTTCACGGGACGACTTTCGTCTACCTCCAATTTTAATTAATAGGCTATGACTGGCATTTTACGGATGATGGATCAAATTCACACCAACTGGCGGTATTTTATATCTCAGAAATTGATTAAAAATCCTTTTTTTTTAATCTCCGTCGGGGATCGAACCCACGACCTTTGGCTTGCAAAGCAAATGCTTTGACCATTAAGCTATACCGGCCGGCGAATATATTCATATACGAAGGCTGTCCAAAAAAATTAGATGACTTTCGAATTTTTGCAGGCTACGTATATTCGTATATATAGATGTGGACCAAAATATGAATGGTTTACTGTCAGTTGTTAAACGTGTGTCGTTGGTCAGGTTAAGCCGCTTCTTAGGACGAAATGCTACAGGCCTCGGAAGCGTCAGGATAATCGTCTGATGTCTTTAAAAAATATGATTAACAAATCACCCAAAAATATACCTTGAATACTACAGGCAGTATTGAGTATATTATTGACATTTTAATTTTATAACTGACCACACTCGTACTGACCCAGTGGATACTGCCAGTTTATCTAATCTACTGCCAGTTTATTTAATTTATTGCTAATTCACAAAAATTGTCAAGTCTGAAGAAGACCCCTGCAATGGCGGTTGAAATATTAGTGCTAGAAAATTCGCCACACACGGCTAAACCCAAAAGCAGCAAAACCAAATCTGGCCGTGAAAACCAACGAAGTTATACATACCGCCAATTCGTTTAATTTACTGTCAAACCCTTGTATTAGTTACTGAACAAATAAATAGAGGCCATTTTGTATTTAGTAATTCATTCAGTAAATATTGGCACAAGCGGTATGCGAACCGCGAGCCTTGGAACCAACCTTTGCCCAGGTCTTTATATACCGCCTAGCCCTCTCGGCTATTTCTCTGCCTGAGCTGATACGCGTTAGAAGATGTGTTTATACCATTTTTAACATCGTATAACGATAGATGTCTCTATAGTATATATTCAGAGTATGTATATTATTATTTTTTATTATTCAATCAGTAAACATTTATTCACAAGCTTTTTAATATTATTACTTTCCGACAGTCTATTTATTTTAATAAGTACCACTCGGTACTTAGTAAGTACATTTTGTATTTGTTTCAGGTGTAATTCACTCCCCGATGCTGTTCTTCAGCAGCACGCCTTCAGGCCGCATCCTCAACAGATTCTCCAAGGACATGGGAACAGTGGATGAACTGCTGCCCAAGGCAATCCTTGACGCTGGACAGGTCAGTTGGCTGACTAAAATAATTAATGCGTTCCGGATAGGTATACGCGTGCTCGTAGCCATCCATAGTTTTCCATTCCGGTTGGTATCTGTGGAGTTCCGAAAACTCAATATAGTTGCAATGACGCTTCTAAATTTGCTACCTGCACATCTTATCACATTTTTCAATTCAATTCTTTATTTTTTTTCTTCAATAACATTACAAAATATTTTACATTTTAATTAATTATTGAAGTATTGACATATAAGTGTGGCGTTGTAAATGTATTGACACATTTAGTGTCAATGACCTCACACTCAGAACAGTGTCGGGATACTCAACGCAAATAGTTGGACTTGTTACAACAAAAACCATGTCATAAGTATATCATGGTTGACACACAAATAACACGGCATCATTGTCACAAAATCAAACGTCCAACATTTCGTATCTGCCAACACAAATATTGAATCTGAAGCAATATTACACTAAATATGTCAATATCTTCACTCAAGTTGGTTTCAACCACCGTCCACTGCGATTCTTTCGCCTTACACGTATCACATCATATGTCCTAAAACGATAAATAGTCAGAACTAAGTGGCGGCAATTTGTGGTGTTCATATGTTCCATATATGGTATAGATATGGAATGAAAAAGAAATCCATCTAAAGCTTATGACCGTTATAGATGTCATACACATGTTTAAGATGATATTATGTCTTTACAGGTGATGCTCTCGATGGCAGGCTCGGTGGTGCTGGCTTGCTACGTGAACCCTTACTTCCTGGTGCCTATAGGTCTGCTAAGCATCGTGTTCCTGCTCATCAAAGAAGGTTATCTTAGGACATCTAAGAACATTAAGAGGCTGGAAGGAGCTGGTGAGAATCTTGTCCATACGAACTAGTATATTAAACATCTTCAGTGGTCCTGCTTTGTGGTATTGGCCTTCTATGTAAACCCTTACCTTATGACAACTATATTCCTGTTTATTGAAGGTTACTTCAGAAAATCAATGAACATTTAAAAACTATAAAAAAATGGGAAGTACTTTGCCTCTTGAACAATATATTTATTTGATTGGTATTTGGTTGATTATATACTTGTGTTATATAAAATACGACATCTTATTTCAACTCTTTATTAGACCCATCTTGTTCTTACCTTGTGAAAATGCAAATGTACAGTCAAAGTCATGTCAATATCTTACTGATATCAGGAATCTACACAGCTTCCAAATCATCACACATCGATCTCTAAAAATTACCCCTTTGCACTTTTTTAATCTTTTCATCTGAGGCTCATGGCCATTCAGCATGCTGTTTAAACTTTAAAGAAATGTACCACAGAACGTAACTAACACTTGACGGTAGCTGCTAATGGATGTTCCATTGCCAATGACTACCTAACCAAGACTAAGCTTCGTAGACAGATTGGAGTGATGAGGAGCTGTAGACGGGAAACCAATCAACACCCCACTATTGGCGGGTCTTGCTTTTAAAATCTTATTTTTCAGACAACTCTCATGGTATTTAGCTTAAAATATTTTGTATTTTTCAGCGAGAAGTCCCGTCTTTACCCATCTGAATGCCACCTTGCAGGGATTGACAACCATCAGAGCGTACTCTGCCCAAGATATTCTGAAAGCAGAGTTCGACAACTTCCAGGTACGACTCCTTCTCCGGTCACATCACTAATGACCTCATACAAGTGTCTTTTAATCATAATTTTCTTTGGTGTTTTCTTTAACCTTTAAATGCCCAGTAGTCGCATACGGGACCGCAAATTTGCGTCGTTCAATGCCCCAGCAGGCCAATGTTTGTAATGTTTCGTCGCACAATAGATTCTTCCATGAACTTACTTTAATACTATTATTATAAATTAATGTAATCTGATTGTGAAATGAACCATAAGCACTCCTGTATGGGACCGTAGGGCATTGAACGAGGCAAATTTGCGGTCCCGTAAGGAAACCACTGGAAGAAATCCATTGATTCCTTCAAATGTCCCACTCACAGTCTGTAGTTAAAGTCATTGAGTTCTTAAGTCTAGGCTTAATTTCTGTCTCCTGCTGCAAGGTATGTTGTGATCAATCACCGCAAGGTGTTGGTCTGCCCAAGATATATTCGAATAAAGAAGATTTTTTTTAAAGAAGGTTCTTAAACCTAATAAGCCAACGACAAGCGGTACAACCATGCGGTTATCTATTCAAATCCTTGCTGTGCTCAATGTTGCCCCTTCAAGCATCGTTTAACCGGTGCTTTCAATATGGAGAGATTCCTTTAATCTTTTAGATGCCATGACCCTGAATAGATCTATGCAACGCCTCGTGGATTATCGAAAATTTGAACCCCTAAATGGTGTCCAATTTATACCTTTTATTTTCTTGGGCAGACGATAAATGTCGCTATAGACTCAAGCTATAACATTTAATGAAAATATACAGTTTTATAACACACCGGTGTGCTCACGGCACTGGCGGGCTTACCGCAGCGGACCTATATTTAGGCTTATGGCATTCATACGGTTAATGAAATCTGTTATGTAAGCAGTAACATGATATTTATTTTTTATTCTTTTCGATTATCTATTCTCCAGGACACTCACACAGCGGCTTGGTACATGTTCATTGCCACCAGCTCAGCATTTGGCCTGCTGCTTGACTTCCTCTGCTTCATCCTCGTTTCCATAGTCACATTCAGCTTTCTCTTAGTTTCAACTGGTAAGTGCTTTAATTTTAGCTTTATTTCATACGGATAGACTTAAGAGTGGTTTAGTTCAATAAGCAGTGCTCACAAACTGTCATCCATTCAAGTATATGCCCAATGTTGCTTGAATTTAGTGATCGGAAAGGAACCAAGATTTCAACATGCTATTTCCTTCCTTATTTGGAACATATGATCATCACAAATTGACGCCCCTTTGCCCCTTTACCAGACATCTCTGCGCCGTATCTGAACATATAACAAACATGGTATAATCAATTAAAAAACTAAACTGTGGACTTGATTCGTAAGTAAGCTTGATTCTAATTCATTAAAAAATGGATTAGCAATACCGACAGTTGGAAGAAATCCTGCCGACGGTCATAGCTCAGTGGTCAAAGCGTTTGCTTTGCAAGCCAAAGGTCGTGGGTTCGATCCCCGACGGAGATAAAAAAAAAAAGGATTTTTAATCGATTTCTAAGCTCTAAAATACCCACGGGTGGTGTGAACTTGATCCATCACCCGTAAAATGCCAGTCATAGCCTATTAATTAAAATTGGTGGTAGACGAAAGTCGTCCCATGAAGAACATCCATTCATAGTAGCAAATTCCTGTAATAATGAAGGATGATGCGTGAATCACGGGCTGTAGTCTATGACGTTGGCGGATCAAGACTCTACATGCAGCGTTTATCCATATACACCATGGTAAGCGTCATAGAATTCCACAGATGAGACTTCAGAATTACAATCACCATCTGTCGATATTCTCCTGTATGTGTTTACATAAAAAAAAAAAAAAATCCTGCCTAAATGGCACACAAAACTGACGCCAGTGTATCGTGGGTCACGCGAGTGACTTAGCGCGTGTCTCTTGTGTTGGAACATGCTATATTATACATTGTTAAATAAAACCACAAAAAATATAATGCTTTTCTTTTTTTTTTGAACAGGTTTGATGGGCGACCAGGTTGGCCTGGCTATCACGCAGTGCATGTCGCTTACATTCATGATGCAGTGGGGCATTCGACAGGCGGCCGAGGTCTCTAACCAGCTCATGGCCGTCGAGAGAGTCCTACAGTACAAGCAATTGCCACCAGAGCAGGTAAGAAGTTATATGATTTTCAAAAAAATGTCGTTATTCTTGGATAAGGAAGATTGAATGATATATATATTTATATAATCGTGTCGGAAACAACAGGGTTAGATCCTGTCTGCCCAGAAGTGGGCGATGTCGATGACGTTACTCCCGGCCATCATCAGGTCTTCCTGGGTGCAGCTATTCGGGCACAGCGCACACTCCAGAAGGTGTGGCAGGGTCTGCTCCACGCCGCAGTCACATTCAGTCGGTCCGCTGTAAAACTGCCAGGCTTTCATTTGTGTCCTCATCTTGCATACTCCGGTCCGAAGTCTGTTAAGGGTCCTCCATATATTCCACCCTTGGTCATGTCCAGGGGCTAGGTCCTCTTTCGGGGCAATCCAAGTATTCCCCTCAGTTGCGCTTCTCCACATGTTCAGCCGCAGGGTGGCCTCAGGTATCACTAGTTCCGTTGTCGACTGTAGGAAACTTCTTCTAGATTTGCGCCGTGTGGTTATCTTTTGATACCCAAACATAAGGTGGAGTGCGTCGTGGGTTGCTTTGGTGAGCTCCTTCTTGGTAGTAACTTCTCGCCCTATGTTTGGTGGGGCGATGCCCGAGAGTTGATATAACTTTGATATTGGGGTATATTTATAGATTGAATGATATTGTATACTGTTGATCTATATAGCCATCGACAAGTTATAATAATATATATAAATATGTTGATAATAAAAGATAGCAATATCAATCATGATGCTCATCATCATTCCATATCCGGTTCGTACCTAGAACATAAAGAGCTGTCAGCCGCTATGGTCTTAGCCTTATTTCGTGTTAACTCTGCCTCCTGAAACTCCACCAAGTACATTATATGATGCTTAGGCAAGGATAACTCTTAAATTGTTAGATTATTTAATTTATTATGATCTACTTTTACTATATTCGCTCCCTTGCTGGAGTTTATAATTGCCACAGATTGCTACTACATAGCTCAGTTGCTATTATCATTATCCTTGTATCCTTAGCTTTACTAAGTACCAACTACACATAGTTCTCAACATTCTTCAGGATGAGAGGATAGGGTCTTAATGAAAAGCTGATATTGTATTCTATATATATTTGGGCCTTTGATAATAAATCTCTCTTTAGCCTAGCCATTTCCCATTATCTGGGGTCGGCTCTCCTTGTGGACATCCGCCATGTCTGTCTGTCCTGCGTTGCATTCTCGGTCAAACCCAGAGTTTTCAGATCCTTGTTTACAGTTGTAGTCCCGGTCTTCTTGTCAGCGTGGGTATGTTGTGGGCTCTCTTCACCATGTGGTCCTCATCTCTCCGTGTCACATGCCCATACCATCTTAGGTGGTTTTGCCTTACCTTTTCAGGTATGAGGGCCACCCGAAATGAAACCCGAATATGCTCATGTTGAACTCTGTCCTTTGATAATAAATATTTAAAAAAAAGTAAGATTATAGAGATGCTTTTGAGGCCTGGACCATTTGGTCTTAATAAGTGGCTTAACGTAGTCTACGAAGCTTGGTACCCTCAGTTAGTTACCCATCCAAGTACTAAGTGTGCTCAGTTTTATTTCACATCGCTGAATAATAGAGAACTTATGTTTCAACATGGTGTAGTCATTCATCATCATCATCAGCCTGTGTCCGTCCACTGTTAAACGTAGGCCTCCCGCATGAGTCTCCAATGATCATTTGTAATTGCTTTAATAAATTAAAATGATCTCGACCACATTTTGAATTTTACTTTGTTTGAGTTGGTTATTTGACGTTAGTTTTTTCAAATTTGTGATTTCAGGGAATGGGTTCCGATGACGGGACTCCCGTTAAAGGGGTCGGCTTGAAGCTCCTGGAGCCCCCGAGGGATTGGCCGGAGCACGGAGCCGTGAAGATGAAGGACCTCAAAATGAAATATTCTCCGAGTGACGACCAGCCGTACGTTCTCAGAGGACTCAATTGTGACATAAAACCAAGGGAAAAGGTAAGAAAACTTCACCAATCATACATTTATAACGGGTATCAAAAAGGGGGTAAGATTAAATTTTGTTATTTCTGTAAAATGCAAATGAGAAAATCAATAAAATCAAACAAATAAATCTGAATAAATCATCATCAGCCTGTGTCCATCCCTTGTTGAGCGTAGGCTTCTCGCATGAGTCTCCATTTCGCATACAGGCTACTTAAAAAAAGTTAAGATCTATGAAAGTCTAATTAAGAAAAGAAGTGATTAATTGACTCGACAATGGCAACCCGACGTAGTCGAAACATGTTCAATATGTCACCCAATAAATATAGTGGGAGAAATTCTAAATATAAAAAATATATATTTGATTTCATAGAATTCTGCCAAAAATTATCAATCAAATAATTCGAAAAGATTGAGAATAAATATTAAAATTGATTCTGTTTAAATTGAAGTGAAAATATAATGATAGATAAATAAAATTCCTGAACATCCTTACAAGGTTGGTATAATGACCTTCCCGAATTGCCGCTTTGTCTTGATGATCCCTTGCTGTTGAACTACATCAATGACATCGTCGGGAACTCGCACCAGGCTCGTGCCTGTATAAAATAGACCATTTTTTTGTTCTCTATGAATATTATAATCATGCATGTTAATTAAAGCGTAACCTAAAGTAACTATTTTTGACTTCACATAAAAAAAATGTGTTATAAAAAAAGACTATTATAATACAAATATAATAATAGTTAAGAAACTGTATAACGTTTCTAAACTATCGCAGAGCTCATGCTTTCCATTCATTCAGAATGTTTCAATATATAGTCCTATCATAAAAGTTAATTAATTTATAACTGAATATTTATATATTTTATATATTCAACTTGTTGTTTCTACATTTTTAGGTTGGTATCGTTGGCCGCACTGGAGCTGGAAAGTCTTCCCTGATTGCAGCCATGTTCCGGCTGGCTTACTCTGAAGGTTCCGTGATTATCGACGGTGTGGATACGCAGGATATAACCCCAGCGGTAAATAAATAATATCTAACCTTTAAACGCCCAGTGGTCCCATACGGGACCGCAAATTTACGTCGTTCAATGCCCTAGCAGGCAAATGTTTGTAATGTTTCGTCACACAATAGATACTTCCATGAACTTACTTTAATACTATTATTACAAATTAATGTAATCCGATTGTGAAATGAACCATAATCACTTCCTGTATTGGACCGTAGGGCATTGAACGACGCAAATCTGCGGTCCCGTTAGGAAACCACTGGGCGCTTAAAGGTTAATGTCTTATGTAGAATATTCAGGCTGAGGTGCTGCTTTGGACTAAAAACTGCAGGCCCCAGGAGCGTCGGTCTTATCATCCGACCTACTTAAAAATATTCGATTAAGAAATCACCCAAAATATGCCTCGGATACTACAGCTGCTGTCTTATTAAATCCCCGGTCTTCTGCCTTGGGGATCGCCGAGAACCATATATGTTCCCAGGTGGTCTTTCAGGTGCAGATATGTCTGGGCATGGACAGTGGCAACTGACAGAACTGAGTGGCGGCAATTCTAGTGACCATATGTTCCAAATATGGAATATATATATAGAGGAACGTAGAAATAAGGATTATTGTATATTTTTAAAGTAGATAACGAAAGTAGAAATATTAATGTTTCTATAATTTGGAAGGCCATTGAGTACTTAGGTATAATGTTTCAATTTAATGATCAGATCAGGTCCAAGGGAGTTTTAAATTCACATTTTTTTCTTATTACTTTTTATTAATTAATTTTAATATTGCATTCTTCTTTTAGGAGCTGAGAAAGAAAATTTCTATCATCCCCCAGGATCCCGTGCTGTTCTCGGGAAGCCTCCGAAGAAACTTGGATCCTTTTGAGGAATATTCTGATGCGGCTCTGTGGCAAGCCTTAGATGAGGTATGAAAATAAAATTTACATACAATATCAACTTTTGAAATTAAAAACCATTTACATGCCATCACTTCTGATATCAATCTATAGAACACAAACGTTCATTTGGTTCACTAAATTTTTTTATCGCTACTATCATAAGCATTGCTGTTCAAAATTTTCTCAATTTATCCTACCAGCGCTTATTTATCAACATAAGATCTGTCGAAGCCTTTCCAAACATCCCTACATAGTTGATGTATGTACAAATTTAATGTGATACTGAAATGAAGCATAATTAATAATTCAACAGAAAAAAAAACATATAAATATTGGTACTTATGATTAAGTATTAAGAAAAACAAAACAATAAAGACAAGCAACAGAAGGTCCCAATGTTCATCAAACAGACGTCTCCAACAAATTATTCTTCTAAAGAAATTCGTGGAGTTCGTGCCTGAGTTGGGCCTCCTCTACGTGAATATATCAACATCCGAGGCGATTTGGTTTTAATAGTCTGATTCCTCTCCCAAGAGGCATAGTATCTGGATATTTCACATGTTTCCGCCAAATAACTTATAGCTACATTTGATGATTATATTTATATAAGCCCGGATTCTATTAAATATATATAATTGATTTGGTTAAATAGTCAGGGTTCATGCTAAATTTTTCTTGAGTGTGATGGGAAATATTTTCTGACAGTATACCTGTATATTCAATATTGCCAGCAGCTATGAAAATACAGTATTTTTGTTCTTTATACTTACCCTAAAATACTAACCTAATTTTTGTGGCCGTTTTCAGGTAGAGATGAAAGAGGTGGTGGGTCCCGCGGGATTGCAGAGTCACGTACAAGATGGCGGTGCTAACTTCTCGGTGGGACAGAGACAGCTGGTCTGCCTGGCGCGGGCTATACTCCGGGACAACAGGATACTCATGCTGGATGAGGCCACGGCCAACGTCGATCCACAGTAAATAATACTCCACTTGCAAATTCACTCCCCAATAAGAGTTAGGACCATTAAAAATGCGATCAATTTGGTCACTTCACTCGACTGTTTGTGTGTGAAATTGTAGTAACATAGTATCCAAAACCATCTTTTTAGGTGATTTCTTGACGGAACATTTTAAATTAACATTTGGTTCTGAGGATTGGCTCAACATGCAGTTCGCAACAGACGGTGACACATTCAAGTTTTGCTCTTGCCCATTGTTGCTTAACTTCAGTGTTTTTTTTTTTATATATAAACACATACAGGAGAATACCAACAGATGGTGATAGTAATTCTAAAGTCTCATCTGTGGAATTCTATGATGCTTACCATAGTGCATATGGCTAAGCACTGCCTGTGGAGTGTTGATCCGCCAATGTCATAGACTACAGCCCGGGATTAACACATTATCCTATATTATTACAGGAATTTACTATGAATGGTCTTCACGGGACGACTTTCGTCTACCTCCAATTTTAATTAATAGGCTATGACTGACATTTTACGGGTGATGAATCAAATTCACACCAACCGGAGGTATTTTAGAGCTCATAAATCGCTTAAAAATCTTTTTTTTTTTAATCTTCGTCGGGGATCGAACCCACGACCTTTGGCTTGCAAAGCAAACGATTTGACCATTGAGCTATGACCGCCGGCAAATATTAATTTTAATCTATTTCTGTATATAACACACTCAATTGAAATGAGATTTGGTTCTCCATCTATGAAATGTATGTAACTTACATGAAATTTAGGAATTCTTAGAAGTATGATATTATTTATAAGTGATAGTATTGAAAAAATTTATTTACCCGCATTCTTTTAAAACAAAACATTTTTTTTTTATGGTGCTGTAATTTCCCAAGTAAAATTTAATTCTAACTTTACATTATTGTATTTTTCAGGACGGACAGTTTGATTCAAAGAACTATCAGAAGCAAATTTGCAGCCTGCACTGTACTCACTGTGGCACACAGACTGAACACTATCATGGATTCTGATAAGGTATTTGTTTATATTTATTGCCTTTTATTTTTTCGTATCGTTAATGCCTAAGCATTCTGTTACCAATGATTTGTATATATATATATATATAATCGAGTCGGAAACATCAGGGTCAGATTCTGTCTGCCCAGCAGTGTGCCATGTCGATGGCATTACTCCGGTGCAGCTACTCGGACACAGCGCACACTCCAGAAGGTGGGACAGGGTCTGCTCCACGCCACAGTCATATTCAGTCGACCCGCTGTAACACTGCTATGCTTTCATTTGTGTCTTTGTCTTGCATACTCCGGTCTGAAGTCTGTTCCCATATGAATATGAGTCTTCTTCATGCTTCTTAATTGGTGCTGTGACATTTAGCTGCCTGACAATCGTCGGTTTTTGAATGAAACCATTTTGAAGTTATCAACAACAACATAAATCACTTAAAATTTTGGTAACTGTTAATTACATGAATAAGATCGTGGTTTTTTTTATTTATAAATGGTTACTATATAACATATGATTATTTTATTTCATACGTAAAATGGATCCCGAATTGAATGCTAAAATATAAATAACATGAAAGCAGATGTAAAACATGTTTTAATTATTTTTGGTCAGTTTAGAATATTTCAATATAATACTACATTTATAAACCACCTAGATATATGGAAATGTTCAACTACTAATACACATACAAACTCACAGCAAACATCTACTTATACATCAACAAATATTTGCGCAATGCATTTTAATTTCTCGACTCGACAGGCGAAACGGATAACGAATGAACATGGTTGCAAATTAACACAGCGACTTTTTTATTTTTCTCCGATTATTGATTAGAGAAATGTCATATAAGATGATGTTTGCTGTGAATTTGTAAGTGTGCATCGGTCGTTAAAATACATTTGTGTTGTTTTTGTAGGTTTTGGTGATGGATCACGGCAAGATGGTGGAGTTTGATCATCCGCACGTCCTTCTGAGTCAAGGCAGGGGATACCTTTACAAGATGGCGACTGAGACCGGCCCGCAGAACATGAACCATCTCATGCAGCAGGCGGAGAAGGCCTTCCAAGCACTCAACCAGGTGGAGGAGCAAAGGATCAAGATGATAGATGAATGAATATAATAGATACTGCTTTATAGTTTTTTCGGATATAAAGCGGTTGTTATAGGAGAGCATACACTAAAGCCGTCTTTTCTCTAATATCTTTGGGTGTTAAAGAAAAGTCGTTCCTTGGCTTCAGGTAACCAACTTAAGAACAGTATTCAGAGACATTTCTTTAGGTAACCAACCTATAGGAAGTTTCAGCCCTCGACTCGCCTTAAATCGTAAGAAACGTCTCTGCAAACAGGTGTTAAGTTAGTTACCTTAAGTCAAAGAATGTCTCTTCAAACGGATATAAGTCTTTGAAAATATCATGCGGGAGGAACTTGATCAGACTTGGGTATGCGTAGTTGAATTATAAGCTGTTGATATGGCAGCTGTCAGGTCATGGTTGCTATATACTCTGCTTAAAGGGAGCAGGTATGGTATATGGCGTAAAGATAGTGCCTATACGATTAACAAGTCTTTTTTTTTAAATAAGAATTATGTACCCACTACACACCACCTGTAGTCTCATATGAAGATTGTATAACCTTCATAAATCGTTAACAAAATGTTTTATTTCTTTAAATGTAAACGTAGAAAGGCGTCAACCGTATGTAATGTCAAAGAAAATCAGCGATATCTAGTTAATTTGATATGATTTTAAATAATGTGGCAACTTTACGCTCCAATTCGGAAACAAATGTAGTTTATGTATAATAAGCTTCTTGTTAATTATTATTAAATATTATAAAAGCCATTTATTATAAATGATCTAGATAAATAATTAGAATTTTATTTTATTTTATATGAAAGATGAATGTATTACATTAATGAATTTAAAACTAAATCCATTGATTATTTTATTTTTAATTAATTGTACATTGGTATTTTATATATTGAAATTATTTTTAAGCATTGTTTATATATGTAACCGAATATAACAGTCATGGTTATAATTATTATTGGCCCATTTTCGTTCATAAGAAGATCCTTATTTGTCTACTGATACACAAAAACAATTTTGCGAGCTATGAACTTTCTGTCCATGTATAAGATTCTTGAAAAGAAACGGAAGTAAAAAGCAGAATATATTTTTTACATTTAAATGCTTCTTATATATTTTTAGAATATATTTTTTTAATAGGAAATTTTATTAGATATTGTAGTATTATTACCGAATGCTCAAATTAATATCTATCAAGCGTGTTTCATTATAGGTAATTTGAATTATTATTATGTTTGGAAAAGTGCCATCTGTGATTGCATTTTGTAGTCAAATATAAAATTTTATTACAGACTTATAGGAGTATGTGCAAAAGGTATTTTTTTACATATAAAGATAACTCTGAGTTTCGCGTGTTGCTTAGAATATCGTCTTCCACACATTTTTTGTCTTTTTTATTTGATTCATTGTCTGATGGTTATATTGGAAATAATCGTATGTGTTTTATTTTAATTATTTTTCTTATGTATATAATTACCAAAGAATGCTATAATATTATTGAACATTAAATAACTTCTTAGATTGTCACGGCCAGATTTGGTGTTGTGACTTTTGGGTTTATTCGCGTGTGTGACGAATTGTTTCGATCCAATATTTCGACCGCCATTGCAGGGGCCTTCTAAAGTCGTCACAAAGTCACGTAAAGTCGTCAAGCCTAAAGAAGACCCCTGCAATGGAGGGCAAAATATTGGATCGAAACAATTCGCCACACACGGCTAAACCTAAAAGTCACAATTCCATTAATGAATATTATTAAAAAATAATGATTTTGTGTAAAATATCCACAAGATGTAATGAAGTTGTGAAAGAAAAAGTGTAAAGAACACTTGATAATCATTTATTATGTTTTTTTTTAAGTTGATTAAAGATCAAATTATTTATATTGATCCAATATCGAATTAGTTTACTGTTTGATCAAATAAGGAATAATTGATCCAAGATCTTAGGGTTTTTAGTTTATCGAAGAATATGTATAGGTGAAATTTTTTGTTTAATTAGTAGTAGTTAAGAATTTGTTATAGTAGTAAATCTGATCCAAATCTCAAGAGATTGAGACTTGATCGAAGATAAATTTAAATTTGGTTGAGTACTTGTTTGTAGAATTCTCGATTATTTTGTAAAATGAAAGCAAAATTGATCCAAGACTTAAGGTACTTAAAGCAATTGTAGATAAAAGCACGATAAGTAATTCTTGATCAATATGTTTAATTAAATTTTTAAATAGAAGTACTTAATTAAGTTGACTCGGGATTAAGAAGCTTATGATGTTTTAAAGAATGTATCAAAATTGTAACTTCATATAAAATCAAGTTAAAAAAATAATACTGAACTTAGAACATATAAGATCAAATAATTACAAGTCAATAAAGGAAATGCTCTCGTCTGCATTTAATCAGTCAGTATATAATTGAATTTTGTTCAATAAATGAAACGAATGGTCAGTAATATCAAGTATTTAAGAATGGTCAGTTAAATAATAAAACAATCGTGTTTTTATATAAACCTTAACCATTATATTAGTTAAAGATTACAGTACGACCATCTTATAATGTTTTTATATGATCGGCTGATTAGCCCGATGCTTGCGAGGCCAATAACTTTTAGTCCTAGAGGTAGTTCAACCCAAAATAACAACATAGGGGGATCGTTATATGAAAAATAGCCGCAAACACTATAGAAAAAATCACTGTTACATATTGAAAAGTGTGCTTTATAGGAGGGTTGACTGTAGTATGTGTCGAATTTATATCTGAACGTTATTAAATTAAATCGTAACCAAATAGTAAGTTACCATAAAGAAAAATTGATCTATTGTTGTGATCTATTAATATTTAAAGAATAATGTCACAAAAGTGAGATTAAAAATAATTTTAATGTAACAATGTTTTAATTATTAGTAAAATTGCAAACAGCCAGTGTCAAATGTATTTGTATTTTTTTTTAATATTTAGACAGCTCTAGTTAGAAGAGTGTCATCTATATGACATGCAAAATTGTGGGCTTTAAAAATGTCACCTCAATAAACATTGATTCGGAATATATTTAGCATAATTAATTGCTTAATTTTACTGATATTTTAAATAACAATTTGATAAACAAGTCACATACCGCACATATTTGTTTTTTTTTAACAGAGTGAAATATTCTAAATAAATTTAAATTACTTTGGACATATATATCAGCAGTAAAGTGAAATGACGTATAAATAAATAAATAATTTTATTACGAGGTAACTTGATGTAATGTACTCGTAAACATGATTCGTGGCATTTGTTTACTGGAAAAAAATATCTCAAAATGGTATAATAAAAGTGCTCATATTACAGAACTGTTAAATCATATTTATAACAGCTTCTTTTTATAATATGTTATCATATGCACTTACCCATATGGATGCCATGACCCTGAATAGATCTATGCAACGCCTCGTGGATTATCGAGGATTTGAACTCCTAAATGGTGTCCAGTTTTAACCATTTTTTTCTTGGGCAGACTGAAAATATACAGTTTTAAAACACACCGGTGTGCTCACTGCACTGGCGGGCTTCTTGCAGCGGATCCATATTTGGGCTTATGACATCCATACGGTTAAGTAATTATAAAAAATATATGTTTTTATTTTTATGTTGTGTCTTATATTTTTCAATAATTTTTTTAAAATAGCCAATTTATTTATACATTATGATTACCTCACATTTTATAAATATTGAAACTAACTGTTTTATTTGATTTTATATGATTTTATATGCATTTTTTAAGAGATATGTTATGTACTTATATATATATATTTATGCTAAGACACTATATACTATGAATGATTGGTACTTATTTCAAATTTGGTGCTTAAAATTCTAAACACGATAAGTATATATTATATTTTGTATTGAAGTAGGAATAATTTCTTCATTACTCTTTATTTAATAAAACTCTAAGATTCATAAGAATAATAATATGAAATTTTTGATTTGCACGCGCTATACAACAAATACAATTTTAATGAATATTTTTTATCAATTCATCATAAGCCTGTATCTGTACATTGTTGAACTTAAGCCTCCCGTATGAGTCTCCATCCTCTTCGATCCTCTGCCTTCCGCACCCAGGCCACTCCCGCTATTCTTCTTATGTCGCCAGTCCATCTTGTAGGGGGTCGGCCAATGTTTCGTTTGCAAGTTCTTGGGCTTTTCTCAACCAAACAGAGGAAAAGGAAACGATGGTAGAATTTTCTTAAGACATTGCACACCTAAATCAATATTCTATCAACCTCACCATCCGACAGTCTCATTAGTTTTAAATATAGAAGAGCGATCATTTGAGTAATTCTAATTTGAAATTATAGATGGCACTACTTAAGAATGTGTGCAGATTTCTGTAATGTTAATTTATTTTTTCTCTATTTAATTGAAAACAAGAAAAATTATCTGATATGATGGGATTTGTCGTATAAAGTATGGAGATCAAAAATATTTATGTGTTGTATATTTTTTTATATAAAATTTTATACTCTTACACAAGCATGTAAAAATATGTTTAAAAAATTATTACAATGTCTTTCTTGTGTAGCTTTTATTTTGGTGATTACGCCAGATCAAAGTTTTAAGGTTAAGTTATTCTATTAAACTAATCTTTAAAAGCTCTTGGTGCCTAAAATACGTTTTATTCAAACAAAATTGTAAATATTATTATATTGGTAGCATTGAATTTGACATTTGGCGAATTTATACATCAGTAAGATTTTTTTACCTGCTTTTAATATGGATTACAACGGTGACCATAATCTCGCTATTACTGCATAAGTCAGAAGAGTTTCAAAGACAATAGTATACTTAACCCTTTCATTACGGCTCGGTTTGGATACAAATCATACTGTCAATTATAAAACTAGTATTTGAAGCGTAAATGTACTTATCTGGTCTATTTTCATATATCACATTGATTCTTGTATCTTTTAGCTATCAGATGATGCATAAAAAACTATTCTAAGAAAGTAGCAAAACGATATATCACGTCAACCGATGTCAACGGTCGGGGAATCATATGACTGCATATGCCGACAACCGATGCGAAAGGGTTAAGTACTGAACAGAACATGCGAAACCATGGTCACTGCAGTAAATGCTACTCAACGTAATCCATATTAATACGAAAAAAAAAAACTTATTAAACAAGTTGTGCTTGTAGAGTTTCCAATACAATAAATTGTATAATCACGCCTACAAGATAGTAATTTGAAATATAAATTGTTATCGGAATCAATAATTAATTTTACAAAATATGTTAAATGAAATGAATTTAGAAAAAATATATATTTTATATACTTATACCTATTTGTAGAATATACATATATATTTTAAATAATGTTAAAAGAAATGTTAAAAAATATTACAGTATTAAAGTGTAATTTTATCGTTTTGCCCAAAAATCATCGTGATATTACTGTGAACGTGATAAATAATTTTATTATGTTAAATAAATTAATTGTTCCACATTTATTGTTTGATATTTTTCATTTTCACTGCTTTCTTCTTCATAGCATCAATACGGTGGATTGGTTTGCAGCAACAAAATCTTACATCTCGATCTCCACTCATCTCGATATTCTGCAACCCTTTTTGGCTCAATATAAGAGCTGCAGCTCATGTCCTCGAACACTTGCTGCAAATATAGGGCGCCATCCGGAGTTTCTACCCTCAACCATCCCTTCTACAATGTCGTGAAGTAGATCATCGTGGCCCGTGATGTGATCGACCGCCTCTCTGAGATGGTTCTTACTAGGTGCCTATCTTCCTTGATTAAGCTGAGAACCTCATTGTTCGTGACGTGGTCACTCCAGGAAATTCAGAGAATTCTTATGCATATTAAATAAAGCTTAATTAACTATTTTAATGTTTTTATCCTGTCAACTAGAGAGTTATAGAGATATCAACCATATTTATTATGTGACAAAGTCGCCTTTGAGATTACTTATTATGACATACGCACAGAGTTATCACAAAATGATTTATTATTACGTAACATTTTAAGCTAAACTCAACTAGTCTTGTTAACCACTAGAGAAAAGATTGTTAAGATTAATTCTCAAGTTGTTACACTAATTATGTTTATTGATTTAATCAGTGTAAACAAATATGTTTAAATAACTTGATTATGTCAGTAACTGGATTTATTATTATCAGTAAGATAAGATATTATTAAACAATACAATTGATTTTAAGTCTAGGTACTATTGATTTTTTTGGCAAAGAAATCAAGCACCAGGACTTAAGAATTAACATAAGTATTTAAATCTCTTCTAGACATAAATTAAACAATAATAATCTTAAAATTTATATGTGATACAATAACAATGGCCAACCTCTTGCAGGATTGAAAACTTCTTGGATTGAAAACTTCTTGAGTGATCGAAGCATCATCACTGTCGTAGATGGCTTTTCTTCTTCCTGCCATAAAATCAACTCAGGAGTTCCACAGGGCTCTGTGCTGTCGCCCACTCTTTTCCTTCTGCATGTGAATGATCTGCTTCAATGCGCAAACATTCACTGTTATGCCGACGACAGCACTGTCCATGAGAGTATACTCTTCCAAAAACCTCCGAAACATTCGGAACTATCTGCTGCTAGGGAATCTCTGGTGAAGAAGATAAACATGTCTCTTGAAAGGGTTTCACGATGGGGCGACCTCAACCTCGTCAGTTTCAACATTTCAAAAACCCAATCATGTACTTTCTCCACCAAGAAGACTGCTATGGATCCTGTATCTTTCAACGGTTGTTCTCTTCCGAAAGCAAGCTCCATCAACATGCTTGGATTATCAATATCGAATAATGTCAAATATTACGAGTCAATTAAGTGTAAAGCCGGTCTCGCTTCCAAAAACTAGGTGTATTATATAGATCACGTCGGTATTTCAACGATAAACAACTTCTTCTTCTATATAAAGGACAAATCCGACCTATCCTTGAATACGGCAGTCACCTTTGGATTGGAGCCCCAAAATACCTTCTAAACTTAATTGACTCAGTTCAAAGAAGAGCAATTCGTTTGATAAACAATGACACCCTTACGTCTAATCTACAATCAATGGAACACAGACGTAAGGTTGGTTCTCTTAGTCTTTTCTACCGTTATTACCACGGTCGCTGCTCTTCGGAACTTAAAGAACTAATTCCTCCTGCACCCACTCACAGCCGACAAACTCGTCTTACACTTGCCGAACATCCATACACGGTTAATATATGTCGACCAAGAACTGGCAGCTTCCAAAGTTCCTTCCTTAATGCCACCGGTAAGCTATGGAATGCTCTTCCAGCGTCTGTGTTTCCTCCTTCCTACAATCTGGATCTCTTCAAGAAACAGATAAATATACACTTGCAATCTCTCCAACCCACACACAAACACGAACACAACACACGTTTCCCGCATGCAGCGTCCAGCCTCCCTGGCTGAGCGTCATAGAGTGCACTGGTCTTGACCGGTTGTGCTCTCCTGCATGCGTTTACATAAAAAAAAAAAAAAGGATGGCCTTTTTATGTAAACACATACGTACACATTGGAGAATACCGACAGATGGTGTTAGCGATGCTGAAGTCTCATCTGTGGATTCTATGATGCTTTACCATGTTACATATGGTTAACTGCTGCATGTGGAGTGTTGATCCGTCAACGTCATCACGACTACAGCCCGACATTCACGCATCATCGTTATTATTACAGGAATTTACTATGAATGGGTAGTCTTAACGAGATGACTTTAATCTACCCCTAATTTTGATTAATAGGCTATGACTGGTATTTTATGGATTAGGGATCAAATTCACACCAACCGGGGTATTTTAGAGCTCAGAAATCATTTTTTTTTTTTAATATCCGTCGAGGATCGAACCCACGACCTTCGGCTTGCAAAGCAAACGCTTTGACCATTGAGCCCGCTGGCATATAAAAATGAAAAGCTAAAAAAACTAAATTCGTGTTTCAAATTTGTAAAAATATAAATTGTTTGCAATGATCCTTCAATACAAATTTCATAATAATGAAATAGGCATTACAACTATGCCACTTGAAAAATTAATTAATTGTTATTGATACACCTGGACATTTATTTATCTATTATTGATTGAGACTATATAAATAATGCTTTTACTATGTGAAAGTGACACAATCTGTTACTTTCTCACAAATCATTGCCAGTGAAAATTTGTTGTGTCGTTTAAAAATAAAGCATAACTATGAAAGTCTCATATTTGATATTAATGGTGACACTAGCATTTGTAAATTCAAGTGTTCTGATATCAAGTAAGTAATTTTTTTTAAAATTTAATGTATACAAAAAATAGTAACATGTGGGCATTCTTTTTCTTATTCGTGTCAGCGATGTTAAATTATTTCTGCCCAATATCTGGAAACATAGATAGAGCGTTTGTTGCGCATCATTACGTCTTGCGTCTTCGGCATTACACATAACTACATTTCAGTTTTATATAAAAGATTAATAATATTATGTTTTTAGACGACAGCAATGTCGTTCCACTGGATGTGGATGAAGAAGTGGACTTTGCTTCATCCATCGAGGACAAGCTCCTGGAGAAGTTGGAATGGCTGAGGAGCATAATGAGGACCGGCAGCCAGCAAGATGGAGTGCCCATCCTGGATCCTGCACAACTTCCAGACTACGATGTTGAAATTGATACTAAATTCTTTCGGTAAATTTCTTTTAAATAATTCAATTGAAATGTTATGAACTTTACTGGTTATACTTGCTGGCGGATATGGGTTATAATGGTAAAATTGTTTGATTATTAATCAAAAAGTCGGGGGTACGATTTGCGACCGAGATAAAAAAATTATTGTAGTCAATTTCTGAGCTCTATAAATAACCTGTTCGTGTGAATTCGATCCTTCACCCTTAAAATGATTGTTTTAGTATGATAATTTAATTTGGTGGTAGACGAAAGTCATCCCGTGAACACTACACATTCATAGTGAATCACGAATTCACTATGAATGTGTAGTATATAAATTATAAATTACACTATAAATTACAGGATAGTAAATGGATGTTGCATATTTAAGTCAGGCAGTGGCGTTGACTGATCAACACTCCACATATATCGCTTAGTCATATGTAAAATGGTAAGCGTCATAGAATCCACAGATACGATTTCGGTATCATTATCACCATCTGTCAGTATTCTGCTGTATGTATTAGTCACATTGATGATGCACTCATTTAGATTATGATCAGTAAGCCACTGATATGTTCAGTGGGGCGTCTCCTTTGAGCAATTGTGTATATTGCTCAGAAATTATAGAAATTACTCGTGAAAGAGATTAAAATCGTAGTCACCGATTAAAACTAGATGGAAATGGAAGATAGATTCTCTCACCGAAAATACGAGCACAAATTGTAAATGCGTGGAAAAAAATTTAGTGGCCACAAAGTCTGCATGCCCGATAGGGCCAAGGCGATTCCGTCAAACTGCATCTAAAAGGACTCCTCTTTCTAACAAGAGGAACTGACAGTTCCAGAGAATGTGCTCTGAGGTCTGGAAGGGGAGACCACAGGGGCAACTAGGGTTTGAAACTAAATTAAATGAGTTTAATCTGTCGTTAAAATCGCAATACCCAGTTGTTAGCTGGGTAGATCAGTGATTAAGGCTTATCCATTTAGCAGTGAGTCTAAAATGGCCCAACTGTCCAACAGACACATTGACTAAGACGTAAAATTGTATCTTTTAAAACGAAATATGTCTCTATTTTATTATTATGAATAAAAAATGAATAAAAGTTTATATAAAAACAATCATCATAAAAAAACGACTAATTTAAAATGTTTTTTTTTAGGTTAAAAGGACGATTGCAGCAGCAGAAGCTGTACGGTCTTGAACAGTTCTCAGTTGAAGAAGTTTTAATTAAAATTTTACCTTTGGCATTTAAATTTGCATTCTCAGTTCCGGATTTGAGGCTACAGGTTGGTAAGGAATATTTTCTTTTACACTCCTACACAGATATTAAAATGGTAAAAATAAAAAACCACAGCACTCAGGTAACTCTTATATATTGCAAAAATTGGAGAAAACACAATAATAAACATTGAACTACGAAGTAATTGAGTGAAATTGCCATTTAATCACTGTTGAAAGATGTTGACATTACACTGCAAAACGTTTTAACAATTGAATATAACTGAAAAAAACCAAAGATATTCGAAAAACAAAATTCAAATTTTATTCCAAATTTGAATTTTAATATTACGTTGAGTATTTTGCAGGGCTTTTCGTTCTCGAAGGATTATGGTTTTTATGACAGTTTCACATATGTGATGTCTGATATCAACACAAAACTATATTTATTTTATGTTAATTATATTATTTAAGAATATAAAAGTCTTTTAGACTAAATTTTAAAGAGTTAGGTCAGGGGCGAAACACCAAGTTAATCTTAATCCAACAACATACATATACAAATTTACAGCAAGCATAATCTTTTATGACCTTCCTCTCATCGAGTCAGAGAAAAATAAACGGCAGATGCCGGGATTCGAACCACGAACCTTTGCAACCATATTCATTTTACTACACGACGATGACCACTCGGGAAATTGCTCTGCATGTCGATTCTAAAAATTAACACATATTGTATTATTGATATGTGTTATTTATAGACGGTGTTTGTTCCAAACTATAAATATATTTATTAAGATAAACTAAATTTGATTATTCAAGTATTTTTTTTTGCTGACAATCTATTTTCAAATCTATACCATAAACTGTGTGGATATGTTATTTGCTATGAATTTGTAAGTATATCAATTGTTAAATAATTGGTTTAATCTTCAATGGTTTATAAAGTATCAGGGAATATTAAAATATATTCTCAACCCACCAAAAACACAATAAAAAATAATTGCATTTATTTTTTCATAGGTAATTATAATATCAATGGGAATATAATGAATTTGGTTCCGTTTTATGGAAATGGAAAGAATCAGTAAGTTTTTTTACACATAATAATTAGTATAAAAGTTGTAGAAATGTATTTAAGGAGGGCATATTTTTAAAGCCGAAACATATATATTTTTAAATCTGCTTAACAAACAGCAAAACATGTTTTCCACCACTTTTTTTAGATTCTACAGGGTGGGGGAGAGGAGTTTTTTCTACTTTTAAGATGGCGTTGTGAGTAGTGGAGGAGTGGGGGTAAAGTCAAATGACGCTGTGGCCATGAAATTTTTCGTTAGTACCACCGTCAGTTGTAGACATAGCTTGGTCGAATGAGCAACGTGCTTTTGCAGTCAAGACAATATATTTAATTTATATATATTGGTTAGTTATGTTTTGAATTGCGTGGTGGCAGAAGGAGGAGCAGATTAACAACACAAAGACTTTTTCTAAAGCACATTGACATATATTTCAATAACTTTACAAACTTCTGGCTTGTACCTATTCACAGCATTCAGGCCGGGCTAACCATAACAAGGCCCTCTTGCGGTCGGCACACTACTGACTTGGTACCGGCCACCGTGGTCGGTGACACCCAGCGCCGCAAGTGGCGATCTATATAACTAGTCCTCCTAACGCCATTGCAAAATGACAACACATGCGTGTACGATGAGCGAACGAAAATAAGAGACGAAATTATTATTATTATATTAGTATTTGTATAGCGCTCTTTTATGACCGAATGATCATTCCAAAAGCGCTTCTTTGCCTCTCTGAGTAAAAAGGTGGGTCTTGAGTCTGCTTCTGAAGGATGCCTCCGCTTTAAGCTCTCTTATGCTTTCCGGTAGTGAGTTCCAGGCCATTTGTGCAGCGAAGCTGAAAGCCCGATTGCCAAAGACCGTGCTAGGACTACCTCCCGTCAGCTGCAGGGTGCTTCTATTTGCTCTAGCCGATCTGAGTGTCTTTCCACGCGCGCTTGTTTCTGAAGGCTTGATAAGTTCTGTCAGATAGCCCGGTGCAGTTCCGTTGAGTGCCTTGTAAGCTAAGAGGCATAATTTATACTGGATTCTAGCCGAAACTCTCAACAGGGGCAGTCGGTGTAGTATTGGAGTAATGTGACAGAATTTGGGCGCGTTGTAGACTAGTCGTGCCGCTGCGTTTTGTAACGACTGCAATCGATTTAATTGTTTGGTTGGCTGGCCTGCGTGCGGTGCGTTGCAGTAGTCCATTTTGGAGACTATAAACGCATTTACCAAACTCTTAGTAGCGTCTCTGGGTAAGCATCTTTTTACCGACCGTATCTGCCGCAGGTTAAAAAATCCAGATTTCACCGTTTTTGTGATATTACCGCTAAGATTGAGGAACTGGTCAATTTCTACTCCCAGCAGCTTGACGCTTGTAGAAGGGATGACATCATTACCACAAATGGCCAAGGGTTGATGAAAAGGGTTGTTGGAAAGATTGTATATCGAGGTTTTCAGTACCAGTCAGCAAGGGGTATAACATGGTGATGTCAATATAAATTAGGGATACTTCCCTGCCCCACTCTGTACAATTGCCTTCTCTTCAGATTTAGATTCTTACCTTAGTGGCTGTCGGGAACTATGCATAATATGTACTTGACAGAGTTCCCGGTGAAAGAACTCTGTAGTAGAAAATTGTATTGATCATATGCTTCATCTATGGAGTTTATACGTAAGAAAAAAATGGTTTTATTTAATTTTTCAGATTGGATATCACAAAGTTTTCAATGAAAAGTGATGCCAGCTTCATCATAAAAGGAGACCATTTGAAACTAGATCAATTGGAAATTGACATAAACTATGAAAAGGCATCTGTAAGTATCATTCTCTTTTTATTACGTCTGTTCTTAACAATGCTTGACACCTTAATTGCTGAGATCAATTTACAACGAAACACAGCTCAACATGCCGAAGTTACTCCAAATACATTGTGTACTCAGTGGTCATTTTAGGATAAAGAGAGACATAAATTTAAATCTTTTCAATTTAAAAAATCTTCTTCTTCGTAGTATCAATCCGGTGGATAGGTTTGCAGCAACAGAATCTTGCATCTCGATCTCCATTCCTTTCGGTCCTCCGCAACCCCTTTCAGCTCAGCATAAGCGCTACAGAAAAATCTACTAGATTTGAAATAGATTTATAGTATTCCAATTTTTCTATTAACTGAAGCACTGTTTGCACTTTGTATGGGAACATGTGTATGTCTTCCACTAAAATTCGCTGTATGGTCCGTTTGGTGATGCCCATTTGCATGGAACATTCGTGATATTCTCTATTCCTGCAAGGTCTCCTGTGGTTACAGTCTGTTCGAGTCGATTAGCTAAACGCCGGAATGTTTGCACAGTCGGCGTGAAACGATTAGTGAATCAACGTCGAAATTCACGCTGCGCTAACACCACCGACCGATTATCGGTAAAAAAAAAATCGACCCATTTATTCCACGCTTTTGCAAAGTGTAGCGTTTCTTTGCTTGTCTGTTTGTAAGCGGCTGCTGTCTAGTTTACAAATGTCAAATACGATTAACATACGACGCCATTTGCAAAAATTATAACATCTTCCGATAGGGTGATAAATTTTGTGCCACCTGAATAAAAGCTTATTAATTAAATATGCTAGTAAAAAGAGATGTGTTAAAATTAACTAAATAATACATTTTTTTTTTCAGTTTCGTATAGATGGCATCCTCGATAATCCAACGCTCAGCAAATTGTTGGGACATCTACTGAACTGGATCATAAACTTGGAAGAGTTCAAAGAAGAATTGTCCAGCAGAGTGACCGTCTTCATTAAAGCATACATAGACTCGAAGCTGGAAACCATATCCTTGAAAAATCTGATAGAGCTGCTCAGATAACTCTATATACGAGTATATATATCTTTTATATATTAATTTGCAGTGTCACAGTGTTCCGGCAGTTGTCAGTTTACTTTCGTCCGACCGGCGAACGCCATACCGGTTGGACGAAAATTCAAGTGTTTAATAAAAATAAATAAGAATCGTGCTTCAAAAACAAGTTCTTTGTGTTGTTAATCTGCTCCTGCATTCTTCCTCCACGCGGCCACGTGACGAACTCGCGACTTGTCGTTCTTTTTAAAGATGAAATAAAATTTATTGAAAAAACAATGTATTGGTAAAATTATTTATTTAAATTGAATACAAAAATTAATATTGCTTATTTATTGAGTATGCAGCAATGCCATTTCAACTAAAAAGAATAACAACTAATCATTAAGTTCCCAATATTAAACATCAAATATTAAATTATATTGAATATAAAATTATATTTAATAGTATAACTCATCATTTCGAGCTAGCCGTACTATCTAACCTTGCTACATGTATATAGTTACATTCTTTTTCTTTGATATGGCAAAATATATAAAGTACTAGTATAAATTATAATTATAATAACATTATATAAAATAATTTGGCAAGATACTTTGAATAAAACCATGTATAAAATGATAAATAATAGTTAATAATAACTTAATTAAATAAAAATAATAAAAAGGACATCCTAATATTTATCTTAAACTGTTTGAAAAACAGTAAAAAATTCAATATCCTTTAATTAATAAACCCTGTATGAAATAATTATTAAAAACGACTTAAAAGTAATGATATTAAATATTAAAAAATAATAAAATTAACATTGTATTTATTGTTTTTTAAAAATAAAAATAGTAAATAAAAAATCGTCACTCTATATAAATATTGGTTTTTATATCATAAACAAATTTCTAGTTTCAATAAAAGTGAAACTTTAAAAATATGAATTACTTAAATCATTAATATTTATAATTATAATATGAAATTATTGATTTGAATAGGATATACACTAAATATAATTATATATAAAAAAAAAGATTTTTACCTTTAGAGGAAATCTTCATATAATGTGTTTCTCTGATAATAAGACCCGGTCTTTTTTGGCCTTTTCTTCATAACACTAATAATATAAGACTGGGTCTTACTTTCGGAGAAACACGGTATCATGGAATAGTACCATCTATGCTTTCAAATTGAAATTAATTGAATGTTTAATTTATATTTATGCATCTTACATAGACAGAGACACTGGAGGTGATAATAATAACTTTGAAACAACATTGAATTAAATGTGGACTGTTGCTAGACGAAATTCCATGCCTTTTTTTTTCAGTTGTCGGCATATGCCTATCATAAGATTCCCCGACCGTTGACATCGGTTGCGTGATATATCGTTTTGCTACATTCTTAGACTAGTTTTTTATGCATCATCTGATAGCTAAATGATACAAGAACCAATGTGATATATGAAAATAGACCAGATAAGTACATTTATGCTTCAAATACTAGTTTTATAATTGACAGTATAATTTGTATTAAAACCGAGCCGTAATGAAAGGGTTTATTAAGATATAAAAATATACACAATGTTATTAGTTATATTGTATATCATTAGCAAATCAATAATTTTTAAATTGTGTTGCAAACACAAAAAATAGAACATTTTGTATTTTAAAAAAAAAATGTAAAAATTACCTCTTTAGGTATAAATAATTGAAAATACAAAAACAATGTTTGCTTAAAGATGCATTGAAGATAACAATATTTTAAATATATGGCACCTATAAAATTAATTGTAAATAGAAATTGTATATTTTTATAATATATATACTGAGGAATATAAAACATATGACACTTGGAATGTATTTTGGATCAGTTGTACTAAATTTAATTACGTTAAGTTTTGTAAATTAAAAAATGACTAATTGTGTTGTACATACAAAAAAAATAGGTCGCACTGTACTCAAACAAAAACATAAAAAACTATCTTATTAGGTATATTGATAATAAAAATAAATATTCCTTGAAAAAACGTAATTAACCTTCCAGCGGGCGCGGTGTTATAAAATTTACGACAAATGCACCTCATGGCTTCCCCCACATTTATCACTTAGTCGCAAGCATGGAGCTCTGAGTTACTTGAAGGACAGTGTCTCTCTAACCTACCTTCGTCTACCACCAATTTGTAATTAATAGGCTATGACTGGCATTTACGTGTGAGGGATCAAATTCACACCAACCGGGGTATTATAGAGCTCAGAAATTGGTTTAATTTTTTTTTATATCCGTCAGGGATTGAACCCACGACCTTCAGCTTGCCAAGTAAACACTTAAACCATTGAGCTATACCCCCCCCCCCCGGCAAGCGGCTCAATATAATAGTTGCCACTAAAGAGTAAAATATATTTAGTAAAGTGTAATTGAAGAACAGTGTCTCTCTAACCTACTATCCCAAAAGAATTCTTGCCGGAAAAAAGTAGAACTGTTAGATCCACTCTTTTTGGTTTCGAAATAGAAAAAAAAAAATGCTTTCCTATGTACCTTGAAAAAATAAATCAATTATTAAAAAATTCCGTTAACATTAGATGACGATGAGGAAATGGATCCTGACACCAGAATGCCTCAGGTTATACTGGACTTCAACAAAACTAAAGGCGAATATTCATTCTGATTAACAGGTCGATAAAATATTTTGTTTTGAAATATTTTGAGTGCTGTTTCGTTTGTATTGGACTGGACTTTACCCGCCTCACACCCGCATCACACCGGAGGACAGCTAAATCTCCTCGATGATGTGCTCATTCAGATTATGATCAGTTAGCAACTGATAAGTCCAGTGGGAGTCCCCTCTGAACAATTATGGCCACTGTACAGTATTGCTCAAAAGAAAGAACCCGAGAAAGAGATTAGAATCGCATTCACGGGTTGTAAAGACATGGAGATGGAAGATAGATTCTCTCACCGAAAATACGAGCAAAAATTGTAAATGCGTGGATTTTTTTTAGTGGCCACAAAGTCTGCATGATAGGGCCGAGGCAATTCCCTCAAACTGCATCGAAAAGGACTCCTTTTTCTAACAAGAGGAACTGAAAATCCCAGAGAATGTGCTCTTAGGTCTGGAAAGGGGCGCCACATGGTCAAATAGGGTTTGAAACTAAGTTAAATGAGTATAATCTGTCATTAAAAGCGCCGTGCCCAGTCATTAGTTGGGTAGACCAGTGATTACAGCTTATCCATTGATATCAGCTTGATATAGCTCCTTAAGGTCGATGCCGTAAAGCCTCAACAAGCGATCTTTTGTCTATTATTTTGGTTCGCTTGCGTGTCATCTACATCGAATGTTAAGCAATGTTTGCATACGCCAAAATAATTGTTATGGCAGTTGGTCCATTGACAGTTGGTACAACTGTCCTCTTGACGGGTGGTACCGCCGAAATGTGAGAGCGGGCAAGTAGTTGCAACTCGCCCGTCCTCGTGGTAGGACCGTCCCTAAGGGCGGCCCTTTAACGGGCGACGTTATTGACAAATAAACATGTATCGTGAAACAGAAACAAGTTGTTTATAATGTGAACCTGATCCTCCATCCTTCATCCAGTAAATCGATGTCAAAATGGAAGAGGAGGATATCACCATTTATCAGTTACTATGTACTGCCATTCATAATTTTTCATAGCCTTACAGCGATTCCTTAACATTTATATAAAGAAAACACCATGTACATGGAGAAAACATGAAGACACTAAACTTACGACAAGCAACCCTCAAGCTCAAGGGAAACTAGTCAGCGCGCCCGCTGGAAGGTTAAATACAAAAATATGCATGAAAAAATATATATTTGGCACCTTTATAATGGGTTCATAAATTTAGTATATTTAAAAAATATATATAATAAGGAATGTTAAATATATGACACTTGGAATCCATATTGGATTGTTGGTATAATATTTAAGTTTAAGGTATAAGCTGGCTTATAATTTAAAGCGGATAGAAAAGTACATAACTAGGTTTAACATAGTTTTTTTTAAGTCTGTAGATAGAGAACTGGTTTTGTTTGGCATCTGGAGTAACGTAAATAGTAGTACAAATATTTTTTACATCATTCAAACCTATTTACAATAATAAACAGGCTTGAATAATGATGATTATGTATGTTAGATTAGAATTCAACATTGTATGTTGTGTGTATGAGAGGGACTCTAAATGAATATACAAAATAATAAGGTAAAATAAAATAAAATTAAATTAAACAGACGTAATGATTTTCGTTTAAGGTTAACAAATAGTTGATATTTGTTATCAGATCTTAAAAGACTGTTTTTTTTTTTTGTAAGCACATTCATGAGAATACCAACAGACGGTGATTCTGAAGTCTCATCTGTGGAATCCTACGACGCTTGCCATGCTGCATATGGCTAAGCGCTGCATGTGGAGTGTTGTTACGCCGACATCATAGACTACAGCCTGACATTCACGCATCATCCTTATTATTACAGAATTTACTATGAATAGGTGGTCTTAACGGGATGATTTTTGTCTACAACCAATTTTAATTAATAGACTGTGACTGGCATTTTAGGGATGAGGAATCAAATACACACCAAACGAGGTATTTTAAAGCTCAGAAATCGATTAAAAACCCTTTTTTTTTAAATCTCAGTCATGGATTGAACCCACGACCTTCAGCTTGCCAAGCAAACACTTAAACCATTGAGCTATACCCTCCGGCAAGCAGCTCAATATAATAGTTGCCACTAAAGAGTAAAAAAGTAAAGTAAAAGTCTAGGAATTCATGAACTATATTCATGATCATGATTACTGTAATAACTGTATTTTTTTTTTCATAGAGATGAGAGACTTCTTTTGTTTTGATAATATTGTAATTTTTTTTCTGTTGTTAAAAAAGAATCGCCGCAAACACTGGAAATATGTCAGTTACAAATTGAAAAATTAAAGGTTCACTGTGCATTGAATTGATGGAGTAAAATTTTTTATCGACGGGCGGCATAATCCAGTGGTAAAAGCGTTTGTTTGTCATTCAGCCGCTGTCGGTTCATAACCCAACCAAGCTTGATTGTTTAAAATAAATTTAATCAAATGTAAGCCATATATGCCCCCGGTAGGGTTGAACCACTTTGTAAAGACAAAAAAAAGTAGACCTCGGAAGCATCGGGCTCATAATCCGATCTCCTTTAACCCTATCACATCGGTTGTCGGCATATGCCGTCATAAGATTCCCCGACCGCTGACATCGGTTGACGTGATATATCGTTTTGCTACTGTCTTAGAATAGTTTTTTATGCATCATCTGATAGCTAAAGGCTACAAGAACCAATGTGATATATGAAAATAGACCACATAAGTACATTTATGCTTCAAATACTAGTTTTATAATTGACAGTATAATTTGTATTCAAACCGAGCCGTAATGAAAGGGTTAAAATTGTTGATTATTAAACACCCAAATATTTCTCTGGTACTACAGCCGCAGTCTATGCAAGTTAGCAAGACCTGGAGGCTTTTGAGAACCATCTATGTTCCCATGTAGACCTCCGGGATACAGGTGTTCTGGGACAAGGCATAGACAATCTGAGCTTAAAGAACTGTGAGACGGCAATTTGCGGTGTTTATAAGCATCAAATATGGAGCGGATATAATAATAGTAAAAAATATATAAATATTTTTGTGATCGATGGAAAGGTTGATTGAATACGGTTAATGGTTGATGTAGTATACTAACTTCGCAGCCTTATACTGAGGTCTATTTGACATTTAACTGATGCACCTAGAATCGCGGGAAGGCCTTCAGCCACTCTCTAACAAGTAGCTTTTTGCGTGCGCCCAGTAACGGGTCCCCATCTGGGTCTCCAAAAACAGGACGGGACAGGGAGCGTTTTCACCAAGCGGGTTAATGGTTGCTGCCAAATAAATGATAAGAGGTCATGGTTTATAGCAGACTAGCAGCAGGGTGCTGTGGAGCGTGCAGATCGCTGACAGTGGCGGCCAAGCGGCGCACGTGCGCGAGCGCCGTGCCGGCCGGCAGCAGCCCCAGGTGGGCTGCCAACAACTCCCAGCAGCGAACGCGGCCAATGTTGCCACTACCCGGGAAGCACACCTCGGTCAACTTGCTGAAATCAAAATTATCCAAATTTACATTTAGCAATTCGTGTAGGGTTAATCTATTATAGTAACATCCTCCTCTCTTTAAAAGGTGTTATTCCATCGCATGGTGGCAGGTAAGGAGCAGATTAATAATACACAGAATTTTTCAGAATTTTTTCACATTGACATATATTTACGATAAACTTTACATACTTATGGCCCGACCTAGTCACAGCATTCGGTCGGGCCACAATGCAATATGCTCTCGCCAACGGTCGGCACACGACTCGCGCGCACGTCGACACCAGAGACGATATATGTAAGTAGTCCAAAATGCCAATATGGCGGACACATTTATGTACGACAAGCGAACAGAAACAGACGAAAATTGTATATCGAGGTTTTCGGTACAGTCAGCAAGGGCTATAACATGCTGATGTCAATAGTTTGCAGATAAAAAGTTGATACTTTTCCTATTGCGGTTATGTATGATGTTGTGAGTCGATTGGTGCTGAAAAGCCTGGATATACGATCTTCTGCCTCTTATTTTTGTTCCCTCGTCAGATTCGCATATTTAAAAATGTTAGTAACATAAGACATTGCGTTTGCGTTGCCACTTAGTTTGTTGTGAGGTCGCTACTCATCATGGGGGCGCTATATGTGACGCCATTAGTTCCATAAATAGACGCTAGGTGAATTTCGAGTAGTATGTGTGACTACTGCGGGCGCTCACTGGGAGTCTGCCAAGGACCTGTAAGGAACCCAGAATGTTTCGTCCTGGGCAGATGACCAAAGTTTGTCATTCTTTTATGTAAAATATATTTTAACATCCTCCTCTCTTTAAAAAGGTAGTTATTCAGTCACGTGGTGGCAGGATGAATACCAGATTAACAACACACAGACTTTTTCTGAAGCACATTGACATATATTTTCGATAAAGACTTTGCTTCCCCGATCGATCGTAACATGGCGTTACTTTCGCCTCGATCAATTGGGACTTAACAATGCGATCTCGCCGCCGTCCGCACGCGACTGAGCGCCCTCGTGATGGGCTGTCGCACAACCCCATAAGTGACAATCTATGTAACTAGTCCAAAATGCCAATATGGCGGACACATTTATGTACGACAAGCAAACAGAAAAAAGAGACGAAAGATTGTATATCGAGGTTTTCGGTACTAGTCAGCAAGGGCTATATCATGCTGATGTCAATTTCACCATACTTTTTTTGTTTGATGACTATCTTGGCGACACGGAGTCGTCCATTGATTAAAGGGGGATGTCACTCCATACAAAAAAGACAAGACAGTTGATAACTCACTTGTAGTAGTGATGCGGAGTGAGGTTGTGCGGCGGCAGACAGGCGGCTTGTGGGGGCCTTGGCTTCAGCGGAGCTCCTGCAGCGTCCTCGAACCAAACAAGGTGAGCGTAGTGGAGAGCTTCGTCCTTCCACATGGTAGCCAGGTGCCCGGCACGCACGTTAGCACTGCCACGCTCAACCATCTGCCAAATCTGAAAATAAAACAATCCATACAATATGTAACATTCTCCTCTTCCAAAGAGGGGAGTTATTCCGTCGCGTGAAGGCAAGATGAGGAGCTGGTCGGCAAACAAACGTTTTCTTTTTGAAGCACATTGATTATATTTATATAAACTTTACAAGTTTCCTGCCATGCATGATGACATATGTCCTGCTGGCCGTATGCTACCTTCTCGGTCGTCAACACATAACTGACGCGCTCGACGGTGCTTAGACTCCGCCCGTGATCGGTCACCAGCGCCGTCGGTGGTAAATACTATAACTAGCCCCAATATGGCTGACACATAGATATGTGGCAAGCGACAAAAATACGAGACGAAAAATTGTTTATCGAGGTTTTCGGTACCAGTTAGGCAAGTGTAGCAAGGGCTACATTGTGCTGATGTCAGCTGATATTGACAAAATTCCAGTGCCGATAACTCATCATCAGCCTACGTCTGTCCACTTTTGAACGTAGGCCTCCCGCATAAGTCTCCATCCTCTTTGATCCTCTGCCTTCTCCATCCAGGCTACTTCTGCTGTTCTTCTGATATCATCCTCTATCTTCCAAGGGGTCAGCCAACACTTTTCTTCCCCATTGACCGTCGTACGTTCAACAGATATGTTACAACAGGTATTGCTTAGTGGTATAAGCATTTACTTATCTAACTAAAAGTTCTTGGTTCAATGTTTGAGTGAGTTTGATCCCTTGCCTGTAAAATGCCAGTCTAAATGTTGAGAAGCAGCTTCCTGAGATTTTTTTGCATAAAAGCTGACATTACCATGTTATAGCCCTTGCTGACTGGTAGCGAAAACCTTGATATACAATCTTTTGTCTCTTATTTCTGTTCGCTTGTCGACATGCATGTGTCGTCATATTGGCATTTTGTACTAGTTATATAGACCGCCGCTTGTGGCGCTGGGCAACAGCCCATCACGAGCGCAGGAGTCGTGTGCCGACCGTCGGCGATATCGCATTGTTAAGTCCCGATCGATTGAAGCGAAAGTAACGCCATATTACGATCGATCGTGAAACCAAGTTTTATCGTAAATATATGTCAATGTGCTTCTCAAAAAGTCCGTGTGTTATTAATCTGCTCCTTATCCTGCTACCACGCGACTGAATAACAACCTTTTAAAGAGAGGAGGATGTTAAAGCTTTAACGATACTGACCTTCTTCCTTGACAGCATGTGACTGCAATGCAGCAGCGCTGGTGCAGTGAGTATGTGGTTGGTTCTATCAATGTGCAGGAAATGCACCAGACCCGGGAATTCTTCCACATACTTACTCATGGCTGGAGATGTGAACACGTTGTTAAGAAAATATCCATAAAACACCTTTATATTGAGGTTTTAACATCAGATCACCTAAACAATGCTGATTAACCTTTAAACTTTTAGTGGTCCCATTCGGGACCGCAAATTTGCATCGTTAAATGCCCTAGCAGGCCAATGTTTGTAATTTTTCGTCGCACAATAGATTCTTCCATGAACTTATTTTAATCCTTTTATTACAAATTAATGTAATCCGATTGTGAAATGAACCGTAAGCACTCCTGTATGTGACTGTAGGGCATTGAACGACGCAAATCTGCAGCCCCGTAAGGAAACCACTGGGCGTTTAAAGGTTAATCAAAAACCCAAATACAATCAACCCTCCTATAATGAAGGCCTTTTATTATTTGTAATAAAGTTTTTTTCTACAGTGTTTGGGGCGATTTTTGAAAACATAGACAAAGTGTAGACAATCTGAGCTTACAGAACTGTAAAAACTGCAATTTTCGGTGTCCATATGCTCCAAATACAAAGCAGGTATGTTAACCCTTTCGTAAACGGCTCGGTGGAATACAAATTATACTGTCAATATGGCGTGAATTTTTCAAACCATTTTTTTGCTTAAAACTAGTATTTGAAGCATAAGTGTACTTATCTGGTCTATTTTCATATATCACATTGTTTTTTGTATCCTTTAGCTATCAGATGATGCATAAAAAACTTTTCTAAGAAAGTAGCAAAACCACATATCACGGCTACCAATGTCAACGGTAGGAGAATCTTAGATGGCATATATCAGCTACCGATGCAAAAGGGTTAAAAACAAGTAATAACAAATAAATAATATCAAAGTCTTGGTTGTAGTCAATTTACTTCTTGGTTAAAAAAGAGCTCTCGCCTCTGTAGGGTAAATTTAAAAGGATATGAATGCCTGGCCGCGCCGCTTCTGGCCTTGATCATGAGGGCTTGACTTAGCGGCCTAAGTCTTGCAGCCGCGGCCTGGGCGGCTGGTCTAGCGTCCAGCTGTGGAGGAGCGAAGCCCCCGCAGGCCAGCTGCAGGGCCGTGCGGAGTCCCACAGCCAGGGCCCCCGCCTGGGCCTCCAGCGCCGGCCAGGGGGGCGCGGGGGAGGTGGCGGTGCTCCTGGCGCGCGATCTCAACGCCTCCCACTGGGTAGTCAGCTTTCGCGCCGGCGACTCCGGGTGACCGCGGTGCTTTTTCAATGCGTCGAGAGACTAAAATAATAAAAAATACAGTGTGAATTATGTTCAATTTAAAATTGATCCACTTCTTTGACAAAAAAAAGAGAGCAGAGCACAATATGACTGGGTCACTGTCTGTTGTTAATACGTTTAAAGCCAACAAAATGTTTTTAATGCATTCGACTCAGAGGCACCATATAGGTCACATTCAATGTTAAAATTTCATTGAAATGTAACCGCTGGCGTACAGGGACTGTTCGAAAAAAAAGTAGGTTACCGGTAACCTACAGGGCGCTCTTATCAACAACAGCGTAGGTCACCGGTGACCTATGTGGCTTTAAACGTGTTAACCACGTGTCATTAGTTGAATTGAGCCAATCCTGGAAGGATTAAATGTTCCAGGCTTCTCTGAGGGTAAGGCTAGTTATACGATCTCGTTAACAAAATATACAATCAAGAATACATTGCCGGGTGGTAAATTCCAGTGGTTCAGCGTTGTTTGTCATTCAGACACATTGTGGGGTACACAATGTTGTCCGTGTCCCGGAAGGACGATCAAATTTTGTCAGTGATTTTTTTATTTAATCGTATGGGTGCCATGAGCCCAAATATGTCCGCTGCGGGAAGCGCGCCAGTGCCGTGAGCATACCGGTGTGTTATAAAACTGTATATTTTCGGTCAATGTTATATCTTGGGTCTATAGCGACATCTCTCGTCTGCCCAAGAAAAGAAATGGTTTAAATTGGACACCATTTAGGGGTTCATATCTTCGATAATCCACGAGGGTTTGCATAGATCTATTCAGGGTCATGGCATCTAAAAGGTTCACGTAAAATAAATGTCAAATGTGCTTCTTGACGAGTTCTTTATTTTGACGATCCCAACGATCTAGAGTCGCTTCATTTCGATGGGGGATATAATTACCTTCTTCATAGCCACGTCAAGACTTGTTAAAGCTGACTGCATGAGTTGTAAGTCCCTCTGAGCGAGAGGCGCTGATAGTGCGGCTAGTGCTCGCAGTGCTGCTGCTGTTGGGGCCGCGGCCGCTGCTCCCGGCACGGCCGTGGCCAGGGCCAGCGTGGTCCCGCGAGCCAGCCGCAGCAGCTGCAGACCGTGGGGGGAACCCTCGCCCTCGCCCAGGATTACAGTCCACGACATGGCTTGCCCAAAATTTTCGCATTCAACTGAAAAAAAAAAGTATTATCAACATATATAAAATTTTTGGATTCGTATGCTTGCGGTAGGTTAACTCTGAAAGTATTCAATCGATTGAATAAATTTTTTTTTATAACATTGCATTTTGGCTAAGCAGTGTTATTGCATGCTTTTTATTCAGAAGTTCTAATAAAAACTAAATATTTAATGTGGTTTTTTCATAATTTTAAAATTAATTTTAATTAAAAAATTAATATATTAAAAATATTTAGTTTTGATACACAATTTATTACAATAATGAAAAAATAAAAACCAAGTATTGTCAGTTGATAACCTTAGTGTTTTTTTCAGAAACACACAAGTAAAACTTTGTATGAAACCACTGACTTTTAATTAATAATCCCTCTATTGGTTTTGGTGACAAAGCACCTTTGTCAGGAGATAAGGGCTTTTAATTAGTAGCTCCTGATTAACCCTTATTCTTTAAATATGACAAACCACAAAGTTGCTGTGTTCTACGAGTATGTGTTGACATCAGCATGATGTAGTCCTTGCTTACTGTTACCGAAAACCTCAACAAACAATCTTTCGTCTTATATTTTTGTCGCTCGCCACACCTTTATGTATGTGGCTACACTGGAGCGAGTTACATAGTTTTGCCACCAGGCGGCGCCGCTGACCGCGCGCGCGCCGCGGCCTGTGGACACAGCAGTTGTTCCCCAGCCTTGACGAAGTATGGTTCGCATTGTAGCCGCGCGGGCATGTCATTCCGCGTGGTCTTAAAGCTTGTAATGTTTTTATCGTGAAAATATAGTCTGTGTCTCTACAAGAAAGTCTTTGTCTGCTGTCCTGCTCCTCATCCTGCCCTACGCGACGAAATAACACCCTTCACTTTTTAAGAGGAGGATGTTAGTGTTTTTTTATAGCTCTACACAATTTTGCTATTTTATCAATCTTTGACAAAGTTAATTTCACCGGTAGCACCACTAATTATTAGTGGGAGTGGACCACACCGGCCGCTACCACGACTAGCGGCAGTAGCTATCGATCTTGACACCAGAGTAAACCTATGCCCGTTCTGTGAGCGTTACCAGATGGTTTTTTAATGTCTTCAGCCAATAAATCTCAATTATTATCATTTTTGACTTCAATTATAATTAATTAAGGGGATTAGCTATGAATGTTCTTATTTTACCGATTCAAAATCACTATTTTTTTATTGTGTACTGACTACCCAACACCGGAGTATGCGTTTTTATTTTGGCACTGTATAAAAGAAAGATTAATTATATTAATAAATAAAGTAGTAATGAAAGATAAAATAGTCACTAATTATTAGTGGTGCTACCGGCTAGCTTTTGGTTGCATTGTGATGTATGCATCATCTGCTACGATGCCACCCAACGAATAGGCACACTCAAGTGGCAATGGGCAGGGCGTATTTGTTGAAGAGACGACGGTTGATGGGGAAGAAAAGTATTGGAATGGCGCCCAAGAACTGGCAAACAAAGCATTGGCCGACCCCCTACAAGATGGACTGACGATATAAGAAGAATAGCGGGAGTGACCTGGATGCGGAAGGCGGAGGATCGAAGAGGATGGAGACTCATGCGGGAGGCCTACGTTCAACAGTGGACGGACACAGGCTGATGATGATGATGATGATGTGCTGTATGGATGCTAATCGACGAAAGATGGCGGCAACCGGTATCAGTGTGTATCAAATATTGATCATTGAAGTACTTACAAGAGTCATCTTCCAGGTCATCTTCTGGGTCTGGTTCTGGGCTAGAGGAGCCGTCGCTGGGTGGACGACGAGCCCAGGAATCTTGAGCTCCGCTGCACATCACACTGAAGAATGACGTGTCACCGGGACTCAAGTCATCAGCTCCTCGACTGGAAGTGAAAATTGAAAATGTTTGGATGAATCCTCCAGAAGCACATTGACATCTATTTTACGTTAAAGGACTGACAAAATTCGGTATTCTGCCTTATATAGCATTTCATATCTCCTATGGTTTGTCATGGCCTCCTTCCTATAGTTTTTTATGGCTTCTCTCCTAAGGCGTGTCATACCTTTCTTATATAGCTTGTTATAGCATATCTAACCTTGAGTACAGTGATAACAGCTTGCTGTTGGTGAACAGCGCGGCATGTGCCGGCCTGGCTGCGGGTGGCAATGTGGCCAGACTGGACTTGAGCGCGGCCAGAGCCGTGGCCGCCAGCTCGGGCGCGGCCAGGGCCTCCGTGGCCCCCAGCAGCGTGGCCTGGTCGCGCCCCGCCAGCCTCTCCCAGCTGCACAGCGCTAATGTCACACCAGCCTTCTGCCTTTCATTTTTTAACCTAAAATATAAAATATTTTTTTTGGTTTCAAACATTATGCTTTTCTGGTGGGACATTGATGCAAATGACATTATTTATAACAAATTGATACACACATACAAATCTACAGCAAGTGCCGGCCACTTTGCATATAATTATGCACTTTTGACAAAAAGTGTTGATCAACTAATTTTATTTTAAAATAAAAATTAAGACTTATCTATAAGTGTAAAGATGATTAACCTTTTAACCCTTTGAACGCTATGAAGTACTCTATTTTTTTAGTACCCATATGCGGGACTGTAATAACGGGTATTCTGTAATAATTATATGCACAATTAAATGTCAAATAATGACATTATGGCATGATTATATAAACACAGCAGATTATTATTTACAATATGAAACCAGACCCTTATGTGTCATTGTAGGAAAAATCTCTGTTATAGAACAACAAAAAAAAAACAATGTTTTGTTTTCAGCATTCACTTTGAGATTCATTATAAATAATAAATATTTATTTTTTTACCTTGTTTTTAAAAGGATCACGTTAGTTATGGCCTCTATTTAGGAGACTGCAGTTTCGACTAACTCGTAGCCCTCCTCAATCCATCACTGTCAAGAGACAACTTTTTACGAAATTGTAATAACAAGGTAAATAAATAAATATTTATTTAAAAAATCATGATTTATATGAGGTTTGCCTGTATGTTGCAAGATGAAGAGATGTGTTGTTGGTTTTTTGAGGGTGCTCGTATGTTAAGGTTTTGTCTTACAGCGATACGTCGGGACCACAGAAGTACTTGATGAAGCTGATAGCCGTGGCCAGGGAGCGCTGCAACCAGCTGACACTCTCGCGGCCCATCTGCACTAGCAAGTAGCTTACATACTGAAAGCAGAACAAAAATTGAGTGAATTTAGATGAATATGGTACAATGAGACCTTGATTGACTCCTTCATCACAGATTACATCTATTATTTGGCGGTCATGAACTTTACATGGATTTTGTAGTCTTATATTACAGCTTTATTCTACTGTTATAATTTAAAAATTAGCTGAATATATTGAATAGTGAATTGGGTTCTAGTCAAAAACTTTATGTAACAAATGATATATTTGTTTACTGAAAAATATATTACAATTTATATTAATTGAAAATCGTTTAACGAATCGACCGTAAAGGCACCACGGTTAAAATGAAAATCATCCTTACAATGATAAACAAGTTTTCAATAACATTAAGGTTATCAACTGACAGTACTTGGTGAACAAAAACAAGTTTTCATCTTTATTTTAATATAGAATTAGTTGACCAACAATTCTTGTCAAAAACTGCATAACTATATGTAAAGTTGACAAACATCACCGTTTGGTAATTAGATGAACATAGTTGCAAAGGTTCGTGGTTTCGATACACAGCATATGCCGTTTATTTCTTCTCCATTTCACTGATGAGAGAAATGTCATATAAGATAGATAATTTGTATCAGTTGTTGCATAGTTATATAAGTTTATCACGATACTTTTTTTTATGTAATCGCATGCAGGAGAGCACAACCGGTCATGACCAGTGCACTCTATGACGTTGAGCCATGGAGGCTGGACGCTGCATGCCGGAAACGTGTGTTGTGTGTGGGTTGGGGAGATTGCAAGTGCATATTTATTTTTGAGTAATAAATATATATACATATTTTATACTCACCTCATCGAAGACGATGTTTGTTCCGTCTTTACATTGCACCGATGTGTACGAGTTTCCAAATTGGCATCCCATGATGCGCTGCGAAGTTATGATGGGCGAGAAGATCTGAATCACCACATCGGGGTTCAGCTCCCCAGCTTGCTCCGAGTCTGCATGACCCTGGAATCAATAATTCAAACATTTGATAGGAATGAAATAGAAAAAAACCGGAAAATAAACTGTAAGTAGCTCCTGACGATGGTGCCATGTCACAAAACTCAGTGGTTTCATACATAGTTTTACTTGTTTTATTCTTTGACAAATCACAAAGTTACTGGGTTCTATGAGTATGTATACTGTCTTAAGCTTTTATACCAATACTGATAATAATCTATTGATGACTGAATTATATGAGATGGCAATTGATGAGTATTTAAATGTTTTTCAGTTGTTGAATATCAGTTGCCACGTATAGTTTTGAATATATAATATTTTCAGTAACATATTCAGTTCATTCATCTATTAACCTTAACCCTTTCGCATCGGTATCCGATATATGGCTTGTAAGATTCCCCTAACGTTGACATTGGTAGCCGTGATATATGGTTTTGCTACTTTCTTAGAATAGTTTTTTATGCATCATCTGATAACTAAAGGATACAAGAACCAATTTGATATATGAAAATAGACCAGATAAGTTCATTTATGCTTCAAATACTTGTTTTATAATTGACAGTATAATATGTATTCCACCGAGTCGCAATGAAAGGGTTAAAGGAGGAAAATATAAATACGTCAAAGGTGAACAATATCGGGAACGGGTAGGATATGTGAATACGTCTTTGGTAGATATGCTGCGCCCGAGAATGGGTGGAACATATATTTTCAACAAAAAATATGTAAAAAAATAATATTTTTTCTATATATATATATATGTGTTTTAAGCAAAAAGATCGATTGGCGATTTGAATTTATTGCAATTTTGTATTTTTTGTTGTGCTTCATATATAAATAAATAAAAAATATATTTTTAAAGGCCTTTTATTTTAAACATAAATAAAATAATATATTGATTGTGTGGTGTGACGAACTGACATGTCTTAGTGAAATAGTTTGCGCACATTGTATGTTGCAAAATCAAAAAGGTGCTTCCCGTGTTTACAGGTAAAAGACATTTAAATAATAGAACAATGCTGTAATATGAAATTCAACATTAGGTGCAAAGTTCATGATCTTAATTCTCACTGAAGTGATCAATGACAAAAGAGATGTTATTTGTGACGAGAGTCCTAGACGGACAGGATTGCTAAATCAATTGACTACAGAGTCAAATCAGTAAGATGAGATGAAGCAGATTTAGCAAAATCATCGCTTCACATACAGCACAAAGAATTAACAAATAAGATCTCTCAAACACCATCTGGCTATTTTCTGCCGAATGTGTTGTTTAAATGGAGCGCGCACTCATATTTGTTGTTTAACAGTTCAAATTTATACAATAATTAGGAACTGTAGTTTCAGTATAATAAATCACATTAAGAGGTATGATAATTATGAGGGAAACATGAGGATAAGATGCAAGAATATGAGTTGTCTCAGTACTCACAGCCCTCGGTTCTGGGACAAGTCCTTGTCCAGCAGCTAGCTGAAGAGCGTGCTTGACGAACAGCGCGTCCCATCGCCAGAAAACGAGGTCGTTTTGCGCGTTGAAGACCAGCAACGCCTTCATGGTTATTTGATAATTAACCAGTCACTAAAACCCAAATTATTTTACTTCTTTGTTTTCATCGGAACCTGACATTTGCTTGACGTTTTGTTTTTGCATTTGGGTTGCCATGTTGAGTGAGTGGATATCATGTAAAATAATTTGGATATAGGTATAAGGATAATCAAGGAAGATAGGCACCTAATAAGAACCATCTCAGAGAGGCGAGCCCGATGGATTGGTCACATCATGCGCCACGATGGTCTTCTTCACGATATTGTGGAGGGGATGGTTGTGGGTAGAAACTGTAGAGGGCGCCCTAGACGGGAGTATTTACAGCAAGTATTCGAGGACATGAATTGTAGCGCTTATGCTGAGCTGAAAAGGGTTGCGGAGGACCGAGAGGAATGGAGATCGAGATGCAAGATTCTGTTGCTGCAAACCAATCCACCGGATTGATACTACGAAGAAAGGTATAAAAAAATATACACCATATGTTTTCATTAATTTTTATTGTTCTCTTTGGAAAAGATAGCTTTTGGGTTCAGATTATACTTCACGGTAAAGGCTCTTAACATTATTTTGCTTACCGCTCACTTTGAGAATATATTTTATCGAGAGCTTTTAAATTTCGTTTGCCCCTAATTTAAAAAAAGAAAAATTTACCAGTCCTTGAAAATCTTAATTATCCACAAAAGGCAATAAATAAAATAAAGTGGTTATTTTCGAAAGTAATTGAAAAAATCATCTTTTAATATCATGCATTGTGGTTTTTAAAGACCATTTTCATACAATGTTCATACAAGTGTTTTGATTTGTGAGCCGAAATTTAAATTACGTTTATAACTTATTTAATCATCACATTTTACTCCGATCCCAGGAACGATGAAAAAAGTATTGAAAATTAAAACAAATAATCACTTTTGGCTTAATTCGAGTGCTATAAATTGTTCTCTGAGAGAAATGAAAAAAATATAGACAAAGTAAATATTTTTATTTAAAAAGATACTGAGATAATTAATAAATAACCAAGAGCCTACACTGTGTGTTGCTTTTTATTAAATGTTTTAATAAAAAAATGCGTTGATTTATTAATGTATCAATTGTAAGATTTTAATTTACGGTGGTAAATGCTCTATGGCCTATGCTTGTCAGGTGTCAGATTTAAAGGTTAAGCATCATTTTCATAACACCACTCAAATATGTATTCAAAATGAGTTTGTTATCGCACAACTAATCGTTCTATAAAATACTAAACAAACATACGACTGAATAAGTAAGTAATTCATTATAAATGATCACTTAATATACACTTATCGAACCAGCAGTAAAATATCAGGCACACTGTATTTATTGCGAACGTTATATATACTATTTGTATGATATGAATTGTTTTTCTATCGATGCGAACAATTACATTTCATATAGTTTAACATTTATTGACCTAGATGTTGTTTTAGTAACACTTTACTGAATTGTATCAAATTTAATGAAACCACAACAATTATAAAAATGACTGTTAGTGTTCTTTTCTTTTATTTGACTGTTATAAAATACCTATTGAAGAGTTGAATTCTGTTCAAATTAGTGTTTTATCTAAATCAAAATAACATATTTGAGTTGCTTTAGGTTAGGTTATGTTAACTTATGTTAGTGTTTTATCTATACCAGGCCTTCTTAAACTATGGGTCGCGACCCCCAAATGGGGTCGCGTAGCAAAATTCTGACGTCGTGAGAGATTTTAATGTCAAATATGTATTTAAATACACGATTTTGTAACATCTAAATGTTAGTTTTTTCAACTTTACAACTTTTTGTGCAATTTTCAATTTTAGATTTTTGTATGTTTCTAAATGAATTCTTAAACTATATATTTTCATATGTATATGTGTATTGTTACCTAATAAATAAATCATCAACATATATTTATTTATCTTTATTTTATATATATCGACCCCATATATAAATATATATGGGGTCGCCAGGAAACTGGCAATCATAAATGGGGTCGTGAATGCAAGAAGCTTAAGAAGCCCTGATCTAAATCAAAATGAGTTATTCGAGTTGGTTTAGGTTAGGTTTAATTACACCGTTTTACCAAAATGTTTCTTGAAGTTAGAAATTGTGCAGCTTATTGGTTGTATGACAAATGAAGTTCAAACTGATCGTTCTTTTTTTAAATGTCAACCGTGTATGGATGTTCAGGTGCATTCGCTATTAACACTGTTTTATTTTTTCAGAAATTTGTTTTCTGGATATATAAAAATGGACATAAAAATAGAGATGGAGTGGTCGACAGACCTAGATAGCTTCACTGTCCACGACGAACCTCTATTACAGGAGAATGATGATATGGAACGGTGCAGTGATATCATTCAAGCAGCCATCGATGAAGAGAGAAATCAAGAAAACAGCCAACAAACAAGCGAAAGTAAAGCCATTAAAGACAGCGAGGATCTGTTGGAGGTTATCAGAGAAGAAATATACACTACAATTGACAGTCGCGTGAATAACGAAGAGATTAGAAATGTTAAAAATGAGAGAAATATGATTGAAAGTATCGACGAAGAAGATAAACCTGAAGAAGATTTTACTTTTTATGTCGACGACCGCGATGACGATGACGTGGTGTTCGTGGAAGATCCGACAGAAGACGACATTCCAACTAAAAAAAAGGTTTTCATTATAGGCAACGATCCAAAAATGGTGGGTTGCAATCAAAAAAAGATGGAAGAATGCTGCACGGAATGCGATTTTAAAACCGATTCGTTGGGCGCATTGAGGAAACACATGTCGGTCCACGACGAAGGAAACATGTTGTCTTGTAATCTGTGCAGCTTCACTTGTTCCAAATCTATTATACTTTTGATACATAAGAGAAAACACAGAACGAACCAATGGTTTGCGTGTGAAACTTGTCCGTACATGACTCGCTTGGAAGATCAGTTCAAGAAGCACACGACGTCGCACGAGATTGCGAAATCCACAAAAGAAGACGGATCTCTTTCGGTAGATTGTAAGCTGTTGGACGTTAAAGTGGAACTGCATGATTTTATGAAGTACAGCAAAGCTTGTGATACCGATGATTTAAGCGTCAATACAGACGATAAGGAGATGTTTTTAGAAATGCATCGAGAGCCTTACGAATGCGATCTTTGCGATTTTACTTGCATGTCGTCTCACGAATTGATGATGCATCGATTGGTCCACGACGATAACGAGCAGTATCTCGCTTGTAACCAATGCGACTTTTTTTGCAACGATTCGTCCATGCTGAAAAAACACAAACTCGTTCACGCCGGAATGAAATTTTGCGACGTGCCGAACTGCGGTTTTAAAACAGGAACGAGCTACCGTTTGGCGAGACATAAGAAGCAGCACGAGCAAAAAGGAAAGCCTTACGAGTGTCCGTCTTGCGATTTCGTCTGCGAAGAAGTGCAAAAAATGATCAAGCATAAGAAAATACATCAGCTGCCTGGCTCGGTTAAAAAGAAACACGCGTGCGAAGAGTGCACTTACAGTACGAATTTTATACGGGATTTTAATAGGCATTTACGGGTGCATTCCGGTGAAAGACCGCACGTCTGCATGCAGTGCGGGCACTCTTTCTCCGAGCCGACCGGATTGAAACGACACATGGTGCGTCACACTAAAAAGAAGTACGAGTGCGACCAATGCGGTGTCAAATTCAATAAGAATATTCTATTGATACAACACAAGCGGACGCATTTGGAGAGCAAATCGGTGCAGTGCAGACAGTGTTCGTATCAAACTGTGCACCCTAAAGAGCTGGAAAGGCACGAGAAGTTGTACAGCGATAGAACGCCGTTCAATTGTGATTTGTGCAGCTATCAGAGTTGTGACCGGAGTCATCTTTTGAGACATAAACTGGTGCACACTTCTCTAGAAGTCTTTGAGTGCGACGAATGCAATTACGAGACGGATAAGCTGGTTAATTTGCAGAATCATAAACGAGTTCACGGCGCAGAGAAGCGTTACGGATGTAACGAGTGCTACTACAGGACTTCTTATCCTAAAGACATGCGAAGGCACATGCGGATGCACAGCGGTGTGAAGCCGCATCAGTGTGACTTGTGTGACTATTCTTGCTCCGAAAGAACGCACTTGCGAAGGCACAAGAAGATACACGAAGTCAAAATGCACGACTGTCCCAAGTGCAAAAATTCATACAACTCGCTCGTGAGATTGAAGACGCATATGAAAACTGTCCATTGCATTTATTCTGAAAGCGAGGCGAGCCGTGGAAGCGCCAGCAGCGAGTCGGAAGAAAGCGTGGAAGAAGAATTTTAACTAAATAACTTCTTAGGTTTTTACGGCCTGATTTGATGTTGTGACTTTTGGTTATATAACAAACCTACCGTAGTCTTAGAACATACCCACGTTCTCTGGAATGAAACTCGAGCATGTAGTTGCCATGGAGATATAAATCAATGACGCTCGTATAAAAAAGATAATCTGAATAAACCAACTCAAAACTAAATAAATCATCAATCCTGAACAAGACCTCTGCAATGGCGGTCGAAATATTGGTTGAAGGAAGTTCGCCACACACGGTTAAACCCAAAAGCCACAACAAGAATTTTAACATTTTATTATTTTTTTGACTTTTTATCAATGATTTTTTGTATTGTTATTATTTTAGAAATGAGTGCTTTGTACAACTATTTTTCATAAGTATGATATTATATGTTTTTTACCTCTTTTGAAATCAAATAACAAATTATGTTGCTTTCAGTATTTGTCGGATAATTTAATTTAAAATGTATTTTTGGTGTTTTTTTTTTATTATAAATTAATGAAATGATAATGTATTTTATTATAATTAATAAACATAGTATTTTGTACCAAATTTACATAAGTTTTATTTTTAAATAGTATGTGTTTGCCTAGGCATGTATTTCTTTTCCATTTGGATTAGATGTATTTTTTACAATTAATTTGCCAATAAAACCATATCAGACAATGATGACTTTGGAATTTGACAGATTATACTTTTGTTGCAGTTAAAAATGGTCTTTATGTTCTAATTGGAGTGTAAATATGTCTTAAATGTACGTAGATACTGATACCAGACATCACGTATGTGACGTTGGCATCGAATCTGTGATCCAACGGGAACGAAAGCTTCTAAAGTTCTATCAAATACAGTAAGGCCCCGCTTAACGTGGGGGATACGTTCCATCAAAGTAGAGCGTAATGCGAAACAGCGCTAAACGAGGCTATCTTAACATGTAAATAATAGGGTTAGGTATTAAATTTAAAAGTTGTTTTTCTTAATAAAAATAACTATTAAATTTAATACAAATAAAATTCTAAGTCAGTCAGATCATTCAGTCTATTCTGTGTTTCCAATTTTTTGCCTTTTTGTTTTGTCAAGAAGGCATCTAATGTAGTTTGCGTTTTCCTTTTGCGTTCTGTTAGAAGTTGTTGATAAGTGGATAAAGCATCTATAACACCCCGTCTTGCTTTTGAACTCCTGTCAAAATTTGGATCATTTTCATCAAATTGGTCCATAATTTCAGTTATAGTGGTGAAACTCTTTTTACAAACGCCATCGAAAGTTCTTTTTGCTCTTCTTCGAAATCACTAATATCAATATTTTTGTTTTCTTCTTGCTCAGTTAATTCCTTGAACTCATTATTAGAAAGACTAGCTGCTGCTTCTTGAATTATTTCCTCGACGTCTTCCACATTTACCTCATCTAAACCGGTTTGTTTCGCTAATTCCACTATTTTTTCCACTAATTATGCACAATTTCGGGGAATAACCCCGAGTTGAAATAAAAGAGCGCTAAACCGAAACAGCGCTAAACGAGACAGCGTTGTATTACAATCCGCTTCGCAATGAAGTTTATTATTAATATTTTTTTGAGGTTGCAATTGAAAATTAACGCTTTTCTACAACTTGTTCGTTGAACGAAACGTATCATACCATGAAATGCACAATAATGCACATAAGTTTAGAAAGACCGCGCGAATCCATTTTGACAAAATTTAAATATGGAAAGAAATGAAAATTGTTTTAAGGCCGCATTGCGGTCATGGCCAAGTCCCTAGTTTGAATAAATGCTCAAGAGTATGATTTCTTCAGGTTAAAGGTTCACATTCAAATAAAATTATTCCATAAAGCGATAAAATTAATGGTTTAATATAATACATAGTTATTAATATTTTCTGTTTATTCTCTTATTGTTTTCATTTTACATTAGTATAATGTTGCCATTGTTAAAATGATAGGTAAATATTATACTTTAATGGCATATAGACCGATGATTTTAAAAATGTCACCCGCTGATAAATAATGAGAAAACCGCAAAATAAAGGTTTTATTAGTTAAATAAGCTTAGATTTAATAAATTATATTATATTACATTGATTTGAAAATACATTTCTTCCGACATATTTTTGTTGGCTATTTTTTTTTTCTTTTTATTTACTGTCCTGCCAATTAAATTCCATATTGGAATGCTAATTTCTCTCAATCCTAGCCTTCGATGTTCTAACTTCAAAATGCTGACATTTTTAATATTTAAAAATGCTTTTCTTTCTTTCTCATCTTTATCATCATCAGCCTGTATCCGTCCACCGTTGAATGTAGACCTTCCGTATGAGTTTCCAGCCTCTTCAATCCTCCGCTTTGCGCATTCAGACTACTCCCGATATTCTTCTGATTTCGTCAGTTCATCTTGCAGAGGGTCAGCCTATGCCAGTTCTTGGACACCACTCTAACACAATTCTTTCTAAACGTTGCTTTATTATTTTTAATACTTTAATCACGTGTATGATCTGCATATATACATATACTGAAGGAAGATAATAAAAAAGCGAAATTTAATCAAATTCCTAAGGGAAATGATTTATTTACGAAAGATATTAAAATTACAACTGTGTAGAGTGATTTAGGATGAGGCGAAAAACATGGCGGCTGACAAAGCTTTGTGGAGGCAGTTCGTGACAACCACATTCTCTAGTTAAGTGAGAAGACATGGAAGTGATGGTGATGACGATTTGATTAAACTTAACCTAACTAAAATTAACCTAAATCAATCCGCATATTTGTATTTGTTAACATCCTCCTCTCTTCAAAAGGTTGTTATTAAGTCGCGTGGTGGCAGGATAAGGGGAGCAGATTAATTAAAAATAAAAATTAAAACACACATAGTTTTTCAGAAGCACATTGACATATATTTACGATAAACTTTACAAATTTAATGGCCCGACCTAGTCACAGCATTCAGGCCGGGCCACAATACAATATGCTCTCGCCGATGGTCGTCACGCGACTGGCGCGCCCGTGATGGGCTGTCGCATCTCCGTAACTAGTCCAAAATGCCATTATGGCGACACATGCATGTCGACAAGTGAACAGATATAAGAGACGAAAGATTGTACATCGAGGTTTTCGATACCAGTCAGCAAGGGCTATAACATGCTGATGTCATTTTATATATTTTTTTGTGAATTGATCATCCACCTTAGAGATTAGTTAAAGTTTAGGGTAAAGGTTAAGTTAGAATAGGCTAGATTAGATTAGGCTAGGTTCCATCAAAATTGCCGCCGCTCTTGACCCCGAGACAGTACTTGCGGCGCTCAACAAATGCCTCTCCGAAGGTACTTTCGCATCGGCCTGGAAGCGCCAAAGACTCGTGCTGATTCCGAAAGGAAAAAGCGGGCCCCCCTCTCCATCATCGTACAGGCCTCTTTGCATGCTGGACGGTCTAGGTAAACTTTACGAAAGACTTATCCTGCAAAGACTGTCACCCCACATCGAGAACAGCATCTCGTGCTACCAATATGGATTCAGACCTAAAAAATCCACAGTACATGCTATACTCAAGGTAGTTGAAGTTGTGCGCGATGGATGGCGAGGCAGCGTCAAGGCAAGCAGCCATACTGCTATGATAGCCCTCGACATCAAAAACGCCTTTAATTCAGCAAACTGGGAGATGATACTGAAATCTCTAGACACCATCAACACCCCAACGTACCTCACGAAGATCATATCCGACTACCTGAGCAATAGAACCCTCATGTTCAGCACCGCTGGGAAAAGCAGAGAGATGCAAATAACGGCGGGAGTCCCACAGGGCTCAGTACTTGGCCCGTCGCTCTGGAATATTATGTATGACAGCCTGCTGAAACTGCCCCTACCTGCAGGAGCGCTGATAGTGGCTTTTGCAGACGATGTGGCTTTGCTCGTCACCGCCAAATCAATCAGCACAATTAGGTCTGCTGCCATGCAAGCACTGGCAGGCATCACAGATTGGCTCGCTGACTTCAGCCTCGAACTGGCAGCACAAAAACGGAGGCAGTGCTATTCACTCGACGTCGCAAATTAGACCCACCGCAAATCTCAATAGACGGCCACAACGTTGCCTTCAAAAGAAGTATAAAATATCTAGGAGTCATTATAGATGACAAACTCAACTTCGCCAGGCACACAGAAGCGGCAGCGGCCAAGGCAGCGTCAACAGCAGAACAGCTCGCAAGACTGATGCCAAACATCGGAGGGCCGAAAACTGGACGCAGAAGACTATACAACGAGGTGGTTCACTCCATCCTCCTGTATGGGGCCCCTGTATGGACAGAAGCCACAAAAGTCCAGCGTACAAGGCTAAACTTGGCAAGAGTCCAAAGAAGAAGTGCGATAAGGGTAGCTGCGGCCTACAGAACGGTGAGTGAAGACGCAATACTCGCCATCACTGGCATACCACCCATCGATCTACTGGCCAAAGAAAGGGCAGCTACGTATAAGGGCACAAATCGAGCCGACGCCAAAGAAGCTACCATGACTGAATGGCAAAGTCGTTGGGAGGCATCAGAAAAAGGCCGCTGGACACACAAACTCATACCGGACCTAAGAGCATGGTGCAATAAAAAACAAGGCGAATTGGACTACCACTCCACGCAACTTTTAACAGGCCACGGCTGTTTTGGCACCTATCTCCAAAGAATAGGGAAGGAAGAACAGGCAAAGTGTCATCACTGCGACGCTAATACAGATGACGCAGAACACACGATCCTAGCGTGCGGAGCATGGGATGAAGAACGAGCTGTTCTTAAAGCTGAACTCGGCGGAACCCTTAGCCTAGCAACAATTAGAGATGGAATCACAAAAAGCCAAGATCTGTGGAAGACGTGGACCAACTTTGCACGAAAAGTAATGACCGCTAAAGAAGAATCAGAAAGGGAGCGCAGAAAGCGATAAGAAAATATCACCTGACTGCCACTCACGAGCAATACTTAACAAGTAGCCGGGTGGCAGCCGAAGAGGAGGGGTTTTAGCCGGTAGGAGTCCGGCACTACCCAGGTAGAATTCCTGGTGTGTTCATGATGAATTTCCCTCCAACAAAAAAAAAAAAAAAAAAGATTAGGCTAGGTTAAGTTGGGTTGTGTTAGGCTAGGTTAGGTTGGGTTAGGTTAGGTTTGGAAAATCACCCCACAAAGCACACACACATTCCGTATTTTTATTATATCCATCAAGAATTTGATAAAAAATCCGTTTTTATCTCTGCAACATATACTATTGGTATTAACATCCCCCTCTCTTTAAAAGATAGTTATTCAGTCGCGTGGCGGCAGGATGAGGAGCAGATTAACAACGCAAAGTCTTTTTCCGAAGCACATTGACGAAAGATATTTCGATAACTTTACAAACTTCTGTCCCGGACCACAGCATTCAGGCCGGGCCACAATACAACCTTTTTCGCGGTCGGCACACGATAACTCACGTCACACCCGTGACCGGACTTGTCCAAAATTCTAATATGGCGACACATACATGTACGACAAGCGAACAGAAATAAGAGACGAAAGATTGTATTTCGAGGTTTTCGGTACCAGTCAGCAAGGGCTATATCAAGCTGATATCATTATATGTATATACAGTATTGGCTTAAAACCCTGCGGCGCCCTAGGACTTTTTTTTCTGGCGCCCCATATTGTTTGCTTAAAAAAAATCTAGGCAAGATTGGTTGCACTCGGCGCCCCTGGCTTAATTGACGCCCTGCGGCACCGACCCACTTCTCCACCCCCTAAAACCGGCACTGTATATATATATATACATATATTGTATGCTTGACGATGACCATTGTTTCATTATTGATTTTATTTTCAGTATTCAGACGTAATTGTGCATTAAACATAATCGTTAAGCTGATAAAAGTAACTACAACAATGTGACAGACCTCTTCGTTATCTTTCTGTATAATATAATTATTATAAGCTGAAATGTAACTACTTTTAAAGCACACATTACACGTTACGTTTTTAATGTATACTTTCTTCATTATCGGTCATCGTTGTCTACAAATTCAAGATACAAGTTGCATAAACCATGACAACATCGCTGGCGTGCAAACATTTAACATTTACATGTGTATTCGCTCATAATGTTAATTTTAACATCTAATTTACTTGTTTCTAACTGATAAGAACGCACTATTTGAAATAAATTCCAAACGAATATTTTGAAATATTTTTTTTGGGACCTAGGTACTTTTTTTTCTTCTAATATGGGTTTTTTGCTCTAAATGTGCCTTATTGGAATACCAAAAATGGCCATATGATCAAATTCCTACGGGATCAATTCACCAATTCATCAAGGCATCCTGAAAAGTGATGTTATGGTGGATCCTGCAATTCTGTAGTGTACCTTGGTTCCCCAACTCCAAATCCCTTCCGTAGCGAGCTGTATGCGGAGCTCAGTCTTGGCTTGGCAGTCGTACGTGATGGATCTCCCCCTCACTTCGCCCGCCAGGTGTGAGCTGCGCTCGGTGATCCGTTTGCTGTCGGCGACTCTAGATGCTTCCATTGTATAGACAGTTTTTTGGTTTTCGGTGTGAGGTGTACACCCGTCTCGTCTCCAGTGACGATGGAGTCGAGGTATTCCTCGCCATGAGTTCCGTGGTCTTGAAGAAGTTCTTGGGCCGCTTCAACGCGTTGACGTTTAGGACTGTAGCACCATGGGAAACCTATTTTATGGATCACCCTCGTAATTTTATGGGTAATTTTCTTACAGAAAGTTAGTGATTTGATTTATTTATTTACAGAATCGAAATTCCATTTTTTTTTTACAAATATTTAGAAATATAAAGTATGTATACATAAATATACAATAAATAGAGAAGATAATAAAAATAAAAAATAACACAAAACAATAAGAAGATGACACGTGTCAAAGATTACAGAGATCAAGGAAAACAATACCATCGACAAAAGAGGAAAAGGATGTAAGAAAAGGATCGAGGTGTGCTGGTAGGCCATTTAGGAGCGACATTGCCGTTGTACCAAATTGAGTGCTTGAAGCTCCACAAGCATCGACTGGGATCAAAAACAATGGATGGCTACGAGCACGGGTGTACCTATCTGGAACATAGAAGTTAAAACATTCAAGAATCCCAGAGTTGTGAATTGAACCGCGAAGAAGAAGGAATGAATGTTTGAGTGCAGCAATTTTCTTCCGGGATGGAAAGAAAGCATCCCTAGAAGAAAAAGAGTTGGGTAATGTTCGGAATTAAATGAATTGATAAAACCTAAGCTAAACTAAATTAACCTAGTCTAAACCACATATTTGTTTTTTTCAATGTTTTCAGCATTCACTTTGAGACCCATTATAAATAATAAATATTTATTTATTTACCTTGTATTTACATAGATCACGTAAGATATTGCCTCTGTTTGGGAGACTGCAGTTTCGACTAACTCGTAGCCTTCTTCAATCCATCACTGTCACGAGAAAACTGAGCTGCATAATACGTCAATAATTTAAGTTGTCGAACATATTTACAGGGTGATCCGTAAAATAAGTTTCCCATGGCGCTACAGTCCTGAAGAGAGCTGTTATGGTGGATCCCGCAATTCTGTAGTGTACCTTGGTTCCCCCACTCCAAATCCCTTCCCTAGCGAGCTGTCAGCGGAGCTCAGTCTTGGCTTGGCAGCCGTACGTGATGGATTTCCCCCTCGCTTCGCTCGCCAGGTGTGAGCTGCGCTCGGTGAACCGTTTTCTGTCTGCAAAAACATTGCACCTGTAGAAATCTATGCTATGCGAAGTCTATGGAGACAAGTGTATGAGCGTACAACACGTGCGCAAATGGTGCAGAGAGTTCAAGAATGGGCGTACTGACGTCCATGATGAGGAGCGTTCCGGACGGCCATCTGTTTCTGAGAAAAAAAATTGCTACACACGGCTAAACCCAAAAGCCACAATTGCAAATCTGACCGTGAACAAACCCGAAGTCATTTAAACGCTAAACATGTTATTATTTTGAAAACACTGATAATAAATTACCGAAGAAGTTACTTTAGGTAAGGTTAGGAAGAAGTTACATTAGGTTAGGTTAATTTAGGTTAGGTTAGGATGATCCGCTCCAATGCTTCCCCTGCAGCAGTAATTCACTAGATAGAATCTTCATCGAAGAGTGTCGATGAAGATTCTATCCTCCCATTGAAAAAAAAGTTAGGAAGATGTGAGGTTAGGTAAGGTTAGGAAGAAGTTGAAAGCAAATCAGGAACTGATGGAAAAATGGCAGAAAAGATGGGTAGGGAAACCAAAGGCCGGTGGACGCATGAACTCATCCCAAGAATTGTGTCATAGATTGAAAAGAAGTCCCCAACTCCTGACTTCCACACCACACAACTGCTCACCGGACACGGCTGCTTTGGGACCCATAGATATAGGTCCCAGATCGCATAAAAAAGAAGAAAGCCAAAGATGCCATCACACTGTACATCCGCAAGTGACGACGCTCAGCATTCACTGCTAAACTGCCCTGCATGGACGGTAGAGAGAGCTGAACTGGTCACATCGGCCAAAATACAACAAGAGCAAATTATTGAGTGCGCCCTAAAGAGTGTTGATCCGCCAACGTCGTAGACTACAACCCGAGATTCACGCATCATCCTTTATTATTACAGGAATTTACTATGAATGGGTGGTCTTCACGGGACGACTTTCGTCTATCACCAATTTAATTAATAGGCTACGACTGACATTTTACGGGTGATGGATCAAATTCACACCGACCGGGGGTATTGTAGAGCTCAGAAATCGATTAATAATCCTTTTTTTTCAATCTTCGTCGGGGATTGAACCCACGACGTTTGGCTTGCAAAGCAAACGTTTTGACCATTGAGCTATGACCACCGGCTCTCTCCTCCTATTGAAAAAAAAAGGTTTTGTAAGGAAGAAGTTAGGCTAGGATATGTTATGAAAAAGTTAGGTTAGGTGAGAAACAAGGAAGCGTTATGGCGGGAAATGTATTGTGAAAGCCGATGGTGACTTGCGTTTTGTAATATGAATACGTTTAAATGTTGGTTTGCGATAATGGCGGCCGCAGTAAATCACTGCTGCTGTATCTTATCTGCAGTCAGCTTCATGTCATTTTCTTGTGACATCGGTGTCAAATAATCAAGTCAAGACAATAAACAAACAGCCATCTTGACTCTGAACGAGCGGGCGTATTGCTCCGATTGAGAAATGAATACACGCACGTATTGTGTAACGAGAATTCAATTCAATTCAATTTATTTCTTTCATTAACATTACAAATACAAATATATTTAATACGATCCTGAAATAAGATATAATAGAAACAATTTATAAATATAGGTATTATACACAACAAATATTAAAAAGTTCCCGGAGCTCGCTAAACAGAAGACTCCACGAAATTACTTTGATAAATAAATTCGTGGAGCTCATGTCTAAACTGGGCTTCTCTCAAGTGGAATATATCAAATCAAAAAATAATGTACGAGTACATAATCATATTGCATCTTTTAGATTGAAATGAAGTTGGTATTGTGGCTTTTGTGTTTAGCCGTGTGTGGCTAATTGTTTATATCCTATACTTCGACCGCCTTTACAGGGGTCTTCTTCAAGGTTCGCTTGGTGAAACCTTCCCTGTCCCGTCCTGTATTTGGAGACCCATTACTGAACGCACGCAAAAAGCTACTTGTTAGAGAGTGGCTGAAGGCCTTCCAGTGATTTTAGGTGCATCAGTTAGATTTCAAATAGACCTCAGTCTAAGGCTGCGAAGATAGTATAATACAGCGAGTCTCGAATTGCCTTCTTTGGTAACACGTTGCTTACCACGAAATACGTGAGAATGGATGTGGAATGGTAAGGTTAGTAAATGGATTCTACAGAATGGCAGACATCAATTAGGAGTCATTAAGGGTTGGGGTTCGCTTGGTGAAAACCCTCCCTGTCCCGTCCTGTTTTTGGAGACCCAGATGGCGACGCGTTACTGGACGCACGCGAAAAGCTACTTGTTAGAGAGTGGCTGAAGGCCTTCCCGTGATTTTAGGTGCATCAGTTAGATTTCAAATAGACTTCAGTCTAAGGCTGCGAAGGTAGTATACTACGGCGAGTCTCGAATTGTCTTCTTTTGTTACACGTTGCTTACCACGAAATACGTGGGAATGGATGAGGAATGGTAGGGTTTGTAAATAGATTCTGCAGAATGGCAGACATCAATTAGGAGTCATTAAGGGTCGGGGTTGACGATTTTATTTCATGCTTTCTCTGGGAATGATCCCTTGATGTTTAGCATTACAACCGATTGCTAACTTTAATTTTAACGAATTAAAAATTAAATTGAATTGAATTAATTAAAATTTGAGAATATTACAAATCTTGGGATTTATCTTGGTTTATTTTAATGAGGATAAATAAACATGTAAATGATAATAAATGATTACAATGAATACATACTTAAAATTAAATACATAACATTAAATAACAATACTATATGACAATGAAAATAAGAATAACGTATTAAACTTTTAAAAAAAGTTCCATAAAGTCCTAAAGTTCGTCCAATATAAGACTACAAACAAATGAGTTCTTAGAATTAATTCAAATCTGACTTTAAATTATTAAAAACAATAGAGAAAAGTACAAACAAAACATTTATAAACCCAAGAAACTAATGCTTTTGCTGAAGCAAAGCAAGAAAAGGATGTAAGATTTTTTTTATCCTTTTCGCATTTAACTTCAGCCGTAAAATGTGTTTTGAAAGCTGATTACTGCATAGATTGCAAGGGGTTATATTAGGGGTATGATGGTTTGAATTGATGTATGAAATGACAGGGTTATGGAGCAGACAGGGCAGCATTCCGTACTATAGTCGGCCAAAAGACGAACGTGAAGCTGGCTGGGAAAGGTATGATAAGGTATAAAGATACTTGTATGTAAAACCAGCGGGAACTATACTTAAAATGTACTCGGCGAAACTGCGAAAGGCATAACTGATTTTGGATGAGGCGAGGACCATGGCGGCTGACAGAGCTTTATGGCGACAGGTTATATCGACCATGTGAAGAATCGATATTATTATATGAGTGATGCTGAAATTGTTAACTTAACTGTAAAAAATTGTATAAAATCGTGTAATTGTGTAAAATTGTGTAAAAATATATAAAATTGTGTACATACTGAAATAACATAGATGAATCCCACGCCACACACAAGATCCATCTTTAAGTGGCGTGGTAAGCGAATTTACAAAAAAAAAAAAACATGGATAGTAATTACTGTCAATTAATCCTTAAATGTATCTTTTTATATTTGTTTAAATAAAAATAAAATAAAAAATGTGATCCAGTTAGGGTCGCGAACATGAAAATAGTGATCATCATCATCAGCCTGGAGCAGACCCTGGACTTAACCCGCCTCACACCCGCACCACACCGGAGGACAGTTAAGTCTCCGTGATGACGCGCTCATTCAGATTAAGAACAGTTAGCAACTGATAAGTCTAGTGGGAGTCCCTCTGAACAATTGTGGCCACTGCACAGAAGTGCTGAAAAAAAGAACCTGTGAAAGAGATTAGAATCGCATTCATGGGTGGTAAAGAGACGGAGATGGAAGATAGATTCTCTCACCGAAAATACGAGCAAAGATTGTAAATGCGTAATATTTTTTTTAGTGGCCTCAAAGTCTGCATGCCCGATAGGGCCGAGGCGATTCCCTCGAACTGCATCGAAAAGGACTCCTCTTTCTAACAAGAGGAACTGACAGTCCCAGAGAATGTGCTCTGAGGTCTGGAAGGGGGCGCCACAGGGGCAACTAGGGGCAGAAACTGAAAACGAAACGAAAACCTAGAGCAGACCCATCACACCTTCTGGAGTGCGCGCAGTGTCCGAATAGCTGCACCCAGGAAGACTTGATGATGGCCGAGAGTAACGCCATCGACGTCGCCCACTTCTGGGCAGACTATATAGGCAGCTATACCCGCCGGCTAAGCCGCTCCAATCTATTGTATAAGCGAATAATCAAATTGTTATTTAAAGTGATGATTAATCCGACAATCCCGAAAAACTTTTAGGTGTTATTGTGACAATAATTAAGTGATTTAAATGTGTTTTGTAAAGTAAAGTATAAATAGTCTAAAGTAATTAGTGAATACTGGTATATTAAAGCGCTTCAGGCGATTATTATTTTAGGTACACCCTGTTATGACGTTCCATAGGCCATACATGCTGTTCCAAACACATGCAGTAATCGTCAGTTGATCTTGGAACGTCGTACCGTTCATTCCGGAACAAAAAATATACATTTGATAATACACACGCAATATTTAAAAAAGTGTCATACTATAGAACAATCGTTTCCTTCGAAATCGAATTTAAAAATACTCGTAATGAATTTTAAAAAAAAGTGCGTAAATGGTGAAGTAATGAATTTTTGGTTTTGTTTAATATTATAAGATTGTTTTTACTGAATACTGTGTTAAATTATAAAATGATCACCACGTCTGATCCCCTAATAGGACCATTTGGTCGTCACGAAATGTCAACCGCCATGGTCTTCACCTCATATTATATGTCAGCTATGCCTACCGCAAATACATTATATGTATAGTTTCTGACAGAGGCAAAAGCCCGGGGGCTTGAAGAAAAAGCAGCTTTAATTTAATCCGAAGTATATAGTATATCCTAACAAGTTCGGTTAAGCGACTGTAGTATGGAAGGCTGCTTTGTCCGCTCTCTCACTTCGTCATTCGCCACAAAAAATATGATTTTATTGAAAAAACTTAAATATTTAGTTATTCTTCAAATTTTAATTATTTTTACTGGACGCGTTTCGTTCGTGACGGGTGAGGGATCAAATTCACAACAACCGAGGGTATTTTAGAGCTCAGAAATAGTTTTTTTTTTTTTTTTTAATCTCCATCGGAGATCGAATCCACGACCTTTGCCTAGCAAAGCAAACGCTTTGACCATTGAGTATGTATGTATGTTTTTGCAAGTATTTGAGAAAATTATGTGCTAGTGTTTTTAAGGAAACTGAGTGATTAACCAGACTTTTCAATTAGTTTAGCATATTCTTCTTCGTAGTATCAATCCGGTGGATTGCTTTACAACAACGAAATCTTGCATTTCGATTTCCACTCTTCTCGATATTCTGTAACCCTTTTTATCTCAGCGTAAGAGCTGCAACTCATGCCCTCGAACACTTGCTGCAAATACTCCCTCTGCAGTTTCTACCCTCAACCATCCCTTCCACAATGACGTGAAGAAGACCATCGTGGCGCATGATGTTACCGATCGCCTCTCTGAGATGATTCTTACTAGGTGCCTCTATCTTCCTTAATTATGCTGAGAATCTCATTATTCGTGACGTGGTCTCTCCAGGATATTCCGAGAATTATTTTGCATATTAAATGAAGCTTAATTAAATGTTTATATGTTTTTATCATGTCAACTAGATAGTTGTAGAGATATCAAGCATATTTATTATGCCACAAAGTCGCTTTTGGCATTAGTTATTATGACATATTCATAGTGGGAATATTTATGAATTTTCAGTTTTATTGTCGTTTCACTTGTCATAAGTGTGATTCGGTTAAAACATTCTGATTACTTCAAATTTTAAAACGGAAATTTGCAAGGTTAGTTATTTTTATTTTTGTAAAGACACTTACAAAATGCTGACATTCTAACTGAACATACGGAGATAATACTCGTAAAATAATAAAGGCAATTCAATGTCAACTATTTTTCTTGTCAGTATTTAAATCAATTAATGGGAAGTAATAATAATGCTTAATAAAGCAAACGTTCAGTAATAAATACCTAAAGATGTAATAAAAAAGTATCATTCGGCAGTGGAAAAATATTAAATTGGCAGGAAATAATTAATGAATAGTAAATAATAATATGTTAGGTTAGGTTTCCATTTTGTGGGTTGATTATTCATTCATTTTACATATTTTTTTCCAATATTGAATACATTACGGCCATTTTAATTTTATAATCACATTCACACTGACACAGTGGATAAAGCCAATTTATTTAGTCTACTGCCGATTAATTTAACTAACTGCCAATTGATTTAACTAACTGCCAAAACCTCGAATTAGTTACTGAACAAATATATATATTAATTATTTTTTTTTAATTTTTATTAGAATATTATTTTATTATTTCAATATTCTAATCTACTTTTATAGATCATTGACTATTGAAATAAATAGACTGCCGGAAAGTAATAATATTGAGCTTGTGAATAAATGCATACTGATAGAATAATAATAAGAATATACATGCTTTGAATATGTACTATGGCGACATCTGTCGTACGATGATAACAATGATATAAATACTAGTTTCATCGCAGTCAGTCTAGGCATAGCAATGGCGCGATTCGCCGAGCGGTATGAATACCTGGGCATAATGGTTGGTTTCCAAAGGTCCGCGGTTCGCATCCCGCTTCTGCCGTTATTTTTGTGCTTGGATTGACGTGTTGAAAAAAGAATTTTATGTTTAGTATATGTATATTTAAGTAATAAATATATATATATGTATACTTAGAAATTAATTTAATTGTTAAGCTTTAATTTTGTACAACCATCCATAATTTCCAATTTGTATTAAGAAAATCCATAGATTTTAAAAATCAACGTTTTGTAAAACATCGATCCAAACATAAAATGCATAAATATTAACCCTTTCGCATCGGTTGTCGGCATATGCCGTCATAAGATGCCCCGACTGTTAAAATTGGTTGACATGATATATCGTTTTGCTACTTTCTTATAATGGTTTTTGATGCATCATCTGATAGCTAAAGGATACAAGAACCAATGTGATATATGAAAATAGACCAGATAAGTACATTTATGTTTCAAAATATATTTGTCTATTTTACGATTGTGCGCAACGTCAGTTTTGTTATAATACTATTTACTTCTTTTTGTTTTGTTATTAGAAAACATTTCACATTTACACACAAAATCATCTTTACTTGAGACTTCTATAAAATAAACCATTAAAATATCTATAAATAGCTAGGCAAGTATGAGACTGATTCATCACCCTTAACCCTTTCGCATCGGTTGTCGATATATGCCGTCAAAGATTCCCCTACCGTTGACATCGGGAGCCGTGATATATCGTTTTGATACTTTGAGTACTCATTGTGACATCTACGGTAGGAAATTGTAAGTGGAGTCATTCCCTCTATCAACCTATATGTATTATTTACAGGAATATGTAAAGCATGTAAATAAATATCGTTAGGTTTCGTCACAGTAGCGATTTTTCTGTAAACCACATGTGTGAATGCCACCACATGTATGGAGCTACATAATGAACGTTTGTTAAATATGCTTTTTATGCATCATCGATAGCTAAAGGATAGAAGAACCAATGTGATATATGAAAATAGGTCAGATAAGTACATTTATGCTTCAAATACTAGTTATAAGTAAAAAACAAATGCTTCGAAAAATTCAAGCCGTATTGACAGTATAATTTGTATTCCACCGAGCCGTAACGAAAGGGTTGAAAATATACTCATGAAGCGATCTAATTTTTCTTGATTGTAGTTTTAGATTGCATTAAAAGAATCACGTGACACATAATACACAACCGACTAAAATAAAGTTCATAAAAATTTGTAACAATAAAAAATATGACACCAAACGACAACTCAAAGAACATTTGAACAGGTTTAAAAACCGAAACAGTGACAATTTGAAAATACAAAAATAAAATGACGCGAGAAATCGTGCTTTCCAACAAGAATGGTGGACAGCAGAAGGTTGAAGGTTCTTCGAAGACGATGGAGAGGAAGACCAACTCATTGGGCAGAGCTGGATTACTGTCCAGGCTATGCTTTCTGTGGATGATGCCGTTATTCAGAAAAGGGATGAGGAAGAACTTGGCCACGCAGGATCTGTGTCAACCGCTGGAAGTGGATCTTTCCGAGAGACTGACTGATAAACTGGAAAAGTAAGTATACTCTTCATATTCTTTGTTATATATCTCATCGATCGACATCGTGGTTATTTTGAATGTCCTCAATCTCTTCCATCATTGGTCCGTAGCATATTCGCGAGCTATCATTTGGGCACCGCATGAGTTGAAATATAGCTTCATGTTAGAGAGGGTACAGAATAAATTTCTGAGATCTCTCTACATGAGAGTGTATGGATACTATCCGTGGCTTTATCCATCTAACATGTCTCTTGAAAGGATTTCACGATTTCACTTTATCCATCAAACATGTCTCTTGAAAGAGTTTCACGATGGGGCGACCTCAACCTCGTCAGTTTCAACATTTCAAAAACCCAATCATGTACCTTCTCCACCAAGAAGACTGCTATGGATCCTGTATCTTTCAACGGTTGTTCTCTTCCGAAAGCAAGCTCCATCAACATGCTTGGATTATCAATATCGAATAATGTCAAATATTACGAGTCAATTAAGTGTAAAGCCGGTCTCGTTTCCAAAAAACTAGGTGTATTATATAGATCACGTCGGTATTTCAACGATAAACAACTTCTTCTTCTATATAAAGGACAAATCCGACCTATCCTTGAATACGGCAGTCACCTTTGGATTGGAGCCCCAAAATAACTTCTAAACTTAATTGACTCAGTTCAAAGAAGAGCAATTCGTTTGATAAACAATGACACCCTTACGTCTAATCTACAATCAATGGAACACAGACGTAAGATTGGTTCTCTTAGTCTTTTCTACCGTTATTACCACGGTCGCTGCTCTTCGGAACTTAAAGAACTAATTTCTCCTGCACCCACTCACAGCCGACAAACTCGTCTTACACTTGCCGAACATCCATACACGGTTAATATATGTCGACCAAGAACTGGCAGCTTCCAAAGTTCCTTCCTTAATGCCACCGGTAAGCTATGGAATGCTCTTCCAGGGTCTGTGTTTCCTCCTTCCTACAATCTGGATCTCTTCAAGAAACAGATAAATATACACTTGCAATCTCCCCAACCCACACACAAATACGAACACAACACACGTTTCCCGCATGCAGCGTCCAGCCTCCCTGGCTGAGCGTCATAGAGTGCACTAGTCTTGACCGGTTGTGCTCTACTGCATGCGTTTACATAAAAAAAAGATTTAAATTTATACAGGGTACATTGAGTTGAAGACAGGAAGGGATGCGTGCTTAGGTATGCAATTCATCTGGCTGTTGCATTTTTGGAAATCCTGACATTTTGTTGGAAATCGGTTTACAGGTTCCTTACAATTATCTGAGGATAATCAGATGTTTTGTTCTCTCAAAGAGTAACATTAATTTGCCAGAGACTATGCCTCTTGGGAAAGGGATCACACTGTTCAACCACATCGCCTCGGACGTTGATTGTAATACCACGTAAAATTGTCAATTCATTGTAATACCACATAAAAATGGATGATGTGTGAATGTTGGTCTGTAGTCTATGACGTTGACGGATCTACACTCTACACGCAGCACTTAACCATTCTTAAAAATGACAAGTGTCATAGAATTCACAGATGAGATTTCGCAATTACCATAAGTCGGTAGTCTCATGTATGTGTTGATACTAATATATATTTTAGGAGAAAAGCAACGGCTGAACACTTTTTTTTTTAAATAAAAGTTTTTTTTTTTATTAAAACACACCCGAATATTGTCTGTGACAGTTGGCAACATACACTGCTCAAACGAAAACAATTGAACACAACTGAAAGAAAATCAAAAATATTTGAAAAACAAAATTCAAATTTCGTTCCAAATTTGAATCGTAATATTACATTCTGTGTTTTCACAGGGCCATTCATTCCCATTTTATATAAGAGATTCGATGCCAACGTCATACATGTGATATTGGGTAATACTCCTTATGTCTAGAAATATACTTATAGTGCTTACACGCTATAATATATAGTACACCGATGATTATGAAAGTGGTGTAAGTCATGTTTCATTCGTTCTGTGATATGTAAAGGCTTGTGTTTTGATTTTGGTTGAAAACCGATGAAACTGACAAATTCATGTTGCATAAAATGCTGGATGAAGATAATATTAATTAATAACAATGCGAACTAAAATAGGTTAATAACTGGTTTTGTTTATTTTTTTTACTAACAACACTTTCATAATTACGACCACATAAAGTAGAAAAAATCTTGATATTATACTTCTTTTAAGAAGTGGAAAAAGAAGCTATGCACTGAAGCTACGATACGATAATCAATCCGGTGGATTGTTTTGCAGCAACAGAATCTTGCATTTCGATCTCCATTCCTCTCGGTCCTCCGCAACCCTCTTCAGCTCAGCATAATAGCTACAACTCATGTCCTCGAACACTTGCTGCAAATACTCCCGTCTTGGACGCCCTCTACAGTTTCTACCCTCAACCATCCCCTCCACAATGTCGCGAAGAAGACCATCGTGGCGCATGGTCTGACCGATCCATCGGACTCGCCTCTTTGAGATGTTTCTTATAAGGTGCCTATCTTCCTTGATTATCATGAGAACCTCATTGTTCGTGACGTGGTCTCTCTTCTATTTAGCCTCGACATTTCCCAGCATCTGGGGTTGGCTCTCCTTGTACACATTCGCCATGGTTCATACTAGGTGCTTATCTTCCTTGATTATGCTGAGAACCTCATTGTTCGTGACGCGGTCTCTCCAGGAAATTCCGAGAATTATTCTGTACGACCACATCTAAAAGGCCTATAGTCTTTTTCACTTTCAGCTAAGCACCATGTCTCACAGCCGTACATCAAGATGCTCCAAACGAACTCTTCGTTTCGCGCATTTCAAGTAGTTGTTATGAATTTATTTTGCATTGAAAATATTCAGATAACAAATCACAATAACAGGTGTGAATTGATAGCAAATTTAAAGGTGACCGTCTGTCTGTTGGGTTTAATGCTTTTGTGTGCAACCGGCTCCATAATCAAGAAATAACTATTTTTAAATAAACTAAACAAATAGTTTTGATTTATGAGTCTAGCATATGTTATAACTACGTGTGTGTAACATAACCTCTTATTCATATTAGTAATTAAATACACACATACAATTATACATCAAATTTTATACGCATCAATTCATTCAGAAAAAATATCGGCAGACGCGGGATTCGAACATTAAACAAAATTCGGCATTACCGAATGTTGATTTTATAGTCACTGAAATTGTCAATAAACAGTATTAATTTGAGTTCAACGTGCATGCAAGAGGTATTGTACGTATTATTATACGCATATGCCTAATATAAAACTTGAAATACGATTCCATGATACATTTTCCGTGGTATATTTTACAAAATTCCTTCCTAAATGCCACCGGTAAGCTCTGGGAATACTCTTCCAGTATCTGTGTGAAATATTTCATGTAATACGGATCTCTTCGAAAAACACATCAATATGCACTTGCAATTTTCCCAATCCAAATATAAACACAAACACAACAAACGTTTCTGACATCCAGTGTCTAGTCGTGCTCACTGAACGTCATAGAGCTCACAACTATTATCTACAGTTTGTGTTCTCTTACATGCGTTTCCTAAACAATATTAATTTCATTCTGAAATATTTATAGTCAGAGCGCTGATTAATTGGCGTACCTTGACTATCTGAAAAGGACTATAGTGTCGATCAATCGGCGCTTCAATTGTTGATATTGTAATTCTAATATTTCTATATGGATATTTTAAATTATTTATTAGAATATTATTTTATTATTTCAATTTTCTAATCTACTTTTATAGATCATTGACTATATTACAATATTATCCATTCGATCTATAGTTTCGGTTCGAGACCCGAGTGGTACTTACTAAAATAAATAGACTGTCGGAAAGTAATAATATTAAACTTGTGAATAAATGCATTCTGATTGAATAATAAAAAATAAAAATATAAATACTTTGAATATATACTATAGCGACATCTATCATACGATGATAACTTATATAGAAGATCAGACACAAGTCATCTCAGGTGGAAGAAATTGGCCGGTGGCCGAGCGGTATAATTACCTGGGCAAAAAGGTTGGTTCCAAAGGTCCGCGGTTCGCATCCCGCTCCCACCAATATTTTTTCTGAATGAATTGACTCGCTTAAGGATTTTTATGTATAGTATATGTATATTTAATTGCTTCTAATATTTCTGTTTTATTGTTTCTAGCAACTGGCTACTAGAGATGCAACGCGCCACCACTGCAGGACGAAAACCTTCCTTTATGAGGGCTCTTGTGAGAACCTTTATCTCGAGCTACATTCTCGATGGGATTCTCATTCTTTTCCAGAACGTTCTGTGCAAGTAAGTCTATCTCGTTCTAATTTTATTACGTATTTCCTAACTAATTTTGAAATTGATTATAAAAAAAGTATGCGAGGGACTCATACTGGGGCCAGTATAGTTTGATTTTGTAAGGAATGACGAGGCGAGAGAGCGATAAGACAGCCTTCCATACAGTGCCGGTTTTAGGAAGTGGCAAAGTGGGTCGGTACCCCAGGGCGTCGAATAAGCTAAGGGCGCCGAGTGCAACCAATCTAGCTTTGATTTTTTTTAAATGTAAACAATATGGGGCGCCAGGAAAAAATGCCCTAGGGTGCCGCAAGGTCTAAAGCCGGAACTGCTTCCATACTAAAGTCGATCAAGAGGCAAGGGTGCAGCTGGTTGGGATATTTACTAAGAATGCCTTGGGAACGCTTTAATTCAATGCGTAATATCTGGGACTCAAAGACTTTCACTCGATTAAAAAAATGCGCCGACTTCTGTATTGTTCCTATTCTTCTTTACGGCTATGAATCTTGACATCTCACTAAAAGACAATGCAGCCGTGTAGTGAGTTTCGTAAGCAATGACTGCGTAGAATGCTGGGACGATGGTTTGACTTATCTTAGAAATGACGAGGCGAGTGAGAGGACAAAACAGCCTTCTCTATACGATCATGTTGATCAAGAGGCAACGGTGCATCTAGTTGGTACATAAACTAATGTTGCCGCAGGAGAGCATAAAATACAGCATGATTTTTATTCAAGCCCTCGGGCTCTTGCCTTCGTCGGGAACTGTACATAGAATGTACTTGCGGGAGGCACAGTTGACATAAGATGAGAAGAAGATTAAGGATTATGGTAGCTGATAGAACTTTGTGGCTCCAGTTAAGGGAGCAGACATTATTATTTATTTCACAGAACCGCAGTTCCAAGGCACAAATAATAAGAATCATAAAGTATACATAAATTTACAATACATACAAAAGAAAAAAAACGAAGAAGAAGATGACACGTGTCAAAGATCACAGAGATCTAGGAGAACAGTACCATCGACAAAAAAGGAAGAGGATGTAAAAAAAAGGATCGAGGTGTGCTGGTAGGCCATTTAGGAGCGCCTTTGCCGTTGTACTAAATTGAATCCTCGAAGCTCCACAAGAAGTATCAACTGGGATCAAAACAATGGATGGCTACGAGCACGGGTGTACTTATCTGGAACGTAGAAGTAAAACATTCAAGAATCCCAGGGTTGTGAATTGCATCGCGAAGAAGAAAGAATGAATGTTTGAGAGCAGCAATTTTCCTCCGTGACTCTAACGAATGGAAAGAAAACATCCCTAGAAGAAAAAGATCTAGACATGGCGATGATGGTGATGATGTGAAGAGCGAAAAAAAACAATAAGTTTATTCCATTTCAGCTCATAACTGAGAGCGTAATCTTGACAATGTTTTTGATGTAGTTCAACAGCTTAAATTTTAAACTAAAAATCATATTTAATTTACATATTGTAATAATTTAAATTCATGCTTAAGTATGAACTAATATTATTTTACAAAAATATTTAATACGTATGTATGTTAATACACTTTTTTTTACATTCATTTTAATTATGAAATTCTTCCAAGAATTTTCGTTTTGAAAAATCGAACAATTCAAAACGATTATAATATTATTCCATTGCTATTATTCATAATACCTAATTATTGATGTGTATAATATGCAATTCATCGCATTAACCGATACAGGTTTCATTAATACGATTTTTAGTGTGTGTCATTAATTAAATTTTGAATTTAATTTCAATTGCTTGGGTATAAATTTTACGATAACTAAATTCCAGTACTTTGGAGTGGAAACTACATCAAATCCGCATCACACAGGAAGACATTAAACTCTAATAAATAATCTCACATATATAATATGCTAAGCAAACGTCAAAGCTGCCAATTCATTAAAAATAAAATACAATATCACTCAAAACAAATATTTGAAAAATATTTGTTTTGAGAATGTGAATTTTACCTTCTTTCTTCGTAGTATCAATCCGGTGGATTGGTTTGCAGCAACAGAATCTTGCATCTCGATCTCTATTCCTCTCGGTCCTCCGCAACCGTCTTCAGCTTAGCATAAGAGCTACAATTCATGTCCTTGAACACTTGCTGCAAATACTCCCGTCTAGGGCGCCCTCTACAGTTTCTTCCCTCAACCATCCCCTCCACATGAGGCTCCAGATAAGGTTCATTGCGGCTTTTAGTTGACTTTAGAAATCTCAATGTGGAAAAATAAAATCTGAAGAGTTACTCTTTATGGCGTGCGAAAAAATAATACTCATAAGTGAGGTATTATTAATTGACAATTAAATTAATTGCTTAAAATTGTTAGTGTAATACAAATTAAAGTTTTAATTAATTTATGCTATATATCGTATCTTATCAACAATAATATATATATGTATTCGTATTTGTGTACATGTAATTCGTTCACATTCTGTAATATATATTGAATAAACCATGAATGAGCAATGTGTGTAATAATATTATTATTAGATTGCGGCTGTCAAATTTTGAATTAGCCATTTTCTTCGTTATTAGACAATCGAACACCGAAAACAAAACATCGAATAATCATTTGAATTTGTTCGAAATTTGAATTGACTTTTAAAATGTTCCGATTTTGTATTGCACTTGGTAGGTAATTATCATTGTTCAAATAATATTTCGAACGTTTTGCAAACTCAATAGGCTTTTGAAATTTAAAATATTTTTAATACACTTTCTTCAATCATGTTTATTTGACGGAACTATTTTTGTAGGTTAGAATATTTCTATTGTAGGGAAATTATTTGATGATTTATAAAACAGTTGCATTCTTGAAGAACCATACAAATCTGCTGACTCATTATTGACTTTTAATCATAATTAGATGTTTTAATGTGTATTTACAATATAAAGTATTTAATTTATTATAAGACGCTTGCTTTATTTTTACTTTTGTCTCTAAATTTAAGGTGCCAATTTTACTAAATAAAATTAGCATGATCCCTGAACAAATATATATGTATATATATAGAATGCGGGCTTTTAAAAGGTACATGCATCTGAAGTGTCACTGAATGTAGGAAAAAACTATTAGCTATTTTAGGGTACATGTAAGACACTGAGAATTACAATTAATACCAATTATTTAGGTAAATATCTTTTTATTTATTGAGTTCGCTTGTATTTTATATGATACTAAAATACAATGAAACCTCTCATAGCGTTTCTATAAGATCGGATGATTAGCCCGATGCTCCCGAGGCCTGGACCATTTAGTCTTAAGAAGCGGCTCAACTCAAAATAATATCATACAACATTTTATGTACTAACAAACTTATCCATTTTAACTGTGTCGTCCCCATTCCTCTTCGCGACTGTGAATCTTGATATTTCAACAAAAGCAAATGCAGCCGTATTATGGGTCTTGAACATTTATGTCTGCGTAGAATACTGAGAGTAAGATGGTTTTAATTTGTGGAGAATGACGAGATGAGAGAGCGGACTAGACAGCATTCCATACTATATTCATTCAAGAGACGAAGTTGGACATGTACTGGAGATTCCGCAGAAGAGTATTGACTATAGCTGCATTTTCTTCAAGCTTTCGTACATGCGCTGTCCTAGAGGACCATCGGGAAATATATATATAATGTACTCGGCATAGCTACGGGAGGCAGAGCTGACATGGGATGAGGCGTGGACCAAAACGGCTGACAGAGCTTTGAGGCGGCGGCTCGTGATGTCCATATGCTCCAGTAAACTTTTCACATCGGTTGTCGGCATATGCCGTGCAAGATTCCCCGACCGTTGACATCGATTGACGTGATATATCGTTTTGCTTCTTTCAGTACTCATTGTGACATCTACGGTAGGAAATTGGAAGTGCATTCATTCCCTTTATCAACCTACATGTATTATTTACAGGAATCTGTAAAGCATGTAAATAAATATCGTTAGGTTTCGTCACAAGAGCGATTTTTCTGTAAGCCACATGTTTCAATGTCACAACATGTATGGAGTTACATAATGAACGTTTGTTAAATGCAATAGTTTTTTATGCATCATCTGATAGCTAAAGGATACAAGAACCAATGTGATATATGAAAAGAGGTCAGATAAGTACATTTATGCTTCAGATACTAGTGTTAAGCAAAAAAATGATTTGAAAAATTCACGCCGTATTGACAGTGTAATTTGTATTCCACCGAGCCGTTACGAAAGGGTTAAGAGAACTGACACGGAAATGATGATGATCATGTAACTCATGTGAAATTTATGTGTCATCCTACTTTTATGAAAAACGTCGCAGACACTAGAAGAAAATCTTACGTTATAGGAGGGTTGCCTGTAATGTTACGTGCCTAATCATAATGTTCATATAAAACTTGAAAAACAAGTATTTGTCTGCACAGTAAACACTTGATTGATGTCAATAATGTCAAATAATGGGACATTAGTCACCAAACATGGCCGTTCATCGACAAACAATGCAATCATAGGAAGCGGCATAACTTTAATTCGTCCAAGTGTAGTTGTAGCGGCTTAATTGGGCTACAAATAAGATGCACTTACTTCTGGAATGATCTGTTACATAATACATCTTCATTAGTTCATGAAAATCGGTCACATTATAAGAGAACAATAATTTTGAATTGTTGCATCGTGTATAGGTTATGTCACAACTTAAGAGTTATTTACGACAATGATTTATTACAATTATTAATAATTTAAATTGTGCTATTACACGAAGAATAATTAATTCTTGGTGACCATTGATACCAGCCACAAATGCGTAAGAGACGAAGAGGTAAAATCATTTTTTTAAATAACTGTCAGAAAAATGGAATTTCGAATAAAATTTGAATTATTTTTTCTTTTTTTAGTTGTGTTCAATTGTTTCCCAACGTCGATATTTCTCATATTTTTGCAGTGTGTAGCCAATACTCGATCAAATCAGAGTGACGTGCATACAGCGCCTGTATCGTTCCCATTCTTCTTTATGTCTGTGAATTTTGGCATATCACTAGAAATCAATGCAGTCGTTTTAATGGGTTTTGAAATCAAATACCTGCGTATACTTGGAATACGTTTTTTTTTTTGGCAAGGCAGCCTTCGATACTACAGTCGGTCATGAGGCTACGGTGGACCTGTTTGGGACATACACTTCGGATACCGCAGGAGAGCATTAACTACATATGCTTTTCTTCAAGCCCCCTGGCTCAGAAACTATATATATAAATAATGTACTCAGCGGAGCTGCGGGAGGCGAAGCTGACTTTCTGAGATCCACACAACCTCTCACGTCCGACCCTGAAAATGAGAGACTCCAGCTCTGGCAACAAGTGTCATCAGAGGACTTCATTACTCCAAAGGAAGGCCTTCCAACTACTGGCAAGAACCTTGACTGGCGGACCTGGAAATCTCTGAACAGATTAAGAACCTGAGTTGGAAGAACAAAGGACAACATCGAGCGGTGGTGAACGCTTCAGCAGGGAGAGTAACTATTGTGCGACCGTGGAGACCTGCAGACCGCCTCACACCTAAGATCCTGCTCCATGTGCCCAACAAGCTGCACATCTCAAGACCTAATGCTGGGCAACACATATCAATGTTGCTAGATACTGGGCAGAAATAATTTGACGTCGCTGACACGAAGAAGAAGACCTGCTAATACGAGTATCATGAGACAGTTTCACAAAACAAAATAAATATTTGTATATTGTAGAGCTATATTGAAGTATTATCACTATGATTGATAAACACTCGTACATATAATGAATATTCCATACATTAATATCATATTTATCTTTTATAACCTATTTAATGTTGTCTTATCAAGCGATGCTTGGCAGTGACCTTACATAAGTGATGTAACAATTATGAAGACCACACACAGCATCATTGATTACCAATCACAAAGAGATATATTCGATTTTTATGAGTTACCAATTTCGTATAAATTTATTTAGCATCATTTGATGTTTACCAAAACATGGATAGGTTACCGCTTGTTTTTTGCCATGCGTCGTTGGTTGAAATGAGCCGACTCTTAGGTTTATACACATTTTTATTTTTTTATGTAAACTCATATACAGGAGAATACCGACACATGATGATAGTAATTATGAAGTCTCATCTGTGGAATTCTATGCCGTTTACCATGGTCCATATGGCTAAGCGCTGATTGTGGAGTGTTGATCCGCCAATGTCATACGACTACAGCCCGAGATTCACGCTTCATCCTTATTATTACAGGAATTTACTATGAATGGGTGGTCTTCACGGGACGACTTTCGTCTACCACCAATTTTAATTAATAGGCCTTGACTGGCATTTTACGGGTGAGGAATCAAATTCACACCAACCGGGGGTATTTTAGAGCTCAGAAATCGATTAAAAAACCTTTTTCTTTTAATCTCCGTCAGGGATCGAACCCACGACCTTTGGTTTGCTAAGCAAACGCTTTGACCATGGAGCTATACCCGCCGGCAATAATGCGCACCAAAGCATGGATAGGTTACCCTTTGTTTTTTACCATTTGCCGTTGGTTGAATTGAGCCGACACTTAGGATTATATGGTCCAGGTCTCAGGAACGTTGGAATACCATTCGACCTCCTTTAAAAATCCGATTAACGTATCGCTCAAAATATGCCTCAGGTAATCGAGATGCAGTCTAATCAAGTTTTTTTACATACAGACTCGTACAGAAGAGGCGATCTACAGAACTAGTCCTCTTAACGGACTGTCAAATAATTACAAAATGACAACACATGCGTGTCCGGCGAGCGAACAAAAATTAGAGACGAAAGATCGCATATCGAGGTTTTCGGCACCGGCCTGCAACGGCTATATCAACACGTATCAGATATTGGATACTACATTTTTCCACACAATTATTATACTATAATTCAATATCTGTTACATAAATATATGTTCATAGTTGTAAAAAATACTATATACATATAATGAATGCCTTAGAAAGTGTTAAATTACTGAACCCTGCACCTAGTACAAAAAGCGAAATAACATAAAACGTTAGTTGCTATGAAGAAATATTAAAACTATTCACAGTTACGCATACTGCAGAAAAAAATATATAAAAGTAACAATACTTTGCAAAAAATCGTTCTGTCAAAAAATTCGAATATTTATTTAAAATTACATATTAGTACGAATAAGGTCATTGCTTTTCTATCTAAGGTTTTACAAACTTTCTTGACCCTTTCATTACGGCTCGGTTTGAATTAAAATTATACTGTCAATTATAAAACTAGTATTTGAAGCGTATATGTACTTATCTGGTCTATTTTCATATATCACATTGGTTCTTGTATCCTTTAGCTATCAGATGATGCATAAAAAACTATTCTAAGAAAGTAGCAAAACGATCATTTACGTCAACCGATGTCAACGGTCGGGGAATCTTATGACGGCATATGCCGGCAACCGATGCGAAAGGTTAATGATTGTAAACGCAAACTATTTACAAGTTTTTTTATTTAAAATCAACAGTTCTTCTTCGTAGTATCAAACGTGTGGATTGGTTTGCAGCAACAAAATCTTGCATCTCGATCTTTACTCTTCTCGATCTTCTGCAAACCTCTTTAGCTCAGTATAAGAGCTGCAACTCATGTCCTCGAACTCTCGCTGCAAATACTCCCGTCTAGGGCGTCATCTGCAGTTTCTTCCCTCAACCATCCCTTCCACAATCTCGTAAAGAAGACCATTGTGACGCATCTGCGGTTATAGCTCAACGCTCAAAGCGTTTGCTTTGCAAGTCAAAGGTCGTGGGATGACTTAAAAATTCAGTGTTTCGCAGGATTTTTTTCTTAACAAATCCATGCTATTTTTTTTTGTAAAATTTAACAATTCATTTAGTAAATTTAACCTTAAATTCAGAATCAAAACTAAAAATAAAGCAACCGTCTTATAATAAATTAAGTACTTTATATTATAATTATACATTCAATCTTATCTAATTATAATTATCAATAACTGTTTTATAAATCATCAAATAATTTCCTACAATATAAATATTCTAACCTACAAAAATAGTAGTGTCAAATAAACACGATTTAAGTGTTAAAAATGTACCGAAAGTTATTGAAAATATTTTAAATTTCAAATGCCTATTGAGCTGGCAAAACGTTCGAATCGGAATATTTTAAAATTCAATTCAAATTTCGAACAAATTTAAATGATGATTCGATGTTTTGTTTTCGGCCTTCGATTGTCTAATAAAGAAAAAAATGGCTAATTCAAAATTTGACAGCCGCAATCTAATAATAATATTATTAGTTTGGATATTGTTCATTCATGGTTCATGAAATGAAAAATAAATACGTATACGTATTACACAATGTGAGTGAATTACATTTACACAAATATGAGACATGTATATTGTTGTTGATAAGATACTGATATCCTTCTCTTCCATTTAAGACATCGATTTACTGGATGAAGGATGCAGGATCAGGTTCACATTATAAACAACTTGTTTCTGTTTCACGATACATGTTTATTGACACAAACGTCGCCCGCCACAGCGAACGCACAGGATGCACGCACTGTGACGAGCGCGAGTCAAACTTCAACTGCCAGCCCACGGCGCGATCTCACATCTCCACGGTACCAACTGCCAATATGACAGTCCTACCAACCAACAATAGGCCAACTGTCATAACAAACAAAATGGCGCATGCAAGCGCCGTGCAACATTATATAATTAAAATAAACATTCGATGTAGATGTCAGGCAAGCGGACAAAAATAATAGACAAAAGATCGCTTGTCGAGGCTTTACGGCATCGGCCTTAAGGAGCCATATCAAGCTGATATCAATACGATAAATGGCATAAATTAATTTAAAAATTAATCTGTATCACACTAACAAATTTCAAAAACTAATTTTATTGTCAACCTAACATGCTTCTTCTTCGTAGTATCAATCCGGTGGATTGGTTTGCAGCAACAGAATCTTGCATCTCGATCTCCATTCCTCTCGGTCCTCCGCAACCCTTTTCAGCTCAGCATAAGCGCTAAAATTCATGTCCTCGAATACTTGCTGCAAATACTCCCGTCTAGGGCGCCGTTCTGCAGTAATGTTTGAACATTCCAGGTGGCATATCTTGTTGGCTGAAGGTTTTTCTTATTTGTCTTGGTTGTTTTGCCTCGAGCAGTCCCCACCCGGAGATCCGATTGCGGGACTATTTTATTTCCGGAAAATTTTACTTAAGATGCAATCATTTTTTTGCTGATACGTGGGATGTCTTTAAGACCTTTAATGTGGTATTTTCCCCTTTATTTCCACATCCTAATGCCGTTGACCATAAAGGTTCATCCGCCTTAGGAGGGCATTTACTACCTCCAGGACAATAGAGTGCCCTAACCAGCTTGACCTGATGAGGTTAGCTGGGTGTTAGCTTATTCCGGCCAACATTCGGTCCAAAAAATCTGATCTTTCAAATTATCATCAACCACAACGCAAATTGTTTTTCTGCGTAAAAACATGCTATGTTATGTTAAATGCAACCTAACCTGATTTACTTTATATTCTCACACCAAAGAGTGATTCGTCAGATTCTCCAATTCAGTGTTGAGGTCTCATAAGTAAACTAAAACGCAGAAAGTAGTCATAGATATTGAATTGCATTAAATTGAATTGAATTGAAAAATAGAATATTGAAATATGTTCTAAAAACATAATCCAGGTAATATGAAATATTCAGGGAATATGCTATATTTCTTGAGTATAAGCAAGTGGACTAGTACGGTCAATATTTTTTTCTTTACAGCTTAAAAACTCTAATCAAGATTGGTTGCCTTCGGCTCCCCTAGCTTATTTGACGCACCGAGCCACTTTGCCACCCCCTGAAACCGGAACTGAAGCGGAATACGTATTATTGTTCAATATGTTCGTGTTCAAACTAAGAGGAAGAGAAAAATACAGTGATTAATATTTAAATTTGTGGTTCCAGAGCGTTCACGCCCATTTTCCTTGCTTTCTTGATCGAGTTCTTCATGGCTGGCAGTGGCGTGTCACGTGACGAGGCTTATTTGTACGCGGGAGCAGTTGTTGGACTGTCTTTGATGTCAATATTCATTCAGCATCACACCACGCTCAGGCAGCAACAGCTGGGAATGCGTTTGAGAATAGCATCATGCTCTGTGATATATAGAAAGGTAAGTCATGGTCAACTTCTTCCTCCACTTGGACAATTGTATGATCCATATATTGATACCGATCATCGTCATTTTACTTCTTATAGTACTTCAATCGTTCGCAAAAGCTAACCAAAGACGAACCTGATAATCAGTGGTCAACGAAAGAAGCGATTGGTTTCCGGTGTGGCCACGTGTGACAGGGCGGTCGATGTAGTTTTATTTTTATTTTTTTATGTAAACACATACAGGAGAATACTGACAGATGGTGATAGTAATTCTGAAGTCTCATCTGTGGAATTCTATGACGCTTTCCATGATGTATATGGCTAAACGCTGCATGTGGAGTGTTGATCCGCCAACGTCATAGACTACAGCCCGAGATTCACGCATCATCCTTTATTATTACAGGAATTTACTACGAATGGGGGGTCTTCACGGGACGACTTTCGTCTACCACCAATTTTAATTAATAGGCTATGACTGAAATTTTACGGGTGATGGATCAAATTCAAACCAACCGGGGGTATTTTAGAGCTCAGAAATGGATTAAAAATCCTTTTTTTTAATCTCCGTCGGGGATCGAACCCACGACCTTTGGCTTGCAAAGCAAACGCTTTGACCATTGAGCTATACCCGCCGGTAAAACAAGGATTACCTAGGTACCACTCTCCACGTGGGCTAGTCTGTCTACCGTCTACCGCACTTGTGAGCGGGTCAAGGTTGAGTCAATCTTGATTCTGGATCGTTCTCCTGGCTATCGCTCAAAATCAAGGTACCAGCATTAACCCAGGCCATACTTTGAAAGCCAGCCCGGCTATGTAGGGTGGCTTGCTCCATAGATAGCCGCTATGCTTATTTTGGCGCAATGACTATCACTGCCACCGACCGTCGCACTTTATGCCCGGGCTCGTCAAGTAAACACCATTTTTGTGTCCCGATCAGAGGACCGATTTTGTCAGTCTTTTAACGTAAAATAAATGTCAATGTGCTCCTCAACGAGTTCATTATTTTGGTGACATGCTCCTCATCCATCCACCACGCGTTCCGATAACAATCCCGGCGATTTGTAGTCACTTTATTTTCACGGGGGATGTCACCATCCTAATTATCTTTATTTTGATAAACAGTAGTAGTACACTGCTTTTAAGAAGCCACATTTGGGCATAAAACCAAAGAAGCACCATGATGTGGATCACGATCTAAGTATTTCGTTTCCAGGTTCTTCGTCTTAGCAGCAACGCTCTTGGTCAGACAACAGCTGGTCAACTCGTCAATCTCATGAGCAATGACGTGAATCGCTTCGACATGGTGCTGCTCAATCTGCATTACCTGTGGATCATGCCAATACAAGTGGTACTGGTCTGCTACCTGATCTACACCAGAGTGGGGATCTCTGCTGTCATTGGAGTCACAAGCATCTGTCTGCAGACAATTCCAGTGCAAAGTAAGTACTGATCATCACCATCATCAGCCTGTGTCCATCCAATGTTGAACATAGCCATCCATCTTTTTTGATCCTCTGCATTCCGAATCCACCCTACTCTCGCTATTCTTCTTATGTCGTCAGTCCATCTTGCTTATGTCGTCCAACGCTCCGTTTGCAAGTTCTTCTAGGCCTCTTCAACACTTTTCTTCCCCATCGACCTTCGTCTCTTCGACAGATATGTCACATTGCGACTTGAATGTGCCTATGCTTTAGGTACTACTTGAGTTCTTCTTCGAATATCCTCGTTTTGGATTATATCTTTTATAGACACTCCGAGCGGTTATTCACCATGGCACGTTGGGTGACCTTTATTTTATGGGTAAGACTTGCTGTTGGATTCCACGTCTCACGGATGATGCATTCGCTAAGCGCCTTAGTTTTGAAACATTGCGGAATTTTCGCATTCAAAATGTTAATTTTCCAAATGCTGCCCATCCCTAAAGTTTAAAAGTACTGATACTCAAGTAAAAAAGCCACGAAAGAGACTGCCGAGTATGCAACTTTTTTTTATATATTGAAGGCCATAAAATTTCATGGCCTGTCGGAGTTTTTTTCACGCGATTCCTTACGTTTTATTTTTAGGTTACATGGGCAAGCTGTCGTCGAACCTTCGGAAGAAAATAGCCAAAAGAACCGATGAACGTGTGCGTCTCATGAGCGAAATCATTTCTGGAATACAGGTAAAAATAAAACCCATTAATACTTGTAGTAGCAAAAGAAATGAATGTATAGGCAATTTATACACTTTATTAATTATTGATACATATGCATATCAAAAAATGGTGACGATATGAATGAGTGGCTAGAGTTAGTGTAATTAATAAGATTTTAGCCATCTAGACACTGTCAACGGTTCGAATCTCACGTCCATCGTTTATTTTATTTAATAAACAAATTAACCAACCTTCTTCTTCTTTGTGTCAAAAATGTCAAATTGTTTCCGCCTGTTTTCTGGCAACGTCGATGGCCCGTGTGCTGCCCAGATTGGGTCTTGGTGTGTGCAGTTAGTTGGGCACATGGGGCAACAGTGACTCTCACTACCGAAGCATTCCCCACCGCTCGAGGTTGTCTTTTGTTCTATCAACTCCGGTTCTTAATCTATTCAGGGATGAACTGATGAGAATGAACGATAATAACATAACTTTGGTAAAGATTATAATAAGAAACAGTGAATTCAATAATTATTTTGAATTTAAACATTCGAACCCGAAACAAAAAATGAAACATGTGACAATACTTTATGACAAAAATATTTTTGAGAGATTTTTCATTGAATTCGTCAGAAGCTCGAGGTATGATCAAATGGTTTGACCGTGTAGTGGCACCCATTAGATTGAAATATGTATAGATAAGCGTTTGAATTCAATACACCTTAATTTGAAATCGCCTTTAATTAGATTGTTTTAATATATTTCATGAAGCTTCTACTTTTGTAAAAAAAACTCAGAAATGCTATCTGACATTACCCTGTTTTATAAAGTTCCTACATTTGTGAAAAACTATACGATTAAATAATAATTATTCCTATTTCTAGGTTATCAAAATGTACGCTTGGGAGAAACCTTTCGAACAGGTGGTGGCTGCCGCGCGTGCGCACGAGCTGTCTGCAATTACGGGAGCTTCATACCTACGAGGAATCTACATGAGCTTCATGGTCTTCACAGAAAGGGCGTCTCTCTACGTGACGCTCCTGGCTTACTCACTGATGGGGCAGCCCGTAACTTCTTCCATTGTAAGAAAATAAGCGTCGTGTGCGTTACCATTTTTTGTGCCTAATAGATGAGCTTCACGATCTTCACAGAAAGCGATAAGCGATTTACATTATTTGACTTACTATTTATCTTACTTTGTGACTCACTATCTGAATTTCTATCTCACATTCTACCAGACTAACAATCTGATTTATATTTGACTCACTATCTAACTTACTTCATGACTTTACAATCTGACTTACCATTCGATTTACAATTTGACATACTACCAATCTTACTATATGACTTACTACACGACTTTACAATCTGACCTAGTATCTGTCTTTCTATCAAACATACTATATGGCTTTATAATCTAACTTACAATCTGACTTACTATCTGGCTCACTATTTAACTTACTATCTGACTTAGTATTTGACTTTCTATTTGTCTAACTATTAAACTTACTATTTGACTTTCTATTTGACTCACTATCAAACTTACTTTATGACTTTAAAAATTTACTTCTAATCAGACTTACTATATCTCTGGCTCACTATTTGACTTACTAAATGAATGTACAACTTATAGTAATGAAGATTGCTTCATTGTATGCCACGATATGAATATATGAGTCGATTTGTCATAAATATTGACAAGTTTCTACCATATTTTTAACTGAATTGTTTAATATCTTTAGGTGTTTTCTCTGGCTCAATTCTACAATCTTCTTCAAGCGGTTTTGGCCATCATCTACCCTAACGCCATCTCGTCAGCAGCGGAGTGCGCTGTTACCGTCAAGCGTTTGGAGCACTTTTTGGTGCTGGAAGAAAGGCCGGATCTGAAGCCGAACCCTCTCCCTGCACCCAAGGGCATCAAGGGGACCGCACCCGTGCTATTGGGGGTGAAGAACAAGGGTGAACAAGTCAACGTTCTACCAGGGTACGGGCAACAGGGGACGAAAGACATCGATGGAAACGGTATCACTAATCTAGGTAAGTAGTAACGAAATTTCCATGTTTAAGGTGTCCCACCGGTTTCCGGAAATCTGTTGTTAAACGAGTACTTAATATAACGTTGAATATTTTTCAGGGTTTTTCGTTCCCGTAGGATGACAATTTCGATGTCAACGTCACACACGTGATGTGTGGTATCAATTTATAACATTCACAACTTCAGGATGTAGAAAATCTGAGTTAGGACAAATATCATAGCAATTAAGATAATTTTGTATATTTCCAGGTTACGATTCTGCACCCGAGAACATGCCTTATGCTGTGGACATCTCTTCAGTGACAGCCAGCTGGGCAGGTTTGGTTCCCACGCTTGACAATGTCACAGTGAGAGTTCCCAAAGGTCAGCTATGTGCTGTCATAGGAGCTGTGGGATCTGGAAAGGTAAGTTCCAAAACAATCATCCGAATTCTCTAGAACCTCTTTAAAGTACACCCATAATGTCGTGTATCGTAACAAATTTGGTACAAGTGTAAATGAGAATCCGTCACATCGTTACGATGTGTTAACTATGATTCAAATAAACTCTTTTGTATCTTTAAGCATTCATGCACTAATATGTAGCCAGTGTCTCTTCTTTAAGCATTCATGCACTAATATGTAGCCAGTGTCTCTTCTTTAAACATTCATGCACTAATATGTAGCCAGTGTCTCTTCTTTAAGCATTCATGCACTAATATGTAGCCAGTGTCTCTTCTTTAAGCATTCATGCACTGATATGTAGCCAGTGTCTCTTCTTTAAGCATTCATGCACTAATATGTAGCCAGTGTCTCTTCTTTAAGCATTCATAAACTAAGCATTCATGATCTAATAATACGAGGGTTATCCGTAAAATAAGGTTCTCAGTGATTTTTCACAGTGTAAAACATGTCTAATCCCATGAATGCGTACATTTTTGTAAAGTTCAGACTCTTACCTATTTTTCTACATAGTCGCCACTGAGGACAATGCATTTTTGCATGCTGTATACGTGCTTTTGAATGCCCGAGTCAAAAAAATCTGCTGCCAAGCCACGCAGATACCTGAGAACCGCTTCGCCGAAATGCGTTCCACCCAGGTGTTACTTCATGTCAGGGATGAGATGGTAGTCACTTGGGGCTGTAGGGTGGGTGTTTATCAATACCCCATCCAAATTTATCGTACGGTCAACATTCTTGGCACCCACCTCGCGCAAATCTTAGCACACCCTAGATGCTTCGTCGAAATCTTGGCAATAGAGGTTTTGCTGACATCAGTGATCATTTCGGAGAGCTTACATTCATAAACTAAGCATTCATGTTCTAATATGTTGCTCGAGTATCTTCTTTGTCTTTGTATTTTAATGCTGATGACCGTGACAGGTTATACAAAAATCGCCTCAAACACTACAAGAAAAATCTTCGTTGTTTTCAACAAAAGAGGAGTGCTTTATTGGGGTGTTGTTTGTAAATAGGCTTTGCAACTGTATTTGATAGTAACGTATAATATTATAAAATTTATTTAAATGTTTTTCTAGAGTTCTCTTCTAAGCCTGCTTCTTCAAGAACTAATTCCTACAAGCGGCTCCGGCAAAGTTAACGGCAGCGTGTCTTACTCCAGTCAGGAGCCTTGGCTGTTTGTTGCCACTGTCAGAAATAACATTCTTTTTGGACAACCATACGACGCAAGACGGTACAGAGAGGTAAGAATGGATACTTCTCTTACTTTCAGATTTTGTAGCTACATCTCGTCATCCAAGAGATAATAATTGTAGCTTTTTATAATCGTACTTCTATAACCGATGTACTGACTACTGAGATATTCTCAGTCAGTCTGCCGTTGCGCTTGAGAGCGGGTCAAGGTTGAGTCGTTTCCTGATTTTGGATCATTCTCGTGGCCGCAGCGCAGACTCAAGGCATCAGAATTAACGCGTGCCGTAGTTTTTAAGTAAAATTTTGTATTTTTTAAGTAAAATTCTGTATTTTTTATTATTTAATTTTTTAATAAATAAGAGTAAAATCAAGTCGTGGCTTTAGTAAATTTACCTCTTGATATCGCAACATACAATGGAGAGAAATCCATATTAAAACGCAAGATTATTGGATTTTTTTTCACACAATTCGAATGGTTTACAACACAAAAACAGGCATATAGCTGAAAGTTGTGTTCTGTGATTTATTACCTATTGTTGTTTCAGGTAGTGAGTGTCTGCGCTTTGGAAAAAGATTTCCAGCAATTTCCTCGCGGAGACCAGACGTTGGTGGGGGAGCGAGGAGTTTCGCTATCCGGAGGACAGAGAGCCAGAATCAACCTGGCTAGAGCTGTCTATAGAAAGGTGTGAGAAAGAAATTCATTTAATATCATCTCGATATAGCCCTTTCAGGCAATCATTCGTCTCTTGTTTTTGTTCGCTCGTCTGACACGCACACAATGCCACCGGTTAGCTTTAGAATGCTAGGCGTAAGATTGGTTCACTTAGTCTTTTCTACCGTTATTACCACGGTCGCTGCTCTTCGGAACTTAAAGAACTAATCCCACCTGCTCCTACCCACAACCGACAAACTCGTCTTACACTTGCCGAACATCCATACACGGTTAATGTGTGCCAACCAAGAACTGGCAGTTTCCAAAGTTCCTTTCTTAATGCCATTGGTAAGCTTTGGAATGCTCTTCCAGCGTCTGTTGCCTCCTTCCTACTATCTGGATCTCTTCAACATACATTGGCAATCTCCCCAACCCACACACAAACACGAACACAACACAGGTTTCCCGCATGCAGCGTCTAGCCTCCCTGGCAAAGCGATATAAAGTGTACTGGTCTTGACCGGGTGTGCTCTCCTGTATGCGTTTACATTAAAAATATATATATCTGAAAATGATAGTTTAACTTTAAGATTAAAATTGTTATAAGTAACGGCGCTTGCATTCACCATTTTGTTTATTTGGTTTCGAAAGTCGCGCATGTCACGCGGGAGCCGATAGTTCTCCATATGGACGCTAAATAGTTTTCGGACGCGTTTAGGTAAGCAGCGTTGTCTGCGTATCACTTCTTTGATATTCGCGGCCAGATTTGTATTGTGGCTTTTGAGTGTAGCCATCTGTGGCGGATTCTCTCGTTCCAATATCACAAAGTCGTCAACCCTGAAGAAGACCCATGCAATGGCGGTCGAAATATTGGTACGAGAGAATTCGCCACGGCTAAACCAAAAAGCCGCAATACCTGCATTGTCTGTGTCCCGGGCGGAAGACCGAATTTTGTAAGTGTTTTTTGCTTAACGTAAAATAAATGTAAAATGTGCTTCTCGACGTGGATTTTGCTTTGGCAACTTCCTATCCATCCACCACGTTTCCCAATGACAATCCCGCGATCTGGAGTTGTTTTAATTAGATGGGGGATGTCACATTGTATGCGACAATTCATGACTAATTATTAAAGCCTTCGAACATAGTCGAAGTGGTTGAAACCAACGTGAGTGAAGATATTGACATATTTAGTGTTACATTGCTTCAGATTCAGTGCTGGTGTGGACGGATACGAAATGTTGGATGTTTGATTTTGTGACAATAATGCCGTGTTATTTGGGTGTCAACCATGATATACGTTAGTACTTCAATAACGAATTAAAAAATTCTATTTTGTAATTTCATTGAAGGAAAAAAAATAAAAAAAAATATTAAACTGAACAACGTTACAGCAGGCTGGCATTGCGTATGATGTTTTATGATGACTTCTAATTTGTTTTTCTGTTCTAGGCGGACGTGTATCTTCTGGATGATCCGCTTTCTGCCGTGGACGCTCACGTGGGAAGACACCTGTTCCAGCAGTGCATCAGCCGCTATCTGTCTGGCAAAACGGTCATCCTTGTCACTCACCAGCTGCACTATCTTCGCACTGCAGATATGATTGTCATCCTCAACAATGTCAGTACAATTGTCTTTTAGTCTAGAACACGGGTCGTCAACCTGGTCCGTACCGCCCACTAGTGGGCAATACGGGCTTCCGTGGCAGGCGGTGGGCGATTTTTGTAGATTTTCAAATTTCCTACATTCCTTTTAAAAAAAATCCACCCATGTATTGAATTTTAATATAGCGAGGGTGGTGGGCAGTAAGGAAATTTTACCATGAAAAATAGGCAAAAGTGGGCCCTAGGCATAAAAAGTTGAAGACCCCTGGTCTAGAATGTTTTGTATTCAAATTTAATTTAAGCTTCATAGGATTTTTTCTTAACGTGAATACCAAGCCACTACTTTGATGTTATTATCGTTTATTTATAACTTAAAACAAAAATAATGAAAAATTAAGGCGTACGTTAATGCAAATGCCGCGGGGCTGCGCCACGGCTATGAGAACGATTTGAAAGTCTGTCATACGACCAAGAGAATAATTCAGAATCAGGAAACGACTCAACCTTGACCTGCTCCGTGCGTGGTAGGCTTCAGGCCACGCGGGGAGTGATACCTTGCTCGTCCACTATGTTCTTGATTGGTGCTATATCGATCGTCCTGCCATCCGCGGTGACACAGAGAACCCATCTTTCGTTGGTCACCGGTTAGCAGTGGTGCTATTAGTTAGCCTTTGTCGTCTATGGCGCTTGCTAACCGGACAAGGTTGAGTCGTTTCCTGATTCTGGCTTATTCGCTTGGTCTTATAACAGACTAAAGACATTATAAATCCACAGTTTTAAATCCAATCCTGTAGTTTTGTTTAACTTAAAAAAAATGTAAATTCAAAGTCTTTGGTCAATTTGGTCAAGAGTTTTAGCCAATTTACCTCTTGTTATATATATTTTTTGGATTTATAATTTTTTATACGGTCCCTTGATAAACGTAAAATTGAGGGTTTCTCTATTTAATGTGTTCTAAATATTTCTTTCAAGTAATTTAACTGAAACGATAATATACCATATAGGAATACCACCAACAATTATTGATGAAAAAAAATGTGCTGACGTCAGCATGATAAAGCCCTCGCTGACTGGTACCGAAAATGTCAGTATACAATCTTTCGTCTCTTATTTTCGTTCGCTCGTTGGACACGCATGTGTTGTAATTTTTTAATGCCGTTAGGAGGACTATTTATAAAGATCGCCACTTGCAGCGCTGGGTGTTACCGACCACGGCGCCTGGTACCACGAGTCAGTTGTGTGCCGACGGCGGCGAGGTCGTATTGTGGCCCGGCCTGAATGCTGTGACTAGGTCCGGGCCAGAAGTTTGTAAAGTCATCGAAATATATATGTCAATGTGCTTCAGAAAAAGTCTTTGTGTTGTTAATCTGCTCTTCATACTGCCACCACGCAATTCAATAACCAACTTAGAGAGGAGGGTGTCAATGCTTATGAACTGATTGTTTCTTTCTTTGTTCAGGGCCGGGTGGAGAACATGGGTACTTACGACGAGTTGGCTTCTTCAGGGCAGGACTTTGCTCGTCTCTTGGCCGCTTTGCAAGAGAGTAAGGAAACACCGCACACAGCAGATGATAAGCCTGCTGGGAGCAAAATGCCGAGGAGGGCATCAGAAGTGTCAAACATAGTAAGTAACATCACGACAATAGATATAGTATAGTATAGTATATAGAATATAGATAGATATATATAAATGGACCTAGCCCCTGGACACAACCAAGGGTGGATTATATGGGTTATGAAATTCAATGAATAATTATTAATATTATAAATGCTTACTCTGTTGTAGAGTAAGATATAAAAAGGGGTATCTTATCAAATAAATTAGTACCAAGTCAACTCCGGTCTTTGGACTTATCCTTAGTGCCGGAACCTTGGTATTCCGGCACCACAATTTAAGCCGATGCCGTCATTTCGGGACCGCGACCTCGGTTACGAAACACCAAGTGCCAATTAAATTCCAAATAGCTTTATCTTACCACTGAAATACAATAATAAAGGGTCCGCCAAATAACTTTTTTTTTTTGAAAAATGGGGTGCAAAACATCGAGTGTAGCTTCGGCTGTGTGGCACGTAGCGCCGTCCTGTTGAAACCAAATGTTGCCAATATTCTCCTCTTCAATTTTTGTGAACAAAAATGGCCCGATAAGGATCGCCATTGACTGCAACGGCCACTCCTTGCTCATTTTCGAAGAAAAATGGCCTGATTTTCAAAGTAATGTTGCAATATTTCCCAGCGTAGTTCAAGCGTATACACAACCATATTCGTTCAACGGAAGGATAAAAATAATTATTTGTCAAATCAGACATGAGCTAAGTGTTACCATTCACGAAATTAGCACTAGTTGAAAAAAAAACGTTAGATGGCGGACCCTATATAATCATTAGCAAATTTATAGAGAGCAGTAATTAGGTTTCTAGAGCCTATCAAGTTTCATTCAGTTTTTCTTCTGATGTTTTGTTTATATTAGTCGATGAGATCTGAACTGGGGGAAGAAGATAACGAAGAAGAAGTTGAGGCGGAAGAACAGCTGACGGGAAGCATGCGCTCCAGCGTCTATTGGAAGTACTGGAGAGAAGGGGGCACAGCGTCCTTCGTCACCTTCATGGTCGTCGTGATGCTCATGGGGCAGCTCTCAGCGAGTCTGTCAGACTATTGGGTCACCTACTGGTAAGGAATCAACAATTAAGCTATAGTTTTAAAGCACTTACGTATTATATACACTCATTTACCATTTAAACTCGTATTTTCTCCTTTTGACGCGTAAATGTCATTTTAATCTCTTTCGCGGGTTATTTCTCAAATTTTCAAATCCGCTCTCTTACTATGGACATCACGAGCCGCGGCTACAAAGCTCTGTCAGCCGCCTTGGTTTTCACCTCATACCATGTCAGCTCTGCCGAACGCATTGTATAAAATAGTTCACGTTGGCCTAACCGCCGCTGTAGTTTATTCTCTCCCGCGGCATCCTTAGTACATGTCTTGACCAGGTCCATCATCGCCTCTTAACCGACTTTAGTATGGGATGTTGCCTTACCAGCTTTCTCACCTTGACGATTCTCACCAAGTCAAACCATAAATAACTTCTTAGGTTTTCACGGCCAGATTTGATATTGTGGCTTTTGGGTTAAGCCGTATGTGGCGAATTATTATACTACTTTACTTTCCAATATTTCGACCGCCATTGCAGGGGTCTTCTTCAGGGTTGATGACTTAAAGAGTTGGTGTCTGGAGGTAGTACGTTAGGCTGACGGCTAAACTAAACTCCAGACACCAACTGATTACTTAGTCATCAACCCTGAAGAAGACCCCTGCAATGGTGGTCGAAATATTGCAAATAAGTAATTCGCCACACACGGCTAAACCCAAAAGCCACAATATCAAGACAAACCATAGTACCGTTTTTTTTTTTATTTTGTCTTGGATTTTCATTCTCATCATGGATCAGAGCCTTCATGTCAGTGGTTCTCAAAAAGTTTTTATTTTGTGTGGTATTAGCACTGTTCTCAATATTCTACGCAGGCATCTGCTCTCGAAACTTACTATAAGACTGCATTGGATCTTGGTGAAATGCCAAAATGACAGATATTCCATTGACATCAGCATGATGTAGCCCTTGCTGACTGGTACCGAAAATCTCGATATACAATCTTTCGTCTCATATTTCTGTCCGTTTTTCACGCATTTTGGACAAGTCCACTCACGCCGAAGAGCGCGCGGAGCCAGTTGTGTCCCGCTCTTCGGCGAGAGCATATTGTACTGTGGCTCGACCGAATGCTGTGACTAGGTCGGGCCGCAAAGTTGTAAAGTTTATCGTAAATATATGTCTTCTAAAAAAGTCTATGTGTTATTAATCTGCTCCTAATCCTGCCATGACGTGACGGAATAACACTTTTTTAGAGAGAGGAGAATGTTACTATAATTGATAATCGATTTATTTTTAATATTACCAGGACGAACCAGCAAAGCATGAAAGAAAGCACTGTCGATGGAAGCTCTTACATTGAAAAGTACATGATTCCACCGAATGAAACCAGCTCATCTCCATCGGCGTCTTCAGACTACGAGGATTTCTCAGTACCGGCGTCAAGTCCAAATGTTACCTTGTACTACGTGGGGCATGCTATCGACCAGCACAACTCTACCTTCGACATCTTCGAAAAGATTGGCCCGTTCACAACGGCTGAATACCTGTACATATACAGCGTGGTAATTGCCAGCTGCGTGGTGCTGACCATCAGCAGGTCGCTGCTGTTCTTCAAGGTCTGCATGAATGCGTCCAAAGGACTGCACGACCAAATGTTTCACAAGATTTTGAGAGGCGTCATGCGGTTCTTCGATACCAATCCATCAGGTAATTAAAATACCCATTCTAATATTAAATAGTGACATCAGCATGATGTAGCCCTTGCTGACTGGCATACAATCTTTCGTCTCGTATTTCTGTTCGCTTCTCATACATTTATTAGTCCGCTCACGGGTGTGTTAGTTATATACATCGCCACTTGAGCGCTGGGCGTCAGCCTAAGCGCCGACGAGCGCGCAGTTGTGTCCGGACGGCTAAGAAGGTCGCATTACGGCCAGCGGCATGTCATTCTGCCTGGCCGGAAGCTTGTAAAGCTTATCATAAATTTAATCAATGTGCTTCTAGACCTGCTCCTCATCATGCTCTCACGCGACGGAATAACACCATTTTGAGAGAGATTATATTTCATTCATGAAGACCGCAGTTTCGTTTTTAATGAGGGTGAAACATCAGTTCTCAATGTGTATAAGCGCCATCGTCACCATCAGCCTGTATCCTTCCACTGTTGAACGTAGCCCTCTCGCAAAAGTCTTCATCCTTCTCGATCCTCCACCCTCCACATCCTGACTACTCACGCTATTCTTCTAATGTCGTTGTCCATCTTGCAACGCTCCGTTTGCCAGTTCTTGGATGCTACTCCAACACTTTTTTTCCCCATCGACTCATTGACAGATACGCCACATTGCCACTCGAGTGCGCCTATTATTTAGGTAGCCTCTATTATTTCAGTCCTTCTTCGGATAAAATCATTGTGAATTGTATCTTTAAGAGACACTCCTCTCATGAATCTCTCCATGTTACGTTGTGTGACCTTTATTTTATGGGTAAGACCTGCTGTTAGATTATGCTTTCTGCGCCGCAAGTTAACACTGGGAGGATGCATTTCTTTCGAGAAATTATTTCATCCTAGTTGGCCTACTTGTCCCAGATAGTATATTCATTTACAACCTCGATTTGTGTTCTTCCAATGTTAAATTTTTCAATTTTTTTTTTTGTTTATTTTAGGACGCATCCTGAACAGGTTCTCCAAAGACATCGGAGCCGTTGACGAGCTGCTTCCTCGCTCCAGCATCGAGGCCCTGCAGATCATGTTAGTCATGGTCAGCATCCTCGTTCTGGTCAGCATCACAAACCTGTGGATGCTTCTACCTGTCACCGTTGTGCTGATCCTCTTCTACGGCATCTTCACCATGTACCTGGCGACCGCACAGGATGTCAAGAGACTGGAGGGCATCAGTGAGTAATGTTAATTCTACAGGAGACGTGTTCTGTGTTGTCGCCTGGGAGTCTCTGCCATTTTTTGGGAGCACCTTCCTGAACTGCTACTTAGTTCTATGCTCCCATGCTGTTAAGCTAAATCATCCTGGCGGCGGGTATTGCTCAATGTTCAAAGCGTGTGCTTTGCAAGCCAAATGTTTTTTAATCGATTTCTGAGCTTTAAAATACCCCCGGTTGGTGTGATCCCTCACCCGTAAAATGCCAGTCATAGCCTATTAATTAAAATTGGTGGTAAACGATAGTCGTCCCGTGAAGACCATCCATTCATAGTAAATTCTTGTTATAATAAGGATGATGCGTGAATCTCGGGCTGTAGTCTATGACGTTGGCGGATCAACACTCCACATGCAGCGCTTAGCCATATGCACCGTGGTACGCGTCATAGAGTTCCACAAATGAAACTTCAGAATTACTATCACCATCTGTTGGTATTCCCCTGTATGTGTATACATAAAAAAATTAAGGATATCTTTGGAATTACGCGCGCGGTTAACGAGGCCGACATGCAATAGACTCCTATGATCTTTAATTGTTTGTCTCTTCGCATGACCTTGAGTATAACTTGTATAACGGTACCCACCAAGCTCAACCATTTTTTTTACATTGTTTATGTTTAAGATTTTTTTTTTGTAAAATCCTGAATCTTTACACAAACTAACACATACTTTGCGTATGCAGCACTTATTCACATTGGTTGTGCGTTAAATAGCCCACTCGTTTTGACTGGCTATGCTCAAAAAACCAAAACTTCTACACCTAAGTATTAAACAAGATTTTTAAACATTTTTCGTTTGGTCTGTTCAGCACGTAGTCCAGTTTTCTCTCATCTGGCGGCTTCCTTGACTGGAATCACGACCATCAGAGCGTCTGGAGCATCCAAGAGACTGGCTCACGAATTTGATATCCACCAGGTAAGAAGTTAAAACATATATTATTAATACGAGATCAATTACCTCATTAAATGAGTTTTTACCAATGAATTGAGCATGAAATGAACGATAGCGCAGTGTGTGACAAAATTGCTCAATTTCGACCAAAAATCTGCTTGGCATGAACATCGCTCAGGAGCTGTTGGATTCTGTCCGAGATGACCTCATAATACCATGTCCGCTTTCTAACTGGAGCATACAGCATTCACGAACTGTCACCACAAAGCTCTGTCAGCCGCCACAGCCCTCGCCTCATCTCAAGTCAGTTCCTCCTTCCGCAGCTCCGTCGAAAATGTAAATTTCCGACGGCCTTCCAGGACGGCGCTTTGAAGAAAAGGCAGCTACAGGTTACGGTCTCCTTCTGCATTCTTAAGACATGTCGTAACCATCTTCGTTTCGTGATCGACTGCAATAAAAAAAGTTGCCTTGTCCGCTTCTTTCTCATCATCATTCCTTACAGATCTAACCCACGTATTCTACGCAGACTTCTGTTCCCAAATGCCATTATACGAAGATATATAATAAATAGGAATAAGGACGATACAGGCGTTGTAGAGTCGGCACTTTGTTTTAATCGAGTAGAGCTGAATCCCAGATATTTCGTATAGAGTTATAGGACGCAGTTATCCGAAGACGAATTTAGTGTACGAACTCTTATCCCAATGAAAGTTCCCACACTAAATTCTCAAGTTTTTTTTGTTCAGTGTTTGGCGTTAAGTTACATAGAGCTAAGGATTTTTTAACTATTTGTTATGTTTTCAGGACCTTCACACCTCAGCCTGGTATCAGTACATCGCGTGCAGTGTAACTCTGGGTTTCTGGCTCGACATAGTCTGTGTGGTGTTCCTGGCCGTGGTCTCCTTTTCCTTCATTTTCTTCGACGCAGGTAAAACAATTCGTGCTGTTCACATAATGACTTGGTATTTTTTGCTTGTATTTTAGATTGTCTTCTCATATCCGTTCCATATTTTGAACGTGTGCTCCTATCCACGTCTCATCCCCAGACATATCTGCACCTGAAAGTCTACCTGGAAACGTATGTACGAGTTTATACTCGAATATATATAACGGACCTCAAGACAGAAACGCGAGGACTTGATGAGATGGCACTGATTCGAGGCATATTTTGGGTGATTTTTCAATCAAATTCGGGTGACTCACACAAGCTGTGGTTCGCGTCTAATGTTGCTTATCTACGCTGTTCTAACGAGAACCACGCTAAAGATACGCCATTATCGCTGGACGAATACATATTAGTTGGATGTACATTAAATATAACTTAAACTATTACGTTTTGACACTATGGCTTTTGGGTTTTCCTGTTTGTGGCGAATTACTTCTGACCAATGTTTCGACAGCCATTTTAAAGGTTATGTTAAGGGTTAATGATTTTATTCAACGCTGAATATAACTCTTGCAATAGCGGCCGAAATATTGTCCAGAAGAAATTCGCTACACACGGTTAAGCCCAAAAGCCAGAATTCAAAATCTGGCCGTGAAAACCTTTACAGTTATTTATTAAGTTTTGATTTTTAGGTAACGCACTCTCTGGGAACGTGGGTCTGGCCATCTCCCAGTCTCTGATCCTGACCGGCATGCTGCAGTATGGAGTCCGACAGACTGCAGAGATAGTCTCCCAGATGACCAGCGTGGAGAGAGTCCTGCAGTACAACCGCATCCAGCACGAAACCAACTTGGACACATGCGGTATGTCACTATTTACATCCACCATATGTGGTGATATCGATTTGATATGGTTCCTTCAGACTCACACCAAAAGAACGCGACAAATATTATGTCATCTAGACTTCATTGGAGCGGATACCTAACCATGCGAGTTGAGATGCCGTTTGATACACAGCCCCCCACTCCTCTTACTCTCACACAATAGTGCAGAGAACAAACAGCTTTCTCGGTCACTTGGTGCCCGCCGTTAGCGGCAGACGGGTCTTTCTCGCTACCTGGATTGATTCGTAGACGTTCATCGTGCCGCTCCTGAGCACGTGTTTTGGACCTCGGGGAGTTTTTTTAATTATTCATACATCTCTCAAGATTTTGACCCCCGGAAACCGGTTTTTATTTTTATGTACCTCTTCGACCTGCCTTATGTCGGATATTATCGGTTATGTAGACTTTTAGAGGTATAAGTCATGCTGCTTTAAGGATCAGACCACCATCCCTGTTGACGTTAATGCTATGTTTCTTGATTTTAATTATCTAACGCAGTTTTTTTAACTATTTTTATTTTTGATGTTACAGATCATCCTACTCCAGACAAGTGGCCAAGTTCTGGGGCCGTTCGCTTCCAGAGAGTCTTCCTAAAGTATAGCGAAACTGATCCACCAGTTCTCAAGGATCTCAACTTCAACATCAAGGCTGGCTGGAAGGTACTTTCTTATAAGCAGAGCAGGGTACCAATCCCCACTTGGCTCGCAGTCTGAGGCCTACCGCTTATGGAGCGGGTCAAGGTTGAGTCGTTTCTGCTCTTGGATCGCTCTGCTAGCCGTAGCGCAGTCTCACGGCATTTAGCATTAACGCACGCTGTAGTTTTAAATATAATTTTACATTTATGTTTAAAAAATAAGAGTAATCCCAATCTCGTGGTTGTAGTCAATTTACGCCTTGGTACTTAAACTTGTACTTAGATTTATAGCACAGAAAAACCTCGATATAACGGACCTATATTTAAGCAGACTTCTGATATAAGGGACGAAAAAATGCGGTCATGTTTGGTAAAAAATAAAACGCCCTGTTAGATACATGCTTAAATTGTATTGTTGCTGCATTTAAACAATTTTTAGTTGCCATGATAATTACGCCACACGTCTAGCACTAGATTTTGAGATATTATGCCGTTCTGCTCGTAGGCTGCACCAAACAGGAGCTATATTACATAGGAGTATATTAGGGGATTCCCTGATATAACGCGTAAGTTGCGACGTAGCACACTTGTGTTTCCCACGCTGACCGGGGATTCACACAACTCCACATACTCCAAGACGCAGTTAGTGTATATACACTAAAATGTACATTAATATTTTCAAAAATAGATTTTGATTTATTTTAAACCATTTTTTATATTACGAGCTTCCGACTGATATCCTCCTTTATAAGTTGGGTATCGAATTACACGAATTTGTGTGACAGGATGCAAGAGCAGATTAATAACAAATAACTTGGTTTCGAAGCATATTTCGCGTTTATTATAAATAAAGACTTCATTTCTACGGCCGACCGGTATGTTATTTCACCGGCTGGGCGCCAGTTAATTGACAACTGCCGGACACTGTGACATGCCGCGCTGCCAATGATCCCGGCAAAAAAGCAAATTAAAGATGACAGGATAATGGAAATGGAGCAACTATCAAAACAAATAAAATGGCGTATGCTAACGCCTGCGTATTATTCTCTAATTAAAACTAACATTATTAGATGTGCATGTCAGGCGAGCGAACAAAAATAAGAGAAATATGATCGTTTTTCGAGGCTTTACGGCGTCAGCCTAAAAGAGTTATATCAAGCTGATGTCATGACGTTCGTTATATCTAGGTCTTACAGTATTTTTGCATTTTCATCATTGTTGATTTTTTTATTTCAAGGTTGGAATAGTTGGCAGAACTGGAGCTGGTAAATCGTCGCTCATCAGCGCCTTGTTCAGGCTGACTGGTCTAGAAGGACTTATCGACATTGATGGAGTTGACACAGCTAATGTTGCTCTGCAGGTACGATAACAGGCAATGCAATTTCCAAACGCAATCTTTCATTGACCGCTTAATTTATTTTTAAATTTAAGTAAAACAATGTGTTTGTGTTAGACATCATCAAACATTTTGATGACATTTAAATTAAATAGGTAGATTAAATATAAATACCTAGCAGTTTAAATTTTTGTCGTTGATTTTCGTTTTTTGGACCAGGCAACATTTTGTCTATGTTTCTTACGTTCTTACCTATACCTTTATCTCGCTCGTGTCGAATATATTTAACCTTTTCGCATCGGTACCCGATATATAAGATTCCCCTACCGTTGACATCGGTAGCCGTGATATATCGTTTTGCTACTTTCTTAGAATAGTTTTTTATGCATCGTCTGATAGTTAAAGGATACAAGAACCAATGTGATATATGAAAATAGACCAGATAAGTACATTTATGCTTCAAATACTAGTTTGATAATTGACAGTACAATTTGTATTCCACCGAGCCGTAATGAAAGGGTTAAGTTACTTGATCGTATTTTTTATATTTTTTAGGACCTTCGTTCCAGCATCTCTATCATTCCTCAGGAGCCAGTTCTGTTCCAAGCAACAGTTCGGTACAACTTGGATCCTTTCAATTCTTATGATGATGCATCACTGTGGATGGCATTGGAAGCTGTAAGTACACACAAAAAACATTAATATAAAATTGTTTTAATTTAAATTAAAACTCTTGGAAACTGTAAATTACATATAGGTAATATAAATTATCATATAAATTACAAATATGTAATATAAACTTTTAAGAAATAAAAAAAAACCTAATTAATATAACATACAGTTTAATTCAATGCAAAAATGAGTCAAGTGTAGTTTGTCTTTTGTTTTTGTAACATTTCACTTCTACAAAATTAGCGCAGATATTCAGTGCGGATGTTGGGCTCCCTTCATTTCCTTACTGCATATAATAACGTTATCTATTCTTGAAAATTCTTCATAGTTAATAATAGGAACTTGCAACATATCGTGATTTTATTCATTGCATAAAATTTCGGAAATATCTAAGGGTTTAAAGCCGCAATTAGTAAAAGAGTTCTTTATTGTGGTTGTTTTTATAGCTATCGCATCATATCAAATTCTTTGTACATATTTTGCTTGAGAATATGTGTAACATAATATGTGCTGTGATCTTAATTTACTGTCCCAATTAAGCGGAATTTTGTCCCAATTATACACATAAATTTACTATTGGTTTCTTGGTTTCTGTTCTTTGAGATTTGTCCCAAATAAGCGGTGTCCCAATTAAGCGGAATCGACTGTACCTGCAATACTTGTGAATAAATAAATTAAATTAATATGAATAAATATACATACATACATCCTCCTCTCTTTAAAAAGGTTGTTATTCAGTCGCGTGGTGGCAGGATGAGGAGCAGGTACATATCACAAAGACTGTTTTCTGAAGCACATTGACATATATATTTCGATAACTTTACAAACTTATGGCCCGGACCTAGTCACAGCATTCACGCCGGGCCAAAATACAGTTTGCTCTCGCCGACGTCGGCAAGCGACTGAGCGCGCTCGTGATGGACTGTCGCATAGCGCCGCAGTAGTGATCTACGTAACTAGTCTAAAATGTCAATATAGCGACACATACGTGTACGACAAGCGAACAGAAATAAGAGACGAAAGATTTTATATCGAGGTTTTCGGTACCAGTCATTAAGGGCTATATCATGCTGATGTCAATACATTTTACAACAACCGAAATCTATAAATAATACGCATCAATTTTTGCTAATAATGATAATTTTTTGCTGTGAATTTGGGGGTAGGAAAAAATATTTGTGAACAAAGTTGATTGAATTTTAATTAATTACGTATAAAGCTTACAACAAGCACCGTAAGATAAATGTCATATAAGATGATGTTTGCAGTGAATGTGTATGTGTTTATCACATATTGATTGTGTTTTGATTGTTTTTAGGTGGAGCTAAAGGATGCGGTGACTTCTTTAGATCAGCTAGTGAGCGAGGGAGGATCCAACTTCAGCCTGGGACAGAGGCAGCTGGTCTGCCTGGCGAGAGCCATCCTCAGGAACAACAAGATATTGGTGCTGGACGAGGCCACAGCCAACGTCGATCCACAGTAAGTGTGACCATTACACAAAACAGTATTACTTTACAATATTTAACTTTTTTGGAGATGGTTGTTCCGGAACCGAGGTCACGGTCCCGAAATTACAGCATCAGCTAAATGGTGATGCCGGAATACCAAGTATCCGGGACTAAGGATAAGTCCAAAGACCGGAGTTGAGTTGGTACTAATTTATTTAATACGAGTCCCCTTTTTATACCCTAATTTACAACATGAGTAAGCAGTTATAAAAGTAATATCAATACATTTGAATGTCATACACCGCACATTCCTCGATACGGTTTTTGGACCTTGATCTCTTGAATGCAAATAGAGTGGCAGATTATTAGGATGGTCCATGCTCCGTATCGATGCGTAAGCACTCCTTAATAATATTAATAAAGGGTCCGCCAAATAACTTTTTTTTTAAACAGTGTGCAATACATCGAGTGTAGCTTCAGCTGTGTGGCACGTAGCGCCGTCCTGTTGAAACCAAATGTTGCCAATACTCTCTTATTCAATTTTTGTGAACAAAAATTCGTTCAACATGGCCGCGCCGCATGGAAGCGCCATTAATGGCGCTTCACGCACACTTTCTGCCACTGCTCTCCCGAGGCCTGAACATTTTTATGTGCTTATGGCGTGGCCAACCCTACCAGGGCATGTATAGAGCTTTGGACTTTATTTAAAAAAAATGTTTTTTAAAATCAAGCTTGTTCGTGTTTTGAACTGACAGCGTCTGAATAACAAACAAACGCTTGTACCACTGGACTATGCCGTCCGAGTATTAAAATAATTGATGTTTGTTCTTCTAGGACTGACGCCTTCATCCAGAGGACTATACGTGAGAAGTTTGCAACATGCACGGTGCTTACAATAGCACATCGTCTGCACACAGTGATGGACGCGGACCGCATCATAGTCATGTCTGCAGGATGTTTGGCGGAGATGGGAACGCCGGCTGAACTCCTCGATCGTCCCGGCTCAGTATTGAGAGCCATGGCCAAGGAAACGGGAGCTGACATGGCATCTAGGCTCAGACAGGCTGCTGGACTACCGGCGCTAGAACAGAGCGAAGAAAACCTACCAAAATTGGAGGAAAACGATGGAAAAAATTCACACGAAGATGATGGCATTGAAATTTTAAGTGGAATCGATGATGGTAACGTTTCCAGTGACGATGCGGAGGAAAGATTTTGATTTGAAGATGATTTCAGTTTTTGTTAAAGCTTAATTTTTGGACATGAATCTCTGATTGTATGAAGTGAGAGCTTGCCATCGTTTTGCACAAATAAAAATATGTTGATATCATTAAAACGCGTTGATCCAAATTGACCCTGATGTCTGTATGTCACAACTATGCAGCAGTTTCCGTAGAGTAACATGTGTTTTGTCATTCTGGGAAAGCGTGGACCATACAATACATATTTTTTGCAAGTTTTATGGCATATTTTGAAATTGTGACATGTTGGAATATCTAAAAACTAACAAAGATTTTTTGGAAATGTTTTTTTGACCCTCCGATGTGCTCCAAGATGAAAGAAAACTAGCACCACTTCAGTTATGTTTTGGTGGGTTTTCACTATTAATGAAATTTCAGTTTTGGTTTCGGCTTCAGCTCATTACGACCAAAATATGAGTTTTTTTAGCGCTTTTAGCCACTATTTAAAAATATAAGGTGATAATTACTGTTTTTTTTTTAATTATAATGTTTTTTTGTAAGCTGTTTACAATTATATGTAACGTCAAAGGAAATATATTAAATGCTAAGAAAATCAAGTAAAATGTATCATGGAACCTGAATTAACTTTGAAAAATGTATACCATGAATCCTTGGTCATGACACATCAATTCAACTTATCTCTAGTTCCCATTTTACAAAATTAGACAATGGAGATCTTCAATGGGATAATCTCGTATTGTTTTACATTTTTAGGAAATTGATACAGTCACCTTCCTATAACGTTTTCATAAGATCGACTATTAAGCCAGGGTCAACAGAGGCTTGGACCATTTTATCCACAGAGGCAGTTCAACGAAAAAAAACAACATAGAAGCAGTATCGCCTTTAGACCTTGCGGCGCCCTGGGCAAAAAATAATCTGGCGCCCACTGGTTTCTTTTGGGTGGGAGGGTAAATCTTAAAAAAACACCCCTGTTGGAGTTAAGGCCGCTCTTAGCACCCTTAGTTCATTCGGCGCCCTGGGCTGCCGACCTACTGCGCCACCCCCTAAAACCGGCACTGCATAGAAGGAACTGTTGTTATATCTATGTAAGATAAATCTACGTTATACGTAAAAAATGTTTACGTTGTAGGAAGGTTGCCTTTACACCTTATGTAGTTGTTAAATAGTAACGTAAGTATATTTGATGCGAAAACGGATAAAATGTATTAGAATGCGTAAAAATTTAAAAATACTTAAAAAATACAAACAACAGCATCTGTTACTTCCTATTGCGTACGGGTTTTGTTATTTTGTAAATAGATACGATTTTAGAATGTAAATTTATGAAAAAATAAATTATTTTACACATTTGATTTGACTTTTTAATTCTGTTATTTTTTAAGTACATTTCCTTATTTCAAAATTATTATCTTCTTTTCAGATTGTGTATGTACTTGATAGTCAATGTTTTTTATATGTGAATACAGCGGTATCTTGACATAGGAGTGCCCCGACATACGAGTTTTTTGAGATAGGAGCCGAAAGAAAATAAAATAATAAAAATCTATAAAAGTAGATTAGAATATTGAAATAATAAAATAATATTCCAATAAAAATTAAAAAAATCATAAAATTAAAAAAAACCTGTGAATGTTGTATTCTGTTATTTAACGATGTATGGATTTTTATTTTTTATGTAAACAATACAGGATAATACCGACAGATGGTGATAGTAATTCTAAAGTCTCATCTGTGGAATTCTATGACGCTTACCATAGTGCATATGGCTAAGCACTTTATGTGGAGTGTTGATCCGCCAACATCAAAGACTAGAGCCCGATATTCACGCATCATAAAATTATTACAGGAATTCACTATGAATGGGTGGTCTTCAAAGGACGATTTTCGTCTACCACCAATTTTGATTAATAAAAGACTATGACAGGCATTTTACGGGTGAGGGATCAAATTCAGACCATCCAAGGTATCTTAGAAATCGATTAAAAATATTTTTATGTAATCTCCGTCGGGGATCGAACCAACGTCCTTCTGTTTGACAAGCTAATGCTTCAACCACTAACCACCCGCTGGCATAAGGCTGGATTCTAATAATAAATATAATTTTATTAGGTAAATAGTATAGCGATCATGCTATAGCGTACCTCCAAGTCACCGGGCATATGCCCGATAACCCGCTAGGCATATGCCTTGGGCAGTGTCAACTGAAATAAGTGACAGCAATTTGTGGTGAGTATATGTTACAGAAATAAAAAATAAATAGCCAAATACTCGGGGATTATGACGCCAGGTATCTTTTCTTGAGTATAGTAGTAGTGTTGGTTATACCATTTTTTATGTATTTATGTCACCTTATAAATACAATACACTTAACAATTTACCAATAATTAGAAAAAACATGAATTATTTTAGTTTTTCATTCGATTACATCGATCTTTCACCACAATAAATAATCGAGAGCTCCTTCTCAATGACTAAGAATACAAAACAAATCATTGAGACCATTAGAGGAGACCTTGTACAGTTGTTGGGTGGCTGTTCAAAATGACATAAAAACTAGTATTGAATCGTTTAAGCCGTGGCGTGCGACCTGCGACCTCGGCGCTAAAAAAAAAAACTAATTATGGAATAATACGTGCCTTACTACCGCATTTCATTCATCTTATTAACGATAATTTAAAACGGTGCGATGACGCCATTGTCAGCTGTTGCGATAACGCACGCGGACGCCATTTTGTAATCGAATGATTTTCAAATTTATCACTTTTTTTCGAATAATATATTTTTTTCAAACATTATCAATATTATTACACTACAAAATATAGGTTAACCCTTTAATATATACATAAATAATTTATATTTATTTGTACTGTTAATAAATCCCCGCGTCTACCGTTTATTTTTTTTCCGATTTATTGATGAGATAAATGTCATATAAGTTGGTGTTAACTGTGAATTTATATGCGTATCAGTAGTAGTAGTAGTTGTTATAGTATTTATACTCTAAACCAGTGGTTCTCAAACGGTGCACCGCGGTGCACTGGTGCACCGCGAGCTTGTTGCAGGTGCACCGCGAGAAAAATTGGTAAAAAAAAAATCAAACGAAATCGTGAATCAGACCAAAATATTAATGACACAGAGAGTACAAGTGGAAGAAGTAATGACGACATTATTAGACATCATACGTCTCATACAAAAGAAAATTTACCCAGTAAAATCAGAAAAATGAATCGACAGTATTCTGAAGAATATTTACGGTTTGGTTTTACTAGCATTAATGAGGAAGGATATCACATTACACTATGTGTCGTATGAGGAGAAAAACTGTCCAATAGCGCGATGTATCTCGACAAGTTAAATAGCCACTTCATAACGAAGCACGCCGATCTTACATCCAAAAGTAAAGATTACTTTGAAAGATTGCTAAGCATGCAAAAAAAGAAGGAAAATATTTTGAGAAAACTGTTAAAATTTCCGATAAGGCACTGCTGAATTGATCGTTATACAATTAAAACCACATACTATCGCAGAGTCTCTAATTTTACCTGCATGTTGTGAAGTAGAAAAAATATTTTTGGTGATGAAACAAAAAATAAAATTATAAAAATACCTGTTTCAAACGTTACAATAAAAAGAAGAATTTTAATATGTCGGATGATATTGGAAAAACAGTTACTGATAAACTTTTCAAACGACATTTTGCTTTACAAGTCGATGAATCGACTGAAATTAGCAGTAAGGCACAATTACTAGGGTTCGTTCGTTTCATAATCGAAAATAAAATAGTAAATTAATATCTAAACTGCAAAGAACTTACCGAGCATACGACTGGACAATATGTTTTTGATTATATTTCTTTATATTTAGAACAACTTAAAATATCGTGGGAGTCACGTGTAGAAATTTGTGCAGATGGTGCTCCTTCAATGGTAGGCTCAATTAAAGAATTTGGTACCCTTGCAAAAAAAAGAAACCCTAATATTATATCTACGCACTGTTTTTTACATAGAGAATATTTAGTGTCGAAAACATTACCAGCGGCACTAAAACCTGTACTAGATCAAATTGTAAATATGGTGAATTTCATAAGATCAATACCTTTAAAAACACACGTATTTAAAAAACTTTGCATTTCTATGGGAGCTAAATATAAGTCTGCTTTTTCACACTGAAGTCAGGTAGATTTATAGGGGTGAAGTTATTTCTAGATTCATAGCACTTAAGAGTGAGTTATTAATCGTTTTTCGAAATGAATGTATGGTTTTGTTGAATTTCATCAGAATAATGATTGGTATACTAAAGTAGCATATTGAGCAGATATTTTTAATTCCTTAAATAACGTTAACACAACCATTCAAGGAAAAAACGAAAATTACTTGTCATCCATTGATGAATTGTGAGGATTTAGGAAAAAATAACTCTTTGGAAAAATCTAACAAAAGAAAAAAAATTAGATATTTTTCCTTCACTCAATGAAAGCATACCCGAAGAAATTATTTCCGCGATAATAGATCATTTAACTTTATTAGAACAAAATATCGCACATTATTTTCCTTCTTTAAATATAGAAAATTATGACTGGATACGAAATTCATTTGCTACAATTGATACACCGTATTGTGGATTTTCATACGATTTATGTCCAAGATGAATATACAGTTCTTCACATGAAGGCACTGAAAATTTTGCTACAATTTTCAATATCATATTTATGTTAGCTTGGTTTCTAAACAATAACTAAAATAAAAAATATAAAACGACAAAGACATACAAATTTAGACGATGAATTGAGGGTAGCTATATCAAATATTCGAGCAAATATTTCTGATATATGCATAAACCAACAAGCTTAGGTATCCCATTGATTGATTTTTGATTGATAATATAAATTAAATTTTATTAAGCATGGACGTCATTTTGGGTGGATAAGAGCCGGGAGGAAATGACCCCCTTTCTAGATTACATTCACCTTCAAATCTTAATACAAATAATTTTGATAAAACATGTATAAATATAAAAAAAAATCTAAAGAAAAATTTACGAAGTAAATTTATATTTAAGATTAAACATTTTTTTCTATAACTTAACTTAAAAAGAAAATATCTCAAATAAATTGTAAGTAATTGAGTATGTAACTATTTTTTTAAAATAAGTATGTAACAAAAATGGTTTCCATATATTTTTTTGATCTCTTGATTCTGGTGCACCGCCATTTTTTTCCACGATCAAAAGTGCACCGTGACTTCAAAAAGGGTGAGAACCACTGCTCTAAACGCAAAGTTAACATATTTTAATACTAAGTATAATACAATATAAAGTATAATTTTAATTGGCAACTTAATTATTTTGTCAGTGTTTAATTCAATTGAATGCTAGTAAATATTAGGAAATTATCAGTAATAAATACATAAATGGTCAGTAAATTATTAAATCTGTAGTAGAAAAATATGAATTCGCAGTAGAAAAATAGGCAGTTTATAATTAATGAATGGTAATTATTAATAGGTTGGGTTAACATTTTATGGGCTAATTATTCATTAATTTTATATTAATTTTATATTTTATAACTGACCATATTAGTAGTGACACAGTGGGTACTGCCAATTTATTTAATCTACTGCGAGTTTATTTCATTCATTGCCAGTTCATTTATATCATCTGTTTTCGCATATTTACTGTAGAATTAACTGAGAGAAGTGTCTTCTAAATAGAGGTTACTAAATCATGATGTTCGAATAAGTACTCGAATAGTAGAGTACATTTAAAAGTGTCAAAAAACTCAATACAGTGCCAAAGAAACGATGCTCGATGAGGAAGAAAATTGTTTTTGTGAAACCTATAAACTGGATATCTGGATATCGTTGATTCTTTGTAAGAATAGTAGGAGGAAACTGGATACGGAAAGCAGAAGATCTAAAGGGATGGAAACGCATATTTTAAGTTCAGAAGTGGACAGGCACAGGCTTATGATGTATATTCTTCTAATATTATTCAATTTTAAAATGACTTTGGTTTATGAGCACGAAGGTATAGGCACGAACATGCAATGGCGTCCATCTTGTGTCCGGAAACAGCAGCCATTTTGCATTAGATTCTTCTTAAATTCTTACACAATATGTTTTAATGATTGTCGTATTCTTCGATTTGGAATTATTTCTCATTAATTTTCAACACACCATAAAAAGTATGTCTCCTTGACGGTGAATTAATGCAGGTTGTTTTGTGAATTTATATTCCACCCGTAAGCTTTGGAATGGTCTTGTAGCGTCTGTAATTCCTTCCTTATACAATCAGAACATTTCCAAGAAACAAATTTTATACTTGATTATATTTCGATTGTACAAGTATTAAGGATTTTTTTTTTATGAAATTAAATGCAGGAGAGTACAACAGGTCGAGACTAGTGTACTCTATGACGTTCAGCTAATGTGGCTGGATGGTGAATGTGGGAAACATATATTGTTGTGTTTGTGTGTGGGTTGGGAAGATTGTAAGTGTATATTTATCTGTTTCTTGAAGAGATTCAGATTGTAGGAAGGAGGAAACAAAGACGCTGGAAGAGCATTCCAAAGCTTAGCGGTGGCATTTAGGAAGGAACTTTGGAAACTGTCAGTTCTAGGTCGACACACATTAGTTGTGTATGATGTTCGGCAAGTGAAATACGAGTTTATCGGTTGTCAGTGGGTGCAGAAGGAAATAGTTCTTTAAGTTCCGAAGAGCAGCGATTGTGGTAATAACAGTACAAAAGACTAAGTGAACCAATCTTACGCATGTGTTCCATTGATTGCAGATTGGACGTAAGAGTGTCATTGTTTATCAAACGAATTGCTCTTCTTTGAACTGAGACAAAACAATTCAGAAGGTATTTTGGGGCTCGAATCCAAAAATGACTACCGTATTCAAGGATAGGAAGTAGAAGTTGTTTGTCGGTGAAATTCCATCGTGATCTATGTATTACACCTAGTTTTTTGGATGCAAGACTGTTTTTAGACTTAATTGATTCTAAGCATTTGAATTACAAAGCGTTTTAATGCTTGATGGATTACAGTCAAGTATTACCATTTTTGTAGTTGTTATTCACATTAGGAAATAAACCTTTTTCATAAAGTCGGTTCTCTGAATAACTATTTATTAACCGTCTCCTTTAGAAGAGCGTAACGAATAATATCAATAGTATTACATCACATTCAATGTAACTCATTAAGGTTTTTTTTGCGACATAATTCAAATTCAGTAAGATAAGCACTTATGAAAATTTTCTAAAGCTAACACTGATTCGATAGGAGCTGATAAATGAATTTAGTGATCCCGTTTTTAGATAAACGGTTTAAATAAACTTTTGTAAGTTTCATATCGATCAAGTGAATGGTGTAGTAATGCATGAAGAACAAATACAAATGCATTGATTTTTATATAAATCATTGCTTGTGTGTCTGCATAAATAAATGGGAAAGGAAAAGGGGCAGGGACGGCGATATGGGCTCTTATATCGTTCAACCGATTGCGATGAAACTAACAGGTGTTATTGCGTGTTATGTTAGTTAAGGTTTTAGAAACGTGATGGGAACGGGATCGGAATGGCCGGGGATAGAACGAAGATGGGCACGGAATGGGAATGGGATATAGAATTATTCGTTTGATCGAAGTCTTTTGGTTTTCTTAACCTGTTCGCATCGGTAACTGATATATGCCGTGTATGATTCCCCTACTGTTTACATCGGTAGCCGTGATATATCGTATTGTTACTTTCTTAGAATAGTTTTTTATGCATCATCTGATAGCTAAAGAATACAAGAACCAATGTGATATTGGAAAATATACCAGATAAGTACATTTATGCTTCAAATACTAGTTTTTTAATTTATAGTGTAATTTGTATTCCACCGAGCCGTAATGAAAGGGTTAAATATTGTATATTCTATGGATTTCCAACACTTGACTAATAGATGACAGTCATTTAAAATTCAAGAGAGTATTGATTCAATTATAGTATCGTTCTGTAGATTTATAATTTAAATGTTTACTGAGTAGAAAATTATTTACTTATACATTTTGGCACAATGACATTTAACAAAGAAAAAAATAGCAGAACTAATTACATTACAACTGCTTGTCAATCAATTAGTCAAGAAAAATAAAGATCATTGCACGAACGTATTGATTATAAGATAATTTCCATTTATGTACATTCTTAAGGAATGGCAACTATTTTTTATTTAATATTTTCAGTAACTATTTAGCAAACGGTCTGTAATAAATACCTAAAGAGGTAAGTGAAAAATAAGCATTTGACAGCAGAAAAATAATAAATTGGCAGGTGATAATTAATGAATGGTAATTAATAATAGGTTAGGTTAGGTTTCCATTTTATGGGTTAATTATTCATTAATTTTACTTTATTTTTTATCAACATTGAATAAATTACTACCATTTTAATTTTATAACTGACCACATTCTTACTGGCACAGTGTGTGTATACTGCCGGCGGTCATAGCTCAATGGTCAAAGCGTTTGCTTTGTAAGCCAAAGGTCGTGCGTTCGATCTCCGACGGAGATTAAAAAAAAAAAGTATTTTAAATCGATTTCTGAGCTCTAAAACACCCCCGGTTGTTGTGAATTTGATCCATCGCCCGTAAAATGTCAGTCATAGCCTATTCATTAAAATTGGTCGTAGACGAAAGTCGTCCCGTGAAGACCACCGTTTCATAGTAAATTCCTGTAATAATAAAGGATGATGCGTGAATCTCGGGCTGTAATCTATGACGTTGATCAACACTCTACATGCAGCGTTTAGCCATATACATCATGGTAAGCGTCATAGAATTCCACAGATGAGACTTCAGAATTACTATCACTATCTGTCGGTATTCTCCTGTATGTGCTTACATAAAAAATTAAAAATTCCTGCTAATTTATTTAGTCTACTGCCGATTGATTTTATTTTCTGCCAATTGATTTAACTGATTGCCAAAACCATGATTTAGTTACTAAGCAAATAAATACGGGCATTAAGAAAATATAATCTAAGTCGTAAAAAGGCATCTCGAGCGTCGCGCTAGTAATTCGATATCTTTAAAAAAACTGATTTCCAAATCACCAAATGAGCCGAGTGCGGAGATTTCTGGGAATGAAGCATGGACAATGGCATCTGACAGAACTGAGTAGTGGCAATTTTTTTATGAACATATGCTTACGATAAAAAATAATGTATATACTTGCTTGCCAGATATATGTATAACTCTTTTTCTTCTAGGGATGCTTTCTTTCCACTCGTTAGAGTCCCGGAAGAAAATTGCTGCTCTCAAACATTCGTTCCTTCTTCTTCGCGGTGCAATCACAACCCTGGGATTCTTGAATGTTTTATCTTTTACTTTCTAGATAAGTACACCCGTGCTTGTAGCCATCCATTCTTTTTGATCCCAGCTGATTATTGTGGAGCTTCAAGCACTCAATTTAGTACAACGGCAATGGCGCTCCTTAATAACCAACCAGCACACCTCGATCCTTTTCTTACATGCTTTTCCTCTTTTGGCGATTGTATTGTTCTCCTAGAACTCTGTGATCTTTGACACGTGTCATCTTCTTCTTCTTTTATGTTTATTTTTGTATGTTTATGTATACTCTAAGTTTCTTATTCTTTATTATTCTATGTCACAACTGCGGTTCTGTTAAATAAATTAATTTAAAAAAATGTATATAACCTTGTTTAAATTTATATGAATAAAAAACATAAGTTTCTATAGTTTTACTGCACCTTGAAGTCTTGAAAACAAGCTTTCAGATCTTTTTTGAAATACTTTGAAATCTCGTATTTCAAAATATTCTGAAAGCTAGCTTTCAAAATATTTACACAGATCACCAATGTGACTCACATAGTGATATTTTTCATGATATTATTTCTTTGGTCTATGAACTTATTCCAATTAGCGACGCTATCGTTTGCTGAACATTTAAAGACAAGGTGATACTCTTTCCCAATATAAAACACAGTATGTAAAACTAAATGGATAAATATTTTTAAAAAGTTATAAAGTAAACTTTTATTTACGAGTAAGATAAATCTAAATTCCTTAACTCCATACATAACTTTGATATCCTCCACTCTAAGTTGGTTATCTAATTACTGTGTGACAAGATGCAGGAGCAGGTTAACAATATAAAGAACTTGTTTTCGTTTCACAATTCGCGTCTATTACTCAAACACTTGCTTTTTCGTTCACGCGTTATGGCGAACGCCATATAGTCGCGAGCGAGCACCAACTGACGGACCACTCTGACATCTAGCGCTGCCAGACAGTCGCGGCAAAAAAGCGAATTAAAGATGACAGTAGCACCAACATGAAACGGGGCAACTGTCATAACAAATAAAATGGCGTAAAATGAAAACTAACATCATTAGATGTGCATGTCAGGCAGACGAACAAAAATAAGAGACAAAAGATTGTCTTTCGAGGCTTTACGACATCAGCCTAAAAGTGATTTATAAACTTATATCAACTTATATATGTACAAATTATTTATCCATCGGTATGTTTATACACGTTGGGAGTTGAGAAAAAGTTTCAACATTTCCCAATGTATATTCATTATGATGGATGAAGCTACATACGTAATTTTCGAAGTATGATAATAATAGGAAGATATGTGAGGAAGTAAAGGAGGATGGATGGAGTTTAAGGGAGTTAAGGAAGAGGTTTAAACCTGTTTAAGTTATGTAATAGTGTTGTTATATGCTCACACATTTTGGAAACTGATGAAGCTTTAAGTGTATTCCAGTAAAAGGATAAAAAATTCTCGTACAGAAAACCTCGATATACAATCTTTCGTCTCTTATTTCTGTTCGCTTGTCGTACAAGTATGTGTCGCCATATTGGCATTTTGGACAAGTCCGGTCACGGGTGTGACGTTAGTTATACGGATCACCTCTGTGGCGCTGGGCGACAACCCATGACGAGGGCGCTCAGTTGTGTGCCGACCGTCAGAAGGTCGCATTATGGCCGGCCCGGCATGTCATTCCGCCTGGGCCGGAAGCTTGTAAAGTTTATCGTGAATATATATGTGCTTCTGAAAAAGTCTTTGTGTTGTTAATCTGCTCCTCATCCTGCCACCACGTAACTGAATAAAAACCATATACTATACATAGAAATCCTTAAACGAGTCAATCCATTCAGAAAAAATATCGGCGAGAAGGTAAATTATTCATCAGTAACACAGGTAAATAACTAATTGCAACGTGCGCGTCGTACTTACAAGAAGTTATTCTCATTCATTCGATCTATAGTTTCGGTTCGAGACCCGAGTGGTACTTACTAAAATAAATAGACTGCCGGAAATAATAATATTAAGCTTGTGAATAAATGCATTCTGATTGAATAATAAAAATAAAAATATACATACTTTGAATATATACTATAGCGACATCTATCATACGATGATAACTTATATAGAAGTTCAGAGACGAGTCTTCTCAGGTGGAAGAAATTGGCCGGTGGCCGAGCGGTATAATTACCTGGGCAAAAATGGTTGGTTCCAAAGGTCCGCGGTTCGCATCCCGCTCCCGCCGATATTTTTTCTGAATGAATTGACTCGTTTAAGGATTTTTATGTATAGTATATGTATATTTAATTGCTTATAATATTGTAATATAGTCAATGATCTATAGAAGTGGATTAGAATATTGAAATAATAAAATAATATTCTAATAAATAATTAAAAAATATCCATATGAATAAAAACCTTTTAAAGATATGAGGATGTTAATATAAATACTAAAAATATATAATAAATAACAGTGAGTTAATTTCAATATTATTGTCACGATATTTTATTTATTTATTTAGATAATATTTTAATTATGTAATAACAACTAAAAATATTATGTGCGTAAAGGTTAACCTGAAAAATGTATTTATCTGGTCTATTTTATATATTTAACATAGGTTCTTGTATCCTTTAGCTATCAGATGATGCATAAAAAACTATTCTAAGAAAGTAGCAAAACGATATATCACGTCAAACGATGTCAACGGTCGGAGAATCTTTGACGGCATATGCCGACAACCGATGCGAAAGGGTTAATTTAATTTAATAAATTTAAATACCTAACCATTTTGTGTATTTTTTTATTACTGGTCACACCGCTGCATGTATTTGACTCTAGCTGTCAAATATCAAACAATATCATTTATATATCAATATCGTCTATTGTATTTTTTACCTACCATATCCATTCGATATAGGTGTACCGGAAAAGAATGTCGTTTTTTGAGTGGTCAGTTGTGCTTCGGGAATCGAACTTTTACAACGTGTTCTGTGTTGTTTCTATAACTACGTATACCCGTGTACTAGGACTTTTAAACAAAAAAAAAATACAACCCTATATACAATGGAGAGTATCATCAACACAAATTCAAAAATAGCAAAACGTCTGAAACAGATTCTTAAGGCCTCAAAATATTTATTTCAATTAAATAATTAATTGTATTTGTATTTACATAATTTATTAATGCTTTTAAAAATATCTACCTACCTATTAAAAACAAGTAATAAATTATAACAACATTAAACGTAATAGCCATAAAATTAAAAACGACCAATTGCTTCCATGATGACAAAAGGAATAAACAATTTAATTTTTAAATTATTATTAGACATGGTGCTTATCTGAAAGTGATAACAAAAGACTAGAGGCCTTTGAGATGTGGTCGTACAGAAGAATTCTCAGAATTTCCTGGAGAGACCACGTCACGAACAATGAGGTTCTCAGAATAATCAAGGAAGATAGGCAACTAATAAGAACCATCTCAGAGAGGCGAGCCCGATGTATTGGTCACATCATGCGCCAAGATGGTCTTCTTCACGATATTGTGGAGGGGATGGTTGAGGGTAGAAACTGTAGAGGGCGCCCTATTTGCAGCAAATATTCGAGGACATGAATTGTAGCGCTTATGCTGAGCTGAAAAGGGTTGCGGAGGACCGAGAGGAATGGAGATCGAGATGCAAGATTCTGTTGCTGCAAACCAATCCACCGGATTGATACTACGAAGAAGATCTATGTTTACACTACAACAAACATTTTTCATATTATCAAAAATGATCCGCAATGTTTATTGTTATATCGGATAAAAACAAATTGCGATCGACATCAAGTCGATGTATTTAAAAATTGTAACTATTAACATACTTGAATAATAATTTACAACAGTAATTTATCTAATAATCACACGTTGCTTATGGCCTCTGTTTAGGAGACTGCAGTTTCGACTAACTCGTAGCCTTCCTCGATTCATGTCTCTCGACATTTATGTACATGATCCACGTAAAAAGAAGGTACAAAAATAAACCTTTATTATTTTTGAGTGATTTGCAGTACTTAAGCCTTTAAACGCCTAATGGTCCCATACGGGACCGCAAATTTGCGTCGTTCAATGCCCTAGCAGGCCAATGTTTGTTATGTTTCGTCACTCAATACATTCTTCCATGAACTTACTTTAATAATATTATTACAAATTAATGTAATCCGATTGTGAAATGAACCATAAGCACGTTCTGTATGGGACCGTAGGGCATTGAACAACGCAAATCTGCGGTCCCGTAAGGAAACCATTGGGCGTTTAAAGGTTAGTAATAGTACTTTTTAAGGAAATCAGATTATCAGCCCGACGCTCCCGAGGCATGTACCATATTAATATCTATACATACTGATATCAGCTTGATATATCTCCTTAAGGCCGATGCCGTAAAGCCTCGACAAACGATCTTTTGTCTATTATTTTTGTACGCTTGCCTGACATCTACATCGAATGTTAATTTAATTATATAATGTTAAACGGTGTTTGCATACGCCAAAATAATTGTTATGACAGTTGGCCCATTGCCAGTTGGTACAACTGTTATCTTGGCGGTTGGTACCGCCGAAATGTGAGAGCGGACAGTCAGTCGCAACGCGCCCGCCATCCCATAAGGGCGTCCCTAAAACGGGCGACGTTATTGATAAATAAACGAGTAATATGTGAAACAGGAACAAGTGTTTGCATTGTGAACCTTATCCTGCATCCTTCATCCAGTAAACCAATGTCCTAAATGGAAGAGGAGGATATTAATATATACAATTAGATAAAAAGAATGCGGGCAATACAGGTGCTGAATGGATGGCACTTTTTTTGATCGAGTAAAGCTGCGAGTCTCAGACATTGCGCACAGTAAACATCTGCGTTAAAAAAAAAAAAAAACGTGCGTTATAGGAGGTATCACTGAATGTTATGCCGTGTTTTTATACTTGGCAGTAGTGAAACACCTCGCATTGTTTACTTTTTTCCGGTGGCAAAAAAAACACGTTTGATTTCAATAGAATTCAAAAATATAGCAGAAAATTCGACATTCGTTTCGCCTCCAAGTGAACCCAAAAACTGAACAATGGTCGTCTCTAATAATTTTACAAACGGCCTCATCTAAAGAAGATCTAACTCCGCTTTTCGATATATTTTTTCAATCCAATAGCAGCCTATATTAGTGAAATTACAGGTAGATTCTCAACAAATGATATACATATAAATTCATATCAAAAACCATATCATTTAACATTTCTCTCATCAATTAGTCTGAGAAAATAAAGGAAACTACAGAGATTTTTGAGGCAACTATTTTTTGGTAGTATTTAATTCAATTAATGGGCATTAATTATTTAGTAAGCTGGCCATAATAAACACCTGAAATGTTAAGTAAAAAATATACATTTGGCAGGAGAAAAATATAAATAAATTTTAAAATAAGTAATGAATTGTAATTGATAATAGGTTAGGTTATGTTAGGTTTCCATTTTATGGATTAATTATTCGGTATAGTTTTAAAAAATTTACCAATATTGAATATATATTTGCCATTTTTATTTTATAACTGACAACATTCATACTGACACATTGGACACTGACAATTTATTTAATCTACTGCCGATTGATTCAACTTACTGCATAAACCTTGAATTAGTTACTGAACAAAGAAAGAAATACAGGCCTTAAAAAAACTAGTACTAAAACTAAAAGTATCAACTATTTAGGTAATCAGAGATCATAATGTCAAATATTACGAGCCAATTAAGTGTAAAGCCGGTCTCGCTTCCAAAAACTAGGTGTATTATATAGATCACGTCGGTACTTCAACGATAAACGACTTCTTCTTCTATATAAAGGACAAATCCGACCTATCCTTGAATACGGCAGTCACCTTTGGATTGGAGCCCCAAAATACCTTCTTAACTTAATTAACTCAGTTCAAAGAAGAGAAATTCGTTTGATAAACAATGACACTCTTATGTCTAACCTACAATCAATGGAACACAGGCGTAAGATTGGTTCACTTATTACCGTTATTACCACGGTCGCTGCTCTTCGCAACTTAAAGAACTAATTCCTCCTGCACTTACAACCGACAAACTCGTCTTACACTTGCCAAACATCCATACACGGTTAATGTGTGTCGACCAAGAACTGGCAGCTTCCTTAATTCCACCGGTAAGCTTTGGAATGCTCTTCCAGCGTCTGTGTTACCTTCTTCCTACAATCTCTTCAAGAAACAGATACACTTGCAATCTCCCCAACCCACACACAAACACGAATACAAGACACGTTTCTCGCATGGAGCGTCCAGTCTCCCTGGCTGATCGTCCATAGAGTGCACTGGTCTTGACCGGCTGTGCTATCCTGCATGCGATTCCATAAAAAAAACGTATTTTCTTGAGTATAATTAAGAGAATTGGTAAAGACTCTCGCTCAAACGAGATCATTGGTATCAGGATGCTTAGTCATGAGCAAACCCACTAGTGATGTAATCTTCGTAGTATTATTGTTGATAGCTTTTTAGAATTGGCACTTTTATGTATTAGGCCGACGTGACATTCTGTTGTGATCTGCTTTTTAATTTATGCGAATAATATTAATGCCATTAAAAATTGTATCAATGGCGTATCTGCACGCTCCGTGCATCTGATGACGATGTCTACGGTGCCTTCCGCATGAGCCTCCATCATTCTCGACCTCCTATCTAATAATCTCGCTTCTCGGAACTGTTGAATATACAACAGATCATTAATTCATTAATGTAGAAAAATGAGTTTTACTGGATCAAAACAAAGTGCCGACAATCGTTCGCATTCTTTTTTACAGCTGTGATTCTTGGCATAATATCAAATGCCAATGCAGCCGCATAATAGGTTTTTAAAACAGATGTCTACGTGGAAATCTTGGAGTACGATGGTTTGATTTTGTAAGGGACGATGAGGTTTCATAGCGGACAAGGCAGGCTACAGTTATTTAAGAGGCGAAGGTGGACCTGGTTGGGACATGTTTTAAAGATGCTGCAGAAGAGCATTTAATTAAAACTAACCTGCCAGAGACTATGCCTCTTGGGAGAGTGATCAGACTGTTCAACCATATCGCCTCGAATATTGATATATTCCACTTGAGAGAAGCCCAGTTTCGACATGAACTCCACGAATTTATTTATCAAATAATTTCGTGGAGTCTTCTGTTTAGCGAGCTCCGGGATTTTTTAATAATTATTGTTGATAATCATAAATACCCGTATTAATAAATTGGTTGTATTTTATCTTATTTCAGGATCGTATTAAATATATTTGAATTTGTAATGTTTCTGAAAGAAATAAATAAAATTGGAAAAATAAAATGCCTTTTTTTTAAAGTTCTCGAGCTCATGCCGTTTTGGAAACCTGTCGGATACCATACATAGAATGTACACGGGAGGCAGAGCTGACATGGGATGAGGCGAGGATCGTGAGTACGTGTCCCAACCAGGAACACCTTCGCCTCTTGAACGACTGTATTATTGAAGCAGTACCGGCTTAATACCCTGCAGCGCCCTGGAACATTTTTTTCTACAACCCCATATTTTTTGTATTTTATAAAATTTAAGAAAGATTGGTTGCTCTTGTCGCCCCTAGCTTATTCGACGCCCTGGGGCACTGACCCACTTTGCCACCCCTAAAGCCGGCACTGTATTGAAGGCTGCCTTGTCCGCCCTCTCACATTGTCATTCCCCTCAAAGTTAAACCATCGTACCTCCAGTATTCTACGCAGGTATCTACACCCGAAACAAATAATACGTCTGCATTGTCTTTTGATGACTTAAAAAAGTATACATCTAAATTTAAAAAATGGTTCTTTGGAATTCGAACTTGGGACTGCTCGCATAACAGTTAAGAGAGTTCTTGACCATATCCCTTGACAAATAATATTTTTTATTATATTTAAATATAGAATACATTAGTTATATACCTGTATATGTATTTATTTTTAATTTTTAAAGGGATTTGTTTAGCAAATTTATAAGCCTAATAAATAATATGCACCTTAGTGATCTTTAAATTTTATTTTATGTATCTTATTTTTAATACTTAATATTCAGGACTTACAAAAGAGTATAACTGACAACTTAAACGTCCAACTGTTATGCAAGCAATTGCGAGTTCGTTCATCGCAGAAGATTAAAATAATCGTTAAAAAACACATCGGGTTGGCCGCACCTTAGGACAGAATGGTCCTAGCCTCGGGAGCGTCGATTTAATCATGTGATTTCCTGCAATTATCCGATTAAGAAACCGATAAAAATGCGTTAGATATAGTTACATTATATCTTCGTGTCAGCGACGTTAAATTATTTTTGCCCAGTATCTGGCAACGTCGATAGCATTAGTTGAGGTGTGCAGCTTGTTGGGCACATGGAGCAGGATCTTAGGCGTGAGGCGGTCTGCAGGTCTCCACAGTCGCCCAACAGTGGCTCTCGCTGCCGAAGAATTCCCCACCGCTCGAGGTTTTCCTTTGTTCTACCAACTCTTGATCTTAATCTATTCAGGAATTTCCAGGTCCGCCAGTCAAGGTTCTTGCCAGTTGGAAGGCCTTCCTTTGGAGTAATGATATCGTCTGGTGCGACTTGTCGCCAGAGCTGGAGTCTCTCATTTTCAGGGCCGGATGTGAGAAGTTGTGTGGATCTCAGAAAGCTGAAAAGAACCTCCACGCGGTGTCCCCTGGAAACGGAATCTCGGACTTCCTCCTCCGGCCAATTATTTCAACCCAGCGACCACAATAGTTACTGGATATAGTTACTGAATCTTCGTGACTGTTGATTACTGTTCCTAGAGGTTGATGGGAAGCGTTTATGTTACCAGGTAGACTTTCAGGTGTAGGTAAAGATATCTTGGAATGAGAAATCGAAATGGCACCTGACAGAACTGAGTGTCGGCAATTTGTGGTTACCATAATTAACAGCATGTGTTCGTTCACTGTTGAACGTAGGTCTCTCGCATGAGTCTATTATTATCAATCCTCCGCCTACAGGCTACTTCCGCTATTATTTTGTTGTCGTCAGTGCATCACCTTTGCCGACAGGTATAGCTTAGCGGTTAAAGCGTTTGCTTGGCAAGCCAAAGGTCGTGGGTTCAAACCCCGACGGAGATGAAAAAAAAAAAAACGATTTCTGAGCTCTAAAATATCCCCGGTTGATGAGAATTTGATCCCTCACCAATAAAATGAAAGTCATGACCTATTTATCAAAGCTGGTGGTAGACGAAAGTCATCTCGTGAACACCACCCATTCATAGTGAATTTCTGTGCAGTGGCCACAATTGTTAAAAGGGGACTCCCACTGGACTTATCAGTTGCCAACTGATCACAATCTGAATGAGCGCATCATCAAAAAGATTGAACTGTCCTCCGGTGTGATGCGGGTGTGAGGCGGGTAAAGTCTAGTCCAGTATTTACAATAATGTATCAATTAAATCTCTTCAGCACTCTCTGGTGGTATTATTCTAATTGTGTTTAAAGAAATAAAATAAGAAGACTTTTAAAGAAAGGTCCAAAAGATAAAAATATTCCAAAAAAATAATATCAAGTTACTTTTGACACGAGAAATAACGATTTGCATTTTCAATGAGATAAGTGGAGGAGAGTGCATTCGAATTTTAAAAATTCAAATATTCAAAAATGACTCTTATTTTTAAAGTAAGATTATTTTGAAAGCATTTCAGTGTATTATAAAATATGCTCACGGCGGGGATGCTGCTGTCAAGTCATAAAATAATGTCTTTTGGTCGTGTGTCAGTGTAAGTTTATTATTATTATTATTGGAGTCGTAATATTTTAAAGAATAAAAGTACGATTGTATGAAAGAAATCTCACCTGCAGATTATATGACGCTTACAATTTTACAGTGGCTAAAACGATGCACGTGGAATGTTGATCCGCCAACGTCATTAAGTACAGCCCGGCATTCACGAATAATTAATTTAACCAAGAATTCACAATTAATGGGTGGTTTTTACGGGACAACTTTCGTCTACCACCGGTTCTGATTAATTGGCTATGACCGTCATTTTTACTGGTGAGGGATCAAATTCATATCAATGGCGGGTATAACTCAATATTGCTTTGCAATTTAAAGGTCATGGGTTCGATCCCCGACGGAGATTAAAAAAAAAAGGGATTTTTAATCGATTTTTGAGCTCTAAAGTACCCCGGTTGGTGTGAATTTGATCCCTCACCTGTAAAATTCCAGTCATAGCCTATTAATTAAAATTGGTGGTAGATACGAAAGTCGTCCCGTAAAGACCAACCATTCATAGTAAATTCCTGTAATAATAAGATGATGCGTGAATCTCGGGCTGTAGTCTGACGTTGGCTGATCCACACTCCACATGCAGCGCTTAGCCATATGCAGTATGATGAGACTTCACAAATTACTATCAACATCGGTCGGTGTTCTCCTGTATTTGCTTAAATAAAAAAAATAAAAAAAATGCAATATGGATGATGTATTCATCATCTTACAGCATGCTGTTTGCAAGGATGATATAGATAGACGTCATAAGAAGATGTCAAACATTTTGAAGAACTCCCTAAATATTCTGTATTCAGTCTGTACAAGATGGAAATTTAACAAGTTTTCCTTTTTGTTCCATTACATAAAAATGACATTGAAACCTTTGTAAATACGTTTTTGCGTCTTTTTTTTTCACTTTGCTTGACTTTTCGCAACATTCAATTGTAAAATATATAACGATATCACCGCGCATGAAAAAAAACACATTGTTCTATCAAAAAGTTGACTATTTCGAGGTTAGAAAGCTGGCCAGGTACTGGTGGGTCTTTTGTGATCGATGCAGGTGATACTGTCATGTGAACTCAGGTGGAAACGATCTCTAGAACTGTCCTTAGACCTCACCTGGTGGTCAAATCAGCGCGATCAGAAACTGCGCAAATTGTTGGGCAACTGTCAAAAACCTAACCTAAAACTTAACACCAATCCGAGGTCAAGAAAAACGTCATTATTTGATTATTTATTGATGGAAATAATGTTCTAAAAACGAATTTTTAAAATTCAAAAATAAATAACAAAAAATAAAATACAAGAGGAAATGGCATCAAAAATATAAAGAGATAATACATGTTTGTCTCGTATCAGACAGAAAAAAAATATGTATGTACTCTTCATCCTTAATACTTGTGTATGAACATTAGAAAGTGACAGACTGATTCCTTAATTAATATCGCTTATCTTTAATAGTAAACAATTGCTAGATATTTTTTCAAATTTTGTTCCATTCGGCCATTTTTATATTCTACGTTTGGAAACATTTTAACCGATTTTTAACCCTTTCGTTACGGCTCGGTGGAATAGAAATTATACTGTCATTACATACCTGAATTATTCAAACCATTTTTCTTTGCTTAAAACTATTAGCTCGTAAAGCGATATTTTACTCACATTTAATTCATTTCTTCATGTCCGCTCCGTCAACTGGAGCATATGGATCGCCATAAAGCTCTGTCAGCTGCCTTGGTCTTCGCCTCATTAAATATATGGAGTAAAATCAATCCTCTTAATATTCCAATTGGTCTAGATATGATTGCGGTCCAGTACTTGGGCATCCCTAACTTAATTTTTTTTTTAGTTAAGCACATACAGGAGAATACTGACAGCTGGTGATGGTAATTCAGAAGTCTCATCTGTGGAATTCTATGACGCTTACCATGCAATATATGACTAAGCGCTGCATGTGGAGTGGTGATCCGCCAACGTCATAGACTACAGCCCGAGATTCACACATCGTCCTTATAATTACAGGAATTTACTGTGAATGGGTGGTCTTCACGGGACGACTTTCGTCTACCACCAATTTTAATTAATAGGCTATGACGGACATTTTACGGGTGATGGATCAAATTCACACCAACCGGAGGTATTTTAGAGCCCAGAAGTCGATTAAAAATCCTTTTTTTAAATCTCCGTCGGGATCGAACTCACGACCTTTGGCTTGCAAAGCAAACGTTTTGACCATTGGGCCATATCCGCCATAGTATCCTCATTCCGTGATATACATGTTTATAAAATAAATTAATGTTTTACTAAAATGTATGTAAAATGTCACCTTGTAAAGCAATAAAACGTTAAACAGCATAACCATTATGACTGAATTTACTAGTTTGTTCAATTTAGGGTAAAAATGATAGTAACGACCACTTTTTCATCATCATCATCAGCCTGTGTTCATCCACTGTTGAACGTAGGCCTCCCGCATGAGTCTCCATCCTCTTCGATCCTCTGCCTTTCGAATCCAGGCCACCCCGCTATAATTCTTATGTCGTTAGTCCTTCTTGCAAGGACTCGGTCAACGCTTCGTTTTCAAGTTCTTGGGCGCCACTCCAACACTTTTCTCTCCCATCGACCGTCGACTCTTCGACATATAGGTAGCCTCTACTACTTGAGTTCTTTTCCGGATATCCTCGTTTCGGATTCTTAGAGACACTCCGTGCATGGATCTCTCCATGGCACGCTGGGTGACCTTTATTTTATGGGCAAGGCTTGCTGTTAGATTCCACGTCTCTGCGCCTTAAATTAATACCGGGAGGAATGTTTTTTTAAACGCCTTAGTTTTAAGACATTGCGGAATTTTCGCTTTAAAATGTACTTTAGTTTTCCAAATGCTATCCATCCCAGTTGTATACGCCTGTCGCAGGGGTCTTCTTCAGGGTTGATGATTTTGAGACAACTGTGACTATTTAGTGTTAAAACGACCACTGCACTTGATAAGAGATCTCTGCCCCTGCAGAACCACCTGGGAACATAATCGTATAATATGTGGTTCTCAGCGATCTTCAAGATAGAAGGTCGGGAACTTTTGTTGGAATATTTTAGTTAGATTCGTTAACCGGAATTTTTAAGAAGATGATTTGCCTAACGTTCTCAAGGTGTTCATTTGGTCCTATGAGGTGCTAAACCCAAACTAATAATTATTACAGAATTTCATTTATATTAGGTATGTTATAAAAACATTATGATATATTATATAGATCACGTCGGTATTTCGACGACAAACAACTACTTCTTCTATATAAAGGACAAATCCGACCTATCCTTGAATACGGCAGTCACCTTTGGGTTGGAGCCCCAAAATACCTTCTAAATTTAATTGACTCAAAACTTCAAAGAAGAGCAATTAGTTTGATAAACAACAACACTCTTACGTCTGACCTGCAATCAATGGAACACAGGCGTAAGATTGGTTCACTCAATCTTTTCTACCGTTATTGCCACGGTTGCTGCTCTTCAGAACTTAAAGAACTAATTACTCGTACACCCACCCACTAGTGACAAACTCGTCTTCCACTTGCCGAACATCCATACACGGTTAATATGTCGACCAAAAACTGGCAGTTACAAAGTTACTTTAACATGATATTTTTTAGAATCGAAGAATTTGTGAACACATTTTGATGAAATAAATTTAGTTGTATTGAGAGTAATATTCGAACTGTCACAGAGACCTTGCTACATTTTCTTTAGAATACTCAAACATTGTATTTAGCTATTGCCATTTAACTGCACATTTTTAAATGACTTTTGCTATATTTTATAATCAGTAATCTTTGAAAATAACTCCATTACTTTTGAGAAAAGTAAATCATCTTCTATGCGAATATAATATGGATATTTAACGATCCGCATAAGATTAGTATTTTTAAACGCTAAGTGGATGAAGTCAAACACAATGTAATGGATCATTTTTACAATTATATATTTGATTTAACGTCTCAATACAAGCGGAACAGAATGTCCACCACAGAAAAGCCACTTGGTACCTTGGTAAGATGTCAGATCCTCTTTTTCAACCCAATTCAGCTAAGCACTTCGAAAATTCAAGAAAACGATGGTCCTTAAGGACTGAGTGCATGGTGAAAAGGTAATAGTGGCTTATTTGATCCTGCATTATTTGGTGTATTACGTTGGCATCGAACTTTATATGCAAATAGAACGAAAAGCCCTGTGAGAACACTCAATGATTATATAATATTAAGATTCAAATTTCGAACAATATTTGAATTTTTTTTTTCGAATATTTTTGTTTTTTTTTTCAGTTTATTCAATTGTTTCCCAATTTAGGTTCTTCTAATATTTTTTAGTATGACTCTAACTTAGAGGTTTCTCTCAAACCGCTAATCGGGTAGTTTTAAGATAATTTTTGTATTCTCATTTATTAAAACTAAATAAAATGTGTACCGTCTAGTGCCGTGGTTTTTTCTTCTTAAAATACACTTTGGTATCGATACGTCCTAACCATATTTGTATCTTTATTTGTTAGAAGAACCTACTGCTTACAGCTACTTAACCTCAAAATATATCCCAACACCAATCTTGACATACATCCTTTTTTTTTTATGTAAGCATTTTGATGTTTCATCTGTGGACTCTATGACGCTTACCATTCTACATACATTCAACAGACAGTGAGACACTCTCTCGTGGAGTGCATCATCCATACAAATAGGAGACGCATTCTTTGTTGTCACCTAAGAGTCACTACTATTTCTTGTGTGGATTTTCCTGAACTGATGCTTAGTTCTGACGGTCCCTTGCTGTTAAACTTCATCAAGGAAATCGTCGAGGCTACACATGCGGTTAACGAGGCTGACATGGAATAAGCTCCTACGTTCTTCAACTATTTGTCAGACGTATAATCTAACCTTGTGTGTAACTTGCAGGGTACAACACGCAACTATATATTTTTTTCTAGATTTTTTTTTAAATAAAAATAATAATAAAAAATTACAAAAAAAACATTCTACATATGACTAAGAGTGTACGTGGAGTGTTGATCCGACAACGTCATAGACTACAGCCCGACATTCATGCATCATACTTATTATTATAGAAATTCACTATGAATGGGCGGTCTTCACGGAACGACTTTCGTCTACCAGCAATATAAATTAAGAGGCTATCACTGGCATTTTACGGGTATGGGATTAAATTCACCAACCGATGGTATTTATAGAGTTTAGAAATCGATTATTTGTTTATTTATTTTTTGATCTTCGGTTTGGCAAGTAAATGCTTTAACCACTAAGCTATGCCCGCTGGCAAATGTCATACGGAGGAAGATAATTTTTCCAGAGAAAAAACTATTTTGTCAATATATTAAGGAGCGGCTCAACCCAAGCAGCACCACGTGGTTAGCAACGTGCGGTGATCCATCCATGTTTTGATCCGCGCCTATCGTTGCTTAACTTCGGTAATCTAACGAGAACCATGCAAATGATGTGCTATTGCCGCTGGACTTTTCCTTTTATGCAAAGCAAATTCAAAATGGTAAAGACAAAACGTACATATGTTAGGTCTAAATATTATTATTAACCCTTTCCTTACGGCTCGGTGGAATACAAATTATACTGTCAATACGGCGTGGATTTTTCAAACCATTTTTGTGCTTAAAACTAGTATTTGAAGCATAAATGTACTTATCTGAACTATTTTCGTATATCACATTGGTTCTTCTATCCTTTAGCTATCATATGATGCATAAAACAACTATTATATTTTACAAACGTTCATTTCATAACTCTATACATTGGTGGCATTGACACATGTGGTTTACAGAAAAATCGCTCCTGTGACGCAACCTAACTATATTTATTTACATACTTTACAGATTCCTGTAAAGAATACATGTGGGTTGATAAAGGGAATGACTGCACTTCCAATTTCCTACCGTAGATGTCACAATAAGTACTGAAAGTAGCAAAACGGTATATCACGTCAACCGATGCCAACGGTCGGGGAATATTTGACGGAATATGCCGACAACCGATGCGAAAAGGTTAAATAACATCAATTTCGCTATAAAAATACTTCTTGCATAAACTAATCATCATTTTTCACACTAAAAAATATGCGAAATTTAAAGTCTGCTAGTCAGGTTTCTACGTAACGAATTCGTTTTCAGTATATTTGCTCAAATTTTAATTGAATACCACCGCCATGCATTTTTCTCCTAAGAATCCCCATTTATCTTTTTACATATCGTTTACGTATTATTTATTTAATTGTATTTTATTTATCATTGACAACACAAGCGACCATCACTCATTTGCAGGGTATTCTTAAAAAACATCTGTTTTTCGACAACAATAATGCGACACATGTTGTTTTTTTTTTCACTTCCAAGTTCAAGGAATTGGTATAAACTATAAAGTAATCGACGTGCGATGTGTTTTTTAACCATTATGTATTATTAAAATAATATTATTACGTACTTTACTGAAAAGGCACATTATTGTCTGAAACATTTCATAGCAAATGTTGTTTTTTATTTAGTTTTCTTTATAATACGGCAACACTAATGGATTAGAGTGCAAATTACTCGCACATGCAATGAAAATGGTTCTCAGGATAATCAAGGAAGATAGGCACCTAGTAAGAACCATCTCAGAGAGGCGATCGGTCAAATCATGCGCCACGATGGTCTTCTTCACGACATTGTGGAGGGGATGGTTGAGGGTAGACACAGTTGGGGGCGAGGGCGCTCTAGACGGGAGTATTTGCAGCAAGTGTTCGAGGACATGAGTTGTAGCTCTTATGCTGAGCTGAAGAGGGTTGCGGAGGACCGAGAGGAGCAGAGATCGAGAAGCATTTAAGAATCCCAGGGTTGTGAATTGCACGGCGAAGAAGAAGGAGTGGATGCTTAAGAGCAGCAATTTTCCTCCGGGACTCTAACGAATGGAAAGAAAGCATCCCTAGAAGGAAAAGAGTTGGGTAATGCTAGGAATTGATTGAATTCAATGGATAGTTACCGTAAATATAAAAATAGAGACGTCGGACAAGTTTTTTATGAGGTATATCCCTCGGCTAACACATAACAAATTTCTTAAATACCCTGTTTAAGAAATCTAAGAACCAATGTATTGCAATAAGCCAATGAAAAAAAATACTAGTTATCACTTTTTGCCAAAGCTCGGTCTAGACGCGTCACACTATACTTACGAAAATGTAACAGGACTCCTGTCTATTTTATCGAATCAATTATATTTACTACAATTATGTCTTATATGGGATCAGCCGCCCCTTAGGACAAAATGGTCCATGCCTCGGGATCATCAGACTATTAAAAAAAAAAACAGAACCGCAGTTCCAAGTTAACATATAATAAAATATTAAGAAACATGGAGTATACATAAGCATACAATACATACAAAAGAGAAATAATCTGATTTCCTTAAAATATCCGATTACAAAATAACACGTCAGCGGATATAGCTCAATGGTTAAAGCGTTTGCTTTGCAAGCCAAAGGTCGCGGGTTCGATCCTCGACGGAGATAAAAAAAAAAGATTTATAATTGATTTCTGAGCTCCAAAATTCCCCCGGTTGATTAAAATATTACATTTGTAACGTAAATGCAAACTGCCCAAAGCGCTTGTAGTAAAGGTAAGGTATAATAAGACATATTTATTTAAGTAGTTTCTTAAGCTTAGATACTACTTACTCCCTCTTCAAGCACTCGGATTTCTGCTCTAGAGGTTGTCGGGAAACATAAATATGTTTTAGATATAGGCTAGAACGAGGAATAGTACATTGGCAGCTGACAAAACTAAATGGCAGAAATTTGTGGTGACCATTTTTTTATGTAAATACATACAGGAGAATACCGACAGACGGTGATAGTAATTCTGAATTCTCATGTGGAATTCTATGACGCTTACCACGAGTGCATATGGCTATGCGCTGCATGTGGAGCGTTGATCCGCCAACGTCACAGACTACAGCCCATAATTCACGCATCATCCTTATTATAACAGGAATTTACTATGAATGGGTGGTCTTCACGGAACGACTTTCGTCTACCACCAATTTTGATTAATATGCTATGACTGGTATTTTACGGGTGAGGGATCAAATTCACACCAATATTTTAGAGCTCAGAAATCGATTAAAAATATATTTTTTAATCTCTGTCGGGGATCGAACCCACGACCTTCATAGGTTCACGGGAGCCTCTGGAACGAAAGCCCGCGAACATAGATTGCGCTCCCGAGGAATGGAAGATTTTGTTTTGTCCTTAAGGGGTGGCTCAACCCTACTGGGGGCATGTATAGTGGTAAGATTTATAATATTTAAAAAAAACAAAGCTTGGTCGGGATTTGAACCTGAAGGCAAACGAAATAATATATTGGCGATGCGCTTGTGAAGCGTGCTTTGGCGCGCTGATATTTTGCTTTTTTCTTCGCGCGAAAGATGTGTAACAACACTAACACCCGCCTGCATTGCCCCAGCGCGACTTTATGGCAGCCGGGTGCTACCATCGGGCGCACACGCCGTTCAGTCTTTCTCGGTAGCGACACCTCGCCGGACAGGTGACTCCGCACCACGGGCAACCCAAAAGACACGAAATAACCAAACCGAAAACAGCAGTGAATTAATACCACATCAAAACGTAACAAACACTCGATTCGTTTTGATATATAACGTTTCGTCTTCAAATTATTCGAATTTTGGTGTGAAGTGTTAAGAGTTTGAAATTGCAACATTTTTGTATACAGTGACTTTATACGATTGTTTTATTGCAAAGGATATTAGGTGACTATAACAGCTATCAATATAATCGTTATATTATATCATACTTATAATTGTTAATCAGGCAAAGTACACTGATTTAATACACCAAGAATTGACAGTTAATGACATTAATGTTTCTATTTCATAGATAGCTAATTGAAAGCCTAACATTTTAACGTTTTCATTCATTAAATTGGATGTTATTTTAAACATAAAAAACGCGTTTTTTTCAGCATAACAAATTATCGATAGTTTTATATGTTTACGCACATAGATTCTTCTTACTATTTATATAAAAATTATTACAAAAATGGACCAAAACATAGTGATTTAGCGCGTTTGTCAAATAAATCACATGGCATTATTTTGGCAACTGTTTCTAACAATAATTACTTGAAAAAAATTACGTTTTTTAAGTAAATATTATTGATGCTTACACTGCTAGACTAAAGATTCATTGTAATTCAATATAATGTCATTTTAATATAAAAATTATGATATTTTAGAAGTAAATGAATGAAAACATGTGTTTTTTTCATATACTTATAAAAAAAAATGTTAAATATTTTACTAAGATACTTGGTTATATACAAAATTATTCGTAATTTTATAGTAGCATACAATAATTTAAAGTTTTTGTGACTGTCTATCGCTATCGTTTTCTAAGCAGGAACCCTTTTTAAATCGCATTAGTTTTTTGTGGATCTTTAGAATATATTTCAATTTTACACCCACTGAAGATATATTTCAATGTTTTACAACTGACAAAAACCTTTAATTTGAATTCATTGCATAAAGTTAAACTTAACTGTCAATTTTTGGTAGAACTTTCATTTTATGTTTCCAAATATTTACGTTAATTCACATTTGTTTTTTTTTACTGTAACTACGTGTTTTACTCGTAAATAAAACTTGATTTAGTGTAGTTTAGTACACCTCTTTATTATTAATTAAAAAGTATTATTAACATAAAACTCGAGCTCAAATACTACGTGCATTTTGATGTTTAAAAAGGTAGTTTATTACCTTTAAAAATTATAAAATGTTTTTTAAAATATGGATTAAGGAGGTGATTTTTGATCATCACACATTTATATACAAATGCATCATTTACATATATATTTACGCAATTCAATTGATACACATTTTGTAGGTATATAATATAATTATTTATATAGGTGTTGATATTATCAAAGTACTAAAAAATATATACCTTAAATAACCTTTGTTTTGATGAACAATATTTGCGTGTTTCATTAATTAAGTTTTAACAATCAATAAGTCTTGTAATAAATAGAGTTTTGGTGAATAATAACATTTTGTACAATGCATATGACTAATTTTGAATATGTCAACATGTTTTGTATAACGAATTTGTTGACAGTAGGTTGGTAGGTAGGTTTACGATGTCATTTGTGTATTTCATATTTTATCAATAATTATACACATATTGAATAACATCATTTATTGAGAAATAAATCGGAATTATTTGAGTATTATTTATATTGATTAGTGATCGTTTTTACCTATATACTAGAACTAAGTAATACTTTCCATTAAAATAATAAAAATAAAAAAAAATTAAGTAGTGAATAAGAGCTTTCTTTAATAAAGTAGAAATAGATGTTTAATAAAATAAGCTTGAATTAGGAAAAGTTAAAAGTATTTTTTAATTTAAAAAAAAAAACAAACAAAGCACGTATTCTAAAAGATAATGTGAAATTTGTGATCAAAAATAAATGTTAAATAAGAGTGCTCTGATTTTAAAATAATATTATTTTAGTAAAATTAGTATTTTTTATAAAGGGGTCCGCTTGTCGTAAACGTACAGCAAAAAAAAAAGAAAAAAGAAAATCTTTTTTACTCAAATAAAATGATTGTTTAATTTGTGATTGGAAGAGAATAATTTAAAAAGTACTGCTCCGATTTAAGAATTGAAAATAGTGATTTAATTGGATTTTCAAAAATTATTTTAACACAGGTCTCGCTTGTCGTATACTGGTCAAAAATATAGATAAATGAAAAAAAAACTTTAAAAAATAAGTGTAATTATTTGTGATTAAATAAGTTAAAATTAAAAGTGCTCCGATTTTAAAATAAAAAATAATGTCTTGGTTGATTTTTTTAGAGTAATTTTAATACAGGGGGCCCGCTTATCGTAGAGTAGCTGCAAACGAAAGAGGAATAAAAATCAATTTAGTGATTAATAAAAATACATATTTTAAAGTGCTCCGATTTGAAAATTAAAAAGAGTGTACAGTTTGATTTTTTATTAGTAATTTTAATAGAGGGGGCCCGCTTATCGAAAAGTGGCCACAAAAAATATAAAACAATTCTGTGATTAATGAAAATAAATATTTAAAGTGCTACCAATCTTAATATAAAAAGGAGTGTTTTGATTTATTTTTAAAGAGTATTTTTTATATAGGGGGCACGCTTGTCGTAGACTGGCCGCAAACAAAATAAAAATTGAAAACAATTCTGTGAATAATAAAAATAAATATTAAAAGTGCTCCGATTTGATAAGTAATTTTAAGACCGGGGGCCCACTTGTCGTAGACTGGCCGCCAACAGATGCAGCTCGGGCGGGGGCGCGGGCGGCATGAGGGCGCACACGGGGGCGCAGTGGCGCCAGGGCGCAGGCCCCCTGTCCAAGCTGCTGTTCACCTGGCTGCTGCCGCTCTTCTGGAGGGGGCTCCGCAGGGACTTAGATAAGAGAGACTTGGGGGCCCCACTGCCCTGCGATCTCTCAGCCCCCCTTACTGATAAACTGGAAATGTAAGGATTTTTTTATTTTTTTATTTATTAGCTATCCTGGTGAACTTCATACCGCCTCAGAATAAAAAAATATTGTGTTAACTCACTCATATCACCCTCACCTTCATAATCACCCACTTTCACTCTTACCCTCTTTTCTATCTTTAATGTGTACTTCTTTATTAGAAATAAAGAAAAATCCAACAAATCAAGAATCATGAAAATCGGTCCAGCCGTTCTTGAGTTATAAGTGGTGTAACACGACTTTCTTTTATGATGACATTTATAATCTTTTTGCTTTTTGTTTTTTTTTTATGTAAACACATACAGGAGAATACTGACAGATGGTGATAGTAATTCTCTCATATGTGGAATTCTATGACGCTTACCACGGTGTATATGGCTAAACGCTGCATGTGGAGTGTTGATAGGCCAACGTCATACACTACAGCCCGAGATTCACGAATCATCCTTTATTATTACAGGAATCTACTGTGAATGGGTGGTCTTCACGGGACGAATTTTGTCTACCACCAATTTTAATTAATAGGGCTATGACTGACATTTTACGGGTGATGGATCAAATTTACACCAACCGGGGTATTTTAGAGCTCAGAAATCGATTAAAAATCGTTTTTTTTAAATCTCCATCAGGGATCGAACCCACGACCTTTGGCTTGCAAAGCAAACGCTTTGGCCGTTGAGCTATGACCGCCGGCATTTGGGAATACAAAAATATATATTTACCATATCCGCTTCATAGAATCTGTATACCTGGAAGTTCACATAGGAACATATATGGTTCCCATGAGCTTCCAGAGCAGGGGTCCACAAACTTGCATAAAGTAGTGCTGTAGTACCAGATAAATATTTTGGATGCTCAATAATCTGCGCTTTTTAAGGAAATCGGATGATAAACCCGACGCTCCCGAGGCATGGACATTTTTTTCTGTCCTTGAGGGGTGGGTCAACTTTACCGGGGACATGTATACATATCAAAGATTTAATAAAACCAATTTATAAAAATCAAGCTTGGTCGGATTTTGAACCGACAGCGTTTGAACGACTTACCACTGGACTACCTGTATGTTGCTTGACGAAAATATTTTTTCGCCTTCTTTCAATGCAGTTTTTTTCAGTCCATTTCACTCTTTTGAAAACAAAATTCACATTTTTGCAAATAAAACTCACTCGTGCAAATCAAATTCACCCTTTTGCTAATAATAATAATAACAATCGTGTCGGAAACAACAGGGTCAGATCCTGTCTGCCCAGAAGTGGGCGTCGTCGATGGCGTTACTTCTGGCCATCATCAGGTCTTCCTGGTGAAATTAATACTTAAAAAAAAAACGTTTTACATAATACTGAAACCGAATTAAGCAATAAGTTCCTCTTACATGTATTTTTAGTTTACACGTCTATTTCTGTTTGTACCTTTATTTTTACGGCGGTGAAAATATTTGTTAAATTTTATAATCTTTGGATGACAAAGTGACATGTGGTGACCATATATACATATTTATTTTTTATGTAAACACATACAGGAGAATACCGACAGATGGTGATAGTAATTTTTTTTGAAGTCTCATCTGTGGAATTCTATGACGCTTACCATGGTGTATTTGGCTAAACGCTGCATGTGGAGTGTTGATCCGCCAACGTCATAGACTACAGCCCGAGATTCACGCATCATCCTTTATTATTACAGGAATCTACTATGAATGGGTGGTCTTCACGGCACGACTTTCGTCTACCACCAATTTTAATTGATAGGCTATGACTGACATTTTACGGGTGATGGATCAAATTCACACCAACCGGGGTATTTTAGAGCTCAGAAATCGATTAAAAATCCTTTTTTTTTTAATCTCCGTTGGGGATCGAACCCACGACCTTTGGCTTGCAAAGCAAACGCTTTACCATTGAGCTATGACCGCCGGCGAATATGGCCATGCAGTGCCGGTTTTAGGGGGTGGCGAAGCGGGTCTGTGCCCCAGGGCGTCGAATAAGCTAGGGGCGCCGAGTGCAACCAATCTTGCATAGATTTTTAAAAATACAAGCAAGGTCTAAGCACTCTTAACTAAAGCCTGTACTGTGGCCATGCTATATTATATGGAATATTACATTATTACTTTAATTTTTAGAAAATAGCCTGGACCATTTAGTCCTATGAGACAATTCAAATTAAAATAACAACATAGAAAGAACCGGAAAATGAAAAATAAATGCGTGCGTCACTGCTTGAGGGAAATTTGAAATGTAGCCACAAAACAAGGATTCATTTTTTGCATTTTTTTGTGAATTGTTTGTTTTGTTTTTCTATAAGGATAATATTTGTTTTATCCTCCGCCTATAATTTGTTTTTTATTATTATTTATCAGTTACAATGACCGTATTTTAATGGCCTATTAAAATAACATTGACGTAAGCGCCATCACAACAAACTAAACAGGTTCCAGGTATAAAGCAAATTGTTTATATTTTTTTAACATTCACTTTGAGATCCATTCCAAATATAGGGTACGCAATCTAACGTTTTTTTTTTCAACTATTGCTTATTTCGTGAATGGTAACACTTATCTCATGTCTGATTTGACAGATAATTAGTTTTATCCTTCCGCCAAGCGAATATGGTTGTGTATACGCTTGAACAACGCTGGGAAATATTGCAACATTACTTTGAAAATCAGGCCGTTTTTCTTCGAAAATGAGCAAGGAGTGGCCGTTACAGTCAATGGCGATCGTTATCGGGCCATTTTCGTTCACAAAAATTGAAGAAGAGGATATTGGCAACATTTGGTTTCAACAGGTAATATTTTAGCAAGCGTTCAGTAATGAATACCTAAAAAGATAAGTGAAAAATAACCATTTAGGTAGTAGAAAAATGTCAGTCGACAGAAGAAAAATAGTAAATTGGCAGGAAATAATTAATGAATTAGTTGGTTAGATCCTCCGTCGGGGATCGGACCCACGACCTTCGGCTTGCCAATCAACGTGCACTTTGACCATCGAGCTATACCCGTATGCATCAATTCGTCTCCTCTTATGATTTATCAAACGCATCGCTCGATTTTAAAACTGAATCGATTGAATTCGACGCGATTCAAAGGTGAGTGCCGTATGAGTTATGGTTGCGGTTGGTTTTAGAAGACCAAATACGACCGAAAACTTTCAATTTTATTTTTATTACGGTATAATGCATATGATGTCTATATTATGACAAAAATACTAGATACAAGCGTAAATTCGATTTCAGTTTTGGCTGAACATATCGTTTTGGTGTATATTTAAAGATTCTTTAAAGACAGACAATACATCGTCATAAAATCATGTCTGTTCCCTAACTGGAGCATATTGTCGTCACGAATGCCTCCACAAAACTCTCTCATCCGGCATGGACCTCTCCGCTGAGTACATTATATGTATAGTTCCCAACAGCCTTCCAAGACGGCGGACCACGGGAGGTTGAAGAATCGAATTGGCCACAAAATAAATGGTCAGCATTGAAATAAATTCCTGTTATAAAAATATATATTTTTCTACCGGAGCGTATAGCTGAGTGGTCAAAGCGTTTGCTTGGCAAGCCGAAGGTCGTGGGTTTGATCCTCGACGGAGATTATAAAAAAAAAAAAAAAAAATTTTGAGCTTTTTAAAATACCTCTGGTTGGTGTGAAATTGATACTTCGGCCGTAAAAAATGTTAGTCATAGGTTGTTAATCAAAATCGGTGGTAGATGAATGTCGTCCCGTGAAGACCACCCAATCATACTTAATTCCTGTAATAATAAGGATGATGCGTGAATATCGGGCTGTAGTGTACGAAGCTGGCGAATCAACACTTCACATGCAGCACTTATCCATATGCAGAATGATAAGCGTCATAGAACCCACAGATGAAACTTCAGAATCACTATCACCATCTGTGGGTTCTCTTCTGTATGTTTTTAGGTTTATAAAAATGTTTTTGTCAGAATAAAAATACTAACGGTAAAAATATAATTACTACATGGTCAGAATCAGGTTAGCTTAGGTTAGTTAGGTTAGTTAGGTTAGGTGAGGTTAGGTTAGGTTGAAAAAATAATATAAAATATGATCATTGTCATTTAAATTATAACCATTTAACATAAATTATTACTATAAATGATTTATTCTGTCCTCTATAATTCTGACCGATGCATTCTGACCAATACTGTATTTAAATACTTACCCTAAAAATGCGTGTCAATCCAATTTACTTTTACTACATTATTTTGTAATTAAAATAAATAAATAAAATAAATATTTCAAAATAGAAGAATTATTTATCACGATGCATGGCTTAGAATTTTTTTTAAATTTGGAAGTACGTTTCTTTAAAGACTTGACTCACATTACATAATATATTATGTATATTATAATTTTTAAATATTACATAGTATTGTTCAATAATATTGGCGGTGATAACACAGAGTCTTCGTTATAAAAGAGCGGGGAAAAAATTAATAAAAATTCGTTGCAAAAATAACATTTCAAAACGCCATGTTGCCAAATGTCTGGACCACGGATTGTTGCTCAAATGTGTTACGTTATGGAATTATTCATTTTACGCGACAAAAAAAAAACTATAACTCAGATTTCACAGTATTCCGTACATTCAAAATTAATCAAGCTATTCGGAAATTGATTTCGTTTTGTTTCAACAGAGGAGTCGATTATTTTCTTTCGTAGCCATCTTCACACTCTTTATTTTATTCCTATTTTGTAACTTCAAAAAAATGTAAAAACAAAAATAAAGTTTCGCGTGGTATCCTGCTAATTACACACAAAGTTAGATTTTGCGTCTGACACACAGTTGAAGAACGAAGGAGCCCATTCCATATCAGCCTCGTTTACCGCGTGCGTAGCCCTGAAGATTTCCTCGATGAAGTTTAACAGCAAGGGACCGTCAGAACTAAGCAGCAGTTCAGGAAAATCCTTCCAAGAAATGGCAGAGACTTCTAGACGACAACACAAAACGCGTCTCCTATTCTCATGTCTCACTGGCAGTTGTATGCCTGGACTACATGGACATGCGTCGCAAGAAGAGAGGCCATTTTCACGCTTGCAAAGCTTAGGGAGTTTTAAAGCGCTTGCTCACCTTACCCAAGGTCGTGGATTCGATCCCTGATGGAAATTTCAATTAAAATTATTTCAAATCGATTTCCAAGCTATATAAATTACCTCCGGTTAGTGTGAATTTGATCGCTCGATAAAATGCCAGACATAGTATATTGATTAAAATTGTCGATAAACGAAAGTCGTCCCGTGAGCACAACCAGCATATATAGTGAATTCATGTTAAAAATGGATGATGCGCAAATGCCAGGAGAAAGCCAGTACCAAAAATGGCTTGCATAATGTCGATTCACGTCAATTTTGATACTGAAGATGCACCAGATTCTTAACGGTACAATGTTTTGAATTGAAGTATGACTTAGTAGTAGAGCGTTTGCTTACCATACCGAAGGTCGTGGGTTCGATCCCCGCCGAAGAATAAAATAAAAAATATATTAATAAATTTCTGAGCTCGATAAATTGTATTGATTGATGTGAATTTGATCTTTCATTCGTAAAATGCCAGTCGTAACATATTAATTAAATATTGTGGTAAACGAATGTCGTCCCGTAACCACACCACCCATTCATAGTGAATTCATGTCAGAAATGATCCGTGAATGTTGATCCGCTGACGTCTATAACGTTGGCGGATCAACATTCTACATGCAGCACTTAGTCATACTATATGCACTAGTATTTTTATATAAGAGTATAATGTAAGTACATATATCAAATTATCTATCTCAGAAAATGTAGTTATTAACAATATAGTATTCCCGTATAAAAGTTTGAATTGAAAACCATTTCTATGAGTATCCGCCACAATATATAAACGAAAACAAATGAATGACCATCGTAAAGTTGTTCTAAATTTGAATCGAATTTAAAATATTCCAATTCTGTAATGCACTCGGTAGGTATGGAAAATAGTTAAAATTAGGATTTTGAATTAACCCTTTCGCATCGGTTGTCGGCATATGCCGTCATAAGAATCCCGGACCGTTGACATCGGTTGACGTGATATATCATTTTGCTACTTTCTTAGAATAGTTTTTTATGCATCATCTGATAGGTAAAGGATACAAAAACCAATGTGATATATGAAAATAAACCAGATATGAACATTTATGCTTCAAATACTAGTTTTATCATTGACAGTACAATTTGTATTCAAACCGAGCCGTAATGAAAGAGTTAACTACATTTATCGTGACTTTCGTTTCATAGATGTTTAATTTCAGACCAATTGTGTTCGACGAGGTTTCGAGCACGTCTTGATAAATATTATGTGAATAATTTCATAATTCTATATCATATGTAAAACAAATGTGAAAGATTTACTCTTCGTTTATGTTTATTTCTAATTATTTTACTTGTATGACAGTTTAAACAAATCATATAAATTGTTTATGAGAAGCTTAGTAGTTATGACAATGCCTACGTGACACTATACCTTACTACTAAATATTATTCTATTAAATGTGTCACAGAGAATCCCTAACGCTCAAATTGTTTGTTAAAAATTATTTGCGAAACAATACTATCGCGTAATCTTCTTCCATATCTACTCTTTAAGTGGTGCATATGGTTGACATGAATTGAACCAAACGAAGAACACGATTAGTACATACTATACATAGTTCCCGAAAGCCTCGTGGAGAGGCTGAAGCTTGAAGAGACGGTCGCTGTCGTATATTTGGGCGTTTGTTTATTTACTTACATAGAATTAAACAACATTGATAACTAGACTAGACGATATCGAAGCATGGACCGTTTGTTCTTAACCCTTTCACATCGGTTGTCGGCATATGCCGTCAAAGATTCCCCGACCGTTCACATCGGTTGACGTGATATATCGTTTTGTTACTTTCAGTACTCATTAAAGACATCTACGGTAGCAAATTGGAAGTGCAGTCATTTCCTTTATCAACCTACATTTATTCTTTACAGGAATCTGTAAAGCATGTAAATAAATATCGTTAGGTTTCGTCACAGGAGCGATTTTTCTGTAAACCACATGTATGGAGTTACATAATGAACGTTTATTAAATATAATAGTTTTTTATGCATCATCTCATAGCTAAAGGATAGAAGAACCAATGTGATATATGAAAATAGGTCAGATAAGTACATTTATGCTTCAAATACTAGGTTTAAGTAAAAAAAATGGTTTAAAAAATTCACGCCGTATTGACAGTATAATTTGTATTCCACCGAGCCATAACGATAGGGTTAAGAGGCAGGTTAACATACACTTATATATATATATATATATATATTATATTATATATATATATATTATTTAAAATGTTCATCTCCTTGTCACGTGACAGCTCTGCCTCCCGAAACATCACCGAGTATATTCTATAATATATAGCATTGAATGATAACTTCTTCTTCGTAGTATCAATCCGGTGGATTGGTTTGCAGCAACAGAATCTTGCATCTCGATCTCCATTCCTCTCGGTCCTCCGCAACCCTTTTCAGCTCAGCATAAGCGGTACAATTCATGTCCTCGAATACTTGCTGCAAATACACATAACAGCTAGTATATGTAAATATAACTTTAAAGCGTCAATCTGTGACAATTATATGATCCAAATAAGAAATGGATACGGAAAGCATAAAATAGTAATTAAATTATTAATTTTTGCTGTTTTGATTCTTGTTTTGAACGTATTTTGATTTGTTTTCAAAATATTGTAGGAATATTATTTCACAAAATTGGCACACATTCCATTTTAAAATTTTAAAAAGCAGGGCTGTAGAGCGAAAACAGGTTAAACTCAAAAAAACAAAGCTTAATCCTTGTGTTGTTACCTTTATAATTGATGATAGTTAAGATTATGTATTTTACATGTTCGCTACAAATAACTAATAGCTTGTACTTATTTTCGGTAGTTTTTATAACTAATAGCTTATATTTTATAAAAGCCTGGATTCTACTAAAAATAACGTATTTACGTAAATAATTAGATTAAGCAATTTTTATATTGTAAACCAATAGCATTTTTTATTTATTTAGGATGCAAAATTTGGTAACCCCTGTTAGATGAAAAGACCTGAAAATCCTAAAAAAATCACGACTACAAACATTACTCCTCAAAGCAAATTGATAATATTATGGGAAATATCTATTATCAATACATTATTTATTTGTAAAACAAAATTTGCCTCATTAGCATAAATGAGTACCTATTTAGCATAATTTAACAATTGTATTATACATATTTTTAAATAGTTCATCAGAACAAGTATTCAAATGTTATGTCATTTAAAAAATAGAATAATAATAGTGTTGTCAGGCTGAACATAAAATTATACAAAATTGTGATTTCCTGCTTATAGGAGTCACAGTTAATGCGGCTATTAACCTATTGGCTTTCTTTTTTTAATAATTTTATGGCTATTACATGTCATATGTTCAGATTTATACCTACTGCTTGGGATTGACATTTTATATATTAGGCTAAGTTAGGGTTTTATCAATTAATAATAGTTTATTTTGTAGTATTGTTTTTTTTTATGATGCGTTTTGTATTAATTGTCTTAATATTATTCTGATTTAATGTGTTTTGATTTATTACCTACTGCCTGGAATTTAATATATTATATATAATAGTCTTTTTTTGGTATTTTGTTTTTACTAGACTTTTTACGTTTTTTCTTAAATATTTTGATAATTAATGTTTTAAATATATTGTGTATTGAGAACAAAGAAGATTGGTAAGAGAGCGTTTACGGTAGTCTTTTAGAACCTTCTCGATCAAGAGACGAAGGTAGACTTGGCTAAGACATGTTTTTTCGGATGCTTCAGGAAAACATATAGCACAACAGCTTTCTTAAGGTCCCGGGTTCTCGTCGTCCCAGAAGGCACAAACAAATTACATAGTACAAATTATGCCTCTTAGCTTACAAGGCACTCAACGGAACTGCACCGGGCTATTTGACAGAAATTATCAAGCCTTCAGAAACAAGCGCGCGTGGAGAGACACTCAGATCAGCTAGAGCAAATAGAAGCACCCTGCAGCTGACGGGATGTAGTCCTAGCACGGCCTTTGGCAATCGGGCTTTCAGCTACGCAGCACCAATGGCCTGGAACTCGCTACCGGAAAGCATAAGTTCTCTTAAAGCGGAGGCATCCTTCAGAAGCAGACCAAGACCCACCTTCTTACTCAGAGAGACAAAGAAGCACTTTTGGAATGATCATTCGGTCATAAAAGAGCGCTATACCAATACTAATAGAATAATAATATCGATGTTTGGTATTTTTTTCATATGGCTGCCATTTATAAATATTTACTGGTTGCCATGGAAATAAAATGTTGTCAGCATCGAAAATTTCAAAATAACTATTAGCAAATAATGTCACTTGGGTAGGTATTTATAATAAATACATTTGAAAATAATTTATTTTTAGAATCAAAATATTTTTTAAAGAAACACGTCTAGTTAAATTAAATTATATTAAATATATAAATAAAATAAAAATGAACTCCCTTCACAATATATGAGATTCACTGTTGCCTCTGATTAAAACGAATAAATAACAACGAAAATCTCGAATATTTATAATTAAAACTAATTGCGATTAATAATTATTTTACTATATTCAAAATAACAAAGCTTTTTACCTATTTAAAATTATTTACCTAAATAAATGATTCAAATGTTTGACTCAAATAATGTCTCGTGCCTACTTCCGGCGATTTGAATTATTTTAACATTTATAGTACGTAAGCATACGTTATTGTAAATATAATTATTTATTTAAATAATCAGTGATCATGTAAAATTTTCATGCGTATATATGTATTATGATATAATTAATATTAATATTCTAATATTATTTAAAAAAAAAAATGTTTCAATACTTATATGTATCTGGTATGGTGTGGCAAATTTGTTTTTTTTTTCGAAGTACCAGTTTTCAAATTTTTGATGAGAGCAATTTGTTATCTTTTTAATATAAAACACCTAATTGGCATTCCTTCTATAACGCACATTTTTTTTATTTGTAAAGGAGATTTTTCCTACACTATTTGCGACGATTTTTCGTTTATCGGTCATTTCTATATTATTGTTAAGGTTTGTAGCGCCTTTTAGGACTAAATGCTCTAAAAGCCTCGGCAGCATTGGGCTAATCCATCCTATCTATGAAAACGCTAAAAGAGGGATTGAATGTACCAAACACAATTTCTGAATACACTTTGTTTCTCAAATAATAATATTTTATGGTATGTGTTTATTTGTTAAGCAACTAATTCAAGGTTTAGACAGTAAATTAAATGTATTGGCAGTAAATTAAATAAGCTAGCAGTAGATTTAATAAATTGCAAGATCCACTGCCAGTAATTAATGTAGAATGAATGAATAATTGGCGCATAAAATGGAAACCTAACCGAAACTACTTTTAATTTCTATTGATTGATTATTTACCGCTACTTTTTTGTTCCACTGCCAATTTATATTTTTCTACTGTCAATTTATTCTTTTTTTACTGACTTTAACGTATTTATTACTGACAATTTCTTAAATATTTTCTGGCCATTAATTTAATTAAATAATGACAAAATAATAAGTTATGTTTTTTAAATTCTTATCATTCACTCAAAGATCCATTTCAATATTAAATTTATAAAAAATACATTATATTAACATGGATCACACTGGGCACTGTTTAATCACACGGTGGACGACTGCAGTTTCCCACTTAACGAAGGCTTCATTTGTTCCAATGTATATAAGCATACTCGTTTATGAGTATACATAGTATGCTTACACACGTTTATACGTTTTATATTAATAAGCTCACATAGTATGCTTAGGTGTCACGATCTATCGTTTCCAGACAATTCGTTCAACGACTCATCGGTAACGACTGGACGGGACATTTGGCACACGGGACAACTAGTGCACTGGATGTCTCGCTAACCTAACCTAGCCGGGACGCTTTTAAATGCATTTTTTTATCATTTTCAGAAACTGGCTGCACGAAGTTGAGTCGTCTCAGCGCCTCAAAAGGAAGCCCAAGCTGTTGCGCGCCATCGCCAAGACCTTCATCTGTCAATATCTCCTCGATGGACTCCTGGTGCTCATCCAATACGTGGGTTGCAAGTAAGTTACCAGCATTCAATGCGATGCTAGAAACCGTATTTAACCTCTTCCGCGGCTTCTTTAGCACTGCTTTACAGTAAGGTTATTTAACTTTTTAACAAAGCAATACACACATATAAATCTACAGCAAATATCGTCTCCAATGGTATTTCTCTCGTCAATATTTTTGTTCATTCGTCTGACACGCACATATTCTTCTTCTTCGTGTCAGCGACATAAAATTATTTTTGCCCAGCATCTGGCAACATCGATAGCCCGTGTGTTGCCCAGCATTAGGTCCAGAGATGCGCAGCTTGTTGGGAACATGGAGCAGGATCTTAGGTGTGAGGTGGCTGCAGGTCTTCACAGTCGCACAATAGTGACTCTCCCTGCCAAAGCATTCCCCACCGCTCGAGGTTGTCCTTTGTTGTACCAACTCCGGTTCTTGATCTGTTCAGGGATTTCCAGGTTCGCCAGTCAAGGTTCTTGCCAGTTGGGAGGCCTTCCTTTGGAGTAATGAAATCCTCTAATGCGACTTGTTGGCAGAGCTGGAGTCTCACATTCTCAGGGCCGGATGTCAGAGGTTGTGTGGATCTCAGAAAGCTGCTTCGCGACTTCAGTCTGGGTGTTGGGGTATCTGATTATAGAAGCAGTGGGATGGTTGGTTGATTGCCTTACGCATTTCTTCAGCGCATATATTTTTTTTAGTCTACGTCTTAGATTAATTAGTTATCAGACGCGGCGTTTGCATTAGCCATTTTGTATATTTTGTTTTGAAAGTCAGTCATGTGAGCTCGAATAGTTCCATAGATGGCCGCTATGTAGATTAAGGGCGCAGTGACTCTCACTGCCACCGACCGTCAGTCGAGCACGCAGCATTTTCTGTGTCCCGGCCGGAAGAACGAAATTAATATGAAATGTGCTTCTCGACGAGTTTTTTTCTTTTACGATCTACTTCTCATCCATCCATCAAGCATCCCTATGACAATCCCGTGATCTGCTGTCGCTTCAATTAGATGATTATTAAGTTGTTTAATCATTCTATCATCCTGATTTCTAGATCGTTCCAGCCTCTGCTTCTGGCGCAGCTCCTGGGACACCTTGGTAACTCCACAGCTTGGGCTAATGGAGGAAGATCAGCGGCCTTCCAATGCGCTGCTGGTATGATAGGACTGAGCTTGGCTAGCGTGTTCATACAACACCACACCACGCTGAGACAACAACAGCTGGGCATGAGAGTTCGCATAGCCTGCTGCTCACTGCTCTACAGAAAGGTTTGTGGAACAACCTAACTTAACCTAACCTAATCTAACCTAGCCCTAATTGAACCTATTTTTGTTCTATAGCATGAGAGAATCTTGTGAGACACACTTCGAATAATTATATGACAGCATTCCAAGGCTAGTGTCGAATTTTTTAAGTGGGTTGGCTTTAGGCGTCTTAGGCATTAGGTTTTAGTATATATTTCCCTCTATGCCTCCTAATCTAACCTAACCTAACAGAACATAGCAGAGGAGGTGTACTGAGACGAATACTTTGTGCGCATAGCATATAAGCTAGTAGGCGCAGCAGCCATTCGCGATGGACGTCCCGATTGTTGCTCCCAACAAGAGCCAAGTTATTTTTTTTAAACACATCGACCAAAACACTTTTTAATTTCCGTCAGTGATCGAACCCACGACCTTCGTTTTGCTTAGCAAACGCTTTAACCGCTAAGCTATACCCACCAGCAGAATTGCGGTCTATCGTTATGTTTTTGCATGCAATGAAAATTGTTCCGATTGAAATTCATCGTCAATTGGAAGACGTGTATGATCCGAAGTGCGTGAATGAAAGAAAATGTGCGAAAACGGTGAAGACAATTTTCTACTGGCCGACTAAGCGCTTATGAGGAAGAGCAACATACAGACTTGTATATTATGACATCCTCCTCTCTCTCAAAAAGTTTTTTATTCAGTCGCGTGATGGCAGGACTAGGAGCAGATTGATAACACAGACTATTTCTGAAGCACATTGACATATTTTTACGATAAAACATTACAAATTTAGGGCTCGACCTAATCACAGCATTAGTCCGAGCCACTATACAATATTCTCTCGCCGACGGGCGGGACACAACTGGCTCCGCGCTCGGGATGGGCTCTCGCCCGCGGCACGAGCGGCGGTGGATATAACTAACACACCCGTGAGCGGACTTGTCCAAAAATGCCAATATGGCGACACATAAATGTATGACAAGCGAATAGAAACAAGAGACGTAAGATTGTACATCGATGTTTTCGGTACCAGTCAATTAATTATGTGTAAATAAATCGTTATTACCTAGTCTCTGATGCCACCTACCGTGTCAATGTTCCACATTTTTCAAACCAATATAAATTTATATTCATAGCTCAATTGTCAAAGCGTTTGCTTTGCAAGCCAAAGGTCGTGGGTTCGATCCCCGACGGAGATTAAAAAAAAAAGGATTTTAAACGATTTCTGAGCTCTAAAATTTCCCGGTTGGTGTGAATTTGATCCATCACCCGTAAAATGTCCGTCATAGCCTATCAATTAAAATTGGTGGTAGACGAAAGTCGTCCCGTGAAGACCACCCATTCGTAGTAAATTCCTGTAATAATAAAGGATGATGCGTGAATCTCGGGCTGTAGTCTATGACGTTGGCGGATCAACACTCCACATGCAGCGTTTAGCCATATACATCATGGAAAGCGTCATAGAATTCCACAGATGAGACTTCAGAATTACTATCACCATCTGTCAGTATTCTCCTGTATGTGTTAATGACTATAGCACCATCTAGCGGAATTTACGAGTATATACAACAAATACCAATGAGAGCACCAACAAAACGTTAGTGTGAAGTTGGCTTTGGTGGCTTTTGTTGTTTCCTAGACTGGCGATCTTTAACAAACGCACAATATCTTTCAAATATACAGAGATGTGTTAATAAACATGCACATAATATATACATAGTTCTTATAGTCAACAAATAATAACGTTTTAATGATTTTTAGCTCTACATATTTAATCTTTTAAGTCAGTTGCGTCAATATTGTTACACCATAAACATGCAGCTACATTAGAGTAAATAGTTTGCTTTGAACAGCCAAGGAAACGGTTCAACAAACTTGGCTGCATCGATCATTATAAAGAGAACAAATGCGAAATATCACTAAAATAAATCCTCTAAATCTTCAAGCATTTTTCAATATTAAGTAGGCATGCTATGTCCTTTCATACTGGGAACATAGGTCCTTGTCTGGGACTCCAAATACAAGATGGGACATAATTGTTTTTTTTCGTATCGGTTGTCGGCATATGCCATCAAAGATTCCCCGACTGTTGACATCGGTTGACGTGATAAATTGTTTTGCTACTTTCAGTACTCATTGTGACATCTACGGTAGGAAATTGGAAGTTCAGTCATTTCTTTTATCAACCTATATGTATTCTTTACAGGAATCTGTAGAGCATGTAAATAAATATCGTTAGGTTTCGTCACAGGAGCGATTTTTCTGTAAACCACATGTGTCAATGCGACCACATGTATGGAGCTACATAATGAACGTTTGTTAAATATAATAGTTTTTTATGCATCATCTGATAGCTAAAGGATACAAGAACCAATGTGATATATGAAAATAGACCAGATAAGTACATTTATGCTTCAAATACTAGTTTTAAGCAAAAAAAATGGTTTGAAAAATTCACGCCGTATTGACAGTATAATTTTTATTCCACCGAGCCGTAACGAAAGGGTTGAAAGGCGGCTCACTTCAACTCATTTTTTTCTGTAAGTTTTTTGTAAAATAAGAGTGAATTTTCTAGGTAAAATAAAGGTTTTGAACTGACAATTGTACAAATGACGTAACTGCTAAGCATGAATGACGCCCTGAAAGTCCTCAACTAGAATGTCTAACGCTGCAACATGCTTTTGAATGTTTTCCACGGTCTCCCAATGTTTTCCTTTCAGCTCTCCCTTCAGGGAATTATGTATTTAAAAAAAAATGTAAACACATACACACAGGAGAATACCAACAGATGGTGATAGTAATTCATGTTGCTGCATCTGGCTAAGCGCTGCACGTGGAGTGTTGATCTGCCAACATAGACTACGGCCCGAGATTCACGCATCATCCTTATTATTACAGTAATTTACTATGAATGGGTGGTCTACACGGGACAACTTTCGTCTACCACCAATTTTAATTAATAGGCTATGACTGTCATTTTACGAGTGAGGGATCAAAAACACACCAACCGGGGTATTGTAGAGCTTGGAAATCGATTAAAAATCTTTTTTTTACTTTTTATAGGTATGTTGTCAAATATGAGTTAGTGTTGGAAGCAGGTTGAGAATGGAAGAACACTGCTTGGAAGAGATTCGCCGGCGGGTATAGCTCAGTAGTTAAGGCATTTGCTTTCCAAGCCGAAGGTCGTGGGTTCGGTCCACGACGGAGATTTAAAATAGAAGATTTTTAATCGATTTCTAAGCTCTATAAATACCCTCAGTTGGTGTGACTTTGATCCCTCACCCGTAAAATGCTAATCACAGTCTATTGATCAAAATTTGCAGTAGATAAAAGTCGTTTCGTGAACACGACCTAGTGATATCCCGTAATAATTTAATGATGCGTGAATGTCATGCTATAATATAATATTTTATGGGTGAAGGATCAAATTCACACAAATGGGAAGTATATAAAGAGCTTAGAATTGCATTTTTTTAAATCTACATTAGGAACTGAACCCGCGATCTTCGGTTTTTCAAGCAAAGGCTTTAACCACTAAGCTAAACCCACCTGCATAAGCTGCATAAATTGCAACAGTCATTTTTCACTATGCAGGAGATCATAGCACATCTCCAGTTAAGAATACAGTACGTTGATGATGTTTTTTTTGTTTAAAATGAATATTTTCTTTCGTTTCAGATATTGCGGTTAAGCAGCCACGCCCTCAGTCAGACGACTGCAGGCCAGCTGGTAAACTTGATGAGCAACGACGTCAATCGCTTCGATTCTGTGCTGAAGTTCCTCCACGTGATATGGGTGGTGCCCATCCAGATAGCCCTGTGCTGCTATCTCTACTCGCAGAGGGTCAGTTCTGTGGCCCTTCTAGGAGTTGCCTGCATCATTCTGCAAACCCTACCAGTCCAGAGTAAGACCAAGAACTGGAATAATCTATGTTCTTATTCATTGCCATATATGTCAAATATATTCCGTGTATATAACATTGTTCGCTCTTCCAAAGAATAACACTAACCTGCGAGAGACTATGCATCTTGTCTATTATTAAATCGCCTCGGATGTTGATATTGGTTTGCATCAACAAAATCTTGCATCTCGATCTTCACTCTTTTTGATCCTCTGCAATCCTCTTTAGCTCAGCATAAGAGCTACAACTCATGTCCTCGAACATTAGCTGCAAATACTCCCGTCTAGGGCGGCCTCTATAGTTTCTACCCTCAATCATCCCCTCCACAATGTCGTGAAGAAGACCATCGTGGCGCATGATGTGACCGATCCATCGGGCTCGCCTCTCTGATATGGTTCTTATTAGGTGCCTATCTTCCTTGATTATCCTGTTTGTACCTCATTGTTCGTGACGTGTTCTCTCCAGGAAATTCCGAGAATTCTTCTGTATGACCACATCTCAAAGGCCTCTAGTCTTTTTTTATCACTTTCAGATAAGCACCAAGTCTCACAGCCGTACATCAAGATGATCCAAACAAATGTTTTGGCAAGTTGCTTGCGGAGCCTTAAATTAATATTCTTTGACTCAAGAATCTTTGCTTTTTTATTGAAAGCTAGCCTTGCTTGTGATGTATGCGACTGTTGACTTCTCTTTATGTTCTTTCTTCCGAGCTTGTAATCATTCATTATTTTTCATTCCATTTCAACACATGTGGAGTTTCAAGAACTAAATTCAGTTCAAATGCGATAGCGCTTCTAAACGTGATACTATCAAACCTTGATCTTTTCACATATTTTTCCTCTATCTAGAAGGCATTGGTTTTCCGGATATCTTTGGATATCTTTGATATGTTTGATGTTTTAAATGTGTTATTTTAGATAGGTACACAGTGACGTAAACGGCTTGTTGTCCAAAATGAGCCTCTTCGTAGAAGATGAGTGAAGCGACTGAATAAATGTAAATTTTACCAAATAAAATGCTTACAATGCATTATTTTTCGTTACAGGTTACATCAGTAGAATATCCTCCCGTCTGCGCTTGAAGATTGCCAAGAAAACTGACGAACGTGTGAGATTGATGGACGAAATTATTTGCGGAATACAGGTAAAAATATATCATAATTCTATATATGTTGACATCCGTCTTTAAAAAAGACGACAGGTCGCGGGTTCGTCACGTAGCCGCGTGGAGGAAGGATGCAGGAGCAGATTACCAAGCAAAAGAACTTGTTTCTAAAGCACAACTCGCATTTATTTTTAATAAAAACTTGCTTTCCTCGTCCGACCTTCATATGGCGTTTTCAAAGGCTGGTCGAACGGGGACTGCCGGAACACTGTGACATGGAGCGCCGCCAAGAGAATCACGGCAAAAAAACAGATTAAAGATGACAACATTTCATGTTGGTTCAACTGTCATTTTATATATACCTGACTGTCGCATATGCATTAAGCGGGCATTCAATCTCTGATCCAACGCAAACAAAAAGCCAATAAACAGCACTTAGATCGAAAAAGAAATTGCGCTCCCTCTTGACTTCTCCCTTTATAATTCTCTCACTGCCATTGATGCAGTCAGTATTCCGACGACCTCACTCGAAAGTGGTCGGGAATGAGTTGGTTCTTCTACCTAATCGTGAGCCTTTTCGTAGAGCATTTCACTTAACAATTTAATAGTTCTAAAAGTACTTACTTATTATATTCATTATCATCATAATCATCTATGTCTGTCCACTGTTGAACGTAGGCCTTCCGCGTTAGTCTCCATCCTTCTCGATCCTCCGCCTTCCGTATCCAAGCTACTCCCGCTATTCATCTGACGTCATCAGGACATCTTGCAGGGATCTCCGTTTGTCAGTTCTTGGACGCCACTCCGACACTTTTTTTCCCCATCGACCATCATCTCTTCAACATGTGTATCCTGTGCATTGCCTTTTAAGTGTGCCTATTCCTTAGGTCACCCCCACTTCTTGATTTATTGAGATATTGCGTTAATTTCGTTTTAAATAAAACTCCACCTTAGCGACGTAATTTTTTCTACTTTGGTATCAATTGATACCAAAAGTGTAAAAATAAGAAGCCATGGCACTCAGAAAACTCTTATTTATTGTAAAAATTGAAGAAACGCTCTTCCATTGCCTGTGTTTCCTCCTTCATATGATCTGTATCTCTTTATAAAACAAATAAATACTCGTATACATTTGTAATCTCCCCAACCCACACACAAACACAACACACGTTTCCCGAACGCAGCGTCTAGCCGCCCTGGCTGAACGTCATAGAGTACATTGAATAAATAAACACAATAATTAACTTCCATCTACGAAATACATTAGAAAACGTCACATAAAATACGCTGCCAAACATTGAAAACAATTGAACTCGACTGAAAAAAAAACAAAAATATTCGAAAAACGAAATTCAAATTTTGTTCCAAATTTGAATCTCAATATTACGGTGTGTATTTTTTTAGGATTTCCTTTCTCGTAGCATTAGTGTTTCGATGCCAACTACACACACGTGATGTCTGGTATCACAATATTGATATTTTTGCAGGTTATAAAAATGTACGCTTGGGAGGGACCATTTTCTGCGACATTGGGAGCTGCTCGCAAGGCTGAAGCAGATCATATTACACAGGCATCCAGACTGAGAGCCGTCAACGCGTCATTCCTCATATTTGCTGAAAGAACTTCTCTGTATGTGACTCTGCTGGGACATGTCCTCCTGGGAATGCCCGTGGATGCAGCAACTGTAAGTTATCCTCTGGAATTTTCCATATAACCTTATATATCACTATTTATATAGCGCTTTTTTATGAACATGGTCATTCTTTGCCTCTCTGAGTAAAAAGGTGGGTCTTGAGTCTGCCTTCGAAGAATGCCTTCGTTTTCAGCTGTCTTACACTTTTTGGTAGCGAATTGCAGGCCGTTGGTGCCGCGAAGCGGAAAGCACGATTGCCAAAGACCGTGTTAGGACTTCCTCTCGTCAGCTGCATGGTGATTTTACATGATTTGGCTGATCTGAATGTCTTCATGGACACACTTATCTCTGATGATTTTATAAGCTCTGGTATTGTAGCCTTTGGGTTTAGCCGTGTGTGGCGAATTCTCTAGTACATAATATTTCAACCGCCATTGCTGGAGTCTTCTTCAGGGTTGATGACTTTGTGCCCTGAAGAAGATTCCTGCAACGACAGTCGAAATATTGGAACGAGAGAATTCGCCACACACGGCTAAACACAAAAGCCAAAATAGCAAATCTGGCCGTGAAAACCTAAGAAGTTATTGATAAGCTCTCACAAACAGCTTTTTCCGACAGCTCAATGGTGAAAGAGTTTGCTTTGAAAGCCAAAGATCCCCGACGGAGATTTAAAAAAAAGAAGAATTTTTAATCGATTTCTGAGCTCCAAAATACCCCCGGTTGGTGTGAATTTGATCCCTCACCCGTAAAATGCCAGTCATAGCCTATTAATCAAAATTTGTGGTAGACAAAAGTCGTCCCATGAAGACCACCCATTCATAGTAAATTCCTGTAATAATAAAGGATGATGCGTGAATCTCGGGCCGTTGTCTATGAAGTTGGCGGATCAACACTCCACATGCAGCGCTTAGTCATATGCACCATGATAAGCGTCATAGAATTCCACAGATAAGACTTCAGAATTACTATTACAATCTGTCGATATTCTCCTGTATGTGCTTACATAAAAATAAAAAAAAGCTCGATGCAATACCTTGGAGTGCCTTATAAGCTAAGAGTAGAGCCTGTACTTATCGGAAATTCACAAGGTAGTAAGTTTTAGTGTGTTATCTATATTGCAACGTGAGTTTGCAATATAACACAAGATGGACTGAATACATAAGAAGAATAACGGGAGTGACATGGATGCGAAACGCGGAGGATCTAAGAGTAAGGAGACTCATGCGGGAGGCTTACGTCCAACGTTGGACGGATACAGGCTGACGATGAAGATGATGAAAGTGAGTTTTCAAATATTCTTTGTTTTGGTTCTAGGTTTATTCTTTGGCCCAGCTGTACAACATGCTTCAAACCATGCTGGCCTACGTGTACCCCAACGCCTTGACAGCCTCTGCAGAATGCTTAGTGAGCGTGAAGAGGATACAGACTCTTCTACTGTTGGATGAACAGTTCCTTCCGGCTCTACCTCCTGCAGTCCCCTTGTCACCTGGCATCGACAACCTGTGTAAGTAAATTATTATACATCGATAAGAGTTACGTCTTCTTCTTACATCTTACAAGGAGCTTGAAAATCTTTAGAGACGATAGAAAAACAGATCTTATACCTACATGCTGTATTTGTAGCTTACTGTATTCCATATAATGCAATGATAATGTGTCGTACCTAGGGAGTCTTGCTTGGTGAAAACCCTCCCTGTCCCGTCCTGTTTTTGGAGACCCAGATGGGGACCCGTTACTGGACGCAAGCAATAAGCTACTTGTTAGAGAGTGGCTGAAGGCCTTCCCGTGATTCTAGGTGCGTCAGTTAGATGTCAAATATACCTCAGTATAAAGCTGCGAAATTAGTATCAAATTCGAGTCTCGAATTGACTTCTTTGGTAACACGTTGCTAACCACGAAATGACAGATGGTGATAGTAATTCTGAAGTCTCGTCTGTGGAATTCTATAACGCTTACCATGGTGCATATGGCTAAGCGCTGCATGTGGAGTGTGGATCCGCCATCGTCATTGACTACAGCCCGTGTTTCACTCATCATCCTTATTACTACAGGAATTTACTATGAATGGGTGGTCTTCACGGGACGACTTTCGTCTACAACCAATTTTAATTAATTGGCTATGACTGACATTTTACGGGTGATGGATCAAATTCACACTTACCGGGGATATTTAAGAACTCATAAATCGATTAAAAATCATTTTTTTATAGCACGATCCTTGATTATTCACCTAAATAATGGATATACATTATTTAATGTTTCACATGTTTGCCCCAAATAACTAATAGCTTGTAATTAATTTCAGCTATTTGAAGTACTAGTCAACATTAACATGGATAGATTATAAACCTAGATTCAAGTATTTTTTTTTAGTTATATAGTCATGGACTATTGTAAATTTTCTTTAGTATACATTTTCATAAAATCGCCAGTCAATGTCGACTTCCATTACTCAGTAACTTGTTGGATTACTGTTACTATACAATATGTGTTTTATTTTTTTTAGCGTTCGATCCCCAGGAAGGTAAAATGCCTCCGCCCACTTGGGTGGGAGGCCGTGGAACTGCTCCCCCTTCTCCAGCAGGCCTGGCTATAGAAATGAAGGGCGCTGCAGCTAGTTGGGCAGCCCCCGGGGCCCCCGACACACTCAGAGGTCTCGATTTGAGACTCCGCAACGGCACGCTCTGCCTTGTCATTGGATCTGTGGGTGCAGGCAAGGTAAGCCAATGATATAACTATAATCAACAGTCTGTTGTGGGGCCTTTTTGCCACTAGTCGCATGCCTGGCACACTGGGGCGGTTATGGAATTGCCCCGAAAGAGGACCTAGCCCCTGGACATGACCAGGGGTAGAATATATGGAGGGCTGACACTTTTGTTTCCTACACGATTATATATATATATCAGTCTGTGTCTGTTCACTATTGAACGTAGGCCTCCCGCATGAATCTTCACCCTCTTCAATCCTCACCTTCAGCATTCTGGATACTGCCGCTATGTTTCGTCTCTTCGACCATCGTCTCTTCGACATATATATCCTGCCCTATCACTTGAGTATGCCTATTCGTTAAGTAGCCTCCACTACTTGAGTTCTTCTTCAAAGATCCTCGCTTCGGATATCCTCGTATCCTCATTTCATCTTTGAGAGATATTTCGAGCATGGATCTCTCCATGGCACGTTAAGTGACCTTTACTTTATAGGTGTTAGATTTCACGTCTCTGCGCTAAAAGTTACTAGGAAGATGCATTGGTTTAAGCCCCTTGGTTTTAAGACATTGCGGATTTTTCGCTTTAAAAATGTGGTTTAATTTTTAAAATGTTGCCTATTGCCGTTTTATATGTCTGTTCATGTGTGCTAAATTGCCAAGGGCTAAATCGACTAAAGCCACTTGAGCTTACTCTTATTTACTTAAAACTTACAAATAAACACAAAATACAAATATTGAAAGTATAAATATGGCGTGCGTTAATGCAAATGCCGTAAGGCTGCGCCACGGACAAGAGAACGATCCAGAATAAAGACCGACTCAACCTTGACCCTCTAGCAAGCGCAGTAAGCGGCAGACTAACGAAACCACGTGGAGTATGGTATCTTGCTCAGCCGCTATATTCTTGATTGACGCTACATCGACCGTCCTGTCACCCACACGGTTTTCTCTTAGCCATTGATTATCTGGTGCGCTAGTGGTTAGATTTTGCGAGATCATGAAGTACGATGCCACTCGATCAAGATAGTGACGACCGGTATCAATACAGATTGTATTCGTTTAATATATATAATTAGCGATGTTGCGGTATTTTTACAGAGCTCTCTTCTCCAACTGGTGCTGAAGGAGCTTCCATGCAAGCGAGGATCGATGAGCGTCAGTGGCAGCGTGTCCTACGCCAGCCAAGAACCCTGGCTTTTTGTGGCCACCATCCGTAACAACATCCTCTTTGGACAATCCTACGAACCCAAAAAGTATAGAGAGGTATGTCACCAACAGTTCAATCAAAATCTCGTTTTACAAAATAATGTTTTCTATTTCATTAGTATTTCATTGAAGGCTGCCTCTTTCGCTTCCTCACACCGTCAGTCCTCACAAAGTCAAACCATCGTACCTCTAACCTTCTATGCAGACATCTGCTTTTAAAACTTATACGGCTGCATTGGATTTTGGTGAGATGCCAAGATTCACAGCAGTAAAGAAAAATAGGATCGCTATTGACATCAGCATGATGTATCAACCCTTGCTGACTGGTACCGAAAACCTCGATATACAATCTTTCGTCTCTTATTTCTGTTCCCTTGTACATTTATGTGTCGCCATATAGTCATTTTGGACAAATCCGCTCACGGGTGTGTTAGTTATATACATCGCCACTCGTGCGCTGGGCGAGAGCCACAGCGCCGGCGAGCGCGCGGAGCCAGTCGTGCCCGCCCTTCGGCGAGAGCATATTGTATTGTTGCTCGGCCTAATGCTGTGACTAGGTCGAGCCATAAATTTGCAAAGTTTTATCGTAAATATATGTCAATGTGCTTCCGAAAAAGCCTGTGTTATCAATCTGCTCCTAATCCTGCCATCACGCGACTGAATAACAACCTTTTTTGAGAGAGAGGAGGATGTTACTATATAGTCGGCACTTTGATTTGATCTAGTGAAGCTTGTTATGTAAAACACTTACATTTATTATTGAAATGTAATAACGTGATCCATATTGAAACAATGTAAAACGTATTTATATATTGACATCAGCGTGATGTAGCCCTTGCTAACTGGTACCGAAAACCTCGATATACAATCTTTTGTCTCTTATTTTTGTTCGCTCGCCTGACATGCACATCTAATAATGTTAGTTTTGTATATATACACGTTGTTTGCATACGCCATTTTATTTGTTATGACAGTTGCTCCATTTTATGTTGGTGCAACTGTCATCTTTAATTTGATATTTTGCCGCGACTGTCTTGGCGGCGCTAGATGTCAGAGTGCTCCGTCAGTTGGCAACTCGCTCGCGGCCATACCGGTTGGTCAAAGAAGCAAGTACCTAATAAAATAAACGCGAATTGTGAACCAAAAATAAGTTAAATAACTTCTTAGGTTTTGTGGCTTTTGGGTTTAGCCGTGTGTGGCAAATTCTTTTTACCAATGTTTCGACCGCCATTGCAGTGGTCTTCTTTAGGATTGATGATTTAGTTGTGAAATTTAGAAAATCGCCACACACGCCTATACCCGAAAGCCACAATATCAAAAATAAGTTCTTTGTATTGTCAATCTGTTCCAGCATCTTGCCACCCAATAATTCGATAATCAATATTTAACATTTCTGACATTGACTTGAAGGTTGTACGAGTGTGCGCTTTAGAGAAGGACTTCACACAATTTCCTCGTGGAGACCAGACACTAGTAGGAGAACGAGGAGTCTCACTATCTGGAGGACAGAGGGCCAGGATCAACCTAGCAAGAGCAGTCTACAGGGACGTAAGTACCTTCATTTTCGATACACCTCCATTCTGTTGGGGACGAAAAGAAGGAAGAAATGTGTATACCCTTCATCCAGCTGCCACGTTGCGAGCGCTGCTAGTCTCACCCATTTTTTCTCTGATACCGAAGAATGCCTTCTGCACCTATACTGTATAACCATTGACTGTGTTTTATAGGCCGATATCTACCTGCTGGACGATCCCTTAGCTGGAGTTGATGCCCCAGTGAGCAACCAGTTGTTCCACGCCTGCATCGCGGACTATCTCTGCACCAAGACCAGGATCTTGGTCACGCACCAGCAGCAGTACCTCAAGGCTGCAGACCTCATCGTCATCATGGACAACGTAAGAACTACACCTTAATGTTCCACTTTATCCAATTAACATCCTTCTATCTCTCAAAGTGGTGTTACTCCGTCGCGTGAAGGCAGGATTAGTAGCAGATTGATAACACAGACTTTCTTTTAGAAGCACATTGATTATATTTACGTTCAAACTTTACAAGTTTAGGGCTCGACCTAGGCACAGCAGTAGGTCGAGCCGCAATACAATATCTCTCGCCGAAAGACGGGACCCAACTAATTTCCACGCTCGGTATGGGCTCGCGCCACGAGCGACGGTGTTTTCAACTAACATACCCGTTAGCGGACCCATCCAAAATGACAACAAGCACGACAAGCGACCAGAAATAAGAGACGAAATATTGTATATCGAGGTTTTCGGTACCAGTCAGTGAGGACTACATCACGCTGATGTCACAATCAACAAGTCAATCCCTCGAAAAAACATTTCCATCAATTCGTTTCCCAGTTATTGGATGTCTCTATTACGTAATCGCATGCAGCAGTCGAAACTGGTGTCCTCTATGACGGTTAACATCAGTCTGTGTCTGTGTTCACTGTTGAACGTAGGCCTCCCGTATGACTCTCCATCCCCATTCGATCCTCCGCCTTAACCCTTTCGCATCGGTAGCCGATATATGCCGTCTAAGATTCCCCTACCGTTGACATCGGTTGCCGTGATATATGGTTTTACTACTTTCAGTACTCACTGTGACGTCTACGGTAGGAACTTGGAGCTGTAGTCATTCCCTTTATCAACCTACATGTATTATTTACAGGAATCTGTAAAGCGATGTTAAATATAATAGTTTTATATGCGTCATCTGATAGCTAAAGGATACAAGAACCAATGTGATATATGAAAATATGTCAGAAAAGTACATTTATCCTCCAATACTAGTTTTAAGCAAAAAAATGGTTTGAAAAATTCACGCCGTATTGCCAGTATAATTTGTATTTCACCGAGCCGTAACGAAAGGGTTAAAGAAGGAATTAATTTTTTGGGTTCCGAAGTGCAATGACCGTGGTAATAATGGTAGAAAAGACTAAGTTTACCAACTGTATGCCTGTGTTCCATTGATTACAGGTTACACGTAAGTGTGTCATTACTTATCAGACGAATTGTTCTTCTTTGAAACGAGTCAACTAAATCTAGAAGGTATTTTAGGGCTCCGACCCAAACGTTATAATGCATGAACAGTGCTACCTCATATTATTATAATATATTACAGAGTTATATTTCGACCGCCACTGCAGGGGTCATCTTCAGGGTTGGCGATTTTGTGATGAGTAGATATCTTAAGATAGTTCCGCCTAACGTACCATCATGAACGTCATATCGGAGAGTCATGTACGATGGCTATTACACAGCACTACCTCATGTTATTACACAATTGATTGTTCGCTTCCAGGGTCAGATTGTCAGCTCTGGAACATACGATCAGTTGGCTCAGTCCGGGAAGGATCCAGCCATGCTGCTGAGTGTTCCAGCTCTAGATAGAGGTCTCCATGACGAGCACGAGCATCCCTTCACACCAACAGCCAGCATCAGAGAAATATCCCGTAGGATATCCATCGCTGTGAGTAATCAATCACTAACAACTTGTAACTGTACCTGATATGCGTACAGTGAGACCCCGCTTAACGCTGTTTCGTTTAGCGCTGTTTTGGTTTAGCGTTCTTTTATTTCAACCCGGTGATTCTCCGAAATTTTGCGCAGCGCCAGATGTAAGTTAGAGCGAAGACATTGGACACTGTCGATATGTATGAAATAGTGGAAGAAATAGTGGAATTAGCGAAACAAACCGGTTTAGATGAGGTAAATGTGGAATACGTCAAAGTAATAGTTCAAGAAACAGCAGCTAGTCTTTCTAATGATGAGCTCAAGGAATTAACTGAGCAAGAAGAAAACAAAAATATTGATAGTAGTGGTTGTCAAAGAAAAGCAAAAAGAATTTTCGATGGCGTTTGTAAAAAGGAAGTTGACTACCATAACTGAAATTATGGACCAATTTGTTGAAAATGATCCAAATTTAGACAGGAGTGACGAAAAGCAAGACGGGGTGTTATAGATGCTTTATCCACTTATCAACAACTTCTGACAGAACGCAAAAGGAAAACGCAAAATTGGAAACACAGAATGGACTGAATGATCTGACTGCTTAGAATTTTATTTGTTTTTATAAGTATATTCGTTTATATTGTTTTTATTTTTGTAAGAAATAAATGTTTGGTTTTATTTTAATTAAAAAAACACAATTATTAAATTTAACACAACCAATTTTCTATCCATCTTCCCCTAACACCATTATTTACATGTTAAGATAGCCTCGTTGAGCGCTGTTTCGCATTACGCTCTACTTTGATGGAACGTATCCCCCGGGTTATGCGGGGTCTTACTGTATTACTATTTTTAAAACTCATAAATTTATCAACATTTCTTTTGCGAACATGTAATATATTATTTAATGTATCCAATTGTAGTCTACGGTCAAATCGGAGTACGACGATGATGATGTAGTGGCGCAAGAAGAAGAAGCCGAGATGTCAGCAACTGGGAGGATGAAAGCGAGCGTCTTCTGGAGATACTGGAAGGCCGGCGGAAGCAGGTGGCTCCTGGGGATCGTAGCCTGCGTGATGCTGCTTAGTCAGCTGTCCGCCAGTGGGGCTGACTACTGGGTAACTTACTGGTAAGGACTGTTAAACATTCAATCGCTTCAACATGCACGAGAAATTGGTTCTCCATTGTGAGATTATTATATCAGTATTTGTATAGCGCTTTTTATGACCGAATGGTCATTCCAAACGCGCTTCTTTGCCTCTCTGAGTAAAAAGGTGGGTCTTGAGTCTACTTCTGAAGGATGCATCCGCTTAAAGCTCTCTTATACTTTCCGGTAGCGAGTTCCGGTGCTGCGTAGCGTAAAACACGGTTGCCAAAGACTATGCTAGTACGTACTACCTCCCGTCAGCTGCAGGGTGCTTCTATTTGCTCTGGCTGATATGTTTGTCTCTCCACGTGCGCTTATCTCCAAAGGCTTGATCAGTTTTGTCAAATAGCCCGGTGCTGTACCGTTGAGTGCCTTATAAGCTGAGAGGCATATTTTGTACTGGATTCTAGCCGGAACTCTCAACCAATGCAGTCGGTGTAGTATCGGAGTAATGTGAAAAATGGATGAAGGCAATTGTCTTCTGGAGGTACTAGAAGGCCGGGGAAGCATGTCGCTTTTGGGTGTGGTGGCCTGTGTGACGCTATTCAGCCAACTGTCAGCCATTGGAGCTGACTACTAGGTTATTTAATGTTAAGAACTGTTAACTATTCAGACACTAAATCAGTCTCTTAGAATCAGTTCTTCGCTTGGAGTGTTGGCAAGCGTCTTTGTGAGATACTGGATGGTCGGAAGGAGCAATAACTCTTAGGAGTCGTACCCTGCGTGATGCTGCTTAGCTGTCGGCCAGTGTGACTAACAACTGGGTCACTTACTGGTAAGAAATGTTAACCATTCAGTTGATTCAACATGCACGAAGAAGTGTTACTTCACTGTGAGTGAGATTAAGCGTCTTTTGGAGATATTGGAAAGCCGGGAAAAGCAAATAGCTTTTGGAGATCATAGCCTGCGTGATGCTGCGTAATTAACTGTCTGCCAGTGGCGCTGACTACTAGATCACTTACAGGTAAGTACAAGTTCAGCAAGCATGTAGAATCGGTCCTCCACTTGAAAGATGTATGCGAACGTCTTCTGAAGATACTAAAGGCAAAGAAAGCAGGTGGATCTTGGGTATGGTGTCCTTGTGATGCTGCTCAATCAAGTGTTAGCAAGCGGGGATAATTACTGGGTCACTTACTGGTAAGAACAGTTAACTATTCAGAAACCATAGCAGGCACATATAACTGGTCCTCAACTGGGAAGATGAAAGCGAGAGTCTCTGGAGAGTCCATGCACGTAACATCAATGGTAGCACATACCCTCATGTTGAAGCACGCCAAGCGCTACTGACGTTTCTCTTTATCTCAGGAAGGGCTGCCAACGGCCGGTATTGCCACTACACACCAAAAAGGCAACGCGTTCAAACAATTAATAAATAATCTAACTTTGCTTACAGGACAAATCATCGCAGTCAAGAGCTCATCCAAGTGCGACAATTAGAAGACCTTTATCTGACAGCGGCCGACGGAAACCTTGAAACGACATACGGCATATTGAACTACGAACTAAACAACAGCGGAGGACAAGCGGAATTCCTCAAGGGATCAAAACCCCACAACTTTACAGGAAAACCGCACAAAAACCTCACGGATCTTTTGCTTATGAGCTACCAGAACAACTCTACGAGACTCAACTCGTCAGACTTGGCAGAGCTGGACAAAAAGAACATTGTCTTTACGTCGCGTTCGCCTGAACACACGATGAATTTAAAAAGCGGCCACAGCTCGGACGAAGCAATAAAGCATGCGATACAACACTTGAAATCATTGCCAAATGATACGCATTATTTAGAAGACGTCAATAATGATTCTAAGCATCATCATCATCACCACAGAGGACATCAAAACAATAGTGATTCAGTGCAGAACTTTGATAATTACAATAACAACATTACGCATGCAAATTTAGCCGATTTGCTTCTGCTAACTTTTCGCAACACTAACGGCGCTTTTCACTATGATAATATGAACGCTTCTTCAAGTGATCTTGATGGAAAATCGAATGAATCAAATGATACGTTAAAAAATGATGCATTTAAGCATAATATGACTCTTCTAAGGGAAAAGGCAAGAGATTTGTTAGGAGGGTTCACGAAAGTGCTGAGTTCTCTCAGTACGATGGAGTACTTGTACGTTCATACTGTTTTGATTGTGCTGTGCATAGTCTTGACTATCAGCGGCTCCATACTGTTCTTCACGGCTTGTATGAGATCTTCTCAGGGACTGCACGACCAGGTTTTCAACAATGTTCTGAGGACCAACATGAAGTTCTTCGACACTAACCCATCTGGTGAGTAATTTACTTATTAAATTTTAGGTACATATCAAATATTAAATTAAGACATAATTCTCACGTTCTAACATGAATCACACTTCATCGTCTTTATTGCCATGTCCTTTTCCTTAACCCTTTAATTACGGCTCCGTTTGAATACAAATTATACTGTCAATTATAAAACTAGTATTTGAAGCATAAATGTACTTATCTGGTCTATTTTTATATATCACATTGGTTCTTGTATCCTTTAGCTATCAGATGATGCATAAAAAACTATTCTAAGAAAGTAGCAAAACAATATATCACATCAACCGATTTCAACGGTCAGAGAATCTTATGTCGGCATATGCCGACAACCGATGCGAAAGGGTTAAAGCATATTTACATGTTGATTTTCTTTCTAGGTCGCATTTTGAACCGTTTCTCCAAGGACATGGGCGCCATTGATGAGCTGCTCCCCAAGGACATGATGGAGGCGCTGCAGATCATGCTGTTCATGATCAGTGCTCTCATCATGGTCAGCGTGACGAGCCGCTGGCTGCTGCTGCCTGCGGGGGCCCTTCTGCTGCTCTTCTGGGGGCTGCTGTCTTGCTATCTGGCGACTGCGCAGGACATCAAGCGGTTAGAAGGCATAAGTGAGTTGTTCCAACATTAACTTCATGTGAATGTATACTTGAAAGAACATTTTTGAACCACGGTTTCACTCTCAATAAAAGCTTTGTCAGTTATCCCTGCGTGCAAAAATTCCCATTTTGATTTTTTTAACAATCCCGCTCCATATATAATGACATCAGCACGATGTATCCCTTGCCGACTGGTACCAAAAACCTCGATATGCAATATTTCGTCTTTTATTTTCTGTTCGCTTGCCCGCTCACGGGTGTGTTAATGATAGACACCGCCAGGGGCGCGGGCGAGAGCCCGATCACGAGCGAGATCAGTTATGTGTTGACGACCGAGAAGGTCACATTACGGCCAGTGGCATGTCATCCCGCCTGGCCGGAAGCTTGTAAAGTTTTAACGTAAATATAATCAATGCGCTTCTTAAATAAAATCTGTGTTATCAATCTGCTCCTTATCCTGCCCTCACGCGACGGAATATCATCCCTTTTTGAGAGAGAGGAGGATGTTAATAATATACCCATAGACACAAACTACACTTTTGACAAACATGTAATAGGTTTGTTTATAAATGAACCTAAACAATACAGTTTCATATCAGCTCGATATAGCCCTTGCCGGGAGGTCCCGAAAAGCCTCTATATACGATATTTCGTCTTTTATTTTTGTTCTCTCTTCGGACACGCATATATAAAAATGTTAGTAATGTAAGACATGACGCTTGCGGCGCCAATTTGTTTATTTTGACAAATCCTGTCATGTGAAACGCTGTAGTTCGCAAAGTGGCTACTATGCGTGTTCAGCGCAGTGACTCCTTGCCACGAGCAGCGGCTACCGAATATCATAAGTCTTCTTTTATTTAAAAAAAGTTACAATGTGCTTCTCTAAAAGTTCTTTGATTTGGAGACCTGCTTCTCATCCTTCCACCAAGCGTCCCGATGATGATCCCGGCGAAGCGGATTCGCTTTGATAAACGGGGATATCAAGTGATAAAAGTATCTTCTTCGTAGTATCAATCCGGTGGATTGGTTTGAAGCAACAGAATCTTGCATCTCGACCTCCATTCCTCTCGGTCCTTCGCATTCAGCTCAGTATAAGAGCTACAACTCATGTCCTCGAACACTTGCTGCAAATACTCCCGTCTAGGGCGCCCCCTACAGTTTCTACCCTCAACTACTAAATACAAAAGTATGTATGTATTGTGTATTTTAGTCCTAATCGTAATGTATTTTTCTTGCAGCTCGTAGTCCAGTATTCTCTCACACTTGTGCTTCCATCAAAGGAATATCCACCATCAGGTCTTCAAAAGCACAGCTACAATTGGCAAACGAATTTGACTCACACCAGGTAGGCACATTTTATTATATTTTTAAAAAATACAAAAACATACTGGTATCAGATTGATATTGCTCTTTTAGTCCTTTATTTACTGAATTTCTGAAGTATTTGAAATATTTCTGATTCTTTTTATACTATTAAGTGTTGATAGGATATAGAGAAAAATTTAGAAAGAACATTTTTTTTTCTAAAATAAGTATTTATTTCATTGTTTTATAAATCCCACTTATAAGTCCCGTCAGGGCACAACTGCAGCAAAATGCACGATCAATATTGGATTTTGTGGTATGGGACTTATAAGTCCCGTCAGTAAATAAAGGGTTAGGCTGATGCCGTAAAGCAGTGCTCCGAAACCGGTGTGCCGCGGCACACTGGTGTGCCGTAAGCCGATGCAGGTGTGCCGCGATCATATAAGGCAATATTACAAATAAATAATTTTACAACGGTCCTCAAGCTCCCAGCGCCTATCGCCTTTTTACGTAGACATACAACGACGTACTTGCTTTATTAAGTTCTAAATGAAATTTAAAAAAAGTGAAATTGATCAAATTAATAGCTATTTTTGGCTTTTGGTGTGCCGCGGTATTCAAGGTGAGAACTTTGGTGTGCCGTAGAATCCAAAGAAGTGCTTTGGTGTGCCGTAGATGAGGAAAGGTTGCGGAGCTCTGCCGTAAAGCCTCGAAAAACAATCTTTTGTCTCTTATTTTTGTTCGCTTGCCTGACATGCGCATCTAATAATGTTAGTTTTAATTATAGAATATTACTTAGGCGCTTGCACACGGTATTATATTATTTGTTACGACAGTTGCTCCATTTCATGTCGGTGCAACTGTCATCTTTAATTCGCTTTTTTGCCGCGATAATTGGCAGCGCGTCATGTTACAGTGCTCAGCAGTTCTCAATTCACTCGCGCCCGACCGGCGAAACGCCATACCGGTCGGGCGTAGAAATCAAGTATTTATTTGAAATAAACGGAAATAATGCGTCGAAAACAAGTTATTTGTGTTATTCATCTGCTCCTGCATCCTGTCATCCAGTGATTCGATACCCAACTTAGCGAGGAGGATATCAATACCTATCGACACCGTTAGATGTGATAAAGATATGTGGAATCTACTTCGCTTTTAAATTTGAGTCTCATTAATTATTTTTTATGTTTGAATTTACTTTTGATATTTAGGATCTTCACACTGCAGCCTGGTACCTGTTCCTGTCAAGCCGCAGTACGCTGGGCTTCTGGCTGGACATCATCTGTGTCAGCTTCGTGACCTGCGTAGCATTCACCTTCATCTTCTTCAATGACGGTAAATTTACTAGTTTCATTGTTTATCATCAAATACTATAAAAATTATAAAGAAAACATCTTTAATAACAAGAAAATCCATAACAATCAATTAATTTTAACGTATTTTTTTATGTAATCGTATGCCGGAGAGCACAGCCGGTCAAGAACAGTGCACTCTATGACGCTCAGCCAGGGAGGCTGGACGCTGCATGCAGGAAACGTGTGTTCGTGTTTGTATGTGGGTTGGGGAGATTGCAAGTGTATATTTATCTGTTTTTCTATTTATCTATTTGTATGCAGGATCGACGTTGCCCGGGGATGCTGGCTTGGCAATCTCTCAGTCTCTGATCCTCACCAGTATGCTGCAGTTTGGGGTGAGACAGGCCACGGAAGTCGTCTCTCATCTAACCAGCGTGGAGCGCGTTCTGCAGTATTCAGAACTGCCCCAAGAAAATAGTCTCCATAAGGGAGGTAAGACAGAACAAATCTTTGAAAATTTTACTGGACAGTGGCACGAGTGAGTCTAGCATTTCTATCAAAATCAACGTTGTCTAGCACCTAAACCATCATCATCAACATGGCCACAGCACTGCTCAGTCGTCAAAGTCTTCGTCTCATTCTATTATAGCTCTGCATCCTGCAGTTCCACAGAGTACGTTCAGTACATTCTATATTGTATGCAAACTGTAAATAAATCATGTTTATACATTTATTTGTACCAAAGATCCCTTTCAGAGGACAAAATTACAAAAGACACGCCTTTTTTATTGAAAATATTACGGAAAAGTGTGCATTTTTATTTTATTTTACTTGAGTTGATATATAACTCGATATAGCCCTTGCAGGCTGGCGCCAAAAACCTCGATATACGATCAATTGTACAACAATTATAGAAATAATTTCCTTTCTGAAGACCACGATATGCTTAAAGCAAAGATAGGAAAATACAGACAGACAGTAATAGAGAAATTTATCATGTGGATGAAATGATGTTTCCCGTTTTTAAAACTTTCATTTCGGCTCGGTTTGAATACAAATTGTACTGTCAATTATAAAACTAGTATTTGAAGCATAAATGTACTTATCTGGTCTATTTTCATACATCACATTGGTTCTTGTATATTTTAGCTATCAGATGATGCATAAAAAACTATTATAAGAAAGTAACAGAACGATATATCACGTCAACCAATGTCAACGGTCGGGGAATCTTATGACGGCATATGCCGTCAACCGATGCGAAAGGGTTAAGAATGAACAGTTTCTGTATTTGCTGAATTGCCAACGTGATTATAATAGAAAGTATCTCTGTATTAACGCATCGTTCATTTAAAAGGGGGGAAAGCGTACGTGACTTGACTCATGTTAGAAAAAATAAGTTTCATCGCTCATGGGGTATTATAATAACAATTTATGTTTTCAGATAAGCCCACCCCTAAGAACTGGCCTTCAGAAGGATCCATAACCTTCACGCACGTGTTCTTGAGCTACAGCGACACTGAGAGACCTGTTCTTCAAGACCTGAGCATCCACATCAAGAGCGGGTGGAAGGTGAGACTATTTTCTTGTGGCTTTTGGATTTATCTATGTATGGCAAATTTCTCTGGACGAATAAATCGACCGCCATTGCAGGGGTAAACTTAAGGGTTGACGATCAATCGTCACGAACAACGACAAATAGTCAATCCTGAAGATGTCCCTTGCAATGGCGGTCGAAATAATAACGGCTAAGCCTAAAAACCACGATACTAAATCCGGCCGTGAAACCTACGAAATTATACATTTTCTTGAGTTAATACTCGTTTCAAAAGCACGGTGTTCACAAGACGATTTTTGTCTGCCATCAATTTTGATTACTTAGTAAGGGTGTCAAGGCCTTTCGTTCACAGACAATTCGTTCAATGACTCATAGGTAACGACGTGGGGCACACTGGACGTCTGGTGCATGAGACCTTTGATGACTGGTGCAATGGCTGTATCGCTAACCTAACCTAACCTAGCCTAAGGATTTGTCCAGTGATCGTAGATTCCAGAGATCTCTAGGTCTCGTTAACGAAATAATCTAGGTTAGGTTAGATTAGCGAGACATCCAGAGCACCAATTGCGCTAAATGTCCCATGTACCACACGGCCGGTGTGCTCCACGTCGTTACCGATGAGTTTTTGAAGGAATTATCTGTGAACGAAATGCGGTGGAAACCTTAGTATAAGCTACTACTGGCATATTCACGGGAGTGGAATCAGCACTTAGTGCATCAGTATTTACTGACTAACTTATCAATGATTATCATTTTCACTTTTGTGATTTCAGGTCGGCATTGTTGGCAGAACTGGAGCCGGAAAGTCTTCTCTGATAGCAGCTTTGTTCCGCTTAGCCACTGTGGAGGGATCCATCACGATAGATGGGGTTGAGATGGGCAGTATAGCTCTACAGGTAAGATATTCAACACATTTTGGCGTCACTCAGTTCTGTCAGTTGCTATCATCCATGCCTCATCCTCAAATATTTATGTACCTAAAGATCCACCAGGGAACATATTATATTTATATGGTTCCACTAAGGTATTAATCTAGTAAATTTATCTAATAAATTTAATAAAAATACTGATATCCCCCGTTTTTTAAAAGACGACAAGTCGTGGGTTTGTCCCGTGGCCGTATGGAAGAAGGATGCAGGAGCAGATTAACAACACAAAGAACATGTTTTTGTAGCACAATTCACGTTTATTTTCAATAAAGAGTTGATTTCCTTAACTACCGGAACCTGTGACATCCAGCGCCGCCAAGACAATCGCGGCAAAAAAGCAAATTAAAGATGACAGTTGCACCAACATGAAATGGAGCAACTGTCATAACAAATAAAATGGCGTATGCAAACGCCGAGTAATATTATATAATTTAAACTAACATTATTAGATGTGCATGTCAGGCCAGCGAACAAAAATAAGAGACGAAAGATCGTTTTTCGAGGCTTTACGGCATCAGCCTAAAAAAACTATATCAAGCTGATATAAATATATAAAGTGAACATATTTTTTGTCGTTTTTAGGACCTGAGGTCTAAGATCTCTATCATTCCACAAGAACCCATCTTGTTCTCAGCGTCCATGCGACACAACCTTGACCCATTTGAAGAGTTTGACGACGCCACATTGTGGAGTGCTTTAGAGACGGTAAGTTCATCATTTCGTATTGTCTCGAATTAACCCTTTCCGTGCGTAACCAACTTGCACTGCTCTTAAGTGCGAGGTGCGGATTTATCCCACGCCCTGAAAAAAACACGTCGCTTAAGTGCGAGATGCGGATTTATCCGAATACTATATTGAATATAATTTTGTTTCGTATTCCGACATTCCTTAGTCAATTTTTTTTACGATATGTATTGAGTTGTGGGTCATTCTACACATGTTTCAAATTTGTCTTTTTTTTTAAATAATAATGGATTTATTTAATTTAGTTCTGAAGGTGAATGTAAATGCAGCACTGACCAATTAAAACACATAAAAAACGTACTTAAATATTCAACTTTATTTTTCAATGACTAATTGACTTATTTCGTGACTTTTTATGAAATCTTATTTCCCACGTAAAGGGTTAAAGAAATATCCAGAGATCACCCTATTAACATACACAAAATGACAAGAGAGGAAAAGGATGAGAAAAAAATTATTGTTTTTTTTTTCAAAATGGGAGGAAGGGGTAATATCAACTTACGCAAAAATATTTTGGGGTAATGGTTAAAAAAGTTCCCCGACCGCTGGTCTAAAACAATACGAATCGAAGAATTTTCGGTGTATGAAATTCAATGTATTAATATTAATATTAATTTTATAAAATGCCTACTCATGCTGTATACTTAGATATAAAAAAGGGTATATTATCACATATATTAGTACCAATTCAATTCCGGTCTTAGGACTTATCGTCAGTGCAGGAACCTTGGTATTCCGGCGTCACCATTTAGCTGACGCTGTAATTTCGGGACCGCGATCTCGTTTCCGGAAAATGTGAATGACTTTGAATGGATAAATAATAACGGTCAGGTGGCTTTATTTCGTAGAATTCTCAAAAGATTTGTTTTGTATGTGCTTTAGGTTGACCTCAAGGAGTCCGTGCTGTCGCTGGAGCAGAGGGTCAGCGAAGGAGGCGCCAACTTCAGCCTGGGACAGAGGCAGCTGGTCTGCCTGGCGAGAGCCATCCTCAGAAACAACAAGATATTGGTGCTAGATGAGGCCACAGCCAACATGGATCCACAGTAAGCACTCAACCATTTACACTACTCATCGCACAGACTGTACTAGTTAACATCCTCCTCTCTCTCAAAAAGGGGTGTTTTTCCGTCACGTGAGGGCAGGGTCAGGAGCAGATCAGCAACCAAAGACTTTCTTTTAGACGTACATTGATTTTATTTACTCAAAACTTTACAACAAACTAACGATATTTATTTACATGCTTTACAGATTCCTGTAAATAATACATGTAAGTTGATTAAAGGGAATGACTGCACTTCCAATTTACTACCGTAGATGTCAAAATGAGTACTGAAAGTAGCAAAACGATTTATCACTTCAAACGATGTCAACGATCGGGGAATCTTTAACGGCATATGCCGACAACGATGCGAAAGGGTTAAATAAACCCAATTATGTCCCATCTTGTATAATATTTGAAGTCCCAGACAAGGACCCATGTTCCCAATATGAAAAGACACAGCATCGCTATTTAATATTAAAAAATGTTTGAAGATTTAGAGGATTTTTTACACTGCATGCGTCTTCAATGCTGAGTAGCAAAACGATATCACTTCAAACGATGTCAACGATCGGGGAATCTTATGACGACATATGCCGACAACCGGGTTAAAAGATTGCTTACTGTGTTTTCTGCTTATAACTTGGACGCTTGTCATTTCAGAACGGACCAGTTCATCCAGCGCATAATCCGCGAGAGGTTCGCTTCCTGCACCGTGCTGACGATAGCCCATCGCTTGGGCGCGGTGCTGACAGCTGACAGGGTGCTGGTGCTGGAGGGCGGGCGCGCCGCGCAGTTCGGGCGCCCGCGCACGCTGCTGCGCGACACCAAGGGGGCCTTCGCGCGCCTGGCGCAGGGGCACGTGGCCGCGCACCCGGGCACGCCGTCCTACGGCAGCATGTCCGACGAGGCTGACTCTTGAGGCAAACTGTATCAACCGCACAATGTCAAGCAACGGCGGCCTTGAGGTGCTTGTACGTACACATTTCAACCAGATGTGTCTGGCAACCGATCTTGGATCTTGGCCGGACTTCTTGGACAGCAACAGGAAGCTTACCAGTCAACCAACACCATTGATGAGGAGAGCCATGGAGAATTGACATTGGCTCAATCAGTAGAGCTCTCAACGCAGACGCCTCCAAAATGTCCCAGCAGCTGCCCATCAATCCCGAGGTTGCGCAGAAGTCGCAAGTCTACCGACCCAAGCCCTCAGAACTGCGAGAGATGACACTTGAAGCAAGCTGTCGCAACCGCACAACGTCAAGCATCGGCGTCCTTGAGGTCTATCAACCATTCGTACGTATGTGTCTGCTTACAAGCTAAGGCTGCTTAAATACTCGTATGTATGTACCACCTACAAGTTAAGGTCGTTTAACCACTCCTATGCATATATTACTTACACGTTAGGACCGCTTAACCACTCGTTTGTACTATATGTATCACTTTCAAGTAAAGACACCTTAACCACTCATATATGTACAAGTAATGGTATTTTAATCACTCGTTTATTCAAGTAAGGGTAAAATAGCAACTCTTATGTTGATGTTAAGGTCTTGTTTTTAAAAATTCAAGGCTTTTTGGTTAAAGACCACTAGTAGGCTTAAGTTGCGGCTTTTAAACCACTTTTCATTTTAAATGCCCGTGTGTTCAACATAGGACATTTTTATCTCTAGTGTCTAGGTACTATATTATGCAAATGTGTTCTCTATTTTTAAAATTATTGTATTGTCATTTGATGTAGTCTAGATGCAAAATGATTATAGAAACTCTTAATATCCTTACAAGTAAAGTAGGCATACTTTCATCAATCTATGTAAATACACCTATCCACGTTGTCTTTCCCAAGCTGTTAGATTTCCAGTATGGAATAAGTATTATGTATTCATTATGCAATGAAGTTCTGATATAGAAAAATTAATTACTAATGACATAAGTTAGCTTATAAAGTATATAATAATTTAATATATTTCGTGTACATAAATAGGCATACAAAACTGATTAAGTTTATTATTTTGTTAAATAATTGTTAAAGGGTAAGACATTCGTTTATTTCGTTATCAAAAACAGCATTGTCATAGAAAATATTGTCTTCTTCTTCTTCGTAGTATCAATCCGGTGGATTGGTCTGCAGCAACAAAATCTTGCATCTCAATCTCCACTCTTCTCGATCCTCTTTAGCTCAGCATAAGAGCTACGACTCATGTCCTCGAACACTTGTTGCAAATACTCCCGTCTAGGGCGCCCTCTGCATTTTCTCCCCTCAACCATCCCTTCCACAATGTCGTGAAGAAGACCATCGTGGCGCATGATGTGACCGATCCATCGGGCTCGCCTCTCTGAGATGGTTCTTACTTTTGTTAGGTTCTAATATTGTCTACTAAGACTGTATACAAGTGATAAATGTGTATACTTTAATTCATTACATTTAAATTTCAATGAGAAGTCGAAGAAAAACCACTTGTTATTCACACTACTAATCTAATAAACGTCCCTAATATTAAATATTACTAAAAGTAAGAATTGGTAAACAATTATTTCATCATATCTTTGATAAACCTTAATTTTAGGTTATATAGTTTTCTACTGTCACGTAAGGTTAGGTTGTAAAATGATATCCGCTTCCTAACATTTTGGGTGCTTAAAGTCAAACAATGTTATCTACATATCTTTTTAACAATATTGATTTTCTTTCTTGAAAATTATTGTATATAACTAGTATAATAAAACTCAGTATTTCTGCAATTGATATTAAGAGAATTTTTCGGTTTTAATCGGCTAACCTCGGCTATATCTCTGAAAATAAATTTGTACATAACTCACCGTTATGTCCCAGTATCAGTCATGATCATCATCAGCCTGTATCCATCCACTGTTGAACGTAAGTCTCCCGCATGAGTCTCCAGGCCACTCCCGGCATTCTTCTAATGTCGTCAGTCCATCTTGCAGGGGCCAATGCTTCGTTTACTAGTTCTTGGGCGCCACACAATACTTTTCTTCTCCATCGACCGTCGTCTCTTCGACAGATATGTCCTGCCCATTGCCACTTGAGTGTGCCTATTCGTTGAGCCTCTACTACTTGAGTTCTTCTGCGTATTTAATCGTTTAGGATTTTATCTTTTAGCGACACTCCGAGCATGGATCTCTCCATAGCACGCTGGGTGACCTTTATTTGATGGGTAAAACTTGCTGTTAGATTCATCAGATTCGACCAGCATCAGTATCATAATTAAACTTGGGTTGGCATAAAAAATTATCAATCTTTTCCATGAACTAAATAATATATTTCTAAATAATGTTTTTTTGCTATCTTTGCAAAGAATGTTACATTGTGTTTTGAAAAAAAAACTTTTGTAGATAACAATGTTTGACTTTTATACATGATTTGATCCATTCATTGATATTTGTTTATTTTTTTGTACACGCATGCAAGAGAACACAAAGTGGCTTATAACCATTTAGTGGACTCTATGACGTTCAACCAGGACGGCTGGATATTGCATGCAAAAATAAAGTCTTCATTTAAATGGTTCGAAAGATTGCAAATGTTTATTGATCTACTTCCTGAAAAGACTCAGTGTAAAGAGGAGGAAACACATTCTGGAAGAGTATTCCATAGCTTCCAATGAAATATATTGAAAGCAATGTTGTATGTTGTGTAAATAAAATTTAAAAAGCATGTGTTTTCCTAACAAGGATCCTAGGAACAAAAACAGTGATAAATATTATAAGTGTTATTATTTAAGTATATTACTGCTATTAATAATTTTTGTGTGGAGCACACAAAAGATACATTATACTTATAAAAAAATAATCACTAAGCATTGATCAAAGCTAAGAAAACTATATATAATTATTATTATTGCGTTTAGAATTATATTTTTTCATGTTCAATTATTGTATTTGACGTTTTATCCTTTTTGTCAAGAGTCCAGTAATTTTTCTGGCGTTTTTGTGTGAAATGATAAGATGGAAAAAACATTGAAAAACATTTTTTATAAATAAATGTTTAAAAATAATTTAAATCATTAAAAGAATGAATGGAATAGATTAAAAAAAATTGAATCTTTGTACGTTTTTGTAAACAGAACAGGGTTGATGTGAAAATTTAAACACAGTGTAATAATTTAAATAATTGTATTAATGGTTATAAGTTCAAACACATGGATTTGAAGTTGCGAGGTATACAGTGAATCTTACTCATATTCTATTATATTTTAACCACCTTTGTCATCATGATGAGATGTGTAGTGAAGACAATGTGGTTACAATGCTTCAGAAAATAATTCATCGATCAATGCCCAACCCAAATGCTATGAATTTTAAATTTAGTCTCATAAACATAAATACAATAATAATTTAGAAAAAAATATATACTTTACTTCACAATATTCAATGGCATAGAAAATATTGGGATGGCTAGTGACTATATCATTCTCTATTTAGAAAATGGTTGACACAAAAAGATTTCAAATTTAAAACAATGCAACCAATATAAATCCCACTGCATGGATTATAACATGATTTAACACTTTTTTTGCTTTTTTAGATGTTGTAATACCTAATTTCCATTGCTTTTATAAGTTATATATTATATTAAATCCTCCCCCTCCCTTTCACCCTGACTGTATTTTATGAGCCACTATATTTATTTTTTATGAATAATAATTAATTAATGATGTTAATAGGATAAAATTATTGGAACAAAATGTTTCTTGACACGATTTATTACAATATACCTTTTTAGATGGTAGGTATTTTTTTCAGTTGGTTTGGCAGTGACAACCCCACAAAAATACTTTAAAAAAAAAAACAAAAAAAAAATGTTACTTTCGGCTAATAGGGGGCACAGTTACCATTTCTTCACCAATGTATATACATTTTGAGAGTCTAAAAAAAAGGATATGTTTATTTATGTGTGTTTTTTTATTGAGAGGCTTATTTTTGGAATGTAAAAAAACACAGATTCTGTTTTAAATTGTTTATAAATAATTATTAAAAACAGTTTTGTTGAATTTAATAATTCATACAAAATGGCCGATGTGTATTGCCATAAAAAACGTTTGTATTCTTTGTAAAGTAAAGATTGTCTATGAATATAGGTAGGTACTTAAAAAGCGTTAATTTTTAATTAGCCATAGCCGTTAAATTAGCTTTAGTTTTTCATACCTATTCAACATGTTTGTTGATGTTTTTTTTAATAAAGAGCTTTTTTACAATAATGTTAGTGATTTTTGGATTTTTTTAAGTATATTTTATAATTTCACCAATTATTGTATCGCACTTTTTATTTATGAAGTATTAATTTTTATTATTCAGTAGACTTGAATATTTAATGTTGTTTTTGTCAAAATCAACGTGATTTTAAAATAAAAAATTTCCCCACAATTAAAGCTTCATAAAGCATGAAATTATTGGGAAATGTTTTTCGGATTATAATAACCACATGCTCTAACAAGATAATGATTGTCTTATGAGTACAATTTATCATGCCTAAATTTGTTTTCAAGCCTCCTAGCTCTCGCTAGGCATTAAATTTCAGAAAACAATTTTTATCAAAACTAATAGAAAAAAATTTAGTTCTCTTTATTTAAAATTATGTGAATCTATAAATGGGTAAACTTCATATGGAGCTTAATCATGTTTTATAAGCAGATTTTTAAAATTTCCAACTATAAATTTATTTTTTAATTACAATTTATTAATTATTATTAATAATTAATTAATTACATAAATATATATTTTTTTAACCTACCTACCTATTATACTCTTCCTACCTATTGTAAAGAATTTGTCGAATACATATAAAATGTAACTACTGTGATAGAATGTGGTTAATAAAATCTTAACAATTCTGTAGATATTGTAATGGTAACACTTCATTATAATGTATCATGCTTTGTAAAACATCGCATGATTTATAAAATAAAATAAAAACATTAAAGTGACAAATTTAGTGGTCTATAGAATCAGATTTAACAAATTTACAGTAAGAATGCTTATTTAACACATTTTTCTGCCAGTTTTGACAGCAGTGTTACCAATAAAAAAAATATTTTAACACAATGTAATATTTTGATGTGCTGGTTTAATTGAACCTAACCAAAATTCACCCAACTTAAGCAATATATTTTGTATTAGATATAAAAATGATTTTCAAAGTCAACGTTGTGATCGAATTATTGTTTTTATTTCATAAAGCTTGATACATTATAGTGTAGTGTTACCATTATCAATTATGATACTTTTATAAAATAATAAAATATATTATAAATAATTAATCAATGTATGTAGATCCGTATTCCACACAAAATTTAATAAATTTCTTAATTTACAAAGCAAAACTAGTTTATTTTTTTGTAACTACATAATAAGTAACCTAACCAAAAAATTTTCCCAAAGGTGAATTATAATTACATTTATGATATATTTACTTAAAAAATATAAGTTGAATAGAGGTTGTAAATGAATATACCTATCTGGGACAAATAATACAACTGGGACGAAATAACTTCTCAAAAGAAATCGACAGGCGTATACATCAGGGATGGGCAGCATTTAGAAAACTTTACAAGTACATTTTCATACCATATGTTACAAATGAGAAATGGATAAGGAAAGAAAAAATGCAAAAATATGAAACTAAAAGATAGTTACAAATTAAATTAAAGTACTTAATTAACAAATATACAATCAAAATTCCTTCTAATTAAAGTAAAATATTTATTATTTACTAAATATAACTTATATTATTCCTTTTTGACAATAAAATTACTGGAAGAAAGACATTTGAATAAGTATATACCTACTAGGCATAAGGTGTTGTTGTATAACAGTGCGACTATTTAGTGAACAAATTACAGTTTCATAAAAATAATTTATCTTCAATGAGTAGGTAGTTCTAAAATGAATTAATATAATAAAGAATTATTAAATAATATAAGAGCGTACAGGTATCACGTTCTGAATTTAGTATAACATGCGCTCTTGTGATGTTGAGCGAGCAAGTAATAACTGATAATATTACCCAACTACTCCAAAACTAAATTCACTTTGCCTCGGCCTGCGACAGGCGGCAGTCGCGTTTGAGGTTAAGAAACAAGCTATCGCCGAATCTTGTAAATTTAATAACAAATTTATAACAGTTTATTTCGACGCTTGCAAACCATCATTCGATAATTATTCCATTAATTATTTACTACACAAGTGGATTACATTATACGCGAGATGGGTAAAAGCAAACCAAGAAGAAAATCAGTGAAACATTTTATCCTGAGAATAAGATTTAAGCGACGCTGAGAAAGAAGCTCAATAACATCGCAGAGGTTAGTCAAATTGATTATATTCATTTGTTAAACTATTGTATTTGATCGTTACAGTATTTTTTTCTGTGATTTGAAATATTTTTGAACACTGTTTGCTTATGTTTTTGTAATGTTCTTTTTCGATTGTTTTTTCGTGAGCATTTTATTTTTTCAAATAATGAGAGATTGTCGCGACGTTTGGATGGATACCAAGGGCATATCATTCAAAATATATAACCTTTTTTCTTTTACACTCGTTCGCATGGCAGGAACATATAGTCGTCACAAATCTCCGCCACACAGTTCTTTTCACATTTATTATCAATTCGCTACATATCGTTTCTTCATACATCTATAGAACTCCGCCGTGTTCAATATATGTACTAATTTTCAAAACCCCATGGAAACACAGTTAAATAAGACTGTTGTAGGATATATAAAATATATTTTGGCGTTTGTTAATCAGATATTTTAAGGAAATAGATTTTAAAAAAACCCTGCCAATAACCGTAAATGCTCTGCAAGATATGCACCATCCAAACAAACTGCACACTTAATGTTGCTTTACGTAGGTAGTCAATTTTTTTTTTTCATTTCCTTCATTAAAAGATTTATGTTCATTTAAAATCAAGAGTTCAACGGTATATAAATGACCAAAAAAAATGGGTCCCGCCGCATTTCGTTCCCAGACAATTTGTTCAACGCCTCATCGGTAACGACGTGAGGTGCACTGGACGTCTGTTCCATGGGACATTTAGTGCATAGGGACAAATTAATGCACTGGATGTCTCGCTAACTTAAGTTATTTCGTTAACGAGACCCATGAATCTCTGGACTCTACTATCACTGGACAATTTCTTAGGTTCGGTTAGCAAGACATCCAGTGCACCAGTTATTTCGTGCACCATTTGTTCCGTGCACCAAATGTCCCGTGCACCAGACATCCATTGTGCCCCACATCGTTACCGATGAGTCGCTTAACGAATTGTCTGGGAACGATAGTTCAGACACCAAAAAATTGTTGCAAGGGTTATTAATAATAGCAACGAATTAATAAACATATATTATTTAGATAAAATAATTGTTACCAGTATTATGTGACAACATAACACCTTGCGACCTAGAGTAAAAAATTGTAACAATAAAAACCATGCCATAAGCATGTCAACTTGCATAAACAAATGATGCATTGTATTATTGTCACAATGCCCAAGAAATGGCAAATGAAGCATTATTGGCCGACCTCCTGCAAGATGGACTGACGACATAAGGAGAATAGCGGTAGTGACCTGGATGCGGAAGGCTGACGATCGAAGAAGATGGAGACTCATACGGGAGGCTTACGTTCAACAGTGGACGGATACAGGCTGATGATAACATTTTTTTTTTAAATAACAATTTTCACCCTAGTTTTTGATAGAATACACAGGTGTTAAGTTAGCATGTGAATGGTTAATAGCAATTTCTTTGTTCTCATTTCAGATCTTCACAAAATGGACGGCTGGAAAAATATCATGGCATCTCTGGGTTCGCAAGAATGTCTCGGCACCGACTTGGAAGAATCTCAAGATGAAAAAGATGTCGCCAACTCCAGTTCCAGCCACCAGGAGCACTTTAACTGGATCATTCAAGTAAACCTACACATGCATCAGCTGGATTTAAGATTTGTCTTATTTAATTTGATTCAAAGGGAAGTTTATAAACATTACAAGATCTTATTTAATGTGTTTATAAAAAATGGATACAAAACAACCACACAAATGGCACAATGGCCCATCAAGTATTATAACATTGACACAAGCACAGTGATCTACAAGGGTCATAAAAAAATCTGAATTAGACAAAATAATTTAACATACAAACAAACAAACGCCTATTGACAAATTTAGTGTAAACTAATTCACATCCAGCACAAGTGGAGATACAATATCGTACGCCGACAGTCAGAAATTTTAACAATAAATACCAGATCATAAGTGCATCAAATTTGACACAAATATATAAAAATCCAGTATAAGGTTTTGTCACAAAATCAAATATTCAACACTCTGTACCTGTAAACAAACCAAACATATATAACACCAAATATATGAATATTCTCTTCTCAAGTCATCACTGCACTACACTGTGATGCAGGGCTGGATCATGATCCTCTCAGGCCACACTTCAGGCTGCATGAGAGTCTCCGGTGATGTCTCAGTGGCCCTGACTGAAGGACAGACAGCGTTTGTCTGTTCACAATCCTCTTGATACTCATCCAAGAGAGATTGTATCCAACCGCCATTTCCAGGAATCTTTTTATATTATTATTGGCAACATCTAGTTGCAGCCGCTTGACATAAATATATACCATCTTCACTCCAGCAACCTTGCTTGAAGGAGCTGCCAAACTAGGGATCACCAGACGTGCTGAACGTTGGCACATTTCCCTTTTAAGGAGGGGCACAGCTTGTACCAGAGTGACGATCCAAGGCATCCTTAAGAGTGTACATTCAGGTCCTCTAGTTCTATGAATGATAAGACGTCCCAGAGTAAAATGGGGTCTTTGAAAATCTTGCTCAGAGCAGTACTCATCACGAATGATATGTTCCCTAGAGAGCTTTCAGAAGCCTAATTCGGAGTCTCTACTGTCGCAGTTGAGCGATGGCGAGACAGGATTGTCAACAACTTCAACAAAGGTGGCCAGATTTTTCTTGCACGTTCGACTAACGCTTTTTGCGATGTTACATAAATTTGTTGAGACGGGTGGAGAGTCCACACCAACAGATACCCGTGTATCTTCGTTTCCCATCCAAATGCCTATGTACTTGTGCGATTTTTCAATCACAACTGGGAGCCATCTGCAGGTAGGATGACGTACACGTCTGTTTGACTTCACCGACGTGAGACAAATCAAATAGTTTCGTGGATATACAAATCCACTGACATTTTTGAAAGCGTAGAAAAAAGGCTTAATTATATACTGTATGTAAATAAGTTAGATCTGTTTAAGTCACTTCTAACACACTATGAAAATTTACAAACATATAAAAATGGTGGATGACCCGTGTCAACACAAACAATTCACTTAAATAAAGACATTACAGAAAAAAATACATTTAGGAATGAATTTCAAATGCAACTATCCAAAGGCTTGGTATACATTAATATATATGAGTATATAAATTTATATGCCGTAAAAATGGGTGGTTAGACGAACTATTTGTTAGTGTCTATGAAAGTAAGTTTACGAAAAATATTAAAATAATATTATCATTAACCCGTTAAAGAAATCTAAGAAGTGTATAGAGATATTATTGTTTTCAAATTGAACGTAATATTATAATAAATGATATTGATGGAGTTTAGAAAGGATTGAAGTTGTCTCTTGGTTGCCGTCGAAATAACCAAAATATTATCAACATATCGTTTCCAGTACAATATTTATCACAGAGACTAAATTCTGAATCTAATATACGATTTTCTACTAGAAGTTTCCCTTAAAGAGGTGTAATATACCAATAGACTGTAAATAACATTTTTGTAAACAGTGTATAAAATACAGCTTTGTGAAGAGTGGTGGGCGATTTTGAAAATTCCATTCATTAATTCTGCAAGTTTTTCTTTTAAGGTTTTCTTCTTTGATTGAGGATTTTATCTGTTATGTGTAGTTAGAAAGTTAAGGTTGAATCGTAGGCTATACCAAGATCCAAGGCTACCAATTCTCTCGAACAATATTCCACATAAAATGACAGTTGGAAAGAATAGAATTTTTTGAACGGCAGACAGAGATGACATTTCATTTATTGATTCTGCAATTGACTTTATTGACAGTCACTGAATTCTATATACTATTAAGGTCTGTCTGCAGAATCTGGATATCCTCAATAGATGAAATATAAGAGGAGATTTTAACGTCATCGGACGTATAGTTGGTAATGCAATCCTCTCCTTTTATAATATTTCATGATTTAACCGTAGCCATATAACCATACTCCAGCTAGTAGACATGGTGTGATGAATTCATTTAATTAGAATAATGGAATGTACACATGTGGGCTGGCTTTATTCATAATCTCGTAGCATCCAGTCTGCATCGTCAGCTCATTGACATTACAAGTTTGTTGTCAATCATTGCTTGATGAAACTTGCCCTCATCAGATTGTTTATTAGTCAATAGTTGGAAAAACACTAGATGTAGTATTATCACCACAGAGGTGAATGACATTTGTCCCATACTATATAGAAATAAAAGGTTATTAAAAGTTTTGAGATAAATTAACCTGTTAATGCAAACAATACATAGTATTTTTTGCAATGATTTACAATGCAAATTATAGATTTGTACATAAAACTCATGTTGTGTACTGAAAGTCTGTTTTCAGATTTCTTAATATTTAATAAATTTGATTTTATTCTCCATTGAATAAGTTTTGCCGTCAACGGTTATTCTGGATGACGAGCCAGCTTTGTTTACTCTCTCCTAGAGCTAGTATTCGACACTAGTATTACCTACTGATAAAAAAAAGTTATATAACTAAATATTTCAATAAAACCAGTAAAAGCATCTCTCATGTTCACTTACTGGCTTGGCAATAGTTGGCGATGTTTGCCCGATATACACCGTGGGGCAAGCCTCACTGCAGGTTGTAGATATAATTAGTAATTAACCGGTATTGTTTTTATCGCAGAGCGTTGTAGGACCCTGGAAACTTTTTCAGTTGTACCTTGAGTGTACGGCAGAAAGGTTTTGGGTTTTCCTGTCTCCATCTTATGGAATTCTCCCTGTGCCGTATTTTTTGTATAATGCTGCCCTTCGAATATCTGATATTTTATAATAATAATAATAACTATTGTATGCAGGTTTCTTCTTAAAAAAAGATTACTTATATGCAACATTTGGAATAATGATACAACATAATTTAATTTAGAAATATATTTATGTTGTATCAATTCATCTGGCACTGTCAATGAGTTTGAAGCTGGTTGAGGAGTGTCAGTAACCTCATTAGTGTTCAGTAAGAAGGAGCTGCAAACAAGTGAGGAAGCACTAGTTTGAGACACGGCCAGATTCACAAGAATCTTCATAAGCTCATCACTGATGAGGTCAGGATTTACAAATCCACTGACATGTTTGAAAGCGTAGAAAAAAGGCTTAATTAAGAGTTTTTTTTTTTGAACAATTTCTGAACATAAAGCTAGGGTTTTCATTTATTTAATGGTGGACCATGGAGTTTGATAAACATGAGTTTTACTGTATGTTTAATCAATAGCCTCGATCGAGTTGTTATTAATATTGGAGTAAATTCATGGAACTAAATCTTTTTCTCACACAGAAGAACACGGTACTGTTTATACATTACGGGGTCTTCGATGATGATTTCTCTCCCGATGTTTTGAAGGAAACAAGAGGAACTCTATCTTTCTTATTGGCTCTGGACGCAGCCAACACTCACTTTTTAAAAATTCCTTTATCGGATTTGAAATACAGAATCTTTGATTACTAGACAAACCGGAGAGCCAATAGATAGGATTTGTGACAATAACACCGCATCATAAGTACATCAAATTTGACACAAAGAACACAAATATTACTATCTCATGTGTCGCGCACGGATCCAAGGCTGGACGATGATCCTCTCAGGCCACACTTTAGGCCGCATGAGAGTCCAGCGAAGTGGCGATGACCCCGACCTTGAAAGATGTTGACAGCGTCCGTCTGTTCACAATCCTCCTGATGTTCATCCAAGAGAGGTTTGAAGATTTGATAATGTCTCATATGAAGAGAACGAGATGGATTGTATTTGGTGTGAAACATTTATGCCTACAATTGAAAAAGTGTGTCAATGAGAAACACGTTAGTTGAAATTAAATTGAGTAAATGAATTAATTTGCTTTGTATTTAACTAGTGCTCCGGGTGGATAGAGGATTTGTTGATTTGTATTCTGCTAGATATGGCCTCTGTTTAGGAGACTACAGATTCGACTAACTTGGATGTCAAAGTGAAAACATTAAAAAGAATATATAGAAAGCTGCCTTGTCCGCTCTCACCTCATTCCTCACTAAGTCAAACCATCGCATCCCAAGTATTCTTCTCATGCATCTGTTCTCAAATCGCATTATACGGCTGCATTGGCTCTTGGAGAGATGCCAAAATTCACAGCCATAAAGAAGAATAGGGAAGATACATGTGCTGTGCAGTCGGAACTTTGTTTTTATCGATTGGAGCTGTGTTTCTATTTCTGTATTTTTTTTTTTATTAAGATTCTGTCATAAATGGCAAAGACATAAAATACACAATTTGTGCATTCAGCCAATTTAAACAACATCATCTGTTGTAGCTCCTATTCTAGAAGAATCTTTTTGATTCGTTAAAAGTCATATGTCAATGTAACTTTATCGGGCAACAGATACTGTGTATAATGAAGTGGCACCGTATATACTACAATAAAGAACTCCTGTGTTGCATTACATTGAAGTCGTGTAATATTCTTCTAATTAATTCATGATAAATATATTATAATATTTCGAGGCTTGATGTAGGTCCCACTCGAATAGAATACGTCAATAAACTCGATGTAGAACTGCAAAAGATTGAATAATCATTTTAACCGTTATTATTCGCAATATTTTTAATATTGTTTAATTCTGTAATAAAATTATCTCTGGACAAGGGAAGTGTGATAAATCTGTGAATCGTAGAATGGAAAGCTGCAATGTATGCAGTGAAGATGGGTGGTTAGACGAACTATTTGATAGTGTCTGTGAATGTAGGTTTACGAAAAATATTAAAATAATATTATCATTAAACCGTTTAAGGAATCTAAGAAGTGCATTAAGATACTTTTGGGTATTATGATATTAATTGAACTTAATATTATTATAAATTATATTGATGGAGTTTAGAAAGGATTGTAGTTGTCTCTTGGTTGCCGTCGAAATAACCAAAATATTATCAACATATCGTTTCCAGTACAATATTTATCACAGGGACTAAATTCTGAATCTAATATATGATTTTCTACTAGAAATTTCCCTTAAAGATGTGTAATATACCAATAGACTGTAAATAACATTTTAGTATACAGTGTATAAAATACAGCTTTGTGAAGAGTGGTGGGCGATTTTGAAAATCATCATCATCAGCCTGTGTCCGTCCACTGTTGAACGTAGGCCTCCCGCATGAGTCTCCATCCTCTTCGATCCTCCGCCTTCCGCATCCAGGTCACTCCCGCTATTCTTCTAATTCTTTTAAATATTTTGAAAATACCATTCATTAATTCTGCTAGTTTTCCTTTTAAGGTTTTCTTCTTTTAATGATTTTTCCAGTTATGTGTAGTTAGAAAGTTAAGGTTGAATCGTAGGCTATACCAAGATCCAAGACTACCAATTCTCTCAAACAATATTCCACATAAAATGACAGTTGGAAAGAATAGAATTTTTTGAACGGCAGACAGAGATGACATTTCATTTATTGATTCTGCAATTGACTTTATTGACAGTCACTGAATTCTATATACTATTACGGTCTGTCTGCAGAATCTGGATATCCTCAATGGATGAAATATAAGAGGAGATTTTAACGTCATCGGACGTATAGTTGGTAATGCAATCCTCTCCTTTTATAATATTTTATGATTTAACCGTAGCCATAGAACCATACTCCAGCTAGTAGACATGGTGTGATGAATTCATTTAATTAGAATAATGGAATGTACACATCTGGACTTCAAGCCAAAGGACCAGGCAATTGACCTTGGCGGTATGCTGGATACTAGTGTTATATTCCCAGCAGCAATTGAGAGTCTAGTAAATTGTGTGGACTCAAAACGTACCGCAAACTCTCTAATTAGGGCCCGCGCTGGCCAGTCCCTGCCCAGTATAGTCCAGGGTCTCGTCACCATGTTAACCCTATTAGTCATCCTTGCTAAGGCTGGGTCGTCTTTAATAGCTGCCTCCTGGACATCAGCCTGTGTCCGTCCACTGTTGAACGTAGGCCTCCCGCATGAGTCTCCATCCTCTTCGATCCTCCGCCTTCCGCATCCAGGTCACTCCCGCTATTCTTCTTATATCGTCAGTCCATCTTGTAGGGGGTCGGCCAATGCTTCGTTTGCCAGTTCTTGGGCGCCATTCCAATACTTTTCTTCCCCATCGACCGTCGTCTCTTCGACAGATATGACCTGCCCATTGCCACTTGAGTGTGCCTATTCGTTGGGTAGCATCCACTACTTGAGTTCTTCTGCGTATTTCCTCGTTTTGGATTCTATCCTTTAGCGACACTCCGAGCATGGATCTCTCCATAGCACGCTGGGTGACTTTTATTTTATGGGTAAGACTTGCTGTCAGATTCCACGTCTCTGCGCCATAAGTCAATACAGGGAGGATGCATTGGTTAAACGCCTTAGTTTTAAGGCATTGCGGAATTTTCGCTTTAAAAATGTACTTTAGTTTTCCAAATGCTGCCCATCCCAGTTGTATGCGCCTGTCGATTTCTTTTGGTCTCAACTCGTCACAAATTTGTCAACCCTGGAGTATATACCAATAATTCGAAATAAATAGAATAAACTGGATGGAAACAAGCTGTTGCTAGTCTATACTTTTAAAATGTAATTTCATATGTTATAAATATATTACAGATCTTGGAGCAAACAAGAGTTATATAGCTTTTATATTATGAATTCTGTATACTTTTATTAATAAAAATATTAATTGCAATGAAAAAAAAATGTGTTTTTTTAATTTCACCTTCTTTCATTCTCCTTCCTAGCTTTTTTTTACTAAGCACATACAGGCGAATACCGACAGATGGTAATAGTAATTCTGAAGTCTCATGTATGGAATTCTATGACGCTTACCATGGTGCATATGATTAAGCGCTGCATGTGGAGTGTTGATCAGCCAACGTCATAGACTACAGCCCGAGATTCACGCATCATCCTGTATTATTACAGGAATTTACTATGAATGGGTGGTCTTCACGGGACGACTTTCGTCTACCGCCAATTGTGATTAATAGGCAATGACTGGCATTTTACGGGCGAGGGATTAAATTCACACCAACCGGTGTATTTTAGAGCTCATAGATCGATTAAAAATCTTTTTTTTTTTAATCTCCGTCGGGGATCGAACCCACGACCTTTGGCTTTCAAAGCAAACGCTTTGACCATTGAGCTATACCTGCCGGCTGATCTAGCAATCATATGGTTAACATAAATAGCAAATATTGAGATCCGACAGCTATCATCACCCTTGCCTTCTTCCATGTCATCTGCACCTGAATCTCAGCCAAATAAATTAAATTTACATTATATGATGTTCCTGGCAGCCCTCCCTGGCAACAGCCTGAAGTTTCTCTTGTGTTGCGGGTAAGATTTCAGTTAATATGTCTATAAAGTAACTTCTTAGGTTTTCACGGCCAGATTTGATATCGTGGCTTTTGGTTTAGCCGTGTGTGGCGAATTTCTTTTAACCAATATTTCGACCGCCATTGCAGAAAAATCTGACACCAACTCACAACTAAATCATCAATCCTGAAGAAGACCCCTGCAATGGCGGTCGAAATATTGGTTAAAATAAATTCGCCACACACGGTTAAACCCAAAAGCCTCAATATCATGTCTATAAAGCTTTATTTTCTGTTATTTTTTTGTGTTTTATTTATTTTTATGATGGTCTTTACGACGTTCTTCGCAAAAACTCGAAATAGTGTCAGGTTCATCCTTCAAGTAACGTAATCAATGAATTATTTTACCACGGGCGCTTTAAATATGCATATATTTACATGTTTCCCGCTAGTAAACGCTACCACTCCTCAAGTGTTAGGTATCCAAAGTACGAGTATAAAGATATATTTATTTTGTATGTAAACACATACAGGAGAATACCGACAGATGGTGATAGTGATTCTAAAGTCTTATCTGCGGAATTCTATGACGCTTACCATGCTGCATGTGGAGTGTTGAGCCGCTAACGTCGTAGACTACAGCTCGACATTCACGCATCAACCTTATTATTACAGGAATTTACTATGAATGGGTGGTCTTTAAGGGACAACTTTAATCTACCATCAATTTTGATAAATAGGCTATGACTGGAGAGAAATCAGCTTACGGGAGAGGGATCAAATTCACACCAACGCCCCCAGTTGCGGGGTTATTTTAGAGCTATCGTTTTTTTTTTTGAATCTGCATCGGAGATCAAACCCATGACCCTTGTCTTGTCAAACAAACGCTTTGACCATTGAACCATAGTCCATCCAATATAGGAAGAACCCTATGACACATTTATTGCTAAATATCGTCCGATATAACGTTGTAAAAACGTTCGCTACCTATACTAATTTTATCAACATAAACAAAAGCCTCTCTTCTTATATATAATAAGTTATTTAGGTAAATATATCACAATAAAAACAAAATAATAAAAAATATATGCATATTGTTACAAATTAGAAAAAATACGGCAATTTGTAAATATAATACTATAATATCTGACGCACGTAGAAGGCCATGTCACATTACTGCGAAAACCAGTGTTGGGGTATAGATAATCGTATTTTCGATTGTTTTTGTAAATAACTACTAAAATGAAATATTACAATTATTATCAATTATAAGTGAATATTGACAGGTTTTAAGAGACATGTAAAACAAACTATAAATAATAATATTAGTAATATGAAAATTATTAAGAAAAGCGAGTGTAGAGATAAATATTAGCATATAACCTTAAAAACACATATTTTAGTCGGAATCCGATAAAGCAGTACATTCTAAATTGTCTTCGTCACTATCGGAATCAGAACTACAACTTTCACACACATTTATAATCAGGTTCTGTTCACTTAAATTGTCAAAGCGTACATCGCGATCCCAATCTGCATAATATTCTCTTTTTGTTTTGTCCACCACTTTTTTCCAATCTTCTGCCGTGACATTGTCACATGCCTCGTTCAATAGAGTCAACATCTTGTTCGCTGTGAATGGTGGAGACGTGTTATTTCTAGCCGCATAACCTAAATGTAAAAAGGATATTCATTGCATAAATAATGATTAAAATGGCGTGAGGTAGAAGTGATAAATTATATTAATATACCTTTTATTTGAGCCCATATCATTTCAATAGCATTATATTGGCAATGGTATGGCGGTAATCTGATTACCGTGTGGCCTTTTGTTTTGGCCAGTTCGTCCAATACATATGTTGGTGTTGGAGGTTTATACAAATTAACCAATCGGAGCAGCTCATTTTTTAACATTGCCTCATTACTTGGCACTCCTTTGTCACGAAGCCAACTTATAATTTCATTTTTATTGTTTGCCGTAGTAGGAACTTTGTTGATTTGGACATAATGGTACGAAGCGTTGTCCATTACTATGGCGTGAGGCTCATGTAAATTTGACAATTTGGTCATAAACCATTGTCTGAAATTATCAAAATTCATCTCTTCGTGATATTCTGTCGTTTTGACTGACTTAAACGCCAGAAGACAATTGGGCACAAAACCTTTTGACGTTCCGGCATGACAAATAATGAGGCGCTGGCCTTTTCCTTCAGGAGTTTTCGTCCTGGATTTAGCCGTGTCGTCGGTCCATATTTTACCAACAGTATGATTAGCATTGAGCCAAGTTTCGTCGAGAAAAACGACTTTCTCCCAATTCCTAATGCTCTTCATTTGCCTCAAAAAATCGCATCTTTTCAGGGAAATATCCGTGCGCTCCATTATAAACTTTCGTTTTTCACATTTTTTATATTTGAAGCCAATGTTTTTCAATACCTTACTAAGAGACGTCGCACTGCCTTGAAATAATCCGACTGACTTTAGAGAACCTACCAGTTTAAGAAGTGTTGGTATTTCGTTGCGGTCATAGTATGCATACACGTGATTCCGAATTGCCGCCAAATTAAAGCTATCGGGTTTTGTTATTGAGCATTTTCTCTGTCATTTCTTATTTGGTGTTAATATTTTTTTCTCTTCTAATGAAGATTCACCGTATTTCTCCTCTGTGATCCGAGATACTGTAGATTTACCGATTCCTAGGGCATCCGCGACCTGATCTCGAATGTTTTCTTTAATGAAACAACTTTAACAATACTAAAAATAAATATAATAATTACAACAACAAAAAACACGAATCGATCGAAGAACAACGTGCTACTAAAAGTCGGACATTTGTACTGATCCACACGCCGCCATGCGGGAAAAAATGATACTAAAATATAATTATTTACGAAGAAGAAGAGAAGAAAAATCGATACAATAGAATAAAAAATGTTCCCCCCATCTCTTTTACACAGAGCAATAAAAGTGCCATATGTATCAAGCTAAAACTTCCCAAATATAATATTCGCTGCACTTTAAATTCTATTATTTTAAACTAGAGATGTTTATGTACGATTCACTTCGAATTTAAATTCGATTTTTTTCGAAGAAGAAGAGAAAAAAAATCGACCTAATCGAAATAAATATTTTTGCCCCATCCCTTTTACAAGGAGCAATAAATGTGTCATAGGGTTCTTCATACACTGGATGGACTATAGTGGTGGTAACTGGTCGTATGTTTGATGTGGAATGAGAGGAACATGGTTCTTCTGGAGTTATCCATGCGTTTGCAAAATCCAATAAAAATGTTTCATACGTGAGTTCCTTTCTTGTATTAATTTTTTTGTACACAATGAAGGTATTAAAAATTGCGCGATTGATTAAAAAAAGTGAACAATATAATATAAACACAAAAAAATAATGCAATTCACATTAATAGCTGTAAAACTCAGTTTTTCCACATCATCCCAATTGGCCAAACGTTTCGGTGTACTTGACATCTCGACAAAATTTATTTAAATATTTTAACGGCAGCTCAAACAGCAATCAAAATTATATTTACTTCTATGATTCAAAATTTGACAATCAGTCTGATAAAGCAGAGACAGTTGAACCAACATTGCGGAGCTAAAAGTAAGTGTCTTGACAGATAGGTATATATACGAAACGTACCTATATATATTTATAGTGTCCGGATCTATTTATTTATACAAATAGCAATTTTTACTAATGGTTTATACCAATTACGGCAAGAGTAACTAATTGATGGAAAAATTAGATGATTTCATAAATTTTTATTTATGATTTTTGATATTTAAACTTTATGTAATTTGATAATAACGATAAGGCACAATACTTGGTGAAACTGCATAATTATAATTTTATATAAAGTTTAATTAAAAATAAGCATTCATAAATGTGAAATAAAACTTAATATATTTTTTAATTAATATTTATTCAAAAATATAATTTTATAATGACATAAATAGGTATTGGAAGTAACGACACGTCGTCATTTAGTTATTGTGAAACACATACAAATTCATAGCAATCAAAATATTATATGATATCAATTACATCAATTAATTTTAGAAAAATAAACGCCAGACACGGGGATTCGAACAACAGACCTCATACACCATGTCTAATGTTATTGCACAACTTGATGACTTACAATACTTGATCCACTTACAATGTCTCATCAACTCCAAAAATAAACTCATAGTAAATAATTTATATATATTTTTAATGGATGGTAATTATTATAAACTGGATTTCTGATTATTTTTATATTAATCAATACGAAATTACCATAAATCGAATAATGTTGTTTAGGTATCATTTTTGATTTCCGGCATTTATAAACATCCGTCATTGCAACATGTAATTAGTAAAATTTACGTTTGCATAACTTTTGAATAACATAAGAACGTTAATCGTTCTAATTTAGAGGCAAGTAAGTCCTTATAGTGTTGAGCGAGTTAACAATAAAGGACGAAGCTGTTCGATTGTTCTTTCGTTTCAAAACGCGCCGAGTGGCGGTCCGCTTTGAGGTTAAGATACACGACCTCGCTAAAACGTGTATACATTTAAAAACAAATAATTAACAGCCCTTCGTGATGTTTTTAAATCATCATTAAATAATAAATCCATCACATTTTTGTTATGTTACTCGGTTATATTTAATTTGAGATGGGTAAAAGTAAGGACAAGAAGAAAGTCAGCGGTGCCGTCAAGACCGCCGCAAAAACCGAGAAGAAGATCGAAGCCAAACGGAAAAAGGAACTCGCAAATATAGGAGAGGTTAGTTGTAACAATTATTCATTCATTAAACGATATTATTTAATAATTCTCATGCGTTTTTAAGCTTATTAAATACTTCCACGATTGCTTGTTTATATTATGCGTCTGCCGGTTTCCGTCCATCTTGTTTAGCTGTTGTATTTTCGTAAGCTAATGTTTTCTGTATAAGACAAATTACAATTTGTGACGACCATATTCTCCAATTTAGGAGCGAATATAGGAAGAAATGTATGTATTTTGTCGTAAAACAACTGAGAAGGTAGTCATAATTATTTTCTACCTACAAGTATGAATTTATGACTGCAGTCTGTTATGAGCTAATATTAGATTCAAATCCATGCAATGAGAACTTTATAAAACGTCGGTTGAATATTATTTGATACAACAATAACATGTTGGCATCATTTTGGATTGATCAATGAATGTGACAATACCAAAGTAAAATATTACGAACGTACTTACAACATTATTATGCATAATTAGTAATGTTTATCCCAAATAACAATGTTCCTTTCTGTAATTTAAAAGCTCCCAGCAATCTGAAGGACAGTGTCTCTCTGACCTACCATCACAAAAGAATTCTTGCCAGACAAAAGCAGAACTGTTGGAATCACTCTTTGGTTTCCAAAAGTAAAAAAAAATGCTTTCCTATGTACCTCAGAAAAATAAATCTATAATAATTCCGTCAACATTATATGAGAATGACGAAATGGATCCTGACACCAGAATGCCTCAGTTAACAAAAGGCGAATATTCATTCTGATTAACAGGTCGATAAAATATTTTGTTGTTTCGTTTTTTGTTTAACCTCTCCTCCCCGGTGATGTCTATCGACTACACATTGCTTGTAATAACTTAAATATCTCTGTAAATATAATACACACAGGGTTCAGATTTTAGGTATTCCTCCTTAATACATTTACGTATTGAAAAAAAAAAAAAATTATAATAATAGGCACTCATCGGGAGCAGGAAATATTTTTCTAAAATCCGGAATAAATTCACCACTACAATCAAGACGCGTCAACTGTCATGAATCATTCGAAGCGTGTGCGAAAATAAAATTAAAAAATACCCAGATGAGGCGGCATCTATACTCCTCACTGTCGCTGACGTACTAATATGAGTGAGCGAGACGGGAAACCTCAGTTGGTCACCTAGTTCGAAATGATATCGACACATCGATATATCGACAGGCCAAGTAATGTTAGTATCTCTCGGAAGTTCACGCGCCAAGGTGCTTCTGGCCGTTTGAGGTCTTCGTCTGATGTTTTTCATGTTTTTAGCTATTAAATGTCAATTATTACTGCTTATTGACATCAACTATTGTAAAATTAAGCGATATCTTTGAATATTTTAATTTTTTCGAATTTCTACTCATTTTATTCACTGTAAATCAGAATGTGTAATGAGTTGACACCATCGGAACGCGCGGAAGTTTTTATCATCGTAAAGCGAGAGTTAAGAAAGTAAATTTTTGTTTTTTAACACGTTTCACGCCACTTGGGTCACCGGTGACCTACGCTGTTGTTGAAAAAGGCGCCACGTAGGTCACCCGGTGACCTACATTTTTTTCTCTCGAACAAACAGTCCCTGTACGCCAGCGGTTACATTTCAATGGAATTTCAACATTAAATGTGACCTATATGGCGCATCTGAGGCGAATGCATTAAAAACATTACGTGGTGTTAAACATGTTAAAGTACTGACATTCATCATTTTTCATAATCCTACAGCAATTCCTTAACAAAAAGAAAACACCATTTACATGGAAAAGACTTGATGACGCAAAATTTACGACAACCTCAAGGGAAACTAGTCAGCGCGCCCGCTGGAAGGGAAAATTATAAAATGATAGTATAAAATATAAATATAAACCAATTTATGCATTGTATACTTTACATAAGTGTATAGAAATATATATTGAGAAGTAATAGTTGTGATAATAAAACTGTATGTTGGTTCACTCATTTCAATTTATCAGATAATGGTATTGTTACACAAGTGTATACAAATAATATAATAGAAACACATAAGAGAAATTAAATTATATGTACATACACTTATTCAATAGATAAATATTTCCTACCTTAAAAATAAAACAATTAAAATTTGTTTATTACCACTTGGTTTACACTTTATTGACTACTAGTTTCGGTAACACCTCTACCATCTTCAGGACAACACTACAACTAAACAATAAATACAGAAAAATAGATTAACCCCCTATCATCAAAAATCCATCATCATATAAAGTCCGCTCCTCTAACTGGAGCATATGATTGTGACATACTGCTGCCACAAAACTCTGTCAAATTGTAAGTTCGCATCCCGCCTCTGCCGATATTTTTTCTGAATGAACTGATCCGTATAAAATTTGAGGTATAATTGTATGTATATATTTAATTACTAATTATATGTATAGTTCCCGGCCTTGCTTTGCTTGTACGGATCTGCTTTCGAAACGTATTAGATGGCTGCATTAGCTTTTGGTGAGATGTGAAGATTCCGTAAAGAAGCATGAAAATGATACAAGCAATGAATAATCTAATAAAATACATATTTGTATATAGACATGGAACTTAAATGTCGAAAGGAACGAACCTTACACTTGGGTATAAATGATACACACCACTAACAGAATTGTGTGAGGAATTGCTTATTGAAAAAGTAATGAATCATTCTGAAATTCCAAGAATTCATCAGGAATGTTGGCTATATCAAAGAAACAAGAAAATATATTTTGTGTGTATGTAGTTTCTACTTGTTTTAATCCAATGAAGTAATGCAAAACTTCATTTTCATTATTAAATGCATAATAGTGAATATCTTTCAGATGAATGTGTAATATGTTGGACGTTTTATTTTGTGACAATAATGCCGTGTTATTTGTGTGTCAATCATGATATACTTATGACAGGGTTTTTGTTGTTACAAGTCAAACTATTTATCTTGAGTCTCCTGATGCTAGTTCTGAGTTTGAGTCATTGACACTAAATGTGTCAATAAATTGACATCGCCACACTTATGTTTGTATGTACTTTAATGACGAATTGAAATGCTATCTATTTTGTAATGTCATTTAAGGAAAAAAATAAAAAACAGTGTATAAAAAATAAAAAACTGTGTGTATAAAAATATTGGTGACCCACATGGTAAAATAATATTGATATGTTTTTAGGAGGACATTGAATCAATAGTGCTGGGCATCGAGAAAGAGGAGGCCAAGAGGTTGGCCGTGGTGGAGAAGACAATAGAGCCTCCTTCTGTTCGAGTGGCCGCTTCTTTGTCTCCGCACCCGACCAACGCTAGCGAGCTGCTGCTGTTCGGCGGAGAGCACCACGACGGGAAGAAGGTGAGCATATCATTTCCTGTATCAATAACTTGTTGCAACCAATAATAATACATATTACAGCAGGTGGCGGAGATAGGCAGGCAGAAAATGACAAGGATCTATGTACATTCGTTAGAAGAGTCACACAAAATTGTCAACCCTGAAAATAACCCCTGACGGACAAATATATGGTCTTGAGAAATAATTTTCTTTAATTTTACTGTTTTTATTATTGTTCCATAAGAAGTGTCGATTATCCATGGAAATTTTTATGATGAATTATTATTTTATACATATGTACGCACCTATATCCATTTTTTTTTTAATTTTGAACCTTATTACTTGACCTGTTAACCAGGTATGACGTAATATTCCGTCATTCCAAGAAAGCAACTGTAGTGCGGGTATGAAGATATATTCCGTCAAGACACTTCCGAAATTCCACTAACGGGCGTGACGAGCTACGGCTTATTTTGTTTGTTCATCATATACCATGTACATCCAGGCATCGAGTTAGATGGACTCGCCGCGTGTTTTCTTTTTAACGCAAGCAAAATAAATTCCTCGGTTAACAGGTTAATTAACCATTAATTAAAACAAACTATATATTTTTAAATAAAATTCTATGGCCTTGCCTATTTATCTGCGTGCCGCACTCTAGTGACAAAGTATCATGCCGATATATAGGCACACCGCATCAACAAGAATACGCATTCCCCATAAGATTACCAAGTTTCGTATCAATTTTTATTTTATTTTTCTGATTTTTTTTTATTTCACTTACATAAACACGGAACGGAGTATGCAAGACGAGGATACAAATAAAAGCCCGGCAGTTTTACAGCGGAACGACTAAATGTGACTGCGGCGCGGAGCAGACCCTGTCAGACCTTCTGGAGTATGCACTGTGTCCGAGTAGCTGCACCCAGGAAGACCTTATGACGGCCGGAAGTAACGCCATCGACGTCGCCCACTTCTGGACAGACAGGATCTGACCCTGCTGCTTCTAACACGATTATATATATTTATTACAAATTGAAAAAAATTACTGAAGTATCGTTTACATAGCGCGAGCGGTTTTGTATGGCCTTGGCTATATATCGGCACGCCGCACTCTAGCCACATAAAATGTCATGCCGTTATATAGGCACGTCACATCTAAGGGTTAAAATGAAATGTTTTAATTTTCAGACTTATGTTTACAACGGCCTGTACGTGTACAACACGGTGAAAGGGGAGTGGAGAGTCATCAAGGCTCCGGGGGCCCCCGCGCCCCGCAGCGCTCACCAAGCAGTCACTCTGCCCTCCAACAAGTGAGCCCCAAAACTACTTTACTTAACACATATCTCATAACAATAAGGTTATCAACTGACAATACCTGGTGAAACTGCATAATTATAATTTAAAATTAATTTAAATAAAAAAATGAACAAATTAAAAAAATAATAGTTTTGATTCACATTTATTCCCTGTAGAGACCATTATTGAAGATGCTCTCTAAACTTTTTAATTAAAATTAATTTAACATATCTCAAATTTAAGTTCCTCCATATCTGCTCCATTAAGCACATTCTGTGTATAGTGATAGCGTATAGTTTGTTTCATTTGTTTCATGAATGTGCCCATAATTATAAAAGTTGTCTAAGTCCGGTGGGCATCGCTTAGTGGTTAAAGCCTTGCCGAACCGAAGGTCGTGGGTTCGATTCCCGACGGAGATTACAAATAAAGGATGATGCGTAAATGTTGGGCTGTAGTCTATGACATTGGCTGATCAACAAACACTCCACATTAAGCTTTGCCATATGTGGTCATAGAATCGACAGATGAGACCTCAGAATCACTACCACAATCTGTCGGTATTCTTCTGTATGTGTTTACATAAAAAAGGATATCGGAACTGCGGGAGGCGGAGCTGACTTGGGATGAGGCGAAGACGATAGTGGCTGACAGCTTTGTGGTAATAGTTTGTGAATGCCAATGCTTTGTCGTTGCTTTTCCGAACATAAAATTTTAATTCTATCTGCCCCATTCGACAAACTCGTGTTACACTTGCCGAATACACTGATAATGTGTGTCGACTAAGAACTGTGCAGTTTCCAAATATTTCTAAATACCACCACTAAGTTCTGGAATGTTATTCCAGCACCTGTTTCTTTCATACAATCTAAATTTCTTAAAAAATATATAAATATGTTTACAATCTTCTCAAACAACACATAAACACACATAAACTAGTATAAACTAAAGTTGCCTTTTCTTCAAGCCCCCAGGCTTGCGGGTCCTGGAAGACCGTCGGGAACTATACATAGAATGCATTCGGCGGAGCTGATTTGGGGATGAGGCGAAAACCATGGCCGATTTTTGGCGGTGGTTTTTGAATGCCACATGCTCCAGTTAAGGGATTGGACATGGTATGATGATCTTGGTCTTGACTGGTTGTGCTCTCCCGCATGCGATTGCATAGAAAAAAGACAAAAAAGTAATAATCTTCTGTGAGATTGACAATATGGCTTCCACAATAACCGGTCATATAGCAAATTGATTTGATATTTGCTACGCATTTATTTTTATGTAAACACATACAGAAGAATACCGACAGATGGTGATAGTAATTCTGAATTCTCATCTGTGGAATTCTATGACGCTTACCATGGTTATAATGGCTAAGCGCTGCATGTGGAGTGTTGATCCGCCAACGTCATAGACTACAGCCCGAGATTCATGCATCATCCTTTATTATTACAGGAATTTACTATGAATGGGTGGTCTTCACGGGATGACTTTTGTCTACCACCAATTTTAATTAATAGGCTATGACTGGCATTTTACAGTTGAGGTATCAAAATCATGCCAACTGGCATGATATTGATATTTGATGATATTTTAGAGCTCAGAAATCGATTAAAAATCCTTTTTTTTTAGTCTCCGTCAAGGGTCGAACCCACGACCTTTAGCTTGCAAAGCAAACGCTTTGACCATTGAGCTATACCCTTCGGCAAAGTAATATTTGTTTATTATTCACAGGGGCGAGTTGTGGATATTCGGGGGTGAGTTCACCAGCCCCAGCGAGCTGCAGTTCTACCACTACAAGGATCTGTGGGTGTTCAACTTGGCTGACAAGAAATGGCAAAAGGTACAGTGATCCTTTCACTACTTATGTATTAGTATACTATGTGCACTTCTTCACCGACTGCTATTACCGATATTGCTTCAAACAAAAAAAATCCGCTCTCCCTGTATACTATAAACTGTAAAATATCGTTTGATAAACAATGACACTTACGTCTACCTGCAATCAATAGAACACAGGCGTAAGATTGATTCTCTTAGTCTTTTCTACCGTTATTACCACGGTCGCTGCTCTTCGGAACTTAAAGAACTAATTCCTCCTGCACTCACCCATAACCGACAAACTCGTCTTACACTTGCTGAACATCCATACACGGTTAATATATGTCGACCAAGAACTGGCAGTTTCCAAAGCTCCTTCCTTAATGCCACCGGTAAGCTATGGAATGCTCTTCCAGCGTCTGTGTTTCCTCCTTCCCACAATTTGGATCTCTTCAAGAAACAGATAAATATACACTTGCAATCTCTATAACCCACACACAAACACGAACACAACACACGTTTCCCGCATGCAGTGTCCAGCCTCCCTGGCTGGGCATCATAGAGTGAACTGGTCTTGAACGGGTGTGTCTCCTGCATGCGCTTAGATAAAAAAATAAAAATATATATAGTCGTCACGAACTACCACCACAAAGCTTTGTCAGCCGCCATGGTCCTCGCCTCATCCTATGTCAGCTCTGCTTCCTATACGTTCTATGTATAGTTCCTGAACGCCTTTTAGGATGCCGCGAGCCCAGGGTCTGCCCTGCAGAAGGTGGACTTCGAAATGTTGGTTCACCCGCTCTACAGTCTTGACCTAGTTCCCAGCATTTTTTTTTATTTTTTTATGTAAACACATATAGGAGCATAACGACAGATGGTGATAGTGATTCTGAAGTCTAATCTGTGGAATTGTATGACGCTCACCATGCTGTATATGGCTAAGCGGTGCATGTTGCAGTGTTGATCCGCCAACGTCATAGGCAACGGCCCGACAATCACGCATCATCCTTATTATTACAGGAATTTACTATGAAATTGTGGTCTTCACGGGATGACTTTCGTCTACCGCCAATTTTGATTAATAGGCTATGACTGGTATTTTATGGGTGAGGGATCAAATTCACACCAGATAGATCTTTATGAATTTAAGTGACTGACGTGAAGGATGCAGCTTCAGCATATTTATTTGACAATTATGGAACTTTACGTTTAAGGGTTACATTAGTTAATATAAATTATATATACATATTAGGGTAGCAGGTGAATATATAAAAAAGGAAAAATCTATTTGTATTATTATTTCCACTTCGTATCCCCCATTCCACGAATATAAATACTTCCCCTCATTTATATAAATGTATTGCAATTCTTGTTGTTTTCAGGTGGAGAGTCCCGGGGGCCCCTCGCCTCGCTCCGGGCACCGCATGGCTGCCCTGAAGCGCCTGTTGCTGGTGTTTGGCGGCTACCATGACAACGGTAACTCCTGCCGCTACCACGCCGACCTGCACGCCTTCTGCACCGACTCCCGCATCTGGCGCAAGGTGGAGGCCAGCGGGGCCGCGCCCTGCGCCCGGAGCGCCTACATGCTGATGCCAGCGGGGCAGGACAAGGTGAGTTGACTAAACCCACGTCTTCAAATGAAATTGTGAAGTGAGATTCTGGGGGCTTAAAGAAAAGGCAGCCATAGTTAATACGAGGGTTATCCGTAAAATAAGTTTCCCAGTGATTTTTCACAGTGTAAAACATGTTTAATTCGATGAATGGATATCTACCGGCGCAATGTTTTTTGCAGACAGGAAACGGATCACTGAGCACAGCTCACACCTGGCGGGCGAAGCGAGGGGGAGATCCATCACGTACGGCTGTCAAGTCAAGACTGAGCTCCGCAGGCAGCTCGCTAGGGAAGGGATTTGGAGTGGGGGAACCAAGGTACTCTACAGAATCGCGGGATCCACCATAACACCGTTTTTCAAGACTAGCGCCATGGGAACGTTATTTTACGGATAACCCTCGTACTCTCTTATGGCATTCGTAATATATGTATCAGTCCACCTTCGTTCTGTAGTATGGAAGCCTCTCACCTCGTCATTCCACTGTATTACAAAGTTATTAACTCGAACGTTGCTTTGTTGTCTGTGTAGTTGCTGGTATACGGGGGTTACAGCCGCGTGCGTGACGGCAAGACTGACAAAGGTGTCACTCACGGAGACTTGTTCCGGCTGTCCCCCGTACCAGGCGCTCCCTCAGCAGCGCCCCCTGGGCCCCGCGAACCCCTTCGCCTGCGCTGGGAAACCCTCAAGGGCGGCGCTTTCCGCCCGATGCCGCCACGCAGCTCCTTCAGCTCCTGCCTGGCGACAAACCAGAAGGCGTACCTATTCGGCGGCATATATGTAAGTCTAATTTTTTCTATGCTTTTTATGAAAATATAATTACATATTTTCAAACTATGTGAATGTAGTGAACTACGAAAAAAAAATGTTAACACATTCATGAGAATATTGATTGATGGTGATTCTAATGTTTCATCTGTGGATTCTATGACGCTTACCACTCTAGGAGTGTTAATCCGCCAATGTCATAGACTGCAGCCCATCATTCACATATCATCCTTATTATTACAGGACTAATATAAATTTTGATTAATAGGCTATGACTGGAGGGATTAAATTCACACCAACCGGGGATATTGTAGAGGATATTGTAGAGCTCAGAAATTGTTTTTTTTTTAACCTTGGGGGATCGAACATATGACCTTTGGCTTGCCATGCAAACGCTTTAACCACTGAGTTTTACCTGCCAGTGATATTAATTTCAATTTTAAAACTTTGCATTAATTTGTCGATAAGTGTTTATAACAAGGTAATATTGTCACAAAATAAAAAGAATCGTCACTAAATGTCAATACGAGTACTGAATCCAAAATAATCACTTATGTCAATATTCTCTTCATTTTTTTTATAAAGCGACGCTACCCCTAACCTTCGGAGAAAACTAAAGAAGCGAACGATCATCGATGGCCACGAACTAGGCCTAAAGGACAAGTTTGCGGACCGCCTCACGCTCAGAGCGATGCATCGCGTATCCTTATCCCTTGTAGAGTGTACACATTACGTGGGAGGAAGTATTCCAGAAATTAGCCTGCGAAGTGCAGTCCTTGCCAAGTCTTTTGAAGTTATCACAGCACTACACTGTGGTCCTTGCGCCAAACAAGGATCCAGGGTTGGACGATAGTATTCTCTGGCCACACTTCAGGCTGCATGAGAGTCTCCAGTGATGTCTCAGTGACTCTGAAGGATGTAGACAGCGTTTGTTGCTCTCAATCCTCTTGAGGGATTGTCTGAAAGCTCGTCAAATTCAACTTGTAAAGTAATCGTTGGTGTCTTTTTAGGACACAGAGGAAACGGAAGAGCAACTCACCGGGGAGCTGTTCAACAGTCTTCATTGTCTTGAGCTCGACACCGGCGTGTTCCGCTCCGTTGTGATGCGGCCGGCCACCAAAACCAGGACCGCGGTCACGGAAGCCACACAGGAGGAGGAACCCGCTGAGCCGGAACCTGAGAGTCTTGTCACAGGTTAATACAATACTCTACCATGTACTGATACTGGTCGTCGCCATCTTGTTAATCGATCGGCATAATACTTAGCAAGATATTACTCCCCTTGTGGCACACAGTCTACCTATCACTGCATGGAGTGGGTAAAGGTTGAGTCGTTCCTGCATTTGGATCGCTCTCCCGGCCGTGAAGTAATATAATCTTCATTAAACATAAATTTAATAAATCGAAATAAAGAATTTTATGCAACATGAAGATGGGAACAGAGCTGACATAGGATGAGGCGAGGACCAAGGCAGCCGATAGAAGTTTATGGCAGCAGCTCGTGATGTCATATGCTCGAGTCGAATGAGCGGACATGGTGGAAATGATGATGACAGTCTATGCAAGTTCGCTAGCTCTTGTTCTGGTTTCTTCCTGCAACCGTCTATGTTCCCACGTAGACTTTTGGGTACACAGGTGTTCTGCGACAAGGCATAGACAATCTGAGCTTACAAAACTGTGAAATGGCAATTTGCAGTGTCCATATGCTCCAAATATATACCGGATACGGTAAAACAAAAAAACAATTTTAAAGAGAATTTGATGTATTTGAATCTGTTTTGTTTGCAGTGTGTGCTGATGGAGTGTTCACTATGACTGTTGGGGGCGCTCCTGCCGCGGGGTCTGCCGCAGCCAGCTCGGGGCGGAGCTCCTCGTCCCCCTTAGCAGCTGCAGCAGCGGGTCCCTGTCCTCGCATGAGCTCCATGCTGGCCGTGCAGAAGTCCACACTATACTTGTACGGGGGCCTCGTAGAGAAGGCAGAGAAGCAGTTTACGCTCGGAGACATGTACAGCATAGGTTAGAATCATCATTGTCTTCCATTGCCTGGCTTGTTAAGGGTCCTGCGTCAAATAACAGTTTCACAAAAATGTATTTAACCCTTTGCATAGGTTGACGTGATATATCATTTTGCTACTTTCAGTACTCATTGTGACATCTATGGTAGGAAATTGGAAGTGCAGTCATTCCCTTTATCAACCTACCTTTATTATTTACAGTAATCTGTAAAGCATGTAAATAAATATCTTTAGGTTTCGTCACAGGAGCGATTTTTCTGTAAACCACATGTATGAATGCCACCACATGCACAAAGGACAACCTCGAGCGGTGGGGAATGCTTCGGCAGGGAGAGACACTATTGTGCGACTGTGGAGACCTGCAAACCGCCTCACACCTACGATGCTGCTCCATGTGCCCAACAAGTTGCACATCTCAGGACCTAATGCTGGGCAACACACGAGCTATCGATGTTGCCAGATATTGGGAAAAAATAATTTGACGTCGCTGACACGAAGAAGACCACATGTATGGAGTTACATAATGAATGTTTGTTAAAAATAATAGTTTTTTAGGCATCATTTATGCAAGAACCAATGTGATATATGAAAATAGGTCAGATAAGTACATTTATGCTTCAAATACTAGGCTGAAACATGTAATCATTACAATAAATTGTAAATCAAAACTAAATATTTTTAATTTATAAATTTTTTAATTAAAATTAATTTTAAAATTATAATTATGCAGTTTCACCAAGTATTGTCAGTCGATAACCTTAATGTTATTCAAATACTAGTTTTAAGCAAAAAAAAAATGGTTTGAAAAATTCACGCTGTATTGACAGTATAATTTGTATTCCACTGAGCCGTAACAAAAGGGTTAATATCAGCAATGAGAATTACAAGATTTAGCATGGATATAAGTTGTTTTTAACCTTTTTAATGATCGATGAAATAATATATTTTTTCAATACCCATATGCCGGACGTATTTATGAATATTTACATACACAATTAAATGTCAAATAATGACATTATGACATGATTTATCGGATTGTGTAAACAGCAGATTTTTATCTACTTTATGAAACCAGACCCTTATGTCATAGCCTATTAAATCAAATTGGTGGTAGACGAAAGTCGTCCTGCGAAGACACCCATTCATAGCAAATTCCTGTTATAATACGGACGATGCATGAATCTCTGGCCGTAGCCTGTGATGTTGGCGGATCAACACTCCACATGCAGCGCTTAGCTATATGCAGCACGGTGAGCATCATAGAATTCCACAGATGAGACTTCAGAATTACTATTACCATCTGTGGGTATTTTCCTGTGTGTTTACATAAATAAAAAAAATAAGGAAATTTTATAGCTTGTAGTAGTATAACAATAAATAACTTAGGTTTTCACGGCCAGATTTGATATTGTGGCTTTTGGGTTTAGCCGTGTGGTGAATTTCTTCTATCCAATATTTCAACAAAGTCATCAACCCTGAAGAAGACCCCTGCAATGTCAGTCGAAATATCGGATAGAAGAAATTCGCCACACACGGCTAAGCCCAAAAGCCACAATATAGTATAATAATGTTGCCGTATCAAGGGCTGATACGGCTGCGCACGAGTACTGATCAACTGTTATTGCGATAGCGTTGAAGAGGTCAATAGCAATTTCTTTGTCTTTGTTTCAGACCTTCACAAGATGGACGGCTGGAAGACCATCATGGCCCCCGTGGGCTTGCCCGAATGGTTGGGTAGCGACTCTGAAGAATCTGAAGATGATGGCGACGACAGCAGCTCCGGTTCCAGCCAGGATGAAGATTCCAACTGAGCTTACTACCGAGCGTTAAGTTTTCTGTCATAAATTATGTATATTTTTTAATTTGTGGAAATGCCCCGAACCAAAAAGTGTAAATATCGCAGTTCGAATCACCGCGTGTCTACGTTTGTTTTTTCTTAGATTTCAATTAGAGAAATCTCTTTAAATATGAAATTTTATGAGGATTTTTATGTTATGTATCGATTTGTCAATATTAGGAATGACAACTTAATGAAAGAAAAAAATATTGTCAATCAATTAAAAATACCTTCTTCTTCACGTATCCGTTCCATATTTGGAACATACGGTCACCGCGAGTTGCCGCCACTTAGTTAGCTGCCACTGCACATTCCTCGTTCCAGAATATATCTTCATTTGAAGGTCCCATTGGAAACATATATGGTTTCCGATTAGCTGTAGTATCATCCGAGACATGTTTTTGGGTGATTTGGCAGTGTCGTTTTTTTTTTTTAGGAAATTGTGTGGATAGTCTGACGTTCCCGAGGGCTGGACCATTTTGTCCTAAGGGGCGGCGGCTCAACCCACGTAAATACCTACATATAGTATTAGGTAGACCTTAGATCAATTTATCAACCGTCCAACCAAGATGAGAATAGGAGGAATGTACTCACACGGCCGTGGTGTGGAAGTTCCTCGCTCTTTACTTGTCGTTGTGCTAACTTGATGTCAAATTTAATTCAATTCAATTTATTTTTTCATTAGTAATGTTGGAATGACTGGTGTTTTATTAGTCTTCTACATTGTAGTCTTCTCTCACATGCCTCGTAGTACCTGACGACCTTGATACTAGATGATCAATATATAGGAGGATGTTTCTTGGTTGCTTGCGAGACTTGGTGACAAGATCATTTTTTTAGGCAGAATCCTTATTTCGAAGCGGTCGGCTTCGACGGGATGTTATCACTTGCTGTTATGAAATGCTGATTTTAGCCCCAAAGTTTTCATTTTCATCTTGTATTTGCGCTTGTGATGCAGCATCCTTTTCTGTCAATCAAGATTGCGCCACATCTTCAAAAGGGAAACTGCGTCTCTGGTGAACAGGCATATGTAGTTATTATCAAATTATTGGTAATGTTTGGTGGTTGATCAAACAATTTAGAATTAATGTACCATTTATCAAGGAATATTACCATTGTTTGATAGAACTTGGCTCAAAATATATAGAGAGTACTTCGTGACAGGAACCATCTCATGAGCAGCTCCATGAATAGTCCCAAAAGCAGATGAATAAGTAAGGAGTATCAGCAGGAGCGGTTACATCTACGGGCGCATCTGGTGACCCAGTAGTGCTTACTTGAGAAACGTCAGACACCTTGTGACGTTTCATTGTTGATGTCGCTGAGTCGTGTGGTTTCGGCCACACACTTCTTCTTTTCTGAAATTCTGAAGATCCCGAAGGATCTCCGAGTCTGTCAGGAACAAGTTGGATGTACTGGTTCGCACCAACACTAGGTATAAAGTTATACTTAATCAAAAAAAGCGAGATCGTGACAGTCACGATTCCTGACGTTCCGGCATGACAAATAATGAGCCCTGGCTTTTTACCTGCCGGAGTTTTAGTGCTGGATTCAGCCGTGTCGTCGGTCCATATTTTACCGACAGTATGACTGGTGTAGACGACCTTTCCGCTTCTACTTCGAACCACTCTACAGGCGGTAAGTGTGGGTAAGGACCCACACTTACCGCCTTCTTGGCTCAGCTTGGATGAAATCTGCTTCCTCTAATTAGATGATCCGTCCAGTGCTGAGAGCCGGAAGCGCCGAGAAGTTCAGGGGAGGTCCAAGCAAGGAGATAAGTAAAACTCGAAAGTTTGTTCAGTTCAAGTCTGCTTTATTTTGAACCGATCTCGACTATTTATACTCGAAAATTAAATGCACCGACGCCTTGCAACGAAGGTGGACCAATCAGCGCTGATTGCTCCGCGCTCTGACCAGCTCCTGCACCGGCCGGAGCCTGACTGTAATCTTAACCTGCAGCTCACATTGTTATCTCCATCTAACTTCCGCGGTATGGCGGTCGCCGAGCCCTGCCATGAATGTTTCTTTATTGAGGCTCGACAGACCACCTTACAGTACCGGGAATCTTGAAGCTAAATATAATGAATATAACAAATATTAATATTCTAAATATCATCGGACGTCCGTAAGTAACAACTCGCGTTGAGTAAAGTTTATACCAGCTTTCCATTATAAGTTGTCCTAATTTGACTTGCTCCCAATTTCTTATGCTATTGATTTGCCTTAAAAATCGCAAAACGATCTGGTTTCGTTATGGAGCGTATCATCTGTCGCTTTTACAAACATTCGCAATGGATTAGGTAGGGCCTTGACACACGTTATTTTTGTTAAACAATCTAAAGTCAAGGACAGCTCATTTCTCCTCTCGATGTTCTGAAAAATAATTCACTTGATTGATACATGACATTTTTCATGATATCGCAATTATTTTTTAAAAAAAGTTAAAAAATAATCACCTTTATTATTTCCTTTTATTATGACGATAATAAATTATCATTCAATTATTATAATTATGGATGCAATTTAG